>CM012453.1:15663954-16961612 GCA_003999625.1 Oryzias javanicus
CTCCATCTTGGCACTGTTGAGGCTGAAGAGAAGACTGATTCCCCCAACCAGCAGAAAACACATGCAGGCATGCAAACACAACCTGAGAGGGAGCAAAAAAGAAGTTTGGCTTCATGTCAACAGTCACAAATCCACAAGTGTCAAGTAATGAAAGACACACACTGCGATGGGAGGAAGTTCTCTTTGTACAGATGTTTAGTCTCCAGTGGGAAAGAAATCTCCAAAGCGGCTTGCTTCTTCTCTATCCTCCATTTTTTTTTTTTTGTTTACATTTTACATCTCTGTGTCAGAGTTTGTTTGTTTTTTTCTTCTGGTTCTGCAGCAGTCACACTCTGATCGGGAGAGTTTGGCTCATCTGCTGGCGGATGATTTCTTGACTGTTGTCCAGGCTCTTCCTGTTGTTTCCCGGCAGCGTTCCCCCCAGCCGCAGCAGGTCCCTGCCAACACAACGCCACACAGGTCAGCAGCAGGCCCCGCCGCCACTTTAAACAGAAGCCACACGTCATTATTACCCTGCCGAGCGCTCTCACTGAAGGTGGGTGAAGGTGTAATCCATCTCACTGTCAGTGGAGCTCAGCTGTGCAGAGTCCACACACTTAGATCTCATGGCTGCAGAAGATAAACACAGCACCATGGGAATACGCTCAAAACTGCTGATCTGGACTTTCATCTCCTATAAACAACTCAAAAGCCGGGCCGAATCTATTCATCACGTCCCCCGTTTTAATAAAAGTTCAACATATTTTTCCGCGTCCTTTTGTTCCCCGGCCAGTGTCCTTGTTTTCCAGGCCCCGGTGGCTGGAGATGCTCCGCAGATAACCGCCGCGCCTCATATCCTCCTTCTCCATCCCCTTATCTGGCCCAGCAGCCCCGCAGCGGCCAATAGCAGGTGAGCGGCGGCGAGCCTCCGACTCTCTGTGCCGCTCCACCCATCAGTCTCTGTTGTTTCGCACAGCCGCTGCCATAAATTAATCACTGTCAT
The DNA here is from genome assembly GCA_003999625.1 of Oryzias javanicus. NCBI lineage: Eukaryota > Metazoa > Chordata > Actinopteri > Beloniformes > Adrianichthyidae > Oryzias > Oryzias javanicus. The sequence goes on from CM012453.1 coordinate 15,664,937, forward strand.
CAGCCCGCTACGACGGCGGAACATGAATCCACACGCTCATATCCCTTTCTTATTCGCCCATCGCCGCGCCGGGCGCGCCCTCCCCCTGATGCATTAAAAAGCTCATTAGCAACCTAATTAAACACATTCCTCTCTTTTAGCTTCTCCTCGATCTCCCTTATTACTCACACTTCATCACCTCCTGCTTTTCCACATCAGCAGCTCGGGCTGCTGTCGGCCCTATCACCTACATTCCAGCATCCAGGCAAGTAAAGGGGGAATTAAAGTGAGGTCAGCCATTACATTTCCACACACAATTAGCCTCACTGAGGCCAAATCCTGGCAGAGGAATTACCCTTGGGGCTCTGTGTTAGCATGAAACTGGGAGCCAAGGAACTGACTCCACACCAGGCTCAATTCTGCCTAATGTGGAACTGGGTTGGAGACCCTGTAAGGAATCTTTATTCATTATACATCAGAGGATCCGGGATCTCAGGACTGAATTCCAGGCTAGAAAAACTCTAAACAAGCAAGTCGGTAAGCTGGAGTGCTTGGATTCATCGCGCTCAAAGCTGAAAACAACTCCTCCAGGCGAGGACAGCCGCCTCTGAATAAGTCGACTCTTCTGCCTCCACAAACGGCAGACTTTGAGGCAGACATCTGTCTGGCAGCGAAACCCTTCAGCACAAAGAGCTTTCCTCCAACTGAAGGCATAAAACAAACCAGACCCAACAAGCACCATCCTTGTTGTGTTTCTCTTTAGGCCACAAGTACATGTTTTCTCAGACTGTGACATCTTTTTCACAACAGCCTAAAGGAACAACAACCAGCTGCCTGCGACGACGGCTCCGTCCCGAACTGTTCCAGTAATAGAGGCCATTTCACACCAGGTGACAGGAAGGGAAGGTGAAGTTTCAAAGCTCCGAAACCGAGACGAAACAGCCACACAAACGGGAATTGTTTCAGGAAAGGGAAGGCTACAGTCACACCGCGCAATGGCGAAGTACTAGAAGACTCTTCAAGATGTCATACCACCACTGGATTTTTTAATAATTGGTGGATTGGTCATAAATGTAGACGCAAGCAATCAAGGGTGCAGAATGGTCTGCTTTTTATAGACCCCTGTGTTACTGGGTGATCAATGCACTGACAGCCACTGACCGATGTCAACTTTTGCCCAATGAGGCAATTTTTCCTTTTGATATTGGACTATATAAATAAAATTGAACTGAATCGAACTTTTGGAGAAAAAAATGTCCGGTCGCCATAAAATTCTTACTTTTCCCTAAAACTCTTTGTGGCATGTATGAACACTTGCCCAATTTACTTAAAAAAAACTTGCATTGAGTTTGGCGTGCGATGGTATTTTGCGATGTGACTGTAGTCTAAAGACTCGTTTCCACTCAGCGGTCTGGTCTAACGTGTCCAATGTTTGTAAGCATTCAGGTTTTTGCGGCTTCAATCCCGTCCGCAATCTTCTTTCAAACAACATTAAATTCCTGTTATAAACGATGTACAAAAAGTAAAGCAATAAAAAGCCGAGCTGCTGGATGACCTCCATTGCTGTGGCTCTTCTAGTCGTCGCACTAAAATGACGCAATGAAACGCTAGCAGTCTACACCACGCATGCACCGTGAGAACCAACGGCTCAGTGGGAGTGAGACTTAACTGCGTGGAAACGCTTGCCAGAATTAACTGGACCGTACTATACCGGACCACTCAGTGGAAACGAGGCTTTAGGTTGCAGCACGTGGCATTTTGTGATATGTGACTGTAGTCTTCGTTGGAGCAGGTTCATGCTCAGCTATAAACACTTTTTTGAGCACAAATGACTATAAGTAAACTAAAAGCGGTTCTCCAGAAGACTCTACCTCTATATCTGTCCAAAAACAACACTTAGCAAATCTTTGCTACATTTTTAAAATAATTTCAGTTTGATGATAAAAAGAGTTTTTTTTTACTAATATTCTTCTCATTTTAGAAAAAACAGTGATTGTGGGTGATTTTTGGGTGATTGACAGGTGTTTGAAAACCCGTCCACCCACACTTTTCCATCAACTCACTTCAAAACCTTTGAAAGACAGATTTCATGCAAAAATCAATGCAAAAGAAAAGGACAGAAGTACAGGGACACACCTCTTAATCATTCAACGTTGACAAAATCTAATCCTCGCTACGACAGAATCTGTAGGGAAATGTGGTTTCTGTTTTGCACCGTCTTACACTGTGAGGTTTGTATTCTGTATTTATGGTAAAGCCATTTTAACTGACACTTTCTCACTTACATACTTACTGATACATACTTACAGATGAAGCCTGTGCACCTTAACTTTTAACACCATGTGCCTTTTATTTGTTTGACATTATCTTTTCTTCTGCAAAGGTTGCTTCTCTCTTTTATTTTGTTGACTTTAGAGTTAATTAAGAACTAAGAATAGAAACAAATGTTCCATTTTGATTTAAATGACAAACTGAATGACAATAAAGCCCCTCTAATCCTTAAATCTCTTCTGCAAATATGCTCTGTGGAGCCACAAAGTCAGAAAGGCGACTTTGGATTTGGTAGATTTCATGAATACTTTCTCTGTCTGACTGACTGAAATGAGCTATCTGTTGGTATTTGGGGTATTATGGTGTGGGGCTGTTTATAGGGTTTAACCCCTTATTTGCCATTTCTTACTATATCAGTGTCTGACCAGTGTCATACATCCCAACTTACTGAAGTTTATCTGGGTCATATGTTCAGTCGATTATCTTTGCACTCAGATTTTTAATATTAATGGATGATCATCAAGTTCTAAACTCTAGAACACCTTAGTCCAAGTATTTTAGTGATGCAGGTGTGCTTTCTTATCCAATGACCAATTTTTGGAAAGGTTTATGACATTGGATTGTATCTTGTTTGGTGGAGGGAGGATAATGGTAGGGTGTTTAGAAGCTTGGTTTAGTGCCGTGGTTCCACTTAAAGTAACTCTGTATGTTCTCAGTTAATCAAATTGGATTTTGGAAATTGGTGAAACCAAACAACGAACCCTGCCGTCCTGGACCAAAAGGTCCATAAAGACAGGAAAATGTGTGTTTGGTGTGGAGGAACTTGATTCGATTGGTTTAACGCATGATCTGGGTAATCATCAGTCTTGATCTCTACCTGATAAAACTCCTTTTGGTGGAATTCTAGCAAAGATTGAGAATCAGGTCTTCTCGTCTAACATCAGTCTTTAACCTTACAAGTGTGCCTCCCACAAACACACCACTAAACCTGGAAAAGCTTCAAGAGCTGAGGCTGCTATAGCTTCAAAGAGTAGATCAAGCTCATGTTGAACCCTATAGATTATAAATGGAAGGTCACACAAGTTCATAAATGTGTAAGAGTGAAAATAAAGTCTACAGGTCTATTAAGACTGATATTTGAGAGTCTCTGTAAGATAAAGCTAAAAAAAACTGGATAGACAGATTACCTTCACTTCAAATAAAAAAAAAGTCTTAACAAATGGTATCTTGTCCCAATACTTTTGTCCCAAAAAAGTGACCATAAGCGTGCTCACCCTGAGTAGCTGCTGGTCACCACCTTAAGGCTGGCGGCATTACGAAGCAGCTTGTCCAAGGTGCTGACGATGCGGGAGAATTTGGGCCTCAGGTTCCTCTCCTTCATCCAGCACTCCAGCATCAGTTGGTGCAACACCATGGGACAGTCCATGGGCGGGGGCAACCGGTAGTCCTGCTCTACAGCCGTCATGACCTGAGGAACAGGAAGTCGTTGTGAGAATGGTTTGACAGATTGGTAGCATGGTTAAACACATTCAGCCTACGCTAGTCAAAATGGATACAAATACTTTAAGTAGAATAAAACTAATATAAGTCAAATTGAATTGAGTAAATATGTGTATAATACAGTGGTTCAAACAAACATTGTGAAAATATGAAGAAATCGAAACGGTTGAACTGAATATAAATGTAATAATATCCTATAAAATATCCTTTCCCTGTTAATGTAAGTCTCAGAGAAAATGCCATTTTAGTTTAGTCATTGAAAAAAAAAAACAATCTCATGTAAGTCTCAACAAATAAAATTGTTTTAAATGTAATCCAGTTATTTTAAATGATGTTTACATTCAACAAAGTCTATTTAATCCACTTTCATTTCAATCATTGTGGTCTGGTTATATCAATTTATTGCTACAGATTGTTGCAATCCAGTTAATTCCAGTTAAATGTAACTATTTAATTCCAACAGGCTTAAAAACATCAGCAGATGATGGAACCTGAACTTTGATTAAGCTTCATCCAATCAACTTCATGACTAAATAACAACTAAATAAATAATAAATAATCACAAAAAAACTGACTACAAGATGACTATAAGTACTATAAGATGTCTTATTGACAATTTGTTTCAATAAACATTTTAATTTACTAACTATAAGTTTTAAGACTTGAGACTTGATCTGGATTCATCACCAAAGATGTTCACACTGCCCTTGGTCACACACGTATGAAGGACCACTTCCAATAAAAAGAATATGTAAACACTTTTATAGGTGTTTTTTAGAATTCTGCATTCCTGCAAGTTTTTACGACGATTTTTGGGCCCCAGATGCAAAAAACGCGACCTTTAAATTTGCATCAAAAGTTAAACCAGATCAAACTTTGATCAATCAGCTAAAAGCAATATTTTACTGTAAAACGCTACTTTTGGAATGAATAATTCCCAAGTTCTATGTAAAACCTTGAGTGTCCCAGACACTTCAGTTTGATTTTTCAGCAATGTTTTTGGTCATTTTTTGTTTGAGTTTTCAGTCACACCAGGTTCATGTTCATAATCATCTCATCTGTTTTCATTTCTACTAATTACTCTCAGTGTATTTAAGTGTCTTGGTTTCATTTCTTTCTTGTCAGGTCATCTGCGTAGTCACTCTTTCAATCTTCTCTTGATTTTGTCACATTTCAGTTTATTAATTGCGTAAGTTTTTGCCACCAAGCCTGGTCTTTTGCATAATGGGTCCTACAAAAAAACAGTATATAGAGAACTGGACCGATTGTTCCCTCCCCCCTCGTATTCCAAATAGGAAGTACCCACTGGTTTCAGAAAGCTAAAATTCCATAGACTTCTATTGAGAATTGTTCAAGTTATAAACTAGCCAATCAGATGCCTCAATTAAAGCATGTGGCGCTGCTGGTCCCTTCCTCCTATTCTTCCTCTCAGTAGACAAGCTCGCTCTTGATAGCGAGAGTGATTGCAACAGAAATATTGACTCAGACCAATCACTTCCTACTAATGTCATTTGGTTCCAAAATGGCGCAGTCCATACCGTGGAAAAATGGCGACTGAATTGACTTCAATACGCTGGAACCGGAGGTAAGGCATTTTTAATGGATGATGTCACACCCCGCTTTGTCGAGTGATCATAATACATGTCTATGGTCCTAGACTACCGATTCCTGACCATCTCCGATTCAACTTTTAGGACGACATTTGATAGGCAGTTTGTTTAGTGGGATTTCATTCTAAAACCGCATTCCAATGACACTAAGTGCGATGTTAAAGAGATCTTTTGGACGGCTGGTTCCACATGCAGAAGGCTTTTTAGTTCAGACAGGAAGTAAGCACAGCTAAAAGTCTACAAAGCCAAATCATAGTCAGTCAGGCAGAGGTCAATCATAAGCACAGGATCATCCGAGAAGAGACTGGAGTTGTCAGAGTACAGGTGAGGGTCAGGGCAGGCAGCAGGCAAGAAACAGAAGATCGTGTCCAGATAGAAACGCTCAGTAACGAAGGCCACGAGGCACAAAACAATACTTCACACTGAATGAGGTTCTTTACAGTGCTTAAGTGTCCTGTGAGTTCTTGGCAAATGAGAGACAGCTAAGCGGCATCCAGACATTGTGCGCTGGGGTTTCTGGGAGATGAAGTGCATTCAGTACACTAGAGATAGTTTCTGTCAGTGACCAGAGGGAGAGACAGAGCGCTGACTCCAGACAGATACTAGTAATGGGCAAGTGAAATATCTGGAAATCAAATGGGTTGGTGGATCTTGAGGATCAGGGTTGGCAGCTGTGGATCCACAATGATACTGGCACAACAGTTGTGTTGTCAGACATAGCAGAGAAAGCTAATTACTGGCACCATCCATGATGACAGTTTCATAGATAATGTTCTGCTTTTACTATAGAGCCGCGATAAATGCATCAGAGTGCCTGCAGCCAACTCCAACATGTCAGGCGTGAGAAGCTTTTCTGAAATGTCAACAAATTTGCTGTTCGCATGAAAAGCAGAAGTGATGCGTAGCAAATACATGATCAAGATACAGATATCATGTTATACTAGTGAATAAAACCAGGGACTAGATATTGTCAGACATTGGTGAGAGTCAACAGATAGTTGAGATATAGTCAAACACTCCAACTCACTTTTCCCTACATGAGCCCTTCCTTTCTCTGCCTGCTTTATGATCGTCTTTATTCTTCCTCAGTTTTGTGGTCGAAGACTCGCCCATAACTGTATTATGTCCTGCGTTTGACAGCTTCTCTGCTCGTGCTGTCACACATTCCAGGCCTCCTTTCAGTGTCTACCACAAACTATAAAGAAACATAATCTTAAATCTGTCACTTCAAGACTGCCCTGACTGACAGGAGAAACAATAAGTGCAGGAAAATAAAAAAAAACACGTAGGCTCATTGATTTGATTTTACCTAGCAACTGCAGTTGCTTCGGTAAGCTCCAGTTTGAACTCCCCGCAACAATAAAAATCTGCTATTTGAGAACAATAAATCTTTCCGCTGCTCTCCTCTTCCCCTTTGATTTTGTGTCGTTCTTTTTTTTTTCTTCCAGCCGGCAAGTACCTCTGTTTATATCTCCGATTTGTTGACTGTGTTGCTTATTGAGCGATGACTGTGGCACAAAGGCTACAGGGAACAATAGGAGGCCTGTACTTTGATGTTTTCATTACTGCATGTGGGTTTTCGTGTGAAAGTTATACATACATTACTGCCATTTTTCATTTCCACTCCTTTTTTTGCTGCTTTATTGCTACCCCGCTTTACACGTCTCCGTTTGAAGCACAATACAGAGCACAAATTCCTGGGAGACTTAGGTGGAGGTGTACAGTACACACCGCTTCAGTACTTTGTGCGGCGAGGGAAAAGCCCAGAGATTTCTGTTTTCTTTTCCTGCAAGCTCAGTGCTGTAGTAACAATGCCTGTGCAGGGCAGATAGCCTACAGGTACCGGGGCCCATAAAAAGCCCTTCCTGCCAACGCCTCACTGATGGTGAAGAGGGAGCTTTTGCAGTATGGATTTGTAAGGGGGAGGGAAAGCTGTAAAGACGCTGGTTTAAAAAAAAAGTAGAACACAGCCGCACAGCTGCAAAGGCATCTGCAGCGGGAAGATAAAGGCGGCAAAGCGCACCGAGGTCCGGCGCGTAACACTGGAAACCAGAGCGGCTTACAGCCCAGACGCAACCCAGCGGGGTTCGGCCTGAAGATGCATGCATGGAAAATAAACTCACATCCTGGTTGCTCATGTCCCAGTAAGGCCTTTCTCCGTAGGACACCACTTCCCACATGACGATGCCGTAACTCCACACATCACTGGCCGTGGTGAACTTCCTGAAGGCGATGGCTTCGGGCGCCGTCCACCGAATGGGAATTTTTCCTCCCTGATTGCAGAAAAGCGGATGTATCAAGACAGGAAAACAAATAATTAGCTGCAGAAAGTTTTATTATTAGTGCAAACAGATCATGTTTATTTTAAGTACTGCACACAAAATCAGTTAGAGGTCAATACGTCATACACTTGTAACATTTATATGGGTTTTCCTAAAATTTTCCTAGAATTAGCATAAAAAAAAAGTCCTGCTTGGTCTCCAAACATTATGAACTTTATTTTTCTGAGAATGAGTTGCTTTTTCCTTTTATTTTGCATATTTTGGGCAGAGGTGCGACCTATACTCAGGTGCTACTTATACATGATTTAAAAATGAATAAATAGGCTCCCATGTCCCTTATTTTCTCACTAACAAGCACTGGAGGGAACTGTAGTTGTGATTATCATTATTTACTATTCACAGCAATGCAGAAGAAGAAGCGCTAGTCTCAGCAAAAATGCTTCAAAGCATCACAGACGATGAAAAATTCAATGGATTTAGTGATTGGAAATGAGTTCAGTTGACTTGTTAGCATGTTCTTTATGTAGTACATTTCTTCTATGCTTCATGAAGCTAAATAAGCATCAGTGCGTTACAGTGGCAAAGCGTGCAAATACTCAGTCCATTATTGTTTTCTACCCTGTTATTAAGATGATTTGACTTTTAAGATTCATATTTCTGCTCCTGGTCCCATGTTTTGCTGAATTTCTTTTTCAGAATGTGTGACTTTTTTCTTCATTATGCATTTCTTTAGATTTGTAACTTATATTCTTGAGCATCTTAGTTTGAAAAATACAGCACAGACAAATACCTTACTCTCTCCGCACCATAAGACAAAGCCCCAATCTTTATATCAATTTTTTTATAATATTTTTTTTCCCGTCACTGACTCTCTTTGTGAAGTCTTTGCTTTGGTTTTCAACTGAAGCAATTTCAATTTTGATTTGTCTCCCTATTGATTCTGCTTTTCTTATGTTAAAACATTCAGCTTTGTTTTTTTTTTTTTTGGTTGTTTTTTTTTTTTGTTTCAGTCAAATTTCTTTTTTTATTAAAGTTTTAAAGTCTTGGTGTCTTTTTTTTTTTTCCTCCGGAACGTCATCACATACGGTTGAGCTTGTGATCGAAACTATTTGTGACAAACGGTCTGCATGAACGAGCCGATTCCGACCCGCGCGCTCCGACGTGACTCACCAGCGAGCTTGTGTAAGTGGGGTCGGCGGAAGTGTCGTCCAGGAAGCGCGACAGGCCAAAATCGGAGACCTTGCAGACCAAGTTGCTGTTCACCAGGATGTTCCGGGCGGCGAGGTCTCTGTGCACGTAGTTCATGTCCGACAGGTACTTCATCCCTGCGGCGATGCCGCGCAGCATCCCCACCAGCTGCGTCATGGTGAAGCGCCCGTCGTTCAGCTGCCAGAGAGAGGAGGATGTGAGCTGCATGCGTGAGTGTGTTTGGGGGTGTAACCGCCACTGAAGCCACATAAACATGACACGTGTCATAATGCTTCACAGCTGCTCCTGACAGCTGACCTTTTCACATATGCAGTCCGATGAGCTGATTAATTAGACTCTTTACAGTCGTACTAACCCTATTAAGCCTCAATACTCACTCAACAGGATAGGAGGCACAAAACTACGCCTTCTGACGGACATATATGCTGTCTACAGGCTCAGACTGTTGACAGAAACTCTTTCATGAAAACCCAGAAAACACCTGTCAACTAAATTACAATGCTATGTGGCTCCAGGGCAGATTTCCTCGTTGGAAATTCCTTCATTTGCCGGATTCTCTGCCATTCTGTTAACATTTGAGGAGCATGAAACAAATTCCAGATCAAGGCTTTCAGGGTTCATTTTACAATTCTCCACATTAGCGAGGCGTGCCGCAACCTGGAGATTGTAATAAATCAGCAGCGCGACCTGCGAGGGGATCGCGGGCCCTGATGAGAGCTGAGACGAATCAATGGAACGTCAATATGCAATTAAAGAAAAATGGCGAGAACTTTCTGCTAAAACCGCGTGAAGCTACGCTGGGAGGTTTTTCTCCCGTGACCTGAATATCTAATGCCAGCCAAATATCTAGTGGGAGAGAGGGGGGGTAGGGGGGAGAAATGAAACATAATCATTGAACACTTCACAGCCAGAAAGCAGAGGACTCAAGATGTGAGATGACAAAAACTGTAAACACTCTGCTTTGTAGACTGCACACTCCAGTGACATCCGACGGCCAAACAAGCCAGGATGGATGGATGTTTGGAGGAGGAGGCCTTCAAAAGCTGCACTGGCACGCATGAATGTGTGTTATTTCTGGATTTCTGCTGAAGCCTGTGCACGTGCGCAGTTTGAAGTGTCGCCGTTCCCCTCCAGGAAGTCCATCTCCTCGTGTGCGTGACGCACTCGGACAGTACGAGAAGTCGATAGTTTTCTCGTCAGAGGAGAACTCCGAGTTCCTCTGAGTCACAGCTAAAGCGAGAGCGGCGGAGGTGATGAGAGCCCGGAGCCGGCAGCTTCTCTTTGGTATTTGAGGCCAGCTGGCTGAGAGGAGGGAGTGAGAGGGAGGCGAAAAGCTCCGGCTGGACCACGAGAGCCCAGGCCACTCATGATTGTTTTCATTAGCCGCTCTAGACACGAGGATCTTCTTAAAAATATGAATGCATGTCGTGAAAGTACGCTGCAATTAATCTTAGGGTGTATTCAGACTGGAAAAATGACTTGTTCTGGATTGAGTGCGCTTCATTTGGTCTGGATTGAGTCCAGACCAAATTTCAGACTGGAGTCAGTTGGGGCCGGTTTTGTTGAAACTCTGAGTTCGTAAACTCCAAATTCAGAAAAACTCAGAGTTTTCGGTTACAGAAACGGAAATAACTTAAACCTGTGAAAGTGAGGCAAACCAAACCCGTGTCATGAAGCGGGTTAAGCTGAACTCAGAATCAGTCATTATGACAACTGACTCTGTGAATGAAACCTGGTCTGGAGCAGGTTTTCTTCAGGAAACTTAGAGTTCTCTGCGGTCTCCGCCCCTTTTTAAAGTGAAGGATGTTCAAATATGAGTTCCTCATTAACATTTTAAGAACATTCACATTAGAGACGTCATGTTTCCACCACTCAGAAACCAAAATGACATGTCCATTCATAGAGGATCATGTAGAGAGGAGGCTGGATTGATCCAGAGGAAATGTTATTTATATCGGGAGAGGATTTTGAGGACATGAGTCGATTGATTGCAGTTTCCCCGATTCATTTTTTGAGCGATAAATAGCGAGTTTTTCCAGGGACTCGCTATTTATAATACAGAGTTTTCTTTTCCTAATTTTAAACCCTTAACAACGAAAATCGTTAAATTTCAAACACTAGAAATGCCTGTCAAGTCATCTAACGTGCTGCTAAAGATATGACAAATCTTATCTCGGTTGTCAGCAAACCTGCCTTCCACTGTGGAGGACTGAATTTGGGTCCCTGCCATAAAAAAAGGTATTCATGCTAAAAAAAAAAAAAAAAAAAAAAACTTTTCAGTGAAAGTTTTTTTAAGTCTTGAGAATTCAAATTTATTTTGCTTGCGGAACGGATTTGATTCAGACTGAGGAATCTCAGACCGAACTGAAACTAACCTAGACCACCTCAAAAGATGAGTCAGAGAACAGTTCCTGGTCCCGGACCAGGGCCTTCTTGGGTTTATTCAGACAAAAACTTTGTTTTTTCTTTTCCTTTATTTATCTACCATTTACTTTTTCTTTCGGTGCTCGATTGCGATATATGAAAGACATGATGTCATAGAATTCCAGTCGGGTACAAACTACTATTAATAATTTTCCCTCCATGATGAATCTTCTGTGAATTCAAAGGGAAACCATCCATACGTCACCACCAATTCCTGAGTCCCTGGATGGTCAAAGTTCAACCTGGTTTACCCTTCCAAACGCCTGCAATGGTTGTACACAGAGCCCATTAAAGGTCACAGAAACTTGCGTAGATTGCGATAATTTTAAGCACAGAAGTCAGAAATGCGTTTATGCACACTTTTATTGTAAGCAGCCGTTTGAACACTCGTTGCTGAGGGTGGTGAACGTAGCTTATCACTTAAAATTTGATATTGTTTTCCTTTTAAAAGAAATATAATTTTTTATGCTTTATTATTCACTGAAATGATTAAAACAAATCAACGTTTCTGCAGGTTCTTGTTGGGCTTGGAGGCTTCATGTCTACAGGAAGCAGCAAATGATTATAGTGACATGAATCCTAACCTTCCTCACTGCACATCTATCCTCTTTCCTCTTTTTTTATTTGTGAATGTATTTCTATGTTATTTCTTTCAATTCCATTGTTCAGGGTGTTATTTTTTGTCCTTGACCCGACCAATCTCACTCTGGTTGTGCTTCATCCTTTATTTTCATTCTCAATTATTACTCAGTATGGTGGATTTCACAAAAACATCTTGAATTTAATGGCTGGTCTGTCATTTATGACACCAATAAATATAAATGTTGTGCTGTTGGAATGGTCTGAACCCACTTGGATTTGATTTCAACATGTTTGCAGTTTTTTCTTTATTTATTTGTGTAGATTTTCTATTGATAAGATGAAATAAATTTAGAAAAAAACAAGGAAATGTGTTGGTTTTTAGAATTTATTTTATCCTCTCCATTTTTTTTTTAATGTCACGTATGTATTAATCTTCTTTAATTGTCAGACGTTAGCAGCGCAGCAGCTCCTTAGCTTTTGATGAATGTCCTGAACAATCCGTCTCTGCTTTTTTCCCCAAAGCCGGTAAGTGGCTTCACCATCCCATTCCACCCCCATCCCCCACCCCTGCACAGTCATTTTGGAAGCCCTTCGGTTGCCAGATAAGAGACCAATTATCGCTGCAAACGCACAGGCGTTCTCGTGATGGAGGAGGGCAGACGAGGTGATTCTACTCAACCAAACAAGCTTTGGCATACCTCTAAAAAAAAAAAAAAAAAAGGATGGTAAAACAAAGACAAATACCACCAGTGCGCTTCAAGAATGGAGACACGCAAAAGCACTAAAAGGGTTTGAGGTTGACATGGGGATGGGTAATTTTCTAAAGACCAGATAAGCTCAAATCTGTCAAAGTCTTTGTTCTAGTTACATCATATCAATACAGAACTGGACACGTGCGGTTCTTCAACATGCATCCATTTTAGCTCACAATGAAAAGAAGACCATTAGCTGTTGTTACCTACAAAATTACACCTCTTTTAAACATGTATAATTATATATTGAAATGTATAATTATGCATTGGCAATTGATTTATACATGCGACAAATCAAATAGTCCACAGAGCCTCATGTGCATTTGTTCAACCTATATTTTTAGGTCACAGTGTTACGAGCCACTAAATGAAACCGTAGACATAAAAGTCGGACAGACCCTGTGCTCACGTCAGCTATTGGTTAATGTTGTAGCCAGGTTTCAGCTTCAGATGGTCTCATCTTAGCTTGATGTAATTTCATTAAACCCTCACATTCCCGAAAATAGACTTACACGCTTGTCAGTTGGCAAATATACAGAAGAGCTAGAACTAATGATTTATTGGTCTTGAAAGGCCACGCCCTAATTTGAATGCAATTTTGAGTAAAGAAGATTATTAACTTCCTGAAAAGTTAACTACCAGATTGGATGTATGTGTTGATTTATATTCATCTGGGTAAATTATATCAGAATAGGGGGGTAAAAAATAGTAAAAAGGACTCAATTCATTTCCAGTTTAGATATTTAAGGTGTTTATGGTTAAAAAGGAGGTGATGGAGCAATATTAAAAGAATGTTTTTTGTTTGTTTGTTTGTTTTGTTGCTGTGACATTTCATTTTACACATGTGGGAAGACTCAATAATCACTTGTGGTTTCACAGCAGAAAACATTTTTAAAAGGGTCATCTGGACTTAATTTTCAAAGATCTTGAAGACATTTTGTCTCTTATTCAAGAGGCTTTACCAATTCAGTCTCAAGGATAGAGACAGGTAAAGCTATGGGCGAGTCTGAATTCTTCCCCTACGGCTTCACCCCAGTATTAGGGCCACCAGAAAAATAAAAAGTAATATTGCGAGATTTAAGTAACAGTTCCGACTTTTTTCTTGTAAATTTATGAGATTGAAAGTCATAATTTTATGTTTTTGTTGTTGTTTGTAAAGTGGCCCTACTCCGTTGTATCCCCCCTACCCCTTCATTTGTAGCAAGAGAATTTGGCTCTAGACATTAATCTAGAAGTGGAAGTCCATAACCGGAAACGAATGTCTCTCCATGTTGTTAAAAAAAATTGATTGTGTATTTTAAGCTTTATCAACGCTTTTTTTCTAAAATTTGAAACACTTTTGGGTTATTGCTATGGTTAGGGTTATGGTTTTGGTAAGTTGTGTAATTTCTGCTATGTCACGCACCATCTTGCAACCAGGTCCCTCTCATTGGATTTAGCCTACGTTCACACTGGGCATTTGACACAAATTCAAGAGCATGCTAGCGCGTATCCACCCATTAAAGTTGGAGAAGGTTTGGAACAGAATGTTGGTTGTAATTCTTGCTAATCTTGCTTCAGGCTTTTTCTTTCACAGCTCTTTTCTGATATTTGAAAGACTTGGTGTCAAATGATTCCAGCTGCACACAAACTGCATTTATTAATTTCTCCTCCATGATCAATTTTTAAACAACTGGCTCTTCTGTGAATTAAAAGGGACGCTACCCATATATCCTCAACAAATCCAAGCCCCTGAATTGTCAAAGTTCTACTTTGGTTAACTTTCAACGCACATTCATTTTGTACTTAAAGCCCGAAAATGGTCATAGAAACTTGCAAACAAACTCGTGCACCAACGCAAGAACACAAGAATTTTAAAAGTGGAAGTCTGGCATGAGCTCACATACGCATCAACATAGTCTTTTCATTAGAAGTGGTCATTTTATCATGTGTTACATCAGCAAAGCAAATGTAGCTTTAGGCAAAATGTCTGAAGCCTAAAAAGTTAAGTCCTGATTGCTTTAGTAACTGCGTTTCTTGATTGACAATCCCCTGAGTCACATGAGTCAAAGTTAAGGCCCTGGGGCCAGATCCAGACTTCCGGGTAAGTATATCCGGCCCTCCAGATAATTTTACTTTATTGTTATTAATGGCCCAATATTATCTTGCACTTACTTCTAACTTGTATAATTTTGACAAAGTCTCTTTTTATAGAGAGTTAAATGTTGAAAGTTATTCAGGGTTTTAAGCTTATTTATTCTGGAATAATTTTCATGCATATTTTATTTATAGTTATGTTAAAAAGTTATGTTTTTAAAGTTTTAAAAATTCAGTTTTAGTGAGTTCAATGAATGTTTATGCTGTTCAGCGACCTAAGGTGTGTTTTGGATTTTGGCCCCCTGTGTGATTGAGTTTGCTACCCGTGTTCTAAGTGGATTACTGGAGAATTGATGAACTAAACAACAAATCAAGACAAATATAATCTAGATCTTTTTTATTTATTTATTTTATTCCTTTTTTCATCTTTACTGAGAAAATTGTGAATTATTAAATAATAATAATATTTAAAAAAATATTTAAATTAAAATGATCGAAATAAGTTCTATTTTTTAACAAAAAAAGATACAAATACGTGCATATTTTTCAAAAATATATCACACATTTATGCAATTTTGTATTTCTTGGCAAATAAAACATTGCAAAAAAAAAAAAAAAACAAACATCTGGCTTTTTATATCTATAAGTGCGTTTACTTATCTCCTCTACTCAGTCTACGCTCTCACATTTTCACTGATAGGGGAGCCTAAACCACCAGAAGGAACTATTGGGTCAAGGAGGGTTCAGCAAAAAATAGACGGGAATCAAACCACCAACTCTACAGCAGCTACAATCATTCTGAAGCCACCAACAACTGAAAGGGATAATGTGGAAAATAAGAAATTGAGAAAATTAAGAAAATGAGGATAAGACTCATTTGTATCCAGAACGACCAAAAATTCCAAATCCTATAGTGGATTTTCGGGCCTGCAGCAGAACAGTGGCTCAACTCAAGCACGAGGCGGCCTCATTTACCCTCAAAGCTTCACTGAGTAGACTTTCTTCACCGCGCAGCCGTGCAAACAAGCGCCTTGTTCGGAATGCAAATGACATGTAATAGCTCCCGTGCATTTGGAAATGTACCTCATGACACCTCATTCCTCATCCTGCCTTCCCAAAGCGTTTGTGTAGGTGTGGTGGTTCGAACGGAAATCTCTTATTGGTAATGTATTCACTGGTTATACAAGGATGTTAACGCGCTGAAGCAAACTTATCAGAAGGGGTTTCGTGAGGAAGTTTTCCACCAGGAGTTTGTGCCGCTGAAAGGATGTCAGCATCAGTCAGTCGCATCAGTCACAGACATCCTGCCTGTCTTCAGGCGCTGCGCAGCACATTTCATCTTTATCACTCAGCGAGTGAGCGCCTCGGGGTGTCGAGCAGAAAGTGAAACACCCCAATAAGCGCAGGAGATGACTTTGTGTGTCCCTTGCAGCTCTGATTCAAATAAGTAATCTCGTCGGCGTGGCTGCAGCTTGCATCCCGCCCCCTCCGCTTACCCTGAGGAAGGAGTCCAGCGCTCCGTTCTCCATGAACTCAGTAATGATGAGGACCGGGCAGCTCCGGGTCAGAACGCCCTCCAGCCGGATGACGTTGGGGTGGTCAAACTGACCCATTATGGAGGCCTCTGCCAGGAAGTCCCGCCTCTGCCGCTCGGTGTATCCTGCCTTTAAGGTTTTAATTGCCACCACCATCTCCCTGCGTCCGGGCTGCTTTAGACGTCCGCGACACACCTCGCCGAATTCGCCTGGAGGAGGAAGGAGGGGTGAGGGTGTGGTGGGAGTGGGGTAAAATAAAAAAAAAGGGTGGGAAGAATGGAGGGGGAGGAAGGTGCCGAGGGGAGGGAAGATTATTGGTCGGATCTGGGAGTGAAGGAGCTCATTTGAAAGAGTTGAAGGTGTAGCACAATTTACAAGAGAGACTAGAGAATGGTGGGAGGTCAGGGGTCAAATATGGCAGGGAGAGAATGGGTGACTGGTATCAATCGACTGTGAATCCTGGGAGCGGTGCAGGGAGAAAAAGGACGGGCGAGGTACTTGGGGGTTCTGCATTTGGTGTCTGCATACGAGTGTGTTCAAAGGGAAAGAGACAGAAAAAAGTAGAGAAGGTGGAAAGGTGAGCGAGGCTCAAAGGCAAAGTTAAGACAGAGCATGCTGCCGGAGAGACACAGAACGTAAAGAAAAATAGACTTGAGGGGAGAAAGAGCAACAGTCATCTCAGCACTTTCCCACCTGCAGCTCTCATGCCTCCTCTAAACGCTAACCCTTTTTTCTCCAAAGGAGAGCACTTTCAAACAGAGCGCACCCCAGGGCTAGATGGCACACTCCTGTTTTAGTAAATTATAAATGAACCCTGAATGATTTTCTGTCCCTCTGCATGGAAACAGTGACGGGTTGTACCTGCACCGATGACTTCTTCTATCTTCACGCAGGAGATGTCGATCTCTTTGGCGAATTCGTGGATAGCGTCGTTGGGATCTTCGTAGGTGAAGGGATCGATGTAAACTTTAACACCTGGAGAGACTGGAGCAGAGGAGAGTCTTGCTGTGAAATGTGTCATCCGAATACCTGGAGTCGGAAAATAGTTTTTACCGTCCTAATGTGTGTTTGTAGAGACATGCCAGGGGACGCACACGGTAAAAAGACAAAGAGCGGAACTCTTCTTATCAATAACTCTATCTATGACTTATCTTCTTACCTATGACCTACAGGCTTATTGAATGTTCTATAAAGGGGTGTCACACTCCAGTCCCACATGTTTTTTAACCAGCTAGCCATTGAAGCTCCTTATTGGCCAAACACACCTGATCCAGGTAAACAGCAGCAGATAACACACAGAAAATTGGCCCTCGAGGACTAGTTTGATACTCCTGGTCTAGGTTCCAGCAGGTCTGTCTATTTTCCAGTCAGTATCCACAAGTAAGGGTAGTTGTGACTGAGGCATAAGTAAAGTTTAACTTCCCTTTGTAAAAATGCAGAGAATAAGCTTAAACCTCTGGAGTATGTTATTGCTGTTATGATGAATAACACTGTTTAACCACTGAGAATAAAAGTGACAAAAGATTGTTGGTTTGTTGCTTTAATTGGTAGCTTAGCAGCATTTGCACACAATACTACTGCATACCCTAAAACAGGCTGGGTTATATCATACCTGACAGATCACATATTCAATTTGCAGAGTAGGTCCTTTTTTGACATTCCATGTTTGCTGTTCTGATGGTGGGTATGATTTCATGATTTGCCCGTTAGATAGGGTCGTTAGAGTTTAACTCAGTTGTCTTCAGGTACACTATGATACCACCAGGGCACCTCTGGTGCAACGGTAGAATGGTCAACCATTGATCGAAAGATTGCAGGTTCGAGTCCTGTGACTGTAAAGCGCTTTGGGGCTGAATCAAAGTACAAACACCCTATACTATAAGGCATATGTGTCAAAGTCAAGGCCCAGGGGGGCCAGATCTGGCCCTCCAGATCATTTTATTTTATTGTTATTAATGGGTCGATTTTATCTTGTGCTTATTTCTACATGTATAATTTTGACAAAACCTATTTTTTGGAGTGTAAAACATTGAAAGTTATTTCAGTTTTAAGTTGATTTATTCTGGAATAATATTATTAATATATAATATATTATTATTTTATTCATAGTAATGATAGTAATGCTAAAAAGTTTAAAGTTTTAAAAATGTACTTTTAGAGTGTTCAATAAATGTTTATCCTGTTTGGCCCGCAACCTAAGGTGGGTTTTGGATTTTGGACCCCTGTGCGATTGAGTTTGACACGTGACCTATAGGAAGAACTGAATAACTTTTATAACAAATCTTTAATAATTTTATAATAACAATTCTATAATAAAACAAATTAAAATAATAAATAAACAAAGCTTGAACTCAATCTATGCATTGTGCACATGATTTCGTTAAGGGGTTGTGTACTTTTCCTTTTGACTTACTAAAGACGAGAAGGATTACAAAATCACAGGAAAATAGATTTCCTACACTGTGTTTGAAGGCAGCGCTACTTGCACCATTGAGAGTTTTTTTCTGTCTTTGGGTTTAATATCGCCTGCAGCAAAATTCTAGTTTGATCAATTTTATTTTGTCTTGTTCCAAACAGCAGCTTCACTTACTATCAAAAACTGGAAGTGAAACAAAGTTGAGGAAGAGATGAATTTGTGGGCGCTACATTGAACTGTGTCGAATTTACTCTGGACCCCTGTAGAGAACCTGCCGCCAGGCCCCCATGCTTGAGTCTGAACACTTCTAACCTAGACTAACCATAAGACAAAACTCAGGTTTAAATGAGTTTAATGCCTACAGCTTTATAAGCTTCGAACCAGGAGTATCCACTTGATTCTCATCCACACAAGGAAGTTGAACTGTATAACTGGAGGGACGGATGCATGTCACATAACTAAGATGCTGGCAGTTAACTAGTACAACATCTAGTGTGATTGACAGAACAGGGTTGCCGTTTTTCTGTAGGTGACATATCTCCACGACACTTCCATCAAATCACACTCACGACTCTGTCGAGAGTCAAGAGGTCCGGCTGACATGTCATTCAACGCCTCAGAACGGCTGATTCAGAGCACAGTGGACGACGGAGTGAATGGGCAGGCATGCCAATCACAGCTGCAGACAGCGGCGCAGCATTAGCAGGCTGACCTAAGTGTTAAACACAAATCAACAGCAAACGTATTTACAACCTCCCACAAAACAGAGAGGCAGCAGACTCGTCTTCCCGTACTGACGTGCAATCAAGCTGATATTTGTACAATCAACTGCAAGGCAAAAACTAACAAATCATAATGATTCTCTTCTGTTTATGCATTCATTCATGCATTACTCGTGTAATTGCCTGTGCAGGTGATGGAACAGGCGTTGAAGATAAAGATAATCAGGTGTTCCAGGAGACTCCAGCTTTTGTACCCATCAACACAAAGAAATCCTCTTAAATTGCAATTTTCCTACATTTATTTATTAAAACGCCAGTTCATACAGTCACTGGACACTTAATTAGGCACACCTGTCCAGCCTCTCGTTAATGCAACTTTTTAATCAGCCAATCACATGGCAGCAACTCAATGCATTTAGGCATGTAGACATGGTCAACATGACCCGCTGCAGTTTAAACTGTGCATCAGGATGGAAAAGAAAGGTGATTTAGGAGACTTTAGGACACATTCCCACTTTCAACTCATCAAATATTGACGTATGTTTAGGGCCCCCTTTTTGGTGTTTCAGGTGTCCCCGACTCGTTTTTTAATGTGCTGGCTGTTCCTATTGAGTCAACTTCTGGGTCGCAAAGCGGAACTGGTCCAGTACCGGGACGCAGAGTACATCGATAACCTTATCCAGTACTGGTACCCTAACGTGGTACCGGTTTGCGTCCTGGCCGGTTTTGGGTCCAGTACTGCACTCGGTATTGTGTTAGGTGGCGGGTTAGGGTCAAGGTACCAAATGACTTGTATAGCACTTTTCTACCTTCCTCAAAGGCCCAAAGCGCTTTACAGTCACGGACCCATTCACACACTGGTGGTGGTTCTGATGCCGAACACTGGCGCCAACCTTCCTCCAGAGGCAATGTGGGGTTCAATGTCTTGCCCAAGGACACTTTTACAAGGCAAGGCGGGAATCATATCTGCAATCTTCCAATCAAGCACCGACTGCCCTACCGCTGCACCATGGTCGCCCCACCAGTACCGAGTTAGGGTACAGGTACCAGTCGTGTCTTGAGAACCAGTTGCGTATGGTTGCGCGTCCAGTCCGACGTCCTAAGGGTTGGGGACCCGTGATTTAAGGGGAACAGCCAGCAAGTCAAAAAACAACAACAACCTGATGAGGAGGGGGCCCTAAACATCATCCTCTCGTAAAGAGTTAGAAGGGAAACGGTCACTAAGCTGCGTCGTCATCTATGACCGCTGTCACGGTAGATTGGTAAAGTTGCGGTGAAAATCCTGGAGGGTCTGATAATAAAATATTTGACATAATAATTGATCAAATTTGCTTAGCAACGATATAAACGATAGAGCAGAAATCCCACAATAGACACTTTTCTATCGCCCACACGATATATATCGTCACATCGCCCAGCGCTAGCTACAACTGAGGTCTGCAGAAGAACATCGCTGACCTCCACAGGCACCAGATCTCAACCCAATAGATCACCTTTGGGACACGGTGAAACGGGAGATTGGCATCATGGATGTGACAAATCTGCAGTAGCTGAGTGATGCTATCATGTCAATATGGACCAAACTCTCTGAGCAATGTTTCCAGTACTCTGCTGAATCTATGACACCAAGGATTAAGACAGTTCTGAAAGCAAAAGTGCTCCAACCCGGTACTAGCAAGGTGTGTGTATTTTACACTAAAAGCAAATGCTCAATATACCAGGACGTAACAATAAATCATAAGATGGAAAAGCTATATGGTGTGAGATACTTGCGCAAATAAAGAAGAATGCGGGAGTGTTGTGCATCCTAAAATATCTCCAGGCATAGACCTTGTAGAAAAAAATATCACGGATCAATAGGCACCACTGCTTCACTGTGTGGATAGCTTCTTCTTCTGCTTCTCCAGTATTGAATTATGATCCTTCTACACGTGTATCCACTTTATATTTTTTAGCTTCCTCCGAGGCAAAAGGGAAATGTCTTCTTGACTCAAACAGGTGATTGGATAATTGACTAAATCAGTTGTTTATCTCCACTGGCATGACTCTACGAGCACTGAGGACAGCTCTCCATCCAAACACATAAACTCACTGTACTGCTGCAGCTTCTCCGTGTACTCCAGCTCTGACCCGCTGCGCTGCTTCCTGTAAACAAGCAGCACACGGACAGAGTCACATTCATGCAATCAGTGGAGGCCTTTTCAGGTACAGAGAGTCCAGCTAATGACCGACACCAGAAGCAGATTTAATCCTAGGCCAGGGAGGAGGAGGAGCACCCCCCCCCTCCTCTGTAGAGCCAAAGCACTTAGAGGAGCTCATAGTACACATCCTTTGAAATCATCTTAAAATTTAATGAGCAGCTTTGTTCAAAGTTTAATTAACACAGTGAAACATGTAGTCGGGGTTGTCAGGAGCGTAAATCAAAAGCTTACTTCAGACAGACGACGGCAATAACCACCAGAGCGACGATGACCACCAAACCGGCGGACGCCGAGCCCACGATGAGGGGCAGCTGGTCCTGCACGGACTTCTGAGGGTCACCTGGACCCCGCAAACACACACACACAGAGGAATAAATAACGACAGCGGGGTTAGAGGCTGCACGTGCAATGGCCGACAATTAGGAGGTTTGTAAAAGCTGTTAAGCCAGAACTGCTGTTAAAAAAAACGTCCGGGACATTGTGCAAAGCAGATGGGAAACGGCGCGTACTGTGCAGGCTGGTGCTGAAGTCCATGGGGTTGCTGTAGCGTCCGTACCCAGCCACAGTGCGAGCCCTGACCTGCACCACGTAGGGTGTAGCCGCCCTCAAACCCTCCACCTTGGCCGAGCTGTGCTGAGACGTCACAGTGTGGGACATGGCCTGGCCCTGAAGCAGACAAAAAAAAAAAGTCCAGTGAGACAGCTCAGGATCTGTGTCTCCATGACAACAGGAATCCACCTCTTTGTCTTTGATGAAATTCTGCAACAGTCATCTTTGTGAGTTTGCTTCACAAACAGACAAGTTTTTTAGATCCATCTGCATCGGGTCGTGTCAAAGTAGCCCTGAACACGCTCATGCTTGAAGAGTCAGGTCATCTGTTTATAGGTGGATCATGAACTCTGACCTCTACCGAATCAAGCGAGGCCTGCAGTTCTTTACGTGTTGCTCTGGTTCTTTTACGACTCCTCGTATGAGCTGTTATTGTGCTCCTGGAGTTGCTTCGGACACTCTGACACTCCAGGGAAGATTCTCTTGTTTTTTCCACTAGTAGATAACAGCTTTGAATGTGGAATCCTAAAAATCTTGTAACCCTTTCCAGACTATCAGTAAATTTATTTCTGATCTGATCAAAGATCTTTGTGAGACAGCCTCTTCTTGAATCTATTGGTGTGACAGTAATCAGGTATGGATGTTAAAAGTTTAAATGAACCAGAAATCACATTTTATCTAAGAACAAAGAGTGTATTCAGACTGGAAAGGTCCATTGGTATGGACAGTCTGAGTAATTTCCTGAACGTTTGGTCAGTATACAAATTCGTATCAACATTTCGGTTTTAAACAAAGTTTGTAAAGAAAACCACGCGACCAAAGATCTCTTCAGTCATTGGCCAGGAGTTATGAGGGCGGGGAAAAACATCAAGAAAAAATAAAGGAAGTTCTAAACTTTGCAATTCTTGTGGGAATAGTTCACTTAGGCCTTGTTTCCACTGTCCGGTCCGGTATTTTGAGTGTTTCCATTGTAAAATGGACCTATTAAACAGTACCGACCTGTACCTCATCTGTTCTAGATCCATTGAAAAGTGGAACGGAACGGTTGGGGTGGAGCCGCTGTAGCCACCCATTGATTGGCAGAAATTGATGATGAGAAGATTCAAAGATTGGTAAAAAGACAAAACCAATTCTAAAAGATCCTTGAATTTGATCATAAAAATAAAAATTACAGAAAAAAAAGATCAAAGCACTGCCATGTTTTGTCATTATTTTTAACTCAAAAATGTATTAATTAAGTTTGTAAATTAAGAGCTGAAGGTGAATCTCAGCACAGCATCTAGAATTGTTGTCCCAAGCTGACCTCATCAACAGTAGCATCACGGTTTTTGTGATCAGCAAAAATAAACGTCTATTGATGGAAGAACTTCTAATTTCCCCACATTCAGCTGCTGGCCCAACGTGTTTCAAATGAAGCATATAAATCCAAACAGTACTGTACAAAGTGAGGTACTTCCCCAACTTAGTTAACTCCAATGCTGATCTTTGACCAGGCGGGGTGTGACTACAATATTCCTACTGTCTGCATAGCAGCTGCTGAGACGGAAGACAGATGTTCCCTTTGTACGGCGGAGAAACTAAACTTCCCGACACATAAAGTAAGAGAAAGCAAGCGCTTACCCTCTCCTGGTATTTAATCTCGTAGTCAAGGATGACCCCGTTGGGTTTCTCTGGGGGCAACCAGGATAGGCTGAGAGTGTCTGCAGTGGACCGCATAAGGTGAACCGTGGGCACTGCTGATGGCGCTGCAGGTGGACACCAGAAAGCAGAAGCTTCATTTTGCACGGATACAAGAAAACTTGCAAAGCGGCTGGTTCTTCAAGTCAAACATATTTCCAATTGGAGAAAAATGCTATTCATAACTCTGTGGTGTGAACGGTGTAAGAAGCAGATGATTCACCTTCACTGTTCAGCAGTTTATTGATTTGTGAGGCCTGTAAGTGACTCAGTTGATCATGAACTGCAGTGAGGTGGATTAAGTGCCGGTTAACTGAAAGAGTAATTGCAGCCTGTAAAGACTCTGTGCGGAGCGGTAGGAGATGACGTTGCATATATTTGGCGGAACTGCTGAAAATGTGACATTGTAGTTGATGTATGATAAGAAGAAGTGCGCTTGCTCTGCTGAGTGCTGTGACTAAAGATAAAAAGCGGGATGTTCTGCCCTTCTCGTAGCTCTCGGCAAAGCAGGACTCCACGTGAGTGTTTGTCCATCTGTCACTCTCAATGAGCTCCTTCCACCGTGTTTACTCTTTGTGTTCGAACCTCTGTGGATACTAAAAACTCATTAAGAGGCTCATTGACATTGACTGAAAGTGGGATCCCTAACCAGCCTATCCAGTCGTAATGCTAAGTGGTATTGATTGCGGCCACTCTATGAATTAACATGTGGACACATCCAATGTCATTGACAGATCTGCGACTAACCAGCCTGGTTGGTGGTGATGTTGACCGTGGAGTAGCTGGGGGAGGTGTGGTTTTTCCCGGACACCCCGTTGACGGCCTGCACCTCGAAGCTGTAGCGGGTGTGGGCCTGCAGCTTCCTCACCACCACCTTCCTGAGCCTGAGGCCCAGGCGGCGCGGCGAGATCTCCACGTTGTCGTCGCAGCGCATGCACGGGCTGCTGTCTCGCAGGCACTTCTTGCACACGACGTTGTAAACCAGGTCGCTCCGCCCACCTGTGTCATCAGGCTCGTCCCACTCCAAGGACAGCGAGGTCTCGTTCACGCTGGATATTAAGTTGCGTGGTGCTGAGGGGATGGCTACACAAGTGCACACAAAAACAACAGTATTAGACAAAGTTTAAGTGTTATAACAACTGTGTATTTAAAAAAAAAAAAGCACAAAACAGTAAAGTTTAAGTCTCCAGGCGGGAATCGTTTCATGAAAGCAAATTTTAATGTTGAATTAGTAACAGTTCGTGAAATATCCTCCCAGCTGGATACTAAATGGTCTAGCATGACTCTAACATGGTCATTTAACTTATTGATTTGTATTGGGTCCATTTTATTTATTTTTTTAGCTCTGTGGCTAATATTTTGTCAGATGAGCGAGTTTTGGTCTGACGGATTTCAAAAAAGCATCACCTGACAGCTGTGAGCAAACTGTGAAGTTTCTCTCTTTTAAAGTTGGGGATGAGCCTCTTAGGGCCTGATCGCTGCAGAGGTCTGCACCCGACCGTAAAGGAGTGCAGTCATTTACCAGTTTGACTTCTCTCTGGTCTGCACTGCCTATAAAGATCAGTCTTGAGGAAGCACGTCACTGTTTCAGTCACCACACACAGTCAGTAGCATGGTGCACTGTTTACTTTTAGTTCACAATCAACTGAAGAATGGAAAGAAGAACTGGTATTTAGAGCTATCAGGGAATTGTGTTGTTATTTTTTTAGGTCCTGGACATGGCATTAAAAAATCCCCAAATTAATAACTTGTAAGCAACTATTTATCATTTCATTAGCATTTTGTGGCTACAAGTTAGTATTTTGAGTTCACAGATTTGTGCTTTTCGGCTGAAACTTAGTATTTAGTAGGCTTAAATTATAATTTTATGCGTACAAAGTAAAATTTGTTAATTTAGTATTAGTGATTGAAGATATTAAAGATGCAAATTTTCCACACAAAATGCGAATTCATTCCCACAAAAAGCAAATAAAATGCTAATTTTGGATACTTGTATTTTGTGGCCACAAACATTTTGTGGGCAAATATGAGTAGTTTATTGACACAAATTAGCATTTTGTGATCACAAATTAAAATTTTGTCGGTGAAAATTAGTATTTTGTGATCACAAATTAACATTTTTGTTGGTATAAATTGGCATTTTGTGGGCACAACTTAGTAGGCTACTTTGCGTGTAAAAATTTGAATTTTATGGGTAGGCCATAGATTAGTATTTTGTGGGCACAAATTAACATTTAGCGGGTACAAATAAACAATATTGTGGGTATAAATTTGCATGTTGTGGGCACAAGTTAGCATTTTGTTGGCACAAATTGTTTTTAATCAATTTGAGATACTAAATACTAATTGGTGAGGATATAACGTTGTTTTGTGGCCACAAAATACACATATTTACTCACAAAATGCTAATAAAACACTAGTTTGTGCTCACAAACAACTAATTTGTACACAAAAAAATACTGATTTGTGGCCACTAATTATTAGTGTAAGTAAACAATTTCTAATTGTTCTTTTTGTTTTTTTTTTGGATGACATGTCCAGGGATCTGTAGTTTTCAGTTTGAAGCATAATTGGGATTTATATTGAGTGACTTGGAGTAACTGACCCTTAACATGGCTGTCACGTCAGCTTTGGAGAGTAACATCGCAGCATATTTATCGACCAAACCAGATTTGTACTGATCCAGACTCCACTAAATCATCCACTGGCTCACGTTCACAAGCCAGCCTCTGCGCAATTTGCTTAATCTTGTCTGAGCACGAAACAGAATGGTCCCACCTGCCAAACAAACTGTGCTTTGGGGACAAATGTATTTGAGCATAACACCAGGTGTCAGTCCTCTTGAAGTTCCTCTGAAGGACATTCCGACCGTTTGGACAATGCTATGCTTTCACTCTTTGTGGAAACACAACTGTGCTCCTGTGCATGAACCATAAAGACAAGGATGGATGACTTTGATGTAAAAAAAAAAAAAAAAAAAAGATACAGCCGGCATGCATAAAATCTTGACCTAAGCCTCACTGGACAGTCACCAGATGAACTGGAACCAAACATCGGTGCTTGACCTCATAAATGTGCAGCAGAATAAAAGCTTTAGTATAAGCCTTCCAACACTAGTTGGAACCAGAGTGAGTTAGGTCTATTTTTCAGTGCACAAAACTAAAATCCCTGCTGTGAAATAATCGTCACTAAGAAGAAGAATATAAGTAAATAGAATCAGTGTATGTCTTAAAACAAATCCAGTGAAGACAAAAACTAAAACAAAAAGGCTTGCTGAAATGAATCTTTTGCGTGAGAAGAACGCTGCAGGAAAGATCATGTGGATTTCATATTCACAACTGACAGACTAACCCAAGGCCACCCAGCTTCTGTGAGCAGGGCTGTGCAATGAGAGAAGTGTTTGAAATCAGGATAAAGTGTGATAACCACAGAGGAAAACAACAAAGATCGCTTCAGCAAGCGCGCTTTTCATCCTATTAAAGAGCTCTACCTCGAAGCTTTCAGGAGTGGAAAGACTAACCTGTCTCTCAGCAGACGGAGAGGGGAAAGAGAAAAAAGGAAAGCTGCTATCAGCTCTTGACGGCCAAATCTGCCTGTCTTCAGAGCGCGGCTCCTCTTGCCCTGAACTGGCTTTCACTTGCAGTCTTTTCTAATTAGGCGGACAGAGTTTCAGAGTGGAGGCTTCTCTAATTGGACATCCATCCAAAACACATGCTGGGCCCAAGCTGCCGCCCATCGACTGGCGGGCCTCTCTTATGTAAAACGAAGCTTCAAACACAAAGCCGAGCTGCCAAGCTCAGGCCCTGACAGACCACAGTGACAAAACTGTCAGGTCTGTGTGCACGCACGTTGAGTCGAAGGTGGAGCTTGTGCCTCTGCCCGCCTGTCCGCGTGCACCGCTTGGTGTCAAGAGTCCGCGGACTTCCCGAGAAGAGATTCTGGGGAAGGGCGGTTGAGAGCAGTGTGTGTCATTTAACATAGTGACATGCCCCTGAGGCTTGACTTTACATGGTCAAATCGGCACACTGGAAAAAAGCACAACCAAAGGGGCTTCCCAGAGACTTTTTCAACAAAAAAAAAAATCATAGTACGGTGGCCCTGAAGTGCAAATCACACCAACTAATCAATCAACGCAGAACAGATAAAAAATACGAATGAAAATTAAATACAAAGCAAAAAACATTATATTTTGATAAACAAAACAATATTCCAGAAATCAAAAAACAATTCCAAAGAAAATTAAACATTATTTTTAAAAATAGGTTTTAGAAGACAAAAGTAATTTACAGAAATCAAAATAAAATGCTAAAAAAAATGAAACATAGTAAAAAAAAAAAAAAAAAAACAGAAAAGGTAGTTATTATGGGAAATCACTGACAAGGTTTAGTTTCTGAAATATATCTTCAATTCCAACATACATACACGTGTAGGTTTTATGATTAGTATACAGCATATCCAGTATCAGGATAGCACAAGGACTATCTCTGTACCACAGCAACTTCGTGGTGCAACAGATGTATATTACAATAGCACTCTTACTAGGTTTTGTTATTTTAGTTTGGGGTTGGACTTTGGCAGTCTTGATTTGTCAGCTTTGCTTGTTTCTTTTAAATTAGTCAGTTTTGGTTAGGCAGCCTTTGGCTGGGAGCTGCTGACTCCAACAGTTGACGTGGCTGAGTCAGAAGTCTTCCATACTTATTTTATGTTTATGTATTTTGTTTTCGGACCAGTGCACTAATTATTTAATTTTGTTCTTTTATTTCTGGACACAAGATTTCTATTATTTAATAAACTGTGTTTCTTTTATTCTTATTGGTGTCCAATTTTTGTTATTGTCCCCATTTGTATTTCCTCCCGAGACTCGGGGCAGGTTTACTCATTGAGGACATAAACTACTGAAGCCACTCCAAGTGCACTATTGAAAACCAGCTTTGGCATGAATTACCTTACTGTGACCAAACACAGGAACAGAGTACTGTACCCAAACAAAGCAATTGTAAATTAGAGGTCAAACACACTTAGACATTGTGAAGATTTAGAATTGGCTCATAACAAACAATGATTTGAATCTGAAATTTGAAAATTTACAAGACAGAAACACCTAAAAACCAAACAAAAACTCTTCAACTAAGAGTACTAAGTTAATCATCTTATGAATGAACAGAAGACATCCAGTGTACAAGACAAGTCGCAACTTTTTTTTTAAAAATTCACCATGACCTTTTTTCAGCCAGTTTCAGCCTACACCATATCATTCAGTTGAAGCCATGACATAGATTTTTTTTGGGTCAGCCTGATCTAAAAGTAATGACGCTGGCCAAACTTGATTTGGAGTATGTTTTACATAAGTCAGATAAAAAGACTAGGCCCTGACAAGTGTTGTGATGGCCCGGCATGGTCCCGGAGGCAAAGAAAATGCAGATTTGGGTCATATGCGGTGGGTGTGTGCCTGTCTAAAGTCAGCCGCAGCAGGCATAACTCGGTGCCATCAGCTAAAGGCTAACTGTGCGAGAGGAAAATTGTACACATGGGGCATGTTTGGATCGTCATTCTTTAATGTCTAGAAACAAAAGCTCATTGAAGTGCGGTGGTTTGCCAGAACTCTGAACGTTCAGCTGCTATCTTGACACTGAAACATATTTCCATGAACATTTCAGAAGTCCAGAATTGGAGCCAGGTGGTTTTTGATCATTAAAGGCTCAACCATCATTGTTATCCATGTGTGCTGGAGTGATAGATGGTACTCACATTTACATAATTATCCAATCATCACCCAGCATCCTGTTATGGGGAAAGGTCATCGTTTGATGGTGCTGCAGGCTGTTTTAGACCAAACATGTTTATCTTTCTGCTCAGTTTTTAGACTTTTTAAAGGACTCAGTTTCTTCTGCTCTCATGCTATACATACATCTTCTAACTTAGTTTTTTCCATACTTAGTTCTTTAATAATCCTGCCCTACTTTTTATTTTTCCTTTGACTTCCACACCTGATTGAAACAACTGTAACATATTATCTGATGTCTGCACAGCAAAACATCCAGACCAGGGATACCTGAGAACCAGGATTGTGAAACACTGCTCCACCAACAAAAACTGATGAGTAACTGATGATGCGGCAGCCCTGAAAAAAGGGGTTCTGACAGCTCATGTATTACAGCACCGCAACCGGCGGGCAGGACAAGCAGAAAGAAAGTGATAAATCTGCATGGTAATTAACTGCTGTTTCATTGTAGTCTGACAGCAGAGATATCAGAGCCGTGTGCACCTGGATCTGTGGAGATAACATATCAGGGATGCAGTTAGTCGCTGTGCGGCAACATCTCTACTTCTCAGCCTGTGCAAAGATTGGCAGGCAGAGGTTCACTTTCGATTAGAGCTGTCCACACACCAGCAACAACAAACGCTTTAAATCACGGCTCGGGAAGTCGAGCATCTGAAGGGCGTTGTGGACAGTTTCACTGGGAAATGTTTTGGGCTGAATCTGAATTGCTACCCTACCCCGCTAGCTCCGCCCTAGTGCTCCAAGTAAGGGCATTTAGAGCGATAGCGGTTTCTAAAAAGGGTCCTTTTAAGGAGGAGCTGTAGCGACATGGAGCTGGCTATTCCTATGCCAGGTGATTCACTTCGCATGTAGTGCGGACTGCGACAGAGAAACTCATTCCCTCACGTGGTTGTTTTCTGACGCACACAAGTTTACATTTAAACATGAACATTGATTATTTGTTTTTTGCATGGCTTTTTAAAGTTATAAAACTGACTTTGTTATGTATTATCCGAACACTGGTAGGTACGTGGTAACGCAGTTGACCGGCAACTATTGATGACATCATCAAGGGGTGGTAAAATTCTAATTTTCTTTCACTACTAACTATATAGTGCACTACATAGTCAGTTTGCTTTTTTTGTAGAGCTCTCTGAATCTACAATTCCAAAATTGAGTACCTTAGATATTTCCCAGAAGTCATTGCGAAAAACCAGTGTCCATTGATGCTCACAACGTAAGCAAATTTAGACCACAATGCATTGCATTTGAACAATTTTTGCAAAGAAAATGCATTTAATGTAATTTTTTAACAAACCATCAACATTTTTCATTACCAGACTGCAGTGGATTCATAAATAGACGAAATGATTGTACTGACTAGACTTTTAGTTCGTGAAATTGGTGACATCATCCTTGTCATTAAAAGAAAAAAAGGCAGAATGGTGTCCAAATTGCTTCTAAAATCAAGGGCACTAGAAACTCCTGCACTGTATAGTGTTTTTAGTAGGGATGGATTAGGGAGGGAATTCGGACATAACCAATATTTTTCCATATCTCTCCGCTTGGAGGGACAACTGTAGGGGTAGGGAAGCAATTCCGATTCTGCCAAAAAGTCATTCATGGAAATTTGCTGCATATAAAACAGGATGAAAAAGTTAAAATTTATGTTTATGTCCTTAAGGCAAAATGAATATAGGCAGACCTGACATTTTGGGAGAAAAGCTCCAACTTTAACAAAATGTTTAATTATTTTTCATCATTTTAATTATAACGGTAGTAAGGCTCTTCTACGTTGGTGAGTGGCACAGAAACTGCCTCTGGTAAATCATGGAACCCATTTAAGTCAATAATTCTGACATCATCGACTCATTGTAGATTGTTACACTTTTTTAAACACAAAAGATTAAAGGTGCACTCTGATGAAAGTTGTGCTTTTAATGCGTTCTTGGTGCATTTTTATATATATGTAAAGAAAATTAAGTTATAATTGCATTTCTGAGTATTCCTTCATTTGAATAGTTGTGAATCAAGAGCAGATGACAAAAACATCATTTGAAAAAGAGTTGATTTGTTAAAAGCTACAATCGCAAGCCACAGATGGCATTTATCTCAAAACTATACAGATAGTTCCATTATTAATGCACTGGTTACGTTAAGCTAGCAGGAGAGAGTGTAAACAGATGGAAGGTAGAATTAAAGACCAATTACCCATAAGCCCTACTTTGTATAGCATGTTCCGGCTCTACGCTGATTCATGCTTTTGCTTGAGGCTTTGGTTCCAACTGTGCAAACGACAGCAGACTCTCGACCACTGATTGGCCAAAGGGTGACATCAGCAACGCGTCTGTTGTTTATAGTCTGCAGAGTGGCAACTGTGAACACTTCCACTCCAAAACATGGACGGAACACAACTGCCCGCAGCTCTCCTTATTAAACTAACAGCTGATGCATGTACATTTTAATTTCTTGATTTTATTTTTTTATTTACCTATTTCTATGATTATCGTTGCAGGGAAAAACCAAACCAAGGTGTGGTGTCTGCAGTGAGCAGAGAAAAACCTTATAATTGGAAAAATCCCAGTTATACTTCAAAATAGGTTAATTTCAATGGGCGATGACGGCTAAATAGACACCCAAAGTAAGGAGAAAATTTATAAATTAGGAACACTTTTCACTTGGAATTACGCATAATTTGTTTTACACTAACTCTGCTCACGTTTGCAAGATTTGAACCAAAATTGGGGTTTTACAAATTTATACACCCATCTGCAATAAAAGATTAGTCTGTTTATTGAACCATAAAGATCAGATCCTGGCAGTAATCAGATAATTGCATTCATCAGATCTGATGCATTTACATGCGCTCCAGAAATCTGATAACAGAGGAACCCTAGTGGCTTCAGTGAAATTTTTGATTTTGTGCAGAGTTCATGAGGATGAGGAGACTAATGAACTACAATTTCCTGCTTTTTCTTTTGAAGATTCTGGTCTTATCTAGTTGAACAAGGACATACTTGAGTTCATGACTTTGCAAACTAGCTACGCTGCTTTTCTTCTTTACTCCATAGAGGAGAAAAAAATACTTGGCTTCAACATAGCAAGAATCTGACTCTGTCTGTATCTTTGTGGCTAAGAACGTTTTAAAAAATGCTCACCATTTAACACAAGTTCAGATGTACAAAAAAATACACGGATCAGATAAATGGGAACACTTGAAGTGAGATAAGCATAAATCTGTGCCCTAATCAGATTCTTCATATTCAGTTAGCTGCCCTTATCTAACACAGGATATTGGCATGTGCTGTTTACATGGTAACTAGAATAGTCTAGTGACCGAGGAAATTAGAAGTTGATCAGATATTTAGATAGGACTTGTACGATTTCTTTTTTCATTATATGTAGGTTTTAAACCCTTCACAAAAATTCTCACCTTACGTCCATTTACTCCCGTAAAGGTGAAATGATTAATCGATTTATATTCCTAAAATCAATCTGTCCTAGGCAATTTGTTAATTGAATTAATTTGACGTATGCTACTATAAAATAGTATCAAGATGAAATCAATCAATTGATTATTTTGATCTTGGAAAATACCATTTGGATTAAGATACGGTAGATACTAAAAACGTACCACATGAAAAAATGATGTTACTGTCTCCTATGGGCACACATGCCTCAAGTCTAGGGAGGAATAAAAAAGTAGACAATAACAAAAAAACACGATACCAAGTAAGAATAAAAAGAACAGTTTATCAAAAAAAAACATTATCCTGTGTCCTGAAATAACAAAAACAAAAATAAATAATTAGTGTGCTGGTTTAAACAAAAAGACAAACCAAGAGGGATTGGAACCGTGGCCAAACATAAAGTAAGGAATACTGCTGACTCAGCTATGTCCACCGTCAGTCAGCCTCTAAACTAACTAAATCTACCAAAAGAAAACAAATAAACAAAGCCTGCTAATCAAAACTATCAAGGTCCAACCACAAACTAAAATAACAAAACCCAGCAGTGTAAGACTGCTGAGGACGAAGAGGGGGAAAAGAACAAAACAAAAGCAGTACAACAAATCCTAAATCTCAGACCCAGCTGCCTTCTGCTCTGCTCCCACATGCCTAGGTGAGGCTGCCTTGACTTAAATAATAAATAATAAATCATGGCAAGTTGAAAAGTTGCATCACAGCAGCAGCAGGATGTAACATCTTTACAATCCAAAGTGTGGAAGTAGTTTGGATTTCGCAAAGACATGACCATACAGTGTGGTAGAACGTTATAATAGTGTCACTTTGTTCCAATTGTTCAAAACGAACCAATATCGACTATTTATCGTATCGACAATCTCAAATGATTTAATTCAAATATTTGTTCACATGAATCGGTGTACAATGGAAACAACGCAAAAGAGGAAATACAGCGTTGTGAAGAGTAGAATCTGGACTTGTGACATAAAAAGATAATTTGATTAACAAAGGGTATGTCTGAAGTAATCTGATTACAAATGACTTCCTTTAGTATACGTGTCTACAAACTTCAATGAAAACTAGTTTCCATGATTAAGTAGGGAATTAAGGAAAAATTTTGGGAATGTTTTTTAACAAAGAAATCAGCTTTTTCCAAGGGAACATTTGCATGACAAAAGACTGCTGACACTCAACTTTTAAAAGAGAGAAACAGATGCATGAAAAGCCTGGTGGTGTCACTAACCCCTTTCAGAAAGCCGCTCTGTACCTAATTACTATGCTGTGGTGTTCAGTATGAAAAGGAACCATTGCAATACGCCGATTTTATACTGATAGGAAACAGTCAAGATCCGTTACAGAGAGTAAACACGATCCGTCTAAATGTGGGTAGCAGCATGGCGGCACAACTTTCTGATGAAGTTAACTTTATAAAGAGCTGATGGGGAGTTTTTGCAGTAAGTTAAACTTTGTACTGCAATCACCATCTTTGCTGATATTTACAAGCAACTCCATAAAGGCAAGAACAGTTTTGTTTGTTTATTTGCAGAATCTGTTAAAAAGTTATCAATTGCTAAAGTCTTGGTCACATTCATCTGTCTAAGGGTTGATCTATATGAGTACCATGGGTTTTTGGATTGTCTGGGCCGTTGTAGGTTGTAGACCGGGGTGGGCAAGCTATACGGCCTGTTAAACTATTTATTCCGGGCCGCCAAACTGGAATATTTTATATTGATAATCCTTATAACTATTTCATTTTACCTGTCTCCCCATAATAGGCAATTTCCAAGTCAGATAGTAATTTTTCCAATTATTTCAACATCCCATGAACGCAGCTTTTCCCTGAGTTTTAGTTTGTCCCTGAGGGACATCAACCCATTGGTAAAATTGGCACTAAAATGAAAACAAAAACCACAGTTTTGACAAAAAAAATCCAAAATGTTGTGTTTTGAAGTAATTGTCAATCAAGAGTGAAGCATATTTTTTATCCAGATTCTGTTATTTCTTTCTTTAAAGAGGTGAATTACCAAAACATGCCACAAATCTGTCACTGGTCTGGCCTTCTGTCAAATTTTAAAGCCTTTTGTTGCCTCCCGAGTAAGAAAGCCTACCCACCCCCGTCGTAAACAGTAGCAGGTGTGTCTTGGGCCAAATCCTAATTTTTCCCTTACTCATACGGCCCACGCACATGAACAAAAGCGCTTCTCCTCCACAACACAGCTGGACGCGAAACACCCTCTCGGTGGGTGGAGGGGTTGTTATCCCTCCACCGCGAAGGATACCCCTCTGGAAAAAACAATTTCAGACAACCCTACCCCTTCAAATGCCTCTACAATTGGAGGGGTGGGAGAAGAATTCAGATACAGCCTCACAGTTCCTGGTTCGTAAGGGCGCCTCATGGGACATAATGAAAATGGAAGCTTGCCGTACATGTGGTAAGTGTATCATAAAATATTTGTCAGGATAATGTAAGCTGCACGCACTTATAATGTATGGATGATGCTGTTGTACTCTGAAGTGCCCACATAGGGTGTGCAGGTTAAGTGCCCAAAATACACCCATAGGAGGTCCACACAAACTATTCTTTGATTTTCTAAATTTTAATAGTAAGACTGTCTGTAAGAAGCATGGACTTATCACTTCAACAGCACTAACTACTATACACTCACCATTCCTTGTGCAGTCAGTACCAAGAGTTTGAGGGGGTGGGGAAAAAAAAATATGTATAACATGCCTTCGTCTCACCTACTTCCTGCTTATGATCCTTGCATAAATACTCGCTTCAACCTGTCACCCTCAGCATGCCCATAGAAAAATGTGTAGGACTATTTTCACTCAGCAGACTCTGCTAGGATCTTGAAATTTTTTGCGGGCCACCTAATCCATATCCTATAGTAAGAGTAGTTGTGACGAAGGCCTAAGAACTTGCTGCAGTCAGAACATCTGTCAATGCTGTGATCACCTTTATGCTCAAGCCTCAGTTGCTAGTGGCAACGAAAGGCTTTGGTGACACCTCTTTTCACGACGGCATGCAGAGAGGAATGAAAGGGGCAATCTGCAAATTAAACTGAAGGGATCTAATTTAAAAAAATGAATAATAAAAAAATAAAGTTTAAAAAGTTTAAAAAATTAGGGCTGCCACATTTAGTTGATTAGTCTTGACTATGTCAACTATTAAAATAATCGACGACTAATTTAATAGCCGATAAGTTTCTTCTTTTTATTTTTAATCTCAAAACTACAATAGTAGTACAAATCCGATTCAGCAGTGATGTCACAGGAAGTTATAGGAAGACTCGGGTACCATAACAACACTAAAAGAGCTCGAAAGTTTAGGAAGCATCTCCAAGACAGAACTTGTGCTCCATGGCAGCACTATGGCGATGGATGAGCACTTGAAGAAGCACGTGGTGACTGAGTATGACGGATCTGAAGAGGGACTGCTGTCTAAGTAAGATAAACTAAGCTAAGCTAACATTAGCGCACACAGAGAGCAAATTTATTAGCTTAATGTTTTCTATGCATTCCCGCAACCTCTACCCCATTAGGATGAAATATTTCTGCTGAAGGGAACATCTGCTCTCAAAAGATATGAAGTCTTTCTTCAAGACGTGTAGCAATGCTAACTTTCCAGCACTGAGCATGAGTGTCGTACAGTTTGGAATTATGTAGAGTCAGAGTATATAGTGAAGTTTAATACAGTGGTGGACGCTCAGCACCACTTTTTGGTTATATTTGAGTTCGTGAGACCAAAACTTTATCTTTTGTGAAAATTATTTCCTTTTTTTTAGATGCCAACCTCACTTGATTTAAATCTTGTTATAATGCCCGAAACAAATAAAGGAAAGAAGCTGCATGATTCAATAAAAGTTTAATAAACTAGCATGTAGCTTAAACACTTTATGTTTAAAGATAATGATGGTTAACATGTGTGTTTTGTATCCAGTTTACGAATTAGTCAACAAATCGAAAAAATTGTCTGCAATTAGTCAACTATTCAATCGTTTGGGCCAGTCATACTGCAAATACATTTTTTAACCGGCAATCTCATTTCTGAAAGTACTCCTGTTAAATATAGTAACTGTGGGGACCAGACACTATTGCGGCTGGTAATCAGGTTCCTCCCAGAAAGCAGAATTTAGCAAACAAATGTGCCACAACCGCAACACTATGTGCTGCTCCATGATCTGAATCACAACACAAATGTAGAGTCATGCAACACTTCATCAGCATTCAAACTGTAAATTGCTAACAACATCTACCCCCAGCTGGCTAACTGCCTCTGTGTGTCACTGAAATTGAGGTGATATTACATATTATATTCAGCGCCTGCTCATGAACGCATTTCTGTTTTGTTTTTTTTTTCCTGTCAAGATGTGGCTAAATTGTACTCCTGCTGGGAAAAAAACAGCTATTGGCCACTATTGCGGCAGCAAAGAGAGGCATGTTTGTTGCTCCTGTTTAGAGTTGTTGGAGTGAAACTTCTCATTGGAAACTCAGCGTGTGAAATGACTTACTGGTGCACGAGGAGTCTGGAGGGTCAATGTCGGCGCGGTAGAAGCCATTCTGGCAGGGGCAAATACTGGCGCCCCGTGCGCTGGTGCGACTTTTAGCCGGGCACGGGACACAAGATCCCTCTCCATATTTGGACTTGAAGGTTCCAGGGATGCAAGCTGGATGATTGGGAGAGAAAAGCATAAAGAGGCGATAAGAGAAGGAAAACCTACAGAGCTGTCAGATGAAAAAAAGCCCAGCAGCTGTCACAGAAATATTAAAAAAAAACACAAGAACGCAGACTTGAAAGCTCAGTATTCATGAAGCAAATGTTTAAACACGCAGGTGAAATGAGGGCATATCTGCATATCTGCATCTGCTTTTTCATTTCCATCCTCTCTACAAGCAAGTGACATTAATCTCGCCTAAACAGGGAGTCGCTGTGACAGGGAAGTTTTGTGTTGAAGAGAAGAAAAAAGAAGGATAAAGATGAAGACCGACTGCCAACAGGAGATTGCTCTTGTCAGACAAACAAGGATGGAGAATACTTCAGAGAAAAGAGATACACCCTAAACCCATCAATCAGTGTCCACGCCGTCCCCATGCATGCAAACAAGGCCTATGCATGCATGCATGCATGCAGAACAGCCTTATAATAACGAGATAAATCAATCCAAATGAAGGAACATAAGGCAAGAAGTAATTTAGCTAAGCAAAGGTTTGAGAGGGTGTACAAAGTAAAGCAATCTTTTGATATATCTGAGCCAAACACATTTGATTTCCTTGAATGTCACGCAAGAAGGTTGTCTGATATTGAGTTACGTTAACCCTTTGACATCGGAGACTTAAACACAAAATCTTTAACGTACGGCACGAGATGCTTTTGTCCTTCAGAATCTCAGAATCTAAGAATTGAAAAGTTACAGTAAATCAAAGAACATGAACTCTGGTGTTAAAGAGTTAACACCCTCAGAAAGGGGCGTTCAAGCGTTCACTTTCAATAAAAAGTCTATGTATGTCTCTAGTTTATAAGGTGTACATACAAAGTTTATTGCTATCAAACCCTTGTTAAAAGTTTAATTAGTTGAACTTCACATCTCATAGCCAATGCTATTGTTAGCGTTAGCATTAGCACAGATTGAAAGAATAAAATTATAATCACTTTCATAATTAAACAAGCATAATTCAGTGAAGTACTTGTAACCTTCGTCTAACTTTAAGCGGGTTGTCAGAGAGAAATAATCCATGACTTGTTTAATGTCATCCATTGGAATTTGGGGAAGCAGATGTGCTGAGTTGTGACTGCAGGCAGGATTACTGATATTTGCACTTTGATTTGAGAGCCATCAGAGAAGGAAAACCGAATACAACTAGGAAAGACTTATTTATAAAATAAATATTTTACAAATTTCGGTTACAATTGGTAAGGTTACCTTTTAAAGTTTACGTAAAATTGCTTTAAACAGCGTTCAGCAGTCATCTTTGCCATTCTAAATCCAAAGACCTGAAGTCACTCTGCACACTCGCTGTGTTTGTGCGACGTCACGTAAAACGGGTCAATCACAAAACCAAATATTTCATATATTGGAATAGAGCTGTGACAGAAAAAGACTGACACAGCTTTGATATTTTGCACCAAGCCTCTTCCAACTGTGAGTACATAGGCTAATATTGGATAGCGACAGTCTACTGTGAACACAGTATGTTAAAAACACATTCAAGAACATAGGTGTGTACGTAGCTTCGAGGATAAACCAGCACAAGCCCAGAGTAAAGACGGGTTCAGATCAAGGAGATTAGCGGCAAAGACAGACTGTGTGGATTTGTCTCCAGGGCCCTGTGTTTTACTGTTTACCACATTCCTGCATGGTGGTGTAAAAGCGGGGTCTCTGGCAAACATCTGTCCTGCCAGTGTGACCGCTCATAAAACCCAATCTGTGAGAAAAGGCCAGTGTGATTAGGTAAGTTAGGCTGAGCGGTCAGTTTGAAGTCCAACCAAACACAAAACAATAGCAAGCTTGGAAACAAATGACAGCAGCTGGTGAGACGCAGATAAAAATGCTCACTTTGGTTCTTAGCCAAACACTTCACCTCTGTGCTTTCTAGGGGGTGTAACTGTTAATCAACTTAATTGATGAATCAATGTCTGTTTCCACAATCCAACCAGTTTGATCAGTCTGAGGGAAGTTGTACATCAAACTGACATATAGCCTCATAAAATGGTTTCACAATGAAAATAATTGATTATATCGATATTGGAAAAAACCATTTGGGTTGAGGCATGGTGGGTTCATTTGACCATAGCATAAAAACGACCATCACGATGGACGACACACTCAAATAATCATTACAGTCCAATGTGTGGAAACACTTAAAATTTTGCAAAAACATGTGGTATCACGTTCAAACGATCAATTTTAGGTCAGTGAATCGGATCGTTCCAAAGGAACAAATATCCACTATGAATTGTATTGTCAGCCACAGATCACGATATGAATCGCATCGTTGTTAGAAGGAATCGTTGTGCTTTTTTTTTCGAAGCAGAAAGATCATTTTTCTCTTTTGTTTGTTTCGCACACGTCCTTTAGAGAAGGTGCTGAATCACCCCCACTGTTGTGTTTTAATCCATTAACCTCTTCAGAGGACACGATGGCTTTACAGTTTCTTGCTATCTATTGTCTCCCATCTCCTCCTTCCCCTCGCCATCTCTCCATCTCATGCAGCACTTGGCTGCGATCGAGCGGCCAGACTGAGGAAAGAAATGAAACGTCTGAGTGATTAATGCTAGCGTGGCGGTGTTGGCTCACGTTGAACTGAATGGCGTTAATGAGTGTGGCCGCCTGTAGATTAACTAACGGTAGGCCGTGCAGGAAATTACACTTCCTCATCACAAGCGCTGGCTGAGGCCCTGGAGAGCTTTTTATCAGGTTTTGGCGGCAAGCTTTTAACCTTGAGCAGCCAAATGGCAACCAATGAGCTCTCCAGCTGATGTTTGACACCATTTCTTACGCAGGGGTGAGGGAAGCTTGACTCGTCTGTCTCTGACTTCCTGAAACCTCCTCGTGCCATTTCCCTTCGTCTCCTTTTAGCAGGCGTTCCTGTCCACGATTCACACCCTCAGAATCTTCCTCTTTAGGTTGAATTTTCTTTTCCTCTCCATTCTGTTTTCTGCATTTTTCTCACGGAAATCTATTGCCGCTCTGTTTGGTGCCTTCCCACTATCTTTCTCTTCCTCCTGTCCTGCTCGTGCAATATTTGTATGCAGCTCCTCACTGCAACACCTCATTAATTCATACTCTCCTCCACCCTCCTTCACCCCCATTTCAGGAGCCACAATAAATGCAGAGAAGAGGGCACAGGCTGAGGTGACTTGCACTGAACACATAAAAGAGCATTGTATGAATACAAGTCCTTACCATCTGTTAAATACACATACCCTGGCATTGAGTGTTTTCTCCAGAGGGTTCAAAGCCAGCGACGCAGGTGCAGGAGCCCACGGGCACCATCCACTCCCCGTCCCCGTTGCAGTACAGCTTTAAAGGGACGGAAACCTCCATGGCATTGGTCACACAGGCTCCCGGAGCAATCACCAAGGAAGTGGCTTCCGCCCCGGTGGCGGTCTCAGGGAAGACGGCGAAGTTGGCAATGGTGGTGGAGCATTTCTTGAAAAAGACCCGAACTGAGATGAGAGACATGCAGGCCCCCAGATCCTGGAAGGCCAAGTAGAAGCCCGGTTTGGAGAGGGGGCCGAAGCTGCGGACTTTGGTGTTGATCCTGCCCGCCTCCAGCAGCGAGAAACTCTCGTCCGGCGCGATGGTATCCACTTTGACGTAAGGGTTCTCCCTCCAAAGGGGGCTGGTGTCTGTGGCCGTGTCCCCGTCCGACTCGTAGTAGAACAGGTTGAAGGTCTCTTTGCAGGAGCCCGGGATGTTGGGGATGCTCGCGCAGTCGCGGACCGAAAACTTGAGCTCCACGTAGACGCGGAGCACACCCCGACGGGGGATGAAGTCAGTCCTCAGCCAGTTGTTCTGATTGGGTTCTCGGACATTGCACACCTGGTAGGTTCTGATCGGGCTCATGGAGTCATCGTAGCCGCTGACTTCCTCCCACTGTGGAAGTAAAAACCAAAAAAATATATATCAATCTGCGTATGTGTTCAAATCAGCAGTAACCAAAGCTGCCATGATTAGTTGACTAGTCACGACTATGTTGACTATTAAAATAGTCAACGACTAATTTAATAGTCAATTCCTCGTTTTTTTTTTAAGCTCTAAACTACAATGTGTGCTTTCTGATTGTCTTTTCCATGTACATTATATGTGTTTATACGTTTTTAAGTACTTTATATATTTTTTTCAGTAAATATATGTTTTTAGGCTTTAAAAATATAATTGTAGGCTTTTTATTTTGTTTGCTCCTCTTGACTCAGATTGTCACACTCATTTGATTTAAGTCTTGTTTTAAAGCATAGGTCCCCAAACTACAAACTGTGGGCCGCATCCGACCCACCTCCACATTTGGCCCGGCCCCTGAACAATATCTCTCAATCTGACTTGAGATTGAGACCAAAAAATAACATGACATTTTACCCCATCTGCAATCTGTGCCTCTATCTTAACCCCCACCTCCCACAGTCAAATAGAACACAATATGGTGTTTCCTTTCAACATCATAGTTCACCTTTCTCTAGAAAACTTCTAGAATGGTTGTGGACAATTAAAATCTCTTATTATTAGCTAGCATATATCTTAAACACTTCTAGTTTAAAGCTAATGATGATTAGGAAGTGTTTTTATATCTAGTCCAGGAATGACCCGACTAGTCGACAGATCAAAAAATCAGTCATTTGTGGCAGCCCTAGCCGTTACACTTGCATAAACTGACAAGAAACACGCTGACACACATTCCTGCAGCCTGTTGTGGCCTGTGAGGAATAATTTGCAGCTAAAACACTTCTAATTGCATGAATCATTCAGAAAATTCCAATCATTATGGACTATTAATAGATATCATTTTCCCATTAAAACACATTTCACGGATTACGGCTTGTTCTGATGCAAGCTGCATGCTGGAGGTCCAATCAAAAAAAAAAAAAGAAAGGGACAATTTTCAGCTATTATCACGCCAAATGTGGAGGATCTATAG
Organism: Oryzias javanicus; assembly: GCA_003999625.1. Taxonomy (NCBI): domain Eukaryota; kingdom Metazoa; phylum Chordata; class Actinopteri; order Beloniformes; family Adrianichthyidae; genus Oryzias; species Oryzias javanicus. The sequence goes on from CM012453.1 coordinate 15,707,583, forward strand.
CTTTGTCAAAGCCCCACCCACCTCCTCCTCCCTGCCTGGCTCTGCAGCTGATGCTGCAGACAAACCTATAGGAAGCGGGCTCACATCTATATCTGTTGCAGTGATATCGACACAGGCTCTAAAACAAATTGTACCTCTTAAATTGAGACACTTCTGATTCATCCATAATGCATGGCCATTGAAATGCAATGCTTGCTGTTTGCCTGAGCATTGTAGGTCAACTATAGTATAGGAGGCGTCTTTAGCTTTAGCGTGTTTATGTGACCTGATTTGTTAACCTACGGGATTTAAAAGCCAAAAATCCAGACCATGTCGCTTTATGTCCTTACAAGTGGTGATTGTAAATGGTAACCGTCTTTAAATGCTATGATAAATGGCATCGTCGGTCAATAAAGTTAGTCCATTAGGAAATAACCTTGTGAGAAGTCAATCTTTTTTGATTTTTTTTTTCCTCCCTCATTCCCGGTTGGACTGAATGCTCTGCTTCCATAACAAATGACTGTCCCTGAAATTGATTATTTCAACTGGAGGAAAATAATGCATAACTCATCTCACGTCGCTGAGCTCCCGGGCAATTTATCCCCAAACGATGAGCCCAAGAGTCAGCATTAGGCGTCGTAAATCACCAGCAACATGTTGACGCGCCACCTGACGTGTGTGATAATTGCCGGCCCCTGAACGTATGGGCTTGTCAGGCATGGGGAGAAGGGCTGCCTCGCCAGTCGTGACATATGACTTCATGGATGCCAGGACATTCAGAGCCAGCCCTTGCAGGGGGAAAAAAAAAAAAAAAAACAGGGAGCTGCCGGAGATCGTTTCCATGGCAACCCAGCATTTCCATTGACTGACTTTACGCTCACGTAGCGAAGACAAATTACACTGGCCGGGTGTGGGGGAGGTCTGCAAGGCTGTTAGCCCTGAGGTCAAATTCATGTTGTTTTATTTTCTCACAATTCCTACAGGGGGTATCAAATGAAAACCTTAATTTCTATATGTAATGCGCTCCTGGGTCCATATTATAGGAGACACAGGCACACTGTTTTAGTTGTCAGGCCTTGTTTCATAGGGAGAAATGCATGTTATTGCCTACCTAACAGTCCAGACACATGGTGGGGGTTTGCTTGGTCTTTATTGTTCTTTTTTTTAATCTAATGTACAATATAAGTTTTCTCCACACTTTTACAAGGTCTTTACATGGACTGAAGTCTTGAATTTCATCCACACAATATCACACTGTGTGTTTCAACTTTATAGTATCTAAGAAAGTAAACAGGCGCTGCAAAAACAAAGACATAAAACAGCAGGAGGTGTGCTTTTTAAGGCGGTTTGGTCTCCATTAACAAGCAAATGGAACAAATGCAGCCAAAGGGGGCAAAAAAAAAAAAAAAAAAAAAAAAAAGGAGCAGTGAAGACGTGCAAATACCACTCACCCCGCTTTCTGGAAACGTGGTCCATGCCAGCTCTGTGGTAGCCCACCGACTGTCCATAAGGGTTTCTGCAAATTGAGAGTAGGAGGAAGGTACAAACACTGGAATTAAATAGTGCAAGAAAGAAGATTGTTGCAGAGCATTAAGGACCACACAAAGTTGCCTGTGCTCAACAAAAAGCAGGGGAGACTTATTCTGCCTGTCTTTTATAACCTCCACCCACACACACTGCGTTTTTGTAAGCACTGACAATCACAGCATATCTGTGATGCCAGCCTAATTAAGGCTGTGAGAGAGTGGCTCTCCCAAATGTGCGTCTTTCAACACTCATTTGTGGAGCTAAGAACAACGCAGCCCCCGGGATGCCTTCAGAGGGAAATCTTCCATTAACTAAAACCAGGTCAGGGAGGTTGCTCAAGCACGAACCGCTTAAACACACATCGGCAGGGGAGGGTGCTCACACGTCAAGCCGGGTGTGACTTCACAGCCATTTTCTCTGACTGTTTGCCCGATCTGTACCGGCTGCCCCACGTGCGCAAAAATGCATCTGTTTCCATTAAAACATTTTATGGTTTCAGTACGTCTTCAGGGGTTAATAAAAAGAATAACCTCTAAACACGTCTGCAGTAACAAAAAGGTTTATATAAATGTTGACAAAAACAAAAGAAAAATGAAATGCTAATGAGCTTGTGCAAAATCGGACTGAACAGCTAGGTCTACCTGATCCGTACCCTACATGTACAGATGTTTTCTGCCACTTATCAACATTTTCAGACACACTATTAAACCCACTCTAATGTTAATTGTGTTTTTAAATTGTTCTTCTAGCCTTTTTCTCATGATGAAGGACATAAATAAAAGAATTTAAGCTTAAAATTGCATTTCTGAGGGAAACTAATACCCCTTTAACAAGTTTCCTCAGTTCAAAAACATTCTCATCAGGTCGGTTATTATTTAAATGAGTCTTCATTAAGTCCTCTCTGTGAAATGTTTGTAGCTGCTTTAAACGCAGACATTTCCCTTTTTATGTCACAGTGGATGCTAACAATCAAACTCCAACTTCAGCAATTAAAGCAAAACAAAATGACACAACCATTACAAAACTGATATTTTATCTAAATATAATAATAAACATGAATCCCCAAAGAAACTTTCCAAATGTGTCTTTTTGATTGACTTTTAACAACTTTTATCTTTTTCTTTTAGCATAAAGCTTCCGCTTAAGACAAGCGAATGTGGTGAACAGTGGTCTGGAAGTTTTCCAATATAAAATTTACTTCAGAATCCAAAAATTAAAAAGTGTAAACAATCAAAGTTAGTGAATGCTTTTTTCTCCCAGTCTGCGGCCTACGGATTGGTTCATGTCCCGCCCGAGGGGTCGAGATTAGTGTTTTTCCTTTTTTGTCTATGGACCCATATCAAGACCCACTGATTTAATGGGAACAGCCAGCATGTCAAAAAACAATGAGTTAGGGGACATCCAAAGAATCAAAAAGCAATGTGGAGGGGTCCTGAATAATGCCTCAATATGTGACAAGTTGGGAATGAGAATGTGTTACCAGCGCACACTCCCCGGATGCCTTTCAGCAGACACTCATTGACAGTCACCCATATGTTACTATGTTAGAGCCTCACTCAGTGCGAAGTAACGCCTGCATAACCGAGCGTTCCTATCTTGACCTGATCTTCAGTTTCTGACCCTGCTTTACCTCTGACTACCTGCCGCCTGCCCTGACCCTCGCCTGGACCTTTACAACTCTAGTCCCTTCTATGATGCTTATGATTGACCTCTGCCTGTCTGACCCTGATTTAGTTTGTGGACTTGTAGCTGTGCTTGGCTCCTGTCTTCCTGCCTGAACAAATAAACCTGGTGGACATGGAACCAGCTGTCTGCCCGTTTGTGACAGTTAGCTTGTGAGGGAGAGTTAGAACAGAGGGATAATGGGATATCAGCAGAGTCCTAGGTTGTGTCCGAATTCCTCGCCTAATCACTATATAGTGCACAGTATAGTGTGTTCACCATTTTCTAGTGCTTTCCGAATCTACTAATTCCAAATCGAGTGCACTGAAAATTTCCCAGAAGTGCGAAAAACTAGCATACATTGATGGTAACTAGATTAGTGAATATAGACCACAATGCATTGTGGTCGAACAATTTTGACCAAAAAACGTGTTTAACCCTTCCGTTCTCCTTAGCTTGTTTACAAAGATGACCTCAAAAGTGAGGTAATCTGGACACCACAGGACAGTGCGCTGAACTTTTTTTTTTCACTGATTTCTGAGTTTCACTCATGTCCATGACAGACATAAAATCCTGTCCCCCTTTGTCCACATTTGTCATGGAAGAAATCGCATAACAATATGTGGTTGGAGCCATCTGAACCCCAAGGAGAGCGGAAGGGTTAAATGCAATATTTGAATAAACCATCCACATTTTCTCCTTCAGTTCACAGTGGAGTCATAAATAAACGCAGTGAAATGTTCGTTTTTATTCGATTTTGACTTTGTGAAATCGATGACATCATATCCGGCTTTTAGAAAAATGAAAGTAAAGTAGTGAGCATCGCGTCCGAATTACCTTTAAAATGCAGCGCACTATATAGTCCTTCACTCAGTTTTTTGGTAGATAGGGATTAGGGAGGGAACTGACAGCTTCCACATCAACAGCTCCAGCCACAACTCGTGGGCGGGTTTTTGATGAACTACAGAAAGGATTTCCTAGAGAACAATGACAATTATTTGAAGAAATAAAAGATCACTGGAAATGCTTTAAAACCAGATCAAAAGATTGAAGTGGGACTTTCACAGGTAATTCAGATAGTTTCATTTAGGCGACATTCTTTTATGTTACAAAGTCAGGTGAGCTGTCTGTTGAGGAAAACTACATATGAGTTACCCTTTGTTGAAATGGCTCAGTAAGGGAAGCAGAAATGCAACCAGGAGATGATCATTTTTTTTGAAATATTTATTTGTTAATGAATTACAAGGTTTACAATCTTGAAACAACAATTATCCACATAATAATCAAATTACGGAAGCAAGTTGCCTCAATGTTAGATGTGCATGCGGGGACTGATCAGGTAGCAGTTACAGATCGAGTAGCGACTGCGATTTAGCAGGGAAAGAGAAGCTGGATGTACAATGAGAGCTGGGGGCTGGGCTGATCAATGAGTCCAGTTGTCAAACTGCCAATCAAATGAGAGCGAGTTCATCTCACCTCGGAGGAACTAACCCCTCTCGAGCGCTCTCTGTTTACAGCTGTAGCCACACTGACTCCCATTGTTCTGTTGTTAGCACATAATCACCAAAACAATTACACCTTCTTCGTGGAGCCTCAATGACACAACGCCTGCTGTGCACCATTTGCTCACAAGTTGTTGATAACAGTGCAGAAGGAGGGTGTGAGAGGCCAAAACAAACAGCGTGTCCTGAGTTACAAAAACACCCTTTATTTGAATAGAAAGCCGCCGTCGCGGTACAGTGTATCAGCAGTGGGGGTTGTCTAATTGAGTCTGTAGACCGCTCATCTCTCTGTAACAGCATTTCCATTGTTCACTACCAACTCCTCAGAGAAACCATTTCATTTTAAGGGGATGGAGATAGTTTGAAAAAGATCCGACAGGCTTGTTGTCACTGGACTGAACCGGTTTTTATTCTGTCTGCGCCAACGAAAGGAAAAAACAGGAGTAGGAGCGTTGCTGCATGAGTCCTTTTTTGGAAGCAAGAGTATTGCATAAGATGCACAAAATAGTGGACAATACTGCAGAACATTGTGCTGATAAATCAACAGTGTCTTCAGTGATAGGCTACAGTGGAAATGCCTGCAGCATTAGCAGTCTATAATGACTCTCTACAGTCACCTAGTGACTTGCAGCATCTGTGCGTGGCCATGAGTGCAAAAAGTTGTCTTCTTAGCTTGGGAATTTCATTGCTCGGATGAAGCTAAACTAATTGATATGTGTTCCTAGTACTGCATAAATCAACAGAAACTAAATATGTATATTTTTTGCAGATACGTATTTGCCAGCTGTACTTCATATTCCATAGCATGACTCTATCTCTGCAATACGGTTCACTAGTTTTTTACCACCTTCAATATTGCTCCTTAGCACCTTGACAAATTACGCAATAGTTGTCCCACAGTTTACAAGCCCAGAGTTTGACTTCTGTGATTTGTTGTACACGAGTTATAAGAACTTTTAAAATGCAAAAGAGAGAAATAAAAGCATATCAGCTGTTGTCTTGCAGGCATACATGCAAAAAGACATCTCATTTCTCACATGTATTAATTAGGCGTCATTGCCTCTCTTCACAAGACCGCGCTTAACCACAAAACATTTTCCAGTTTCTTTGTAATTCAAGGTTCCTGGAATTGGTGTGTTGTCATTTCTTTAGTAATGCAAAAAGCTTACATCATTTATTAAATTGGGTTTGCTGCCATTCTTTGGCCTGCTGGAAAGTCCATTTACACGGAAGTGAACTATACCATGGTTCACTTACAAATAAATCAAAGACCTCCTTTTCAGGTGGACCAGGGTTTGTCTTTCAGGTCTACACCAGAGTTCAGGTGAGCTTTCACACCTGCCCAACCAGCACATCCTCACTCCCAACTCGTGAAATATTAATGTTTGTCAAAAATGTCGTTTTGACATTCTGGGTTTCTCCAACTCGTCATTGTTTGACCTGCTGGCTGTTCCCATTAAATAACGGGTCCCCAGCCACCGGTCCAATACTGGGACATGGAGCACACCAGTACCCTAACCCGGTACCGATACCCTAACCCAGTACAGGTACCCTTAACCTGGTACCGGTTTGTGTCCAGTAGCGCATCCGGTAGCGCATCTGGTAGCGTGTCTGATGCCTGATTAAGGTTGGGGTACCTGTACTGGATTAGGGTACATAAACCGGCTGCGTCCAGCGAACCAGTCTGTGCGCTACTGCATCTGGTACTGCGTCCAGTACCACGTACTGAGTGTTTTGGACCCTTAATTTTATGAATAGCCAGCACGTCGAAAAACAACGAGTTGAGGACAACCAAAGTGTCAAAAAGTGTTGAAGAGGGGTCATAACCAAATGTCAATATGTGATGAGTTGGGAGTGAGAATGCGCTGGCCCAGCAGCACGTAAAATCAGAAAAAAACACTCTGATCCCAATCAACCATGTCACTTTAATGGTGCCATGACTTTTATTGACTGACATAGACCAGTGAGGAAAAAGGACAAAAATCATGTCATTTTTTTGTTGTATCAATTCATTCACCAAGGTTGTATCTAACAGTAGTTAAAAGATTAGAAGTTAACACACAAAATCAAATTATCCTAAAGTTGTATTGCACAAACTCTGTGTTTTCTTCAAGCATAAATTCATTTAGAACAAAATTCTCTTGGCGTTCAGATAAATTTATGCATAATTTCTATTGCTAAAATGTCTGATTCCAAGTTTTGCCTTCAATTCCATAGAACTTTGTTCCATACTGTAGGTCCACAACCACTCCCAAAGGTCTCACAATTCACACACTTTCTGACTTAAATAAAAACCAAACTGAACAAAAATAAAAGAATTTCAGTAGAAATGCTGAAGCTGTCAAAAAGACAGCTTTAAGTGAAGTTGCTGAAATACGTTTTTGTCTGCTTTTGGCACTTAGCAACATTGGGAGGATTTCTTTGTGGCATCAACTGTGAATGAATGCTGCAGGAATGAAACATTTGTTCTCACTTCTGGACTGAAATGTATTTTTGCTTTTGGGATGTCTTGCAATTTTTTACCAAACATTACCTGAGTAAAACCTTTTTTCCCTTTCATCCTAATGTTGTTAGTCTATAAATAAGAGAGTGTGGGTAATGTGGAAGACAGTGTTGCATGTGGATAACAAAATAATGCTAACCATAGATGTAACTAAACTGGATACATTTTTGTTGACATGGGTGTCACAGCCAAAAAAAAACTAAAAAAAAACAACAGTGCGCCTTAAACTCTGGAAATCTTAATATATGGACTAGTACTAGTTGTGTTTACTAGTGTTGAAACATTTTTGAGAGGTCAGCGTCGCTCTGTCAAAGGCTGAATCCAAATTCTTCCCCTGCTCCTACGACTTCTCCCTACCCCTACATTTAGCCCTGCAAACAAAGAGCTAAGGAATAATAGTTTATTCAAATTTGGACGTTACCCCCACTCGATGATGCCATCAAAAGTCGCTGGTCAGCTACGTTAGCGTGGAGCTGCTAGTGCTTGGAAATTCATAACAACATTGGTTTTATAACTTTAAAAAGGTCGTGTTGAAACAAAGAGTCCTTACTTAAATTTTAACTTCTGTGCGTCAAAGTACACCCATGTGAAGAAAAGCGTTTCTCCTCTACGACACAGCACGATCCAGAAGACCCTTGCGGCGGCGGGCTCGGCATCCCTCCACCACAAGGGTTAGCCCTTAAAAAACCTATTTCAGACAATTCTACCACTCCAAATGCCCCTAAAATTGGAGGGGTAAGAGGAAGTCGGAAGGGGAGGGGAAGAATTCGGCCTCAATGACAGACAGTTTTTATAGGAGTTACAAACAACGTTGTTAACATGAAGCTCCTAACATGTAGCGTAGTAGGACTGTGTTGGTTTTATATGTAATTAAAAAGGTTGGGAGTTAGTGTAGTTACAGTAGCGGCATCAGTCGTTTTTGTTTATCGTGTTGCAAACAAGGTTGAGAACTAAAAATATTGTAAATACGCTTCTATCGTGGCTAACGCTAACAAGTTCTATAATTATTGTGAACCCAGTCAATAAAGTCGGACTGACTGACAGACTTATTTCAGACCCTTTTGTCTCGCTTAATGCACCTATAGTTTGGCGTGACTTCTATATGACTTAAATCTGAAAGTAGACCATTCATTGACAGAATGCCGGTGCACCCTTTAGTCCACAAGACATGGTAAGTTCCAAAAATGGAGGATAGGATTGAATAAAACAAAGTTTAGAGATCTGTCAATTCACCCCATGGCTCCCCAGATATTAGAATTTAATAAAAATGTAAAGATTCAATGCAAAAAAAAAGCTCCTTTCTGACACAATTTTTCAGTGGTGGATTTGCAACATTTCTAAAATTTCTAGATGAACATCTTCTTGGGAAATGGAATGTGGGGGCTTGAGTGGGACAAAAAGAATCATTGAAAAGACTTGCATCCAGAAAAAAAGAGACTCTTGGGGTCCATTTTCTACATCTGTTGAACTCTGCTTGTCCCGCTCAGTTCAGGTCACACTGGGTGGTCAAATTCCACTTATATTCCTTTTTAATGTCTTGAGAAACTAACTACAAATCTCTATAGTCAAAAAATGTGATTGTTTCATTGCTGTTTTTACTCAAAGGTAGACTTCAGCTTCTATGTGTCGTCCCCCTCCCAGTCTGAGCTGTTTTGCCCTTTATTTTGCACCTTTGTGCTTTGTGAATTGCTCAGATCCTCAATGACAAAACATTTTGTTCAGTCTGTTACAGCATCAGTACACACTCAGGCACAGCTGCTAGCATTCTTCAACCAGATTTAAAACCAGCAGCACAAAGGAAAACATAACTTTAGAAATGACTGGCTTCACCTGTGTTGCTAACAAAGGCATTTGGTTAGTCTTTGTCCAGTGTGCCTGATGACTAGACGGCCTCAAATCTCACATGTTAAGCTGGCAAATCTCCCCTAGTTATTCCTGTTTGACAGTAGAACTCCCAAAAGCATAAAAACCTGCGCACAAGCACCCTATTCTCTTGTAGTTCTTGTGCAATCTGGATTTGAAGGCAGAATAAAGTGGTGTTCCTTCATTACCCAACCATAAGAAACCACTTACAGGCATGTCGCCAATGTTATTTTACTGTCCTAGTTCCATTTGAGTCAAATGTGCTCAAAGTTGTTTTCATACTAGGATAGTCCCATTAAAACGGTCATCTATGGGGCGGGATATGGGCGAGATATGAAGTTTCACACCTTTAATGGTTTGGTTGCATCACACAACACAATCTGGAGCAAACTGAAGCTGACCAAACTGCTTGAGAAAATAAAAAACAATCATGCCGTTTCAACAACTTCTTATTTGGGGCAGTGACCAGAAAGTCCAGAAAGCACAAAAAACAGAAACTGGCAAGTCCCGCGAGTCCTTTGACTCCTCTGCCGTCACCTCCTCGCTACATCACTTTTATTTAGGAGACATTTTTAAAGATTTTAGTAATTCATGCTCTGGGCTGTTTTTCCCCCTCATGCTTGCATCACTCCCCTTGGTTAGCTCCATGTGCATTCATACTGAAAAGAACACCAAGAGATCATTTGCAAGTGAACCAAGAGTTTGTTCATGGGGAAACAAACTACTGCAGACAAAACATGGCCATTTGACTCCCTTTAAGCATGGATTGTTGGGCACGCTGACATCTATATTTATTTATGTTCAGAGACTCTGTGCAGCAGGTAGAAATACGCTTCAAGATTCTGCGTCATCTAAATTTGCCCCAAAAATCATGTTTTTGAGGAAAGTGGACCGCAGCAAAGCTTTAGGCATACATTTCCATATATAACACAACTGTAAGCTTTTCTTTATTAAACGACAAATTGCGCATGGCCTGACACTTGTTTTGTTCAATTTTAATTTCATATGTTGAGCACGACATTTGTGCTCAGACCATTAACTATGAAAACTGGACCAAATGAAAATGATATCACCAATAGAAAATGACTTACTTCTGGACCCAAAATTGTCAGTAAGCAGCGATTGGTCCAGGTGATTACTAACAAAATTGGAGGTTAGAATAGTCAGAATAACGTTTGTTTTAGATGTATCAGTCTATTCAAAACATTTGTACTCAAACCATTGACTGTAAGAACTGGGCCGAGTCAGCGACTTTACCCATAGGAAATGGTTTACTTCTGGTTCTAACAATGTTAACTGACTTTTGTACATTTACCAGAATGACGCCCAATGAGGCATTTTTTTGTGATATTGGATATATAAATAAAATTGAATTTAAATTGAATTTCAATCCCCATTTTTTCACGATATGTATGTCGCCATGTTGAAGCCAGAAATTCTCAGTAATCAGATTGCTCGCAGTAGTATTGACGTTGGACTGTGTTTTTTGTTATGTATTACTAACAAGGTTGCAAATTAGCATTGTCACAGTAATGTTTGTTTTGGCTCCATCAGTCTGTTCAAACCATTTGTGCTCAAACCATTGACTGTTTACCAGAACTGGACTGAGTCAGTGACATCACCCATAGAAAACGGGCTTAATTCTGGTTCTAACAAAATGAAGTGAATTCATTTGCCATTTTTTGTGACATGGATGTCTCCATGATGAAACCAGAAACTTTCAGTAAGCAGTACTGAAGTACTGACGGTTTGGTTGTCTCCATCTTGTCAGTAAGTGGTCTGAGTAGCGTTTGACTCTGGCTTTACTTCTGCTTTACGTGTTACAAACTAGATTGAAAGTTACAGTATGTCAGGTGTCAGAGTATGTCAGGTGTCAGCCACCTAGCTAAAGAATGGATCCTGCACACCTGCTCATTACCAGACGACCTGTTATAAGGACATCTACGCCTGTCAGCCAACATCGGTCCGTCTGTTCCATTCAGGTAGAATACACCGATCTAAAGCTACAGCCAGGCCACGTTTGACCTTAGACTTTAGGGTTGCCACAATTAGTTGACTAATCGACAACTAATCGACTTTTAAAACAGTTGACAACTAATTTAATAGTTGATTGGTCGTTACTTTATATTATATAGAGTCAGAGTGTAGTAAACTTGAACTAAAGTTGTATAGAGTCAGAGTGTAGTAAAACTACAGCTGAACTAAAGTTGTAAGAGTTCAGCACCAAAAAATGCACTATACTGATTCTCTTTTTGGTACGTTTTTCAGCACATAGAAACTCAATCACTCACAGTGATCTCGGCATTCGTTCAGCATGTTGAAGGTATTACTGCTTGTATTTTTGGTATTCATAACCTTCATAGTTTTATAATATTGAGAAAATTTGCCCCTTAAGAAATGAATTAAAAAAAAGTCTATAAATTTCAAAATTTTAAGTAGATTACCAAAAATCCTTTAAATATATTCATGGGATACATTTTGAAATTTTTATTGTAATTTTCAAAAACTTTGAAGTTTACCTAATATTTTAGCAAACTTGAAAACGTTTTTGGCCAATTTGTTATCTATTGAGGTTTTTTAGGTTAATATAAAGTTTAGCTTCTATTTTAACAACAGGCTAACGTTTTTGACTAATTTAGTTTTCTGAGGAATTTTAGGCTATTTTGGAGTTTAGATAGTATTTAAGCAATGAGCTAATGAGCTAACCTTTTTGCTAATTATGAATCTACTAAGGTTTTGGGCTAATTTGGAGTTTAGCTCACATTTAAGTAACACAAAATATTTTTGCTAAATTGGCATGTTTTGTGGATTCTTAAGCACTTTTACATAAATTTAGGTCAACTTCAGTGTTCTTTCACAGTTCTTTTGCAAAATTTCCCATCTTGTAGCAAATTTAATAGCTTTTGCATTTTCTACAAATTCCTTCAGCAATTAAAGTAAATTGCGTCACCATTTTCTGTAAAAATCATTAGCATCTTTAGCAACTACTTTTAGCTAAAAGCATTCACACTAGCAGGTAATGCAACTTTTCTAATTATATTTGAAACTGTGTGATCAGAATTTTATTTTTAGTAAAAAAAATAGTTCCTTTTTTCAGATCCCGACCTCCTTTGATTTAAAATTGTTTTAAATGAAGGACAGAGGCTACATGATTCATTAAAAGTTTAATAAACTATCATATTAATTGTCTTTATTTTTAATTGGTTTAAAGCTTATGATGGTCAAGATGTGTGCTTTACATCCACTTTGCATATGACCCGATTAGTCGACTAATCGCAAAAAATAATCGGTGATTAGTCGACTATTTAAATAATCGTATGTGGCAGCACTCTTAGACATGTTACCTAACCATCTCTAAAATCTACTATTCTTTCATCAAGGATGACAAGGATTTCCCCTCGTGACACCATGGAGCTACAGCCATCCTGAGAACTGTCCACCAAGACTTCTGCTCTTCTACTTCACAATAAACCACCTACCCTCTAACTCACCAATGTCCTGGATATTGGGTCCACAACCACATGTTTCTAACTCAGTAATGCTTTCTATTATGCTCTATCATTGCATATTGTAGAGAAATATATATATGCATATGTTATGTTCTAATGAAAAGGTTGTTCGAAAAAAGGAAGCGTGGTTTTATAACTGCGTCCTCAAGAGTCACGTGGAGCGAAAGTTAAGGTCACCTCAACAGGATGTGGGTGCTCTGGACTACGCGCACAGACAGAAAACTGCAGATGTGAAAGAGGAATAGAAAATAGAAAAAGTTATATTCATCATATTTTTTTTTAACTTGTCCTGTCCAACAGCTGAGGAAACAAATTCGGGCTGAAAGCCTCTTGTGTTGGGCAGATTTTACTGTCACAACAGGGATTTATTGAGTATAAACCCCTGTTGTACAGTATTTCATGCTAAGCTTTATTAAAATTGATTATGTTTGTCTTTGTTTTGTTGGACCAGACAGAAAAGAAGAATAGGGAGGTGTGGAGGGGGTAAAAGAGGGGGGTTTAGAGAAAAAACAAGATGGCAACTGAGGAAAGCAACATCATAAAACAACCAGGTCTAAATAGTAAACTAGAATGGGCGGGGCCTGTCTACACACACACTCTGTAGTTACACACATACCTGTTGGTTGAAATAGTCTCCACATATAAACTAGTCAAAATGTACACAATACAACTGCAGCTGCAGCTAACAGACTTAGTCATACCATCAGATACACATAAAGCCTTTCATTCTGTCCCGCATACTATTACTGCAAAGGTGAGCTGACACCTGTGCTCAGGTGGGTGTTTATGTTTTTCTAATGTGGATAATGATGGAATGTACAAAGGGGGAGAGCACCCAGTCATCCCCACGCCAAGACCCCCCACCGGGGCAGCAGCAGCAGCCAGGGCCCCCCAACTCCCGCCACGGAGTCGCAAAGAGAATCCGCCTGCCGGGCAACCCACCAAACACCCAGACCAAGGCACGAAGGACCGCCGCAGAGGCCCCCCTCACCCGAGAGCAGGAGGGCACAGGGGCCCTTCACCCTAATGAATGTTTATATGAGGATGGGGATAGGTTGGGGGCAGTTGGCAGTCTGACCCCCGATGGTGGACCACCCCCCCAGCGTTGGGCCCAAGTTCCCCCAGCCCAGGGGCCCCACCCCCAGAGAGGCGACACCCCAGGTCCCGCGCCCCTCACCCCCACGGGGAGAGTGGAGCCAAGACCAGTCCCAGGGACAAATCCGAGCCCTCGCCCCCAACCACCTCTCCCGTAGGTGCACCGGTCAGACACTAACGGGACCGAGGTGGTCGGACCAGCCGCGGCCCCACCGATAGTATCAGCAGAGACCGCAACCTGCCAAGACCCCCCTGGTCCCGTGCCTAATGGGACCCAGCTCCCCATGGACAGCCCCCCCACCAGACGGGGCCAACCGGCCCACCCCCACCCCCCAAGACCCTGCGGCAAAGGCAGGCGCCATCCAGAGCACCGGTGGGCCCAAAGGAGGTTGCTCGCCCCCGCCCCAGAGTCAGAGAGGGAGTTATCCCAGCCCCCAAGGTGCAGACGAGCCGCCCCCCCAATGCAGGCGAGCCTCCCAAGGACAGGGTCCCACGCCAGCCCCCCAGCTCAAGCAAGAAGACCACCCCCAAGCCGAGCCAGACCCCCCCACTCAACCACGCACCCCATACCACCTACACCCAGGCCCGGGAGGTCACACAGCGCCCCCGCCCGCCCCCATCTAGACGCCAGACCAGATCCCCCAACCAGCAAAGCCCCCCCACACCCCAGTCAGGCGCCAGGGGGTCCCTACCCCCGCCCGACAGTCCCCACAGGAAATCAAGGCGCAGCGAATACCCAAGCACCCCACCCCCTTAGTAGTGGAGTCAGCTATGGGAGACCAGAGAGATTGAATACTTTCCAAGTTATTTGAACTTTTAGCTGATGCTTTTTCCAAGCTGATATGATCAAGAGCAGATTCCTGTATTGATTAATATTAATGTTTTTCTTGCTTTTCCAATTTAACAAATTTTTTTTTTTTGCTATGCAAAGAGTTGTGAAGATTACAGATACTAATCCTCCCTCAGTATCGATGGCACTCATGTCACCAAGCACACAAAGTGACGGTGAAGCTGTGATTGAAACATTTAGCCAGACTGATAGATCAGCACAGACCTGCTGCCAGAGAGCCTGGACAGGTGTGCAGAACCACAGTGCATGCATGAAGCTGTCAGGTAAGTTACTATCACAGTGCTCACAAATGTCTGAGCTTCTGAGACCCATCTTGAAAATCCTCTGACCAGTGTAATAAATTCTATCAAGAGTTTTGAATTTGATTAGTTGTAAATTTGGACTTTTAGTCAGTTTAAAGGTATTAATATTAGACATTTCTGTCAAGAAGCTTTGATCTGTGCTGCTACTCAGGTCTGCATCCAATTTAGTTATTGGAATAGAAATGTTATTATCTAGGTTGCATAAGAGTTTGTATATTTTGGAGAGAGTCTTATTCATTGAAAATTTTAAAAAAAGAGGTAACTACTTCTCTTAATTTTAAGTCATTAACACTGTATTTAACGTTTTTTGTAATTGTAGGTTTTTGTTGTTGGTACTCCAGGAAGTGATTTATTCCATGTATTTCTTGTAGGAGGACAGGGTCCTCGCTTCTACATTAGTCATTTTTTTTCCACAATACAGGCGTCACTGTTTTGCAACCAAAAATCATCAGTAACCAGTGATTGGTCCATCTAAGTCAACATTTCTATGACAACCACTCTGGCCAATCTGAAGTGAGCTTGTTGGAAGTCCACCGCCCCTATTACTGTTCTTGAAAGCAGGATTGGGAGAATCTGTCAATCAAAATGTTTAAACATTTGGAGTGAGACCACATACTTTTATGGAAGGATCTGATTGGCCAGTTTAAATAAGAATAACTTTTAATACAGAATAAAATAAGGAGCATTGTGTCTAAAAAGGTAACAGCCATGCTGATTCTGATAAAAAGAATGACCGTCTTGGATCCAGTGGGAACTTCCTGTTTGGAGCAGAAGGGGGGGAGGGGTCACTCAGTCCGTTCTCATATACAGTAAATTGCTCAAACTTAAGTTTCCAGGTTGGAATAGTATCATGGCGAACAGAAAGAGTCAGTGAACTCCAGAATAATGAAGTATCAGCCCCAGTTTTGCTGTTAATGGAAAATAAATTTCCCTCAGCACAACAATTAATTAGTATTTATGAACAAAGCAAATAAGAATTAGCATTAAGGTCTACCAGTGGATTTTAAAAGACTTCCTTTGCGTGCAGAAGAAGTGAGCAACAGCCTTAGCTGTAGAACCCAAATGCACGCTTGTGAACAAGGTTGTTTTACTGATTAACCACGACTTGAGCAAAAGGAGGAACTAATCAGAGAAATCAGTGACTGTTGTCTTTGCTTGGCCACATTCGGCCCTGCGAGGCATTCAGCTGAGCGAATACTCCTGGGCTGTCGAGCCACGCATCCTGCCCGTCCCTGGAGCCGGCGAGCGAGTGAGCGATCCGGTGCGTCACCCGCCTCCTTTTCCTCGTCTATTCGAGTGCCCAGAGGCGGCAGAGACAGAATCGCTCACCCTGAAAGGTCTGAGCTGCTGCTTTTCAAAACAGGCTCCATTTCCCATCGCACGGGCATGGGCAGCAGGCCGATCGGCTCGCGTCTGTAAAAGCTGGGTTCAAGACCCCTATGTGAGCAGAGGTGAGACGCTGCAGCCTGGAAGTTGCCGAGCAGAGGCGGATGTCTAACTAGAACTTTTCCAAATAGGATTCAAAAGGGGGCTGCAGGGCACTGTTACCTAACAGCAAGCTTTCAGCTCTAAGCCACAGCAGAGGTCTCTCTGAATGCTCTTCATCGCTCCGGAGCGGCTTTTTTTGGGATGAATCAGGTACAGAAACGGGATGGATATGGGAGAAGAAAGAGCGTTTTTAGCCAATAAAAGAGCTGGATGTCCTCAAGCTCCTCATCAGAGCCCGGCTCCTGCTGTAAAACAGTAAAACTGCAGCACACACACCCCTTTCCATCCACCTCCCCAAGACCGGTTAAGGTTGAAAATGATCCCATTTGTTCCACAGCGCTCCCCCCCTTCCCTGTTAAATTTACAATACCTGTGAGACCGCAGAGCTGCTACAACTCAAATCCAGACCCCCCCTTCCTCATCCCCCCTTTTCCTGACTCCTCTACAGGCTCCCTCATAAAACTACAGCAGTCATTCGGCCCCAGGGGTAAGAAAACACAATGCAGCAGTGGGAACTTCAGAGCATCACAAACCATGGCATTTAATGTGTGTTTGTGTTTATTTCTTTTTATTTTGGACTGTTAAAAAAAAAAAAAAAAAGTGCTACACACTGATGTTTTATTCCCTTTGTGAGTGAGGACACCCCCCTCCTCCTCCTCCTCCTCCCTTCTATGATGCCAGCAAGAACAACACATGAATTATGCAGCAGCAAAATATCATCATCGGGGTGACCAAGACTCTCATATATGGCAAAGAATGATGCTTGATGAGGTGGTTTTTTTTTAGTATTTGTTTATTTTGACCTAAATCTGTCTCCACAGGTCGACACTGATTAAAAAAAAAATTCAAAAAAAAAAAAAAAAAATCAAGAATGATCGTCCGAAAAAAAAAGCACAGGTTTGCCCTGCTGATTGCTTCGTAAACTCCCCTCCAGAGTACTCATCCTGTCCCGTTTATGAGCTTTTAAAAATCAAAGGACAGTAAAAATCGCTGACTGTAAATGAGAGAGTAAAAATGTCAAAGTGGCTGGAGCTGCCTCTCCAAAACAAACACATCTTCTCCCATATAGGTGATATTGGATCATCTGGGCCTCCAGAGGACAGACACCAGTTAACCCCCTCCCTCCCTGCCTGGGCTCTCTCTGAGTGACAGTTCAGGTTTTGGGGGAGAGGCGGCGGCGGCGGCGGCTGATCATCTGAGCCCGTTGGGAGTGGAGAGAGCTGCTGCCGCCGCATTGATTTACTTGCTGACACCAGAACTGATGGGGGATCAGGCTGGCCGCGGTCCAGATTGGAAGGAAAAGGAGGGGGGTGAAAAATATTGAGGAGATTTTCAATAGAGGGGTGGGTGATGGGGGGGGGGGGACACTTGTTAAGCCATTGACCTTTAATACACACTTGTCACATGATATGTTTTACATGTGAGGCCCCCATCATCACAGAGGAGTGAGTGGATGTTGGGGTATAGGTGGGGCAGGTGGGCATCCTCACACTCAGCTTGTGGGTGTGACAACAAGGACAATAGCAACAGGGCAGTCCTGCAGCTGCAGCTCTGGGATCATCGTGGAGGGGGGCTGCAGAGACACTGCATTTTTTCCCCCTTTTTTTTTCAGGTAAACATTGATGAAGAAGCAGGTAAAGTGAGCCCCTCTTCCCCTCCTCTCTGCGTTTTTTTGTCTCCTTTAGTGACGTTTTACTGTCAAATCCCTGCGCACGCACTCACTCTTTTGTTCATCAGATATAAAGTATATCTATTTATGTGTAAATATGTGGGACCTACCTTCCACTGCCACGATCGCGGGGACCAGCAGGCTGCACACCCACAGCAAGTAATCCATTGTCATAAACCAGGCGTTTGCAACATGAATGAAGGCGCAGACCGGACCTGCTCGGATGGATGGAAGGATGGAGAGTCAAACGCGTTTCGTTCTCATGTCATCGGCGGTGGGGGCTCTCTCTGTCTCTCTCACAAGCCCCGGGGATGCCACCCAAAGCGCATTCGGACGCTCCTCCGCGGCGGGCACTGCGGTGCAGCTGGAGCGCTCACGCTGCGCTCTCCGTCCGTCTCATTCTGCGCTCGCGGCTTCACGGGTGAGGAGCCTCAGTCCGGGGGCGCATGTCCGCCGCAGCTGAGGGAGGGAGGGAGGGAGGGCGGAGAGAGGGGAGGGAGGTCGTGCGCGCGGCGGGTGCGTGGAGCCCTTTCTGCCCGCCCGGGTGGGTCCGTGGATCTGTTGCTCCTCTGCGAGGATGTGTCGGAATGGCAACACAGACGCTCAGGGGGGCTGAGGGGGGCTCTGGAGGGGGGGGCTTAGACGCGTCAATCCTAAACTACGAAAGATAGTTTCCGGGAATTATTTTCAAAATAAAAGTAGTGTTGCTTTTAATTTCCTCTACTAATAAACCACTGACAAAAAAATAAACAGTCTTTTAATGTTTTTGAATAAAGAACACGAATAAAACAGCGATTTTATTTATGTCTGTTTGAAATGTAGAACAATTTATTAATGTTAGAATAAGATGCATTTCTCCAAATAAATTTTGTCCTTCATTTTTTTTTTAATAAAATGCATTTTTTAATCAAAGTCTTCAATTTTTGTCAGTTGACATCGATTAAACACTTTTTTATATAGAGAGGAAATATTTAGTGTGTTAAATGCATTTAATGCTCCAGACACAAATAATTGCATATATGTAGACTGGTTTTTAGATCTAGCTTTTTTTATTGCATATATAACACAGAAATAAAAAAAAAATAAAGTTCTAGTTAAGTTTCAATATATTTTTAATACATATACTAATTTTACAGATAAATTGTGAATACATTTCAGAGCAACTGAAGTTAAAAAGAGACAACATTAGAATATATGGAAGGCAAGAAAACATCAGTTCATTGTTTTAAATAAAGGATAGGTTTTTGTATCTTTTCAACATTGCTAACATTTAGACTAAGGTGCCAAAATCTGAGAAAAAGCAACATTTTTAAAATGAATCAAAAATGTACTTTGGAAATATATCACTCTACAAAATATGAATGAAAACGTAATTTTTTAACAACTGTCTTGAAGTGAAAACATAGACCACTGATATCAAATAGCTCTTCTTTTTTTACTCAGCTTATGTTAAAAATTTGACAGAATGCAAAGTCATCAGATGTGTCAATAAAAATTGAAAATATAATCTGCACAAAAAAATATACTCAACACTCTGCTTTCTGGTCAAAAGGAAATTTGGGAAAACAATTTAAAACATAATTCATACAAGTCATGTCTATTTGCTTGGACTATTAACTATTATAAATAAGTTAGGAAGTAGGAATTTTAATTGTAAATGCATTCTCTTTTGAAAAGTCAATCTTAGATCTGTAAAGTATAGCTATAAGGTGCTAATGTCAGGGATGGTGATGGAGGACTCAAATGCAGGAGAAAAGACATGAGGGCAGAAACATAAACATTTAATAAATCACCTTAAACATGCCAAAACCAGGCAACCAACCTGTGCCATGCCAGAACAGATAGGTGCAGAAGACCTGACAATGAGAACTGAAAACCAGACACTCAAATACACAGAGGTTGATTAAGTAAATGAAAACAGCTGTGGATGATTAACCTGAACGTGGTGAGACTGACAGGGAAAACAGAACATGACAAACCTAAGCACTGAATGATGAAAGCTAAACTCGGTTGTTGATAATTGCTAATAAAGGAAAACAAAATTTTACTCTGAGTAAAATTTGAATCACGCTAGACTATATTAAAGTAGGTTACATTAAATGTAAAAATTTAGTGATATTTGTGCAAAACTGGACACGTATTGAAGATGTTTGCCAGTTTCTTTGTATTTCGTATTAACTGTTTACCGTTTGGCCAGATAAAAGTTAAGCATGAGTAATGTTTTGTATGATTTTGTTTTCTTGTGTTTAGATGATGAGTTGGTCACAGATTCAATACTTTTTTTTGCTTTCAAATATGGTAAAATCTTTGGATAATAAGTTTGCTGGGACAAAAAGATGTAATAATATAAAGTCAATGTGTCCATTGACAAATGTGTTACCTAATTTTGTACACAAACATCATAGTCAATAAGTTGAGTTTTTCAATACAATATTTACTTTCTCTTTTTTCTGTGCAATAATCAATGTCTTGCAATAGATTCAAGTTGCTTTTTTGTGTATCACATTTATACGTCTTTCAGATCTGCGTACTGTACATACTTTCACTTTAACAGTTTTTTATGGGGCCAGAGATGCGAATTTCATTTCATTCCAATAGTGAAATGACAATAAAGATCCTTGAATTTTAAATGTAATTAAATTTTTTATTTACATATCTTTTAAATCTAAAATATTTTTTTGTGGTGAAAATTTTAATTTGTTTCAGGAAAAAAAACAAAATGTGATTTTCTTACATTGACAGGAAAACGTTAATGTTGTCGTATTTTCAGGCTAATTGAAGTTTAGAACCTGTTTGATTGTCATTTTAATTTCTTAAACGGCTCACACTGACGTCATTCCTTTAGTTTGCTAAAAAAAAAAAAAAAAAAAAAAAAAAAAAAATGAAAGAAAAAAATGTGATTTAATCCTTTATTTTGAAATTCTCCAATATCCGACTGTCTCATAGGTGTTCTCCTCGACTTTTATTTTGGCATCGCTGTCAGAGTGTGCGCGCGGAGGGGGGTGAAAGGCGCGAGGGAAAAGGAAAAAAAGAGGCAGGTTGGGGCTCCGCTCCCCGCAGACTCCAGGCGGCGGCCAGCCGGCGATGTTCGTCCGCGCCGCGGGCAGGTAACTCCGGCCGGACCGCTGCGCTGATCGATAGCGCATTAAATGGACCGCGGCCGAACCGGCGGGGGACGTCAATACGAGCTTTGATAACAATGAACAGCCGGGCTTCCTGCCGCGTGGATTGAGTGGCCTTTGAGCCTGATCCTGCATTAAAGCCATCTTTAGCTTAACTGGAGAAAATCTCACTTTGTTCAACATCAGGCTTTACCAGATGAGTTAAAAATAAAAAGAGGAGAAGATAGAGTGATTAAATGGAAAGCATCATAGCAGTGAAGCAGAAAGTTGTTTTCTTCTGGGGGTTTATGATAGAAAATACAGTTTATATCCTCTGAGCTTTGATGGACTGCCTTCCCTCATTAGTTCCTGTCTTAGTTTGACCTTTCTCAGTCTCTGTCTCACAGTCCCTCCCCGTGGGTCCTTTTCCAGTGGTCCCTATTGTCCTCCCCCAGTGGACTCTGTTGTGTGTCTGTGTGTGGTTAACACTCAGCTCAGGGACTGGGCTCCCCTTCACGCCATGTCTCCCCCCTTTTCGCTGGATCCCACACATGCAAAGTCTCCCAACCCTTTGGGCAACAAACACACCCACCCCCATCATCCCTAAGTTTCTTTGTCTCACAGACTTTGTGTATTAATTAACTACAGTTCAGCTCCCAGCAGGCCCGGGTCAGCAGGCGCTACCCAGAGCGGTGATGGATGGCTCTTTTTAAGCACCTCCATTCAGCCTCAGTCATGGAGAAAGGCATGTTAGTGCACTCGTCAAGGCAGGCTGATGTGAAAATTACCTTGGAGGGGCTTGAAGACTCTTTTTACCAAGGGTGTAACGATTCATTTTAACAGCGATTTGATCCATATAATTTGTGATAGCCGATACGATTCATTGTTGATATTGGTCCATTTTGAACGATCCGATTCAGTGACCTAAAATCAATCCGGGAAATCTTGAGCCAAAAAAATTCAACAAGTGTGACTTCAGCTGTGTACCCAATCGGGCATGAGATACAGGTTGAAGAACATAGTAAATGGGCATTCTTAAACGTGCCTTTAGCATATGGGTGTTTATACTTGACTGCCGCTCCTGGATACTAGCACATTGGAAGAGAGTTGTTGTTAAATGTCACTAATCTCGCAAATCTCGCTCCAGGCTTTTTCTTTCACACCTCTACTTGGATATGTATGACTGACTTGGTGTCATATAGTTGACCGCAACTATTAATATCTTGTGCTGCACAGTGGCGCAGTGGTTAGGGCTCTTGCCTCACTGCAAGAAGTTCAAGTTCCAGCTGGGGGATCTGAAACAAAAACACCAACTGGGGACCTTCCTGTGTGGAGTTCACATGATCTCATGATGATTGCATGATGGTTTCCGTTTGTGTGTCTGACGTGTTTCCGCCTTATAAATGCGCCGCAGGATGTTACGTTGGTTTGCATTGTTTATTTTCGTTTGTTGAATTAACCAGAGGGAGAAAGATTTGATTGAAATTATATCAATTAATAAAATAGTGGCGTAAGTAAAACAAAGAATAGCGGTCAACAGAAATAAACAGCCCAAGCTCTCTTCTCCTCCTCCATCTAGAGTGCAGGTAAGCAGGTGCTTATCTAACCTTATCCCAGGTGTGGCTACTCAACAAATCAAACAAGGGGACAGGGTGAAACACACAAAACTATTAAATTAAAGAAATGTAAGAAGAAACTTAATTTTGGCTCCTACATCACCATTGTATGGACTTTTCATTGGATGTGGCTGCTTGAACGCGCATTTCCTAGGCCAATGTGAATGCAGCATTTGTGTGTTCATCAAGACTGGGTAAATTGAAAGTTTTCTTGGAGTGCTAGAGGACTCTTAGGGGTTTAACAATTTGCTTTACCTCATAATTTGTGGTTGCTGATACAATTCATGGTAAATGGTATTTACTTGTATGGCACTTTCCTATCTTCTTTGAATGCCCAAAGTGCTTTACAGTAGGGCTGGGAATCACTGGGTACCTCACGATATGATGCGAGACATGGCTCACGATATTGATAATATCACAATACTGCCGTCAACCTTCCATCAGAGGCGATCTGGGATTCATCTTGCCCAAGGACTTTTCAACACAAGGCGGGAATTGAACCCGCAATCTACCAATCATGAGTCAACCACCTGACCGCTGCACCACGGCTGATATTGGTCTATTTTGAACAATCGTATTTGCTAACCTAAAATCAATCCAGGACATCTTTAGCCAAAAATTCAACCAATGTAACTCATGGACCTGGTACTGAACAGTCCAGGGTAAGTTTTATAGATATCTTGCAAGATATTAAAGTTCAAATTGAATATGTGTACAAACAAAAATTAAAGGCAAATCCATCATCATTCTAGTTTAATAAAGTTCAATCTACTGTTGTTGGATCATTATTTTCCAATATCTAAGTCAGTGTTTTTCAACCTTTTTTGAGCCAAGGCACACTTTTTCAATGAAAAAAATCCCGCGGCACACTAGTATCCAAAAGGTAAAAAATTTTAATCGGTATTGATGTACAATCTAATTTACATTTTTTAAATAAGTGGGAAGCGTCATTGCAGCACAGAGGCGCTGTCATTTTAACCCAGTGTTTCTCAATGTCAATTCTCGTACCCCCCTCCACACACACAAACACAACTTTCTGCTGCGAATATCATTGGTACCATTAGTCAATTTTCTCAAGTTAAACTTATACCTCTTCAAAACAGTCTACATTTATTATCATTAAAGAATGATTACAAAAAAATATATTTAAAAAAACTTATAAATAATCCGTTTTTATTAATGTTTTTTTTTTTTTAAGAATACTTCCAAAACTTTCAAAGTAAAACAACAATTTTTCCTTGTTTCCCTCCACAGTCGTGATGGGAATTCTGGCTTTTCTCAAAAATTCTGTTCTTTTGCATTAGCTCTCTGAAAACAGTGGCTTTTTCAGCTGCAAAATGACTTTTTATGTTGTTTTTTTGCTTTATTTAATTTATCATAAACTATTATATAAGATTATGCACAAAGTCCATAATGTAAACATGTTTTCATTCATTTAAAGTGTCTATTATGTTTATGTTGTTATTTATCCCTTCCAGACAGAATGTACAAAATCAATGAAAAAAAGAACTATTAACTATTCAATTTTTAACTCGATACATTTTAAGTTTTTTCCTTTTAAACACATTTGAAGTGAACACAAAACTCTGCAACCACAACCAAAAATACAATTTAAATTGTGAAAAACTAATAAATAAGGGCTTTTATTCACAATACAATTAAGAAAGACAAAAGAGTCTCAGCTTTGAGATTGAAATCTGGTTTCTTCTCTCGGCTTCTCTCTCTCTCTCTCTATATATATATATGTATATAATAAATATAGAATATATCTACACATATAGAAGGATTTCCTGCAAACTCTGTTCATTCGTACTGTCAAAAAAGTCAAATGGTTCCAGTTTTTTTCTTCTTTTCTAATGTCTCGAGTTTTTTGAAGGTTTTGTGTTGATGTTCTCTCTCTCTCTCTCTCTCTCTCTCTCTCTCTCTCTCCCTATAATATTTTTCCATCACAATTCTTGAGGTTTAATTCAATATTCTTCTCTCTGTGTGGATATCCCGGTCACTGTCTGTCCTCCGATCAACTGTTTAATAACTAAAATAAATTGTATGATCCCTGGGTCCCACCGGGCCCCCCACCATTTGAGAAAGTCTGCTTTACCCCAATGCATCCTGGGGGATGTAGTGCATAAACTCGCGCGTATTCCGGATATACTCACGTTTCTGAGCTTCATTCTTTTGTTCACTTCTTAAACTGTCTGACACCGGATCCTGCAGGAAGTTACACCGCTAAACACGAGCTGTTGCGGCTGTTTTTGTTAGAACCGAGAGATTTTATGAGCCGAAAAGGAACAAGGAAGTGAGGACGTTAACCACTTCTGATTGGTCAGATTTATGACATGTGATCAAGCCTCCAACAATGATTGGTGGAGACAGTTGAAGGGGGCGGAACTTTTCTGAAAGCCGAGGTTGCAGCTGGTTTTGCGGCCAGATTGCGGTAACATTATTCTGATTAAAAGTCATTTATAGAAACATTGAAAAAAATATTTTACAATCTTGCATATTCTAAACTATCTACCAGAGTTAAATCAGGGCCCGTTTGGATGAACGCAGAGCGGATTCCCTAGTGATGGTAAATGTTTTACATATGTGAAAATTGGTTATTTGCTGCGGTACACCTGACCATCTCCCACGGCACACTAGTGTGCCGCGGCACACTGGTTGAAAAACACTGATCTAAGTAATCCATTTATCAGATTTCTTTAGTGACTTTAGATTAATTTGATTAACAACCTACCCTCGATAGATCGATCTGGTTGGATCATTGGAATATAAATCGATACATCAATTAATCTTTACACCCCTACTTTTTCCCTTCCGTCAACACACTTGTTTGTGTTTCCGCTAAAGCTCCTGACTTATTGGACCAAATTCATAAATCCCTTCATAAATTCCGCTTTGCACCAATTCTCCCCCCTACTCTGTTAATGTACATGATGTACGCCATCATTTAGACGACCGGGCAAAAATCCAATCCGAACAACATCCTTCATCTACAGATTTCGGGAAGCCTTCCTCGGCATGTTCTGGCGTTGTTTCAGACCAACCTTTCACCCGCCTGCTCTTGACGGACCGGCAATCAAATCCCCGGCTCTGCAGCTGCCGGCAGGCCTGGGATTGTGTGTGGCTCAGTTGTTGCTGTGACAGGTAGAATAAAGAATTGCTGCTGTGGAGAGAGTCTTCCCATCCTGCTGCGGATGAGAAATCAGCTCCTTGGCTCTGGAGGGGAGTGTGTGGAAACAAAAAATTCATATTTTACAGAGCATGGACTGTAGTCATATGAAGAGCCAGGGATGAGGTGGAGAGAATGAAAACCAGCTCAGAGAGACAGGGGCGTTAAGTTGACAAGAAGGGATGACAGAACAGCTCCACAAGTAAGACTGTCTGTTGCAAACTACCTGTGAATTATGGAGTCCAGTCCTGCGCTCAGTGTGTATCACATGCGTGCACCACGATGAGCGCACGGGGCTCATTTTTCAAATCAATTTTACATGAATGCAGCAAGTTTCCGTACTAATCTTCCCAGTTTATGCTCTGCGCATGTTGCTTTTTACATTTTTTTCCCCATCGTGGAGTACCTAAAAAAAATATCTGTCATGGGAATAAAAATGCAAGGCACATAAAAGTCCAGATTCATACCTCAGATGTATAATTTACAGCATCAAGCTGCAAACGAGTCGCCAAGGATAAACAGTCGAGGGAGGGAGATTAATTCAAGCTAATCAAAGAAATCTTTAGCTGAAATCCTTTTGGTCTGCAGACCTAGGAGAATAATCTTTTTTATTCGTCTTGTTTGTTTTACTTTGAATCAGAAAATAAATAATCAATTTGTTATGAAGTATGAAAGCAATGGCAGTATTTAATACCAAATCTATGCGCAGAATTAGAGACTTGCATTTCAAAGGGGCCCTACAATGAACATTCTACTTTTTGAGGTTTTAAAGGGATTTTACTGTTCATTCCTCACTATAAATAACCCCAAAACAGTATTTTGATCCGTTCATGCATTTAAGAGTAATCCTTTAAAAACCTGCACAGTCTGCAGCAGCCCCTCCCATACCCACGAAAACCAGCGGTTTGAAACGCGCTGACTAGTGGTGTAGGAAAAAATCGATTGACATTCAAGTCTAGATTCTCATCTTTGACGATTCAGAATTCTAGATATCCAAGAATCAATTTTTTTTCCCATATTCCGGCATTTATATATTTCATTTAATGGTTCGAACGTGCTAGCTTACTTGCAAAGCAGTAATGTTTGTCCCGAAACGGCCACTGTAGTTTGTTTTCTCTGGAGGCGAGCGGTGCATACTGAGCGCGCACGCGCTACGCTACAACATGGGAGAAGAAAAAGAGATTCCTCCTGTACCGTCATCAATGAAGGCAAATGTTTGGGTGCACTTCAGGTTCTACGAATCCTGTGGTAAGGACCTTGACATGACATGTGCAATGTGCAAAATCTGCTAAATTAAATATTTCAGGAACACTTCAAATGCTCGCGCTCATATCTCACGCCATCACCCAGAGCTTAAAGGTTGAAAAGTCTTTCTCTGCCTTCATACTGTTGAAATCATCCCTCCCTCCAGGATTTCGTGATGTTGCGATTGCAACTATTAATGCAAATCACAACTTTACTGCAACTTTGACAAACTACCGTGACAACAGTCATGGATGACCACGTGACCGTTTCCCTTCCGACTCCTTCCCAGGAACCGTGCTCTCTTTTATTATCTTTCGATAGCTCTGAGACTTTTATCTTTCAAACACGCGTGAACGGTCAACGGTGGTATGCGCTGCGTGCACGCGGTGGAGTGAAGGTGTGCTGTCCCTGGGCGCCCACACGGCGAGTTGGGGTACAGGTACAGATCGGTCTGTCATATTGTGCGGGGCACAGCTGGTGCACTACAGGAACCGAGTATGAAGAGAAAGACAGAGAGAGACTCTGGAAATCTGGAACCATTTCAGTTTAATTAGTAATACAAAGGAAAGGAGACAGGAAAAGAATTCCATATAGAATCTCCTCCACAACAAACTTCTAGACACCTGAGAGAAGCTTCTTTAAAACAGAGCAGATCATTAAAACCTGTTGGCAACAATCTTACGTCAGCACTAGGAATGTGAATCTTACAACAACTCACGAATCCGAAACCTTCTTGTACCAGGAACCGCTCCCAGACTAATTTTTCAATGTAGTCTTGCTTCGTTTCCAATCGGACCAAACTTCGGTTCACTCTGATACTCCTCAGTCTGAATATGAAACGAACCAAAAGCGGAACAACTGAACCAAAACGGCCACCGTACCCGACAGTAACGTGACGTAAACACGTTAGAAATTAGGTGATCGGTGAGCAGCGGACAAATGTAGAGCATTAGATTGTCATACCATCCAAAAGGAAATAATTGGTCCAACCGTTTTTCGTATATTTTAACACCACCAAAAAACGTATAACTCGCTTTTCTGTGTCTCCTACACAGCGCGCGCGGGCTGCTGCCATGAAAGCTTTATTGTAGTTTCAACAGAATTCTCTTAAAAACAAACCATAACACCACGACGATGAAACACAGAAACTCATTAAATGGGATCTGATTAATTCATGCTCAGTGAAACAACTTTTAATGTGCTCTACATTGTTTCTACCGACGCGTCTTTTACCATGTGTACTTGTAGCATCTCCAGTACCGGTCGTGCAGGATTCCTCCGCGGTACCAAACCGTGTTGAATCTGGCCTTCATACAGACGCTCAAAATCCATCAGCAAAATAAAAAGTT
The DNA here is from genome assembly GCA_003999625.1 of Oryzias javanicus. Classification (NCBI taxonomy): domain Eukaryota; kingdom Metazoa; phylum Chordata; class Actinopteri; order Beloniformes; family Adrianichthyidae; genus Oryzias; species Oryzias javanicus. The sequence continues at coordinate 15,736,012 of CM012453.1, forward strand.
TGAAAAAGGGAAACATTCAGTCAAGATTTTGCAGACATTGCGCATCCATCTTTAGTCACGTGGCTTTGTTTACAAATTTTGTTCATGCTGGGGAGGCGGGTTCAAGGATGATGTTGAGAAATGGGCGGGACCGACAAGGAACAAAAGGCAGAGGCTCTGAAATTGAGTCGTTTTACTTCCGGGTATGAAAACGGTCCACAAAAATGATTCATATTTCATAAATAATTTTTTTTTTAGTGTCAATGTAAAATGTGATTTTATATTTATATGGATATAGTTTACTCTGAAATGTTAAAGAAAATCCTGGTAGGGCCCCTTTAAAGAATCTATGGGTGAAAAACACTGAAGCTTGCAAATTTGTGGGGCAAAAGTACATAATACACCGCATAATGACAGTGCACCAACTTTTTATTCACCTTCATACTGTAGCACCAAATGAGATATTATCAGTAAGACGCTGGTTTCTTTCAAGGTGGAATGATTTTGCTCCCAGAATAACTTCGTTCTGTTGTTAGAAAGTTGTCTTATTGTTTGTGCACATATTACTTAAACAAAACAATGAAGGAGTCAACAAATTCATAACTCAAGTACTGTAGTTTCTACACTATTTTCACAATCAGGCAGACAGCTGGTTCCATGTGCAAAAGGTTTATTAGATCAGACAGGGTGAAAGGTGTCAAAGCGCAACTAGTCCATAAAGCTAAATCAGGGTTAGGCAGGCAGAGGTCAAACACAACCATGAAAGCATTAGAGATTGGAACGTTGGGTAGAACAGGACAGATCTAGGCAAACAGACTGGGTCAGAGTCAAAGCAGGGTCAGGCAAAAAGAAGATCAGGTCCAGATAGAAATGCTCATTAATGCAGGCAGAGTGGCACAAACAATACTTTTCACTGAGTGAGGCTCTGTGCAATCAGTCAGGTGAGCGGCATCCAGGAACAGTATGCTGGATTGGCTGGGAAATGTAGTACATCTAGTACTCTGGTGACTAGAGGAGGAGACATGACATGGAGTGAACATAGTCTCATTTGATTTGTGCATTTACACGTCAACTTAATTTGAGAGGCTTTTCACATCTCCAAGATTCTTCCGTGAGTGATTCGTCTAAATCAGGGGTAAGGAACCCTGGTCCTCAAGAGCCACATTCCTGCATGTTTTCTACCATACCCTGCTCTGGCATGTTCTTATTGGCTGAACACAACTGAATTAGGTAATCAGTGTAGGGACTCATGACAATTACCTGGGTCAGGTGTGTTCAGCCAATAAGAACATGCCAGAGCAGGGTATGGTGGAAAACATGCAGGAATGTGGCTCTTGAGGACCAGGGTTCCCTACCCCTGGTCTAAATGCTGCTAGAATGCTTGGTCGTCAGAGTTTTCTAATCAGCCGCTTTGAGCTTAGATTGTTAATATTGTCTGGTGAAAACTTGATATTTTCCTACTTTCTTAAACAGATATGCCCCAATAAGTAATTTTAAAAAAGTGTAGTTATGCGTTTTTAAAACACTCAACACTAAAGTTTCTCTATTATCATGACTCCCTCAAGGTTGGGCTTTCGCTTCCAGCGCTCTCACCACGGAACTCTTCCGTGAGCGCCGGTTCCCAGTCACAGCCACAGGAGGTGGTGTTAGGTACTCCTCCACAGCTGGAGAGCGTTGTTGGTCGATCAGCCCTACGTCCCTCTCTGCTCCCTGGGAGGCTTTGGGACCACTGCTCTAAAGGAGCTAAGAGTCAATGTTTTTCATTACAAATCTATTCAAAAATAAATAGAAAGTATTTAACTACAGTTTTTTTTTTAGTGGAAAAGAAATTGCAAGAATGCAAAACAAGCCCATATCATTCCTCTACCACCACCACGCACTACACTCTGGGACTTTCAACTGCAGTTTCTAACAATCAAACTTTGATCTTGATCATTTGATCAAGTACTGTATATGGTGAAAGTTTATTTCTACACTGTAACATCGAAATCCTCCTTATGACAGATATAAGCTTCTTTTTGTTGATCGTCAACATGTCTTTCAGTTCGAGTGTTGATGAACTGCCAGCGTTCGGGTGGCTGACATTGTTGAATGGCTGCACTGATATATTTATCCTGAAGTGACAGATTTCTCATAAAGGAACTTGCTGCACTGTGTAAGTGTTAGAATAGAACATTTAGCACAAATGTCTGAAGGTAACACAACCATTTGCCCTGGTGTAGATTCTGGATTTCTCAGGTCATGAATCAAAAAGCAGGCTTTCCAAAGAAACCTTTTAGAAAAAAGATGAAACGTCGCAGAGAGCAAGAAGTAAACCGACGATGGTCTCAGTTTAGGTTCTCTTCAATGTGTTAATAGATCCAGGGAGCATTTGAGCATCTGGGAAAAGTATTTTTTTGTATTTTTGCTTTCTTCTTATTTGAATGATTTAATATCTTCATGTTTAGAAGTTTGAATGTTATTGTATATCAACAGCGAGTGAAGTCTCTGAAGACCTTTTATTTCATCTGTAGAATCACAAACATTTGAGACATGAACAAAACAACCTGGCAGTTTATGTAATTAATCCTAAAGGAATTTTTAATTTATCAATCCTTGAGTGTTCTCTGTTAAATGAACCATATTGAAGCAGCTGGATTCTTTATATGTTTGGCCTAACACAAGGTTTTAATTTGTTGGCTAATATCCATTGCAAGTATTAGCAAAGCTAGCACATTTTATAAAGGGGGTGGAAGACTTAGAAAGGGTGGCAAATGAGAACAGCAGTGGAAGATCTTTATAAATAAAAGGATCAAAAATATGTATGTGAAAAAAAAAAAAGGAAAATACATCATTTAACAGGATCAAGATTTTATCTAAGGGTGTAGGTGTATTCATACAGGATACATTGAGAAGGACCTGGTTTCAGGCAAGATGGCGCCCAACCACAAAGTTAAACTATCATTAGCCGCAGGCGGGAATGTCACAATTGCAGCTGGAAGCTGATTATGCATATCTATACTAGAAGATTCCTAGCCCTAACCAAAACCCGGTTCTGGTGTTTTTCTAGGGGAAGAGCATAAACTTCATTCGAACTTCAATTGAGGACTTTTGCCTAATGATGCTCTGGCAGCATCTTGGGTCCATGTTGTTTTCTGTGACCAGGTCCTCTTGGACACATTTGGTTCACTTAAACCAGAGTTTGTTTACCCTGATAATCCGTAACAAAGTTTCAGTCTGAATACACCCAAGAGGATCCTGGTTCAGGACCAAGAAACCTTCATGGAGCCATCTTTTGAGGTTGTCTTAGTTCGATCCCAATCAGACCGAGCTTTTGTTCGATTTGAAACGTCTCACTCTAAATACAACTGGACCAAAATGGCCACTGTAGCCAGTCATCACGTGATGTAGGAATGAAGCAACAGGTGAGCCGCAAACAAATGTAAAGCAACAATTGTCCAGTTATCAAAAAGAGTCAAACTGCTTACTTGTTGGAATTTTTTTTTAACACGACTGATAACACCTCTTACATGCGTTTCCGTGTTTTGTAATGCAGCATGCGCCCAGCACTGCTGTGACATCGTCCAAAAAGCTACCTTGTTGTTCCTTAATAGAATTCTCTTAAAAGCTGTGCCATAACACCACAACTGTGAGAAACAGCAACTCATTAAAATGTGGTTGGTTGGATGAAGGCAGGCTCATTAAAACAACTTTTAACTTTAGACATTTTGTCTCACAGTTTTCTCAACAATCTAAATGTCAATAACACTCATCGGTTACTTACCTCTTGAATGAAGAAATTTTTAGTCATGTGGTTTTGTTCACAAGCTTTGGTTTGAAACAGGAAAGCTTGCTTGATGGACGAAATGCAAGATTCAGGACTCGATTCGGATCAAGTGATTGTTCCAGTCTGAATTCACCCTGAACATTACCCTTGCTAATGCTGCAATAGCCTTGTGCTATCGTATGGGGTCCAGATGACCCAAGCCTTACGTTGACGTGTTATCCGTCCCATGACAAATGTGGATGAAGGTGGACAGGATTTTATGTCTGCCACAAACACAAAAAATAAAAAATCATTAAAAAAAAAAAGTTCAGTCTTATGGGGTCCAGATGACCCCATTCCCAACGTTAACTTCCCTAAAATAGCACAAGGGTTACAGAAGCTTGTCTTGATAATTTCTCAAAAAATGTCAATAATGATACTAATATTGACTCAAAAATTGGGTGCTTAAATGGACACCTGCCCCCCTTAGAATACATTTCTCGCATGACTCTGTCTTTATGCCTTAATCTGTGACATCTCCTCAGATGTCCTTTTCTTTATATTCTTGTAGTGACAAGTCCTACACAAACAGCTGTCATTGATTGTAGATATAATAGGATACTGTGACGCTCAGGCGTTGTACTGGCTGTTGGCTGTCTTTTCGGGGCCACCAACACTGCTGGGCTCCTTAGACTCCCATCAGCCCGCCGCTGTACGCTCACTCGATGGATAATGATTTGGTGTTGGTTTCAGTTTGAAATGACTCGGGAATCGACTGTCAGCCGCTCCAGGTTATGGGTGTTGAGCTCCGCCTGCAGCTAATGAGTGGAGAGCTGTCAGTCCGAACTTTCAAAACTGGGAGATTCTTGCTTTGCCACTGCAGGTAATCTAAGGCACAAATAATGAGTGATCATCGGGGGGGAGCCAGACGATGCGCCTCAAAAAACTAATTAAGACAATTCCATTTTAGTGGGCACAGACAGTTTCTCCGCAGAAATCGTTCTCCTTCGGAATTATTCACAGGAGGCGTTATTGATGATTCGCCACATTCTGAAACTTTCCCACCATTTCCTCCTCCATTATTCATCCACCTCTACTTTTTAATCTCCTGTGAGCTGACTCAGACCTCCACTTCCATTTGCAGACTGTTCCTCCGCTATGCTCATGTCTGTAGCATTGATTAAATGGACCCCAGTGGGCTGGGGATTACATTGGGGTCTATTTGAAATGGCATTTCTACAGTGTTTTTCCATTACTGAGCATACTATTGGAATTTAGATAAACTGAGTCTGGGTAGGCTTTTCTGATTTCTGAGTTTATTCGCCTGGTCCACATGGGGTCCATTTGTAGCAATTTAACAATTACTAGCTTTGGTGTGTTTGCTAATTTTCGGTGCTCACATCCCTCACCAGCCTGCAGAACTCAGCCAAGTGGGCCCCCACAAGCCGAGGCAGCGGTGGAGACAGAAAATGAACACCGACAATTGTTTTTCATCAAGTGAGACGGAACCGATCAAACAGGGCTCAGACAAATCAGATTATCATAGACAGAGAGAGAGCTCGACTGCTGTCCCCAGTGCTGATTCGTCTGCTAAACATATTTGTGTTTTTAACTGAGCATTAGAAGCTTATAAAGGCACGACCCCTCTCTTGAAAGTTTAGAGAAAAGAAAATACTTCCTCAAAGCCGAGGCAGATCAGAAAGGCGATTCATGTGTGGGCCTGCAGTCATTAAAGTTCACCGTTTGCTCCCCAAAATGCAAATGTGCTGTTAACTCTCTGGCCTCATCACATTTCAGAAAGTTTATGTTTAAAAAAACATGACATCCAGAGATTTAACAACATTTATTATTCATTTTTAACCAGAAAACCAGCAGACTTTTGGCTTTTTGATCATGTTAACGTTCTACTTTTAACTGAGGCGTCATCGACCTCCAAGATGAAGCAAAGGATGCGGACAGTTTTGAGCTTTTGGACAATTTAGTGCACCATTAAGCCTCATAGTGAAGATTCACATTTGAGAACATTTCCTTCTCTTTCTGAGGGAGCTGTAGTCACCTCTTTAGACTTTACTCAAGCAAAAATATGATTAGAAAGGCCAAGCAAATCCTGATTTCCCTGGAGGTTTAATTCATTCATTTAGAACAGAAAGTCCTGTGGCTTTCTTTGCCACTTTCTGTTCTGGTCAAACTCAAATTTACATAGAGGGGGATATATTCTAAAAGCATGGGTGATTTAAGTGTTTGAAGTACCTTCACATAAAAAAAAAAAACAAACATTTTTGTGTTGACTATCTGATTTAGTCCAGAGTTGCATCAAAACAGGGCCGGATTTAGCCAACCCAACTTTGCAGTGTAGATATCGGGGTGGCAAATGTGGGTGTGCTCAGAGCCTCTGAAATGCATAGATAGCCATTATATAATCAAACCAGGTTAGGGTAAATCAAACCGGGTTAGGGTACCAGAAAGGTTCGAACTGGACTGAAATAGACTGGACTGGACCGGTACCGTGTTAATGTACCAGTCTGGATCGGAGTGAACTGGACCAGACAGGACCACACTGGACGGGTAGCGGGTTAGAGTACCAGACCAGACCGGACTGAACTGGACCAGCACAGGTACCTTAACCCAGGACCCTTACCCGTTAATCTAACCCTAACCCATACTGGACCGGTGCTCTAACCCAGTACCGGTCTGCGTCCCGAGGGTTGGGGACCCCTGTTTTGTATATGCATTTTTTTCCTGTTTGTGACCCAGTACCAAGCGGCCCTCAGACAGGTACTGATTCACGACCCGTAGGTTGGAGACCCCTGATTTAATGAGAGCAGCCAGCACATCAAAAAACAATGTTAGGGACACCCGAAACACCAAAGAGCAATGCGGAGGGGACCCTTACCATGCGTCCATATATGACAAGTTGGGGCTGAAAATGCATCGGTACATCCACCAATACTCATATAAACCTACCTGCCTGACAGTTATTAACACACATGTTGTTTTATGGCGCAGCATTCCTCTGCTTAAGAGCTTCACATTTCCCTCAGGAGCCGTTAGAAACCAAAGAGCTAAAAGCTGAATGAACACACGTGGAGCAGGAACCACAATGTGAATCAGGATCAGATCCCAGATCAGCTTGATGTAATAATTTACAAGTTTAATTTATTCTCTTCATTTCATTAAATATCAGTTAAACTTTATTTATTTTTTAATCACATCCTATTGTTTCTCTGCAGGTTCACATGATGTTTCTTTTTGGAAAAACAGACATCCAAGAATGTAAATTCAAGCAAGAAAACCGAAATAATGTCTTAAAGAAAAAAACGAGATAAAAAGTCTATTAAAACTTGCCCTCCTCTTAATGATTCCCTCTAGTTCTTTAGGCTTAAGATCATTTAAAATTCCAAGCAACATTAAGAGTACAAACTACAATGGAATGTGGACAGGCTCTACATCAAATTTACAGAACAATTTCCAGACCACATCATGTTTTCTTTGGAGCGGGAGGTGTATGTACAGTACCGGCATGTCAGAGAACCCACAAAAGCCGTTAAAAAAAAAAAAGGGGGGGGGTTGTCCAATGCTTATCAAGTTGTGTTTTAAGGATGGGAAGATGCAAATATCCGGTTGAGAAACCAGAGTAACTGTGATGGAAAGAACATGCAGCAAATGAGAGTGATCAAGGAAAGGGCTGAGCATGTCATGAGAAACCTTAAGTGTTTTGAGAAATTGACATTAAATGGATGTCTGTTTTGTTTGGCAAGTTAGAAAACTCACCTGTCCACCGAGCAAGTAAACTTTTGTCCATTTACTGGAGACGGAAACAACATTCCTGTTACTTTAAATCCAATTTATTTCTTTTCTTGGCTTCTCTATATGTTGGTAGAAGTAATAACTGCCATGGCCAGTTATACCAAAAACAGTAGTCCATCCCTGGACGGAAATGATGTTGCTGCACTTCGTTGATGTCCCACAAAGTTTCGGTCAACTGCAGGCCCCTCATGCCTTAGGAGGGATTTTGAGACATAAATTGAGGAGATGCTTCCCTCTATATCCGTGGAGTTTTATCTTGAGTTTGGCTGCAAAAAACAAACAAAAAAACTATATGTGATTACAGAAAAAACATCTTTAAAGTAGTTTAAACTCATGAAACAAAGAATAAGGATGACTATGTTAACCATGGAGACTGGAGCCACCAAAGTCAAAAGCACATAGAGGAATTTAATAGATCTGTGTATCAATACACAGATAAAGAATGAAACCTTGTTTGCAAATGTAGACTGTACTATTTTTTTAAGGACTGACAAAACAGAGTGGTTTATTCCTGTGAAGAGCTCCTAATGTACAGTACGAAGAATCCTTGATTGGCTAAAAACAAGTGAAGACTTTTTAGTGGAACGTTGTGCGATTTTATGAGTAATATTCAATTCAGTGACAGTTTTTTATTGGGTAAGTAAGACATTGAGACCTCTGGACCCTCGAGGCATGTCTGAATAGCACACTTCAGGTAAAAGGGGCAAAGATATTAACTGTTAGCGTCTCAGCTCAGGACAGAACCCGAACATCCTCCATCATTGAGTTTGACTTCTGAGCCGGCGTGATGACGGAGGAAACGTCTTGTGTGGATGCTACCTGGTTGAGTGTTCGGTGTGCCTCAACGGAGGCTGCTTTGCTGATGGAACATGAGCACCTTCCAGTGTCAGTGAGGTGTAGTGCAGAGTTCAAACTCACTCACTTCCCTTTATTTATCTTCAGTTTGCATCAGGTTAAAAACTCATTATCTCTAAGAAACAACATAGAGCATTTATTACATCCTTGGTGAAACTGATTTTTCTGATTGTTTTTGTTTGTTGTTGTTTTATTGATTTGAGGAGGAGCTAGAAGCATTTTTTGTTCAGAAACTTGAAAGCTTTTCTTATTAAGATTGTACTTTTTTTCTAAGACTTTATAGTTAAAAGTTCTTCATTATGTAAAAAGCTTAACTTTTAAGTTTTCTGGTTTTTTTTTTAACCTTTTGTGATGTCTCATTAAAGTTTCAATTTTATTTTGAAATTCCTGTGTGAGGGAAAAGGTTGAGTTATTAAAGATCCAATTGCTTCTGTAGAATTACATTTTGAAATTAGTTTCAAATTATTTTCTTGTTTAAATTTCTAGTGGTTTGCATTCAGCATTTTTATTGATTTATTTATTTATTCTTTTGTAATGATTTTATGAATTAAGAAACTCTAATTTTTTAAAGGAGAAGCAGTTTTGTAGTTTTGCATTCACACAAGGAAACACATATTATTAAATCAGTTTGGGAGAACACTGAACATTTCTCATCTGTGTTTTCAGGAAATAAAATGTTTCATAAAAGTCAGATCCTTGTAAAAAGGAAAAAAGTTTGTGTTCTACTTGACTGCAAAGACAACAGGCTTGTATACCTTCCAACAACATTTCCTGCGTCTTCGTAGCACCTTGCTGTGCTCCATGATGTTCTACAAGGTTCTGAGGTTCTGATCCACCTCCAGTCTACCTCTCGAGTGCTGCTAGAAAGGATGTGAGATAGAAAGGCATCGTCTTTGAGAGGCCGCAGTGACAGCTGATGCTGCAAATAAGATCTGCTATAAATAGTTGTTTGTTTTGAAAATTGTCAGTGTTGACCTGATTTTCTGGTTCATTTCCTGAAAACAAAGAACATTCTCACAGCAATATATCCTTTAGTTTGCATTTATACTGATCTGAAGTTAACAGCTGATGCACAATCACCTTCATATTTGACATAGTAAACAAGAGCAATGCTGCATGATCAGAGACATCCACACGGTTGACAGTTTTCATGATGGAGCACACAGACATGGATCAGCCTGAGCTGGTTTCAAAGATGGTCTGAACTTCTAAAAGATGCTGAGATCTTGGCTTTAGTCCCCCAGTGCAATTTACTACTGACCCGGATTAGCACTACTACACATGTGGGTCAGAAATAATGGCAGACTCTAGTGCCGGGCGGATCAATCCAAAATATAGAGAGTGTCATTTTCAAGTTGGTATCAGTATGAGATCAATACTGGCCTGCAGATATCGATATTTCCACTCTATTTAAATGCTGAGTTGTTTTTGACAAGTTAATTTTCACTTGTTTTTGTTGTTTTATTTAAAGGCTAAGAAGTTACAAATTATTTTTTCTTTCTACCACTTTTTTTTCTTTATCGTTTAACATTTTGTTTATTTTTGTACCACTTCTTTCTTTTAGTTTGTAGACTCTCTTGCATTCACTTCTTCCCTTTTTATTTAATTTCTATACATTTTTATTTTAATAAACTATTTTCCATTTCATTGAAAATTATGTCCAAATTCTGTTTTTATGTTTGTCAAATAATAAAAAAAAAAATAGGGAAACTTACAAAAAAACCATTCACATTAAATCGAAAACAACAATCCCCCAGACCTAGCAGAAAGCATGCCGTAATTTTTTTTTTTGGGGGGGGCAACTAATCGATTATTTTAATAGTCAACATGGTCACGTCTTATTAACTAATCAAGGCAGCCCTGCTAATTATGAAGCCACAAGGGGACCTAAGTCTGGATCTCCCTGTGCCGGTCCCCAGCCCAGATAAAATGCAAGGTTGTGTCAAGAAGGACCCAAACCCCCTGGGCAAATAAGTGAAAGCTGATTCGCTGTTGCAACCCCTGAAGGGATGAGCCGAAAGGTAAAGTGTTCAGTGACTCGTGTATTGTGACAGACTTACTTCTAAATTTAACTGGTATGTGCAGGGAAAAATACAGAGCTTCAAAGGGACAAAAAAGTAAAAATGTATGTTTTTAGTACTCTTTTCTCATCAGAAAGTGTTTGGTCAACACCAGAAAGACTACAGAACTTGCTTTAGGTGACATTGAGAGAAACCATGAGCATGAGGTACTAGACCTTTTTTTTTTTTTTTTACTTCCATGGCACTTCATAAAGTAAGGTAAAAAAAAAAAATCTTTTTTCCTGCCTGTTGTGTCAATTTTTTTTACCGTCATGTAGCCTTAAATTGCTGAACCACATTTCCTGTTGGCCCTCACAGACCAAAACACATTAATTTATTTGTCCAGTTTATCCACAGAGCTGACAGAAGTCTTCCTGTTGTTAGTGGGAAATTGGTGAATATTTTTATCTGCTTTTAATAGAAAACTTTCAGTTTGATTTGTTTTTGTTTTCATGAGGAACGCAGGCTCTGTGTTTAGTTTGTTTTCCCTCTTTTCAAAGCATTTTTATGATCAAAACAGACAAAAGTTGAGAGTTGGTTTTCCAAATTTGCTTTCAATGATTTCACTTTACGAAAAAAAAAAAAACAATTATAATAAACGTTAAAAAATATTATGCACACTTTTTGTCACTTTAAATTCTAGCTTCTGTCTCCTGGTGTTATAAAGAAAAAAAATGAAAACAGATTTTGTCCACTAATAATTATTCATGTGTTTTGCATTGAAGTTTAGCAGAAACTTCCACTAGGCTGGTTATTATTACTGCTTGACTCATCACACACATGGATCACAAAGTTACAACACTTTTTGTCACACAAAAGCACACACTGTAAATTGGCACTACATTGAAGATTTTTTACACTTCTGGGTGTCTTCAGAAATTGGCAACAAGGGTGTGGAGATGAAATAACGATGGACATTAAAAAAAAAACTATCTTCTGGTTTATGTGAACATGAACCTGTCAGTTATTAACTTCTTTCGTCTGTTGTCCCACAGCACCAAGTTTCCCATTATGGGAAGCCTTTCACCAGGTTCTGCGAAAATTTGCTTTTAATTGTATTTGGGAAACTGACTTTTCTTGTTGGATCAGACTTTTTAATTTGGAGAGCTTCTTATTCAGAAGCTGTGTTTCACTTGCTACAATTTAAATTAAAGACTCTGATTATCTTTTCATCTATTGCAAAAGTGTCAACTACGTCACAACTATAAGCTTTTTCCAGTTGCATTTTTTGCTTCTGATCAATGATTTAAATAGGGAAAGACTCAGAAATGTAATTTAAATCTTAATTTTATTTTCACGTCACTTTAAACAGAAAAATGCCACAGAAACATGTTAAAAACACCAAGAACATGAGTTTAATCGGAGCGGGTTTTTCATTCTAACTTTTCATTAAAGTGCCCCTATAGCAATAAAAAAACGTATCAAGGGGTGTTTTAATAATGATTATGACGTTTTTAACTATAATCCCTTAACCTAAGTGACGTTAAAAGCAATATTTCATGTTTATCTGAAGCTACCATTTCCAAAATCGCCTCTTTAAGGGCGTGGTCATTGTTGCCCTGCCCTTGATCCCACCCCTTCTGATGATGATAGCGTAAGTTTTCATTGGTACCACAAAAAATGTCAAACAGTAATGTCCAGCTGCATCATTTTAGCCAGATGCCAGGTCGGACGAGGAAGTGAAAAACTTCAGTAGCTGCGTTTCCATTAACTGTGAAATTGTGCAAATTGGATTTGCGATAAAAAATTTGCTTAATGGAAACACCACCATCTTGAAAACTCGCATTTATTGAAAACGTTTTTGTGCTTGGAGTTGGTGGTTTTTGGGGTGTATCGAAACGGACATATTTTGCAAAATTGCAATGGAAACACTATAAATTTATTGCGGTTTTTGGTAGGAACTGGCTGCCCTCAGCCTTAAACCAAACCATAGCTGATTTAATAACAGATTTCAATTTTCAAATCTTTATAATTTGTACCAGATGGTGAGTTTTTTCTTCATTTTAATAGTGTATTTAGGGCTCTCTGCTTCCCTCTCTGATGTTTATTTTACGTTGACGCGCTCCGCAATGGAGAGACGGGCCTGCTTCTGCAGAATAGTTAACTTTCTCTTCTGTTTAATCGGTGATCCCTAACAGACCTTCCTGAAAGCTGCCTTTACGCACCGATCCTCAAGTGGCCAGAGGGGAGCGAACATCGTTGGCACTCGTCCTCCGTAAACTCCAGCTGAAGCTAAAAAAAGCAGATGCCCAAGTTTGGAGGAGCATGAATATGACATAGTGTCAGCACTGCCCTTTCCACGAAGCCGGGAGCACCAGCAGAAAGTCTGAGAAGCTCTGGGAAAGAGAGGATAAACACAACCGGGGATCAGAACGCTCTGAGCGGCTCAAGCAGACGACTGGAGGCGGAGCTGGATAGTTTACCATCAACATACAGTCATCTTTGAAAAATCAACGCAGTAGCATATTTCTAAACAACTTCCAAATTACAAACATCCGCTGATTTAGCTGCTTGTAAAAACACTATTTATTCCGCTGTATTTTGATTGGTCGCCAATATCTCTGTGATCATGCAAATCAGGTATTTGACATTTACAGGTGTTTGTTGATCATGCTATGATCAGTTATTTCACTTCAAATGTAAGTTAAGGATAATAGTGCCCATATCATTACCCCTCCAACACCATGCTTGATAGCCAGTTATGTGTAGAGCTAAGCAACAAAGGCCACTTCATTTTGACATAGTATTGAGAGTAGCAGTAGTATTCATTCAAAACCATCGATATAAATAAGGGCGGCTGTGGTGCAGCGGTAGGGCAGTCGTCTCATGATCGGAAGATCGTGGGTTCGATTCCCTTGCCCGCCCATGTGTCGAAGTGTCCTTGGGCAAGACACTGAACCCTAAATGCCTCTGCTGGGAGGTTGGCGCCAGTGTTCGGCAGCGGAGCCACCACCAGTGTATGAATGGGTGAATGGGTCTGTGACTGTGAAGCGCTTTGGGCCCTCGAAGGAGGGTAGAAAGCGCTATACAAGTATACGCCATTTACCATACAGGAAACAGATTTATTTATGGTAATTTCTGTGAGTTTCTCATCCTGTTGAGCTCTCCATGTACATGTGATGCAGACAACAAAACATCCAGTCACCAGCTTGCTTTCACCAAATCAGGTCAATTACAATAGGCCACAGCGAGTGACATATTTAACCCTTATTTTTCACAGCATTTCAAGCAATCTAAGAATGAATCCATATGACACTTTTTTCACCACAAAATGCAGTTTCAAGGGGGCCCAGATAAATAGAGAGGGTTATATCAAGAAGGGGGTTCAACAGAACATTTTCCCCAAACCAAATACAGTGGAGAAAGCAAGTATTTAGCCAGCCACCAATAGAGCACGTTCTTCCACTAAAAAAGAGGAGGTAGGCCTGATATTTTCATTATAGGTATAATATAACTATGAGAAACTAAATGAGTAAAATAAAAATCCAGAAAATCCCTTTGCCTGGTTTTTAAATAAATAATTTATAAATTATGGTGGAGAATAAGTATTTAGTCAATAAATAAGTCATGGTATTGATAAAATGATTTGTGAACCATTAATGTAGATTTATATGGAGTCATGTGAGAAGGAAATATATATCCCTAAAGTAAATAGTTGTCCTACAACTAAACCCTGGTGGACTCCTTCAGTTATAATTCTCTTCCGTTTTTTTTAAACTTCACTTCCTAAACGAGAAAAAAAAAAAAAAAACAATCAGGATTGCTATATTCTATCATTTCAGATATTTCAAGATTGTTTTTAGACAGTTTAGTCAAGATTGTTTATTAATAGTAATTAGGCTAGACTTAAAAAGAAGAACATTGATCACAGTCAGTAACCACTATCTACACAGGAGTGTCCTTCCATGGAGCCTGGGCTTTCTCTGAAGCTGAAAATTGAGTATTAAATTGCACTTTTTCTCTTTGTGATCCCTGAAATACTTATTTTATGCTTTAAAAGTATTTGAGTATACACAAAAGACAAAAAAATGGACAAAGCTCCTACTTTTCATTTCCATTATTTAGAACATAAATAGTTAGCCTGAAGTTTTAAAGGTTTGACTTGTCGTTAGATTTGATACTCAAAGCTAGAAAGGAGCTGAATGAAAGTCATGTGAACTTGACAGAAGCTCCTCTGGTACCCAGCCCTGCAAAAAGCTGCAACTAGACGGAAGTACATCTGAAGATTTTTCCTGTTTCCTGACTCACTCAGAAGGCAAGTGCTACATCAACACTTCACAAGACTACTTTAGAGTTCTGAAACCTAAACAGTCTTACAGTCACAGAAATCTCTGCTTTTTTTCCAGTAAGTCTTTTATTTCTGTTCAAGTGGAATGCACATTTTTTTTAAATAAAATGTAACAGTCTGTAATTGATTTTTGCCTTCCACTGCAAGGATCAGTACGCAACTCCTGAGGGCTGAAAACATTCCAGTTTTTGCATGGCCAGCACACAGGCTGGGCATGTGAGCGTGTGTGGGAGGTTCTGGACCGGCAAATACAGTACGACAGCGCGTTCCAGTTCCTGCCAACGTCCAATAACTTCTCACAGCCATGGGAGACGACCAAAGTGGACATTAGCTGGATCCTGAGGGGGTTGATGGGAGGCTCTTGAGGGTCTTCTATTCTGTTTTCCTGCTTTTTATGGAGTGTGTCACTGTGGATGCTCCTTTTTATTTCCTCCATGTTTGTGCGTATGTGGCTGATGGAGGTCAGTCCTCATCTGTTTACTTGATTATAAACACTTCTGGTTCACAATCACAGAGTAAATTCACACACTTGTCAAAGTGGCTTTTTAGTTCATCAAAGCCTAAATGTATTAATTGTGTGCATTGAAGATTAAAGAAATAATAGTAAATTGAGATCAGACTTAGTCTACCTAAAACAACAGTAAAAGCATTTTCTCATGTAAAACCAAAATATTCAATTTTGTTCTTGTAAAATAAAAACCAGCAAGGCTTTACCAATGCAGCCAGACTGAGGAAAAGTTCTCAGATTAGTGTGTGCTTTTTTTCCCTCTCTGTGGCCTGGAAATTGCCCTCAGACCGGTACTGGTTTGAGGCAGGAGGTGGGGGACCCCTGATTTAATGGGAACGGATGGCATGGCAAAAAACAATGAGCTGGGGACACCCAAAATGTCAAGAAGTGACACAGAGGGGGCCCGAACCATAAGTCCATATACGACTAGTTGGGAGTGAGAATGTGTTGCATTCAAGGATTGCAAGCTTTTTTGCCACCCTGTCTGCCCATGCATCAAAGTGTCCTTAGGCAAGGCACAGAACCCCACCGTGTTCCTGGTGGTTTTAGGTTTGTCGGAGGAGCCATCATCAGTGTGTGAATGTATGTGTGCATAGAACTGTAAAGCCTTTTGGACCTCCTGATAAGCACCTCTATTCAAGTATTTGTCATGTACTGTTTGGTCATTGTGTGACGAGGGTTTAATTCTGAAGAAACTGAGCAGAAAAGTCTTTAAGATGGGCTAAACTTTGATCTATAAACATGAAGGTTAAAGGCTCTGCCTCCTGACAAATGATGATTAATGAAGAGGAGAAAATATTCTGCCAGGAAGTGGACTATTCGGGATGAGACTTTTAGAAGGGGTCATACCATGAAAATTCTACTTTTTGAGGTTTTAAGTGCATTATGCTGTTCATTCCTCACTATAAAGAACCCCAAAGAAGTATTTTGATCTGTTCATAAATTTAAGAGTAATCCTCTAAAAATCTGTGCTGTCAGTAGCCCCTCCCATACCCACGAAAACGAACGGATGGAAACGTGCTGATGTAGTCGTTTTACTTCCTATAGGAAAAAACTCATGAAATAAAACGAATATTTCATAAATAATTTGTTTTGTTAGTGTTTAGGTAATATATGATCATAAATATGGATTTAGTTCACTCTGTAATGCTTAAGAAAATCATGGTGTGGCCCCTTAAGTTTAAGGCTCCCACTGTTTTTTGGGATGCACTAACCCTTTGCTGTTATTTTGTTCCATGTCATTAGGACTGCGATCTATTTTTAGCGTGAGCTTGCCGTGTCAAAGTCCCAAGATGTCCAACTCAAAGGAGAGTTGTCATGCTGGGATGCTTCCTCATAAGGACATAAGAACGGCAATGCACATAAAAGCAGCTTTCGTGATTGCTGATTTGCTTTTTGTTTTGGTAACAAATTGCAGCCTCTCATGTTTCTATAGCAAAGGAAAGTGACTGGACACTTCAAAAGCAACAGAAATGCAGTGACACGCAACTCAAGACTAAACTCTTCATCACGGAAAGAGCGAGAAACTGTCACTTTAAACCTTTAACACCGCTGCTCCAGTTTCTACGTTCTTTGATTAACTGTAACTTTTCAATGATTAACATGGTCAACATAATTCTAGTATATTTTGAAGGAGAAAAACAGTGTGCATGTATGAATTTACATTGATCGTGTTAACAATGAAAAGTTACAGCATGCTAAAGATTATGTGTTCAAGCATCACTGATGACGCCTCAGATGTGTAAGGATTAAAGACCCACTCCAATGAAAATCGAATTTTTGTTGTTTCTTCATGTTCTTATGTTATTTTTCTGATGATAAAAGACATATATAAAGATAATTAGGAATGAAGCAGAGTATTTCTTTATTCAAATGGTTGTGAATAAACAAATGCAGTCGGAAAAACCTTGTAAGTGTGACGTACGATGAGTGAGCCACACGGAAGTGGTGAGCTTACTTCGTCCCAATAGTTCCGCCCACAAGTTAGAGACAAATTTCTAAAAGTGCATTTACTCCAAACACGATTCACGTGAAAAATTCGCATACGCTGCCCCTCTTTCGTCACTCAACAAATTCACTGGTCGTTGCCTGTCAAAAAAATGTGTTCCTGAGCCTGACAATACGGATACGGCTGCTTGTAGGAGGAGCTACTGTTTATAATAAGATTTATTTCTTGTGAAGAGTTCTACAAAAACATCTGTAATCATGTCTCCTTGTTTATATGATCATTATTAAAAGATTGACCCGGTACATTGGTCTGTGTCTGGATTACAGCCACTTCCGCTGTGTTTCTGTGTCTCTGTGGCTGAGCTTGAAGGCTAACTGACTAGTATTAACCCAAATGGGAAATAATAAAATTAGGAGACCTTTTTCCCTTTTTTTTTTGTCTCGATAAAGCCCGAGCCGCCAGCCTCCGCACCTCGCAGCGGCTCTCTGTCTGTCGCCATATTGAGTGAGTGAGCTGCACCGCGGGAGAAACGACTGGCGAACTATCCAGAGTGCATCCCACCTTCACCCCAAAGTAGCCAGATGAGCTCTGCAAACCTCCATCTCCAGCGGGTTAATAAAAAAGATCGAAGTTCTTGACAAAAAGGCTAGAGTTAGATTAGTATTTTACCTGCTGAAAACTTCAAATGCCCAAAACTGAGTTCCTGATTGGCAGATGCGACATGGCGACCTGCCTGAGTTCAGGTATTTGGATTTTGGCTGCACCGTCCGATTCGCGCCTCGACTCAAATCGAACTGTTGGCAGACTTTTCCGCCGCGCCTGTCGCTTAAATTGCGCCGCGGGACTTTAGATCACCTCACGTCGCCTCTGTTCCATTGACTTAACATTGAAACTGGCCGCCTCCACAGTGCGAATCGCGTTCGGTGGGAGTGAATCTTGATGAACTAAAGCCATTCTACAGAAACTATGTCCTAGAAAATGACTCAGGTTTTTGGATTTTAGCTAAAAACTTTTTCCATAAATCAAAAAATGATCAGAACGGAAGTCTAAAAGACCAAACAAGGAATTTTGTTTTGTGTGGACAATAACTTTAAGGCTTGAAGCAACTCAAGTCAACATTAGCCAAAAAAAATCCACACAAAGAGTCAAAATTATGAACTTTGCTGGATGCAGATTGATTCTAGTCACAGCCAGAGCTGTCTTTTTATCCACAGAAGCCCAGTCAATTCATGACTAAATGGATGCACCAACGAGTAGATGTCTGTTTCCTGCCGGGGAAGTAATGGAGCCCCCGCACTGGGATTAAAAGCTCAGACTGAATGTGACAGGATGAGACACCGCTATGGAGACGGGTGGGGCTGCAAGACAGAACTGCACTAATTTTTTGCTCACAGTTAGTATGTGTATGTGTGTTTTTTTTTTTTACTTTATCAAAGCTGGCATGCTTTCTGTTTAATTCCCAGCATCCCAAATTTACACAGCTCTTTCTTGTCTACATGGAATATTTCTTAAAGTGGTATGTTTCTCACCAATTAAGCTTTTGGGGAAAAGGCTCAGCTGGATACAAATATCTGACTCCCCCAGAGTCTCTTGACTCGCCTGCACACATTAGATGTTACCTCAGCGCCACAAATCACTTCAAAAGAGCCGAGCTATATTTACCTGGGCTCTGTCTACCTTGACGTGGGCTCTAAAGCAAGCTTTTCATGCATGTTACTTCTAAAGAATTGGTTGATTATATCATTTAAAGTGGTGCTGAGTGATCAAAAATATGTTTGTTGACACTGATTGAGGCTAATCCCAAACCCCAACTCCGCAAAAAAAAAAAGTACAAACAACTGATAACAACAAGACGTCTCAGAACTTGATTCAAAAACATCAAATAACTTTCATGACTGGTCAAAACTTACAAAGAGGGAGGTTAAAACACCAAAGTATCACTTTTGCATAATTCAAATAGTTGATTATTTTGCAGAAAAATAAAAGGCTGAACAAATATCAGCCTCCAACAGATCCTCAAACCCATAGAGACTGTTCGTGTTTTTGTAACCCTTCCGTTCTCCTTAGCTTGTTTACATTAAAAGTGGGGTCATCTGGACACCACAGGACAGTGCGCTGAACTTTTTTTTTTCACTGATTTCAGAGTTTCACTAATGTCCATGGCAGACATAAAATCTTGTCCCCCTTTGTCCACATTTGTCATGGAAGAAATCGCATAACAATATGTGGTTGGAGCCATCTGGACCCCAAGGAGAGCGGAAGGGTTAAAGGGAGGCCTGGCACCAACCTTTTCAACCTGACATATAGCTAAAATGTAGGGATATATTTATTTGATATTAACATTTTTTATTGTAGGCTTCTCTCATTCTTTTATACTACTTATTTGTTTTTTTTTTTAAACTTATTTATTACAGAACCCCTAAAAGGATATAAATGTAAAAAAAAATAAAAGTTAAAAAATATTTTTTCTCTTTCTGGTTACTATCTGGTGCGCACCAGCTACTTGGTTATTCAGGTTTGTTTATTTATTCATCTTTCTAGTAATCTCAGTTTTCAATTTTATTTTAATTCCTCTTACATTATGTTTTAACTCCAGGGTTTTCCTCAGAGGGATCCTCCGCATCAGTGGTAAATCTCAGTTAACAGCTGGATCTCTCAGGTTTGGTTCCTTGTTTTGATCAGGGTGATCCTGTGGTAGCGCCCTCCGTGAACACGAGTGGGGTGGGTGATGGTGTGGACTGGTCCTACATAGCATAGAAATCATTTTATGTTTCATTATGTACAGAGTTTGTGGTTGTTGTGTGTGCTTTATATTTTTGTTTGTTTGTGTAAGTGAAGGTTTTTGTATTTTCTCAAATTTTTTATGTTGAAAAATGTTTTATGATGTATTGTACTTTGAGTTGCATATATATGAAAAGTGCTTTATTTGTAAACAGTTTACCAAGTGGTTTTACTCCACTTTAAAGTCACTGAGCAGATCCTAGAACAAAGAAACATTGTGCTATCTATTTGGTCAAATATGGCAGAAACTGTATTTAAAATTGACTTTTTCCATTGTTCAGTTTAATATCTGTTGCACATGGACACCATGATAAATGAGACACATTTATGTCAGTAAAATTGAGGATAATTGACTTGTAACAGAATTACAGTGACCAGGAAATGTCAAGGCTGTGCAGATTACTATAACAATGCACGTTAGAAAACAAACTATATTGACTAGTTATGCTTTAAATCAGGGAATCATGGGAATGCAACCTTTAACAGTAAAAAAGCCATTTGAACCTATTTTCTACTGATCAAAACTTAGAAGGAGCCGCAAAGTCTTATTTTTTATAGTCCTGTGCATTCATTACAATGTATTTTTCAATAATAAATATAAATTATACTTTTTTGTGGGATGAATAAAAGCATAAATGTAAAAAGAAACTAGCATTTTCACCAAATGTGAAATCATATTTTACATTTCACAGAAGCGTGTATGATTTCCTTTCAAAATGAAAAATGCCTTGTGCCAAACAGGATAATCCCAGTGCAGCTCTGGACAGCATTAGATGATCTGTGCTTTAAAGCAATTAAGGGTCAGACTTTTTACCAAAGTTTTGCTTAGTATTTGAAATCTTTTTATTCTGGAGAAAGCGTAGAGCAAACAAGACATATTCAGTCTCAGCAGGGATGTAAAATAAACGGTCCGGCTACAGAAAATTCCCTCCTCCTGGGACAGCGATCCTCCTGTCCAGATTGAAGCCAGTCACTGTTGTGCTTCTCCGGTCAAAAGCGAGTGTATCAAAGTCACCTTAGCCTCCTCAGTCGGGACGCAGGAACAAGTCATATTGCATGAGAAAGCCAGTGCAATGCACAGGATCTCCATTAAACTTCTGAGGAAGCGCAAACCTCAGTTCAGATGTGAGAGCTGGAGACAGGCCATGTGCACCATCTTGCAGGTCAACTTGCAGGCACGCTATGATGGTCTCAGTCATGGCAGTTAGACCCTGAAGCTGGTGACTTTACTCCTGTAGCATGGCGACATATCCAGGGCTGGTCGAAGGGCTGGTTACTCCTGCTGCTGGAGCCATGTATGGGGAAGTATTCAGACAGCTAGTTCCACATGCAGCAGATTTATTAAAAGTCCACTAAACTAAATCAGGGTCAGGCAGGCAGATGTCAAACACGAGCATGGGAAAATCCAAGAAGACAGTAGAGTGGCAGGTTCCAGGCGAGGGTCAGGGCAGGCGGCAGGCAATCAGAGATAAAGCAGGGTCAGAGACAGAAGATCAGGTCGAGGTAGAAACGCTCGGTAATGCAGGCAGAGTGGCACAAACAATACTGTGTGGCTCTGTGTGCCGCTTAAAAAGCAGGTGAGTGACTGTCTGATTGGAGACAGCTGAGCAGAAAGCAGGAACTGTGGCCTGGGGCTTCTGGGAGATGAAGTGCAGTTGGTACTCTGGTGACTGTTCCTGCTGGTGACCAGAGGGGGAGTCAGAGTTCTGACTCTTGACAGCTGGGCTTAATATTTATGTAAAGATCCTTTTCATGTTCTTTGTTTGATGTACTTTTGTTGATTTAGTAATATCGGCATATAATATTTGTTTTCTTCTTTCTGCCTATTTTTTCATGTATTAATTTCATTTTGTATTAATTTGATGTTATTTATGCTATTAATTGAAAAAAAATCAATTAAAAAAATACAACTTTTTTTCATAATTGTAAAACTGCATTGTCTAATTTTTTAAAACCTTTTTCTCATAATGTTGCAACTTTATTCTAAAATAATGACATTTTTCTCGTATTGCTTCCTTAATATTCCTTTGAAGGTTAACAGGTCATTTATAACTAGCTAACTAACAGCTTGTTACTTATCTTCTGTCTGTCTATAAGATACATTTGTAAATCCTTAACAAACTGTTAACTATTGTTTAACAAGTCATTTACAACTCAATAACTAACAGTTTATTAATGATTTGTTAACTAGCTATGACTGATAGTCATTATAAAGTGTTCCCTTTTTGTGTTATGAATGAAAAAAAATGCTTTATTTTTCTTCTTTTTTTTTAAGCGTTTAAATGTTACATTAAATATTTGTCGGAGCAGTTTTGGCGCAGCAGTTTTCAAATCACAAATATTATATTTGCAGCATTTTTTGGAACATGTGCTCTTATAACAGTTTGTTTTTTTTCTATTTGCAGTGCATTTAGCTCCTTCGACCATCTTTATGTTTCCAAATTATTATTTTTTTGTGGTTTTATATGTTATCCAAATAAGTAAAATATCACCCAAATTCCCTTTAAAGTGTTGCAAAAATAAAAATACTATAAATATCAATTTTGCAGAAGCTGTTGTGGGAGAAAATATTTAACGGACATCAAAAGAAGGATTTAAAATGTGGATTAGTTGTTTTTAAAAGTCTCTTCAAACGGCGGAATCTGACAGAAAACATTATGTGAATGTGGTGTGACAGATAGGAGATGACAGGAAATGGGATTGTGCTGGTTTCTCTGACCCTAGACCGAATGGCCTAAATGAGAACATGTGGGGATGTTTACAAATAGATAACCAAATATATATATGCCGCATAACCATGCAGGGCTTTCAGGGTCAAAGTAATCTCAACATTAATTTTCCTTCTGGCTCCATTTGTGCTCTCTCATGGCCGATACAATTGAGGATGTTGACAAGTTATATTAATGATTGTGTGATAGCGGGAGAAGCCACGGGGCGGTGAAAAGAAGCCCAATGAGATGTAAAAGATAAAACACACAGTCTGTGGTGCAGAAAGGGAGGAAGGGAGGAAGAGCCAGAAAGGGAAAGAGGTGGTGTGAACACCGTCTGTCAAACAGGAGAATTCGAAGCGGCTGTAAAGAAGCGCCAAAGAGAAGGGACCAGAGGAGATTAAAGAAATCAGATCCTTTGGTTCTCGTCTGCAGAAGAAGAAAAAGAGTCCACAAGCTGCAGGTAAATGTCAAGCTTTTTTATTTCCTGACAAGAAGTGATCCTAATGACTGTTGCATGCGAGATGGATACACAAATCCACAGTAGGAATCCAAACAAAGTCTTCTGCTGGACAAAAATGTCCAACACTATTATTAATGGTAGACACATTTTTCATTGGACGAATAAACACTTTTAAGAGAAGTCTGTCTTAGTGATTAAGCATCTACAGCTGAAAGAACAAATCGCTCTGTCGTTGTTAACCTGATTAAAGTCTCTTTTTGTCACATTTTTTCTGCATTGAAAATTGCCTAAATGTGAGAGCAGTAAGTAAAATCCCATGTTGTTTTTTTTTTTTTTTTTTTTTTTTTTACGTGTCCATTAATGTTTCGTCACACAAACTACTGTGCCATTTGAGATGCTTGGTCTAAATCTCTGTGTTGGGTTCTTTTTGTGAGAATATTGAACTCTTCTTGAGAATTTCCTGCCAACGCTCTGATATCTTCCAGCAGCGTAAATACACACACGTCTAACTGACTGATGGTTGAATCTGTAGGACTGAACTTCAAACGCATTTGCAACAGCACTTTGGTAGAAAATATCTGATTCTTTACACACAGACTGACACATTTTAAATATTAATCTGTGTTCATTTTGACAACTTGACGATAAAATCCAGGATGGAGGGTCATGATATTTCACTCTATGGTCTTGTATCAGGTTGGACCCCCTTTTGTCTTCAAAACTGTCTCAATCCTTGGTTGCATAGATTTAACAAGGTACTGGAAACATTCCTTAGAGAATTTGGTCCATATTGACATGATAGAATCACACAGTTGCTGCAGATTTGTCAGATTCACATTGATTATGCTAATCTCCACCACATCCCAAAGGTGATTGAGATCTGATGACGGTGGAGTCATTTGAGTTCATTCATTGTCATGTTCTAGAAACCAGTCTGAGTCTGAAGATGGTACACTGTGGTCATTAAGGGATGGACATGGTCAGCAACAATACTCAGGTAGGCTGTGGTGTTGTAACCATGTTCAACTGGTACAAAGAAGCCCAAAGTGTGAGAAGAAAATATCCCCCACACCATTACACCACCACTACCAGCCTGAACTGTTGATACAAGGCAGGATAGATCCATGCTTTTATGTTGTTGATGCCAAATTCTGATCTTACTACCTGAATGTTGCAACAGAAATTGAGACT
The DNA here is from genome assembly GCA_003999625.1 of Oryzias javanicus. Taxonomy (NCBI): domain Eukaryota; kingdom Metazoa; phylum Chordata; class Actinopteri; order Beloniformes; family Adrianichthyidae; genus Oryzias; species Oryzias javanicus. The sequence continues at coordinate 15,760,345 of CM012453.1, forward strand.
CATCATTTACAATCTTCCATTGTCCAGTTATGATGAGTCTGTGTGAATTGTAGCGTCTTTCACTTAACTGTCTGGCACAAACAGCCATGCCACGTTCAAAATCACTTCAATAACAAGCTTTTGGAGGAATATTCAGAGATTTGTGAATGGAGCAATGAAAATGCCAGTTGGGGTTGTTTGTGGTGAGTAATTAACATTATAACACTTAAAAGTTAAACAAATATTGATTTTGCATGAAAAAGGTCAATTAAAAGACACAGTTGGGATGTTTTATAGGTCAATCTTTGAGGAGACACAATGGTCAAAGTGGATATATTTAAGACAAAGTAAGAGAAATTTGTCTCAATGTCCAGATAAAAGTAAATTTGAATTTCATGAGAAAATAAAAGACAAACAGTTTGAAGAGGAAAAAAAAAAGAAAAAGACACAGAATCCAAGTTTTAAAGGTGTGATTTAATCAGTTGGATGTTGGGGCCATGCCATTTGTTGGAGCTGATCCAGAACTTTTAAGGCACTTCGTACTTCCCGTCTCTGAGCATCTTTATAAAGACGTTGATTTGTTTTCCAGTACGATTTAAGACCTCGCTACACTGCCAAAAGTACTAATGTCTTCTTCAGGAACCAGAGTATTCTTTATTCTACAGCTTCACAGAGAAGCGGAAGGCTGCAATCACAACATTACATGCTCCAATGACACCTTGGAACAAGTGGAGACTGATTTTCTCTCTCTAAATATCACACTGCATTAATGCAGCGGTTCATGTAAAGAGAGCAACAAATGTGCGTTGAGTGTCTTGCAATTTTTTATCCTCTTTCAGCAATCTAACATTTTTGGGGGGAAATTATTTTAGCTTTTTTTTTCCTTTTTTAGAATTTTACATAAAAAAATAATAATAAAAAAGAATTTGTGTTCATTTTTAAGACTAAAATAAATTACATTTCTGATGACATTCTTCTTTATTAAAGAGTATGTTTTAAAGACAATCCTGAAAAAAGGAAATTGGAATTAGCTCCCATCTTGTTGCTTTTACGGGCCTTCAAGGACCTTCTTTTAAAGGGCTGTGCAGAATCCAAACCCACCTCGTTCATTTAAAAGAGAATTGAACTGTCTCTGCATGAACGCTGAAGTGTGGGGGGAGGGCTTTAAGATTGATTCAGTAATTGACGACCACCCCTGGATGTCTGGTAGGACATGCTGGAGCAGAGACATGCCAGGGCTCTTGATTAAACTGTTTTAATAGGAGCGTTTGGTCATTTTAAAATTATTATCATCAAACAGGTGACTTGAATCAGATCTAAAACATTTAAACAGCTAAATTATTTTCATAAAAAAGGAAGTAGAATTCTAGAGACATTTTTGAAACAGGATTAAGAAACATTGTGAAATGCTGTTCTTTAATAGACACGCCTTTATTTTCACTGGATGTGGATGTTGTCTGCTGCACAGCATGGCCTTTTTGTAGTTGTTAATTTATGCTCTCCTCACCAGTAAATTTGTTTTACGATTTGTAACATAATCGTGATTTATGTTAAACTCTTTAAACATAGCCTTAACCTGCTTCCAGGTCTTTATCTAACTCACGAGGTAAGACAAAGTATGTGTTCATCCACTTAAAAACACCTTTTCTCCTCGCCAAACGACTCACGCTCTGACTCTGTTTTTAGTGCTGTGGTCACATGACCCCTTCATCTCTTCCTAGGGGAAGAGTAACGCCTTTTACCTCCCAATGTTGACATAACAACCCTGTATCGTAGACCTCTGGGAGTAACCATCACTTATTCCTAAAGACATCGCCAACGACCACAAAACAGAATTTCATTCTTTCCAATCACTGTACAGTTGAGTTGATAAAACCATCATTTATAATTTATTGCGGGCCATTAAAACTATTCCTGCTGGCCGCCCCTGGCCCGTGGACCGCACTTTGAGTACCTGTGCCTCAGAGGGTTTAGAAATAGTTTCAAGAGAGTGAGAGAGTAGCTCCTAAAACCTCCCATTTTATTTTTGAGCATTAAATTAGACCTCAGACTTATTGATGGATATAAAAAAAATAAAATAAGGCCATTCAAGTGAGATAAACAAGCTTTGAAAGCACAATAAGATTGTTGTATAGCTGTGGGTGAGAATCAGTTGTTAGTCCAAAAAAAATAAGACCAAACAAGAACTCAAACCTGTGACTTTCCTTTTCAGATACTGATTGTACTACAGCTGCACCACAGTTGCACCTTTTTTGTTAGTTCACGTGCTTTAACAATGACAACACACAAGAACATGGCCTCTGGCTACAGTCGTTTGAAATGTCTGTTATATTTAACCACAGAAGACAAAACAAATGTTGAAATCAAACCTAGATATGTTTGTATACCATGGTGACTGACCTGTAACAAGCAGTGGTTACTTGTTGAATTGACCTGGCTGCAGTTACTTTTAGTTTCAAACTGGATTCTGTGGGGTCAAATCAGCTTAAAGTGAACAAAAAAAAGATTGAAAACTTGAAAAATAGACATTTTAACTGAAAAAATTGAAAATTTGTAAATAAGACATTTTACATTAAAAAAAAAAAAAAACTAGTTAGACTCAGTCCTCAATTTTTTAGTTTCAATTCTGATTTTTGAGTTTTTGCTGCCGAGCTGATCCTTATTTTACATGGGGGCGGGGCTTTGAGCTCATTGGCTATCGTGACATGTTTCCCAGGGGGTCGCTACACATTTTTTCCATTTTTATCAAACACACATGAATATTTTCACACTTATCTCTCATTTTTTTCAGTCTCCCTTGCCAAACTTTAATAGAAAATTTAAGTCTAGCATTTGGATGAAAGCAAGGATTCAATCAAAATTAAGATTTATGTAACCCAGCTGCATGTGGCTGGTCCGCGTGAAAAACGGAGGAGATTGATTGACAAGATCAACGGGAAAGTCGCCCTGAAAAAGATCCACTATATTAGCAACGTCAAACGGCACAGTAATGATACTTCTCTGCTAAAGTTTGATCGGATTGGGGTGATGCAGGCGCAGTCAGAAACAGTCAAAATTCTGCATCAGAAAACAAGTCACGTCACCATGACCGCTTTGGAAATCATAGGAAACATGTAACCAATGAACTCAGCAGCGAAAACTTGAAAATCAGAATTGAAACTGTGGACTGTCGTCGTGAAGATTCAGATAAAAGAATTTAAACAATTCAAAACTGCGGCTTTTACTAATGGATAAATGATTTTTCAAATGGTAACTTTCACATTTATAGTTTTTTTCAATTAAAGTTTTCAGTATTTTTTCATTAAAATTTTCAAGAGATGTTTCAAGTTTTAAGTTTTTTTTTTCAAATTAAAAAAATGTTTTTCAAATTTTCCTTTTTTTAATTTTCAAAACATTTTTTCTCAAATTTTCAAGATTTATTTCAATTTTTTTTTTTGTCAAATGTAAATTTTTTATTAGTTATAATGTCTATTTTCAAGTCTTCAATCTGTTTTTTCCTTCACTTCAGGCTGGTCCAGATTTGACCCAATAGGATTAATCAGAAAGTCAAAATATCAAACCAAATCATGTCACACTTGTTTATAAAGTGTCTTTTCTTTCTTTCCAGACTCTCATCAGAAAATGCTGAACTGCTCCTTTGAGACCCTCAACCAAACCGGAACCACAGTTTTCAGCGGGCTGGGCTGCCCTGAAGGTGCCGTGCTCTGTGGGATGAATATCTCCTGGCTGTTGTCCAACGCTTCCGAAGATGACTTGAAGGAAATGTGCCTGAGCGAGGACGAGTACCTGACCACTCACATGGGACCCCGGATGTCCCCGTGGTTCTTTCCCGTCAGCTTCACCTACCTCATCATCTTCGTGGTGGGTGTTCTGGGGAACTCCTTCACCTGTGCGGTCATCCTGCGGTACAATGTCATGCAAACGGCCACCAACTACTTCCTACTGAGCCTGGCCGTGTCCGACCTGCTGGTGCTACTGCTGGGCATGCCGCTGGAGGTGTATGAGATGCAGCAGAACTATCCGTTCCTGCTCGGCAAGGGGGGCTGCTACTTCAAAATCTTCCTCTTTGAGACCGTCTGCTTTGCCTCCATCCTAAACGTAACAGCTCTCAGTGTGGAACGCTACGTGGCGGTCACCAATCCCCTGAGTGTCAAGCACATGGCCACGCGAGCTCACGCCAGGAGGGTCATCGTCATGCTGTGGGGGTTGTCCATGCTGTGTGCTCTGCCCAACACCAGTGTGCACGGGATTGAGGTTCTGTCTCCGAGGTTTGGACGAGAGTTTCCGCGTTCTGCAGTCTGTAGTACGTATAGAAGATTTTTTCCTGATGGTGTTTTCACACTGAACGCGATTTGTGGGTCAAATTTGCGTCGCCGCCTCTCTTCCAACGCGTGTCAAATTTACAGCTCAACGTCTTGACGCCCCGGCCCTGGAGCATCCGCCAAAGTTTTTCTGGACTTCATTTGTTGCCATGTCATGGAAAACATGAATGATGCGAGTAAGTTAGGTTTATATGTTTTGGAGAGGTCCACAGAGCTGTAAGCACATCATTGTGTCTGGGTTCTCCAGATCATTCGGAGTGTCTCCTGGTGCGACGTACCTCACTCCTGCGGCGACATTTGATGCCCGTTTTGAATGTTACTTCCATCTATCTGTGGCCCAGTTTTAGCATTAACCCAAGACTAAAAACTAAACTGCCCGCTTTGATGACACCCGCGGCAGCTCTCTGTCTGCCGGGCAACCAACCACCAGCAGCCCAGCATAGAAGTTCCACTGCCCAGGGTCTGGTAGCCAGAAAGGCGATAAAAACCAGCTCTGTCGGCTTCTGGGCGGCAGCACTTGCTAGCTCTGCCCAAGCCTGGTCAGCTACTTGCTATCACTGATCAGCTGGCTAGCCTCGTGGGAGCAGTTGCTCCAGCTCCATGAGCGCTACAGGCTGATGAACTGTCCAGGATGTATTTCACCTTCACTCAACAGTAGCTGGGACAGTCTCCATTAACCCTGCATCGAGTGCATCGAGTGGCCATATTGAATCTTTATTTCACCCCTTTAAATGAGTGACTGAAAACGTCACATGCACAAAGCTGAGTCTCTGATTTTGCCGCGATCGATACCCACATCACGCCACAAGACCTCAGATTATGTCAGTGCATTGACTTAACAATGAAACTAAACCCCACTGCTGCGCGAATCGCATCCGGTGTGAATACACCAGTACAGTTACCACTTTAACTCAATACTGAAGATAAAAAAAGATTAGTTGTTACTTAACGTTATTCCACAAAGTGGTTTACCATGAAAATAAAATATTTATTACAAAACGAAACAAAAATCCCTGAAAAGACTTGATGTTATGGTGCACCCGTCTTTCACTCTTCTTCATCTCATGCGCAGAAACAAAAAGTTTTGCCTCTGACATCTTGCTGAATAATTGCTAGTTCCCACCTCTTTTTTTGTTTTTTTACTCTTCTTTAGGATGCTCAAAGTATGCTCCTGACTATTTCACCATAGGCTGACCTTGTTTACCATAGCAGGGGCAGAGCTACAGAGGGGGCAAGCAAAACAGTTTTTTGGGATCTTTTATTTTGTAAAAGCCTTTCACTTGGATGTTCTTATTTGCCACCCTTCCAAACTCTTCTGCCCCCTCCTTCCCCTCATGTAAAATGTTCTAGGTGTGCCACAGCACCAGAGTATTGGGTACTTGAATCTAATTTTAAACTCATCTGTTCAGCTTGTCTAATGATTCTCTAATGACCCACTCCAATCATCTTTTGATCTATTGTGAAAGCATTCCCAGTGCTCTTTTGATTATGATAGTTAAATAGAGTTAAATAAAAAAAAAAAAAACAAAAAAGGGCATTAACATTTGTTTGATCAAATCACATTCAAAATCAAACAATAAAATGATGTGTCTTTTTGTTCCATTTTTTTGTTAAAAGATTCCTTCGTCAGAACTAATTGCTTTAAACATGAAAGGTACTTCAGAAGATATGGAACAAATTTAGAAAAACAAAAGTCATGGTCGACTTTCATTTATAAGAAAATAGTCATGAGGTAGTAATCTTGTGTTAAAGAAATTTCTGTTTACTTGTCATATAGCAATGGTGAAAATATATTAAGTACTCATCTGAAAAATACTCAAAACTATCAATCCTACATAAAGGAGAATACAAATGTATTCTATGCTGTAGTTTCCCTCAACCTTAATTTAAAAAAAAACATGTTTTAACTAACACAGCCAAAAACTTGTTTAGTTACTTCGTTTTTACCATTATTTTCAACATACCATAAGAAATTTGAACTAGCTTTCATACCTATTTATTTTTGGCAAAATAAAGAAGAAAAACTACTGAGACGGAATACTCGAGTTCATATTGAAATTGTTAATTTATTTGAGGAAAAAAACGTATTAACAGTATTTTTTTCTGTATCCAGTTTTAAACTGTACTCACAACAGAAACAAGCTGGTATCATCAGAAAATAATATTGGATAGAACACACCAAACCCTTAGTAATTTGCATGATAAAAATTAGAGCACTAGGATTGAACCCTGAGGAACTCCAAACTTTATTTGATCTACAGTCCCGAACACAAACATGAGATTGTGTTATTCATGAGGGTGTTTTTGGAAATGAGAGTTATATGTGTCATTGTAACATAATGTACTCTTAGCCCTAAACTTTAATTTTGGGTGACTGGGTTTAGGAATATTTATGATACAAGGTACGGGGTGAGAATGTTTGAGAATATTTATGAGAGTATGAGAGGATTTATATCTTCTCGCTCCCTTTCAAAGGGAGATTTTTGTTGTTTGTATACTTTTCTTGTTTTGCTGCTCTTCATACAGTTTTCAAAATGTCTGAAATAAATATTTTTGAACTGAACTGAACACTTTAAAACTTTCTATTTGCTACTCCTTGCTTTCCCTAATCACAACTGTAGAATTGTTAACAAATAACCCCTTTTTCTGATATATGCTGATTTACTAAGTAACTAGATTAGTTAATTAGTGGTCAATTCAGCATTTGGTCATTGGTAATGTAAAGAAACTTGAAACACTGCATTTTCATATTAATGTCTTATTCTGTTCATGGAGCAAAAGTAACACACGACCATGATGCTACTAACTGATCGATTCGATCAATCATCTTCTGCCACTCTCCTCAGATATGATCAAACCTGACTGGATCTACAACCTGATCATTCTGATCTCTACTCTGGTGTTCTTCATGCTCCCCATGTTGGTCATCAGCATCCTGTATTTGCTCATTGGCCTGAGGTTACGCAGGGAGAAGCTCATGACAACCATGGATGCCAACCACAGCTTTGGGCCCGGAAGTGTCTCTCAGTCCCACCGGCAGAGGCTGACCAAACGGAACCTGCAAGTCACAAAAATGCTCTGTAGGTGTCATTTCAGAATGTTTGAATCTTCGCAGTGCAAGATCAGAGAAAAGTCTTTGAGCAGAACTTTTCATCATGTGTGATCATGTTTTTTTTTCTTTTCTTAGGTTTTAGTCTAATTCTCTTCAAAGTGCCATTTCAAAATAAGAGTTTTGCAAGATTTTCTCATTGAAGCAGGAAACATCTGTAGAGCATATTACTGTTATTAGAATCCATGTATTCAATGGTTGCAACACTTCGGTTTACGTTGGAGCAGTCAGTGATGGAGAGGTGTCTTTCCTTATTCCACTTCCAATTATAATTAGAGGATGGCTTTTGCTTTGTTATAGTAAGACACAACATGCTTTTTGTGAGGGTTGGTATCTATTAATCTAGTTTCAGTTTTATTTTTTTGGTTCAAATTGTTTTCTGCTTTCAGATTCTGTTTTCCCCAGTCACAGTTTCATAGCAGTACCCTGTTGGTAAACTTCCCCACAGTAAATTTAGAAATGAGGTTTCCGGATCGTTTTGGTTGGATCATCAGTTCTCAGTCTTTCTCTTTCTCCTATTGTTCAATGTTTTGTTATCGTTCAGTTTGCTGTAATTAGTGACATTTCTGTTCCTGCTACTAGACTGCATGGCTTCCTTGTTTTGGGTCCTTAACCGCTCGTGTTCTGACAGTTTTTCCCAGCAGTCAATCCAGCAGAGAAAGAAATGTGGACAAATCAAATGAAGGGCCATAATAGAGCAACAGTAGGGCTGCATTTAACTTTGTTGTTTGCAGAGTCAATAACCAAGATTTTCAGTGACAAACAGCATCAGTTAAAAGTCTCACTCCAATCATCTTTTGATCATTTTTAAAAGCACCTCCAGTGTTTTTTTTTAAATTTGTGATCATGTTGTTTTAAGCTAAAATTTAAAAAAAAACTATTATTCTCTAGGACATAGTTTCTGCAGAGTCTATTAGAAATGCACCTCTGATTTGTGTTGACGGGAGTAAGCTTTTTCCCACTCATTTCCCAACATTCCTTTGTTTACACTCTCTCCCTCCATCTTACTGCCCTCATAACCCTAAGCTGACATAAGCAGTGCAACAAAAATAGAAAGCAAGTCGTACAGATGCCAGCTCAGATGAGGGAAGCAAAGAAGTACATGAGTCTATTTTTCTGGAAGTGCGTGGATTGGAAATTAGGCAAAGAAATAGCGTGTACTCTTGAGGCAACAACTGCAATCTTTTTTAAACTGCATTTTTATATTCAGAAAAACAGAATTAATAGTCATTTTATTCATGTCACAAGAACATGTTAAAAATGCAAAAAACACAAATGTAATCTTTATCAAGTTTATGAGGTTCAGTAAATTACATTAAAAAAATTCTGCTTTTTGAGAACCCAAATTACAGCAACTTTAAGGAAAAATCTTGGTATATCAAACTAAAATGTATTTTCATGTATTCCAGTGATTTTTTTTTTAAAGATGAAAACATGAAGTTTTGGTATTATCATCCTATCAACTATGAAATTGTGCCATTAGTTTATTTTACTGCAAAATTCATGATGCTAGTTTTAACAATGGAATTGCAGAACTTCTGTTCAGGAATGTGTTGTAACAGCAAATCGGGCAGTGTACATTTTATTCCATAGGAGTAATTTGGACCCAAATAATCACCAATTCAGCGTAACCTTTACTCCTATGGCACAAAATGTACACTGCCCGATTTAATCAGACTAAATTGCAACAGTGGTGTGTAAATAATTGGTGACTGTCTTCTCTCTTTGGGGTTCAGGCGTGTTGGTGGTCGTCTTTGGTCTTTGCTGGGCGCCCTTCCACATGGACCGCTTGACATGGAGCTACATCGACAAATCCTCTACCCGGCACCAGAAGATCTTTGAGAAGGTTCACATTGTCTCCGGAGTCTTCTTCTACCTCAGCTCTGCGGTCAACCCCATTCTGTACAACCTCATGTCTACCAGGTTCAGAGAAATGTTCGGCCAGCTCACATGCTGCTCCAAAGGCTGGCCAGCCCGCTTCAGCTTTCAGATGACTCGGCGCAGCACTTCCAGCAAAGAAAACGACCAACAATGATAAATTAATTTAGCTGTTCTGAAGAATATGTCAGAAGAAAAAACCCTGAAACCACAAAAGAGACATGTGACGGTGGAACTGATGTGTGACGGCTTGAAGGGTTTAGAACTTGTTTTGGAACATCTGAGTTCTACCACCACTCTTTGCAGCATCACACATTTTAAAGGTTGAACATCTTTCCAAATACTGTTGTTCCCTAGAAACCACATCACATCTTCTCTTTGTTTTCCTCACAGGGTTAAAAATAGAGAGAACAATGATCACGTGATTGTGGTTCTATGGAAAGTCGGCTTCATTATCAGAAGAAGACTCTAGTGTTGTGTCATTATAGTGTTGAACTCTATGGTCGTCTAATTACAATTCAGGGCTTAAAATGCAGCATGTGAGTCTTGTAAAACTGCATTAAGAAAGCAGCTGGAATCTCTTATCAGTGGAACAAAACCCAACAATATCAAAGTTTGAGAGAATTCATTAATTTATCAATAAAAAAATCTATATATTTAAAATATGTTAGTTCAAATGTATTAATTCTGACTGAAGCATTACAAAAAATGTATGATGTGTCTTTTTTCTTCATCAGTGTTTTTAACTGCTGTTGTAAGTCTAAATAATGAGCTGCACTGTTGTAATAAAGTTGTTATAAAAGACCCAGAAATGGCTTAATACAGCACGGGAACTCATCAGAGAATTGTTCTGCCTTTAGATCTGTGTTGCTACTTCATTTCAATTTCACTATCTTAAACTATATTTAAATTATATATATATAAAGAAATATATTTTTAAACTGAAAAAAACCTGAATTTTTTTCTGCAACATCTTTTTCTAATGAGACAGAGATACTATAATTTATGATAAGTGATGAATTATGATGAGTTGGGTGATTAACTAAGTTTTTGCTCACAACAATGGAGTGTTCAGGAAAAAGAACACCTTATTGGCACACATTTTTGTCTCTATATTACAATGAATTAATTTCAAACACATTTTACATTCTTTTAACGCAGCAACTAGTCATTTGATGAAATGAATAGCAGTTTTGAAAATTTGCAAAACTTCTCCCGCCAAAAGCGTTTTTGGGATTTCATGGAAGCAGCCATTTTGAAATGAGCAGGACAAAGCCTTCTACTGCCTCTAGTGGAATGATGATGAACTGCAGGCGCCGAAAAAAGGACAACCGTACCTCCCATGGGTTTAAAAAATTGCGTTTTGATAATGCCATAGAGATGAATCCAAAATGATACAAATTTTTGTATAAGGTTAAAGACAGTTCCATTCACTTGCAGATCTGTGTCTACAAAAATACACACATTTTCATAACTTCTTAATCATCATAATCTTCTCTGCTGACTTCTGGCTCTCCATTAAGCATTCACTGAGTTCATGTTCTTCAACTGACATAATTTCACAGTTGTGCTGAACTTCAGGAAAATCTAGTATTTAGTTGAAAACCAAAGACCTTTCATTTGAATCTGAAAACACAATTTTTCCATAACTCTCTATTTGGAGAGCTCATGTAGGGGCAGGCAGAAGCTAAAAGTCGGGGAAGAATTTAGATTCTTAGTTGCAAGTACTAGTTATGAATACTATTAATTATAATCAATAATTATTATACCCAAAAGCAGAGTAAAGTGCCTCCAAGATTCCATTTTAAATGTAGTTCCGGAACTGGGACCTACTTTGAGTGACACTGCAACAAAACAAAACATTTCCTTTTTTTTTCCTGTTTTTTTTTTTTTTTTTTTTTGATAAATTTGATAATTATCCACTTTAAAGAGACAAACCTCACAGGGGAAAATGAAGCCAGCAGGTTAATAATACAGAACAGATGGTAAATGTGAGGAAATGAGGCAGGAGGTGACAAATAATCAAGATGTGGCAGCAATTTAATTATGACAAATAATTTTGTGCCGATGCAGAACTCGACCAGCGAGCCACATCAGTAGCGCTAATGAAGGGCAGAACATTTTCCAGGAACATCACAGAAATCTCTGCTAATACTTAGTCCTGCAAACAGACCAATATTACAGAGTACAATGGAATAAAGTCAGAACAACCATCGTATGAGAACTTTGATGATAATTTAGAAATCTGCATGAATAGGAAATCCCCTATTAGTTAAATCACCTGCAGGAATCTCCACTTTTTTTCAGGCCCTCACTGCATTCATTTGTAAAATGTTTACCCACAGGTGAAATCTGTCTCTTTCTCATGCTGCTTTCAGAAACTGTACTGGAAGTTCTGACACACCAGTTATAAAAAGAGTCTAAAATACATCCACACACCAGTGAAAAGGAGGGTTAAGTGTCTTGCCAAAGGACACAGTGACAGTTTGATGGAGGGAGCGGAAATTGAACCGCCAATCCTTCGATCATTGGCCGACCGGCATGCTCTATCACCTGACACTTAGAGACAAGTTCACCTGCATCATCTGACTATCTTATACCAGCCTGAGGGTGCGCTATGGCCGGGCGGCGCTATTTGTTCATTAAGCAGCATCATGAGTTCATGACTAGACTGTAAAAAGTGAAGCATTGATCAATTCATTGTGTAGGTTGTTGCATTTAAAACCATGAATTTTTATCAAATTACATTTTTAAGTTCAGTAAACCATCAACTCAAAAATGAAATTTGATGAAAAGTAATAATTTTTAAATGTAACAAATAACAGATCCTTTGTTAACTGATCAGTGTTTTTTTCAGTGCATTTCAATGATGAACTTGGAATGACTAACTTCCTGACAAAATCTGCTTTTTATACTTACAGAATGTTGAAATTGAAGCCACATTTATAAGGTTTTGCTTTTAGAATTTTAAGATTGTGACCCCAATGTACACAGTGAGTACACATTGTGTGGAAAAAACAAAATCAGGATCACCCCAATACAATTGGCTCCTTATCCTAAAAATCTCCCGTGAATCCAAATGGTACATTAGCTTTTTAAGGTTGAAGTTTGATTCCTTGCTGCATCTCTTGACTTTTATAAATGAAAAGATAAGAATTTCTGCTGCAGAGGTTAAAAACTAGATGTCCAAAGAAAAGGAAGGGAACTTGCAAATTAACTCAAACACAAGATACATGTTGAATTTTCAGCAACTTCAAATTAATCAAGCTTCAAAAACTGCAGAAAAACCTAAATTAGCTGAAGAATGTCAAAACACGTGCTGAATGCTAAATAAAAACCTACAAAAAGCAGTAAAATACGTATAAGAGCAAATTAGTATGCAGGCAGAATGCTGAATCTGTGAGGTTGGTGCTTTTTTTGTTTTGCTTTTCATTGTGTTGTGTTTTGTTGCAGTTTGTTTCATTTTCCCCTTCGTTGCACACCTTGTCTACATTTTAAATTGCTGAGTTGTGTCTTTCTGAATTGACATAGGTCTGTTAAATCTGTCTATTTAAATGCATGGTTTTCAGTTCATTCTGTTCAGGCCATCTACTGCTGTTTGTTTCTCTCCATGTTTTTAGTTAGAGGCAGATTGAACTGAGAGGACTATTTATTCTTAACCACAAGAAGGATGTTTGTGAGAAAAGAAACTGGTTTGAGATTAAATGTCCTTACAAACATTATGGGATCTATAATCTTAATCTAAATCTTAATCTTATCATGTTAAACTGCTGTGCAACTACCATGTTCATCCCGATTGCTTGATTTGCTCTAATGCCTATTTCCTCCCAAAGATGTGACCCTTTGAAACGTTTTCTTGCTGACATTTGTTCCTGATTTTGAAACTTCTAAAACTTTTCACACATCCAGAAAAAGCAGATTTCAAATGGAACCTGCAGAATAAACCATGCAGCGATGTACCTCAACTTTATTGTAATTTCGTCCATATAGTGAATCTGCTTTGTCCCATCCAGCGTCACAGGAGAAGCTGGATCTCAGTGAATCCAGAGCAAATGTGGACAGTTTGCTTGTCCACTGTGGAGCCACTCACACAAAACCTATCGCTCCTTATGGATAAAGTCACCAGTCAACCTATGGAGCATGCTTACTGGACTGAGTGGGAGGAAGAAGGAGTGCCAGGAGGAAACCTACACATGCTCTGGATTTGAACCACAGCCTTCTGGCCGACAGTGCTAATCCCTTTAATGTTATGAAGGTTGTGCTTTTACTTCTGCTACAACCAAAATTAAAACTAGTATTTAAGTCCCTCTCCAGTCATCTCTTTATATATTTTAAAATAGTTCCTTGTGTTTTTCTATTATTATGCCGTTTTTAGACAAAATCCAAAAATCTGTGTCATTTTATAGACCATAGTTTCTAGAGCAGCTGTAGTTCAGTAGAAATTCATATCTCTGAGTTATGGGACTGTTGACACAGAGTAAGACCACCTCCACTTCCCGCCATTTATCTGTTTGCATGCTCCCCAGCTTACAGCCCCTAACAATTCCAACCTAACATCGGTGCAACAAAAAAAGAAAGCAAGATCTGAGTTATCCAGCTATACAGTTTTGAGCCAAATTCCAGCTCAGATGAGGAAAACTAAGATATACATGGATACATTTGTCTGCAAGTGGATGCATCAGAATGGAGTGGAGCAAAGAGCTACATACAAGTAGGGATGCGGTAAAAAAATCTTTGCCACGTGCTACGCCATCAATTCTGACCGCAACAGTAAGTTTCAACCTTTAAAGTATTGTTTACCAGTACTGGCACAGTGGCATGGCAACAGCCTAGACAGGACGTGCACTACTTTGTTTTAATCTGGCTTTAAAAGACGGGGCATTTCTCCCTCTTTCCTCATTGGGTTTCCTCAGCTGCTCCAGAGTGAAAGGGAGAGGCTGCTCATGCGCTGTCCCAGGCTATGTCCAAATTCCCACCCTACTACAAAACTATATAGTGTGGGACTATCTAGTGCCCTGGATTTTCAAAGCAATTTGGACACCATGCTCACTACTTTCCTTTTTTTTTTTTTTCTAAACACCGGATATGAGGTCACCGATATCAGAAAGTGAAAATTAAATTAATACAGACATTTCTCAATGTTTATTTATGATTCCATTGTGTTCTGATGATGAAAACGTGGATGGTTTGTTAAAAAAATCACATTTAAGCAAAACCGCAATGCATTGGGATTTATGTTCTCAAATGTTGTGAGCATCCATGCACTAGTTTTTTGCACAAACGTGTCTTGTAAGCCCGGAAGCAGCAGTAACCAGTCTAAACACAGGGCTAAAATACATCATGTTCTAGTGGAGAGATGTCTAGCACCACTTTTCTTTCAACAGGTTTGCATGTTAGAGGTGCATATGTGGAGCATGTGACAAAAGTTTTAATTATTAAAGAAAAGTGCAGAACTAATAAAAAGGAGGAGAAAATGATAATGGCTGCAGCACTGTAAAAAACAACAATCAAATAATATTAACAGGCTGAAAGTTCATACTGTCCCTCATTATTAATAAATTACTTTCCATGAAATATATAAATAATAAAAATATAATATTATGCATTTTAATTTCTACTGTTATTGTTCTTTGAAGTGAGGAAGTGGTTCTTATTTTGAGTTTAGCTTATTTGTTACTTTAAAATGTATGTTATTGTTAAAAAGACACATTAGTATTTAATGATCATTTTATTTTAGCAAAGAACATCACATTAATATAGTGAGTTTTAAAGGTTCTAAAATAAAAGTTTTCCATGTACATAGTTTGTTATTAGCTTTATCTCTTTTTTTTCCACAGAGAAATGTATCAAAAAGAATATTGGATAAATCAGCAGTATCGATAAAAGGAGTATTATCTGTAAAATCTTCATGATACCCATTCCTCCCTACAAGCTGTTTCAAAATGCATTTTGCTTCTGATTCACAACAAGTTGAATAAAAAAATACTCAAAAAATGCAATTTTGATCTTAAAGTTCTTTACACTGTATATGTCCTCAGACTTCAGAAAAATGCCAACAGAACAAGTTAAAAAAAAACCACTGGGAGTCTTTAATGACAGAGGTTTTGTAAGTGCCTAGATTCATTTAATCATGTTATTGTTATAAACAGTTAGCAGAGACGTGCATGTGGCACGAGGGCCCAAAGAACACTGACTTCCAACAGCTCTGCAGCCTTTACCAGTTTCTCTGAATATGTTCATGACAGTATGGGGTGTAATGAGGAGTTTTTCAAAGACTTTTTACATTGAAGCACGATGTAAAAAATTCCAGGATCTTTATATGGATTTTTTCACACATTGGACAGCCTCTATCTTCCTTTATTTCTAAGAGGTTCAGTCTTTGGAATTTATAGTCAGCCATGTTTCAGAACTGATGAACGTAAAAGATCTTAATCTTTTACAAACGTCTTGCTTTTTCAGCTCCCCTCACGCCCTTGATACTGAAACCCTTTGAAATATTTTTTTATGCTGAGTCATGTGATTTAGAAGACTTTCCCTTTTCAATCTTATCCAATCTTTCCAGAATTCAAGTAGCGTCTGGCATCAGATTAGTGTTTTTTTAAGCTAATGTTCGTACAGATGGAGATTAAAAAGTCAGATAAATTGTACTGCATCCCTACATTTCACTGCAGATCCTGATAATTCGGAGTTCACAGTATGACGCTGGAAATTTACATGGAAGATTTTTTATCAGGTTTGGAGATGATAAAAGCGTGCCATGAATTAGAATGGGAGGGTGGATGTTCTGGACTGAGATAATGGATTAAATTGCTGAGTGTAAAATAAATGTGACACCCACTCACTCCTGCAGCTCCCCTCTGCGGTATAAGGCGCTTTAGAGTCTGGCGGTTCATTTTTCTGCCTTCATTGCCCATTCCCCGCACATTTACCTCTCCTGTTTCATCAATCTCCACCAGGGGCATTGTCATTTTGAGCTAATCAATCATCTGTAATCTGAGGATAAAACTCCAAATAATAATATATTTTTAAAAAAACAACAAAAGATGTATTGTGTTGTCCAGATACACCCTTCATCTCATTACTGTGTCCCTCGGCAAGATGTGGGGGTGTTGATAATGAGTTCAAGACAAGACAAAAAAATAATGCTGAAACTGAATGCTGCACTACACATTTCAGGGTGAATGTCAAGTTGGAAGGAGAAAACCTTGTTAAAATGCTTCTTTGACTGAAGGCAAGACATTTCCTCTTGGTCCTGATCTCTGTGAGAGTTGAGGTTGAGCTGAGAATCATCTCTCACAGACAGAGAGTCTCACACCACCTGGTATTATTAACAATAAAGCTTACTGGTATTTACCTGAAGTAAATACCAGTAAATATGGAGAGAGAGGTAATTAAGACTGTTGATTGTCCATGGAGAAGGAAGGATTGATGTGGTGAACATCATCTCTTAATGCACTAACAGCCTGAGCCCATCAAACTGCATAAAACTAAAACAGTAAGAAACACAAATATAAAGATATAGATATTAAAGAACAAATAATATCTCACTGGAACAGGCTGAAATATGCAGTTGACTCAGTTCTACTCTCAATAAGCATTTTTAAGGTGTGGCTTTTGAGCAGGTGCAGGCAGAGATATGTGTTTGGATGCATGTTTTGGGTTTAGGAACATTAATGAGTATAAATGGAAGTGAGAAAACGTTTTTGTTAAATGGTTGGTTTCCGTGTTCGGGATTTTTCTGTTCCAAGTGGATCGTCTGTGCTCCTGTTCTTGGTTGTGGACCACGCCTCTGGCTCTTCTTGGCTCTGGAACGCACCTCTGGCTCATCTTGGTTGTGGAGCGCACCACTGTTTTGTCTTGGCTGTGCAGGGATTTACATACAAAAATGTCAGACATAGAATAACTGGACATCAAATTAAAGATTAGTTGAAAGGAAGTAGGAGAAAGCGAAGATTTAAATCTGGAGTTGCAAAAACTCAAAATATCTCTGATCCTGCAGACGATTAATGTGGAGAGAATATAACGCTGCTTATTTTACCGTTCGTGGTGCATCTCAGCCAGAAATGTGTAAATCAGATCATCGATTTGCTGCTGTCTCACAATCAGCTGGAATAGGGAAACCAAACGAAAACAATAATTCAGTGTTCTGAGAAAAACTTGGATGCAGACATTTTACTTCAACATGAACATGAACACCCACTCATATCTTTTCTTATCTGCCACTGAACACAGCATCTCCTCTGTTTCACAAAAACTGCCCCTAAACACCCACCACCAGAAAAAAAAAAAGCAAAAACTTCCAGGTCTTTGCTTCTTTTCCAGATTGGATTTGATCCCACCCTGATGAAACATCCACAGCGTGTGGTTGATTTGCAAAGCAGCTGGATTCTAATGACATTAGAGGATCTCACGAGGAGGAGAGGAGCAATCCGACCGGGATGCAAACTATTTATGGCCAGAGTCTGGCCCAATCCGGATCCAGTTTGAGCTCAAAGCGGCTTTCTGGTGAGATGGCAATCAATGTCAGAGCCAGTCGCCAGTTGAGTTTATGGTTTTGCCGACTGGAAGAAAAATGTAAGAACCCGGCGCAGATCAATTTCACCAGTGCAACAGAACATTGTGGAACCAGCAGTTGATGCAATTTTCCATAACTGGGAACCAATGGTTGGAAACATTTTCTTTCAATTATCTTTTCCTGTTTTTTCAATTGTTTTTATTTATTTATTTTTTACCAAACAACTTAGTGGTTTTCTAATGGGAGACTTAACTATGTATAAATGTCAATTTCCCAGAAAAAAGTAGGTCAGGCAGCCTCAACGACAAACAAAACATGAACATTTTTTGTTATTTTACATTGAGAAATGAGTAAAGTACAAAAAACAACGTTTTATTTGATCATTTAAACCTTGTTTTCTGTTAGAAGTTTTAATTAGGACTTCTGTTTTAAAAATCTCAAGGTGGATGATTCCACTTATTCCTGTTTTAACCATCATGATGTCACTTTTGCTGAATTGATAAAGGGGCATTAAATGGACCCTTCCCCTGTTGTAGAGATCATAATAACCGTGGGTAGTAGGAACAGTCTCAGCCTATAAGAGTTTAAAATAAAAGATTATTTAAGATCTCAGCCATTCTCTCTAAGTAGCCTTAATTGCATCAGAACAGATTGTTCTGTACTTTTCTTGACATTTTTCTGCACATTTGCATATATTAACTGATTTATATTGTCTGCCAGCTTTATGTGATTTCAGTTGTTAATGTATTCATATATAGTGAAACAAAAGTTTAAATGTTGATTTTAACTGTGAAGTTCTTTCTCACCTTAATTAAGGTCTTAAGTAAGTGCCTTACCATTTAGAAAGATAAAACACTGATTTGCATTTATGTTTATGTAACTATTACAATAAATGTAAATGAAATGTTGTTTTAGGAAGTATGCAATAAAACATACACATTTTTTCAAAGCTAATTATGTGACCCGTACTGAATTCTTTAACAATAAAGCTCACTTACAATCCTTAAATTTAATTTGCAATCTGTCGCGCCTTAATTCTAGTTATGATTAGTGACCCAAATATTGATTTTCTGTTTGTCAAAATGTTTAAATTTGAATAGAGATGCACACTGTTCTTCAACCGTTTGTAAATGGCTTTACTCTTCTTTTTTACTAAACTATTTACTTTACAATTACTTTTTTAAATTAAAAACTTTCAATTTCTTCGAGCACTAAATGGAGCATTCAAAGGGCCACATGTGGCTCTTGAGCCGCAGATCGCAGACCCCGTTCCTAACCAGATCAATAAAGTGGAATTCAGTGACTTTCACAACCAGAGTTCCACACAGGGGCAGTCGAACCTGCAACATCATAGTTGTATTGAAAATTATGATGTTCTGTCTGCCTGCTAGTCTCCTAAGCCTCCTAAACTGGGCTATAATTACACAATCTATAATGCTGACACAGCTCTTTTAAAATGTAATTTTTATATTAATTGTTCTTTAAGTTAAAAAAAAGAAAAAATCTCATGTGGCAAAGCTTTTGATTAGTGTCGTTTTAAGATATGTTTATTAAATATATATAATTTGATTATTAGAATGATTTCATCACTTTTTCCAGAGGGTTCAGTCATAGATTGTATTGTATTGAGAGGTTCTTTGCCCCCATTTATAATGCAAAGTTCTCTTCTTGTCTTCTCCTGAGAGTTCTCCATGTGGAACCTTCTGCTTCCTCCTTTAATCTGGAATTTGAGAGGTTTTTGTGAAACAAACTGTGCTCCCGCTCATTATATAAAGACTGCTTTGTGAAGTACCGGTAGGTATAAATAACAGAAAGATTAATGTCAGAATTGTTAAGTTGTCAATGTTTTTTGCACATAAAATTAAAAAGTAACCTCTAAAAGTTGTTTTTAAACTTTAAAAAACTATGTTACTGTATATTTACTTTTATACCAGAAAAAATTAAAAACATATAAATATAATGTAATAACCATGTACGATTTGTTCTATTAAGTAGATATTTGTTAAATATATATATAAAAAAAGGAGAGCTGTTACCACAAAAAATATTTTATGTTGAAAAGACAACAATAGATTATAACCAGGAAGAAACAATATATAAAAAGTTTCATTAAAAAAAGAACAGAACATCCCAAAGTAAAAGTTTAACAGGGACAAAAAATCTTAAGCCATAAAATGCTAAAACATCTTCAAGTCTAAATATGATAAAAAAAAAGATAAAATAATTAGAAAGTTTCCTGAGGTAAAGGCACAAACTGAGAAGTATTTTGTCAAAATGACATCAGACTTTCTTAGAACAGTACTTCCTCTCAAACTGCGCCACATTAAACTTTCGAAGGCAGCCTTTGTAGTTCATGAAGCGGATTTTTCCAAAAACCGGTCTCTCTGCCCAGCCCTGGTCATGGATACCGCAGATTGACCACATGCAACCTGAGATGAGAAGGACAGAAGGATTTTCTTTTTCAAGAAAAAAAAATCAAAAGCATAAAATTAAAGAGGAGATGTCTCCTTACCAACAAACCCGTTGGGGTCCTGGCCGTCCAGCTCGTAGCGATCGTTCAGGTACAGAGCGATGGAGAGCGCCTCCTCTGGCGAGGTGGTCCACTCCAGGATCTTTTTGGCCCAGTACATCCGCAAGAATCCGTGCATCTTCCCTTCAGTTACCATTTGGTTCTGCAAGAAAACACCAAATTCAGCAGTTTTACACACTGATTAAAACTTACATCAATGCGGAAGAGCATTATTGTCTGCAAAAATTCCCCTACTATAGACCCCTCCTGCCATCATTTGCCCCCTCAGCCTCAGAGGGGGTGTTGTACCTGAGCTGCGTTCCACAGCTTGTCATGAGTCTGCGCTTTCTCAAATTGCTCTCTGGTGTAGAGATACTCTCGCTTGTCCTTGGCGTGATCCTTCAGAGTCTTCTGAGCCCATTCGTAGGCACCTGAGCAGCACAGAGCGCCACATATTCAGATGACCTGGCCTAGATAGCAGGTTATTGAAGTATGAGGTCTCCACGCACCCTTTATGTTGTCGTAGTTCTCGTTGTAGAAGCAGAAGTTGTCCGTCAGTTCTCTGCGCACCACCAGCTCCTCGATGAAGGCAGGCACAGACGGACTTGCATTCTTACGCACCTGCAGCGCCACACGCTGGGCTGAAAGCTGACCTGGTAATACATAAAGACAAAAGCACAGTAAATCAGAATTAAAACATGCAAGGTGATGAACTAAGAGAGGCTACTGCACAGTTTGAGGAGTGGACTCTCAAAACTGCATAGAAAAAATTAGTCCTTCACAGAGTTTAGGAGAAAACTGTCTAGCAGTTTGTACACAACTTTCAGATTTTCTCTTCAGAAAATTTGAAACCAGAAAAATGTTCCTGCAGCAGACAGATAAAAAGTATTTTAAATATATGACTAACTTTTTATTTTCTCTCAATGAGTTTACTTAAGTATTTTTACTTCTTTATTTACATTTATATGAGTTTTTTTGTATATTTTCCCCATATATTGTAATATAATATTCATTAATAAAAGACAATTTCTTAAGGAAATTTTATAAAACCTTAATTATTTTTTACGAAATGATAGTTTTTAAAACTCAGACAACGAACAAGACGTTTGCATGAAATTTTTGCGTCTGAAAAAGGTACTAAAGTGCTGAGTTCTATCACTGCAGAGTAGAACGCAGCGCATCCCCCTCCCTATATATACATATATATATTTATATATATACGTTAAGTCAATTGATGTTTGCACTCTAATAAACTCAATCATAGTTATTATATGAATTTATTTATTGTTTGCAAAAGTAATATTAAAAATATTAATAAAATATTATTTATATTAAGATTTTATTTAGATAAGGACTGCATATATTTTTTTGTTTTCTGCAGAAAGACACTTGCATTTTTTTCTTTAAGATAAAATAAAGATCATAAAAGAATTTTACTGCTAGTCTGCTGCTGTAACGGTCATCTTTTCCTGCACTGACCGAAGCGGAGCCACGGTGACAGCTGGCTGAGGGCAGCGGCGTTGGGGTCGTTGCGCTGCGTGCCGAACAGTTTCAGACGCACATCAATGAAGGACTCCAACATGGCGACGCCGGCCTTTGTGCCCGGCTTGGCCCACTTGGGCTCCCCGACTGTTCTGTCCACCTGCAGCGAGGCCAAAGTTTTCTCCCAGTCGACCGCCTGAGACAGTGATAGGAGCAGAAAGGTCAGAGGTCGTGGAGACTTTTAAAGACAGCCAAGTATTAAACCGGAACAAGTGTTAAGACTGCTGGAGAGATGCTGCAAAAGAGGGTTTTTTTTGTACATTTGCAGCAGTTTTCCCAATTGCAATTGTATTTGTTTGGTTGTTTTCAACTTCAAAATAATTGTCCTTTATCAGAAGTTATAATAATTTGACCCATTCACATTTGTCAACTCTGGAATCAACCATACTAATTAGTGCAGAAATGAAACTTAGGAATTAAAAGAATGAATCGTTAGAAATGACACTTTATTTTTCTCTGTAGGAATTTGTACCTTTTTTTATATATATATTCTCTTCACTGAAAAGCTAGAAATCTAACTATTTTTTGTGCAGAGTTTACCTTTGCTGTTTTTGCAGCTGTGAACGAGTGTTTGGCCACGACAGGGAAAGCAGTGAGGAACTCGGACAAAAGGTTAGTGATTTTCCCTCGGATGGTTCTGGCCGAGTACTCCAGCTTAGGCGATGCGACCCAGCAGGGAACGATATTATGGGCATCGACCTGCAGGGCGGGGAAACACCATAAGAAACACGTGGATAAAGTATGCTTTGACTGAAAACTGTGGAAAACAGAAGAGGTCATTCTCTCGCCTGTATGATGGGAATGTCCTCTGGAAGTCCCTTTTTCACGGCTTCCAGCCACTGCAGAGGCTCTCTGAGGGGGGAGAAGTCCGTCACCACGGCCCCAAAGTTGTGACCAGTCACGAAGTCTGGGAGCACGTCGCCGGCTGGTCCGCGCAGCAGATGGAACTGGATGTTCAAGTGTTTGCATTCCTGTTTGTTAGAGATATGCGAGCATTATTTCATGACTCAGAGACGGAGGCTTTTAAAGTCTTTAATCACTCAGCCTTTGAAGTCTTTCCTTAGGCATTCATTTCCAAAAGCTCTAAGCAATCAATGATGATTTGTGTAACTGTGTTAACAGTTGTTTTATTTTTATGCCATAAGTAGTTTCTTCAGAATTATCTTAATTGCTCTGATGAGACATGTCTTTAAAAGTCTTAAAAATATCTAAATATTCACATAACTGCTTAAACACTTGAATTATGTTATTTCAGGTTTTGTTTTTATATATTTGGGTAAAACTAAGGAATTCTGTTATGGTTTAGAGCTATTTATAGAACAAAATTGTTACTTCTATAACATTTAAACAGTTAGCATGATCAATGTAATTCTGGTAAGTTAAAAAATGTTTGTAATTGAGCGTTGCCGTTGATGCATTAAAGGGTTAACTGTGAAGCTCAAAAAGTGCTTTTTAATAATAAAGTTTGCTTTGAACCACTGATGGATGTTCCATTTGCTTTTTTCTGCTAAGCCAGAACACATCAACTTCAATTCTGATGTAATTTCAGTTTTCAATAAAATTGTAAAGAGAAGCTGTGGAGGTTTAAGTTTGGAGATAACCTTTTAACCCATCACAAGCACCCTCATGTGTGCATAAAATCTATTATCTTCTGTTACTTCTTCAGGAACTCCAAACAAGAGCTTTATATCAGACAGATAATAATTAATTTGGCGATCCTCCCTAAGGTCAGGATGGAGAGACATGATATATGAGAAGGAGAAAAGCAGAGGGGCCTCCTGTAATACTAACAAACATTAATAATTCTTATCATGCAATTAATCCATTTTTTGCTGTTTTTTTTTATATATTTGAGACAAACCACAAGAATTACATGAGCGCCCTCTAGCCTAATAACTACTAAAAACAGATCTTTTTAAATTCGATTTTGTTTTTTAATTTCTTGCTCTTTTAAGAGCAAAAACAATGAATTAAAGTTTTGAAATCTGCCAAACTTTTGATTTTAAAGCATTTTCTGTGGACAACAGAACAATTTTAATGTGCACAATTTAACAACTCCTTGAAACCAGACAATAAAATTAAAAATGTCTTCAGAATAATCTTTTTATGTGGATATTTAGCATGTAGCTTTTGTTTCATCGTTAACGGACTATGTTAATTATAGACAAAAAACAACATAAAGGCCTTGTATGTAAAGACTATTACCACTGAAGTACCGTAGGAAAATTTCACTCTTTTTTTTTTTTTTAACTTTATCATCACATTAGAACATGTTTGCTTTGTCTGCTTTTCATAGTTCTATTTTGAATAATCCAGGGAGCATATTTTAGAATTTTTTCCAGTACGGCAGTTCAAATCTTAATCTTCCTCCTTTATCTGCTTCTAAATGTTCTCTGCTCTGCGTCTGAATTCTTCAAGAAAGTGAAAACATTATAAGGTGGAATGAAAAATGGTTAGAAAGTACAACATACCTTATTAAAACCATTTTTACTCTTAAATATAAAAATATATAGATACACACTTTATTACACTTCAAAGTAATGGTATTTGGGTAAAAAAGGAAACGTATGCAAAGAATAAACAGGCTAGCTTACATAACCTTCATTCAAATTCTCTAAATGTCCATTAAAG
This sequence comes from Oryzias javanicus, assembly GCA_003999625.1. Lineage (NCBI taxonomy): Eukaryota > Metazoa > Chordata > Actinopteri > Beloniformes > Adrianichthyidae > Oryzias > Oryzias javanicus. Next base: position 15,784,830 of record CM012453.1, read on the forward strand.
TTGACATATATAAACTAAATATTATATTTTATTTTTTAACTTTAAGCTAAATGTTAAACCCAGTAACTTACATAAAAAACAGATTCCTTAAAAATATTTGAGTAAACGTTTCTTTATTCGTTGAGCTCTGCATTTAGAAACCAAACTTTGCATTATCTTACCCAAATACATGAGATATCACAGGAAAGGCCAGTATGTCCTCTTTAAACCGCATCAAGACTTAATAGTGAGCTTCAAATGTGTCAAGTGACACAATCCAATTAAAATAAATATCCCCTAAAGAGGACATATATTCTCAGGAGGCTATTCTTACACAAAACAAAGGTTCTGTGCCCTCTATGCCAAAAGAAATAGTGGAAGCAATTTGTAATTTTCTAATTAAGATCAATCAGATCAAAGATACCCATCTTAATTACTCAGAATTAATATTTTTTATTTTTGTAAATTTGCATTGAGATGTCCTTAAAGTGCTTATCTGAGGTTCATTCAGCTGGGAGGCATGAATTTAAACATGCAGGTGGAAAACAACTGGTTTGCAGGGTTTTGCAATGTGATGATCTCATTTCAATAGTGCAGTGTTTGGGGGTTCAATGCTTTGTGAGTTTGTGGAAAACAGTGGTATTATTTTGTACCACTCAGATCTTACTGGTGTGATGCATTGAATGTGTACACTTTTGTAGCTTGTTTACATGTGGAGTTTTGTGCAGATATGTGGTCAGAGACTTTTAAAGAAAGTGAATCATTAAATCCACCAGTGTAAACAGAAAACTTTCAGCAAAAGGAAGGGGAAAGGGGGTGGGGTTGCCCCACACCACCACAACTCAAAGGTAAATTGATGTGCAGGTTTGCCCCAAACCAAACTAGAAAAGGTAAGGTGTTTTGACCTTACCATTCTTTTAGTTCTAATTATGTCGGTGTCATCGAGAAACTGTTAGAAAAACAAAGCTAATCATCTTTTCTTTCCATCAACGTAATTTACCTGTGTCACTCGATAACTTTTCATACGTAGCCCATGCGTACTTCAGCGGGCTACAAAATGTGCATAATCTGACTCTTCAAACTCTTTCGAGTCCCTCTTCAGAAGAAAGGAATAGAATGTCTGTCCAGTAAAATGATATTCTCAAATGTGGACCAGCTCAGAAAATTTATGGAATAACCACCAGTGGCAGAAGCGCAGACGCAGGTGTAGAGGAGGCTCTCTTTGGCGGCCAGCTGCTGCGCGCGGATCAGCGCCCAATTATCTGCAGAAAAACAAAATCAAACCTGACTATAAAGACCCACTCAGAGGAAAATCGGGTTTTTGTGTTTTCAACATTTTCTTGTAGTATTTTTTTTCATGATGGAGAACATAAATTAAGAAAATGTCCTCAATCTTGCATGTCTGGATATTTTTATATTCAAATTGATGTGAATCAGAACCAAACATAAAAAAATGTTGTTTGGAAAAGCTTGCAAATGTGATGCAGGACCTGTCAGTAACAGAGGAATAACTGTTCAAATTTGAGTTACTGAATTCCAATTTCTTGACTATAGGAGCCCTCATCACTTCTGGTAAAACCACTATAGGTGACTCATATAAAGAGTAGGCTTTAACGTTTTTTTTTTTAGTTGAATGAAATGAAACAAAGATTTTTTTTTATGTTAAAACTGAGCAACTGACGGATACGGAGATTAGTCAAAGTAAGATGGGGGGGGGGGTTATATGAATGTGGGCAAACTCATAGGGGCATTCAGATACTTGCACTGTTTCCAAACAGTTGAAAACATAGACAAAAACATTTCAGTTAAGAGTAAATTATGTCCTGCTTTGCACTACTGTAGTATCAGTACGCAACCTGTCCAAGCACTCGGCAAAAGAGGTTAAGCCGCAATGTTTTATCATTTTTTTTGCTGCTGTCTGAGTTCTAATGAAACCAGGCTGCGATTTGAACCATGTTTATACTTTGCACAATGCTTTAAAATAAATTTAAATGAAAAACAGGAGTATCTGGTTTGTCCAAGTTGTTTTTCCTTGAGAATTTTTATGTGAGTGTAAAAACAGTAGCAAGAAGTGAATTACTTTTTAAAATAAATAATAAGTAAAGTAGGGAAGACGGAGGTAAGGCGTTGGGGCTCTGATTGGAAGATTGCAGGTTTGATTCCCGTTCATTGTTCATTAGCAAGACGCTGAACCCCACATTGCTCCTGTTGGTTATCAGTGTGAATCTGTTTATAGGTGAATGGAACTGTGTCTGTAAATCACTTTGGGCCTTCTTAGACATAGACTTAGCTTTATTAATCCCAGTGGGACGACACCCTTGGGGAAATTAAGTTTTCAGCAGCTGACAGAAGTATACACAATAAAAATCTCAATGTACAAAGTATACACTCAGAATTAGATAGAGTAATATACTATGTAGTATACTTTACCTTCTAAGAAGGTAGTAAAGTATACGAGTGTATGTCAGAGTAATTTAATAACAATTCCATCCAGTGACTCAAGTAATCAATTGCTCTTTCAGAGGGATTTCTCTGAGACTGCATAAAACGCCACAAGCCTCCTGCTCCGTTTGTCCAGGTGTGATGGGCTGGAACAACTTTTTATCCCACCCTTCTGCAGTCTGAACTCTGACAGGAGAGGATAGACTATATATTTTATTTTTTTAACAAAAAAGGTTTTTCTGTAAATATTACAGAATGAATTTTTTTAAATTTAAAAGTGAGGGCAGGCTTACTCTGCCAACGGTCCTGCCCACAATTCAAATGAGAATTTCTACTAAAATCCTGCTGCTCTACAGAAACTGTGCTAAAAAAAAAATGACATAAATAGAATAGATGAAGAACAGAGAATTACTGTTCACCTTGAACTCTCTGGTCCCTCAGCATCCAGTAGAGGACTCCCCCTGAGCCTTGCCGGATCTTCTGCGTCTCACTGATGAAGCGCTGCCTCTTCTTGTTGAACTTCATGTCCTTCTTGTCCTCCCTCTGCTGCTTGATCAGGCCGTGCAGCCAGCCCGCCTCCTTCGCGTTCTCCTGCCGCGGCTGCTTGGCGCTGGGCTCCGCTTCCCCAGCAGCTGATGTCGCCTTGCGCTTCTTGTCTGACATGTTGGCGGGTTTTCGCGGGTGGAGGAGCGTCGAGGAGGACCTGGAAACTAAAGAGAAGAGCTGCAGAGAAAAAAAAACACGACGACTTTAGGCTAAAAGGGGAGGGAAAATTACCAAATTAACCACATAACATCACACATACGAGAGGCGTTCATTCAAACAACTAGCATGGTTTTAAAGTACATACTTGCACACGAAATGTCCGGCGTTTTGATAATTCGTCTCCCTTCCGACACGGAAAACAAAGAACTCCAAATGAAATAGCTGCCGCAACGAGACGCATATGTAACCCTTTTCCTCCAGTTACATGAGCACGCTGGTGTTTTGGTTTGGTAACAGCAGGAATTTGCTAAAAAAACTGCATTTCCCACAGTGCACCCTGCTCGAACCCAAACTGCGCATGCGTAACGCTTTTTACGTTCGGGGGAGGATTGTTTGTTATCCACTATCTGTAGCGTTGTTTCTCGTCTGATATTAGCCTGTTTATAATGAATAATGGCGATTTCCCAGCCGGTCGGGGGGAAAGGCCGGCAGTTTTTGATAAAGTCGACATGTCTTTGGGTAAGGACTTTATTTTATGTGGCTTGTATTTCATTTCAACTTAATATTAGCCACATGACCGGAGCTAGCTTAGCTAAAATAAACAAGTCTCCCTTGAGATTCCCTAAAACTCTTTTCTTCTCCACACTTCGTTTTCACAACTTTGACAGATGACATTATTCGGTTGAACAAGAAAGAGAAACAGTTCAAGTGGCGACAGGCCAACATGAAGCGAAAACCATTCAAGAAGAAAGGCCCTTTGAGCCAAGGAAGTGGAGTCTCTCTGAGGACGCCGGGAACGGCGCAGAGAGGTGTGTTCCCCAGTCACCTGGCTGCCTGTTTTTACATGTGGAAACCCTTTAAAATGTCATTTTTTGCTCTAGGAGGAGGCGTGGCAAGAGGGGGCGCGGCGGCTATAATAAGAAACAGACGAATCCCCCCATTTATGGGTCGAAGACGGGGTCAGGGGGTCATCACAGGACTGGCAGCCAGGAGGCCAGGAACCATAGCGAGACGAGCTGGGACTCTCAACAGGGCTCCACTCAACCAGGTACTCTGTCCTATGGTACAACCAAATGAGTGAACAGGTGTTCTCCCTTCAGTTTCTATTTTTTTTTTCTAGATTCAAACTCACATAAAACTTTATCCTGCTTGGTAATCTCCATTGACAGTATAACAGCTGGACGGCTCAAGACCTCTCCAGTCGGACCAGTTTTTTTTACAGAGCTAAACCCATCGAAAGCGGCAAAATCCCACCTTAATATTTAGAATGATAAACTTTATTTATGTTTGAGTGGCCATTAAACCATTCATTTATAAAGTGTAGCTTTGAAATGTTTACTTATAGCGTTATACATCAATTATATTACTTGTGGCAGCAGGACATAAAAGTTTCTTTCAAAATAAAACACATCCAGAGTCAGATAAGCTCCTCCTGCTGCAGCAGATTTTCATTACACCTTTAAGAACTTTTCCTCTGAACACCAACAAAAATAAAAATATGAGTTTGAACTTAAAGCTTCCGATGCCTCTTGATTTACTGTGATGGCATCAGTGGTTAAAAAAAAAAAAAAATACAGTGAAATTTTTACTCAGTTTAAAAATCTATAAGTAAATGAAAAAAACATAACTAACCAAGCTATTATTTGTTAAAAAATTTCTTCAAAACCAAAGAACCACAATGTAGGAATAAGAAAGCCCCACGTTGGAGATCCTTGGTTTAGGTTTTTTTTTTTTTCACATCCTCAGATTTTTCTTTTGTACTCAGATCTGAATAAAGTTTATAAAAATATTTGAAACTTGGAGTTAAAGAATATTTTAGAAAAAACAATTTGATACCAAGTGATCCTTTCTGATGTATTTTACAAGAGTTGATGGCAAATAATTCAATAGTTAGTGAGGATTGTGACAAGATTATGCTACTTTAGTTCATTGAAACAAACTAGACATGATTAGCAGTAAAAATGCAAGATTAAGGAAAAAGTTTCTTATTGTTTAACATTTACAACAGTTGTTGAAGTACTAAATCAGACGAAGATACTCAAGTAAACTAAGTATTAGGTAATTCTTTAAAAAAAAAATAATCAAGTAGTTTGTTACTTTTTATAACTTTTTTTTCAAGAAAAATATTATAGATGTTTATCATTGAATTAAAAAAATGGAATGCCATTTGATATGACATGCCAAAATGATGATAGGGTCAAAATAAAGTTTATGAAAAAAGTCCTCATTCTTAAAGAATTATCGTAACCTAAATTGATGAACAGCAAAAACTAAAGACTGATTCAGACCTATTCAATGCAATTCTAGTTAATGTGCTAAAGAGGATGAAGCCACAGTATGATGGTGAACAGAACATCACCTGCTTGAAACAGAGATGCGCCATTGCAGAGGTTTACTGACAGGTGGATTATGGTCCGGGTCTGGACCTTGGACGCTTTTCTATTCTGATCCCAAAACAAAACATCACAATACATTGCAACAAATGAAAACTTTTTAAATTAAACTTTTAAAAAAAGTGTTTACAGATGTTTTTGTTGTGATTTAGCAGACATTCTCAGACCAAATGTTAAGCCATGTCACGTGATTCTACCCCCGGCCAATCAAATGTGTGCTTTATGGGCAGTACAAATTCAGCAGACGGGGAAATTAGAGGCAAGTTTCACCCAAAATGATCAAGGAAACAGCTAAATTAGTGAGAACAAACTAACAGATTGGGGAACAAAAGGGTCGAACGTAGAAAAGACATGACAGACGTGAAGAAATCTGAGAAAGGAGGTAAACGGACCAAAAAAAAGGACAGAAAAATATTTAAAAAAAAACTGGACAGCATAAAGGGTCATCTGGAATGGACAGATCTCTGTTGTGTTTATATTCTCATTTACAACACTAAACCAGAATGTCTCATCAGCTCAGAAACTGACTTTTTGTATCTGCTACCATGGTAGCAAATGTTTTTTTTTTTTTTTTTTTTAGAAAAAAGCATAAATTCACTTCTGTGAAGGAAACTTCTCAGAATCAGAATAGCCAGAAGATTGTATTTAGTTCCACAGTTTCAAAAAGATAATTTTAGTATTCCGAGAACATTTCTAGTCATATTTGACATGTTTTGCAACTACTCTAACTCAATAGTTTTTTTTTTGTAAACTCTCAAGCACAATTCCTAGAGATGCTGTTTTTCTTGGCGATTACATAACCCAAGTGTTTCCTCTTCTGTCAGAAAACAAGACCAAATACAAAGCCCTTCTTTCAGCGTGCTGAGGCTCAGTCCAGGAGGCCCGATCCTCAGAGGAGGCCTTACCGGCAGCCAGACTCACTAAGGGGCCAGAATGCAGCGTCGTTTGGGAGACCTTTCCAACTGCAGCGGAGGTAAATGTTGACTTTTTTTTTTCCTGTAACAGTGCCAACTCCGAAGCTTCTGGTTTCCAATTAGACAAACGTTGCAAGGTTGAGCTGCAACAGGTCTGGTCAGCGGAGTTCCTGAATACACTGACGGAGCAGGTTCTTCCAACGATTCAGAATGCTCAAACTGTGAAATGACTCTTTGGACACCTCGGTTTTTCAGATCCATCACAAAAGTCAGACCTGAGGGATTTTGAGAGCTAATACCGTATTTTCTGCACCATAGGGCACACCGTATTAAAAGTCGCAGTCTTCATTAGGAGTCTATTTCTGTTCTTAATCCATACACAAGGCACACTGTATTATTAAAAAAAAAAAAAAAAAGTGTGGGGGGCAGATGCAAAACCATGAGTTTAGCATGTGAGGACTTTGATTCAACCATATAGTGTTATTTATTATTTAAAGCTACACACAGAAATAAGAGATCTCTACGTATGTATCAAACATTCCTCGCGGTCATGCACAGGCAGCAGAAATACTGGAAAAACGTGTGTAAAGTTTGGCTCCATCTCTGCGCAGCACACAGCCATGCATGGGGACGCGCAGACTTTCCGGAGCACGCAAAATCAGGCGCGCGCTTTGTTGTAGTTTCACCTGCGCAGGGAAAAACTGTTAATTTCAGAACATGAGTTGTACCAAGACAATCTCCTGAACGAACAAAGACAAATCAGACAAATGTTTTCGGGAGGCGCACGTTATGGCGCAGGTCAGGTGAAGGTTGCGCTCTGAAATGCTGGCCGATCTTTATGCGTTTGTTGTTATAAGCTGGGTTTCAGCAGTAATTCGAGATGTGATAAACTTTACCGCCATCCACATTGATCCCCAAGAGAATCACTCTCAGAATCTGTGACCCACCTGTGTCCCTCAAAATGTGCACAGCGAGACGGTTCGACAGTCGGTTGAGCGGAGACTTCCCAATTTTTGAAAGAAGTTTAGGCTTTAATGTGCACCTTATAGTGTGTAGTTTAACTCGCATGAGAAGTTAATTGCACTTTACTCTACAGGCCGTTGCCGTCCGTCCAGCAGAGCCAGAGGGAGGCGCGGCAGGCCACGTTCCTGTATCGCCGGGGACTCAAGGTTTGTGATCAGGAAGTCTTTAAGCATAGCATTTGTGGATAGAACTAGTGAAGATTAAACAAGCTGCGTTTATTTTAATGTCTTGTGTAGGTTCAAGCTCAATTGCAGAAGCCAAACCCCCTCTCTCCTCCAGTCAGAACGCGGCAGTAAGTCTTCTACCGGTTCACTTCTGATTTGGAGGCTTCACGCTTCTCTCCAATCAGTATGAGACCGGTTTCTGTTTGTCCACCAGGTGGCGCACGTCGACAGCAGGTAGCGGGATGTTGACTGTTTCAATTGACAACCCTACAGCCCGGACTCAGCCAGAGTAAGTGTCCCGCATCATCAACCCTCAGGAGGGGTGAACCTCTGTGACTCGTAAAAATATGCTCCTCCTCCTCCCTGCAGGCCCCCCACTGCCTGGACTCTGCATCCTCCTGCTGCCCCTGCAGCTCCCGTGAAGCCGGAAACGGTTGAGAAGAAAATCCCTAAAGGTGTCCCTCTGCAGTTTGACATCAACAGCGTGGGGAAGCCGGTGGGGGCCGCGCCACAACCAGAAACCCCTTTTGATTTTCGGCGCGCTCACCTCTGTCTCGTCTCTCTGCAGCAAACGTCCATGACGCTGAACGAGCGCTTCCGCATCCTGAAAGACCAGCGCGCCGCCACGGCGCAAGCCGTCAAAGGCAGCAGATTTGTCACTGTGGGTTAGGTTGCTCTGAGAAGTCTCGTTGAATTCTGCCAATCTCACCCGGGGGGCCGGACAGCCAACCCGCCCACCTTACATGAAGGAGACTCACCTGTGTGATGAGCAAGCAGGACCTGCACAACAGTTCAGCTGTGAGGACTGGAGCCTACACGTTTTGGGAGTAGAAAGCCCTCCCACCCATCGTCCGTGCCGTCGTACCGAGCTGTTTGTACACCAGGAGTTTTTCTATTCAGACTGTTAACACCATGAAGTTTTTCTTTTTTTTTGTTTTCAGAGGGAACCGCTTTGTATTTGCTAAAATGCTGTGTATTCAGTACTTTTTTTTTTTTTTATTTAACTTTTGAAAGTTTTGTAATTTCAAATAAAGTTTCCTCAGATCAGATATTTTGTGTGCCAAAAAGTTCTTTAACAATTTATTTTAATTATTTGATTCAAGTCATTATTTGTGGTTTCTGACGGTTGATTTTGGGTTCATCTTGACGATCTGATTAAAATTGACATCTTTAGCTAAATATTCAACCAGTGTGACTCGGATAAATACTTGGTACCGAAGAGTTCAGGTAAAGTTTTCCAGATTCCTTGTGTTTCTTGCAGTATAATGAAGTGTACATTAAATGTGTACAAACATGAATTAATGGTAAATCCTTTCAGTTTTTTGTGAAGTTCAGCACACTGTTGTTTTCTCACATAAAAATAATACAATGGGAACATTATTATAGAACATACCACTCTCTATGGTATTTATTTTTTGTGTGTGTTCTCCTTAATCAAGTAATTGTTTCAATTTTGAGACAATTTTGTCATTTTGTAGAACAAGGCTCTGCAGCCTTTGCCAGTAAAAGAGCCGTCTGGGCCTGTTTGGTACTGATCAAAACCTAAATGGAGCTGCAAAACTTTTTATTTTATCCTTTTAAAAAAAAAATGGTACTGCTTTCCATCATTACATTGTCATTTTTTTATTTTATTTTTTTTACAATGAATATGAATTACAGTGATTTTGGGGTGCAAATGAATGCATAAAATTTAAGATAAACTGGAATTTTCTCAAAATGCAGTTATTTTTTACTTTTGACAGAAGCTCATATGACTTTCTTTCAAAATAAAAGACTTCCTTTCCCAAACAGGAACATTCAAGTGAAGCAAATCTATTCCTGAACAACATGAGACAAAAATGACATTTCTCTTGTTCTACTACAGATTTACTTTGATGAGCCGTCATCCTTTTTGCTACTTACTACTGCTGTTAACTGGAGCATAAACATGATTGGTTAATGATCCAGTAGAAAAAGCATATGAAGAACACACAAATCTATATATATTACTTTGAAGTAAGTCAGAAAAGACAAGACTTTTTTCCAAAGTTTTTCCTAGTATTTGTAATCTGTGTATTCTGGAGGAAGTGAAGAGTAAATTTAGCTTAATGATGTCAGCAGAAATATAGAAAAAAAAACTTACAGTTTATCTTCTAGGTTCACCTCAGCCATAAATTTAACTGAAATAAATGTAATCATTGCTAAGTTGGCAACTCTTACTTAAACAACTACTAATTAAATTGTTTTAGCATGAGAGCCACTGTGGAGGGGTAAAAGAGCCGCATTTGGCTCTGGAGCCTCAGGTTACAGATCTCTGGTATGGGTCGAATCAATTAACAAACAGCCTCCGATGGATTTGGTTGAAATCGATTTGTCGATTAATCAATACAGTTCTTAAAGAAATCGGCTGTTTATTTTTGCAGGAAAGACTTGATGTTTCCTCGCTTTGTGCACCTGTCCTTCAAATACAGAAGTCATCCATGTGGATTCAAAGTGAAAAGTCAAAGTTGAAGTCCCGTCAGCCGTCACAAACGTAGGTGTGTGAAATTTGTTCTCCACGTTTGACCCATCCACTGGGGGAGCGGCGAGCTGCAGACACAGCTGCAGTAAATTCAAGGCCTCAATGCTGAGTGTCAAGCAGGGATCCACTGGTCTCATTTTCATGTCTTTGGTCTGACTCTGGATTTGAACTCACAACTTTCAAGTCTCAGGGTGAACACTCTACCACAAGTCATTTTTTCAGGCCAATACAGACAACCAATATTGCCAATACTAATGTTTAAGTTTCTACACTAACTGATTTTCTTTTTGTTTCTTTATAAGAATGCACAACTTTTCTTTTACTAATACAATCCCATTATACTTTACGTTTTCGACATAGAGTAGCAGATCTCATAGGAACCAGTGTCACTTTAAAACTTTGAAAGTATATCTGAAAACATTCAGACCATTTAATGACTATTCCTAGTGATCTATAAGGACCATGTATCCCTAAAAATATGAAATATATATGAAAACAGAATAATTACTGACTCTGTAAATATAAGTATCCCAATGCCAAGGATCAATGAGGAACAAGTGTCCATGACAAAAATAAAGTGCATCTGGAAAAAAAAATATCTTTAGATTTTTATAGTATTGGGCCGATACTGATAAACTAAAATGATGCAAATATTGGCCGATACGGATACTAGCATTGATATACATATCGCCCATCCCTAACCACAAAACCTCTGAGCTGGTTAAAATGTGTTAGAGAAATTAAGCTAAAATCTGTCTATTAATCTTTCTGCCATTTTGGTTTAAGGCCTGAATCAGCTAAATTTGATAAAAATGTAATTTATATCCTAAAAAAAAAAAAAAAACACTTTTGTCTTCTGAGGGGTAAAAAAAATCCCAATAAATCACTCAAAAACAGTCTGGAATCTGAATATTGCTTTTATTTAAATACATTAAAATTTGCAAAGTAACAAAACTATTGGCATATGAAATTCAAACACCATTTAAATGAAAACATGGCTCACTTCATTTTGCTGTGACTAGTGTCAGTAACACTAGGTTATTTTTCGACTTGCCGCTCCACTTCCCTAAACTTACACTGTTCACAGACTATCTTACAATAAGAGTGCTGAATAAAAATGAGGTAAGAAAGTGGTTTGAAGATTACAGAACATGCAGAACATGCGGAACAGCAACAAAATATTTTGTGATAGGAGAAAAAAAAAAAAAAGTCTGCATTCAAAATAATGTTTACACAGCTTTTTCATCTTTGGTTGACGTACATTTAAGTATGTTGGATGATTTCACAGCTTTTGAAGACAATAAGAGAGAAAAAAAAAAGAAAATGGATGGAGGGGCAATACTAATTCACTTTTAAGAGAAGTCAGTTTTCTTTAACTGCCTTTCACCGGTTTATTTTTGTTATCTGATGACAGCCGTCGCCCGAAAAGGCTCTTAATACTTTATAATATACAAAAATGTACATTCAAATCAGGCTTGAGCTATAAATTGACAACTGCAGCATAATATTAGTGTTGAACATTTGTCAGGATTTTTTGCCTACTTTTTTTTTTCACAAAGCCGATAAAACACTGTAAAAGAAAAAAAAGAAGAAACACGTGCTTAAAAAAGTAATTGTTCATGGATGAAAAACAAACAAAACAACCCTGCAATAAATAAAAAAAAAAAAAGAAGTGGAAGCTAAAAGACCGATGAGGGAAAAGTAACGGCAGCAGTGTGGCGCTCCAGAAAAAAAAACTGACTCCCGAGTTCTCGCTTTACAAACCCCCTGAACCCACGCTCTACTTTACAAAAATATTTAGCTCTGGACAATCGCTCGCTCGCTCGCACGCACCCCGCCCCCGTTCTCCATCGGCAGGTTTGGGTCGGACCATGAGGCTGGTTCGGCTCCGGCCTCGACCCCCGCCCGCCGCTGCGTCCCGACGTTTCCTCTGTAGCTCTCGATGATTGCATTTAACACTGGAAAGGCCCGCAGTACAGATACTTCATTCTCACTTTGGAAACACACACACACACCCCTACACACACACACTGTACTTTGTGGTCAAGCTGGTGGCTAAGAAGACACGAGTTTTCTTCTTTTATTTCACATACACTAATCATAATAAGTTGTACAAGAATAAGCTCTTTTTTCTTTTGTTGTTGTTTTCTTTGATGCACTTCAAGCGGAGGTGACGTTGGGTTGGCCGGAATCGAGCTGCGGTTGAGGCTGCTGGGGTTTGGGGTGCTGAGGGAGAGGCTGAGGATGGCTGAGCACTTGCTGTGGAGGCGCGGCGCCGGCGCTGGCGGTCGACTGGGTGGCCAGCTGGGACAACTGCTCGCTGTTGGCCAGAGACTTCAGCACAGCGTTCTCCCTCTCCAGCACAGAGTTCCTCTCAAACAGTTCCTTGATCTGCTCTTTTAAGACCTCCACCTCCTCCCGCACTGCATACATCAGATGGCTTTTCACCAGGTCCTGGAGAACAGAAGAAAACAACAAATATTTGTATCAAAATATACAATTATTGGTAAGTTTTTCAAATAAATTCTTCTAGAAGTACTCACCATTGCCTGTTCAATTTTATTATCAATGGCAACAATGTTGGTTCCAGAGGCACTGCAGAAAAAGAAAACACAATTAACCTGTTTCCTTTTTGTTTTTTCCAGGTTTTGATGAAAACATGTTTTACAACATGCACACACTAACAGTATCAAGTTCGACAGGCTGCGATCTGGAGGGACTAAAACAGCACAAGTTGCCACCTAGGTCAGACAGAAAACCAGTTGATGCTCGCAACAAACTGACATAGGTCAGGGTCATTTCTAGGACGTTGTGTGACGTTCTAGAGACACCAACAGCCGTTCTGACGGAGATAGCAGAGAAAGAAACTCGGGTAGCTGGAGAACCCTTCATTTTAAAAGCACCACCACAGCTGTCTTTCCCAGTGAAAGTGTGCATAATAGGGTTAGGATTATGGTAGCTTTTTTTTGGACTACTTTGGCATTTAGTAAGGTTTTTTAGGCTATTTTGGAGTTTAGCTAATATTTTAGCTACATGCTACTTATCTTGACTAATTTTGGATTTTTTCTTTTGTTTTTTAGACTTATCTACAGTTTAGCTAATTTTACAGCTTAATGCAAGCTATTTTTGCTAGTTTAGGCTTTTTTTTAATTAATTTTTTTAGGCTATTTAGGAGTTTAGCTAATATTGTACTTGCATGCTAGCTGTTTTGGCCAACTTAGGCTTTTTTCTGGTTTTTTTGGGCCAATTTGGCATACAACTAATATATTAGCTGGCTATTAGCTTAATCGTTTTCAGCTCTCAGCTTCTGTGTTTTCAGCTGGCAGCTTCAAAGTTTTTAACTATCAACTTCAGAATTTTCAGCTATCAATTTCAGCCTCTTCAACTATCTGCAATAGCATGTTCAGTGGCTAAATTCAGCTTACAGCATTCACACTAGCATTATCGCTAATGATGGTTAAGATATGTGTTTACATCCAGTTTGCGTATGACCCAATTAGTCGACTAATTGGAAAAAATAATCGGTGATTAGTCGACTGTTAAAATAATCGTTTGTGGCAGCATGAGTGCACAGATCATTGACTGTATAAGAGAAATGGACTGAGCAAGAGTGACATCATCAATAGAAAATTACTTCCATCTTTGTCGAAAGGAAGCTAATTAAATTTTTGCTATATAAAAATTGACAACCAATCTAGCCAATTAGGAGTGAGCTAACCCTATCTACTGAAAGCAGGCCTTTTTTGCTTTATCTTTATTCTTTATTTAACTAGTTGAGGTATTAAGACCATGTTATAATTTATAATAACGACCTGGGAAGTGGAGAAATACCACAGTACATCAAAATAAACCACATTTTAAATCGAGAAAAACGATTTGGTAAAACTGAGGAGAATCTTTGATTGAGGCATCTGATTGGTCAGTGAAAATAAATTCTTAATAGAAATTCATGAGACTTCGACTTCTTGGAGCCTGCAGGTCCTTCCTATTTGGGTCAATGGTCCAAATGGACACAGGGTGTCCCAAAAAAGGACATTCAATGAAACTAAGCAGACGGTAAGCTGATGGAGCATGCTCAGTAAGATCATTGTAGAGCAGTAGGTTTAACTTATCAAATCCAAGAAATCACAGACAAATATATACCTTAGTGGCCCTACAGTGTCTGCTCTCAGAATGGGTTAGTCCTGTCTTAACCGGAGTCAACCAAACGCTGGATGAGCTCAGCGTTAACTGCAGCCTCCCGCCCCCTAAAGATGCAGTAAATCAAATAGATTGTTGACAGCTATTGCCACTAACAAAACTGGTTTGGTGAGCAGGCTTGCATTGATGAGACTTCTTTGTGTGACACTAGTGGTCACCTGTGGAACTGCTCTGACTTGAGTTCACTTTAGTCATGGCAGAGGAAGTGGAATCGTTTCCCTTTGGTGTTTAGCTGCTGACGGTTCACGGAGCAGCCGACACCTGACATACGTCTGTTTGGACTGACACACAGCGACTCACAACACACGGAAGAACTGCACCTTCAATTCCACTGCGATCAGAAAAACAATAGTTCTGTTCAGCTGTTAAAATGTAAGCCATCTCTTCATCTTGTTAACACAACAAAAACATGACAGCTGTTGAGTGAAAGCTGGTTCCTCGAGCCATGACACCAGGAACCGAATTCTAGAGCCACTTCCTGTTCCACCTCCAAACATACCAGTCATGTTTTAGTGAGGAAGCAGTTTGCAGTCAACTGTATTGGTTAGAAATTATTTTATGAACCAAAAACAGACATTTGAAACACTTTAGATAAGGTGCTGCAAAACACTCAATATAATGTTGATAAATATAGTTTATACATCTGTTAAGCTTGTAAGCAGTCTATTAATCTAGCTTTTGTAGACAATAGTCTTACTTTAGATGTTAATGAATCTTAACAACTATGTTGATAAACTTTATTCAGCTTTTTGTGCTCATAAATGTCTTACTAACACACTATAAACACATTAATGATGACTGCTAAAGTGTTAATAAAGCTTGTTAAGGAATTGTATTGTAAAGCATTACCCAGACATTTTAGCACTTTTTTTTAAATTGTGGTAATCTCTTGCTTCTGTGACGTCCATTTATGCCTGATAATGAACAGCTGGATGAGCATTGTCTCGCTTATATCATGGTCATTTACAAAAAAATATATATAAAATGAATTATCAGTACTTTAATTTATGTTATATTCTTAAGTTTAAGTCATTTTCATAAAAGTGGCCTATTTAAAACAACTCTTTTCTGAGGAAAGCGATCATTGTTAATGCCTCTTAATGCTTATTTTTGCCCATGACTATAAAGTAAATGTTTGTTTGTTTAAAAAAATCCCAAAATTGTTCAATTCCTCCTGGTGTCTCACTTCCTCCACCTTGGATTATTTTCTCTCTTTTCTGCTGCATCCCAGTCTTCAAAATGATCAAACAGATTCAAATGAAACTATAAAATCCCTCATGTCTTTTCTACAGTAATGCTGCACTAATAAACTGTGGAATATAGTATGTATTATAGTACTAAAAAGAAGTTTATGCTCAACATTTTCTGCATTACACAGAAAAGTGTTTCTATTGAGTTTTGATGTGGTAAATTTGAGCAATCCTGTGTTCCTTTGTTTTGTTTTTATTTTTCTTAATTGTTTGAAATTGAAAATAAATCCCCCTGGTGGTGGAAAAGTAAAAGGCAGAAAGTCTGTTGTAATCAAAAAAAATGAATAAAGCCACATTTTAGTGGTATTTACTGTACCACAAAGTCACAAATTTAAATGAAAACACCTCAAAATTAGACAAATCATATTTTGAGTTAAAAATATCTGTAGTAAAAACAGATTCATTTACAGGTCCCAATTAATTAATTATCACAAAAAAAATTAGCACAAAAAATTGACAGAACTAATAAAATATAATAACAACAAAGCAAAAAAATATATAGTTTGATCCTTTTTAAAGTAGACAAGAGTTCTTTATGAATACTATTAATAAACACAGAAGAACTCAGCAAATGAACAGTTCATTTTACTAAAATACAATGCATTGATACACATCCGATTTCTTTTTCCATATAAAACGGATTTAGTTATAATAATAAAAATAGTTTTAACCATATTTTTTCAAATTTAAAGTATCTAAGAGATAGATTACATTAAAACAAAAAAGGTTTCTCCAGTAGAGAGCCGTGACAATCTTCCATATCAACTATAAGTGTGGAAAAATCCCGATCCATTTCATGTTTCAGTATGTAAGAAAGTACATTCTTGCCTAAAACAGAACCAGCACAAAAATGAAGAGCAGCATCCTCAGCCCCACCATGTGGAGGGAAGCAGCCTCCTGGGGGCAAGATTATCTGTTCCTCCAAAACATCCAACTAGTGAGCAAGAGGCAGACGGAAGCGCTCCGCTGATTGTTATCAGCTGGCGGATGAGGAATGTTCCTCATACCTCTGCTGCAATCAAAGCCCGTCACTCACAGCCCGCTCTTTCATCTCCCTCAGACCTGATGACGTCCAGTGATATCTCCACGCCATCAAACCACGAAGAAGCGGTAACGTGTCGAACAAGGCATTCACGACGGCGACACGCCCACGGCTTAAAGAAGAAGAAAATGAGCAGGAATGTATGTTGGAGCAGTCGTCTTGCTCATTAGTATTCCTTTCCTTCTCGCATATTATGTGACAGCCCCCTGACGGGTGGTTTCATAACCCAAAAGTTAGAAAAAAAAAAAAAAAGTGCACAAATGTGCATTTCATTTAAATGAGGCGTCACCTCTTGAAATTTTTTAACAGGCCTGTAACCAGAGGAATCTCAGTCTATAAAACAGAGCATGAATGGACCTTCAGTTACACGTTTGCTGGGTTACTGAAAACAAAAGCATAGTCTATTACAACACCTCCCCAAATAAACACTATTTGGTTCTTAACACAGCAGATCCTTTTTTATATACAATACCCGTCATTGAAACTTTTTGACTCAAAATTAAAGCATAAAACTTTGTAATTAAGAGTCCGGAATCCCTTTAACTACAACTGGAAGTGTATTTTACTACTTTTTATTTACTCCACTCAGTATTTTTTTCCTTATTCAGCTTGTAGTGGATTTTAAATAGAGGGATTTGGTGCCTAGAAACTGGCAAACAACTAAATATTTCAAGACTTTTGAGGAAAACAATGTAACAAAAATTAAAGTCCAAGGAGAATTTAAAAAAAAATAGAGCGTAAAATAGCTTCTTTAATAATGTATTTTTGCCCTTTGCTGTTTTGTGCACAGAATCATCTCATTTTGTCCTCTTATATATTCATGAAAATAAACGCCGAGACTGAATGTTCCATCATATAGCAGACAAAGCCAATGCAGAGGTTGTTACATCCGCACAACAGTTTGAAACTAAATGGGATACAAAGGGAACCTTATTTTGAAATGGTCAGGATAATAAAATAATTAATTAAAAAAATTCTCATTGATAAAGGAAAGTTAATCATTTATTAAACCTGGATTTAAATTATATTTGTGCACAGTCCAAATTCACTTTAAAGTCTTTAAAACTATTGTCTAAAAAAAAAGTTGAACAGAGGACCAAAACAAATAAATAAATTATTAAATAAAGAACACCCAAATAATAAATATTACCAACAACTTGTAATGAACACCAAGGAAAAAGAATACGTCTTTCTAAATCCAAACAGTTAAAAAGAAAAAGGAAAAGAAAAGGGCTTAAATTACAAAAGCACGGCCGTCACTTCTTACATCATTATCGATTGTATTTTAAATTCACCAGTTCAGTTTGTTACCAATTTTCTGTCCAAAATCTAATCTGACAAATCAAAACTTTTGTTTGATACAACAAATGTTTGAAACTTAGGAAGTATTCAGACTGGGAAAATGATTTGTTCCATATTGAGTCTTAAACCTAGTATTTGGTCTGTATTCCGACTGGGATCTACCAGGGATTTCTGTTCTGGACTAAAGTTTATAAACAAAACCATGTGACTAAAGATCTCTTCAGCCACTGGCCAACAGCTACAGGGGCGGGTTAAAACAAAAAGAGAAAGATGGAAATGCTGCACTTTGCAAATACTTGTCAAGATTGTTCACTTATTCAAACTTTTTATTTTGCTGACCAATTTTAGACGTCTGTATGAAGGTCAGCTTCAACCCTTTTTACTGCTGCTTTGGTACAGCTGAGGAATGTTGCAAGCCGGTTACTGGGGATACTATGGTACGAGTACGCTGATAAGTGTGAAAACATTGTGAGAAGCAATGATTGTGCCCGAATTTCCCCTCTAATCCCTAACTACTAAAAAACTATATAGTGCGGGGTTATATAGTGCCCTGGATTTTAAAAGCAACTCGGACACAATGCTCACTACTTTCCTTTCATTTGTCTAAACACCAGATATCACTGATTTCACAAAGTGGAAATTGAATTAATACGAACATTTTATGGCCTTTATTTATGACTCCATGGTGTTTCGATTGGAAAAATTGAGAACAGTTTATTTAAATATTAGATTTAAACAAGTTTTTGTTGCATTGTGGTCTATATTATCTAATCTAGTGAGCATTGGTGGACGCTAGTTTTTAGAAGACTTCTGGGAAATTTCGAGTGCACTCGATTTTGGAATTAGTAGATTCGGAGACCACTAGAAAATAGCGAATGAACTATATAATGATTAAGGGGGGAATTCGGTTAAATATAAACTTAAATATTTACTGTTTTTAGATAGTTCTACGGCAATGGTTTTACCAAGAAAAAAACATCTTCAAGAAATCATCTTCCACTGATGGATCAATCAACCTCATGGCTGTGTTTGCTAAAGTTTTCTTCTCTCACAGAAACTCGTTTCGACATTTGAGGGAGCTTAAAGAGTTCGGTAAGTAAATCTAATCCAAAACAATTTCCCAGAACAACCCATCAAAAATTTATGAGGTCTGGAAAAAAAAATCTGCTGCAGATGAATATTTTTGCCAACTTTTTCATAACCCATAGTTTCGTCTTCCCAAAACACATACTTGATTGACGCTGCGCTGTTTGTAAGACGTATAAATGACCTCATTGTTGTTGAAAAGAGTGAAGCTTTTTCTTTGGAGGCTTTCCTCCATCTGGTTTTATTGCTCAAATCACATCAGGGAATAAACCAGGAGAAAACGACTCAAAACAGTCGCGGATGCTGTCAGTGGGACATGTGACAAGGCAGCAGAGAATCCGTAACTAAGGAGACTGGAAAACATGAGGAACACAATAACAGGAGTCAGCTAGATTTTTTTTACTTCGGCTCAGGCGACACACAGATGATGAATTGCTGCTCCGGTTCCTCGGCAAGAAACAAACTGTTCAGTCAGGATGGCTGAGCAAACATGCAAAATTTTAGCTGTAAATATAGTATTTACATTGAAGTGAGCTGGACTAACAAGTTGGCACTGTCCGATACTCAAAGCAGAACTTCCAAGAACAACGGGTACCGGTGAGCAGAAAAAAGACTTTGGAATCTGCACAAGTTTGAGGTGTTGGGGGAGCTCTGCTGAGACACGAAAACTTGTTTGGGCTTCGAGACTAAATGAGTTAAATCAGCTGACATCCAGTCCAACGCCGCTGAACCCACTGTAAAGCCTCATCTGTATTTTGGGGATTACAAAAACAATCCGAGTGCTGTGTGTCAAGCCTCAGAGGCACACAGGCAGGGCTGAACTCAAACAGAATGCTAACGAGGGCTTGGTGATTACGCAACCCGCTCTTCTGTAAACTTCACCTTTTACATCAACAGCAGCACCATTTAACAGGTTGTGTGTATGTGGGGCTGACTGTAAAAACTGTAAAGTTAAAATGTCAACACTGAGCAAGTCCAAATATACACTTTCCTGAAGTCTGTGACGCCAGAACCATGGGGGCCACAACTTATCCATGCATGGAACAACTCAAAATACTTTGGCTTTTGGTGGAGTTATTGGCATATCTGAGACATTAACACAACATAGGTTGTTGCATCACTTGTAAGACACGTTCAAAGCTCAGAAGACAAACAAAATAAGATGGAACGTGGATGAAAGCTTTAGGGGGAAAAAAATAAGATAAAAGACTTTCTTCAAAAATACACAATTGTCTGACTTCCTTGAGCCTATCCCAGCAACTGTTGGGCAAAGATGGGATACATCCTAAACAGGTCATCAGTATGTTACAAGGCCACACCCACTACATCTAGGCATAATTTAAATTCATGAAACATGGTTTTGGACTGTGTGAGAAATCTGGAGTACCAAAGAAAACCCACAGATGAATACAGAGAACAGGCAAACCGGGACCTTCTTGTTTTAAGGTACTAACCATTACACCATCATGCAGCACTGCTTCAAAAACAAATCATGAAAACAGAAATGAACAGTTGTGCGATTCTGTGAAAAACAAGAAAACCATTTGAGTAACCTATATGGAAACAGAAAGTCCAACTCAACTAAGATTCTACTTTCAAAGCCTCTTCTGGAAGCTGTGGTTCCCTCAGAAAGAACAAAGAACTCCTAAAAATTAAAGGTCAATGCCATGAGCTCACAAACAAATCCTAAGTCACTAAAATTTACAGAAACTCAATTAAAAGATGGGCTTCCATGAAAAAAAAAAACTTTAAAATGTAATTGCATCCAAGTCAATGAGGAAAAAGTTGCAACTGGACTAAAAACTGTGTCAGATCTACATTTCTCCAAAAACTGTTTCATTTCCAGTCACTCTCATATGGTTTTCATTTCTCTTATTCCTGCAACTGGTAAATGTAACGAAGAAAAACATGAAAAGATTTGTACCTCTTTTTTTGGAATGCAAATGATAACAGTTTTACGAAAGAGAACTCTACAGAAAACAAGTTTTTCATAGTTTTAAATAACATTGATTCTGATTTTCTCTACTAAATAAAAGGTATAAATGATTGTGATTTAATATATAATTTTAATTTTCACACATCCAGTAAAAATATGTGGGCTACACATAAATATATTAAAAAGTAAGAAATTGTGGTTCGATTTGTGAACCATTGAACTTGATTTGTGAATTGAAGTGGATCAACATCTAAGCCATAATCCACAGCCCTATAAAAGAAATAACCAAAATTATTGAATCCTATTTCTGATCATTGTTTGATCTATTGTAAAAGTGGTCGTTCAATTATGATTATGCCTTTTTTTTTAGCCCAAATCAAAAACACTTGTGTTGTTTTCTAGGACCAGCAGGAGTTTAATCTGAAATTTGAGTTGTGGGTAGAACTGTTAACGCGGAGTAAGCCTGCCCTCTTTTCCCATCATTCTTTAAGTTACACTCTCTCCCGCTAGCTTAAAGTCCTTCACGACCCCTAACAAAAATGGCGAGCAACTTCTCTCATTCATCATTAAAAAGTCGTACTGAACTATTTCTCATTTCCATTGAGCAGTCCGGTAAAGTACGGTCCAGTTTGCTCCCATATTTTGAGCATTTTCATTGTTAAATGGACCCATTAAACAGTACTGAACTGTACATTTTGAGGGGCCCCATCTGTTGTAGGTCCATAGAAAAATAGAACGGGACGGTTGGGACGGAGTCGCTGTTGACACCCGCTGATTGGCAGAAAGTGACAATGACATTAGAAAGCGCCAGAATAGCGCTAAGCTAGCGTTTCAGTTTTCCTCTTTATGGCAGTATTCTTCTCAGTCACCCACAACATTCTTTCAAACAACATTGAATTCCTGTCACACACGATTTACAAAAAGTAAAACAAGAAAAAGGCGAGCTGCTTTTTGCATGACAATGACATGATGACACGCTAGCGTTCTATACCACACATGCGCGGTAAAAACAAACCGCTCAGTGGAAGCACGGCTTAATTGAGTGGAAACGCTTGCCAGAATAAACTGGTCCGTCCCGTACTGTTCCTCCCGTACTGGGCTCCTCAAGGGAAACAAGGCTTAAGTCACACTTTAGGGAAAAATGTATTTTAACAAAATATGAACCAAGAACAAACATTGCATGCACACTTCTATACCATAACACAGTGGTGCTTATTTTTGCTTCATTAAACATGGAATTAAATAAGCATCTAGTATGTTAGCGCACATATGAACAATTATTACGATTACCGTAGCAACACATAACTTACTAACAAGTTAAATAAACTCTATATCATTTTAAATCACAAAATCAGTCGAATTGTTCCTCCTCTGCATCACCTCTGAAGAACCACCAAGACCAGCGTAAGACTGAGCGGCGTTTCTTCTTCTGCTGTCAGTAGCTAATACTGATACACACACCTCGGTGCCCTCTAGTGGTTGTTGCTATTTTTTTTCAAAATCATATACAAGTTGCACCAGAGTAAAAGTGAACTATCTGCTAAACTATGTATAAAAAAAACCACCACTTGTACAACTAGAAAGGCAGTACTTGTTTTTAATTTTGTGAGGTGCGTACATCCACGGTTTTCTCAACTCTGTTTTGATATGTGTCTACTGAAAGAAGGCAAGTGTTAGAAGAATCAAACGGGAGAGAGGTCCAAACATTAGCAAACAACACACAGGCAGAAATCAAGACAGAGTTTACTGTGACACAGACAATACATGACTGTCACTGACAACACCAGGGGGAGAGTCACAGAGACAGAAAGGTTTTTCAGACTTCTAGTGGGCCGTCCTGCGCTGGCTGCGCGTGCGGCTTTGCTTCCAAACTCAATCCATGCACGTGTGGAAAGCAAAGCTCACTGCTGCTGATCATCACTGCACACACAATGCTCCTTTTCACACAGCCTGTTCAAAGCAGGACTGATGTGCCGTCCTGCTGAAGCGGAATCGCAGAGGTGTCGAATGACGAGCCTCCAAGTTGACGGGTGAGGTAGTTACAGATTTGCAGGCACATGAATGATTTGGCTGAATCATCACTGTTTTCACCTGCATGACTTATCAAAAAAAAGAGACAAGGTGCTTTTAGAACCCAATTGTGGCGTTACTGCTGTGTGAAAAGTCTATAGGAACAGTCTTCGCAGGCCTGCCCAGTCCAAATCCAGCAGGGTACAGTACCTATCGCTGTGAGCCTTTGAGTCTCTTAACCGGCTTCCAGGTTGGAAGGCCTGGTAGAAAGCTGTGGAGGGGTTCCTGTGTCAACCACATCCGAGGAAAAGAGAAGAGACAGACAGTGAAAAGATGAAAGTTTCAAGCCTTTAGAGGACCTGCTTTCTTCTTTAGAGCAGCTAAATAACTTAGTTAAAACACAACTGAAGATGTACGGTCTTTCATATTGTAGAACACAAATGATAAAATGCAAAAGTAAGAGGCTTTAATACTTGCCAAGTGTGTAAAATTAGGCAAATCATTTTGATTAAACAGGGCGTGTCCTTAGAGTATTATTGACAAATCGACCAGAGTTTTCTCTGTCTGGTCCGACATACGCAGGTGAGCCCAGATTAAACAAAGGTTGGGATTTACTAATAGTAAACAAAAGTTAGCTCCACCTTAAATGAAGCATGCTCTACCTGACTCTGCAGGTGAATGATGGTCTCACCTTTTTATGGTGTTTGAGTTTTGAAATGGTTTGTCGCACATTTACACATGTGGCTCAAACTTTCAGGTCTATTTGTTTCTCACAAAATCTACCTATAACTAATTTTCATATAAAGCTCGACTTTTAAATATTGAAATATTCGAAAGAAGAAGAAAAAATAAATCAGGTGTCGGATCGTCTTTAGAACTCTGAAGACAATGATCTCTCCTGTGACCTCTGGCATCAAAAAGACATTTCTGCTCACAGAATTGTCCCTCACTGGATATTTGAACAGCTCACAAATTATGGCTTTACTTTTGTGTATTTTCATATATTACAAGGCACTTGAGGATTTTATTTTTGTATCGTGGGCATCTGAAATAGTGGTTTGTTTTGTCAAGTTTGTCCTAAGCATTTCCCAAAGAAACTTTTCCAAAAAACAATTTTCAATATCTATATTAAAGTGAACGGAGAACAGACAGGACACAACGTATGCTTTGTATGGAGCCTCGAAGATTGAAATAGTCTTTTTAAACAGGAAAAAAAATATCCAAGTAAACATTCAGTCTTGCTATATTTGTAGAAACAGCTTGCCAAATGCTCACTTTTCCTCTTAGCTGGTAGTGGCAGAAGTCAAAAACGAATGCTGACTTGCAGAAGAAGTGCTCGTTCAAGCACCAAGTTCCCTTTAAGGGCCCCCTCCCTCAGGCCATGTAACTGCAGCACACTGCTCACCAGTCATACAAGTAGAGCTAGCAAAAAACAAAACAAAAAATTAAAAACTAAAGAGCGCAGTCCACTGCTGTCAGATTTATCTATTGGAAAAACAAGTGTAAAAATTTATTTTCATTAAATAAAAACATCTAAAGTATTTTTTTAAATGTTATTTCACAATCCTTTTTTTCTTTAATAATTTCCTCCAACTGTTGCTAAGAAATCCAATGAGCAGCAACAATTTAGAAGTTTAGGATAAACTCCTGCGTTAGCCAGAAGGACACTGTGTTCTAAGGTTAGGGATGTATGTTGGGGGCGGGAAAGGAAACCCCGCCTTTGACAATCCATCCCCCCCACCCCCACACCTCAACACACACACACACTCGATTTACAGCATGTGTGTGAATATTACAGCAGCCAAAGCTGCTTTCCTAGAAATCTCTGGCACAAACTGCCTTTGTCACATTACCTCATGACTAAACACTCTCACTCGCTCCTCTGGCTCTGCTTAATATTACTTCGTGGGCATCTGTGCAAAAATATTGCAGACACACACCTCCACAGAACGTCTCTCTTCCTCTCAGCTTGAAAGCTCTGCATTAGCCAGCCATGAGCTGAAATCAACAAAAATCAGATGACTTGGAGTGTTTGCGAGGTAAGCACCGGACTCATCCTTCCCTGTTTTCAAGCGGCAAACGCTCGCCTCTCAATGGCTTCTTTTGTAAGTCCAAAAACGCAACATGTCAATATCTATCCATGAAAGCCCCTCTTTGTCTTCTCCATAAAGCTAAAGTACAGGATCGAGGAGGGAGCATATAACCTGGCAGTTATGTGCGGCATAAGAAAAATCTCTTTTATTTCTCCTTAAGCCTTTGGCTCAAGGCGCAGACGCCAAGCTGAAAAAACAATGGCTTCGCTTGGTCAAGCCTAACCAGATACGACCCCGGAGCAAATGTATGACCTGGCAGCAGACAAAAATAACCTTCTGGCACATTTTTACTGCTCGATGTCATCCATCTGGTAAAAGCATGACACAGCCCCGTTCCACTCCCTTCGTTTTGTCAAACCACCAGTTGAGTCACAGATGAGCCCCAACAAGCTGATTACAAAGAAAACTAAACAGAGGTTTAGTGGAGAGCAAAGTCTGCAAAGCAGTTAAGAGCTCAAACTAGGAGGAAAAGAAATACTCAAGCAGAAGAATAAGAAACACAAACCTTAAAAATACAAGATTGGAGGCAAAAAACACATATATAAAGCTACAAAGAGAAGGCTCACAAGGCCCAGTTGTGACTTTGTTATCACTCCAAACCCCCACTTTTTGCTGTAACACAGCTTTTTATTGTATTCGGATACACCCAAGAGGCTTAAGGGATTATAACCAAAGCTTTGGAGGCAGGAAACGGACAGGTGAGATAAATCAGGAAATCTTTCAGCAAGTTTCAGGATGTAGTTAAGGAAAAGTGAGAAGCTGCATGTTAATGGCATCACAACAAACATCTGGTAGCAGCAGTTAATGCAACTATACCAACCATACCCTCATAATGGCTACAGCAAAGGTCAAATTCTTGTCCTAAAGAACAGCCTCCCCTCACCGAGTGATTTACAAGTTCTGCCGAGGTAGAAGCCGCTCATTAAGAACCAGGTTTTTCCGATATGTTAATCCAAAACATGGGTGGAAGTCAGGAACAGAAGAGCCTTGCCAAAGTGAATTATCCAGGAGATCTGGTAACAAACTGACCATAAAAACATGGACTGGAGAGAAAGAAATTTGAATCATACTTGAAGCTCCATTGTGGAATTTGGGGATTCAGTTTAATAATAAAACTTCTTTTTTCAAAATTGTAATAAAATCTGTAACAAATACTTTCTACTAGATGTTCACATGTTACACATTAAATGGCAGATACTTACGTAGCGCTTTACTACTTTCCTAGAAGCCCCTAAGTGCTTTACAGTCCCAGTCCCATTTACACACTGGTGGCAGCTTCGCTGTCCAACACTGGTGCCATCCTATAACCACCAGGAGCAATCTAGGGTTCAGAGTCTTGCCCAAGTACACTTTGACACATGGGTGGGCAAGGTGGGAACTGTAAATATGAAATGTGCACTTTTTATTATAAATATATCAAAATCTAGGCCAGCAAAAAACTTTTGTCCTTTGAAAAGAAAAAAAAAACATAAAAGAACTTGTAATATTATTTTCCCCACTGCACTAAACAGAAGTGGCAACAAATATCACCTTTTGCTTGACAAGAATGATCAAATACTCTATTGAAAAGAAACAAATTCACCCTTTATATTATTTTCTGTTAGCAATGTAACTCTAGTAAGTCGGATGTTCCTTTTGCTTACCTCCAGGCAAATTACGTCCCTCCCCATTTCTGTCATTTTCCCTGTTAGAAAGAGTCAGTACTTCGTCATCATCACCAACTGCCCCTTTCACACTCAGAACAGAAAGTTCAATTAAGAAGATTCACAGTGAAACTACAATAAAGAACTGGACTTTACTAGACAAAACTTGAATGACCTGAAAGATAATTGGATTAAGTATCGGCTCTTGATCTTTTTACATTAAAGCACACCTAGAAGTTTTAAAACTAAAACAGGATTTGACACATCGCCAAACCTAAGTATTTCTGAGGTAAATCCAAATCCTGCTTGGCCATTTAGAGTCATGATCGGATAGATGCCAAAAGATTTACAGCACCAGCTTTCTATACTTTGTTTACTCTCCTCAACAGGAAGGATAGAAAGGAGGTCAGGTTGCACACGATGTACATATCAAGTTTTCCAGCATCACAAGATTGCTTTGTTCTGGTTTGTAGCCTCACAGTAATGCTGACCCACAATCCACTGTGTAGTGATGTCAGCAGTCATCCTCAATTTACCATTTTCCCCCCTGGAGTCATTTTTAACCATCTCATCAAAAAAGGTAGGGAATAAATACTGGCTATGCTCCTTTCATCCTCTCGAGAAAGAAAAACAAAAAAACGTGAAAAGGCACACAGTGCGTATAACAGCAGGACTTTCCCACAAGAGGAATGCAGCCAACATTAAAACACCTGTGCATGTCTTGTAATTATATGTCAAAATCAATCAGTAAGGAGGTAATAAGGCCTAAGGACCCACTCGCACCAAGAGTTTCACTGTACCGATCCACAGTAGAACTATTTCAACCTCGGCCTGGTCAGTGCTCACAGTTCCCATTAAGATCGTACTATATGTAGAAAAATAAATCCATGAGGTTTTAAAATTTTTTTTTTAAAAAAATCAGAAAAATCCTTAACAAAAAAATGTTTTTAAATTGTGTTTCCTATGAAACAATGACCTTTTTCTGCCCTGCAGCTTCACTGAAGATATTTATTTTGACAGAAGTATCACAAACGAGAATTCCCTCCTTTGAAATTATTTGAATTTTAAAACAAATGTTGAAAAACTAGAAAAACTGCATTTTTTGTTTACTTCTAATTTATATTTTATTCCTTTAATTTTAATTTTAATAAATAAAAACAGAGCCAAATTAAAAGCATCAATTCAATAATTGCATCAGGACTTGTGCATCTGTAGATTTTTTTCTCTTTGTTAAAACCAAAGTTTATCCAATAGGTACCATTATTTCTTTAGATTATCCTTATAAAATCAATAATTTTTTGATCAAAGTATTTTAAATTTCTCCACCTCAAGAATAATTTCTTAGTTGTTCTTTGTGGAACATTCAATACAGTTATTAATGTACTGAACACTGTAAACATATTCTCACTCCAAACTCATCATATATGGACGTATGGTTTGGGCCCCGTCCGTGTCCCTTTTTCACGTTTTGGGTGACCCTAACTTGTAGTATTTAGATGTGCTGGCTGGTCATTTTTTGACGAATCATGGGTCCCCAACCTTAAGGACGTTGAACAGATACCAGTCCCATACCCTGATTAATGTATGCATTTTTCCCTGTCTGTGGGTACAGAGTGGCCCTCAGACCGGTCCAGTTCGGGACCTGGAGTTTTGGGACCCCTGATTTAATGGGAACAGCCAGTATATCAAAAAATGACGAGTCGGGGACACCCAAAACATCAAAAAGTGACGCAAAGAGGCCCGAATCATACATCCATACATGACAAGTCGGAAGTGATTATGCATCGACTCTGTTTACGGCTCTATTACGTTTCTAGAAAATTGATTACGTAGAAGTTTGTTTTTAGTTAGTCGTTTCTGATGTTCTTCCAGCTGTAGCTCTGCCAAAGTGAATTATAAAAAAAGTTTGAGGTTGGAGGTCATGGTGGATATTTGATAAGGCCAAGTATGATGTTCTGGTGTGAATTGACAGATTAATAAAAACAGTAGCTGAACCACATCTGACCTGACACAGCTCTTTGGTTCGGTTTGAACTGGGGATATTGTAAAATACAGAGTTATTCAAGTTTGTTTTTGCTGTGGATTTCTACTAAGCCGCTTGAAAAAACTGACATAAAACAAGGGTTAATTTTCGGGAGCAACTTCTTGGCATTTAAGTCAAAACCTATTTGATGATCACATCAGACATGTAAAAGACGAGGCCCATCAACACTTCCTCTGGTCCACCTCTTTCTTATCACAAGTATTCACCTGAACAAGCTTTGACATGGAATAAAGCAACCACACTAGCCAAAGGAAGAGCTTTTTGTTGGGCATTGTACATCTTACTTATTGTATATATTGCGAACTGTGAGGCACCTCTTAAAAGCACCAAAAACATTTAAGTTTATTATAAATAGGATATATTTATAAATGGGCATTGATCCAACACATAAACGAGAAGTCTATTAAACCAGATTGAAGCTCCATATGTGAAACCAAGATCATCAAACCAGTTCAAAACACAATTGTTTTCTATAGCATTTGATCCACAGTTAAAAAGGCAGTTCAAACCCTGGAGTGCTGTTCTTTTTGTGTGTCTCTTTACACCATGTCCAGATGATGAGTGAAGCAGAAGATGACGGACCAGCAGGATCAGTCAAACCAGAACAAGTTTTCTTTGAAGAACTGCTCTAAGGCTGAAAGAAGGCTAGAACGAGTGGAAAAGCAAGCACACGAAGTATTCAGAAGATAACAGACTACAATGGAAGAAACTACTGTATATATGTAACCAGAACAATGTGAGAACCACTTTCATAACGACTTGTTGCCCCCTTGAATATTAGGATTCAACAATGATAACCGTAATGCTCTGATCTAGCTCAGCTGGTGGACAGAATATTACAGATTCAATGTAGTCTGAGCCTTAGCACAAATAATAAAAACCCAACCTGTAGGCCAGTGTTGAACATCATAACACCCAGTTATATCATTCCAACGGCTAGCACCAAAACAGTCATTGACTTGTGCTGAATCTAAAGAAAAGTGGGAGGAAAATTATTGTTTTACCCATTAGCCTTAGTTTTGCACATAAAGTGACACGGGGTTTCAGTTTGATTACCTTTTTTTTTTAAGTAATTTTAATAGTTGCAACAATTAAATAAAGCCTACAAGTTTATTTTAGCATGTACTGTTTTCCTGAAAGTTAAATGCAGAGAGAGGTATTGTGTTTAAACATTTACTGAACGCAAAAGAAGTGATGAATGTAGTCATTTGGATGGCAAAGTGACAGTGGGACTCTTATAAGATATATTTTAGGTACATTTTGTGTTCTTCTGCTGCACTCCAAAGCCGGAGGGAGGGTACTGAACTATTTTCCTGCATGTCTGGAGCAGCAGAAAGCTTTCATTAAAAATTATTCAGCTTCATTTTACATGCAAATTCTTTTTGAGAAAAAGATTGCATTTACCTTTAGTCCAATGCCTTTAACGCCCGCTGGAAAATACATGCAAATTCTTTGTAACATGTACTAGAAACTACCATTTATAAATAACACAATTGACTGCAGGGTTTAAGTGAAATGATCTGAAACGGCTTTAAAGATATTAAAACAACACAGCTTCAGCATGGGAAGAAAAACAGGAGGATGTGTTGTGCAGCTCTAACAGGGTAAAACTGTGGTGCTTTTTGTAAGTGCTTAAGATTTTTGAAAACACAGTTCCAATGTTCGGCCATGAGGATCAGCCGCAGTCAGAAGGCCTGCCAGTTGACTTTCACTCCTCGTGTTCGAGCTGACCAACGAGCTCCAAGCACAATCCACAACTCCACTGGGATTTGACTTAAAAGTAAAAGAAAAACCACTTAAGATAGTGACTAAATCCATGGTCTTTCATGTTTTCCGGTTATCCCTGCCCAACCAACTGCTGCTGATTACATGGATCAGCAGTGTTTCTTTATTAAGAAACAGTGAGGGCAAATGTGTTGGATAAGATGCAAAACAATGGAACTCAAAGCCTGGATGTAGACTTCCCTGCCCTACATGGCAACAACCACATGTTACTGTTGACAGCTGTTTGGAATCAGTCAACATGAAACGAGTGTCTCCAATCACAAAAATGTTTTCAAATCTTCAAGCACGAGTTTAAGCCCTTATTTTGCTCATTATAAATTGGTAGTTTAGGCTTTGTTGTAATTAGGCAATAAGAATATAGCTAATGATCAGGGTTACGAACTTGGTAGCTTTTGTTGCTGTTTAATAAAAAACAAATCCTGACTTTTCTGTGCAGCAAACTTACTTCTGACTTACTTGAAGCCTCTTGCTCTACTCAGAGAACAATCATCGGGGTAGCAGTGGCTGTTGTCTTGCCCTCCTCTGAGGTAATGATATCTAGCTTTTTGAAAACTATTAAATAAAAGCACCAGATAAAGAAGAGGAGGTGACAGCAGGGCACTGATAGACAAAAAAAAAAGTAAAATAAGGAACTGAATGGAAAAATTTTTTATTTAGAATTTCTAAGTGTCATTCTTTTCCATTAACTCAGCAGGCTATATTATGTCCGTGCTGTACAGTTTACTACAGATCCATTGCACTTTGATAGATTACTTGCAGACAGGTTACTAAACTAAAATGGTTGGTCATGGGATCTAATCAGAGGCTAAACAGTCATTGGCGAGCCTGGGAAAGACACCAAACCTGCATAACCCTAATTGTAAAAAAAAAAAAAAAAAAAAAGTAGCATGAATGGATACAGTAGATACTAAAGTCCATATAATATGATGCACTGCAATGACTTAAAAATACCCTGGTTTGATGGTAGGTGAGTCTTGTACTTTAACATCGTTTCCTAATTTGTATATCTCTAGGAAAGAAAATAAATATCTGTGAATCACAAAAAAATAGAATCAATTACACAAGATAAAATGGCATTATTCATTTTAACTGATCCTAACTTTTAAGTGTATGATTGTATGTATTAAAAGTTTGGTGCTTTAATCTGTTATTAGAGAAAATACCAGTGTCATTCGGAAAAAAACGGATCACCTTCCATCTGAGTGAAGCACTCTGGATAAAATGTGCCACCAAATGTCATTTAATACGACCAGCAAGCCCAGTGCGGAAACAGGGAACAGAGCGAGGGGTATCAGCTGAATAGAAGGTGGAGAGCAGTGTGAGGGACACCAAGTAAAAACAGGATGCAGAAGTTAAGAGAAGAGTTCACGGAGGGGAAAAACCCGGCAGTTTTATCTCTGTGATTGTCTTTATGTCACACTTCCACCGAAAACACTTTCCTGAGAGCTGTGGTAGCTTCAAACCAACTGTTTTGCTACACCATGTGGGTTTCCTCAGCCAGGTTTTTCTATCCCCAATGTGGATACTTGTACTTAAAAAGGACCAAGTACAAGACACACCCCCAATAAACCCAATAAAGGAGCAGAGTCTCAACTCAAAGAGGAATGACTCCCTTTACGTAGAAACAAAAAGAAAAGGAAAAAAACCCTCTTGGCTTGGTTTAGAGAAAATAGACTTTATCCACAGCACATCTATTCAAGTGATACCCAGTTGCAAACTCCATTAACCAGATGATGGTTCATCACTGAACCATATCTTGATGTTTTGTCTCATCTGTCAATTGTATTAATTCTTTATGAGCAAAAATCAAAAGTTTGAGGCCGGAAGGAGAAATTGACTGCATTTATTAATGCCAAGCAAGCAAACCTTTTTTGTGATAATGCGACACAGACATCCTAGTCCCAGAAAAATTACATCCTGTGCAATTTAAGTGCCACTGAACCGTACCAGACAATGGAATAGAGTGAATACTGAAGCAATAGTAGAGGTCACCTGGTGTGAGTGCACCCATACAGTCAGTGGGCAGCTTACCATTTGTTGTAAGGGTCTACGAACAATTATACACAACTTCCAGTATGTAGAGAATATAAAAATAACTGGAAAACGAAAGGTTGGAATGTCATAAATGTAGCTAAATTGCAATTTGAATAAACAAAAGGGGAGTCACTATGCAGCTTCCTTTCAAGTCCAGTGGTCATACCACAGTTGCTGAAGCAGAGGAATGTCATTTAGTCCTGCAAATGTTCATGAGCAACTGGCATGCCATTTCAGTCGGCTAACTAAGAAACAACTTAAAGTTCCAGGTGCGTTGATGCCACAGCTCTGAGTTTAACAGTTCAATCAGTGGTTTTACTGTCATTAAAACCTTTCTAAAATAATTAACTGAAAATAAAAAGGAGCGTGCATGAGAACAAGTAAAGTTGGCAGACACTCCCCACTGCCAGGTCTCTTATCAGCAGAACAGGAGCTCAGTGGAAAGACTACTGCTCAGTGTCTGATAGGACCATGCTGTTACAAGAGCCCCTGGCTCTTATCGACAGGGCAGCTGGGACCCCTCACAAGCAAAAACATAGGTGCTCTGAAAACGCACTGCGTGAGATCAGCAGTAGTGTCCAAAACCTCTGCGTAAAAATATGGTGGATCTTAATTATTAGCTTCTGTTACAAAACTTGTATCCACAGAAAATGATCTGCAAGAACCTAGATTTGAGAAAAAAAATTAACAAAAAATTGTTTTTGTACTTGATAATCCTCTATACGAAATTCCATAACACCAAAAGGTGACTTCTTTTTCACAAATTAGCTCTTTTCCAAAGTGCTATAACACTACCTGGCTGATCTGAGGGGGAAGGAGTGAAACTCTGCAATGCCTCATGGGACATTTACATGAGACCAATCAGAGTTTAGCAGCCAACAACACACAGGAAGGATATGAATATTTAGGGGCCAAAACTACATCACAGTTTTTTCATCAATGCTTGTGCTGTACTGAGTTTGAGCATGGAAATAAATGTAATAAAAGGGGTCTTCCAAAGTCAACATAAAGCAAAACAGTAACACAGTAAAAAAGTAACACATCCTGGTTTTAGTTTTTTGTCTTAACCCTATGGAATTAACATACTTATCAGGTCAACAGCTGAAGCACAGATCAGAAGATGCCTCAAGCCTTTATTGTGCAAGAGTTTTCTGCAGATCCTTGCCAAAAAAAAATTCTGCATTAATTTGCTCCTGATAAACGCTTCAAAAATTCAGAACATGCAAAACATGTTACGAGAGTCTGGAAAAATGTGGAAATGTTTAAAACTTCAAGCTGACATTTAAAAAGAAGGGATAAAGATATTTTAGTGTAGTTAGACTTGGAAACAGAGAAGAGAATGTTGGGAAATTTCATTCACCAATCCTTGTGACATACAAACGCACACAGAAAGATGTTTAGATTTGTAAAAATAAAAAAGCCATGATGCGGGGCACTTTTTGACATTTGTCGTCAGAAACCTAGACCTAAACCATGAACAGCACCAAGTAAACAAAAAAGCTGTTACATTGCAAGCATGTACATATTTAAAAATTTAATCTGTGTAATGCAGGAGTCTCAAACTGGCAGCCCGTGGGCCATTTGTGGCCCCAAAGTTGATATTTTGCGGCCCCGCCTTAGTATAAAAGTTCAATATCTACTAAACAATATCTTCTGCATGTCCACGCTTCTTTGATGATAGCCTTGTATTTGCTTTGTGATGTTTCAGCTAATTTTTTGCTTAATATTTTGCATTTGATATTATCATTGGATCTGGTCGTCATAAAAGTCCTTAGTAACAGTTGCTAGTGACGTTAGCTCCTGTCATTTTAGAAGACGCAGAAGATATTGCTTAGTAGTCCATTAACATGAACAAAGATTGAGTAAACTTGGTCAGTAGACATAGAGACAATGGATCATAGATATAGACAATGGATGCAAAAACATATTTTGGCACAAATGGAGCCCCATACAGCCCAACCTCAGCCAGACTCTGCCTCCAGTGGACCCAAGGTAAATTGAGTTTGAGAACCCTGCCTTAATGTCTTTCAACAATGGCAGAAATGCACTTGGCTTAGCTGTCTGTGGAGGGGACAAAATCACCACTGCAGCATCAAATGTCTGCTGAGAAGATTAAAGCTATTTCCCAACAAAGCCACAATGATTTTAGAAACAAATTTGACTTCTACAGGGATAGAAAGAAGATGATGATGATGCAATGGCCACAATGAAAAACGAAAAATGCTGAATTATTTCAATCAAATGGGGCAAGGTGTTGCCATAGAATTGTAAGTAGTCGTAAACTCTTCTTACACAATCATGAATGTTTCACTTATTAAAATCTGCACAAGTAACGAAACTGTCACCAGACTTTGTCATCATGCAACTCCAACACAACTAACTTGCTTCGCTTTAGACAAATCAAATTGTTTAGATGCAGACATGACCCTGTGAACATCCTCACAGTATTAACCACTCACTGTGACTGTAAAAATGTCAGGTTCTGATACATGTGGACATACTAGGGGTGTAACGGATCACAAAACTCACGGTTCGGGTCGTGTTACGGTTTTAGGGTGACGGTTCAGATCATTTTTCGGATCAGTGATAAGTTAAAAAAAAAAAAAAGGCGACAAAAACCAACAATATAAAAGCTAATTACATTTTGGAAACACTTCAAATCATATATTCAATAAGCATATAAAGTACTTCACACACACAATATTTACACATGCAACTTCTAAACATTTGGTCATTGAAGCCTATTTATTAAAACAAAACTTATATAAACTTTGAACACAAAATGCTAAAACATGTAGTTTCCAATGAAATTTGCATGTCTTTAGACCAAATCTACAAAAACTGGAAGAAAAGAATGATTAAAAATAGTGTTGAAAATACCAAATCTATCGGGATTATTCCTTAAAATTAAATCATAAATAAAAAAGTAAAAATTATTTTTTTATATTAATTGCTTTATTGAAACTAACTGTGGGAACATTTAAAGGTTTTAATTAATAATTATCTGTAAAACGTGGCACTTCCGCGCCCGCTTTTCCTGGTGATTTTTGACATCTTTGGCTTGCCATACATTTGTTCGGTGATGGCACCGGCAAGTCCATAACGGAGAAGCAGCTTTCTCCTGTGTGAGATAGTTGCTGCTTTTAACTGGGAGATTCTTTGAACCCAGTAATAGAAACGTATACCGATGCTTTTAGTCAGCTCTTAAAATTAAATCAACCTGATATCAATCGATCTCCGTCCTTCATTATGAAGTCGAGAAAAGTTTTTGACAGAAGCTCCTCCCACACGGAGCTTCAGGTGAACGGACTTTAAGATAACCGTGAAGCAGCTACTTTAGTGCTTGTCAAAACAAAGAGGGTTTAAATTATGCTAACGTGAGATATGCGCATGTGTAGGCGTTGGGGCGGTCCGCGGTACACACGTGTTCCGATCCGTGGCCTTTGATCCGTACAGACCACGGATTTTACGTGATCCGTTACACCCCGAGGACATACAGTACACAGTAGAATTTAGATTTTCACCAGCTAAGCAAGAAAACAAGAAATCTTGTTGATCTTGGCAGCGAGTAAGAGCAGCAGAGTCAAACTGAATTGACCTTTTTGACGCAATGACTTCTGGATGCATCTTTCAAGTGGGCTAGTAATAGAAATATTGCTAGATTTCCGTAATTTAGAGACATCCCCAGCATTTTACTGTTGGGACAGTACCACTACACCAAAGCTAAACTCTAGTACAGACCAAAGAAGGAAATTTTCTGGCAGCAGAAAATGACCCCTGGTTCAGTAAAGTAATCACTTGAATGTAAACAAGTTCACCAGTGGAAGTGAGATAGGGCCCACATTTCAAGTTAAGAAAAAAAAGCCAGCAGTACAAATCTATCCCAGCCAAATTAAGAGGGGGTTGGAAATGCCTCATTGGTTAACATGGTGCAATAAGGTGATGAAAGTAGAAGTCAGTAAATGATAACCAGAAGACTAGTCAGTCAAGCAGTAACTCAGTTTTCAGAAATTTGCTCTTTTTTCTCAGATGAATTTAAGTTTACTGCAACACCTTTTAAATGCTGGCTTGTAGTTATTTCACAAGATTTCTGCCATGATCTGACACTATCAGCGCAGCGGTTTGTGATGGGTGTGGCCTGCATGACAAGTCTACCTGAGTGACCACCCCCTCTATATGTCTTTACAGAAGAACCCCCCCCAAAAAATATAGTTTTATGGTATTGTTTCTATGTTTTTGGTTTTTTTTTTTATTCTTATGACTTTTTTAATCAAGTTATCTGAAATCAAGTTTTTGAACTTGTTTTGTTCCAACTATCTTTGGGTTGTTCCAGTCCATGATGTGATTGCTTATTTTGAAGTGATTGGATTTTGCCAACTTGAAGCTTTGTCCTTTTTAAATGAAAAATCTTAGAAGTCTTTCAACAGTCTCCAAATTAAATTAATTTCTATTCTCCCTTTTCTTCTTTTAAACGCGTGTCTCATTTCTATGATATATTGTTTTGAGACTTAAACTGCACTGCATAAATTTACATCACATTTGTTTTTGGCTTTACTTTGTCATTTGGATAAACATAATTTTGAGCAGTCGTGTGATATGTTTATGTTGTGCTTCTTAATTGGTTCCATTATCATATAAGTTCTATTATTGAATTGATGTATGGAATGGTGATCATATCTTTGTAGATTTGATCTTTTCTCCACCTGCTTTACAGTTTCTTTATTTCCTTATTTTCTGCATGTTCTCTCTTTGTTTATGACCCATCTTGGATACTGACAGCGACAATCCCCCCCACAACACACACACAAGTCACAATATCACCTGCTGGTCTGCAGTCTACATCATAGAAGCCATAAAAATCAAGAAGCACAAAAACAGAACCACAAACCATGGTTAGGGTGCATACAGACCAGGACCGCACATTAAATCGCAAATGTATATTTGTGTGATAGCAGCCTCTGCAATTCTTTCTTTTGCTAAAGAAGGCATAAAATGCAATAAATAGTTTATACAGATATAAAATAATCTTAGCTAAAGTATTTAAGAAATCTAATCCAGCCTTTAAGCATTTGGACCCCTTCACATCGTAAACAAATTAAATGGAGCTCTTTTATGCTATATACCTGCCCACTAAGTAGGGATGTAACGGATCACAAAACTCACGGTATGAATCATGTCACGGTTCAGATCATTTTTCAGATCAGACAACACTCGTCCAAATAAACAATGTCTTTATCCTAATTTGTCTGAAGAATTAAAAAAAAAGAAAGTGTCTGTACGTGAAAGACACGAAGAATTTGACTTTTCTTACTATGCAATATCATCCCCAGAAAAAAGAACAAAAAATAGATAACATGACATTTTTTGGCCACTAAAAAAAAGTTTGCGAGGCAATCCTTGTTTTAAAGTGTCCAAAGATATCAGCCATTCTTAATCTATTTTGCTTCTACCAAAAATCAAGACTTTTTAAATGGGTCTTTAAAATAAAAAACTTTTTTTAAGAATTAGCCTTTAGAGCCAGTGTTTTCTTCTGTACATGTGTTACTCATTTCACTCCTCCAAACTTAAAAGTTCCAAGGTGAGAAGAAGCATTTTAGCAGTTATACAATGCAGTCATTTATATATATTATAAGAGTAAAATAACTTTAAAAGTAGTGTGTGGATGCTCCATAGATTAGCAGCCTAAGGTAACGCCATTAATAAAAAATCATTTGTGTTTCTTAGGATCTGTTCAGATTGGACACAATTGAGCCACTTAAAGTCAACCAGAGTTTGTCTCCCTCAATAATGGGGAACAAAGTTCAAGTCTGAACAAGGACAAACGAATCCTGGTCCCGGACAAGGAAGCGCTCTCTGACCCATCTTTCGAGGTCTCTGTTAGTTTCCAATCGGATGAAACTTCGATTCACTCTGAGATTCCTCAGTCTGAATACTATCCTCTGAGACCGAAACAACTGAACCAAAATGGCCACACCATAGCTGGCAGTCACGTGATGTAAACAGTGAAGGAATAACACAACAGATGAGCCACTGACAGAAGTAAAGCAGCAAATTGTCAAGTTAGCAAATGGGGAAAAAATTATTAAAAATGTAGTCAGATGAATTTGGGCTGATTAAAACAACTTTTACGTGATCCATGTTGCTTCTCACTGTTTTACCAACAATCTATGTCACAAACACTTATTAGCGTACCTTGTAGCCATAGCGTCCCCAGTAGCCACAATGCAGCATTCCTCTGCTGTACCAAAGCAGCAGTAAAAAGTGTTGAACCTGGCCTTCATAGAGACGCTCAAAATCAATCGACAAAATGAAAAGTTTGAATAAGTGAAAAATCCTGGTATTGCAAACTGAACCACCTCATCTTTCTCTCTTTTTTTTTGACCCGCTCCCGTAACCGAGGGCCAATGACTGAAGAGATCTTTAGTCACATGGTATTGTTTAGAAGGTTTGGTCGGAAACAATAATCTCTGGTGGACTGCAGTCTGAATTCAGACCAAACCCAATCATCAGAACTCGATCCAGAACAAATAAGTGGGCTCAATCCGAACCAACAAACTTTCCCAATCTGAATAAACCCTTAGTTTTATTTTTACCATCAATTAATTTCAGATCTCACGGTTTTACAAATATTATATTTGTTAAACTAGTAAAATAAAAAAGAAACTACTAAGGTATGCACAAACAGAATAACTGACTAAGGGTACATGATTCATATAAAAATAAAGAAATGAAAAAATAAAGAAACGGACAAAAATAAAGCCTCTAAATATTCCAAGAATTTAAAGTTCTTTAGAAACTACTGCTCAAGACCATAACAAGGAGGTAAACAACTCTGTAATAGTACTATTTATTCATCACTCTTTGACTATTTCACAATATGAGAGCAGGCTGACAGCTTGTGTTTTTCAGACTGTCATACCCCTTATTGAGTATAAGTAAAAAGGTCTCAGTTGAAATGATCAGAAGGGTGCATGACACGCTGTCATTGCGTTAATGTCCAATCAAAACTCCCAAAAATTGAGCGCCTTTTATTCTGCTCTGCATTTCCTGTCTGTTCTACTTTCTAGCACCTCTGTGAGGTTGAAAATGGAAACCACTACAGATTTCAGACACTATCATTTCCGCATGCGAGTGCCATCTACTAAAACTGTTGCAAGAAGCTCGTGCTGCATGTACTCAAACTGAAACGTTGGGTTTCATTGTGCGCTCGGCTTTAGATTTGAATATTAACGGAGCGACTGCGCGCCAAAAAGGGGTTTGTCGACACTTCCGATCACACTGGTTTAAACGCGATGAGCTCTTCTTAAAGAGGATCTGCAAGTTTAAAAATCACATTTTCCAGGAACTGCAAGTTATTAAAACAAGCAGAATGCAGCTCATTTATGAGGCTGAAAGGACTGTGCTGACTCATAAATAACATGCTGATGTTGGCTATAAAGGCTGGAGGGTGACACAATGCACAAATGTATACGCTTTTACACACAGGAACACAGGAGTTTCATGTGTTTTAACAAGCTGTTGCTTGAGCAGTGGAACCCGCGGGTGCCTCAGACGTTCTACAC
The DNA here is from genome assembly GCA_003999625.1 of Oryzias javanicus. Classification (NCBI taxonomy): domain Eukaryota; kingdom Metazoa; phylum Chordata; class Actinopteri; order Beloniformes; family Adrianichthyidae; genus Oryzias; species Oryzias javanicus. Next base: position 15,824,937 of record CM012453.1, read on the forward strand.
TCCACCTACTTCTTTAGGGCTTAATAAGAAGCAACAAACATGTTTCCTTCCTGTGTTCCACTGCTCTCTTCCTCATACACGCTCCCCTGCCTCCATTACTGCCCCTAACTTCACAAGGGGGAAAAACCTAATGTGTTTGACAAGATAAACTGATTTTTTAAAAATCAAAGAAAGGCTGTGAGATGTCAGGAGGGTGGTAAAGCGAAAAGGGGTTTCAAGTAAAGATGCAGAGTAAAAAGCTACCTGTCTTCCTCCCCGTCGACAGGTATGGTGATCCCAAAAAGGCTGTTGACAGTCGGGGTGGCGAGCTGCAGGCTTTCAGGCATGAGGGACTTCACCGGTTCCCTGCCAGAGACAACCAGAGACGGTGCATAGATAATCCCCTCCGACTTCCGTCCGGCGCTGCCCTCCGTCAGTCCAAATCCAGCAGCGAGGGAGGCCTGCACTCCCGGAGCTTTGCTGACAGTTCTCTGAGCGGGAGGCAAGCTGGAGGTGGTCACATTTGGCATGGCTGCACTGGAGGCACTGAGCACGGCGGCGGGCCCAGTGCTGGGCACACTGGAGCTCACTGCGACGACAGGCACGTTTTGTACAACGGAGGACATGGGGTGGCCGGGGGGCACGATGGAGCCTCCGACGTGCATGGAGCCTCCAGCTCCTCCCAGCAGTACGGTCTGTCCAGCAGATACAGGTCCTGCTCCGGCAACGACGGCGTTTTCAACCTGACCCGACGCCGCCCCAGAGACTGGAATGGAGCCTTGTCCGACAGAGAGTCTGGACACTGGGAGTGTTTGGCCAGTAGCAGGCCCCAGAGGTTGATAGAACTCAGTCTGGTTCTGGACGTGCCCTGATGACTGATGATGGCCAACAGGAAGCTGCGTCGGTAGCGGCTGTTGCTGGGGAGGGTACACAAGAGGCTGGGCTGATGGGGTCACCATGGGCGACTTCTGAATGGGGAGAACGGGCTGAGGCAGGCCGTTCTGACCAACAGGCAGCATGTTCTGGAGAACTCCTTCGACTGACTGAACCGGAGTGGCTGCAGGCTTCAAGCTGTAGATCTGCTGTGGTAGTGTCTCCACTGGGTGCATGCGAGTGGACGAGTGGGAGGCCTCTGCCATGGAGCCCAAGCTCAGACTCGAGTGTGTTGCAGGGGAAACAACTGAACCTCCCGTGAGCCCCAGCCCACTGTCTCTGTCTGCAGCGGGGTCCAGTGTTATGCTGCCGTGTCTTATACTATCTACAGTCCTTCCAGCGTGGGAGGCCTCGGAGTCCTTCTCATAGAACTCCGTACATGTCCATCTGCCCCTGCGAAAGGGCTCTCCAGTACCATGATCGAGTTTAATGACCCTGAAACGTGAGGAGCAGCTCACCGTGGAGGTGCTGGAAGGAGGAGCGGCGCTGGTCGATGCAGCAGGCTGTGATGTGGTGACCGACACGCTGGGTGTTGGAGGCGGCTGCTGCTGCTGTTGACCACCCTGACTGGAGCCGGACACTCCCCCTTTGCGTGGTTCCCCACCAGGGGAAGCCACAGCGTCGGCCTCCCCGACGTTATTCACGCCGTCCTCGGGCGAGCCTCTGTCGCAGGCAGCCTCCACCCGGAGCGGCTCGTACATCTCCGCCGAGACGTCTTCATTCCGCGTTTCGTCCGGGTCGTCCAGACTCTCGGTGTCGTCGGCGGCACCGACAGCCGCCACTTGGGCCTGAGTCACACTCGTAATCTGAAAACAGCTCTTTTTCTTCGCCGGCATTTTCGACATAATGACAGTCTGGTTCCGAGTCGGTCAAAAGGCAGACGAGCTGCTAGCATCAACAGCACGTTCGCGGTGGGTTTTCTCCGTCTACTTAACTGTTATCAAAATGAATCTGCGTCATTCTCTTCCTGTTGGTCTCCTGTTGCGTTTCGCAGTTTCTTGTCCGGGACTCCACGCACCGACGAAAGGCTGCGGGAGCTCCGAGGCGGTCCGCACCGGCCTGTTGGTATCCTCGGTTGTCCGGTGGTCGCCGGGCTGCTGTGCTCCCCAGCTTCCGGGGGCTGCTTTGGGCTGAGGAGGGCCCGGAGCCCTTCACCCAACAAGCGAGCTAACGCTTCACACCAACTGGCTGCCGTACACTCCCCCTACGTCGGTACAAGTATGCGAGACATCTTCCCGAACGCGGTCCTGCGTGCCCTCTCCTCACCAGCTCTGTATCGTTAGCGGCCAAGCGGTCCTTATACAATATCAGCAGTAAAGAAAAAAAAACGAAGAATACTCTTCTGAAATATAAGCTTTAAAAAGTGATAATCTTCTGGGAGCGTGCAGTCGCCTCGTTCGCCCAGACAACTCTTGACAAGATGGCTATGTTGTGTTCAGCCGCCGCGCTGCATCGTGGGTAGGAGGTGTGCGCACTTTTGTTTACGTAAAAGCAGTTGGTGAATTCCAAAGACTGGCGACGCTTTCAGGGAACCTCGGAAAAAAATAAGAATTCAGAAAAACTATTGAACATTGATGCACTTTGTTAACGCGTTCTGGCAGAACATTTGTAACTTCATTGATGACAAAATTAAAGTTCGTTTTGTTTTGTTCTGAAATGATTTCTTGTTGGGTCACATATCAAAGATTATACAAAAGGATTCTGGTCTGTTCTTAATAAATGTCTTGCTCATTTTGGACAAGTATCATATTCACAAATGTAAATTCTCTGAACGAAAACCATGTTTCATTGTATAGTTCGATATCTGTATTAAGAGTATCCGGAACTCTGAGAAACATAAAGCAATTAAAATGTTGTCTGTATGTGAAAGATTGAACATTTTGAGAGAAAACTACTCCCCTGGCTTGTTTTTGCATAACTGATTGTGAATCTCTGTAAATTGAAAAAAAAGAGCAATAAAGCTTGTTTAAAAAAATAATTCGGAAAGACTAGCAATCCCACTAGCAAAACCATGTACCAGTCTAAAAGTATTTTTTTATGCACCCTTCTCACGTCCAAATCTCTGTTTCGACTTTCTGTGAGAAAAAAGCTGACTTTTGAGCCTGTATCTCTACAAGTTAATTTTCCAAAAATGACACATTAAATATAACCAATGTGATCAATTTCCAAGTAATTTGTGTAAAATAAAATGAAAGTTGTGTTTTTGACAAGCTTTTGGATAATTGTTCTCATAATAGTCACAAAATAATTTAAGATTAAAACTGCATTTCTGAACCTGAACCTGTGGTTTGAAAAGCTCAGATTTGGGCGGGCCTAAGTGTCCTTGCTCTGCTGCAATTCTGAAGTATCCACTTGCAGATAAATTGATCCATGTGTATCTTCATTTCCCTCGTCTAACCTCCCATCTAGATCAAAATATTGTGGCTAGCTCTAATATTCCTTGCCGTTTTTATTTATTGCTACACTAACTTGTGGGGTGCTATAAGCTAGCGGGAGTGAGTGTAAACAAAGACCTAATGGGAAATTAGATGGAGGCTAACTTCTGCGCCAACTATCCGCCCACAACTCATAGGTAAATTTCTAATGAGCTCCTGCTGCTCTGCAGAAAATATGTCTTAGAAAAAAACTTTTTGATTTTGGCAAAAAACTGCATAATCTTTTTTTTTTTTTCTTTTTTCTAATGAAACACTGGGGACTTTACATTAGAAAAAACATAGTTGGAGTGGGACTTTAACATTTTTGAAAACATTTTGTCAAGAAAAAGACAGGATTTTTAGTATTTATGCAAGTTTGGTCAAATAACTGACTAATACAGAAGACTTCCTCTAGTGTTGTAGAATAAACAGAAAAAATGTTTTTTTTTTTTTTTGTTTTTTTTGTTTTTAAATACATTTTGTAACTTTTGGTGAACAAAGATTGATCTTTTAATCCCCTCCCGGGCTTACACCGCTATCATCATGGCTCTGTTGCGTTGTGCGAGCGGACCAGCTACAGCCGATGCTTGTCTGCATCCAGCTGCGGACACACCACTGCAGCTCACTTTACATTTCTTGTGAACCACTTAGAATCAGAGCCTGCTTTTGCGGTCCACACAGAGGACGTCCTAAAGGGTGTAGTTAGCCTCTTGGGAGAACAAAAAGGAGAAATTTAGATCACTCAGGGCCAGGCCATGTCTGTTCCTTAATATTTTGGTCCAATGCACTGGTGGTAAACTATTTCTCTGTAAAACCTAAACTGTTGAATTTAATGTTGTTACTCTTTTAACTTGTTGTTTCTTCATTTTGTTGAGCTCAATCTTCTTCCAAATCATAGAATGGGCGTAACAAGAGGTTACTTTTTTGTGGACATGAAATAATTATAGAAATATTTCCTTAATTTAAAGCAATCAAAAGTTAGTTTGGGGATGGGGCTGCCAGCTAGTGTAGAGACTGCAAATAAAGGGATGATGGGAAATGAGAGAAGGCTCACTCTTTCTGAGGAAAATTTCTGATTAATTCCTGTCACTCTGCAGATACTATGTCTTGAATTAAGTGTTTTTTTTTTTTTATTTTGCCTAAAAAGCATAAAATCCTAATTAAAAGACCACTATGAACACTTTTTGAATACATCAGGTTTTAAGGAGAACCAGAATATGCTTTTTTTTTCTTTCAATAATTAGGGATGTAGCAATACATTTTTTTTCACAATTCGGTTCAAACCTTGATTTTTGGGTCACAGTTTGATTTCAGTTTGATGTATGATTTGTCTAGTACAAAGTAACAACAAAAAGTAGCTATAATTCAGATATATACTCCCGTTTAAATTTCTGAAAAAGAAGTGGGAATTAAGAAAAGCTTGATGTAATGTAATAAAAACAAATAAAGAATGAATCCATGTCATACTCGGCACAATACGTGTTTGACAATTTAAGCGTAAGCCTAATGGTTATGCAGTACAGACGAAACCATTTACTCTCCCCACATTTTGGTTCAATGGTGTAACATACAATTCGGTTTTTTACTGAGAATTGTGGCATCCCTAATTGTAACTTTGCTTTCATTTCTAAACTTTGAGCATAAAGTAGTAAGATTTTCTCCTCTTCTTACCCCAGCAAGTATTAAAATATGGACTGAAATATTTATTCTATGGTTTTAGTACCTTTATGTAAGGAAAGGAAGTAAGTACTTCCTTTACTGCGTGTGCTGACACAGAAGTATGATTACTCATGAGCTAAACTCTGGTGTGTATTTTCCGCTTTTCTCCGTTTGTTAATATCATTGAAATGTGTTTGGATTCATTGTCTTTGTCTGCAAATTGGCATGGCGTTTGCTTTTTGCCTTCCTTTGAAACATCATGTGGCAAAGAACAAACCAAATGTTTGATCAGGCACATGATGCGAAGATAATGTTTTGTCTGAAAAATTCTCAACCCTGAAATGCGTTTGAAGATTTGACGCATGGTCGTTTCACGTTTTACGTTTAACATTCTTTTTCAACATACCAAAGCTAAACTAAAGCCCTACCAACCAGATGAAGGTCATGCAGTCCTGATAGAAGTTGAAACAGAATTTATTACTAGCATGTGGAACCTGTGTGAATAATTTATGTTTCAAGAATTTCTCTTTTGCATTTCATGCTGAGTGTTTTGTATTTTTTTCCCTTGAAAAAGTTCTGACTCCACCAGAACAGCTAGGTATAGCAGTGATCTTTTTTTTTTTGGTCATGCATCAAACTAAAAGATTCTCTGCTAGACCTCCCTGAAGACATCAGGTCTTTCCTCATAATCCTCTGCAACATTTCTGTAAGCTGCAGTGTTGCTGATATTATTAGCACTCTGTGTGAGTTGTGCAATACCCAATTCACAATGAGTTTTCTTCACTAAATTTACGGATATGTTTAAATAATTATAATTGGCTCTACTACAGCATTATATCTTCCTTAGTTCAAAACTTGCTGTGTTATGATAAAAAAAAAGTCAGGGAATGCAAAGCCTTCAGTGAAGATCTAAGTATATAAAAAGTATTGCGCAATTGTAGTGAATTTATTCTACATAAATTATCATTCTATCACTCTATTTTTCCATAACATAATATTCATATATAACAAGATGGTGCTAGAAACATAAAATAGTTAATTTAGGCAGAGGAAGACTAAAAGCTTAGCTCTGAAATGCACGGACTTCCACTGAATTTTATCAAAGTTTTTTTGAAATTCCAGAATAAAACAACACATAAACCTTAAAGAGAGAAGGTTACTTACCCATACATTATTAAATCTGGGAGTCATTTTAAACAAAGAGCATGAGGTTTTATTTGTTTTCTGTCCAAAGTGTACTGTGATGCATTTTCTTGATGAACTGTGGCTTAGAAAAGCTCAAATTGCATGGACTGAATCCACCAAAATTGAAAGATAACTCAAATAAATAAGGAAAAACTTTTTGACTGCTCCTCCAATAGTTTATGTAACTTCTCTGAGATGTTTTGTCATATTAGACATCTTATTTAATCTTTTGATAAACAGAACAAAATAGTTATATTTTTTATTGCTTTTACTTACTCTCTTTAAAAAACTGGTTTCTGTTTCTTCACTTCTGAACTCGAGTCATGGACAACACTGCCTCTAGTGGTCATTCATGAGTACTTGTTTAAAATTCTCAACTTCTCCCTGCTATTTTCCATTATCTCTCAATCAATCAAAACAAGCACATAAAGGAAAAGTTAAAAAAAAGCATTTTGTGCCTGAAATCTAAAGGAAAATTCATATTTATTTCTGAAAATACACTTAAAGCATTTTCCTGATTTAAGTGATCCTTTTGAAACATTTTTGGTGTCAGTCAAAAGCAGATACACAGCTCTGTCTGCTGATTGCACCATACATCTAATGGATCAAACCAAAGTGAAAAAAAAAATTAAGTTTAGCGTCTCTTTGCAGCATTTTGTTCAGATCTGCGTTTAAAATCCTCCTACATGATTGTATTTATTTGGATTAGACATAACTGGAAAAAGAACAGCAGCTCAAATATTTGCCTTTTTAGATTATGTGCACAAAGGTTTCAGGTGGGCTTTGATATCCTTTATAACATAAACAGAACTAAACTTTTCATACAGATTTACAAAATCTGTGTTGCAAAACAACATTTTAAATATTTCTGGCAAAAGTGATCCAGTATTTTAGTTTGTGTGAAAGACTCGCCTGATTCTGTGTAAAGACAAAAATATACCAAGTTAAATTGCAATTTGCGGATTCACAGAAAAAAAATCTACATTTTGAGGTTTATCATGAAAACATGCAACTATATATCTTGAAAGTAAAACATTGTACCTTCAGTGAGACTATTCTGCTCTAAACCTTTACATTCTCCAGTTATATTTTCCCCCCATAGAAATCATGTATCTAATAAAAATGCAATTATTCTAAACTTTTACATTCCGCAGTTCTTTTAGTTTTATATCCATTAGTTTAGTAGTTTTGGAGTACTTGCTTTATTTTAAACATTCTGACATGAACTTCAGATTTAAACATTTAACCGTGGCTGCATAGTGGTGCAGTGGTTGGCGCTCTTGCCTCAGCAAGAAGGTACCAGTTCAAACCCCACCTGGCAGATGTGAAACAGAAAAATCAACTTGGGACTTTTCTGTGTGGAGTTTGCATGTTCTCCCCAGGGACTCCCGCTTCCTCCCACCATCCAAAAACATGCTTCATAGGTTAATTGGTGACTTTAAATTTCCCCTAGATGTAAGAGGGAATGGGTGTGTGATTGAGGCCCTATGACAGACTGGCAACCTGTCCAGGATGTAGCCTGCCCTCATCATGAATGAATACCATAATTTTCAGAATCCAAGTTTTCATTTTTTGCATAGTTTGTCTATAGTTACTTAGACTTATATGTGAATGCATTTTTTAAATAAATAAATGATAATAAATAAATTATGGATCAGTATTGCAACTGACAGCAACACAGAAGAAGAAACACTGTTCAGTCTTACATTAACATCGACTATGTGCTTCGCATTCAAGAAAGTACAAAATGGGTATTCTTGAACATGCTTTCGATGTGGGCCCCTGGTGTGGCAGAAGGGCTAATTTTCTAGAGATTCCATTTTCTGTGCCCCCTGCTCTTTGGCGCTGGGCAACCACTTCATAGAGAATCTTTGTTTATGGGTGTACGGGCGCTCCTCCTCTTTTTACATTCTATCATCCAGCACAATAGACCACCAACACTCACCTGAGCAAAGGTGTTAGCTCAGTATGTGTGATGCAAACTTGACACGTGTGTCCATAAGTATGTGCATGCGTGCTGTAACTGTCTTGTGTACGTGCTGCTATGTTTGTGTGTGAAGATTTTTGGAGCCAGCAGGTATGTTTGTCATATTTGAGTGTCTTTGGACAGGCCCTGCTCTTTTGACGAACACCTACCCAATAAAAAGGATGATAAGTGTCCAGCAACTTGTTGCTTTGTGATTCTCTGCCTCCTATTTCTTTAATCATCCTTCAACTCTCCTCCATTTCTTTGCACCCTTATTCCCTAACGTTTCACTTTCTCCTTCTTTCTTCTTTTTTTCTGTCCAGTCTGAACATACTTAGTAGGGTTTAGCCTTAAATACAAAGGTGGTTCATACAAATATATACCTAAATTCTATTGTAACAGTAATTTCTGTTAAACATAAGAGGCTTTTAGCTTTTTTCGGCTTGCACAGCTGCTGGACAGAACAAGTAAAAAAATAACTTGCGTAGCGACTCGTGAACATTTTGAATGCTGCAGCCCAAAACTTGCATTTACATTGGAAGTGGTCGTACGCACATTACTGAATTGTTCCAAATCGCCACAGAGAAAGAAAAAAATCAACTAATAGATTGATTTGAAGTTATACAGACAGTTGAGTTGACTTGTTAGCATGTTCTTTATGATATTGTTGTCAGAGTAACTGTTAATATGTTACACTAATATACTAGAGTCATTCTAATACTTTTCATGAAGCTAATTAAGAATCATTGTGTGTGGGTATTCAGTCTATTATTATTTATTCCATTATTATTATAAGGCCTTTCAAGATAAAAAAAAAATATCTGTTCTGTTATTAAATACATTTCTCCCAAACATGTGATTTAAATTGTTTTTGTTGTTGTTGTTTTTTTTAAAGATGATGTATTCCCATTTAATTTAGTTAAATTCTATTATTCTTACCTTAACTTTTTTTGGGGTCATTTTATGCGGATTTAACTTTGTGTCTTGGCATTCTAGAATTACAATGAAGAATTTTTCCTTTTAGAATTTACGAATCTTCATATATTCAAAAACACATCTTCATAAATCTAGTGTTTTTACTTCAAATTTATTTTTTAAAAAAAAAGGGGGGGGGGGTAAAAATGTTGACACTTTTGTAATCTGGGCATGTCCTTGGAAATGAACATAAAAATAAATATGAAACCATTAAATCAGTGCATCTCTATTAGCCTATTTTTTATCTATTCCAAGATTTGCTTTTCAAGATGTCTGATCTTTAACTTGCATTTTCTTGAACAAGTTTCTCCCAAAAAGTACAACTCATATTGTTCTTTTTAATATTTTGTTCTGCAGTTTATGTCTGTGTCTGTTTGTGACTGACAGTACGCAAAATATCGTAACTACTTGTTTTTAGTGTTCCGGTTGTTAATTCCTAAATTGAAATACAAAGAAATTTCATTTAGTTAAATTCTATCATTCTTACCTTTTAATTTTTTTTATTTGTATTTTATTTTATTGTATTTTTTTATTTTTGTAATTTTATGCAGATTTAACTTTTATCAATTTGTATTTTTTTAATTGAATTTTAAAAACTTTTTTGTTTAAAAACTTATTTTTATTAAATAAATGTATTTAATTATGGCAGGAATTGTTGTGAATAAAATCTGGTTGTCGTGTTTTTAATTATTTTTATTATTTTAGTATTTTTTAAGGGCAATGATTATGTCGACATTTTTGCAATCTAGGCACGTCCTTATTATACAATATTTGAAAGACAATGGAAATGGAATAAAATGCTGAAACATTAAATCAGTGCGTCTCCACCAGCCTGAGTGTAACGCGGTATTCCTGCCCGGCTCAGCTGATAAATCCGTCTTTTATTCCGCCGCATGCAGCCATAAAAGCGCCAGCAGCTCATTGTGCGGAGTGATCTGATACGGACTACACCCAGCCGCCGCCTCACTGCCCCAGCCTTCGCGGTGGTCAGCGTTGAAGTGTGGGTTGGAGACTGAAATCGCGCCGCGGTTCTTCTTCCCTCCTCTTGTCCGTCTCTTTGGCAAGCTTGCCTTAGGAAGTGCAGTTTATTTTTAAGTGTAGCATTAATTCACTGAGCATGTCTTGGCAAAGCTACGTGGAAAACCTGATGGCCGATGGCAGCTGTCAGGATAGCGCCATTGTTGGGTATACGGACGCCAAATATGTTTGGGCAGCTCATCCTGGTGGGACTTTCAACAACATCACGGTAAGGAGGGATGATGGGATAGCGAGGATGCGGGTATATGGCTGCTAAACGCTGTCTTTCTTAAATATTCATCCCTAGAATAAACGGCGACAAAACCGCAACCTCGCGGACTAACGGTCCCGAATTAGCCCAGGAGGCTAGCTACCATGTCGGGTGGCCTGTGTGTGTCTGCTAATTAGGAGGAAGAATAGGGGACAAAAAACGTTGGAGGATTAAACCTCTGTGGCTTAGATAAGCCACGTGTAATGGTATTTTCTATTTTATTTTGAAAAGTCAATTAAACAAATCAAACACCGCTAAATTGTTAATGCTAATTTAAAAGCGGCTAGCGGTTGGCAAGGAGCGTGCATGCTTTTGTGTGCCTCACAGCTAAGCTGCTTTACCGGCTACCTGTGGTTTAAAAGACCTAGTCCGGCGTCTGTGCGCTCAGGCTGGACGACAAAACCAGCCTTAACAACAACAAATTACCGGTGATATAAACATATATTTGTTGGAATAAGCTACTGATTTATTTTAATTCATTTGTGAGGGTGGCATTAGGGGCTGCAGCGAGACGCTTACGTCACGTTACTTCCGTTCCTGGCCTTCATGACTGCCCGGTTATGGATAAGGGGCGAGAGCTACTGCAAGGGATTTGGACTAAGATCTGCAGGCTAGCACTTATTAACAACGCTAATGTGCTATACTTTATTTTATTTAATACAGATTTATGTATCTTTTTTTTTCTCAATTTAGAAAAAAATTAAAGTAAGATTTTGAAATTGACAGAATTTAGCAAACTTTAAAATGTAAACTGTTCAAATTGCAAAACTTTATTTATATTGACAGAGCTTATGCCAAGAAAAAGTTATGATTTTATCTTTCTAATTATACAGAATGTTTTTTTTTTTCTGTCAGTATTTGCATTCTTCTTTTTTAGATGGGATATGTTTTTTTTATTATTTTCAGAGAATTTAGTCATTGGTTGCTACTGGAGATGGAGTCAAACTAACACAAAATAATCAATATATATTTTATTGTTTTGTGGTTCTTTCTTTTTTTTTTTTCTCTATAGTCTCAAGAAATTGATGTGCTTGTGGGCAAAGACAGAGAGACCTTTTACACCAGCGGCCTGACTCTGGGCTCAAAGAAGTGTTCGGTGCTGAGAGACAGTCTCCTGGATGAGGGCGACTGGACGATGGACATCCGGACAAAGAGCCAAGGAGGAGAGCCCACATACAATATTTCTGTTGGGAGAGCAGGAAAAGGTAATTTCACCATCACAGTTTCCTCCATTCATCAACATGCTCTTCCCATTCTGTGTTTTTGATGTTTTGGCTGTATGAAGGGAGAATTAGTCAAATTTTCTGTCGCCAGTTTTCAAATAAACTGCTAAAGAATATGGATATTTGTTGTTTATGCTAAGGGCTCCAGACTTATCTCTCCAGTAGGATAAATGTGTGCAGCACTATATAATTTAAGCAAAATTATGCATTTTTACTGCCTTTGTTTCGAAGTGGCCCAACATTTTTACAAAGTAGACTAAATAATTAAGTCATTTGTGATCTATAACTTTTAGGATTATCAATAAATGAAATATTCATAATAGGTAAATAATTAGTGCAGTGATAACAGCATTTTCTTCTCAAAATGACTGCTTAATGAGAGTTTTTGTCTTTTACAGGCTGAGCTGAAGCTGCATTTTATTACTGATCTTTAATTTTTTAAATCATTTGTTTCAAAACAAAAAAGAACAAGTTGATAGTCTGGAGCCTGAGCTAAAACATATGCTTTTACTTTATGCCATTTGAATATTTGGAAGATGATTAGAACATATACTTGTGATCTGTTAAATTGGGTTATTTTAGTATACAAATTGAATTTAAGAAACCAAATATTCAGCTTCAGGAAGTTTATTGGCCAGGTAATTTGGATGAGTAATTTTTAAAAACCCTCGAACAGTTTTAGAACTTTAAAAAATAAATTTTGGTTCTTCCTTTTTCAGCGCAGGCTTTTACTTTTTTTTTTTTTTGTTGTGTTTGCCTCCATTTCACTTTTTCTTGTTTTCCTCCACACCTCCATCTTGCTGGAATCACCAAACTGCAACAGTCTCTCAAATTTTGCTGTCATTTACCCAAGTCAACCTCTGTAACTGTACCTGAGGATCATTGGAAAAAAAGTCCTTTTTCTTTCTACCCTGCTTTCCCTCAGCTTTCCAGCATCCACCTTTTTCCCCTCTTGTCAGAGTATCAAGTCTTTCAGTTAGTCTTGAATATTTCACGAAAGCTAAAATGCTTCAAGCCTTTTAATTGAATTCCATATGGTTTTGAAAGATGGATATGTTCATATTTAATGAGGAAACAAAAGCTTGATGTACATTTTTTAAATGATCACTCAGAAAAATTAAGGATGGCGGCTAGGGTTGGGCGATATATCCTTTAAAAAAAAAAAAAAAAAAAGATAAATATAGTACTCGAAGTTGAAAATTCCAAACTGTATAAAGGCTTATGAACAATGTGGCATTATATACAAATTGTAACACAATGTGTGAGTTAACTGATTTATCACCCAGTCTTAATGGCGGCGTTTATGCTTGTACTGCTCAAATTTGTTCCCCACATTTACTCTGAGAATCACACATGAATCATATACCACATCAAAGGTACAAAAGTAGCGTACCTTTTGATGGATGGAAAATCAAAGAAAATGTGTGGATGCTGCAGAATTCTGCTGACCTTTTGCCCTGCATGGCAGTGAAGCAGTTGAAATTATCTTTTTTTTTCACTTTTACATTCCTTTATCTTTTTCTTAACTGTCCCCTTTTTTTCTATTTCTTCTCTTTCAGTTTTGGTTCTTGTAATGGGCAAAGAAGGGGTCCATGGAGGCGGCTTGAATAAGAAGGCTTACTCAATGGCAAAATACTTGAGGGATTCAGGGTTTTAATGCTTTTCGAGCTTACTTAGGTCAAACTGAGGGACAAAATAAAAAAGATTGCTGTTAAAATTTCTCCTTCAAGCAGTCAAATGTCTTGGAAACTTTTTAATAGCAATGAAGAGTGGTAAGATACTGTGTCACCTTTGTTCCCCCCCTTTATCCTGAAAGGGGGAGACTTTTGAATTTTGTTCATTTTTTTTTTTTTTTTTCTCCTGTGTGCTCCAGTAATGGTTTTAGTGATGGGAAAGGAGGCGGTCCATGGTGGAACTTTAAACAAGAAAGCACATACAATGGCTGATTACCTGAGGAAGTCTGGATATTAAGCAACATCGCCGCCACCTCTACTTAGAAGCTCACTTACCTTTCATCACATTGTGTTGACACTACTTTAATGATTAGGTGGCATACATTGTTCCTTTCTACCCAGTTTATTTTTATATGTAGCCTGTAGTTCACTTAATCTCACTACATTGTTTTCCCTCCCAGTTTGTTTAATTTTTTGGCACTACAGTTACAGCATGTTCTTTCATATGTTTAACCAAAATGTCTTGTTAAAAATGCAAAATTATAATAAAAAGTTGTAAGCAAAAATTGGACTTCCACAGCTTCAATAACTGTCGTGTTTATTACCAAGAGGGGCAAACGTCATGGTGACAGCTTGGAATCGCTCAAGAGAACTGTATTTCCTCCCCATCTCTGTTCTTTCCTAAATGGCATGTGGGCATTCAGAAGTTACATGCATGCATATCCGTTAGTGCATCGACTCCAGCTCAGCTCCCCAACTGGTCCAGTGTTCCAACCAAAACCATCTTCTCATCTGCCTCCCATTCTCTGAACCTCCATGGAAAACCACATGGGAGGTTTTTTTTTTTTTTTCTTACTGTTGTACCTGAATGTGGTCTTAAAGGTGATTGGCGTGATGTCGGGCTGTTGCGTCGGCCTTATTGAGATTGTCATACGTCACATCTCTCTGTGGACATTCCCCCTGAGTCTGGCGGTGTCGGTGTGTCGTTGTTTGCTGTGTTCTCTGTCCATTTGTAAATTTTTTGCTGTAAAATCATGTTTGTGAGGTCCTCTCCTCTCCATGGCCCTCCCCCTTCTCATTTGGATCAGTTTGCAGTACGAGACATCACTTCAGTTGATCCCAAAAGATGGTTCTTGGCAACACCCGTTGACTGTAAATTACTTGCACAACTTCAGATGACTGTAAAACTGCTTCTTTAGACTAAAACCATACACTACTAACTGATTTGTTGCTGACTTCCTGTTCAACTATTAATCAAATGGCATTGTCATTTTACTACAGTATGAATGCATTTTTGACTGTAAACCAAGGCTGCTGGGCTCCACCACCACCTTGGGGATTTTTTTTTTTGCCTTGTGCTTTAGTCATTTAAAGTGTATTCACATATTGTCATAGTATGGTACTGAAAAGTAAATTTAAAATGGAAAAAAAAACCCGTTGCTGTGTTCACTAAACGTATTGAAAATGGTGTTGGTTGGAATTAGAACATTTGTAAGCTGTCTTGTGAAATTTTGAGAATACCTGTATTCTGTGCCATAAAATCAATATCTAATTTTGTTGCTACTCCAAGTTAGAATTTCTTTTTCTTTCTTTTTTTTTTTTTTTTTTGAAAGAAATTGCTTTTAATGGCACTCTCATGAAGGATAGTTTGACATTGGTTATCTCCAGATTTTGTGGGAAATGTACAGAAATAAACAAAAAACACCTGCAGTATTTTGTTTTCAGTTGGAAGCTAATGCCACAAAAATGTTTGAAAATGCCATGAATTGATGTCTTGTTTACTGACAGATGAAATAAAAAAAAAATAATGTTCCAACCAGAAATGAATCGAGTGTCTTTTTTTTTTTTTTTTTTTGTAATTAATCTAACAAATCACAGTTGAGTGTCGAATAGATCATGTAGGAAAACTAAACTCATTCTTGAGAATAGCTTTTAGGTATTGTGTCCAGACAGTTAGGATTGACTTCCTGTGATGCCCCAGACATGAAAATGCACCACTGGATGGACTTGAGTAGAAACAGAGTAGCAATTCAAATAAAGGGCATATTACTTCTCAAGAATTCAAATTACACTATATTTTAAACAAGACATAAACTGAACATTGACACAGTGAACAAGATGATTTTTATTTCATAAGTGGTAAATATGAAGAAGTGAAAATCAAAACTATTGTCACCTCTCCCTTTAAATGTCTAGATTATTTCTTACACAATTACTTCATGTGCTTGTGAAAACTAATATCTACCTATAATAGCAAACCTATTGGACACTTCTCTATATTTAGTCTGCATAAAGGTGAAATGTGGTTTTAATGGTGAATAGTCCTGCCTAAAGCTCTTTTAAACTCCTAAATGAATGGCAAAATCCTAAATCCGATGTTATTTATGTAAGAGAAATTTTATTTAGCAAACAAAGGCAAAATGTACTGAAGATGGAATTTCTGTCAAAATGTCATCAACAATTGGCAACACCTGCTGCCATCAGGTGTTTGATTAGCTTTAATTGGAAGTGGAGTCAGCTCACTTAGGCTCAAGCATATCCACTAGAAACAGGTCTGACCTTTTATGGGACACTGCTAAGGCTGTTTGCCTGAGTGCAGTGCTTTTTTCTTTGCTCTAATGGCGTGTCAAGATAGTGGGGGCAGTATAATTTTACTGTGTTTAGGGCTTTTAGCGTTTGTAACATCACTTTGCCACTGTACGAGTTTGACAAGGTTAAAGGCACTAGATGAATCGAATGAGAAGTCAACACAGACTCAAAGTGAAGCTGAAAAAAGTCGTCAGCACCATGGAAGACTACTGATTGGACTGAAATCTCAGCTTGATGCCAAGCTCAGTGAAACAAATTCCACAATGGATCTACTAGAAGATGATACAGATTACCAAGCTGATATGGGTATGTTGAACCTACTGTTTAAAACTGAAGCTTTAATGCTTGCAGTGGAATAATTTTGCAATATAACCATTTTTTGATTTAAAATAAACTTATTGTAAAAAGGATGGTGGCAGATAAAGCAATTAGGAGAAGGAATGCAGCAGGAACCACTGGGAATAGAGCGACTTCTTAGAATGGAACCGAAAGTTGAGTGCACAGGAGACTCCATGAAGCTTCTTGTACAAGGTGCCACCTCAACGCCTGCAACTCTCCTCTTTGTGGACCGTGGTAAGTCCTCTCTCTTGATACACTTTATTGCACAAAATTCTGTTCAGTATTTTTTTTTTTTTCTTTCTGATACTCCTGCTATTCCTCAGGAAGTGGCTTGTCTCCCTTGTCACTGTCAAAGTTGCCATCGAGCTGTGGTTACACAGTCAGGTCAACGCGAAGAGATTTGGTCTTGGTTGCGCCTTACAATGGCTGCTTTGTCTCCATTGAGGTGGGTGTCTTGATATGGAAACAAAGGCTTACCTGTACATGGTTGGTCATCTTTCCATTTGTTATGGTTGCAGGAGGACAGTTATGTTCTCCCACTACGCTGGTGTGGACTTCAAGTGAGGATGTCCTGTCCCTTGATGCAACACATGTCAATGAACCCTCCGATGGTCACATGTCACAGTGGGGGCATGGTTGTGACAACAGAGGGGACAAACTCTGCTTCTAAAATCAGAGTAAATGGTAAGTTATTGGCCCAATTATGTACAGAAAAGTATGTACAGTGACATGTAAACATTTTAGAACCCACCTTGGTTTTTATTCTGTTAGTGAACGGAGAATGGGAGCCTCTACTTCAGGCAACAAAAAGATGCCTATTTAGTATTGTCGAGCATCCGGATGGGGTGGTAATTTCCATTCGCTATGCTCCATGCATTGTTCTCAAGGTATGGTTTCAGATGGACCTCCATGATTTGAAAGTGCATATTTTTGATGCATGTTTTAATTTCTCTACAGGATGGACTGTACAGACTTGAACTGGCTACAGATCAGGAAAGCACAATTTCGTGTCCATCACTGTATATGGCTCGCCCAGGGTCCACGAGAAGCCCAGCCACAGATCCTTTACAGCAACCTGCTGCTCCTCCTGATCAAACCATACAACAGATTCCAGGTTTAACTCAAGATGCACAAAATCTGAACATGCCCAATCAGAAACTAAAGGAGATGCCTTATCCCCATTTTCCATATTATAATTTTTATCAAAGTTTGCTCTACCCTCACCTAACAAGTCCAGAGGCCCCACCTGCGGTACAGCCACAAGCTCCTACACTTCCACCTGTTATTCAAGCTACAAAAAGTCCCCATCCCCTTCCCTTTTATCCTCAGTCAAATCTGAACGTTATGCCCACAAGGCGGCCATCTGTTACCAGACCGCCAGGTAAAGATCAATTGCATCAAGGCCATATCGGACTCCCACCCATTTATCCACAAAAACCAACCAGACCACCTTCAAGCCAACAGAAGCTTCAACCAAAGCCCTCTCACCCATTTCTTTTCCATCCTCACCATCCATCATTTCATGTTCCCCATTTACAACCAATGGATCCTAAGAAAGTGCCCAAGAAGCCATGGCCAACACATCCCGGAACACATGTGAAACCACAGGCAGAGTACCAGCCTTTTTACTACTACTATCCTCAACAGAAGCCAGGTGTAAAACCTTCTGTCTCTCAGCAGTCACAGCCTGGAGCACCTCCATTTTACCCCTTTCATTTGTACAACCAATCAAAACCTGACCCATCTCTTGGCCAAATGTACCAGTACTTTATGTATGGCAAACAAGATCCAACTTCTAAACCATCTGATGCGTCAAAACCTTCCCAGTCTCAAATACCTGCTGGGCACATGTATCAAATGTTTTATCCCTACAACCAGACAAAACCTGGAATACCTTTTGGTCAAATGTACCCCCCATTTATCCCTTACAACCTATACAGTCAACAGAAGCCAGCCTCAAAACCCTCTGGCAGTTCTTTCCCTCAAATTCCTCACAGTCAATTTAATCCCCTCTTCTACCCTTACTATGTGTATAATCAACAAAAAACAGTCCCAACTGCTGTTCCTCAGGCCCCACCTCCTAAGCCCTCTCAGGCTCAACAACCACCGAGGCGTCCACCTAAGCCAGCAGTTCAACCACTTTCAAAACCCTCAGCTCCTCAAAAGCCACAGCCTGGAGCCCATGACTTAGAAAACCAGCAGATGTGCCTGTACTCGCAACTGGTAGATTCAAGTCAACTACAAAATATGCCAGTTGGGGCTCCAGGGTCTGTAACTGAAGTCGGTCAAAGACAAGTACTAGGACCGTGCCAACCTTTCAAGATGCCTTTCTATGGAAGTGGTGAAGTTCTTGTGGAGAAACCAATGCCAGGTGCAAAACCTGTGCAGAGCCCAATGTTTTATCCTTATAACCTTTTCTATCCCATACAGTCCCAGCATGCTACACTTTCTCCAACTACTAATGTTCAACAACAGGTGATCATGTCTCTGGGTGACCAAAAACAACCAACCTCTTCAGGACAGACTATTGCTGTTCCTCCACAAGATCCCCAGCAAAGTGGTCAACTTTTGCAACCTGCATACTGCTCTCAGTTTTGCCCGTATGGATATTCAAACTGCTGTCCACAGATTGCTTTTCACCAGCATCTACATATTGCTCCTACTGGTCTTGACAAAGATGCACCTTGGTTCTATCCAGGCCTGCCACTAATGTCCTTAATGGCATTTACTGAGTTTAATAACGGACTGGAAGCTGCCTCCGAAAAGGTTTCTGAGGGAGCCACATCCCAAAATATGCCGTCCAGCAACTTTGCTCAAGCTGTGGCTCAGTCCCCTCCAAAAACAGACGTAAAACCATCACAACTTCATCCACCAGATGGCAATCCTACTGCACTACCTGGAAGTGGTCCCAGCAAGGCTAAAAATGAATTGCCATTTGATCCTCTTCTTGGAGAGTCTATGCATCCTTTCTGGACATACCTGTCCCAAAATATGGGTGGGTTAAACTTGCAAAGTCCTTCCGTTGGGCACTACAATGATCCCTCAGGATTTTGGTCAGTAGACAAACCAGTAATGCAATATCCGCCTCATCAGGTTAGCCTTCCAAAGCAGAAAGAAAGTCAATACTTGGTTGGAAGTGATCCCTCAAGTCCTGGTTTCATGTCTTATATCCATCCATCTTTACTTGCAGCAAAAGAACTCCAGTCATTAAACAAAAGGACTACTGAGCAAAAGCGTTATTTACATGACTCCCAACGTGAAATAGAGCGTTTTTTCTCTCCCCACTATATGCCCCAGGATGCACCTGTGCCTAACCAAAATGGATCTGTACAACTGAACTATTCACAAGCAAAGCTTTTTGAAATATTTTCAAAAAACTTCACAAAGCATGAACAGACTCTGAACTCTCAGCCACAGAGTTTTGTCCTGCTCCAGCATGGCCCACCAGGGAGGAAACCTAGCGGTTTAAATGAACCAGTATCTTACGGAGAAATTGATTTTGGTGAAAAGCTTGGCACAGAAGGAAACATTGACGATACTACACTGAATCAGGAGCCTTTGCATGAGAACATTCAGGAGTTTGAAGGAATACCTGATCCCTTAATTGGGAATGTCAACTTGATGCCAAGACTTGATGAGCCAGGCTTTCAGTTGTCCTTTCCTGCAACTGATGAGCCACTTCAAGAACACTCATCTCCTGAGGAGTCCCCAAGTGCACAGTTTTTAAAACCTGATGATCTGTGGAAATCCTTAAGACTTTCAGGTTCTAGCCAGATGTTTCCACCACACCTTCCAGGAAACTTGTTTCAATTTGGCCCTGCAGCTGAACAGCCAACAACTGGTATGACTAATCTTTTTTGTACTTTTCAAAATGCCCTGCATTGATCATAAAGAACTAATTTTTTTTCTTATGACATTTATTTTTTTTTTTAGGAATAAACAAACCTCCCCATGCAGAACATGAAAAGACGAGATGAGTTGCCTTATTTTGAATAAAAGTTACAAACTCTGCCAGCTTGTGTAAGACTTCTTTTTTTATTTACATATATTTTTTTTTTATTAATTATTCCCCTCACTGGTATTGTCTTTTAGAGGTAAATATCTGGTATTTGTTTGTCTTTAAACATCCGCTTAAACTTGAACTTTGCCACTGCAATCCTGTGTTGCTTAAGAGAATTGATACTTGTTGAACATTGACCTGTTGTGTAAACGCTTAACTTGAATTTACTCGTTCTTTTGGGGTTCCAGTGCATATTCGATCGGTTTTCCACCTATAGGATTAAACTGTCCTGCCTGGACTATTTAAAGCCAAAGCCATGAGCCCTTGAACATTGAGCCACATCTTAGAACGTGGATAATGTCAGTGGGTTTGAAAGGCCAACATTTGGAAGCGCAAACATGAATCAGTTTTTTGCACACTAATTCTCATATACATTAGACTTGAAGTGTTTCGTAAAATCTATACCACACTTTAGTATCTTTAGATATAAGCTTTTGCAGGTTGTACTTCAGTCTGGGAAACTAGATCAAGGCTAAAACTCTTGCTTTGAAACTGCTTAATGTTTCATGAGTTTATTTTTGACTAAACAGAAAAGTTGGCAAAAACTCAATGTAAATTTAGTGTGACCTTTGCCTTAAAACAAACACACTTCAGTAGACTGGGGATTTCAAAGGACTTTATTGACATTCAATTTGTGGTTTTATCAGAAGGGAATTCTGTTTTCAGAATGACTGACCTCCCAACTTTTCATCAAGGGGAAAACAGGTTTTTGTTTCGAAAAAACTGAAACAAACCCTGATTTTTCATTATGCATAAACATAGTGGGAATTGCAATCCTGCAAATTTGAATACTTTAATCATAACTTTGATTTCTCAGAGGAAAAAAAATAAAGTACCTTTTTCCATTTTCTTGAAAATCTGGTAAGCAGAATCATTTTGGTCTAAATTTGACTAAACTGCAATAAATGATCAAAAAATACCAGATTATTCAAAACACATGCAAATCTTTAACCATTTGTAACTATTTTTCCAATAATGCGTAGTTTAATTTCAAACCGATTGCTCATTTTGGTCTATTGGCATTACATCTACCTACCACAGTGCATACTTGTACATCAGATGCTAGCACAGGCGTAAATGAAAGCAAGCAATGAGTCTTTAGTGTGTGAATGCCTAGAAAAATCGGATCTTCCCGGGGCATGGGGGCACAAGAGCGACAGGGTCTGCTTGAGCTGTAGGGGCTTCAACTGCTCTCTTCACCACAGAAAGAGGAACCTCTGCGCTGGCTGAGTCGTCTGAAGCTGAGGAGGAAGAAGTGGCAGGAGCCGAGGAAGGGTCAGCGACTGCAGCATTGACTTGTACAGTAGGGGCAACAGGTACGGTTTCAGCAGATTCTGATTCTGCAGATAAAAGGCCACTCATGTGAGGATCATGGAGGGCAGTTAGCTTGTGGTGCCCCCTGCCGTGTTTGATACCGCCAGAGTGAACGTGGACAAGTGGTGGGAGGGCGGGCTCTGCGGCTACAGTGCTGTTGGAATCGACAAGGGGTATCTGCAACAAAAAATATCCAGCATAGATCAGGCTGACAGTTGTTTTAAATGCTACTCAGATCTATAGAAAATCTAGGAAATCATAGATATTATTTTACCAGGTAGGAGAACATCTTGCAGTTCACAGTAGGTTCTGCATGAAAGCCTTTTGCAGTGCAAATTCCACGAGCCTAATATTGAGAAAAAGCATTCAGATTAGGATGTGGGATGGGGTAGGCAAACTATTTTCTGGGGGCCTGTTAAACTATTGAATCTGGCCCACCAAATTGGAAAATGATATAATGATAATCCTTTAAACTGCTTTCTTTTTCCTTTTATTTTGGGGTCTCCCGATGATGAACTACAAATAAATCAACATTTACTTTGGTGCAGAATGTTTTTTGACATTCGCATGATGGAAGATTAATTGTTTTTCTGTTATTTATGTGTGCTTTGTGAGTCATATTTCAAATCATTCCAACAACACATGAATGCAGCATTTCTCTAAGTTTGCACTTTTGCAGAGTGACATCCATCCAATAGTGCTCTAAAATGGGAAGAGAAACTACTGTTTTGAAATAACTCCAAAATTTTCTGTCTTAAAACATACTTATTCATTTTCAAAAAAAAAAAGAAATTCCAGGTTTTTTCATTTTTCTTGATCTACCTATTCTGTCAAATTTTAAAACCCTTTGTGGCCCATGTGCCAAAAAAATCGCACACTCCCACTTTAGAGTTAGGAATTCAAATCTTGCTCTTAATGCTACTTACAGCCATGGTGTCATTGAGGGGCGTGCAGGTTTCATTGAGACAGTTAGCCTCGACGACAACATATTCTACAGTATACAGGGCCCCACCGGACACCACCTGAGGTTCCAAAGAAATTATGTGATAAAAATTTCCAGATCCATGACAGGTGATAAAATCGGTTTCTGTGAATGCTCAGTTTCACCTGTGAACTCATCCTTCCAACATCCACTAAGGCGTAGGTTAAATTTTCAGTCACGTTGTTGAGCTTTGTCAGGGAGGCATGGACAAAGTCCAGAGCTGCAGTGTGATTCAAGGGGAGCAGAGTGGGGCAGCCCAAACACAGGTCTTCTGTTGATTCTAAAGATTCAAGAAAACATGTTTGCTGGATTTAAGAAGGTTAAGAAGTAAGCAAAACCCACAGGATTCTGAGTCGTGTGGCCTTTTTACCTTCAGTCTTACACTTGAACGCAGCGACTGTCAGGGTGCCATTGACCTTCTTCAGCACCACATCACAGTCTCCTTCTATTGCCTGCACAAAGACAGAATCACAGTAGATTAAAAAATGCTTAAGATCTTCAAACCTTGAATCTATGCAAAAGAAAAAAGGGCACGGTTTGCAGCCTCACCGTCAAAAGCTTGGGCCTGACAGAGCAGTTGGCCACAGGAGTGGGGTCCATCACATGACAGTCTGTCTCCAATAATTCAATGTCCAGGAAATATGTACTGTTTCCATCAGGCTGAAGCAACAAAAAGTCAAATCAAAAACATTTTCTTGCAAAAGAAAGCTTTTGGTTTTCGAGGCAGATGCAGAGAAACAAACAGATTTCTGAAGAAGAATTTGGACATTCTGACCATTTTTGTTCATGGAAGAACAAACAGGTTAAATGCAAGATAAGATGTGCTGACTTACTGTCGGCAAGATCTTGACATCATCAATCCTGTTCAGTGCGTACTTGTAGCCATGGTTGTGTTGGTTGTTGAGGAAATCCCGAGCCACCAGAGCAGCCTCTTCCACGTCAGGGGAGTCGCACAGAGGCCGCAGCACATTAATCTGAGCCTGTATCCCCACAAGGAGTCCCAGAACCAAAGTGAAGCCCAAAGGATTCATATCTGAGTGAACGGCAACGACGTCTCAGAGCAGTTGGGCTGAGGATGAAACAAGGAAGAGGCAGATGTCCTGCAGCCTGCGGTGTATTTATCCAGCACTTGAAACGTGAAAGCAGGGCCAAGTTAAATACCACTGCGACCCCTCCTGACTCATGCGTCACACATAGGTTGCATCAGGAGTTCGGCCAAAGAAAATGCAAACAAAACCCGGAGATGAGAGAGCTTTACGTTCAATTAGATCAGACGGACAGCGTCGCGTAAGAAACCAGCCTTAAATTTTAGCGGGACAGATCTAAACGTGTAAAAACGTCACATAAATGAATGAACTGTCTCTTCCTTCACGTTGTATAATCAGCTGTCTGGCTCCACAGAGGTCAGCGCTGCAAAGCTGGGCCTCTCTGTCAGCAGGGTTTCAGGGGATTACTCAATGATTCTTCAGAAAAAAGAGGATGTTTGTCACCGGGGGTTGCATATTTACAGGACAACGACTGCTTCCACCAACATGTTTGTTTCGTATGAGACCATCTGCACAATGCGCTGAGGTCACTCAAGGTCAGGCCTGGCTGCAAACAAAGTATACAGGTTCCAATAAAATTCCCCTTTTCTCAAAACCAACAAGGAGCATCTACTTTATGTTTACCTCTGTTGTTTTGTCTCAGAACTTTCTGCCTTTACTGGGGTCACTGCATTTGGTGGATGACAGAAACAACCATGCACACAGCTCTACCGATATTCCAATCCAAATATCTGAATAATGTTGGGATACTATGTAACTGAGATATCCTATGAGACAAAAAATGCTGAAACAAAGAAATTTCACATTTTTATCAATCAAATTGGCTAATTTTGAAATATTTAGGATCTGTTTGAGGTCTTACAATAGGAGGGACAGATAACAAATATTATTTTCCTTTTGGCTTTTCCTTTCAGGGGTCACCACAGCAAATCAGCTTCTTCAATCCAAGCCTGACTTCTGCATCCTCCTATCTAACACCAACTACCTTCATGTCTTTATTCACTGCTTCCATAAACCTTATATTTGTTCTTCCTCTAGAGTTTAGACCTCTTGCCTGGAAGCTCTAGTAATAGTAGCAATAAAGTCAGACAAAGTCAAGAAATCACTGTGCTTCAGGCCAACAGACCTTAATTTGATGCTTCTCATGCATCTTTTGCACTGCTTCAGGGGTCCAGGACTCACTCTCCCATGCGTTCACCACCAGCTGTTTCAGTTTCCAGAAATGCGGCCACTTCTTAGAGTCTCTATTTCTTCAGAGAAATGCATTAGAATTCAATGCACTGCTGCTAGAGTTGCTTAGCTTTAACCTGTAAATATATTGTTTTTACGTTATCATTTAGTTTTAAAATGTCCTTTTTACAAAATTATATTACAGTGGAACTGCATTTTTATTCATATTCTATGTCCATTCACACTATATGTTTAGTCTTTCAGAAGTGTGATGCTTCATTAATCTGTGTGCTAACAGAGATGAGACGGATGCTAACAGGTGGAAACCAGACAGGATTTGCATGCTGTAACCTGTGTGGATCTATTAAGTGGTGACTTCTGCATTATCTTTTTTTCAGGCTTTATTAACAAATGTCACATCAAAAGACTCTTGTTAAAAGAAAAATCTTAAAGACTCACTCCAAGAAAAATAATGTTTTTTTCTGTTTTTTTACAAAGGACATTTATAAAATAATTTAAGATTATAACTTCTGATGTATCCCCTTGACAAGTAAATCCTTTGGCTTAATTTTCTTTGTACAAATGAATGACTGATTTATTCATTCATTCAATAATATTCCTCATTCCACCTGGCTCAAAACTTTTGGCTTTGGCTTTAAGCTGGCAGGTGAGGGCTTAAACCATAGACTGTAAATAAAGATGTGTATATCTCTGCCTGGCATATATTTGTATGGTTTACCGGTTTACCTTTGGGCTGAATTGTAGTGCCCCAGGTGGGTTGTCCGAGGGTTCCATGGGGACTCAGTGGTCTGGTTCCCTATACGCTAACCAGCTGCCTGGTGGACGGCGTAGCGAGCTAACAAGCTGCCTGGCAGACAGCATAGGGAATTAGCGAGGTCCGCTGCCCAGTGAGCCACAGTAGTGAGTGCCCACTCAAGTCGATGTGGGCAAACACAGGTGAGGCCACCATGGAACCTGCGGACAAACCCACCTAGGCATCACCAATTCAGCCCAAAGGTAGACCACATGGGGCCGACATTGAAATGTTTGCTGGGTGGAGTAAGCAAAGGATTGATGGGAAATTAGTAGAAGCTAACTTCCACACCAACAGTCCTGCCCTCAACTCTGAAGACAAATATCTAATGAACCACTGCTGGGTTGGAACCAAGCACAGGCTTTTTGATTTTTGCCAAAAACAACAATATAATCATTTAAAGACTATGATTTTACAATAGAAAAAAAAACAGTTGAAGTGGGACTTTAAAGACTAATGAAAACTCAATTTCATCTCTGACTTTCATTATCATTTATTTTTAGATAAAGCTTTCAATTCTACAGAGCCCCTAAAGAGACACTGAAGTTAAAAAAAACTAATTGAATTAAAGCTAATTTAGGTTGTTATCTGGTGCGCTTCAATTATTATTACTATTATTATTTTTTTTACTTCGACATCCCTTTAGGGGCGCTGTACATTTCAGAAGTAGGATTTTTTAAATGTAAATTACTCTTGTAAAGGAAACAGTTAGACTTATAGAAAACACATTCTGGTTTTGACTCTCTTTTGGAAATGTTCTGATTTTAACCCTCTAAATTTGTGTGATTAAAGCATCACTTAAGAGATCTGGCTATGGGAACAGAATCTGTCCTCTTTATAACACTGACTCACAATAGAATACCTGATTTTTAGCAACAAAGCTTGGTAGTAATAGCTCAGTTTACATGAACAAATTAGCATCAGGGATTTTAAACTAAGTAGAGTTTACATTTGCTAAGATTAATGTCCTTTTTTAGAAAGCACTCCAAAGTGTAGCATTATAAAGTTTAATTTTAAATAGATTAAACTGTATGACTACAGTACACAGGGCTATATTTCCCCCAATCTTTATTTACCCCACCCATTCCTGAGATCCCTCATTTCATTCTTCTTAAATTGCTGTGGAAAACTTTGATTTTTGAAATATACATATTTTTTAATTTACAAAATAATTAGAATTTCAGTTTTTCTTTATACAATGCCGAAATGTATGCATCAATTATTCTGATTTCAAAATGTACCTACTGAATATTGTATTTTTATAACTGAAAAAGGACAGTGCCCTGAAAATCCAGTACTATACTTCATTCTGTCTCTTATTTTACAATTGTGGCTTCATTTTCCATTAAAAAACAAACAAAAAAAAAAAACGCTTAATTTCTGCTCTGTCTAAAACATATTTGGTATATTTGTAACATACTAAATTTATATGCCCGTTATTTTTATTTTTATTTTACTGAATTCTAGAAATATCTTTGTTTTAAAACCATATTTTGAATTTGGGAGGAGAGTAGTATCTGATTGGTCTGGGTGATCGTGACGTTTTAATTACGCGACTTTGTAAATGCATTCCTCTAGTTTCTTGCTGCTAAATTCCCTCCTGGTTCATGCGATTCCACGTGATCTTTACTTGTGTAAACGTCCAACATTTGTGCATTCTTTAAGCACGGTTAATAAAACGCGAGTCCGGCCTTTTTTGACGCTTCACTGAGGCAAACAACCCCGTGAAGGTAAGGATAAGTGTGCGTTGTAGTTAGCATGTTGTCATTGCCCAGCTCGGAAGCAAAGTGAGCACGAGTCTTATGTGAGACACACGTGTGCAGAGAAAAAGCTGAGAGGGCCGTTTGTTCTGACAGCCTGCAGTAAATATAGAGTTACTGAGGTGAACACGTGGGAGAACAAAATTCCTGGTGTTCACAGCATCGATGGAGCTTTAAATGGTGCATCTGAGATATTGAATGACAATAAATACATAAAATAAAAGCTAAAATAATCTCGTTTTCTGTCTTAAAGTTGTTTAAAAACTGCTGCAATAACCATTCTTTGTCAAAAGTGCTCAAAGATCGTGCAGTTGTAATAAATGTTTTACAAGAAGCATTTTCAATATGAACTAATTATTTTGCCTTTCATATATTAAAATGTTCACAGAAATTGGGGTTGTGTACAGTTGAAAAAAGAAGTTTACATACACCAAATAAAAACACACACATGCTTTTTTTTTCTCCCCGTCAGACATAAAATAAAAATAAACTTTTCCTGTTTTAGGTCAATTACAATTAACAAAATTATTTTTATTTACTAAATGTCAGAATGAGACTAGGTTTTTTTTTTTTAGACATTTTTTAAATTACTTTTATCAAAGTCAAAAGTTTACATACATTTCATTAGTATTTGGTACTTTGAACTGCAGTACTTGGGTCTAACGTCTCAGATATCCTTCCACAAGCCTCTCACAAGACTTGGTAGGAATTTTGGCCCATTCCTCCTGACAGAACAGGTGTAACTGAGCCAAGTTTGTAGGTCGCCTAAATGTACTCGCCTTTTCAGCTCTGACCATATATGTTCAGTAGGATTTAGATCTGGGCTTTGTGATGGCTACTCCAAAACATTGACTTTGTTATCCTTAAGCCACTTTGTAACCAGTTTGGCGGGATGCTTTGGGTCATTGTCCATTTGGAAGATCCATTTGTGCCCAAGCTTCAGCTTTCTGGCTGATGTCTTCAGATGTTGCTTCAATATTTCCACATACTGTTCTTTCCTCATGATGCCGTCTATCTTGTGAAGTGCACCATTCCCTCCAGCTGAAAAACAGCCCCACAACATGATGCTACCACCCCCATGTTTTGTAGTTAGGATGGTGTTCTGAGACATGCAGGCTTCCCCCTTTTTCCTCCAAACATAACGATGGTCATTGTGGCCAAACCATTCAATTTTAGTTTTGTAAGAGCACAGGACATGGTTCCAAAAATTAGAGTCCTTATCCTTGTGTGCATTGGCAAACTTTAATCTGGCTTTTATATGTTTATTTTGAAGTAATGGCTTCTTCCTGGCAGAGTGGCCTTTCAGCCCGTGTCTATACAGTACTCGTTTCACTGTTGATAATGACACATTCTGACCATCTTCAGCCAGCATCTTTACATCTTTTACCTTTGTTCTTGGGTTGTTCTGGACATATCGGACCAAAGTACGTTCATCTCTGGGACACAGAACCCGTTTCCTTCCTGAGCGATATGATGGCTGGACATTCCCATGACGTTTATACTTGCGTATAATTGTCTGAACGTATGAACGTGGCACCTTCAGGCACCTGGGAATTGCACCCAAGGATGGACCAGACTAATACAAATCCACAATTGTCTTCCTAATATCTTGACTGATTTCTTTAGATTTTCCCATGATGTTTTACAAACAAACAAGTGTGTTTCAAATTTGCCCTAATATATATCCACTGGTGTGTTTCTAATTAACTTAATTGCTGTCAATAAAACTATCACAAGCTTCCAAAGAGATGGCATCCTCATCTGGGATTTCCCAAATTGCTTAAAGGCGTAGTGTATGTAAACTTTTGACTTTGATACAAGTAATAAAAAATTGTCTAAAAAAACCATTCTCTCATTATTCTGACATTTAGCAATTAAAAATAATTTTGTTTATAGTAACTGACCTAAAACAGGAAAAGTTTATTTTTTATTTCATGTCTGACAGTGAGGAAAAAAAGCATATGTGTGTTTTTATTTGGTGTATGTAAACTTCTGGTTTCAACTCTAAACAGAACCTGGAATGCAAGTTGTAATGCAGGACGAGAATGTGTGACTCTGAACTGATAGAGGAAACAAGAAGCAAAGAGGAAAAATAAAATTGATTCCTTTAAATTTAGGCTGATGTCATTTCCACGTATTTCCTTAGCATAGAAAGTGATGGAAATTCATATGGGCCACACGTAATATGTGCATTTTTCCAAAATTACGTGCAAATAGACACTTTCTTAAATTTAATTAGCTTACAATTCTGATCAGGTGGACTTGGACCTGCTGTTATCAAAGGTCAAAATGCCTTTTGCAAAGAGGTGTTTAAAAATGTTTAAGAGCTCTGGGTTCAGTAAAAGGGAGGCTGTATTAGAGAAAAAAAGTCAAAATGTCACACATGAAGTCAAAACAACTTCCCATGATTCCACCACCAGCTGTTTCAGTTTCCAGAAGTGCAGCCACTTCTTAGAGTCTCTATTTCTTCCGAGAAATGCATTAAAATTCATTGCACTGCTGCTAGAGTTGCTTAGCTTTAACCTGTAAATATCTATATAAATGCTCTTTTTTTAAATTCCCCCAAGAGTAAAATTTTCTGTCTTTTTTATTAAGGATGTTGCATTCAAATTTAAGAAAACTAGCAGTTTGTGTTTTATTTAGGCAAAAATAATAGTTGAAGGATGCTTCCAGGTTTCATTCATACTCTCAGGCTGAGTTTACTACAGAAATAAAACCTGTTTATGAGCTTTTTCAGGTGGTGCAACATTTTTGAAGTCGCACTCTGATTATCTTTTTATCTCTTTTTAAAGCACTCCCAGTGGTCCTTTTTTATTATGATTAGCCACTCCAAAATGTTTTTATAAAAGTGTAGATTTTTAGAACATAGTTTTGCAGAGTTTATCAGAAATTCCTTTGAGCTATAAGCAGGACTGTTGGTTCAAGGTAAGCCTTCCCTCATTTCCCCTCGTCTATCTGTTTACTTGGTCTCCTGCTAGCTTACAGCCCCTCAAAACCCCAACCTAACATTAGCGGTGCTGCAAAACAGCGAGCAATATTGGAGCTATCCAGCTGTACAGTTTTGAACCAGATACCAGTTCGGACAAGGAAAAGGAAGATGTTGATGGATCTAGTTGTTTACAAGTGGATACATCAAAATTGAGTGGAGCTGTAGCCTGTTGCTTCTATGCCACACCTATAAAAACTGCATTTTTACTCCATAGAGGTGCATAATGATTTAAAAATGCAATTTTAAGCTTTATTTTCATAATCTATATCCTCCATCATGAGAAAAATCCCATGAGAACATGTTAAAATCACCAAAAAAACACAATTTGTATCTGAGTGGTTCTTTTATAAAATGTTTTTGTGTACTGAGCTGCGGAGGGTTGAATCTTCTGAAAACTTTCCAAATCTCTGCAAATCTCAGAAAGCTACATCTGACTCTTGTCTATTAGTAGAATCATTCAGTTTTAACAGACAAGCACCTCCTAATGCTGAACACATGCTGCATTTTTTCTTAGTTTACCAATGTGGCTCAGCAGCATGAACGTTTGAGCAGTAGGTTGAGTAGGTGTTGGGTCAGAACTTCCCGTCAAGCATCACATCTTCCTCAAAAGTCTAGATGTTCTGTTATAATCTCTGGCAGTGTTGCCATCTTAGTGGATCAAGTCCAGGCCTAGTCTTTGGAGTCTAGTCTAGTAGCAGAATCTTGTCACTTTTCTCTCCATAGAGAGTTGCAAACCATGAGTGAATTTTTTTAAAAGACCCTCTGTGGTATCTAGATATTGATACGATGAAGAAAAGTTGTTTTTGGATCCTGACTTGGCGGCCTACCTTTGATGTCCCCGTTTTGTGGAATTTAACCTGCAGCTTGGAAATGCTCCTTGCATAAAAAGCCCTGGAGGGTTTTGCCTCTTGTGACCCTCTGGGGTCATCTGTGGCATCAACTGCAAATCAGAAGGTCAGTGGTTCAGTCCCTGACCTTTGTGGCTTTACTGCCCTTGAGATTGAAGCAACAATGACCCTGATGTTTTTTTATGGACCTCATCGGCTGCAAAAATAAACTCCACACTGCTCAGATGACCAGATATCCTGTCATTGAATTTGGATGAGGACACGTGTTTTGGCGTGGCAATTCAATAACAGGAAAATGTGTGGATTTTGGCATAAATTCAATCAAATCCTAAACTTAGAATCCAAAAATGCATTTCAATTTTATTTATAAAGCTGAACATCAAAAAACTATTGTCTCATTGGGCTTAAAAAAATGCAAGAAAATATTAAAATAGTTTGTCCTGAGAAGATTGTTATGAAGCCAAATATTGTTTTTCAAAATAGGATAACAGTTTAAACTGAAAAAATAAAGCAGATAATATCTGGTGCCACCGTGACAAAAAAGCATGAGAATAAACTCTTAAAGTTATGTACAAAAAGTCATAATTTCACAAGTGTAAACTGGTAAAATTATGACAAATTTTTCCTTTTTTTTTTTTTTAGAAAAAAATCATACTTTTTGGAAAATAAAGTTGGTTGTGTAAGCCTCCATCCACATCATGTGTTGAATAAATCAGTCAATTTACCCATTTATGGTAGTGTCATAAGACTTGAGTTTGTACAGGAATCTATGTGCCATAATTCATTTGGACCTTTGCAGTTATTTTGCAGACGGCATAAATGGCACCAGAAATCCTCTCCATGTGGGTAAAGAATTTTCTTCCAAAGAGGCCCAGTTTTCTGCAAATTGTTTTCAATGTCCTTATGCTATTAATATTTCAATGATGAGTCACTGAAATACTTTTTATTGTGGTGTATTTCCTGATTTGTGATACATTTTTTTTTTGAGGTAACCGCTTATAATGTGCTCCTCGTCTCTCATACTTTGCTCTTTTTTTTGTTTTTATTTTTCTTAATTTTTGCTTTAAATCTATGACTTTGTCAGACATTCTCAACTTGTAACTTGTGAATTATGACTTTATTATAAAAAATTGACTTTTAAATCATAAGTTTACAATTTTATTCTCATAAAATGGTGACTTTTCTTATCATTTTATGACTTTATTCTCATATATTTATTTTTATAGTGCCCCTACTACACCGTCATAAATGAAAATGATCTAATAATGTAACAATTTCCAATTCTGTAATCCATTTGTAAAAATCTTTTAAACCATGTTTGATGATGCTGGATTGATCACAGAAAAAACAGGTTTATATTTGTAACATTGAGTTTGAGTCTAGGTTAAATTTATGTTGCAGAATCAAACTTTTAAAACAGTTTAGGTGGATTTTAATCATCATTTATTCAGTTCTTTTAAAATAAGTATAAAAAATCATTACTTAGTAGAGTTTTTTCTTTTATAATTGATAATAAAAGCAAATAAAAGTTAGTTATGACAAAAAAGGGACAGAGGTGCTTAAAAACCAAATTTGTTGGGTATAACTGTAGATAGAATCATTGGCTAATGAAGACAATGAGAAATAGTGGTCAAAAATGTAACTAAGATTGTAATCAGATTACTATAAATGCAATTTTTTTTTCTTTTTGATGAAAAAAGTTGAGCAGTTTCTTCCCTTTTCCTTCATGTGTTTTATTTAATGTTGATGCAGGTTGTGTCTTTGTTACAGGAGCTAGCAGTCATGAAGATCTCTCATGTTGTGATTGGGCCGTCAAGATGCAGCTCCTGTTCTCACATACCTGCAGAGTGAGGCCAACCTGAAGCCTTAATGAACCCCGGTGCCTGGAAACCTCGTCCACAGAGCGTGTGTTTGATTCACTGCATCAGAAAGACCTAAATGGTGCCACATGAGACCCTGCAGGATGCAGAAAAAGAAGGAGTCCTCACCTGACAACGGAGCGTCACATCTGTACAAGCGGGATAGAAGACGCCTTCATCTTAAATGGCGACTTTTTGTGTGGAGAATTTGGAGACAAAAATTTAGGTTTTTCAGAAGACAGAGGGCCGGCTCCGGCCTGTGCTTTAGCTGGAGGTCACACAGTAATAACCTGCTCAGGTACCATGAAACAAGACAAAACTCTCGAGTGATAAACTTGGGTTCTGTTTGGAGTGAATCCGACAGTCTTCCAGAAGAACCGGCTGCTTCCACAGTTTCTGTCAGTCAATACACCGCCCCAACAGACACACAGAGACACTCTGAGGATGTGGCGGCGCTCAGGGAAGCTGTCACACCCCTGCAGCAAACCAACAGTAAAACCTGGGAGACTCAAAAGGCCCACACACCTGACGATAACGCTTCACTAGAACTACACAGTTCTGTTCACTGCAGTCAGAGCCGGAATCCTAATGACGCTGTATGCCTGGAAAAAGTATCTTCTTGTCAGACTGATATTGATCCAGAAACGCTGACTAAAGACATTCAAGGTATGTTTGTGGCTGTCCTAATGTTGGGTTTTTTTTAAGACCCACTCCAATGAAAATTGTGTTTTTAGTTTTTTAACATGCTCTAATGGGAGTTTTTCATGATGTATTTTAAGATCATTAAGCCAGAAACAGTGTTTCTGAGTATTTCTATATTGAATTCATAATGAATCAGGAGCAGATGCAAAAATGCCATTGGAAAAAGCTTGTAGGCGGGAGGTAGAAGCTGCTACGGCAAGCCGCAAGCCCCATTCTGATGCATCCACTTGAAGACAAATACATCAAGTACATCTTTTTTTTTTCCTGATATCTCTTGATGATAAAATTCGATTTGGGCTAAGATTTTGACCTCACCCAATTTCACAACCCCCTAATTATCTTTGGGACCCATAAGCTGATTCCATCTTTTTCTAGATTCAGGGTTAAAGGTTATTGCACCTTTTATTTAATCACCCTTAAAAAAGGGAATGGGCCAACAATATGGACTCCAACATTTAAAGTTATAGGTCTTCATCCTGAGACTTGTATTTTTGTCATTTACTTTTTTAATTAAAAAAAAAAAAAAATCCTGTTATTTCTCAAATCATGATTGTGGCACAGTTTTAGTGGAAACATTTTATTGTTTTTCTATTTGCACTCACCTGTTTTCACTTTTGTTTTTGTGGAGCATGTAATGTCTGAAAATTCTACTTTAAAAATTCTCTGGACTGAATTTTCCTCACACTTAAAGAGTGATCTGACCCATTGCACGTCTCTGTAGACTTTCTGGATAGCTTCTACAGACGATATGGAAGTTTCATTCCACTTCGCCAGAGGGACATCTTGAACCACCTGAAGGGCAAGTTTAACTCTGATTTCAGCAATCGGTAAGACCTAAACAACCGTAACTTGTTTTTTCTCAGTGTCCAGAATGTTGTTTGTAAAGATTTTCATTCATTGCAGGAAACACCTAATCTTGTCAGCGGCGGCCAGATGCCAAACTGCACTCACTGAGATGCCTGTAACCCAATTCCAGATCATCTACAAAAAAACACATTCTGACTCTGGAGGATCTCCTCACACTTGCAGATCAGAACTGGCTCAATGATCAGGTTATACCCAACTTTACAGACATTTTTTACCATAAAAAGAACAGAAAGTCGCATAATGTCTGACTTTGTAGTCTGGTTTATTTATGTTTTGTTTTTACGCTGAAGGTCATGAACATGTACGGAGAGCTGATCATGGAGGCGTCTCATCATAAGGTATTGTCATAAATATTTTAATAATGTGTTCAAATATGAAAACATGTTGAATTTCAAAAACATTTTTTAAGATAGGAATTATGGTTTAGTTTTCTCACTACTTTAGTTGTTGGTTGCTAAAAGATTTATAAAAGTCAAGACATGCCTTTAGGTGTTTCCAAATGAGTCTTTTGCATAGGAGTATGCATTCATTCTCTCTTTTGGATCTAACAAAGCTGTGCCACACATGCACATTGGCTAAACCTACAGGGTTCAACCACACCGCATGATTCAAGAGGTGTTTTTGTCATTTCAAGCACATACAGCTGATGGAGTACATACTGAAGTGAGATGATGCTTGTCAAGGATCTGCTGCTGCTGCTGACTAAACATGTAATTCAAGGCCTTATTAAAGTGCATAATGTGAAGTGCATGCAACGACAAGACGGAGCAGAAGATTAAAATAAAATGGGCTTTAAGATGAGAAAAAAACAGAACAATTAGTATCAGAAATATAAGGTGGAGTAGCAAGTATTGTGTTGTCTCCTAAGCAAAAAACATAGTAAATATGTGGTTGCAGTAGTTAAAGGAGTCAAGAGAGTGCAGGTAGATGTATGCATGAATAAACCTTGCAGCAATGATAGATAGTGCAATCACAATATAAATGTAAATTATTTATGCGTGTGTCCATACAAATTGGAGTGTGTGTAAGAGAGTTTGGTCCTGCTCAATTTGTAATGCATGTGTGTCTTCAAGAGACTGTTTTTGGACCATCTGCTTCTTAAATATGGACACACTGGAGATGTGAAGTACGTTCAAGCATGTTTAGCTGATGGTGTTCACACTGCACAAGCAGGGAGGGGCTTCTTCTTCTTGTTTTCTTTTTTTACTATGTACTAGCACGTGTCCACCACTTCTACAGTTGGAAGTATAAATCTTGTAAATCTTGCTCCAGGCTTTCTCTTTCACAGCTCTATTCAATATATAAAATATGTGGTATCGTATAATTCCACCTGCAAATAAACAATTAATTATTTCTACTTCATGATCAATTTTCTAACAATTGACATTTCTGTGAAGTAAAAGGAACGCCATCCATAAGTTACCACAAAATCCCTGATTGGTCAAAATTTGACCCGGTTTGACTTTCAGGGTGTCTTAATTGACTGCTGATTTGTACATGGAGCCCAAAAACAGTCATAGAAGCCAGGGCTGGCCTGGGCATTTGCTGGAGGGGGTGCCAAATTGCAATTATTAGGCTATATTTTTTTTTTTGTTTTTTGGTAACAGTTTGACACCCCACTTATTTCGTGTAACATGTAAAAAATGCTAATAATTAAAAACATAAATTAATAAATTAATTTTGCCTGGTGCGGCGACCCTTCTTACCTGACGCAAC
Source organism: Oryzias javanicus (assembly GCA_003999625.1). Lineage (NCBI taxonomy): Eukaryota > Metazoa > Chordata > Actinopteri > Beloniformes > Adrianichthyidae > Oryzias > Oryzias javanicus. The sequence goes on from CM012453.1 coordinate 15,861,287, forward strand.
CCCTGTCTAAGCTTGGTTGGGAGGGGGCGGTGTTGCTGCTGTTAGTGGTTCTTTAAAACTTTGAGTATAAACAAACAGCAAAACAAGCTCTCAGGGACAGCTTTAAGGTCAAAAAAGGAAGGAAGAGGGGGACAAAACGGACTCAAAGCTGAGGTTTGTCTGTTTTATTTACATTCAATTGCTTGGAAATTCACAGCCCCATTTTGGTTGAAAAATACTCTTGTTTTTAGTCAGAAAAGATGAATTTCATTTGCAATCTAGATTTTTATTTCCTTTTCTCTTTCACAATTAAACTCTAAATCTTTAAACCTTAAACACTATAGATGCCTGTCCATAGATCTACCATGCTTAGGTTAAAGTACTGAGCAGTGTTGTAGTTGTTGGTGCTGATGTCTACCGCATCTTGGTTTAGGAGAAGTGTTGATTATTATGAGCAATTTTGCTTAGTGGTTATTTATTACCGGCAGCTACATTTTTTTTTCTAGACAGTGATATTTGTGTGTATGTTTTATTTTAAATCACATTTTGCCTAGGGCGCCATGCAGCCTAGGGCTGGTGTTGATAGAAACTAGTGTATCTTGCATAAATATTCAGGCGTTTAAATAGACGACTCATTGGAAGCGGTTGCTTGTTGCAGAAGACATGCATTTCTTTACAGTGAAAGAAATGCATGTGTAGTTGTTTAGAAGCCTAATAGAGAAAAGACACTGTGAAGGCCTGACTTATGACCTATTATGGACACATTTAGTAAGCTTGGTTCCCTTAGGAGTGAGTCTGAGGTATAAAATGAATGGCAGTTCTGCACTCAGTGATGGTTTGTAGTTGATCTTTGTAGTTGAGGTCATTTGCTGATGGAGGTTGCTGTGCTGCTGCAGAGGTTTGTGATCATATTGTTACATCAGGGACTATTATTGTCCTTGTTCTGTTCAGAGGGCGGTCCTACCATCAGCGCATATCATTTAATGTATTTCCTTTGTGGATACAGTAGGAAAGAACAAATTAGAGCAAAATACACATGGAAACTAAAAGATTCAGGTCACATTTGTGTTCCTTGTTTAAAATGTTGCATCATGAGGCGGTTAATGTAAAAGTTCTTTTAAGTGGGTGAAAGCTCCAGAGGGTTAACTAACTAACCTACCATTCAGTCATGCAAGAGCTAAAGAGACAGTTTGGCTGGCCGTGGTTTAATCATCATTTCAAGTCAGTCAGAAGTAGCGAGATGAAAAGGGCACCTGCAGAACACAACAAAGGTGGATGACTGAAGTAAACAGAACTCTTTCACAACATCCAGCCAAGCAAACAGCAGTCTGGAAGAAGTCACTCACCTTTTTCTTTTATGAAAAGAAGGCTAAAGCGGGTCAGAGAGCGAGGGTTCAGCGTCAGCCGCAGATAAGACATCAACGGAAAATTGATGTAAACACAAAGCAATGTTGGTTTGGGCGTGGGGGGGCTTCCCGTGTCACTGGTGTTTGACCCGGAGGAGGAACTCTGGTCTCTGTTTTGTGCTCAGAAAAGCCATAGTCCTGCTTTTTCTTATGTTTCTTATACCTTTAAGTCTTTTTGTGATTCAATGACTTCATTTGAAATTCAATGGTTTCTGTTTAAATTCCTCAAGCAATTCTAGAGGTGTAGCAAAAAATTGATTTGGCAATAAAATAAATTTTCTAAGTCATGCTTTAAAAAAAAAAAAAGTGAAAAATTGTTCGAATGGTTCTCAAAAATTAAAACGAAACGATTTCTTACTTCATTTGTTCTCTATCATAAGAAAAATGCCACACATACATGTTAAAAACTCAAAACCACCAAACCCTCATCAGAGGGGGACTTTAAGGAATACCAGTCATGTTAGCGGCATGCTAGCGCTGCAAACAGTTTCAACCTATTTCCGGTGGCTCATGATTTACGTCTCATGGATCGCGGCTCAAATCTCATGTGTCGCTACTCACGAGACTTGAGTCAGGCGAGCCACCGGAAGTAGGTTGTATGTGTTTGCAGCCTCTGCTGTCTCTTCTTTATAGTGCTCTCTGCTGCCAGACTCCATTGATAATCATTTTGTGGTCAGTTGCTGTAACTGCAAGTAAACTTCAACTTAACCCAGGCAGTTTTAAATACCTCGTCTTGTAATAAATTCACACATTTTCTACTTTTAGATTTTAGATTTTTAAATTTTGTGCAGATAGGCTGCAGTTTGTGTAATCAACAAATACTAATTGTCCTTTTTATATAAATTCGGTGCAGAAAACAATAGAAGATCTTTCAGAATATTTCATCTGACTCCAGATATACAAAAATAATAGAAATATAGGAGCTGTGGATGATAGAGCAGCAGACAGTTAGGAGGTAGAGAGTGAAGATGTCGACAGTAATGGGAACCTTGAAGCAGATGGAGGTCAGCGTAATGAGCAGGAATGTGAAGAATGTAGGCAGTTATTGAAGCAGCCCGTGGGTCCAGGTTTGGCAAAATAATGAATAAACCCCAATTTAAGTCAAAGGACTCAATGTTTTTTTTTTTTTGACAAAAAAACCACATACATGAAACTTACCAACATTAGTATTTGTTGAAAATAAACTTACTTTAGTTTATCTCAAATGTCCTTGAATTGAATTGAAGTCTTTTTTGTTTCATCCTGCAGAGCTCCTGATGTCTGGCTATTCTGTAACACTAATTTCTTCCCTCCTTTAGGTCCATTTCCTCAATAGTTTCTTCCACCGCCAGCTCATGACCAAAGGATACGAGGGCGTGAAGCGATGGACAAAAAAGGTTTGCCGTGTCAGCGTGTGAAAAGAAACATGCTTTTTATGAGACGAACAACACCCCGTCCTGTACTTGTGAGCAGCAGAGCGTGAGGTAATGACCGTGTCCACTCTCACATAGGTGAATTTGTTCTCCAAGAGCATTCTTCTGGTGCCGGTCCACCTGGAAGTGCACTGGTGTCTCGTGACAGCTGACGTGGCGTCAAAGAAAATCTGCCTTTACGACTCTCAGGGGAATGCACTGCAGAAAGTGGCACGGGTAATTTGATCAATTGTTGGTTGTTTTGGTGGTAAATGCTTTCTGACTGTTTTTGTGGGGTTTGTTTTTCCTCCAATAGAACATCCTGAAATACTTGATAACTGAAGCAAAAGCGAAGCAGCAAAGCGCCTATGAAAGTGGATGGACGGTGTCATTTGATGAGGTTTGTTGGTTTAGCTTACTATGATTTGATCTGGTTTCTTTTGCAGTTGGGCAGCTTGTTTCAGACCTGAAGGGCACAGCAGAGAGGTGAAGATCAATGTGATGGAGGGAGAGCAGCAGAGACGAAAACCAGAGGGATTTGAGTCGATAAACTTGAGGGTGTGACAGAAAATGACGGGCACGGTGTAGAAATGGAAAGATTTAAAGTTTACTGAAATAATGAAATGCTAAATGAATTAGATTTTGATTTGTAATTTTCAAATTGATTAAACATTGATTTATTTTTCAATTGTCCATTCAAAACAAATTTTAGTTAGTTATGAAAAACAGTTTATACATAACTTGTGGCTCAGTTATAAATTTATTAATTTAAATATTGAAAACTGAACAAAATTACCTTAAAGTAAAAATTTGGATTTGACAAAAAAAATACAGATTATCTAAAATCAGTCTGAGAGTGTAAATTGATGGGTAATGGGATGCAGGGGCAGGGCTAAATTCTGCCGCTTTGCAGAAACTATGTCAAAGAAAACAACAGTTTGTTTTTTAAAATTTTGGCTAAAAGCTGCATAATCATTTTCAAAAGACCAGTTTTTTAAAAATTATTGACGATTGTTTTTTTTTTAAACAATGGATAAAAAGATGGTCAGAGTGGGATTTTAAGGGCCACCCATGTAAAGATTGAACTTTTCTTGAGCTATTGCCAAAACACAGATTATGACCTAGATTAATTAACTTTCATTCATATTACGTTAAATTTTTTTAAAGTTATTTTTGTTCAATATGTACATGTCCATGTACGACTTTGTTTCCTCGTCTGAGCTGGACTTAAAATATACGGCTGAATAGCTCTAATATTGCTCTCCATTTTTGTTACACCTCTGATGATAGGTTGCGGTTGTGAGGGGCCATAAACTATTGGGAGAGAGTGTAAACAAAGGCATGATGGGGAATAGCTAATGAATTCCTGCCACTCTGTAGAAATTATCTCCCGGAAATCAACAGATTTTTTAAAATTCCTCCTAAAAGTATTCTAATCATAATTAAAAGACCACTGAACAGTGATTCGGACACACAAAAGAAAGGTTAAAGTTCTGATAAATTATAGTTAATGGAGCTTCATTTAATTTTAGAGTTGGGATGAAGGTGAATCTGATGTGGTCTGTTTATGTTTAAGTGTGAACAGCTCAAAATATAACATCTTCCTTCAAGCCCTAAAAACTTTTTCTGTTCAGTCATTTTACTCACCCAAATGCTCTCTGAATGTCTCTGTTTTGTTTGCACTTATCATCTAAAAAAGTGCAGCAGTCCTTTCATGTCCCCTCTTGCTGTTCTTCACAGAAAATCCCTCAACAGACCAATGAGAATGACTGTGGAGTCTTTGTCTTAGAGGTTCGTTACATTTTTAAAATTCCCTTTTGCTTGATTTATTTTGAAAAAGTTCCTCGCCGAGCTACAGTATCTATCCTCTTTTGCAGTATTCTCGGTGCCTCGCCCTGTCCAGACCGTTCCAGTTCACGCAGAAGGACATCCCAAAGATACGAAAGAGGATCTACAAAGAGCTCTGTGACTGCAAGCTGCAGGAGCAGGACTGAAGCTCTCGCTGCCATGGATCCTGCTGCTGCGTGTGGAAAATGACTTGGGCCAGTCAGCAGCAGCACATATGTGCAGCGGCTGTTTATGCACGCCTGATCAAAAAATATAATTTAAGAAAATAATCTGAACACAAGAGGCTTTAATCTGACTTTGATGTTTGATTTCTAACTTATTTTCTGTTGAAAATTGCTTTTGTACAAGTCAGACTGCTTCATTCTCTCGTTTTATCGCAGATGGAAAACAGTTATTTACAATAAAAAAACACTTTTAAGTAATTTATTTTCATTCTATGTACTTTCACATGTTTCCTTCAAAACCAGTCCAAAGACATGATACTATCTAAAGGCATAAATTATGAATTTCCAGATTGACAAAGCAAATACAGAACTTAAGGCACTCTAAATCTTTCAATATGGGCACAATTTTACTGACCTTTACACACAGAAATAAAGTTTCTGTAACTGACTTTTAGTTCACTTCAACACCATATTTTAAGTTCTATGAATGAGCACAAAATTCCCCCTTAAAAAAGAAAAGCTGACCGTTACCAGGTAATAAAATGAGATAAATGCAACCCCAGATAAACAATGGGGGAATCTACTGTTTTTGAAATAGAAAATGAAAAAGCAAAGTGTTAAAAACAGGAGATGCTCCTAAAAAGTTGAAAAATGGCTTTTGAGGTGACAGTAATCCATCCGCATGTTTGGATGGAAGAAAAAGCCATAATGTGGAGGATTAGATCCTGAGTGATCCTGAGCAGCCGTTCACGGTTTACGGCTACAGATGAGGGTATGACTATGAACATACGTTTACAAGTAAATTAAGAGCTTTGCCATCTGACTCAGCTCTGTCGATGCAGAAAAACTTGTAAGAAATCAGCATTGCTGCAAATCTGTCAGTCAATCTCACTCAGAGGCAAACTGCTATAGGAGCTGGGGCAACTTCCAGTTTAAGCTACTGTAACTGTTTCTGTCCTGTTCAAATTCTGTTATATCACCTCATTTATTTTTTTTATCGTTAGTTTGATTTTTAACTTTAAAAAAATGGGCGTAGGCAGCAGCCAGCTGACCTTGATATTTACGTTGAGAAAATTAGGAAACGCTTGTAGTTTTTAGAAGATTTTCTTATGCAAAATAAAATACTATGATACCACAGATCACTTTATTTAAACTGACAAGCTCAGAAGAATTGATGCACACCATGCAAAAATCATAACCAACTGTCAGGCATGGTGGGGGAGGCATAATGATTTGGGCCTGTTTTGCAGTCACATTGTATCTGCATGTCAAATGTAAGGTCAGCATTGAAATTCTCTGACAAACAGAAACGGTTTCAAATGGTAGAAGAAGCAAAAAACTGAACTGATGCAACAGAAATTAAAAAAATATTTCAGTGACATTAATTCTCTCTAGTTTGGGGACTGAAAAATCCTCCACATCTTAAGCTTCGTACACGCCAACCATGTCACGTGGATTCATGAACAGGCTTAACGCGGGGTTTTGAGTGGGCTTTTAGCCCATGGTGCTCATATTGGACTGTCGCTACCTGATACCACATGTACCTTTAATTTGAAGAGGTGTGGTGCGAAAAAACGAAGCGATGCAAATCTTGTTTTACATGTAGAGCCCAATAACTGACTCAAAAACTTGCATTGCGGGCTTGAATGCCGAAGCCCGAAAGGCAAATTTACATTATAGGAAGTCGTATCTTGAACACGCTTTGCCAAGGGGGGATGTAAACATAGCATAACAGGAGATCCCATGAAGTTAGATATTAATGCTCAAAGGCTCCATGTTCATTTTAGGTTGCATTTTTCTCAATAAAAATTAAAATTAGTTCTGGAAACACCTTTTTAAAAATCATTGAATTCAAAAAGTACTGACAAAAAATGCTGAGCCTACTGTCATCCTTGACCAACAGTGCTGGTGAATCACTGACTTTCTCACAGACAGCCTGCCTTAGTCGTTTATCTAGTTTCTCCTCTGTTATTCTCTTTGCCAAAGATGTCACCTTCATTTACCTCCTGTCCAATATTGTTGAGCTTATAAGACAGTGAGGAAGTAAAGAAAATTTAATTTTTAGAAACAACTTATCCAATTTCCACTCTGTGACTCGCTAGTAGTTCTTAGCTGTAGCAATGACAGGCACGGTAGTCAATATGACAGTCAAGACAGCAGTTAAGACGGCAGTCAAGAGGGCAGGACAGAGAGCAGTCAGGATGGCAGTCGAGACGGTGACCGGTTGCAGCATTCCATTTTGTATCAGGGATAACGGAAATCGGATTTCATCCTGGACATTGCAAAAAGTCCAGTAAGTTCTGGATTCACATTACAAAAACAGCCTCTTTTCAGTTGGGATCTGATCTGTGCTCCAAACTCTTTTAATATAAAGACATTGTCCTTTTAGCAATCAAAATATCTGGTAGTCAAACTTCTATGAAAGAATCTTTTTTTTTTTAGTTTAAGATTGAATATTTGAGACTCTGCACCTGTAGCTACACCCACAAATCAAGTTATGTTAGAACTCCTAGGAGGTGTTTACTGTACCTGCCAGTAAAAGTATTATTTTTTGAGACAAAGATGGAATTAGTCTAATCATTCATGTTGAATCCCCACTCAATTTCTGGTTCGTCATCGAGGCGGATCACCAGGTAGGACACGAGCTGGAAGAGGTTCTGCCACAGACCCAGGAACAGATACATGTAGAAGTCGCTGACATCCATTTGGCAGTAAATTCCTGAATAGTTCATGTCACAGATGCACTCAAAGCTGTTCACGTAGTTGATGCAGAAGCCTCCGTTCATGCACGGATCTGAGGCACATTCATCCACGTCTTTCTCACACCTGGACAGACAAAACAGAAATCATTGATTCTGAGGAAAACCAGCCTGAAATGCTACAGGGGAAACAAACTAAAGTGAGATCTTTAAGTGGAGATGGTTTGCATGTCGTACCATTGTCCTGTGAAGCCAGGCAGGCAGGAGCAGGTGTTGTTGACTTCAGAGCAGTTTCCTCCATTAAAGCAGCTGTAGTTCCACCTCGTCCCCGTGCACATAGATAAAGGCAACTGAGGAAGTCTGAGGAAACAAAAAGACCATCATCCTTTTCTAAATATCTTGGTTTTGCTTGTTATTGATTTTGATTTGGGTACTTACGGAGCTGTTTCAATGTACCAAGGAATTTCCGGAACCCTCTCTCTACAACAGACAAATTTGATTAATGTTTGATTTTTTTTTTCTATTTTTCATGACTGTGAAGTCACATCAGGATCAGCTTAAAGTGAATGAAGTACTAGATTGTAAGTTTGAAATATAGACATTGAAATTAAAAAATAGAAAATTTCATTTTTAGAAAAGTTTTAAACTTAAAAATACACGTTATAAACTTAAAAGTAAGGAAAAAAAATGAAAACAAATTGCAAACTTTTTGAAAAATGTAATATACCTTTTTAAAGAAATATATAAAATTTGAAAACAACAATCACACAGTTAAAAAAATGTTTAAAAGGAAAAAAAAATTAAAAAATAAAGAAAATGGAAAAATTCTATTACAAACTTAAAATAAATAATACAAATTTGGAAAAAAATGCACCATTTATATTAAAATATTGAAAAAGATTATTAATAGTTGAAATATTGAAAATAATATTTAATATAAAACATGTACATTTGAAAGATATAATTTAAAATAAATATTAAAAACTTGAAACAAAAATGTTACATTTTGAAAAAAAAAACAACTTTTAACGTCAAAAAGTGAAAAGAATTTGAAAAAAATACCTACATTTGAAATATATATATATTAAACTTGAAAGAAATGTGGAAGATAAAAAAATGGAAATTCGAATTTGAACTTTGTATGAAAGATTTGGGAAATAAATTATGTTTTGAAAAAAATATTTACCATAAAAAATACATTTGAATATATATATGTTAAACTTAAAAGAAATAATACAAATTTTATAAAAGTATATTTTAAAAATATATATATACATTTTAAATTTAAAAAGTAGCAGTAGGAACGAAACTTGAATTTAAAACTACAAATTTGAAACTATTACGAAATGAAAAATGTTAGTTTGTAACAGCCACTTGTTTGTAATATCAACACCTGATACTTTTTAGAGCGAAAATGACCTCACCATAACCTGTCACCTGATGTTAATCATGTGACCTGTAACCAATAGGCTCAAAGCTCCACCCCTACATGAAATTATGCCCAATACCAAAAATAAAATGTCTGAATTGAAACTGTAAATTTTGGACAAAACTTGAAAAGAAAAACCAGTAGCTGTTATTAATAATCGTTATTGTTCATTTAGTAACAGTATTAGGTTTCTTTTTTTTTTTTTTTTTTTAAGTTTACAATGTGAACTTAAGAGTTTAAATCTGATTTCAAATGTTTTTTTTTTTTTTTTTGTTTTCATTTACAATGTCTAACTTTCACATGTACAATCTGATCCTGATCTGACCCCCGGCCATTTATCTCAGGTGTGGTGAACTCACTCGCAGTATTGCCCCGTCATGTCCCGAGGACAGAGGCAGGTGTAGCGCTGGAAGCCTCTGAGGCATGTGGCGCCGTGGCTGCAGCTGTTGAACTCACACATGTCCACCTCCACCTCACACTGCTCATCTCCAACGAAGCCCAGCTCGCACTCGCACCTAAATCTCCCGGCCAGGTTGGTGCAGTTTCCAAAGACGCAGGGGCTGGAGTTGCAGCTGTCGGTGAGGTTTTCACACAGCGGACCCGTCCACTCGACCGGACACTCGCACTCATGTAGGTCGAACAGATCCTCGCATGAGCCCCCGTTGTGGCAGGGGTTTGGCGCACACACACTTCTGCCCCAGCAGCCGTACTGAACAGCAGCATTGTTGTTCCTCCTCACAAACTGTCCCTCCTGAGGTCTGGGGAAGTTTAGCTCCGTCTCCAGGTAAAAGGGGAGAAGAAGGCCCCCAATCTTCACCGGACCCAAGCAGCCAGACAAGCTCACCCCAGAGTCCAGGTTTGTTCCTCCCAGAAAAATGTCTGTGCCTTCTTTAAGAAAGTCAAGAACTTCTACAGCTGTTTGGGTCATACTGGAAACCTCTTTCCCATTGTCTACAGCCAAAGTCCAGCTGGAAGAAACCGTCTGGTTCTTGGTACTTATTTCCACAAAATGCCAGTCTCCATCGTTGAGCGGAGCCAAGCTTTGAAGTGTCACTATGTCAGCTTCAACCTGGAGCTCCAGGACTAAGTAGGAGTTCATCACAGAAACAGTCAGGTAGTTGGACCCTTTCTGTGCGTGTAGTAAAATAGCTGAGGTCTGTCTGGTCCTGAAGCTGAGGGTGATGTCCACAAGACTGTGACTGATCTTACCCACACTGCTGTAGTGGAAAACCATGCTCTCTGGCCGAAATGTCACATTGGACAAACCTAAAATAAAAAAAAAGAATTTACTATTAGATCAACCATTCAGAGTTCTGAGACGATTGTTTGTGCAAGTGCCGAGTCAGCATTCACACAGAAGTTCTTTTTGTAATCATACTTCTACTTTGTACAGCCATCAATTACACTTGCTTATTGAAAGTGATGCAATTGACAGCACATCCAGCAACACCACATCCTATGAAAAGTCTATGTAAATGTGTGCAAATGCTCGTGTTGGAGTTTTATGTTTAAAACTCTCACGTTCATGCATCACTACGCACATTCTAATGAAAATTTTCGGTAGGGATGGGCCAATATAATTTTTTATAATTAAAAAAATTTTTTTTTTCTGTCTAATACAGATAAATGATATTTCCCCTGCAGCTGTGGCTGATAATCGATATTTGCTGATACTGATGTTTAAGTGTCTACAAAAAAACAAGTTTAGATTTTCTTTTTGTTTCTTTATGAGAAATTCACAAATTTTCTTTTTCTTTACAATAATTCTTGACCTTTTTAACATACAGCAAGGGAGCTCACTTTAACATGTATCACTTAAAACTTTGAAAATATACATGAGAACATTTACTGCCAAATAGATGTAACTGTAAAACATAAGCTTTACATTGCCAGAAATCCATTAGGAACAACATGTTTCAAATATATAGTAAAATATACATAAAAACAGTAAGAACATTCACTGACTATAACAATAACTTATCTGTTTATTTGCTGTGTTTTTAATGATTTTATGGCTTTAACAGCTTTAATCTTTTGTACATGTCTATCTTTTGTTCAATGCAGTGTCTCTTCAAGTTTTAGTCAAAACGTTTCCTTCCTTTTTACATCTGTTTTTAATTGTCTTGTGACTTTTTTACTGTTTAAACTAATGTTTATATACGTCTTTTTTTGCCAAGCACCTAATGTTCAATAACATGTTCATGAAGTGCTTTATAAATATTGATTAGTTGAGTGATTTTTCTGAGAGCAAAGCATTTTTAATTTTTTTTTCTGAGGTTCAAACCTTAAATTGAAGTCAAAGAGTTTGATTGGTTGGCTGATTACTTAATTGATTTTTTTATTGATTTGTTAATGTTTCTGAGAACAAAGCCTTTTGAATTTGTTTGCTTTTCAAGCTTGAGCCTTAAGTTGAATTCAAAGGGCAAATTTGATTGATTGGTTCATTGGTTAATTGATTGGTTGGCTGATTGTGGTTGTATAATTGATTGGTTGATTGATTGATTGGTTGATCGATTAATTGATTGATTGATTGATTGATTGATTGATTGATTGATTGATTGATTGATTGATTGATTGATTGATTGATTGATTGATTGATTGATTGACTAATTATGAGGGGTTTGGACAATTCCTCGATTGATTGATTATGGGGGGGTTGGACGATTGATTTTTTGATTGATTGATTATTGTTTCTAAAAACAAAGCCTTTTTAATATGGTTTTCCTCAAATTTAAGCCTTAAGTTGAATTCAAAGGGGCAAGTTTGATGATCATGAACTCGTCTAGTTCTTGTGCAATCCTTGGCCTGTTAACGTTGGAAGTGGGGTTGTCTGGAACCCACAAGACAGTGCGCTAAACTTTTATTTTTCAAAGATTTTTGATTTTCACTGGTGTCCATGGAAGACAGAAAAATCTGTCCACCTTTGTCCACTTTTGTCATAGAAGGGATAATACGTCAATGTCAGGGTGGGGTCATCTGGACCCCAAAAAACAGCTCAAGGGTTAGTGCAAGGGTTCAAGATGGTGTCTAATACAACATATTGTTCATTCCATTCTCCAGATATCATGGGATTATGTAAAATACACCTGCTTAACCAACTGGAGGTGTTAAAAACAGAAACTGAAAGGTGCCTAGAAAACAAAGGCGATCAGGTCTTTCATGGACTCTCTTGGTCAGGCCTCCTTTTCCTGGTGGGGGTCATGTGGTCTGTTCAGGAAGACGAGCCCTCATTAACAACCACGTGCATTTGGTGGAAGTCCTAATCTGATTATCACGCCTTAGAGTAATCATATGTTGGGATCCCTGCCTCATCTCTGTTCCCTCCTGTAATTAGCCACAACAGTTAACAAGTCTGTCACTTGAGCATGTCATTAAAATACATTGTTTTTATTATTTGTGCCTATAGAATGCTGCACTGCTATCCATTTACATTTTTAGAGCATTTTTTATCATTTTTTTTTTTTTATTTTTTCAGACAGATTTCTCAATAATGGAGTCAGAATGGACCCAAGTTTGAGGATACTTACACTCAAAGCCCTGAGGGAGGGGCTGGCAAAGAGCAGAGGCAGGACATGGAGACAGCTCACACCATTTGACCTCCTCACAGCGCTGTCCTGCAGTGTTGGGTGGACAGCTGCAGATGAAATCATCCCACATAGAGTAACACTCCCCCCCATTGAGACAGGGATTGACCTAATTGAAAGAAAAAAAAACAGCAGAAATCAGTTCTCAAGTTCTTTTGGGCATTTCAGGACTTTTGCATAGAAAGAAATATAAGTTTCTAGATAGGAATTGTAACTTACAGCGCATGCATTGTTGCTGCTGCATCCCTCTGCAACATCAACCAGCTCCTCCAGGTTGTAAGACTCCACTTTAGAAGCTATCGGGTAGAACTGCAGTCGTCTGCTGTTTATCCTCAGATCCTGGATGCATCCCTTAAAGTAGCCCCCAAACGACGCAGAACCTCTCGGATCCGGCAGCCCTCCAACAAAAACCTGATCTCCAGAGTGAGTGTGGATTTCTCTGATGACCATAGAGCCCTGAGTTTGTGTTGACTGGGACACGCTGGCAGTGGTTCCTTCCAGCTTTACGGTGACCAGGTGGAAGTGGCCGTCACTGACTGTACTCTGACCCGTGAGGGTCTCAAAGTTGTTCACCTGAATTTTAAGTCGGCCCCTCTCCAGCCAGAGGCGCAAGTACTGACTGGTGCTGTTCGCTAAGGTAAGGAGGAGGCCGTTCAGCTGTCTGGAGCGGATGAACAAGGAGATGACCAGCGTCTCCTCGGGCTCCTCGTCCAATGAAAAGACAGCGTAGCTCTCCAGGTCTTGGTTCCCAAATCGAGCAGTGATGTACTCTATAGGGATGGACAAAACCGCAGATCATATTAAAAGAAAATCTAATGGAAATTATGGAGACAGTCTTGTTAACTAGAAAACTTTTTTTTTTGTTTTTGGATTTTTAGAATTAGTCAAAAAGTTGATTATATGGATTAGTTACCTATTGTTTCCAAGCTTTAGTTTTTATTTTGACAGGTACAGCAGACAAAAACTTCAAATGTTGGTTCACTTTAGAGCAGGGGTCCCCAAACTGCAGCCCGTGGGCCGGATCTGGCCCGCCTCCACATTTGGCCCGTATCAGAGACGCGTGATTTTTTTTTCCTTATTCTGACCGATCAAGACCCACATGATGAGACTTTTTATTCCACCCTTCTGCAGTCTAAACTGTGACAGGGGAGGATAGACTGTTTATTGGTTTCATTTTTAACATGTTTTAGTATAATTTTTTTCTGTGACTATTAAATTAAATTAAATTATTAAATTATTTTAAATTTAGCTATGTGTGGCTTTCTGGAACGGCATAAATGTCTACGTTTAGGCTGTGATTTTTACACTTTTTACAATTATTTCTACAAACCCAGACCCCCCATCAGAGAAGAAAACAGTTATGTGGCCCTCAGAAAAAAGAATTTGGGGACCCCTGCTTTAGACCAAGAAAATATTTGTAACTGTATGTGTTACTGTAACATTGTGGTGCAACATGAAGGCTTAGATGCTCTTCAAGGAGATGGAGTGAGTTAGTGCTAAATCAAAGAGAGATTCTGGACTCCAAACAGAACCAGATCGCACTGTAAAATTAAGACATTGACTTTATCAAGTTTCAAGCTGAGGGACTCGCAGAGTTCTCATGAAAGCTCTCTGATGGACATCTGTCGAAGGTATGTGGAGTCGACACAACTAAACATATTGTTTTGGGTTATTTTCTTGAAATCATTTTTTTTCCTCTTGATTTTTTCCCTCTACTGTCCAACTATAAGCAACATCAGAGGTGGCAAACTCAGTCGCACAGGGGGCCAAATCCCAAACCCACTTTAGGTCGCGGGCCGAACAGGATAAACATTTATTGGATACGCTCAAACTAAATTATAAAAACTTTAAAAACTTAACTTTTTAACATTACTATGAATAAAAACAGGCAGGAATATTATTCCAGAATGAATCAATTTAGACGCAAAAATTTTTAGTATTTTACCCACAGAAAAATATGTTTTTTTGTCAAAATTACATAAGTTATAAATGCAAGATAATATCGGTCCATTAATAACAATGAAATAAAATTATCTGGATGGCCGAATATAATTACCTGGAGAGCCGGATCCGGCCCTGGGGCCTTGACTTCAACACATGTGCCCTACAACCTCACTCCTCATCACGTCCCTTTCTATGCTCCCTTTAAGCATAAAGGTATAAAATATATAGCCTATCCTAAATAATAATGAAATATATATCTCTCTAAAGTCCCCAAAGAAGATTTTCAAACTCTACAACAGTTCACAAAAAGCTCTCGGCTTCTTCCTGTTTTGAATGAAAATTACAAAAAAAAAAAAGAAAAAAAAGCTGGACAAGCCAGGACAATGATTTTCAATTGCTTAAAAAAACTTACGAGGAAGTTTGAGGTAAGCAAAAGTCAAAAAAGGGTGAAGCTTCTGTATAACATAATAGTTTTCAATTGTCTTCTGAATTATTTTTTTGTTTAAAAAAAGTATGATTTTTTTGTAATTATACATTCTTTCAAAAGTATGATTAAAATAAAATAATAAACAATAAAAAGTTAAATAAAAAAAATAAATATTTCTTCTCTTTGAAGAAGCTTATTAAGCAGCAACCAAAGGTCATGACCTTAGAGGAAAAGTCCATAACATATTTTAAACTTGAAAAACGGGGAGCCCTTCAGGTGAACCCGAGAGAATCACGTTTCTTTAATCCTTGCTTCAGGTGTTGCTGAACACTCTTCTTTGGCTGGACTTTCAGCTATTTCTGCTGACTCTATAAGCTCCTTTAAAGTCTGATGTTTAACTTTAACTCACTTTATCCTAGACTGCAGCTCTCCTCTAAAAAAAACATCCAGCAGGACACGAGCGAGGCTGGACTTAATGTCAAGGTAAACATGCAGAGCTTAAAATGCTCCAGAGGCTGCAAAAACAAATCTACAAAGTTTTATTATTCTAACTCTGGGAATTTTTGAAGATGTGAATTAAAAAATATGAGGATCTTTATTAAGTAAAACATAAATTACTTATTTTTTGGGTTCATTTCAAGTTTGTTCACTGGATGCTCTTTGCCAATGGAGGCCACAGCTTATTCACCTTCAACTGCAAAAAACACTTTTCAATCAAACATAAAACTATTTCATTAAATTATAATCAAAATATTTTTCTTTTACCAAACCATTTTGGAATGAGTGCCTCATCTTTGCAGGCTTTTCTCCTTTTTGGTTGTGTGTGTCAAATGGATTTAACTATAGTTTGATGTTGTGACAGAGTGCTCACCCTCCTCACAGTTGTCTCCTTCATAAGGCCTGTGGCATTCACAGATGTACCTCCTCCAGCCCTGGCTCACGCAGCGGCCTCTGTTTTGACATGGACTATCATCGCATTTGTCTCTGTCGCTGCACCCCGCAGTGATGTTAGTGTGGGCGTCTGAGTCTCTCTGTCCCGTGGCAGGCTGTACCAGATGTGAGTCCACAAAGACGTTTCTGAAGCAGCCCAGAAAAGCCGGTGGGGAGTCTTCCACTCCTCTGTCCAGAGCCCAGTTCAGCCCAACCGCTCCGATGAAGAGACTCTGGCGAGCGGCTCCCGGATCAGGGAGGGCCATGGCTCCATCAAGCTGCTGGACTCCAGCGCTGGTGTCTCTGGGGCAGCTCCCCTCGCTGCACAACAGCCGCATAAGACTAACCACACCACCCAAGGAAGCTTCCACGGTGTGCCACATGCCGTTGGACAAATATTCTGGCAGTTTCTGAACCAGAGTGCTGGAGCCTTGGACCCTCTGGCTGAGGAGGCAAAGATGTCCATCCATTATCCTAATGCTGAGGAGCAGATCATCCACTCTTCGCTGAAAGAGCGTTCCGGCCGGCCTGTCTGTCCGGAAACTGAACGTCACATTCAGAGGAGCCTCTGGATCAAGATGCTGTGTCTCCACATACATGTGACCTCTGGCCTCAAAGGAGAACACTGTTGAAATCTGGCATTTCAGGCCCGCGTAGCCTGGAGGGCAGATGCAGGCGTACGCGTGCTGCTCGTTTACGAGTAGGGGAGAACAAACTCCTCCATTCTCGCACTCGCTTGCATTACAGCCAGAGAGTTCAACCGTGCAGTTGTCCCCACCGTACAAGCGCCCATTTTGGCTCTGCTGGGAGCAAAGACATCTGTAGCCACCATTGTGGCTCTCACAGACGCCACCATTCTGGCAGGGCTGCAGTTCACATGCGCTGAACTCCTCAGCAGACAGAGAGCCTATGAGGGAGAACATTCAAATGCATTAATAGATTCTGAAGCAAACAAGATAGATGCAATATTTATTTGATTCCACTATAATAAATTCAACAGATTTGACCAAAAACTAAAAAGCTAATAGAAATTGAACAAATTCCAACAGTTACCTGCAAACAGCAGACCGAGTGCCCACACCTGGATGCTGAACCTGAACATTGTCCTGGAAGAGTCTTCTTGCTCACATACTTCTCAATATTCAGCATGAAAGGCAGGTGGAGCACCCTGCCCGCTCAGGTTCATCTTCACCTCTGCTCCTCAGTGTGTGCACGCGTTCCCTGTAGTGTTTCAGATGCATGCTAGACAAGAAGGCTTAAGCTAATGCACTTACGCTGTCTTAAAACATGCTGGGGGAGGGAGAGGAGCACATGGACAGGAGGCTAATTTAAGCAACTTAAAGTTTTTATCTGACTGAATTAAGATGTGCTTTTATGGAAAAATACTTTTTTATAGATTATGCACAAATGATTTTTTAAAAAAACTGTCTCCAGTAGAGAAAAAGCTGGAAAGCACAGTGAGCCTCACATAGTGTGAGACACATGTAAACACAGACACGTGCACACACATATGGACTGCAGATTAAATCACTGTGAAGCTGCACCACATGACAATCTTTGAATGAGGTAAACAGTATTTCTGGGTTCACCTTACTGCTTTAAATGTGTATTATCTGTCCAGGTTAACTCAGGTCTAACCATTTTCTCTGCATTTAGGTCCAGAATGTATTTATTTTTTATATTTTCATGTCACAAAAGTAACATTTAGTCGGGAAAAAGACTGAAAAAAAACAAAACAAAACAAAAATGTTTTACATTAGTGGTCTCCTGAAAGAGGTAGACTTGTATTTAAACAGTTAAACAGGAAAAAAATGGTGACAGGCTAGACTAGAGCAGCACATTTTATATGTAATATGTATTATAGTAAATCGCATTTCAAAATTGATGTCTCGTTTAAACTTTTTACTACCTGCAAAATAAATGGAATCAACTTCAGCATCATCATCTTCATTTATAAAGTACTGAAACGTTAAATTGATTGTTTAATCAACAATCAACAGTGAACAAAAACATAAAAAAATAATAAACCTTGAAGATAAAAAGCAGAGCAACATTGCAATTTTACCTTTAAAGAAGCATCTAACAAAGAGTAAACGTTTTTCCTGTCTTTGGAATTAACTCAAGTTTCCCAAAATATGTGTCATTAAAAAAAAAAGTATTGAGCATTTTCATTTTAAAATATATTTTGGTGCTCCCATAATGTAATGTTTAGATTTTTTTTTAAATTAAACTTCTATGTTATTACTTTTGTGATAAAAGATGTCCTATATGCTTTTAAAATAAATGAATTTGTTTTTCCTGTTTGTAGTTATTTATTTTTTTACTTTTAAGTGAATAAACGAGTTCCCCAGCCACCTGAGGCCCCTAAATTTTAGAGATACTACTGTTTGTTATTTTGTGTGCTTTACTATTTTTTTATTTTTGCACTTGTACAAAGTTATACATGAAGAAGACAACCATAAAATTACATGACATTTTTATGTTAAACTTGTATCTTGAATTGAAAAAAGAGAAAAAAATTAGAACAGTTTTAAATTTTATAACTCTCAATGCACAATATCTTTTCTTTGCCGAGAAACATTATGACTACGTTTCCCATGATGCATCTGCGCAAGTAAATGTGCTTAATTCTGAATTTGTTGTAGATTTATGAGGTTATAACCCGTCACTGAGTTTTATTTTTTGTATATATTTTTTTGTGCAATTCAAAGACAAGCCAAATCTTCTTTTCTTAGGATATTATTGTTTTTATCTAATTTTACCCTTCCGCCAATGAGGAAGAACGTTGCAGGAGCTCGACAGCCAATCAGCAGGCGACTTGTTCCCGTGTCCAGCCTGTCCGGTGGGGCGTTGCAGATATTCAGGAAATTGTTTTTCCTCCTTTTGTTTTCGTCGGTGCTTTGTATAACGTTGAAAAAATAAACCACAGTTTGATGGCTTCTCGCGTGATTTGGGTAAGAACTTGCCCGTTACGTGACGATAGCGTGTTGTTGAATGGTGGTGGGATGGAAAGAGGTCGTTTGTCAACACTCTCCTCGGTGGGGGGGCTCGCCCGTCAGACGTTAGGGGTCCTTAAGGTGGGGTGCAAATTTGCAACTGTTGTGTTTAATGTTGTTACACAGTTTTTTAAGCTATTATTATTATGAAAACATACATATTTTATATACATCAGTAACTTGTGCTTTTTTGTGTTTAGGTTTGACAAAACTAAAAAAATCTCTTTCTTTTAATAATATTCAAAAATATGCTACATTTAAATACATTTGTACAACCTTTTTTTTTTTTTTTTTTTTTAATGAGCAGTTGACAAAACTTTCAAAGTTTTTTTTTTATGCTTTTCAGGGTTAATTCATTCTGGCAATTCAAATATCCAAATGATGAAAAAGTCAGCGCCCCGTCCCAAGTGTGGTGGAATGAGCAACCCCATCATTGACCTTCCAGCTGACCCATCCTCTGCCGGGATGTCTACTCTTGTGGCAAACCCCAAAACTTTGCACCCGTCACCGCCACAAAACAGACACCTCGCCATGCCCCATCACAGCCACAGCCTCCTGAAATTTTTGAACGAGGACCGGACCCTGCAGAAGTTCTGCGACGTCTCCGTGGTGGTGGGTGCAAAGGTTTACAGCGCCCACAAGGTGGTGTTGGCCCACGGCAGCAGCTACTTCCACACTGAGCTGTCAAAGAACTCTGCTGCGACAGCTCGGGTGACTCTGGAGCACGTGGAGGACTCGGTTTTCCAGCTTCTGCTGGGGTTTCTGTACACTGCGGAGTGCGTCGTAGCTGAAGCCGACCTGCCTGCTCTGACCGAAGCAGCCCGGTTTCTGAACATGATGGATGTACTGAAGCTGGTTTGTGAAGAAAGAGGGAGCAACTCTGTCGGAGTGATTCGTGCTCAAGCAGAGATGAAGAAGATCACTGGGAAGAAAGTTATCTCCGGTGACTCAACAGGGACTGACATTCAGAGCTCATCTGAGGAAAATAATGCTTTCCAACAGTTTCACGCCGACACCTCTTTGCAGGACAATTTGGCTCCTTGTGCAAATGTAGCTTCAGCTGAGAATGCAAAACAGGCAGAAGAGAGGAGCGTCACCACTCGAAGATCATCTCGAAGGAGAAGAGCTCCCACCAAGTATAAAAGAGACAACATTAAGGACTCCATTACAACATCTGAGGAAAAAGAAAA
Source organism: Oryzias javanicus (assembly GCA_003999625.1). NCBI lineage: Eukaryota > Metazoa > Chordata > Actinopteri > Beloniformes > Adrianichthyidae > Oryzias > Oryzias javanicus. The sequence continues at coordinate 15,881,274 of CM012453.1, forward strand.
AAGTGCATCACCAAGGCGGGACAATGAAGAACGAGTAGGTGAAGAAGGAGGAGGAGACCTGACAGTGGAAAGTCAAACGCTGCTGCTGGTTGGGAATGAGCCCTCTGAACAAACCCGGGGGAGTGACGAGATGCATGAGGATGGAGACGACGACATGCAGAACTCTGAGAATGTTGCTCAGAAGAACACTGATGAGGTAGATGAAGCAAACAGAAACTTCCAGGCTGTGGAGGAGCTGGGAGGGGTCATGCCTGCAGCAGGAAGCTCGAACCGCACATCAGCGTACCCCGAGGGGCTCGATCCAGTCATCATCCAGACCTCCAACAAGAAGACGCTCAAGTGCCCCAAATGCGACAAGACGTTTGACCGAGCAGGTGAGGACCAACCACACGTCAGGTTGGTTTAAAACAAAAAAATAAGTGGAATTAGATTAATTCACTGCTACAAAGGCACGTCTGCCCCATGAACCCAATGCGCCAACTAGGGGTGTGGAGAAAAAAATCAATTTGATGTTATATCGAGATATTACATTTGGCATGGTTGTGTCGATTGAAAATGCTGACAAGACGATATTTAATTAATTATTTATGAGCATCCTTCAGCGTCTTACTTTTGTTTTCCACCTAAACCCTTGGCCACTTGTTGGCAGCACAACACGCTAAGCCTCTTTGAGCAGCTCTACGTCCCGATCAAAACAACAACAAGATCTCGCGAGAATCAGCCTGTGTTAAATGTTCAGTCAGGATTGTAGTTTTTGTTTGTACCAAACATGTACTACTTAGTTTTTACTTGGAATGGATGCCAAACCAAAATTCTGTGCCACATTGCTGCCAGTATCAGTATACAGTTGCAGTGCAATGTTATCATTAAATAAAAGAATTTTTACCATTTTATTAGAATTAAAGATGTGTTAATATTCAGGAAGAGTTTTTTCATACTCTTAAAAAAAAAAGTAAAATTTGTTCTGGTACAATCTTGGGACGTATCGCGATACACATCGTATGGTGAGACGCATATCAGGATATGTATCGTATTGCCATGCTCTTGCCAATATACACTCCTAACGCCGACACATTCTTATTAAATTTACAGTGCAAGAGTCTCGAGGGGTGAAGTATTTTTATTTTATATGGTATATCTTGATGGAACGTCAAACTGTCTCCAGTACTTTGGGTGTCTTCAAACCACAGACTGTATATAAGAACTGGACCCCTCTGCCTTAGCCTTCCAAAGAGGAAGTACTCGCTGGCTCCAAGAAGCCAAAATCCAATTGCAAAAGTGGTCGCCATAGAAATGTCAATTCAGACCAATCACTACTTACTGATGATGTGTAGCTCCAACATGGCAGCGGAAACATGGTGACTGAATTGGCTTCATTTTGTTGGAGCCAGAAGTTAGTCATTTTCTATAGGAGATGTAACACTCACTCGGTCCATAAGCTATGTACAGCCAATGGTTCAAACCACAGACAAAGTTCCTACTTGGTTTCAAATGGGTCAAACACAAACCATAGTAGTCACATGACCACAAAGTCTGTCTGCTTCTTAAATGGACAATCTCAGTACTCAGTAATATACACATCACTGTACTTGTATTTTTCACTGAACTTGTCTTGCCATATGTTATAATACGTAGTAGTTGTAGCTAACTTCTAGTACTGTGTTAATGATTTTTCCAAGAAACCCTCTTTCACTGTGGTAGATCATCAAACTCATTAAAACTTCTTTTTAAGAGGAAAAGTTGTTTCAACTGAAAAAAAACGATGAATACTTTTCATCTTCTAATTCACTAATATTTTCTTAAGGTAAATATGAGAGTCATACCAGAGTGCACACAGGGGAGAAACCATTCCAGTGTGACGTCTGCCTCCAGTGCTACTCCACCAAATCCAACCTGAACGTGCACAAGAAGAAGCACACCAGCGACGCTTCCTTCCCAAAGAAGGAGCACAAGTGTCCCTTCTGCAACAAACTCCACGCCAGCAAGAAAACGCTGGCAAAGCACGTCCGCAGGTGAGTCCATTTTTACCTGTCACGTATCATAGAGGTTTGGGAGACTTTTGCAGCTTTACCGAAATGTTGCTGATTTTAGGAGTATTTTAGGATTTTTTTTTGACACAAAAGATTTCAATAAAAATGGAAGTGATATTCATAATGGGCAACGGGTATCCTGTTACACTCTGCCTAATATGGTAAAAAATGAAACGTTTGCTAAAAGACTTACTTATTAGGCTGTAAATGATTATATATGCTATACACACCTATTTATGTGTTTGGCGTTCTATAGCAAGGATTCATTTGAGTTCACAAGGAGAATCCATCTCTCCATCACTTTACTCCTCACTCACACTTAAGCGTGGGTGGGCCGGGAAAGGGATGTATTTTGTAAATTATAAATAAGCTAATTTTCAAATAGTGTTTTTTTTTTCATCTGCTCCTGATTCACAATGATTTGAATAAAGAAATACTCAGAAGTGAAATTTTGATATTAATTTTCTTTATATATATCCTCCATCATCAGAAAAACGTGACAAAATTATTAAAAAAATACCAAAACACAATTTTTATTGGATTGGTTCTTTAAGAGCACAAAATCTGAACTCATTTATCCCAGAGGTCTTTGATGATGTTCTAGTCTCTGGCCTCGTGGTGGCACCAGAGAGTCACCTCATTTTAAGCCAAGAATCAGATAAAAGAGAACCGTAGACACAGTTTAGTCTTAGAGGTAGAATTTGGAGCAACTATCTGACAGTTTTTGTCCTTTCCCATGATTCTCCTTCTATCCAGGTTTCATCCAGACTGCACCCAAGAATTTTTGAACAAGAGGAAGAGAAAAAGTGCAAGCTGGGAATGTTCTGTAAGAGTTTGAATTATTACAACTTACATATTATGCTTTTTTCTATTCTTTCATTCTGTATTTACTCAGTTTAAGTTTAATTAAGTTGAAGAGATTCAGCACAGTAATGGAGAAAATAAACCATTTAAAGACCATCAATGACTGTGTTAAGATTAAATTCAGATTTAAAAAATGTATTCTTCAAAATATATTAACGGTATTGTTAATTCTTTTTGCGAAACCCATTCATCAGACATTACAAATGGCATTAAGAGTTCAATCTTAAATTCAATGGATTGCACTATTGTGTTTTTACATAATGGCTTGCACGTGATTGGCTGCCAGAATTCTTAAAGCCCCTTCAGTCGTCTTCTATTCCAATAAATAATTGTTAAAACGTTTATTTTTGTGCAGCTTTTGTGTAAGGGATCCTCTCCGCCATATCAAAGTTACTAAAATGTTGTCTGCCGCAGATATGCTCAAAGACCTTCAGCCGAAAGCCTCACCTACAGGAGCACATGATCCTGCACACCCAGGACCGCCCCTTTAAATGCTCTTTCTGTGATGAATTCTTCAAATCCAGGTTTGCCAGGTTAAAGCACCAGGAAAAGTATCACTTAGGTGAGAAATATCCCTCCAGCAGTTCTGAAGGTTATAGAATTGTGCACATATGAACCACAGCATTTTTATGCCATTCTGGTGTAGATTTACTGCAGGGTTTCTCTATTTATATTTGGTTAAAGACAGATCTTAAAGAAATCTCTTGTGTTGCTTCCAGGTCCGTTTCCATGTGAGATCTGCGGGCGTCAGTTTAACGATTCGGGAAACAAAAAGAGGCACATTGAGTGCACACACGGTGGGACGCGGAAATGGACCTGCTTCATTTGTGGGAAATCAGTAAGAGAAAGGTAGTTTGTCATTCCGTCTGTCCATCTGAAAGGAAACAGGTGTTTTTTTTCAGCTTTTCGAGACATGTTTGTATCCTTTACTCACAGGACGACCTTACGGGAGCACCTGAGGATCCACACGGGAGAGAAACCTCACTTTTGTAACATTTGTGGTCAAAGTTTCCGTCACAGCAGCTCGTACAGGTGCTCCACTCCTCTCCTCTTAGTTGTTGGCAATAGTTTGAATGTTTTCCCCATCATAGAGGCACTAATAAAAGTTCTTTTTTTTTCTTTTTGTCCGCCAGGCTGCATCTGAGAGTGCACCGTGACGACAAACGCTACGAGTGCAACGAGTGTGGAAAAACATTCATACGTCACGATCATTTAACCAAACATCAAAAAATTCACTCTGGTGAGCAGCAGTTCAGGGTTCTAAAAATAACTTTATAAAAAGATTGCCCTTCATTTTAGATGTCACAGAAAATATGTTTTACAATGCCAAAAGAGATTAATTCAGAAGTAATTTAGCCACAACCACTTGTAGTTTATCTTTTTATTCCTCTGCTATGGCAGATTTGTGTTTAGTTTTACATTATGTAAAGCATCGCAATTTTAAAAATCGATGAGTTGTCTGGAATAATAAAAAAACCTTGTATCTTTTTAAATTGACTTTTATTTTCCAGCTTTATTGCTTCACATCTCCTCCACTACAGTAAAGAAATAAGCCTAAAAATTGCTCTAATTACTTCAGTGGCTTCCATGTTTTTTACAGGGGAGAAAACGCACCAATGTGAAGAATGCGGGAAATGTTTCCGGCGTCACGATCATCTGACGGTTCACTACAAAAGTGTCCATTTGGGAGAAAAAGTCTGGCAGAAGTATGTCCCACAGTCTCATTATTTTTATTTGTATTTTCTGACATCTTTTAGGATTAAAATGTATGAAAAAAACAATCTTTTCCAACTCAGGTATAAAACGGCAGTGCATCAGTGCGAGGTCTGTAAGAAAGAATTTAAGGGAAAGTCCAGTCTAGAGATGCACTTCAGAACCCATTCTGGTAAGAAAACATTTTTTCAGAAATTATATTCAAATGGATTTTTTTCATAATATCCCTTTAATTGATATTCATTTGTTCATTCATTCATTCGTTCGTTCATTCATTCAAATTGTAAACAGTGAGTTGACAAAAGTTAATAGAAAAGCAATAGCTTGGAATCACAATGGAAAAGATTGAATAAGAAAAGCAAAACTTTAAAAATATGTGTAAAGATCCATCTTTTAAGCTGGTTTATCCTGTTTTGATTTATGTGGCTTACTGCACCTAACATAAAAAACTGTCATCTTTCTAAAAAAAACAGCAGAAAGTTTATGATGCCCCCCCCCCCAAAAAAAAGCTCTTTGCCTTAAAAATTGTTATTGTTTTAAAACCATTTTCATATGAACTAATCAACTCCTAAAATAGTCATATAAACATTTAAAACAAGGAAAAATTGTTATCAGATGGACATTATGTTAGACAGCTTTTGAGCAAATCCTACATTAAATTCATTTTTAATCAAAGAAAATAATTACTTTTACGTTTATTGCCCGTACTTTAAGCAAATTTTGAGAAATAAGAAAATGTTTCTAAAGTTAATATTTGGTAAGCTTTTACCAAATGTTTAATATGCCTTGGAAATAAGAAAAAAAAAAACATTGGTTGTTGTCAGTGTTACATCAACTTCCAGATTAAATACTGTAAGGGTCCTGGATGCATGAAAACAGAATTGACAATTTTCTAAGCTGAAAAGAAAAATTGATCTTTATATTTTGTGTTTTAGGTGAGAAACCCCACAGATGTCCAGAATGCCATCAAACGTTTCGCATCAAGAAGACGTTGACGAAGCACATGGTGATTCACTCGGACGCCCGGCCCTTTAACTGCCCCCACTGCAGCGCCACCTTTAAGAGAAAAGACAAGCTCAAGTACCACGTCGACCATGTACACGTCGCCCGCTTTTCAGAGCCGCCGGTCAACGTGGACAAAACCGTCTCCGCTTCTTTCCAGGAACCCTCTAAGGGCTATGAAGGCGAACCGAAGGCGTCTCTTCAGAGCGCCCCTCCAAATGTCTGCATTCCCGTCACTTTGGTGTCGGTGGCTGGGGCGGCGCAGGGCGACGTGCACGCTCACAGGCCCTCGGCTCTCTCCTCACAGGCTTACGGCGTCGTCAGCATCCCGGCGCAAGGACAGCAGCAGAACTCCGGTTATCAAGCTACCACAGACCTGGCCTTCTTGGAGAAGTACACCCTCACCCCTCAGCCCGCCAACATCGTCCACCCGGTCAGACCCGAGCAGATTCTGGACCCGCGGGAGCAGTCCTACCTGGGCACACTGCTGGGACTGGATTCAGCTTCGTTGGTACAAAACATTTCCGGCTCAGATCATGCTCACTGACATTCACAGCAAAAGTGTGAGCCGTGTGTCTTCCACAAAAACATCGGAATCTGTGACTGAACTACACACACCGAGCTTCAAAATATTTATTTGAAAGGATCTCTTTTTTTTTTTTTTTTTTAAAGCACTTAATATGTTGTTTTTAAACACAAACTTAAATATTCTGTAAATCTAAAAATGTAAAAAGTAAATGTAGCTACTGTTTAAAATCATATGAAATAGACTTAATACAAACAGAAGACAAAGAACTGAGATCTGTTCTCAAAAATCTTGAAAAAAGAAGTATATTTATGTAGTCATTTTCTTTAACTTTCAAGTTTTAAAATTTGAAATGAAAAAAAATTACTTGTGTGACCCTATATTTGTTTTATATAGGTACATCTAACAGAAAAAAGCTTAGAATATTGTGGAAAAAAGTTCATTTTTTTCCTCCAAAAGTGACATTTTAATGTTACAAAAACATTAAAATGTATTCAGGAATGGCATTGTTATTTTAATAGTATGGCTTTTGGATTATACTAAACCTAAAATTCAGTAGAATATTGTGGTAAAAAAAGCAAAAGTTGGAACTTAATTATCTACTTAAAACTTTGCTTTTCAAATGTTTTTTTTTCCAACATTGATTGACATAACTTTTTCAAATGCTCTGACTTGCCTGATTTGAAGAAATGTTTCTAAAAGACCAATAAATGAAATGGAACCCCTGGCTGCCCGAATAAAAGTGAACTGAAACAGTGATTTCTTGGGTTTAAGACCAAATAATAGGAGTTTTCTGTTTCCCGTGCAGCGTTTCCATCCAAGAATGAGGAGAAAATCCTTGAGCGGATCAGGAAGCTGAACCTGTTCTACCACTTTCCAGGTCCAGCCCTGTCCAGTCCCAGACTGAACTAATAAAACTTTGCTGACAGCAAGAGACTCATAGATTATTTATAAATCCATCATAAATGTTTGAGGGTGCTTGGTTCACTTATAGTAATAAAAACAGAGTACTGTAAACACAGTTATTGAGACTCATAAGAACTTAATGTGGATGTCCTAAAAAGGATCTGATGGAGAGAAAAAAACAGTTAAATACTGGAGCTCAGGCAAATCAGGAGATTTCAACAACATAAAACCCAGACTCAAAATAATATCCAACTACTGTGAATAAAAAAGAATATTCTAGAGCTGCAACACCAGTCTAGGGGGAGTTATTGGTAAAAGTGACCTACAAAGGCTGAGTTTACACATTGACCTTCATTGTGATACCAAAAGTAGTCCAACCTGCCTTTTACTTGAACTGCTTTTGCTAAACTAAACATGATTTAAAAAAAAAAAAAAAAAAACTTTTCAACGACAGAGAAGGACGCACTCCGACCTTAACAACCAGTGTGACAACATTCTGCTGGGTCTTTGTTGTCTAAAGACGGACAAAGGTGCAACCTACTTTTCAGTCATCTTAAAAATTACCATTTAGCTTTGACAAAAAACATAAAAAAAAGAGGAAAGTTTGAGTTATTAAAAGTGTTAATGAGCCTTCAAAGTGTTTACAGGTTGTATTGTATAAAGCATGCCACAACCTTAGAGTTAAAAGGAGTCAACTGTGAAGACTTCAATTACCAATAAAGAGAAGAAGCGTATTTTTTTTTAAAGGCTTTTTCACCCAAAGCTGAATGATAAATATTAAAATTAATTATTTTTTTAGTCTGATCATTTGAAATTCCTCAGGCTACTTCTCAGCATCACACCTGAGGTGCATCATCAATGCAATTCCCATCATCTTCGTACATCAGCAGCAGGGGTCTAGAGCTCTTTGATCCTTCCATTGTGGCTCTCTGGTTAAAGAAAAATAAAATATGCTCATCTTTTAAAAGTAACATGTTCTGTACAGCAAGGTGCATCAAGTCAAAGTCAATTGATTAAGAAAATCCACAAACAGCACATACCAATCCACCAGGCGCCTGACTACTGTCCAATAATGCTCTAACAATTTATCAGGTGATGCTTCTTTGTATTTTACCAAAACTAAAACATTTCGACAGGTTTTTGAGCGCCGTTTAGTGTTTACCACAGAAAATCAGTTGGATGTCAGGAAGCACGAACAGTATTCATAATTAAAGCAAATTAGGTAAGAGTCAATTAGCTCTGAATTTAGTTAATTAGATATATATTTCCTGACTGAAATGCAACACAAACGGTAAAATTAACAGTGTAAATTTATTATTATTTTTTTATCACTGGTGACACTACCTATGACAAACATTTGCTGCATTGAGATGACTGTTTGTAGTACAGGGCGTTTTATTTTGAAAGGAAGTCGTGAAAGTGTCAAAAATTTTAAGCTATTTTATATTTTGAGACAAATGCTATTTTCTCTCAATGTTTCGGTTTTATTTATGCTGAAAAAAACCTATTTCATTTATATTTATCAAAATAATAATAAGGTCATAAATATAAATCAGTGTGTTATTTTTTTTTAACAGTGAACTAAGACTTTTTTGGCTCTTGTTGGGTTGTAGTCGGTATCATATCAAATCAACACGTCATACAGACGAGTTTGTGATTCATTAATCATTTTCAGAACCTGATAAATCCCTTTCTGGATCACAAGGCTGATGGAATCAACCAAGCTAATGTTGGGTAAAGAGTTCGTGATTGGCAAGAGCAAAATCCACAATACAAAATAAGTTTTCATTATCTTATTGAATAGTTTTGGAATTGGAAATGGTTTATTTCAAGCAATCATGACAAAACCAAAATTAGGGGAACAAAACAACACAAATGTATATCTATACATAAATATTTAGCAAACTTAGGATAATTAGTTATGAAATGGTTGAAAATATATTTTTACATCCACAAACTCATAAATAAATTGTCATCACTCTCAGTCATAAATTGACATTATAGCACTTATAAATACAGTACATGACAGATGGGAACATTTATTGATTTATTATCATACAAATTTTTTTCATTTTATTTAGTATCATTCTAATAAATTTGTTCATAAATCATTGTGATCTATGCTAAAGAATTTGGATTTGATGGGAAAATCAACAGGTGACTGAAGCAGACTTGTAGTTTCACCTTTTGGTCAGTAGGGGTCAGGGCAGCACCACAGACAGACACCAACAAACCTGATTCACAGGAAAAAGCTGAACGCTCTGCTCATTTTGGCTGTTTGATACCCCTGTCGCACACAAAGGAACATTATTTAATTATTATGTTATATATTTATTTAGCAGGAGAAAGTGTGTTCCAGCATTTGATTCCCCCTTAGGTTCCCTTTGGGATTTTCAAGACTGATGTATTTCATTCTAACATCAATCAGCTCCATCTTATCTGATTTTCATCATATTCGCCATTCTGCTCTCAATTTGTGGGTCTGCTCTCCCGACTGCAACACACCCATCCGGAGCATATTTATTGTGATCATATGCTAGTTGTACTGGGTGATGAATGGGTTGGCTATGGGTCACTAGCCTGAGAATTGCCATGGGTACATTATTAACGACCAGGAGAAGGAGAAGGTGTGCGTCTCGTAGCGTTCATCCCTGTGTTCACATGTGGGAGTGTGTGTGTGTGTGAGGTATTTGCAAGGTCGCAGCATCTAGGAGGGGAAATAGACAAATGGAAATATTGCAGTTTTATCTGAAACCAATAAGCAGGAGGAAGTGTGGTGTGCACCAAACGGCAACATTACTGTGGTGATTTGTCAAACGGGGTGTATAGAGAGAGTAGGGGGGCAGGAAGGGAGATTCATCTGTGTTTGGTGGTCTGCAAAACCAGAAGAGACAATTTGGTTGTTTTAATAAAAGAGAGAAAGTTGGTGTCACATTACAGCTGTGTGCCGACAAAGGCATGAAGAGATATCCTGATGCAAATCTCACTATTTCATCATTGCACAGCATCGTTTCCTGCAGCATCAAATGTTATCTGGTAATGTAATAAAGGACACCTTTGTATGTTTTGCATTTGCCTTGAGTGACTACAGGAATGTTGCACTAACGCCACAGATCATCACTGATGGAGTTAGTAATAAATGATGCTGAGCAGTGTTTGTGATGGTTAGTGAAGGTGACTTAAGGTCACAAAGCTGTGGAACAATATGTGTGCAGCATTCAAGAGCAAACTTACATAACTTCTCCTCATAGAAACCTATTGAAAACATGGCAAATATAAAAAGAACTTCAATGATTTTTTTTCTGCATTTAAAAAATAAAAAATTAGGTTCAGATAAAGCTCAAAACAGACAACATGAATTTTTTTATTTAATGCTGAGAGTTACCATGACGTCCACAAAAAGTTTTTATGTAGGACAGAGTTTCATTCAACTGGTGCATAAACTCAGCCCGAGCTCGCGCTTATCTAGAATTAACGAGCTCTGATAAACCACTGACCTAAAAACATTAAATAGGAAGGGTTATGTAAAATACTTGAACTACTTTCTGAAAAGTAAAACTTTATATTTATATATCTATATTAACATATAGCAGTAATGTTAAGCAAAAAAATGTAAAAGCATTTGGAGTCCAAAATTTCATCACATTTTATCAATTTTGCTCCGTTTGGCTACAATAACACACTTAAAAGTTGGAAAACAGCTGCAGTTTTCATTTTTGCAAACTTCCTGAACTGATTTCCTTCAAATTCACATCACTGTTTAATTTGACAATATGACGTTCAAAGCATTTTCATAACAACATTGGTATAGCTGTTGCTTAAAATTAAAAGATTATGCGAATAAAATCATTCATACTTACACAAAAGCAAATTTCAATTTCAATATTTGACCTAAAAGTATTATTTTTAACATGTTTTTTCATGCTTTATAGTAATGTTATAAAAAAACATTCAATTCAAAATTTTCAAAATAATTCGGCAAGATGATTTTAATTCTCAGTAGCCTCAAAACCTCCCAGTGAATTTGCCGGCTCTTCACATTAATGCAAAAATGCCACTTTTTTATTTAACATTGAGATTTTGAAAAGTTGAAAACTTTTAATTTTTTGGTGTAAAGTAAATATAAACAAAATTATGCTACCTAATTGTGATGCTCCTTGGAATAAATCCTTGGAACAGTGTGGAGCTTTTGCTTTTAGACATTGTCACTTTAGTTTTTACCATGACTTTGCTTTTTAGTGTATTTATACATTTATATTTTGTCTCTACATGTTTGATCCGTTTTACAAAACACAAAAAAACATCTGATCTCAATTTTTTTTTATTTTTTTGCATAAAAAAATAAAAAATGTTACACTTGGAATTTAGTTTTTGGACAGTTTCAGGCTGCTTTTAGAATTATTGTGTAATATAATGAGAAACATTTGTAAAAAAAAAAAAAAAGAAAGAAACTACTAAAAAGACGAATATCAAGCATTGCCGCAAATAATACATTTTGTGCGTTTAGTAGAAGTAAAATGTACAGAAAGCAGAAGATTTTATTGTACAAATGCTAGAAAATAACATAATATGAAAACATTGATACATTTTCTTTTTTTCACTTGTGCTAAATTCCAAATTTGTGTTATTTTTCCAAGAAAGAGGCTAACTTGCATATGCAAAGACATGCAAAAATTTTTGCATAAGAAGAAAAATTTTTCCACAAACTGGATGTGAACCTGTAAATTAGCTGTTCAAACATGAACTCTGAGTCAATGAGGACATTTTGTCTGAAACTAGTTCTTTGGAAATACACCTGTGGTGTTGTGCAATGGTGGTTGGACGGTGGGGGGGTTGTATAAATGGAGACAATTGTACTTGAAGAATGTAAACATACACACCCCTTCATCACCGAGGATGAGTTCAGACTAAAAATCCATCAATCAGCCTCTGATGTCATTGCAACTTCCTACCTTCTGTGATCACATATTGTCTGATTATGGTGTTTCGGCAAAATATGATTCAGTGTTTAATCAGGAAAGTTGGGAAATGAGTACAAAGAATTCAAATCTCTTTCCCTCTGCTTGTGAGGAAATATTTTCACAGCATCCTCAGGGCGCCGTTGAACTTAATTTAAAGCGATGCCTTGTCCACTGTAGTTAGTGTTTGTAGGTCTCAGACAGACACTCCTCCTACACCCTGCAGCTCTGGCCATGCAGCCTCTTTAACACGGCGTGCTGCAACACGTATGAATGAACGCGATCCAACCTTTTCCAAGAGGTTTAAAGATCAACCCTAATACATCGGCAATTAGAACAATGTGTTCTTACCAGTAGGTCTGTGATACACCGCTTACAAAATGTATGATTACTAAAAGTCTGGAGTTATGAGAGTCATAAATTTCCACCCATGAAAGAATGCTATTAGTGTATCTAGCTAGCTTTGGAGAAGTGGAGTTCTAGTTCAGGAATGCCATTTCAGCAGGACTTTCATGGGTGTCAAGGCCTCAAAAAGGCTGAAGTTGGAGCATTTTTGATGACTGGGTATTATCTGGAAATGCTCACGGTCAACAAATCACCAGAAATCCCGCCCCCAAAAAAGGTGCAGACCCTGAAGACTGACTTCTGATAAAACACCGCAGAATTATTTTATTGTTTCTATACTGAAAATTGACTGAACAGTGAGCCAGCTTGTGCTTTTTCAAATCAAGATAAGAAAATAAGATTTTTTGATTCAAGTGATCAAAATCAAAGCTATAAAGCTGAGCTTTGCCTGTTTTGCATCACATAAATACATTTTTTTATTCTGTTTCAGGAAAATTATGTTTATTGTGTTTGCTATGTCAGTCCAGATTATTTTTAATTAGAAAGCTTTCATATATAAATGTCCTTTTAAATAAAATATGCAGTATTTTCCCACAAATCTACAATAAATGATAAAATCGTTGATTTGGCAGCTTCAATGTTGCTTTATCTTTTTTCATAGCTAGCCATGCAGCATTTGTTTCCCTTTAATTTAAAATTTTAACAGATTTGACCAAATCACATATATTATTAAAATCTTCTAAATTTTATTTCTATTATTTTCTTGATCATTTTGAGCAGGGCCTTTACTGAAAGAAGAGCAGCTAAAGAATTGTTTTAAAATACATTTTAAACTTTCTTGATAACTTTCTGGCTATTTTTTTAAGTAAATCAGGTCTTCCTACAAACAAAAAGAAACTTAAAAAAGTTATATTCTTACTTCTGTTTTTTTTTTGTTTTTTTTTACTTATTACATTTGATGCCTGATATTATCATTTAAATCTCTGTTTTAATGGTAACTACCTGTGGATTCATCTTTTTTTCTGTTGTCTTAAATCAACTGTTCTTATTCTGTGCTTCAAATAAGCTTTAATTTGCTGTGCTGTGGCTGCTTATATAAAAACTGTCAATGGCATTCTTCCTAACCCCTTTTCTAAAAATCCAATATGTTTACATGGGTTCTGTAACTGAAGGGTTTCACTCTCATTAACTGAGATTTTTTTCCCCCGTTTTTTTTTTAATATTTGCTGCACAAATTCTCATTTTTTCCCAAACCTGTCTTTGCATTATTGTAAAACAAAAGGGCAAGTATTTAAAAAAATCAATTTCATTGAATTGTGATTGATGGGAAACCAAAATGAGAATCTAATGACCAAGACAAATGGGACCTCAGTCTTTCTGTCTCCTCTGATTATTGCATCTTCAGCTCTTAGCTGCTGCCGCTCAGTAAGGAAATAGACTCAGTTCAAGTTTCTTGTTTTATTTGGTAAAGTGTAGCTTTATTCCTTTTTCCTACTACTTGTTTTTAACTTCTGCATACTGTTTTTTGTTGCTCACTTTAGACATGAAGAAATTGTAAGAGAACTGAGTAAAGGTTTAGGCATGAAGTTGCTGTTGGAAGTACATGCACTGTCACTGAGTATAATGTTGATTATTTGTGGGGCTTCAGAGTTACAACCACTTTTTCAAGTAAACTGACTTTCACATTCCTGCTTCCCAAACAGACAAACATTTAATGTGTTACTGAAATCCAATAATTTTTGTGTTTTTTTTTCTTATTATTATTTGTTATAGACCCAGTCAAATAAAAACTGTGTTTTTAGCATGCTCTTGTAGCATTTTCCTCATGATGAAGGACATATAAAAAGAAAATTACGCTTAAAATTGCTTTTCTAAGATTAATCTAAAGTGGCTGAATTATTGATATCGAGTTTTTCCTAGGTGTCTACAAACTTTTGCAACACCCAAACACAATCGCCTCTCTACACCGTTGTATAGTATATCTAATATCACCGACAACACCAATGTAGTATTGATTAAGTAGCCTATGTTTAAGAACAATGAATTCTGACGATCGCAAGAAAGATTGATAACAAGCTAGAAAATCTATATCAATATTCAGCACTTTATTAATCTCAGTAATCGTTACATTTTCAGATAATCACTTGCATTTCATGGGAAAAATGTCCCATTTTCACTATGTTGTACCATCTTTATCTTAAAGAAAAATCAACTTGCACATTTTAAACAAATCTTGTCACAATTTGAACTAATGAGCAAATCTGCAGCAAGTTCAAATTTTAGAAGAGACCTGAGGACGCCTTGTGGGGCCTTGAGGGCTACCCGGTGCCCGCAGACACCACGATGGTGACCCCTGGGCTAAAGAGACATTAAAGTAAAAACAAAAAAAAAAAAAATTCAAGTAAAAAAAGTTTATTATTTTTTTCTTTTCTTCCAAAAAATTGAAATTAAACAAGAAAAAATTCTGGCTACTAACGGGTGTTCACCAGATAGCATTTGGTGTGCAGCAGTTAGTACCAGAATTTTCTTTTAAATTCCATTTTTTGAGAAACATTTTTTGGTTAGGGTACTATCTGGTGCGCACCAGTTACTAAAAATGTCTCTAAAAATTGAAGTAAAAATCTGGTTACTAACTGGTGCGCACCAGTTACCGTAGGTGTGCACCAGTTAGTAACTTTTTTTTTCTAGTTAGTAACCGAGGCACACTAAATAGTAACCAAAAAAATGTTTTTTCTCCGAAAGTTGAAAAAAAAAATCTGGCAACTAACTGGTGCGCACCAGATACTAACCAGAATTTAATCAGAAGTTTATGCAGAGCGGGCCACAAGCTCCTTGCTCTGAAATCTCAACAATGTGGAGGGGTTCCAAAACACAAACAATAGTTGAATTCATAATGAATTAATGCTGCTAAAAAGATACTCTCTTTCTGAGCCTTAACAGTTTTGGTTCATAAATGTTTAGTTAATCAAACCAGTTTTCTAGTATGTCCAGCTTGTTTAGCACCTGCAACAATATTCCTGACAAGTTTTTGTGAGTTTACTACTTCATGGTAGCTGAGACTTGTATGTAGGTGATCCACTAACTGAAAAAAACATCTATTAAAACATGAATCCCTTTGTAAGCTGTCAAATACCTCTTTACATGTCGCCCTATTACATGAGCACAGCATTCTGTTTAAATGTATTTCTCCTACATGTCTCTGTTATTACCTGTTATACAAAGTTGTAAATTACACTTCAGGTTTCAACAAAGCTGAACTCACAAGAAATAAAATTATACAGTACTAAAGAGAATTAGGGATGCCAGACATTTAGAAGCAAGGAACCACATTATTATCACATAAATATCTTTAACTGGCGGAAAAAGTTATAGCAAGTGATAAAAAGTTATAGGGGCAGGAGACTTTTATCAGTGCCCAGATGTGTCAAAGCAGAACTTGTGGAATTGGCCCTCCTTGCTGTGATGTAGGTAGTGTTCAGTCATCGCTGTGCCCAGCATGTTTCCTCTGGGATAACAGACCGCCACAAAGAAACTCTAGAATCTGCTTTATTCAGCCGCAAAATGTTTCCCAAGCAGAAAAACAGATAAGGCCAGAAATGTGTAGCTCGACAAAATGAAGCGAAAACATAGATGTCATCAACAGCACTGTAAGCAGCAATGTTATAGTTTAAATTTAAATGACTATTTACGCGTTCATTTCAAAGTCAGTAAATTCTGTTTAGAAACAGGAAATGTTTTGTTTCTGATGCAATCTTAAAATTGTAAATGCAGAATAAATAAGTGGGCGGAGGAACCATAGGGTTGTTTCATCATTTGGTAAGGATGGCATCAGAGTTAAAATGAAAAATACAAGAAAGTTTAATAAAGAAATGAAGAAAACTCTACAAGCACAAAGACCACATCAAGTCAATCCATCCATCCATCTATCCATCTATCCATCCGTCCGTCCATCCATCCATCCATCCATTCATCCATCCATCAATTTGTCCTCTTGACCTGCTGAATCTCTTTTGGGGTCACAGGGTCGCTGGAGCCTGTCCCCGTTGACCATGGACAGGTCACCAATCTGTTGCAGGGTTCATTGACTTAACTGTTAACTAAACTAAACTGAACAGAACATAACTATTTCACTTTAACTTAAAAAAATAGCATTCAACTTTTTTTGCCCCCAATTTCTTCACCCTGACCCCACTTGGTGGTGCCATTGGATGCAAATAAAAATGTTGCCCTACCAAATGTGATACCGTTATCACACTTGCAACTTCACAATTATGGGATGTTGGAAGCTCTGTTTGTTTTTACTTCTGTCCATACATCATCTGTCACCTGTATATTACACACACACACTCAAACACACAAACAGGTTTATGCTTCTTAAAATATATATGTATTTTTTTTCTTTTGTTTTTTCTGTGTTCTATAGGGGTGTTAAACCATTAGTCTTTTCTTTTCGAATTAGCGGGACACTGCCCCTATCCTCCTAATCTGAAACGTCCCTCCAGTGTTGGAGGGATTCTGGTTGTTTGTTCTTCTAATGTAGGATTACTAGTGCACACACACACACACACCTACACACATGCACACGTCTTCCTAACCTGCTGAATCTCTTTTGGAGTCATGGCTCCTTGAAGCCTGTCCCGGGCACTGTTGACCCTGGACAGGTCCCTAGTCTGTTTTCAGGGTTCTTCAACTTTCTTTCAATAAAAATTAAAACTGCCTTCAACTTTTTTACTCCAAATTTCTTCACCCAAGTTCCCCTTGATGGTGTCAGTGGGAGCAAATAAAAATGTTGCCTGACCAGCTGAAACACCATTATCACACTTGCAACTACCCAATTATGGGATGCTGGAAGCTGCTAATATACATGATGAGTTTTTACGACTTTACAAATCATGATGGCAATTTCTGTCTAGTGGTTTATAACTCTTGTGTTATTTGAACACAGACCTACAAAGGAGGACGGGTATTTCAGTTTGATTTTTGCTTGATGCCATCACAAAAACAGTACAGCTGGAGGGGGAGCGGTGCTGATGTACAGTTCTGCAGAAATTGCATTCTGTCACGAGCATCAAACAACAGACGCTATAAGATAAATGTTCTGTTTATTGGTTTCTGAATGCAAAGCATTAAACAACACAATGCAATCCACAGAGTCAAATAAGAAAAAAAAAAAAACAGTCTTCCATTGAACAACTTATTCTGCAATGTCCTTGCATGAGGGACCAGCGTGTTGACAGGTTTTTAAAACTGTCACACGGTGGTTTGACGTAAACTCCCAAAAGACGACTGGCAGAGTCGGCTTTCTTGGCACTAAGAGTGAAAACCTGAGAAATATTTACTCAGGAGAAAAATATGGTAGAAAAATAAAAATGATTGCAAAATTAAATTCTGGAGGATGTTATTTATGTTGTAGCAACTTTCCCTCCAGATCTTTTTGCTACATTTGTCAAAGTCATGGCCCTGGGGCCAGATCTGGCCCACTGGGTTTTTACATCCGGCCCTCCAGATCATTTTATTTTATTGTTATTAATGGTCTAATGTTATCTTGTGCTTATTTCTAACATGTATAATAAAAAAAAGATATTTTCATGGTGAATATTAAAAGTTATTCAAGGTTTAAATTGATTTATTGTGGAGTAATATTCCTGCTTTTTTGTTAGTCACAGTTATGTTACAAGTTACATTTTTTAAGTTTTAAAAATGTAGTTTTAGTGTTTTCAATAAATATTTATCTTGTTCGGCTAATGATGGGTTTTGGATTTTGCCCCCTTGTGAAATTGAGTTTAACAATGTGGCTGCAATCTGATGAATAAAGTTGTGTGATGAACAGAAAAAAGAAGAGCAAAGGTCAAACTAAATGCAACTATTAACATGCCTAAAGAAATCATTAAAAAGAAATAAAATAAAAAACAAGACATGGACGCATTCAGTTTTATCCTTTAAAACCTGAAGTGTTGCCGGTGACACTTAAACACCAAAAATCTTTAACTAACTGTAGAGTTAAAGGGTTAACCAAATCTTCCAAGTATTCACACGTCACCCCGTTATTAATCCACCTTCACTGACTCCATATCTGTTTCTGAGGGCATTTCCAAATCCTGGTTTAACATACAGAGAGTTTCATAACCAAGGAGCGGTCTATATAAAGACCTTGTGCAGCCGTCCACT
This sequence comes from Oryzias javanicus, assembly GCA_003999625.1. Classification (NCBI taxonomy): domain Eukaryota; kingdom Metazoa; phylum Chordata; class Actinopteri; order Beloniformes; family Adrianichthyidae; genus Oryzias; species Oryzias javanicus. The sequence continues at coordinate 15,899,786 of CM012453.1, forward strand.
CCCAGCAGGTCCCTGACATCATGTGACCAGGATTTGCTGGTTGTTAAGAAAACCTGGTTAAAAGCTGAAAGTGAGTCTTTACAGCAGTGGCTCCATTCCTCTCAGCCTCAGATCTGTAGACTCTGTATTTTTTCTTTTAAAAAGCAGCAAAAAGTATTTATTTTTTAAAATAACTTTTTCCTCTTGCAATATAAATAAAGTGTATATTCATTGTTATTATTAAATTAATAACTGTGGATTGTGCCCAGCTGGAATTTTTTGACACCAAGTCAGTCATAAAATGTAATAGAGATATGAAAGATAAGTCTGGAGCAAGATTTGAAGCTCTGCAACATTTTGTATCAAGCCTTTTCTAACTGTAGGTGGTGGACATACGCTGGTAAACAGTAAAAAAAAATGCTTGTCAAGAATGAACACTACCAATTCTTGCGTTCATGAGCCCGTACAGTGACACAGGCCCAGGGGTTTTGCTTTAATGTAAATGACTTTAGGAGAAAAACACAAAAAGGCTGTGTGTAGCCATGAGGATTGTGGACTTTGGTTTTGCTGTTAATTTTTTAAAGATAATTTAATTTAATTTTGTTGTTAAATTCAAACAGAGCCCGTCTGCAACAGTTTGATTTACAGCAATTTAAAAGAAGAAATACTCTGAAAGGCAAATTACATTTTTATTATTTATTACATTTTTTCTTTTTTCACGTTTTGGTAAGTGAATTAAATATTCTGTTTCTGTCACCAAAACCTTGTCTCGTGCATTTGGGTCCTCCACCACAACTTCCTGACATACGATTTTGAAAATTGTCGCCTAAGCCTTCATCCTGCCAGGTCAGCGCTAAATTAGATGGCCAAACTACAGGAGGGATATTTCTCATCTCAAAGAAACAAAAAATTCGTATCCCTTTCAGAGGTCACTGTAACACATAAAAACATGTAAAGATGATATAACGACTAATTGGTACAATCAGTAGTGACGGAGTTGAAGTTTAAGGAGGTTGGCCCTCGGTAGACCTCTATGACTCAATGGAGGCTGGTCCAAAGTCGTCTTCATAATTTCCTAGTGACACCCCAGGGTGCATTCTTGATAATCTCTCCCGGGCCTTTACTCCATTTAGGTCTGTATTTAGAGCCATTAACCCACCGTATGTAGCCCCGTCTCCCACACTTCTTCATTCTGCCTCTTAATAGCCTGGATTAGGAGCTGCTTTAATAGACTCATCCATCTCCTCTGTTTATTCAGTAGTTTTACGCACACACCCATTCGCACGCTTTATCCCCCTCCTCTTACTCCTTCCATCTTTTCTTGCTCATGGGCAATTACACAAACAAATGCACTTTGTATTCCACTCTATCTGGCCGCCTGGCAAATGAATGGATTTATCAGGCTGTTGCTTTTTCAACCGAAGGTCAGATGTTGTGTTATATCATCGCTGAGAAAAAAATGAAAAAAGTGAAGTCACGCCGTCACTCCTTCAATTTGCACAGTACATTAGCTGTGCAGATTTATTCAGAGTCCTGTTATGGGGTTTGGCGTCTGATTGGCCAGAGCATGGCAGCCCCCGCACTCGGGGGAGTTCAGAGCTGAATTTGGAGGAAGTTGTGACGTTGCAGGGGCGGCGAGCGTCAGACGTACGTAAAAAACACACTATGCAGAATTGTGACATGAATTTATAAACCTTGGAATTTATAGGAAGAGGGATTATGGAAAACTACAATTTTTTTTTATTGTTTTTTGGGTGCGACAAATCCCCCTCTCAAGCTTCTGAAACACAAAAGAAGAACATTTTTAGCCCCAAAGTCACCAGTGATGTGAATTCTCACTAAGTGGATCAGCTGAAGGATGCCGAGATGTTTACATGCTGTTTATTGATTAGCTGCCATTTCCATAAACCAGCCTGTAAAACCCCCCCTCCCTCGCCGTATAGCCACTGAGATTGTGTCTGTTAGTGTTGGCGTCGGCAGCAAAGGTACATGCCTCAGTTTTGAGCAGTCACTCGCCACCCGTTCCCTCCCCTCCCCCGGTTTGTCAGCCCCTCAATCCTCGTCTCTTTCTTTCTTTTTTTCTTTTTGCTGGATTCCCAGAAGGGAGAACAAAATTCTTCTTATCAGCTCCAACCAGATGCAGCTGCGTGTGCGTGTTTGTGCATGCATGAGGATAATCCCCTGCCTCTGATTGGCTCGCCACTAACCTATTTTTTGGTGTAGGTGATGACTCTGGGTTTATTTTAGCTTCCCAAAGGTTGCGTCTTTTAAACAGCAGGACAGTAATTACTACGTGAAGCATCTTAGAGTGGCATTTCGGGAAAATGCGTCGACTTTTGGACGTGGCGGGTTGTGTTTTTGTCCATTTGCAAGCATCAGCGTGAGCAGTGTTAGCATACAGTGACTCAGTGAGCTTGTCTAAGAGCATTAGTTCAGCTCTTGCAGTCCTCTGCCTCTTTCTTCATTTGTACGTGTGATGGTTTGTGTTGATGTGTGCCAGTTTGTCCCTTGAAGTCCAGCTGCACTTGACAATGAACACCCGTCACTTAATTATAGAGTGATTTTCCATCACCAATCACCACTTTCGACATCATCTCAGGCCGCTGTCCATTGGCTGCAGAGCCAAAGTCGTTTTTTCTTCTAATCAAAGCTGGAAGCACCATCACATGGCAATGACGTGTGCATCCGTGTGTGCAACCCTATTGCCAAAATTGAGGGGGAAAAAAAAAGAAAAAGACCCTCTTTCCTCTGTTGTTGCCATAGTAACCAATCCACTGCATCTGGCAAATTATAGGGCTGTATTGAAGGGCGAGAGGGCGTGCCTACGTGAGAGTGTGATGTGCGTGACTGTGGGCGAGAGTGTGACGACTCCTGCATACAGAAACCGTGGTTCAGGTAGAATTCCACGGAAAAACAAACCACCGCTGCACACTTAGGGACATTTTGCTTCCATTTAGAGGCCGCAACAACTTCAAGTCAATGATGATCAGGTCCACAAAGGTGGAAAGGTGACCTCTGCGAATGAACCACAACGCTGAGGCATCTAAAAAGATAGTCGAGGGGCTTAGGTGATTTCAAAAACACAGATATGAAGGGACACACGCTGAATTCTTTCCCTTACGTAAAATGAATGGTCACGACAGTCCCTTCCAGTCCTTTTATCTGCAAGAAGCGCTGTGATGATGCAGCTCCAACACGATAATGTGGGGGTGGGCTGGGAATGATGCTGGGGATGAGAGCTGATGTTAAATGCAAAGAAGCAGCTGGAATTCAAGAAAGTCGAGCATTTGACAGAAAATCGGTGTGCCTACTTCAATTGTTGAATGGAAAATAAACATATCGACATGCCTTCATGATTTTTTAATAACTGTTTTAGTAGTTTAATTAGTGGTCGTGTAGAGGACAGCAAGTGCAACCAAAGTACGTCAATTGAAAGCACTAATATTGAATATAGACATAAAAGCACAAGATGTGTTTCTCCTAAGGTCAACAAATACAGATGTACAGGAAAAACAATAGAAAGATGTTTGTTCTGTGTTGTTTGTGTCTTTGAGCTTGAAATAATCTTTTTTGAGTGTGAAAGTACGTCTTAATGCACACTTGTTCCTTTTAACTATGACTTCTTACGGCTCGTTATTACGGATATGCTTACATGCTTTGGTCCATCACACTTCTATGGGTAATTTCAAATCAGCAAAACAAGTCTGTCTTATCATCATTCTTCCTCCACCGTGTTTCACTGTGGAAATAGAGCGTTTACATTGGTGTCTCTAAGAACATTATTGATTACTTTTATTTTCGTAAGCTAAAAAAGCTAAAAAAAAAAAAAAAAATTGGCAACCTTGACAGCAGCTGATTATTTGTTTATGTGGTAAGATCCAGGTAGCAGCACCTGACTTTGATGGTTTTTTTCAACACATCAAGCCATCATCGGCAGAGCTAAACTAGCTGTTTGTGGTATTTGAATAAAAGTTAAACCAAACAGTCTTTCAACATGAAAAAGGTGAATTACAATGGATAGTGGTATTTTATATAGTTTTAAAATAAATCTCATTAACATTTTACAAGTTAGTTTTACAAAATCTTAACAAAAAAATGGACTTTTCCACATCCCTTTGTGTTGAATTCCATAAGTTATGTTCACTGGCTTCAGCTTGACAGCTAAACTAAACATGAAGAACTGCTTTAAAGAACAATATTGGTGCTTGAGTTTCTAAAAGTTGTATATAGGAGCCCACTATGCAAATGCACGCAAATCAGACGCGTGTCATAAGGGGGCGGCGCCCAAAATGCAATCACGTATGCGTCAGAAAGTGGGTGGACCTTAGACCACGTGACCAATGAGACGTCACCATGCAGGCAGAGCCTGAATGGGGTGTGTCAACAGGAAGTTTGTCATCAAGTAGGTGGGACGTGTGCCATGAACCATCATCAAGGGGCCGGGTCCTGCATGATCAGGTGGTCCTCCCACTTGATGACGCGCCCGCTGTGACATCATGGGCTCCATCCATGACCCAGCTTTCTTTATGACACCCTTCCGGTTCGTGCACGCTTAAACACCCCACCTACTTGATGGCGCACCTCCTGTTGACAACCCCCATGCAGGGTCTGCCTGCACACCTTATTGGTCACTTGGTCACTCCATAGAGATCCCTATATACTACAGCTATTCAATCAAAATAGACCAACAATGATTATAAACTACAACTTTGTATCTAAAAAAAAAAAAAACTTCACTGCTCTTCACTGTTTTCTGGGGTTCTTCAACAAAATGCTGTATGTTATGCACTGCGACTATATTGGGGTCTAAAATTACTGCTTTGTGCTTTTCATTTTGCAAATCAAACTGAAACCGGAAAGAAATTGCTGGCTGACCAAAAGTATGAAATAAGAAGTTACGTACTAAATTGTTTTTTTTCTTGAAGATCAGAGTCTCGGTGTTTGTATTTGTGAGATTTTTCTCTGTAAGCTGAAATACTTACAGAAAAAGTTAAAAAAAAAAAAAAAAAAGTAAACAAATACAACCTTGGGTGGTCAGATGGAATCTATGCATCTCTGCAGAAACAAACTGTATGCACATTTCGTATCACAAGCAGCACCTTTTACAGGAGATACACGAACGACGGACCCTGTCTTATGGCTGCCTCTCCTCCCCATAAATCACACAGTTAAACGGTCTCTGTATAAGGTTTAAACACCCCCATTAAGGAATCATGTATGGCTGTCAGTGCGCCGTACATTTGGAGGGTTCGGTTATTCAAACAATGCGTCTTTTCTTCGTCTTTATGTGATCACCCTCAGGATACATTGGAAGCGTTTTCCCCCTTAGAGCCCAGCTAGATTTTGACATCTTTATTTTCACTGTACTTTCAATTAAAGGAGGGGGAATTATGAGATGGAAACAGGAGGAGGACAGACAAAAAAACGGGTCAGAGAAATGGGGAAAAAAAAACTACAGAGAATAATGTGAGATGGACAGCAGATAGAGAGAAGATGGAGGAGCGGAAGAAAACACAAGAAGAAGGAAGGGAGTGATTGATGCGTGTGTGTTTGCGCGACAGAGAAGAGGGGTACAGAGAAGAGAAAGAAGCGTGTGAGGGCACCATTAAAGCCTTGTTCCATAAATCTCTGACAGTGCGAGTGTTTGTGGAGATAACGGAGGGATGTCTCTCTCCATTCTGGCTGTGTCAGAATGATTCATGCATCCTTTTCTTCCCACCTGTGAAATATTAGAGGAGAGTCCTGTGTGTGTGATCTCGCCAGCATGTGGCCAACATTTGGCTGGTCATCTCTTATCAGAGCTCACATGAGGTATTGCAGGTGCAATACTTGTGGCCACCTGAAAAAAAAAAAGACCGGAGTGACCCAGAATCAGATGAGCGGAAAGCGTGCAGAATGTAAAAAAAAAAAATAGAGGGAAACAGCTGACAGTGACAGCTCTCTTGATCAAAGGCTGCAGTAATGACAGCTATGATTGATGACTTTATGGCCGGCACATTTCAGCTCTCTGCTCCTCATTTAGCTGACACCATTTTCTTTATGGCACCTTGTGTTATGGTATCATAATCATGGCAGTGCCACTGAAGTGCCTGGAGCATAAATCTTTATAATCTCCCCGACTCGCCAGGAGAGGCAGCTGAGCCATCGTTGCTTCTCTGGGCCGTCTGTCTCCTTCATGCTTTTTTAACTGGCCACCTTGGTTGTCTGTCAAAAGACATCACTGATCAGCTGTAGGTAAAAGGGAGGAGAAGGAGGAGGGCAGAGTGAGATGTTTCATTAAGAAATCCTAAAATTCTGATTCGGAAAAGTGGATTTTCTCTGGCCTACTGTATTTTCTTTTCTATAAGTATAGTTTTTATATCTTTTTTTTTTTTAAATAACCAAAACAACATTGCACCTTATAATCCCGACCTCCTTATGGATACATTTTGGTTGTGCTCACTGATATTTACAACAAGATGTTCTTGTTGTGCGTTTTGCGCCCCGCGTTTGCACAAGGAAACAGCCAGCTAAACTCCTTGCTTCAAAGACGTTTTTATTTCGACGACAATGGAGTAAAAGTACAAAGACAGAAAAATAGTATTTAGAAATTCGTCTATACAGAATTAATAAACATGTTTCACTTACAGTCATTGCTTTCCATAGGAATGTCAGTTGAAGGAGTAAAAAATAAACTGTAGACGCTGTGTGTATGCAAAACGAACTCTGTTGTTATACAAGGAACAATAAAGCTGGATTCAAAATAAAACTTTATCGAAACTACAAAAATTAACAACACTTTCAAGGGGCAGAACATTTAACAAATTTTGAAATGTGCACCATCCTCTGTTAAAATGTTTAGTTGAGTGTTAATGTGAATACTCTGAAGCAGCTAACATGTAGCATTGTTGGACTGCAATTTTATTCTTTGTTACTAACAAGGTTTGTGTTGTTGAAGTATGAGTCGGATTTTACAAGGTTTGAAGAAGGTTTAGAGTTACAGGTTTTGTTAATATGCTAATGCAGCTAACACTTCTAACGCAGCTAACTTGGCTAACCTTTTTTAATGTGCCTAGCGTTTCTAATGTGGCTAATGTTGTTTAATTTGTTCATTTTTTTTGTTACATTTTGAAGTAGCTGGATTTTGTCAAACAGATAGGTCATAAAATATTATAATGCAGGAAATTATTTTTATCTCTGTTTTTACTGGTCTTTGTTACAGTAAAGAAACATCTTAATATGTAGTTTAAAGAGTCAATCCCACGTAAAATCAATTTTTTGAGCTTTTAAGTATATTGCAATGCTAATTCCTCACCAAAAAACAACCCCAAAGTGGAATTTTGATATGTTCACACTTATTTGAATATCCCTTTAAAACCTTACTCTCTGAGCACTAGACCCTCCTCACCCATGAAAACGAGTGGATCCTCAAATGGTGACGTCACAAAGTTGGGAACATCCTCTTCCAGGAGGAGTCTGCAATGCAAGCACCGCCCCCAGGCTAACACACACCCAAATTCTCAGCAGATTTAATGGTGATCACTTTATATGCACACCCGTCTTTGCAAAAGTTTGTATTTTGTATGCTTTTGTGAGAAAAATGCAGACAACCTGCCAAGGCAAGCTCTAGGTTGGTGCCATAATGGGGCAGCACCCACAAGGAGCAAAAGGAGCATGTAAAATACATGGACATAGTTTACTCCAAAAGGCTTAAGAATACTATGATAGGCTATTTAAGAATGGCTCGGCACAATAAATCCCACAGTTGAAGCGCTCGCCTCAAACTCTTGAGCGCTTTGGTTCCTAATGCTCGTTAAAGACAGAAGTTATTTGCAGTTTTTTTGTCTGTTATTTAATTTTCCTTCCCATGAACCCACATAGAATTTAAGGAACCTGATTAAAAGATGACATTATGTTTAATCTCAAACATTGAACTTTTTCCATATTGTTCTACTTTTTGAATGAACAGTTTTAGATTAAAAAATTTCTGCCCCCCCCCAAAAAAATATAAATAAAAAATAGGACACATCTATGTAATGTGGTTTGCAGTGGATGGGGTGACAGCACCATCTTCATAGAGGTTGTGGACCACAGCTCTGTTGTAATGAACAACTCAACGGTTTTTAATACAGTCATAAAAGTGAAAGGTGGACCACAAAAAATGCTTGGATGCTCCATAAACCAGATATTTATTTTGGTTCATGAACCATCAGTGTGTTTGGCAGTTTGGCCATGTATGTATGGGTTTATGGTATACAACTTTACAATATGACCGTTTATTGCTTTGCAGTTTTTCAGTTCACAAATATCACTTTTTGGCTGCATTTGTCATCCTGGCAGATGCGTCTACATTACATCTTCTCACAAAAACATACCTTTTATTGAGTAATATAACAATCTCATTTCCTTTTGTCCAACTGGATGTTTCAGAACATCTTGACAGCTCACATAATGGGCTCATACACGGAGATCTCTTCAGCTATGGATGGGAGGCCAGTTGACAAGAGAGGAGGAGAAAAGAGATCACCAGAGGAAGCACGAGGCAGATGGAGCAGAGGACAGGAGAAAGAATCTCCTCTGAAATGGGTGATGATGAGTGAAGAAAAAAACAAAACTGGAGTGAGGAAAGAAAATGAAGATGAAGGAGGAAATGGTGAAGAGGTTTCAAAGAGAGGGGCAGATGGACCAACTCCATCAGTGTGCTGGGTGGCAGAGAAATGGAAGAAGCCTGAAGTGATGATGACACACTCTGTAAAACACCCGGAGGCGGAGTCAGTCTCATAAATAGATCTCATGATAAAAACTGGGCAAGTATGAAATTTAATAGTTTCATCAAAACCATTGGCACACTTTATTATGGCACCATCAAGAGAACAGCAAACGTGATCCTTAAATACACTGCTCACAAAAATTAAAGGAGCACTTTAAAGAAACATATTAGATCCATCAGATCTCAATATGAAGTTGGATATCTATAGAAATAATGACAGGGCAGTGTCTTAGGAACAAAAGGATGCTAAGTCTTTTAATGGAAGTAAAATTTTTCAGCCTACAGAGGCTCAATTGTGTAGACACCATAAAATCAGAGTGAAATGAAGATGTGGCAGGCTAGTTCATTTTCTTCAAAACTTAATTTCTGCAACTCAAAATTCTTTTCAGTATCTTGTGAGGCCCCCACGAGCTTGTATGCATGCTTGACAACATCGCGGCATGCTCCTAATGAGACGACGAATGGTGTCTTATGGCGTTTCCTCCCAGATCTGTGTGAGGGCATCCCTGAGCTGTTTTACAGTCTGGAGAGCAACCTGGGGGTGCCTAATGGACCGAAACATAATGTCCCAAAGATGTTCTATTGGGTTTAAGTCAGGGGATGGTGTAGACCAGGGCTGGCCAACCCGGGTCCTCAAGAGCCTCAACCCTGCCTGTTTTCCAGCTCTCTCTGGACTGCTTGATGCTGACCACCTAAATCAGGTGTGTTGTGTGTTCAGCTAATCAGGATGTGGAATTACTTGAGTCAGCTAATCAGCAGCAAGCAGGTCAGAGAGAGCTGGAAAACAGGCAGGGTTGAAGCTCTTGAGGACCAGGGTTGGCCAGCCCTGGTGTAGACCATTCAATTGTTTCAATTCCTTCATCCTCCAGGTACTGCCTGCATACTCTTGCCACGTGAGTCCGGACATTGTCGTGCATTAGGAGGAAACCAGGACCTACTGCACCAGCGTAGGGTTTGACAATGGGTTGAAGGATTTCATCTTGATACCTTATGGCAGTCAGAGCACCATTTCCTAGGCAGTAGAGAGTCTGTGCGTCCCTCCATGGATATGCCTCCCAGACCATCACTGACCCCACCAAACCTGTCATGTTGAACCACGTTGCAGGCAGCATAACGTTCTCCTTGTCTTCTCCAGACTCTTTCTCGTCTATCAAAGGTGCTCAGGGTGAACCTGCTCTCATCTGTGAAAAATACAGGGCGCCAGTGGTGGACTTGCCAATTCTGGTGTTCTTGAGCAAATGCCAGTGGAGCTCCACGGTGCTGGCAGTGAGCACAGGGCCCACTACAGGACGTCGGGCCCTCAGCCACTTCATGAAGTCTGTTCCTGATTGTTTGGGTAGAGACATTCACACCAGTGGCCCTCTGGAGGTCATTCTGTAGGGCAAGAGCAGTGCTCAGCCTGTTCCTCCTTGCACAAAGGAGCAGGTATCGGTCCTGCTGAGTGGTTGAGGACCTTCTACGGCCCTGTCCAGATCTCCCAGAATAACCAGCAGTCTCCTGAAATCTCCTCCATGTTCTGGAGATTGTGCTGGGAGACACATTAAACCTTCTTGCTGCAGCACGTGTGGATGTGCCATCCTGGAGAAGTTGGACAACCTGTGCAACTTCTGTAGGATTAAGGAATCTCCTCATACTGCCAATAGAGAGAATTACACAAGACAAAATCAGCACGAGTGGAAAACCAGCCAAAAAAGATCAAGAGGAGAAACTTGAAATGACCTCCATATGTAACACCAGTCCTGTTTGGAGGGTTTTCTAATTGTAGCCACTGAAGTGCACCTGTTATTAATTCCATCAACACCAATACAGCTGAAACTGATTAACGAGGCCCTCAGCTGCTTAACCAACAAGAAAATGATCAGACAGGTTTCATTCAATTCATGCCAGGCCCAATAAAAAAAGTGTTCCTTTAATTTTTGTGAGGAGTATATATATTTAATTAAAAAAAATATGGTAGGCTCCATATGTGTGTTGTTTTTTTAGTTCCACAATCATCATCATCTCCCAAATTTAGCAGGATGAAAATTTCGACTTTAAATGCTCAAATAGGAGGACAGACAGGCATTCAAAGTTCCTGTCCAAATTGCTTTATGACAACTTCATGCACTATATGGGATGTTTGCCACATTTTCAGAGTCTACAATTACATAATGGACCCATAATGTTCTAGAAATTTCACACAAATTTTTGTGAAAAACCAGTGGCTAGGTCCGTATTATTTCCCTACTCCCTGTCTGTTCGCCATTTTGTAGTTCTGTCTGAATCTATAATTCCAATATCGAGTGCCACTGAATTTCAAGTCTTTGTAAAAAGACGGCATGCATCGATGCTCACTAGATTGGCGAATATAGACAAGAATGCATTGCGGTTGAACAATTTTTGCAAAAAAATAAAACTTATTTAAATGTAATTTTTTAATAAACCATCTATATTTTCATCATAAGAACACAGCAGATAGACGTGAAATTTTCGTATTGATTCAATTTTCACTTCGTGAAATTAGTGACTCCATATCCAGCGTTTAGAAAAAAGAAAGAAAAGTAGTGAGCATGGTGTCTGAACTGGCCAACATGTATCAATGCTTTCTGGATTGGTAAATTTAGACCACAATGCATTGAGTTTGGACAATTTGTCATTTTTAAAAGTGATATGAGAATTTTCTTTTTTATATATAAATTATTCAATATTTTAGCATCAGAACACAGTGGATTCTTAAATAGCCTTCATAATTTTTTTTAATTCAACAAATGGGTTATGTCACATTTTACCTTTAAAAGAATGAAGTAGTGAGGATGGTGTTTTAGTTACACCAAAGCCCCGGGCACTGGATAGTCCTGCTCTATAGGGCTTTTAAGCCTTATTTTGAGTGTTTCCATTGTAAGATGGACACATTGTGCAGTACCGAACTATAACCCTGTTGGGGGCCCCTGTCAATTGTTAGTCCATTGAAAACTGGAACAGAATAATTTTACGACCGCAGGGTAAGATGACAATGATGATGATGACAATAAAATGACTTGATTCCTGAGGTTCCCCCTGCTGCTGCTTGTGGCTGCCGCCCATTTCATGATGTTATTCTTGTGCAATTCTCTCATAATTTCTCCCAGGAAAATAAACAGTATCCCAATTTTATTTAAAGATGGATGCACATGCCATATATCTGCCTTTAGTGGGCCCAGCCATTGCTACACTGGGGGTGGGGCTTGAATGTTCAGGCTAACCTAAAACAGGTCAAAACTGACCCTTGAACACACCTTAACTGGTGTAATCTGAAATGACCCTATGATCTTAAAGGGGCCGTACCATGAAAATTTTACTTTTTGGGGTTTTAAATGCATTTTACTGTAGAACCCCAAAACGGTATTTTGATCCGTTCATGTATTTAAGAGTAATCCTCTAAAAACCTGCACAGTCTGCAGCAGCACCTCCCATACCCACGAAAACGAGCGGTTTGAAACGTGCTGACGCAAGATAGTTGCCAACAGCTCTCTCCAGGAAGAGTCTGTGCTGCAAGCTCCGCCCCCAGACCACAACGAACACACCCCATCTTCTCCCTGGAGCTGTGGTGCTAATCTAGCTCTCCCCTGCCGCAAGAATCTGTCTCCTGGCAGGAGATACATTGTACCAGGAAACGCTCCCGCACCCATTTTTCAGTGTAGTCTCATTCTTTTCCAATCGGACCGAACTTCGGTTCACTCTGAGATTCCTCAGTCTGAACATGAAATGAACCAAGAGTGGAACAACTGAACCAAAACGGCCACCGTACCCGACGGTCACGTGACGTAAACACGGTAGAAATGAGGTGATCGGTGAGCAGCGGGCAAATGCAGAGCATTAGATTGTCATACCATCCAAAAGGAAATAATTGGTCCAACTGTTCACTTGTTTAACACCACGGAAAAATGTATAACTCGCTTTTCTGTGTCTCCTACATGGGCTGCTGCCGTGAAAACTCTATTGTAGCTTCAACAGAATTCTCTTATAAACAATGCCATAAAACCACAACGATGAGACACAGAAACTCATTAAATGTGGACAGATGAATTCATGCTCAATAAAACAACTTTTAACATGACCCACATTGATTCTGCTGACGTGTTGTTTAGCGTGCGAACCTGTAGCATCTCCAGTAACCGTCATGCAGGATTCCTCAAAGCAGCAGTAAAAGTGTTGAATCTGGCCTTCATACAGACGCTCAAAATCCATCAGCAAAATCAAAAGTTTGAAAAAGGGAAGAAATCCAGAAAAGATTTTGAAGACTGCAGTACATCCATCTTTCTTATAGTTTTGTTTACAAATTTTGTTCACGCTGGAGGGGGCGGCTCAAGGTTTACGTCGTGAAACGGGCGGGACCGACAAAGAGCGAAAGGCGGAGGCCCAGAAATCGAATCGTTTTACTTTCGGGTAAATGAAAAAAGGATACAAAAATTAGTAATATTTAATAAATTATTTATTTTTAGTGTTCCCAATTTAATATATGATTATATATATGGATATAGTTTACTCTGGAAGGCTGAAGAAAATCATGGTAGGGCCACTTTAAATTACACAAAAAGGTCTTTAAAAAAGAAAAATTATTATTCTTGCATCTAAAAATGTAATGCTAAATTATGGAATATTATTTTTTGAGATGGATTAAAGGTAAAGAAAACTACTTCTTTACAGTGACAACCTAAAACAGAAAAAAAGGTTAATCTTCTTTTGGGTTTAATCTGGAATTTTTTTTATGGCAAGGCAATTAAAAAACAAACAAAAAATATTCAGATTGACCTTTTATTGTAAGTACAGTCCTATCTGGTTATATCAAAGAGGTTTTGTTATGCAAGAGTGCGTGCTGCTTCAGCACTTGCTTGCACATCTCCACTCCATACACAATAGAAAAGTGGAATTTTCCAACAAATGATGCAATCGTTTTCCCTCCCTGTACCCTTACGGTTTGACTCTTGGTACATGACTCCTTTTTCTCCATTACACGCGATGCACGTGTTTCATCATAATGGAGCAATTATCCCCCCTAGCTCTAAGGTCCTCCTCCATATTGTAATTTGCATTTATTATTAGCCAACCGCCTGTCAGGAACTGTGGGGCACGAGGGTGGATCGTCACACAACACAAAACACAGTCAGACCTGCACGTTGGTTTCATGCAGGCGCTCGCATGAGGACAACCTCAGCAAGACCCACAAGACCCTGCAGTTATGAATCATTTCATCCTTGTTTTGTTAGGGATGATTTCTCTTAGCAAAGCCACGACATGGGCAGTTTGTTCAAGTCCTGGAAGTACAGTCTGTCACATTTATACTAGCCTTGCTGTCTATTTTGTCAGCTTGTCTTATCTGTTACAAGTCTGTATAGGACACGTATAGTAAATACAAGTCTCTGGCGCCCTGATATATGTGCTGCCGCCGCTCACAGACACCCCCACACATGCACACAGAGAAGGTGTGCAGAGGATCACTGGAGTGTGAAATGATTCTGTTATCATGTGGTCTATGTGGAATATAATTTCCCATCAACCTTCTGAGGCAGGTGTGCTGGCGTCTGCCTGATGGGCTACTGGTGCTGGCATGAGTGTGTGTGTGTGTGTGTGTGTGCATAGTGATGATGTCTCCTGTGCGGGTCCTTCTGTCATTGGCTTGGAGTGGTTCAGGTGATGTGCATTAAAACATGATGACAGAGTCCCAGCAGTCCCTGTGTTTGCCACTGTATTTCTCAGATTGGTAAAATGGAAGATCAAATCTTGTCAACTTAACCTCCAGATATATTTATAGAATGAAATGGCTTTTATTTTAATTGTAGTTCAGGTATTGAACCACTAGTAAAAATAACATAACTCTTACAAAAAAATAATCATTGAATCAATATATTCATGTTGAATTTGATCAATTGGTTCTTACAGATTCCATTTTTCAGGGAATTTCTACTGCAGTAAATATTTAACCGCCACACAGGAGCTGATCCTTGTTACGTTTTTGGAAAAAATTTAGTTGAGGTTGGTGTCACTGTTGGAATTCTACAACAACAATGTCGGATGTGGCAGTACCAAGCGATGGTACCATCAAGATGAAGGAACATGAGAAACTGGAGAAAAACCAGGGACTCAGAGAGGAAATGGAGAAAGCTTGGAAGGTGAAAGTGACATTGGTACCCATGGTAATTGGAGCAGCAGGAAAGACCCTCATTTAGCTCCTCCCTGGAAAGACCTCAGACATCTCTGTCCAGAAAAACGCAGTGCTAGGAACAGCTAAGATACTATGCAGGACCCTCAAGCTCCTAGTTTGTACAAAAATCATACAAAATACATAAATATACTCATTAAAAAAAAAGAAAACAGATGGATTATTGTACTTTCAGAAGACAATGTTCCCACAGTTGTGATGAATATATCATGGCCCTATATGCAATGCTAGTAAGAAATAAAACAATCATACTGTATTTACAGACTCATTTAGGCAACATATAAGTGTTAACATTTGAATTCTTGAAACAACATGCAGAGTGCTGACTCGAGAGAACCCAAACATTTCACTAGCATTAGTCTCTCTGTCCCTTCTCAACAGAGGTCACTTATAAGTCACTTTTAGTCTCGGAAAGCTTTTTTTCTAGTCTGACCAAAGATGTGCAGTGCACAGAGGAGTGCAGTGTGCTCTGAAAAGGTCAGCCTCACTTCAATGGAACAAGAACCAAATTTCCTTGATAATACATTAGCATGTGCATGTAACATTTAGCACTGACGATACATATCCTTATCATCTGACACAGTCAATGATCACATGACCCAGATATTTGATTAATTACAGACAGATAGGAGAAACACCTGATGTATACTTTGGCACATTTGCATCGTACAGTTTTTGAAATAATTTTCGATGGTTCACCTGATCAAAAGCCTCAGAGGCATCTAAGAAGCATACTAAAAGTATAGTTTTTGCTGTTGTATTTACTGAAATTTTCTTTTAAAGAAAACATGCACATATCAGTGTTATGATTGAACTTAAAGACAAATTGATTATTTGTTGAAATGTTTGTATTATTGATCTTTTCCATAAATATTTGCTCAATGACTGTAAATAGAATATTAGCAAGAGCAATAGGTCTCAGTTTTTCTGTATTAATTCTTTATCATGGGAACTAAATATGCTTTCATCATGAGTCTGGGATGAAACCATACCTAACAAAGCCAGTAAAGTATATGGCGAGAAGTTGTTCTAATCTCATATTTGCAAACTCAAGGTGCCCTGCAGAAATTTGATCCATGCCAGTTGTTTTATTTTCATAAAGCTCTTTAAATGCTTTCTGGAATTCATATGCTTTAATAGAATCAACATAATCAATATTCTCAGAGTGGTATTAAACAAGTTATGATAATACTGCAGCCAAATGTTGACAATCCTATTGGAGCCAGAGACTCCATCTATTGTGAAAGGGTGTATGGTTATTAATAACTTTCACCTCTTTCCAAAAAACTCTAGTATTATTACAATAGAGATTTTTTAGCCATGGAATCAATCCACCCTTATGATTTAGTCGTTCTTGCTAGTGAATCATTGCATGTTTGTAATTCAAGCACTTTTCATGCTCAAAGATAGGACCCTGTCTAGGCTTGCAAGCGAAATTCCAGGAATATTCAGCATCCCAGGCTTCTGCTTGGGTTTTAGCCACATATAAGTGCTCCAACCTGGCCATTTTTTTTTCTCTTATGGAAAGGCCCACCTGCTTCAAGTAAAGCACTGACTATACCATGACATATTGAGTAGATTTCTGCCTGATGCGAGCCATCTGAGCAATCATTGTCATTGCACATAACTGTCCCTCTGAGTGAGATATTTGAGATACTGAGAGGCCAGCACAGCCTTGGTCAGTGCGCTGTTCTTGGATGCAGACCTGAATACTCACTTCAGCTGTGACGGCTGGCAGGTCTTTGTTAGCTTCAGTCTGCGGATGTAATACTTGTTTCATGGCAAAGATTTCAGCGTGAAGCTGCTCCATTCTGCGGAGCAGGCCGCAGACATCCATGTTAGAGAAAGCCGCTGGGTTTCTTTGATTGGGTTTGGTTTAATTTAAATTGAATTGAAGATTTAAAACTCACACCTTAAAAGGAAGACGCTTCTATGTGGCCAAGCATTGGACAAACTATAAATTACGAAGTGTTTATTCTTTAAAACTCCATCGCTACCATACACATCAACCTCGTGGTGGGACTAGGGCGATTACAAGAGGAAAGGCGTTTCACTCTGTTTTTTTGTTTCCTTTTAATGAACCGTCCAGGACCATCTGGGTATGAAAGGGACCACCTGGAGGATACAAATGTGCACTGGATCCTGCCCCTTCAGACAAATTAATCCACTTGAATGATGTGATTTTTCTAAATGCTTCTTATAATGAAGTACTCGCCATATAATAAGCATCTTTAAATGATAAAGTTCCAATATGTAAGGCATTTGAAAACCGTTCCTGGTTTAGGTTTGGACTTATACCAGGCTGCTATTTGATTGCAAGACACTTTTGAAAAAATATAAAATTTCCCTTTTATTTAAAGTTGTGTACCAGGGACCCCAACCAACCACAAGAGTAGGGAGAGGGCGACCTGGAAGAAAAGCCGGAACAAAAGCCAAACCAGAACATAGTTCAGGTCCTTGCAGCCAAAAATGGAGGTTTATCATAGCAAACCCTCCTCAGGCCCTCTCCAGAAACAGAAAACACGAATTGACGATGGGTAGGGACTATCGTCAGATACATGAAATATGAAAAAGAGTGACCCCTTTAACCTTCCTGAGGTAATGACACGGTTGTGTGGGTTTTTTTCTGTTTTCTGACATTTTGTGTTTTGCAGGTCAGCTGTCACTCCTCCTGGATGGTTCCTCCTTCCCTGGTGCTCTCTGTGGAGGAGTGCACAGCTGTCTGCACTTTATAATTAAGACTATTTAAGTTGCAACATTTCACTTCTCAGTGTCGGTGAGTCCCTGTTAGGACCGTGAGTTCCTTTTGTATGTTTCCAATTCTTCTAGTGTTTTTCTTAGTCTTTAGTTTTGTGTCGTTTTGCACTTTTCCCTCTTGTGAGGCGTCTTTTGTTTATTAAAAAAACTCAAACTGCATTTCCGAGTCCAAGCCTGGTTCTCTGCTCCTGGGCTCTTGTCACCCCAGCCGTCACAGGTAAGGGACACATTAAGAGGAGCAAGCCTCTTTGGGGGTGGGTGGAGCCATGTAATTCCCCTCAAGAACAGCAACATGGCATACTATGGGCTAAAGTCAAAGAATCCACTTGGCGCAGGTTGGAGAAGCCATTCTGTCAGGAACAAGGGTGTATGGCCCAAAAAGAACAAGACTAGATTCCTGAAGTCAACATAACAATTAATAAATACACCCAAGACAAAGCCATGAACCAAAGAAGAAACTGAAAGGGCAAAGAAGAGGATGACCTTTAAAGGATTATCTTAAAACCATACTTTGAGGATGAAGCTACCTGAAGAGGGTTATGAATATGTATTGTATGAGACCAGTTAAGAGATTGACTGGGGAAAAACAAGTACATCCAAAAATATTGAACATGAGAGGACATCCCCTTGGTCATCTGTTTTCTTCATGATCAGTTTGAACAAAACTGCTTTTTGTTTTTTGCAGATGATGTCCTGGTTTCATGGAACCAGGACTTTCAGTATCTACACCTATGGTAAAGCTTAAAAAGACAAGATTCAAGACACAAGACACTGGAGTGAGCTTCATTCACAACGTGCGGTGTGGAATAGGCAGTCCTTGGTCACACTGGAGCTTGAAAGAAGCATCCAATCGTAACTGAGAGAAGAGTCGGATGCTGATATCTCCTGAACATTTCCCAGATGGGGAAGCTGTCCCAGGCACAATGTGGGACTCTCCAATAACTTCTACTGCCTCATTTAGCTCCTCTGGATAGGCAGTAAAAGACAAATGGATGCATGGGTACTTTATTCAAGGAACAAATAATGAAATTATGAAAATAAAAAAAAATAATAATAATTGAATGTTTTTCTTGCTTATAGTCTAACCTCTATAGCTAAAAAATAGCTAAAAAACATTTTTCCCCCAATCAGTCAACAGAAGATCATGATCCTTGAAAACGCACGAGTGCTTCAGTGAGAAGTCAAAGTCCATAAGAGTCCTGAGGGAGTGACCAGTCCGTGCTACTTCATTGCACTGCCTAATTGATGCAGAGGTGTGAGAGAGAAGTGAAAAGGGAAAAAGTGAAAGATGAACTTGGAAAATAAACACTTCTGTCAATCATGGGCTAATTTAATCGGACTTCTTTCTGAGTCCTTGGCCTGTCAAATCTGACAGCTTATATCTTCCCAAGATCACAACAGTCATGAAATAATACAGTCAAATGCTTAGCAGACCTAAACCTATTAAATACACTCACTCACACACATACACCCACATACATCAGAGCAGCTCTTTCAATGTATGCACAGCTAATGTAGCAGTTACAGCTACTTATTGGATGAAAAATGGCTGATGTAAAGAGAGCGAATAGAGAAAACCCTTCTTGATGCTTTACATTTAAACTTAAATCTCACTCCAACTACATTTTTATCCATTATAAAATCATTTCCAGGGGTGTTTCGGTTATGATTATGCTGTTTCAAGTCTTGATCAAAAAGCCTGTATTAAGACATATTTTCTGCAGAGCGAAAAAGTTCATCAAAAATTCACATCTTGTTGTGTTCGGGACTGTTGGTGCAGAAATTACCCCCCGCTGATGTCCATCATCCCTTTGTTTACACCCTCTCCCACTAGATTTTTATTTAACCTTTATTTTACCAGGAAATCCCGTTGAGACTTACATCTCTTTTTCAAGGGAGATTACTGCCTGTCACAACCCCATGCTAAAATTATTGGTGCAACAAAAACAATACAACAATAATATCCAGCGGCAAAGTTTTGAGCCAGATGCCATTTTGGATGGGAACACAAAAGAAGTACGTACAAAGATCTAGTCCTCTGCAAGTGAATGCATCGGAATGGAGCCATGTAGTGAGCTTGTGGCTAGATTGTGGCACCTATGTCATATCTAAGCATTTTTAAAGGTCATTTCTTATTTTGTCGGATTCAGATTCACTGCAATTATAATAATGAAACAGTCAGGATGCAATTTTAAACTTAAAATGATATGTATACATATATATATATATATGTATATATATATATATATGTGTGTGTGTGGGGGGGGGGTGTATGTGATGAGAAAAATGCCGCAAGAACAGTTAAAAACAACGAAAAACACAATTTCCATTTGAATGGGTCTTTAATACAGTAGAACCGCGCCTTCTTTTGTTACACCTTTTTTATTAACCTGACAATATTTACATTATTTTATCACTCCACAAATATGTGAAAATTATGTAAATTTACTTGTTTTTCATTTAAATATGCTTTAAAGTTTTTATTTTTGTTTGAAAAAGCACTTCCATAGCTATATTATAAATAAAATACTATAAAGTATATTTTTTTTCGCACAAAAAATGACTATTTTCAATGACAGCTCGGTGTTACACAAAACGCCTAAACGTTTTCAATGCAGCATGTGGTCGACTCGTTTGTAAAGTTATCAAATGACCGACGCTCCTGAAAGCACCTTAAGAGTCCATGTTGCTATGACAACATCACGAAATAGCGCTGCGCAGCAGGTGTTACGTTTGCTTGCCGTAGGACGATCTTTTGCTGTTAAATCAACATTAGACATTTTGAGGACAGTTTTTCGGCCATTATTCAAGAAAAGACCTTCAGTTTTTGCAGCAAGCAGGTGAGATAGAATACAATCCAATGCATTTGATGCTTTTAGCCCCTCTAGCTAACACACAAAACAAAAACAGTTCAATTAACAAGTTTTTTTTTTCTTTGAGGCAATCGAGTGTTTTATTTACTTCATTCATATTTATTTATTTTTAGCTTCTCTGTCAAAATGACTTGAAGTAAACACATTTTTAAATGTAAAATTTCCCCAAAATGTCACTCAGAAAAACAAACCATAACATAAATAGGCTTTAAATAAGATGGAGTTTTTTTTTTCAAGGTAGATAAAGAACATTTTCAGGTGTGATGCAAAAAACTATGGTTATTTAGCCTATTATAATTATTTATCTGAAAAAAATCCTTAGTATTGTAGCTGTTTGGTGAAATGCAGTAAGATCCAATACTTAATTTAATTGATTAATGTTTTATATTCCTTTATTTTGCTTAACCTTTATTTTACAGGAAATCCCACTGAGATGAGATCTCTTTTTCAAGGGGGATCATCACAAGAAAATACATACAGTTAAAAAAATAAATAAAAAAAATAAAAATACAATTTACACAATTTGTTCAGAATTCAAATAATACTTGCTATTTCCTTATGTTTTTACAACTGAACTATAACATCAAACTGCATTTTTTTAAACGTTTTCTTTGTTTTTGTTACATGTACTTTTATTTAAAGTAGGAAACATTAAAACTCACTAATTCAAATTTTAAATTTCTACAATTTGTGGAACAAGTACAAAATAGCCTAACTTTTTAAAAAGTCTATAAATGTACATTAGCCTTTAAAACATAGTTTGATTTCTTGCAGCAGAGCTTTTTCAGTCATATCTCCACAGCTAATGTATTATGTTGTCTTAATATTGATAGATTTAGAAAAAGACACACAAATATTTGGAT
This sequence comes from Oryzias javanicus, assembly GCA_003999625.1. Taxonomy (NCBI): domain Eukaryota; kingdom Metazoa; phylum Chordata; class Actinopteri; order Beloniformes; family Adrianichthyidae; genus Oryzias; species Oryzias javanicus. Next base: position 15,921,185 of record CM012453.1, read on the forward strand.
ATTCATTAAAATAAATAAATAACTGATTGATAACTGGGCCTTTAATAAAACATCAATGTAACTAAAAATAAATAAATAAAACCTTAAATTAGCAAAAGAACGATGAAATAATGAAATATATTTAGTTTGTTTGTATTTCACTCGACATAGTACATTCTTTTAAAAATGTCAAGTTTTGTTAAAGTCAACTTGACTCATTTAGGTCAAGAACGGTTTATGACTTCATTCCAGACATGCTGTACATTCCAAAAAGAGGTTTGCTGTGAGAAATCTAGTTTAATAGTAGTTTAAAGATGGACAGGAAAAGGTAGAAAAATGGAAGAGTAAATGTTTATTGATAAATGATTAGAAAATGTTGAATTTTAAACATTATTATTATTTTTTTTTTTTACAAAAAAGAGATTAAAATTATAAAAAATTCACATTATGGAAAATGTGTCATTAAAAAAAATTATTGCAAAGGGCAAAATTGTTTAATAAAAAGCAATTGCAATGTGATGCATGTTTACACAATAAGAGCAAAAATACGTGCCTGTGATTCACAAACAAGTCTGCAGTGTTATCTGTATTTTTTTTTTTGGCAAAAGTAATTTCCACTTTTATGACAGCAGAATTAATGCAAACACTATTACACTGAGGAGCTACAAATAACATTTTCATGACACGGTTTGCAGGGTCCACAGTGCATTTTTTAGCAAGGCGATCCAAAATCCTTCTCTGCTCACATTCCAAGGACAGTGCTGCATGAGAATAGAATAGTAATATTTGAAAGCTATGTGTGTATTCCTGACCTGTGTGCTCTGCACTGGAAGTGCCTCACATTTTAATACAGCAAGGACAATCCTGTTATGCAGCATAGATGTTTGCTGGAGAAACAGCTTGATTAACTCATCTGTACAAGACAAAAACTTTTAGACCATTTGCATATTATTATTGTAAATGTGATTTCAATCCTGTTTTTTTTCTAAAAAATAACCCTGATGTTAATCAAGTACATTTACGATTACGTGGGTGAATGCCTTCAGAAACCCAATGTTTCGTGTAATCGGGTGAATCTTCACTTTTTTTTCCCTCTTTCTAGGTTCATGAAGGTTTGCAGGGAGCTTTAGAGTCAACAAGTAGCAACAAGTAGCTCCGCTTGTGACAGTACAGGATCGAATGTTTCGTCTCAGATTGTTTCACAGCAGTTCTGCTCTCAGAGGCCAGATAAAACACAATCCATTTAAATGTTCTGCTAGTTGTTTGAGCGCCTGGAGGAGAACTGGGAGAGAGGTACAAGAAATGATTAAATATAGGCAATAAAATGTTCTTTCAGAGTGTTTTGCTGTGGTAGGAGTCTAGAAAAGTACAACATATACTCCCAGGCACTCTGATAACTTTCCTAATCTAACTTGGAGAAAAATGTCAGAAACTTGGGACTGAAAAAAAAAAAAAAGAATAATAATAATAATCTGAGTTCTAAGAAAACCAGCCCAGTGATGCTTTGTGCTGTAAGTCTAAAGAAGGGGACAGCTGCTTTGACCAAAGCTCTTGTTACAGCCTTTCATCTCTGCTTTTTTGTGTGTTCTTTTCCATGTACCTTTGCTTTAGTGGGTGTGGCCACAACCTGCAGAGGTATTTGTACAGGTGTGTTATGAGTACAGGTGTCCGTGCTAGAAGGCATACAGATTTTGACCACAGGCTGTAAGCTGATGGGACTAAACTGAACAGATACAATGAAAAATCAAAGCATCATTGCAAAATATGGGTCTGGTTTCTGTCTTTAGGGAATCAAAGCACCTTTAATGACAGTGTTAGGAGCAGAACAGCCAAAAGAGGTGAAATATTAACCTTTTTCACATAAATAAAAAATTTGATTTAAAAAAACTGACTTTTGAAGAAGGAACAATTAAGACAAAACGAGGAAGTGCAACTTCACAATTTTATAATTTACAAACTAAGCAGCATTTAATCATTAATACATGCAAATAAAAATGTATCTTAAAAGTAACACCAAATCTGCCAATTACAAAATCCTAACACTCTGAGTTTTAAAGAACAAATAAAATCAAAATCTATACTATAAGATTAATGTCATTTCTAAAATGCTGCATCCCTTAAAGCTCTAACAGACTGGAAAGATGAAAAACTGTTGAGTGTTTAGCTTTCTCTTAACAGTGTCAGCATATATCTGCAAAAAGTGAGAGTTTTTAGAGATATAACTTATAATTCTACTGATTATAATTATTTGTTTCTTTGTTTTTATTTCTTAAAAAGCACAAAATCTGCCTAATGCTTACAACAAGAGGCAGCCATATTGACATGCTGGTAAAATGAGCAGGATGTTCCTGATTTTTGGCAAGTTGTCACATGCTCACTATCATGTCTGCTTGGACTTTGTAACTTTCCGCTCATTTCTAGAAAGCATCGAAACCCTTGTTTCCGCCGAAAGTGGTAAAATCTTTGGAATTCCTGATTTGCAGATGCTGTGTTTAGGGCCCGACAAATCCGGCAGCAGGAAACACCTCAAAACACACACAAAAGGAGACTGTATAAAAGCATGTGTTCATGATCTAATATATAGCTAATACAGTTTATTCCCTTTTTTTGACAAGCAGTGAAAGAGGGGCGGGGCACACGGATTTGTCGCGCGAATAACCATGTTAGAAGTGTCAGCCACATTAGCATATTCACAATACCTGTAACACCCAACCAGGTTTATATCCTAGAATATACCATTAAATCCCAGGTTACTCTGACTGTGCTAACTCCCAACCCTTTTTAGTAAAATGTGAAAAATAAATAGATAAATAAAAAACAGTCCAACACATTAGCCGTGTCTGCATATTTACAATAACACCCAATCTTTTTTGCAACACTTTAAAAAACAGACTGGCACCACTAAAACGTTATTGTGGTCTACACTAACTCACAACATTTTTAAACCTACATTTATCATATTAGTGCATTCACAATTCCTGTAACACTAGTTTGCGACATGCAAAAAACAGGATGATGCCATTAAAACCCAGGTAACTCTGACTATGCTAACTCCTAACCATGCTTTTAATACATAAAAAAGACCTAGTCCGACACCGCTACACAATTGCTGCATTAGCAATGTCAGTGTTAGTCATGTTAGAACTGTCAGCTATGTTAGAAGTGTGAGCCATATCATTCACAACCACAATTGGCCTACCTGTAATGCCCAACCCATTTAAAATACCCAGTCTGACACTGCGACACATTAACTGGGTTAGAAACGTTAGCCATGTTAGAAGTGTTAGCCATGTTAGAAGTGTTAGCCATGTTAGAAGTGTTAGCCATGTTACAAGCGTTAGCTGTGTTAGAAGTGTTAGCTGTGCTAGAAGTGTTAGCTATGTTAGAAACGTTAGCCATGTTAGAAGTGTTACCTATGTAATAAGTGTTAGTTGTGTTAGAAGTGTTAGCTGTGTTAGAAGCATTAGCCATGTTAGAAATGTTAGCTGTGTTAAAAGTATTAGCTGTGCTAGAAGTGTTAGCCATGTTAGAAGTGTTAGCCATGTTACAAGCATTAGCTGTGTTAAAAGTGTTAGCTGTGCTAGAAGTGTTAGCCATGTTAGAAGTGTTAGCCATGTTAGAAGTGTTAGCCATGTTACAAGCATTAGCTGTGTTAGAAGTGTTAGCTGTGCTAGAAGTGTTAGCTATGTTAGAAACGTTAGTCATGTTAGAAGTGTTACCTATGTTAGAAGCATTAGCCATGTTAGAAATGTTAGCTGTGTTAGAAGTTTGAAACCCAGTTAAATATCACTACATGCTAGCATGTTCATGTATTTACAATCACACCCAATTGTGTTCATAACATAAAAAAACTAGACTGATACCATTAAAAAAAAACATTACTTTGCTACACTAACTCCCAACCTTGTTAATGACATGAATGTAAAAACACAGTCTGTCATCGCTACATGTTAGCTACATTGGTGTATATACAAAAACACCCAATGCTGTTTACAACTTGTGAGAAAAAAAGATTGAGATTTTGACAGAGCGCTGTATACCTTTCAAAATCCCTTCAACATCAGTTAGCACAATCAGAATTTCCTTTTCAAAAACATAAAAAACTGTAATTTTCTAATAATAAAAAGTAAGGCTTTTGAGCACCTAATAGTGCGGAAATATGCTAAAAATATATAAGGGACTATAATCTCTCTGCCAGTATGTTAGGAAAACAACATGGAATAAATAGTTTTTCTTAATTGTACATGTTTTTTATAGTTACATCATTTGAGAAATCTTACATTTGTTGATGATTTTATCATGTCACAAAATTCATACATCCAAACTCCTGGACTAAAGCTTCAAAATCCTTTTGAACATTTTGAGATTTCAGGATGAATGAAGACGTCCAGATCTCTGCTTCTGTTGATGAGGAACTTGTAAATCACTCGTTGATGGAGCCTCAGTCGGCAGACTCAGCAACCGCAGGTTGGTCCATGTGATTGGGATCCAGTCCAAGAGAGAAAAATGATAATGATGATCCCGTGGCTGATTCTCTCCCCAAACATGAAGCCAACGGGAAGAACGAGCGTCCTGATGAGGAGGATGAAGACTGCAAGGCTCCGTTGGGGCTCCTGATGGAGGTAAAGGTTTTTGTTTGTGTATTTTGGCTTTGGTAAACACGAGTCTGGCATTTTAAAATAATTGTAAAAATGTGGTGTTTCAGTTCATCAGAGCGCTAAAAGACAAAGACTTCCAGCTGGCCTTCCGACTCTGTCAGATGAGTACGGATCCTTCATCGAGTCTGTCAGGTTGGTAACCTCCAAAGCCTGCTTATTATAATCTTCTCTTTGGTCCAGCTCTTATCTATGAGCCGACCAACCCAGAAGCCGCTGAGATCCTCCCACTGCTCCAGCAGAAGCTACTAGAAGGTACACACCGTTTTCTGTCAAAAAGGAACCCCTGATCCTCGACTGTACTGGGAATGTATCCATCTCTCCTCAGAGGAAGGCACAGAAGAGAGCAGTGAGGAAGAAGACGACTCGGAAAGGGACGAGAGGTCATCTTGTACTTCGTCTTGCTCCTCTTCATCGCCAGATTCTGATGAGGAAGCAGGAGATCCAGATGATGATGAAAAATAAAAACACGAGTGAACAGGCTCAAGATGTTCTTTAGCCGCTGTTTCAGGGATTAGGGTTTGTTGTGATTGCGATAATCCCATTGTACACCACTGGTTAAGGTGATGTAAATATTTATTTTAAAGTTCTCGTGAATTTTAACAAAATTTTGAAAAGAAATTGTTCTGTTTTTCCAGCAAAAAGGTCACTGGAGTCTAAAACCTAAAATTAACAAAGAAAAGTATCTTTAAAAGAAAATAAATCTGATCTTTAATCCATTTTTGGAGTCAAGTTTAAAAAAACTAAAAGTTACTTAACATCTTTATGTACCACTTTGCATCTATGTATTATGTTGCTGGAGCCTATCATGTATGTTAGTTGTTCTCTGGGGCAAACAACAGTGTTCCAATCTGTAAAATGCAGAAGGATAAACCAAAAACGCACGTTTTGCTCTGTGAAATGAATACCTGAGGCACAAGGAGTACGTGCAACCTTGGACTTAAGAGGCCCAAGACGGGATTCAAACCAGAAGCATCTTTAGTGCGAGGTAGTACGAACTATGAAACTGAAGGACAATAGAAGCAGAACAATTTTTCTATTACTGTTTCATAAAGAAATTAATAAATTAAAGTGTATTAATTAACTGTTGGATTAAAAGAAAAACTCAAGTAAAAAGAAAAGAATGCTTTCCCACCATGTCTCTCTGTCATTTATTACAGTATTATAAATCAAGATATAGATTAGATTTAATGATGTATTTTCTCCTTTTTTGGGGGTGGGGGATGGGTTGAATCTACTCACTTGGTCTCAAGGTCCCTCTCAAGTCAACTACAATTTCCAAACGGGTTTTACAAGGTCGTTTCCTGCGTGGCTCAAGCCTGCACATTTTTCTCATCCACTCTCCTTGTCACGCCCACACCTGCGTGAGCATGAACCCACGCTTTGAGACCTTTTTTTTTCTTTCTTTCTTCCCTAAATTGAATTATGCCTGTCACTTGATTTTGAGGGAAGGAAGCATCATGACTCGTCAGAGAGAGGCGAGGCTGTGACTCGCGCGCAAAGAGACCAATAAGCGGCGGAGTCGGAGATATATAAATAACGAATACAATGTTTTTCTTGAAGGTGGAGGGAGAGTAAGACTCACTTGCGCGCTGTGCTGGATGGAATTTTAGGAGTTTTTCCGCGCGCTCTGTTGATATTTAAACCAGCGGGACTGGACTGTTTCTTGGCGTGCCTTTGGGTGGTAACAGTGACATTGACAGTTTCTGTGGGGCAGACAACCTGTGCGCCAGTGAACCGGTAAGACGCGTCCTCTTTTCGTCTCTCCAGATTCAACATATTTTACATGTATTTGGAGAAATGTAGGTGCATTTCTGTCATAAAAATTTAATATTTTTAATTCAAATATTACAAGAAGGCACCTTTGTTGAGTTTTTTGTACAAAAAAGGGGTGCACTAAAACCTATAGATGTTTATGCAGTTTTATGTTTGTGCGTAATCATTATTAATTTTTGCTATAAAGTTTCATTTCTGTTTTAAATGATTTTTAGATTAGTGCATCTTTTGTATAATGTTTTGTCTAAATTGTTATATCAACTGTTGCGATAATAAAGATTTTACCAAAAAATATGATCGTTTACTGTGCATTAAATCTATGTGTGCACGTGGGAAACTTTAAAATACATAATTTCTGCCGGTGTTTTAATTTCTTAAATAACACTTAAACATTTGTTGTAAGGGAACTGGGATCAATTCATTTGTATTGACCAAAAATGTATTTTATTGTCTGAAGTGAGGGGATTTTTAAGCGCCTCTTTTGCGCAAAATTGCGCGCTCTCCTTTGCTGACCACCTGCGCGTCTTATGTGACGTGCAAACATTGCCTTTGTCTTTCTTCTTATTTTTTTTTAATCCACATATTATATTTTCAGTCTGATTTGTGAGTGCTGACCCGGAGCGTCTCGTAAAGCTGAACCGTTTTGTCTGCAGCTGAATTATTTCCCGTTCGGGCATCAGATAACGCAGGAGTGATGGCCACGTCTGAACCGAGAGCCACCGGCGGAGAGCAGGACCCTAATTCAGCCAATTTAAGACCTCCAACAGCAAGTAGGTTTTTATTCTCTTTTGGTCTTGCGCATCTTTGAGGGAAAGCTTTTTTTTTTTTTTTTTTTTTTTTAATATAAATAGAGGGGGGTAATCAGTTTGGTGCCTTGCTCATGGACTATACAGACTCCAGCGCACTCTGCTCGCTTTTAACCTCTGTCTTTCCCTCCCTCCCTTCCTCTCCCCTCCTCCGGCTGATAGAAACGGTCTCGCTCGGACCATTTGCTTTGAGGGCTCCGTCATTAATCATTGCGGTTAAAAACAGAGCCATCACAGCTGCCTGTCGCTGTCTGGCGGATCAACGGCGCGTGCCAGGCAGCGGAAATACTGCACCTTTCAAAGCTTTGGTATTTATAATGATCCAAAGCAGGCTGCTGACACTGCGCTTTGATATCAGCTATTTTTTTTTCTTGGCGGAGGAGGAAAAATATACAATTAAATGTTCCTTCCTGTCCTCTCTCTCATCTGCGTAAAAGCTGTATGGAGAGGTCTGCTCATGTTTACCTCTGCGGAGAGATTAAACCTTATCTCAGCTTCCAGAATTTCTCCTCTTTCAGAACCAGAAGAATAGAAACGGAGCAACCCAGGGGTTAATAAATCATTTTACACCTTTGTCGCACCCAGAAAATTGACTCCACTTGCACTGGGTCCTCAAAAATTAAATGTGTATGTTTATTTTTATTTTCATTATAATTTATTTAAGGGTCAAACTGTAGTAAATGCAAATTAAAAATGATAGAACTGTTTATGTTGTCTAATTCACTGCTGCCTTCATCCCTGTTACGCACCATCTCACGCTTTGTCTGTGCGTGCGCATCTGCGTGCTTCTTGGCCTCCCAGCTGTATCCCAAAATGCTTTATTATATTAAAACAATTATTTTATTTGTTTTGATTTTTTTAAAATATTTTTCCACGTGTAGACTGTGATGCGCTCTGCTTTTCCCATCCTTCAGCTGCACCTCCGCGCGCGCTCCTTCGCGGACGCACATCACGCGTGTGGATGCATATATACGTTTTCTGCTTCCAGACCGTAGACATTTGCAGCTCCCTGCAGTCACATAGTCTACTGTGTTTCACTCAATTAATCCCGGCCCTCCTCCGTGAGCTCATTTCACGGGTGTTAACTCCAGTCTGCCCCTTGGCTGGGCGTGGATTTGGCGCGCGGGCCACTGACAGTCCTCATTGAAATCAATTCGGAAATGTAAGGTAGTTCTCTAAAAATAAATTGAATATGGCTTAGGTACATTTTTTGTGACACCTTCTGTTAATTAGATGAAAAAGAAAAAAAAAAGTAGCCATCCAGAGTCGCCACAATGTACGGCCACGCGCTTCACGCCTTCACTGTTCATTGTGCTTCATCATCCGCGTCTCTCTTCTTCTTCTTCTTCTTCGCGGCCTGCTGCACAGAAACTGAAATGCTCAATCTGTTTTAGCCAACGAATATGCGTGGATGCACGGATGCACACGGAAACTGGGGATGAAGATTTGCGGTAAGAATTTGTTTTGGGCACATTCACATTTTCCGGTCATACCATTTGGAAAGAGAACGAATTTCCCCCCTATTTTATTCATTCAAATCCTTACTACCATTGTGATTTCTTTTTTCTTTTTTTTTCATTTTTATGACAGACACTTTTAGTCTTGTATTTTTAGACCCATTTGGTGACCATCAGATTTAGGCCATGAAGCATCCTCTGGAGCATCCTCCGCCGTCACTGCGCGTTTACATCTCCTCAAAGGTCAGCGGACATTAGCCCGTAGGTGCGGTGATGGGAGCCCAAGATCAGACCTCCAGCCCCCTTCCCCAGCTCCAAATGTCTTTTTCATTTCAACAAAGAGAGGAAAAATTATCACGACAAGCATGAAAAAAATCAATTTCCTTCTCATTTTTAAAGGTTTTTATTCTTTTAAGGGCCATAAAAATAACCATAATTAATAGATGCTGTAACAAAAGGAAATTATTGATGAGATATAAACCAGGTAAAGGGCAACAAAAGTCTATAATCAAATTGATGGTGGATTGTAAATAGCCTATTGGCATTTTAACGCACTGTTATGGAGGTTTATAGAGCTTTAGATATTGATTATGACTCTTTAATTTGTAGCTAATGCGAAAAATCTCGACTTCGACATGATATTTAATAGCCTGGCCTTTATGGATAACATACAGAGCCTGAAATGAATCTGATGAGAAGGGGCCTTCATGCACAGATTCGATAAGTCATAAGCACATTTGGCCCCAGGCCTGCCTGCATCCTCCATTGACCCCCCTCTTAGAGCGCGCTGTGTGGATCTGTCCTGGTCAGCGAGGCGATCAGTGTGCGTGGGTGTTTCCTGACAAGGGCTGTGATGTCACATGGGTGAGCACCCTCGCACATCCGCGTGGACGCGCACCATTTAAATTACGCAGCATCTCGTTTGCAGCCGACTTTTGGAGGGATTTTTTTGTCATTCATCACTCTTCTCTCGGGTTTCCGCTGCGTTTTTACGCATTTGGCGCCGTTGGAACTCGCTCGCCTTCTTCCTCTGAGATTGGCATGGATGTGTTTGGCGATAACTCTTTCTCCTCGCCGTGCAATACCTTAGGGTTCCTGCAGAAGAACAACAGTCTGGAGGAGAAAGGCAGGCTGGCGGGCCAGAAGAACCTGCTCTCCTGCGATAATAGCGACAGGGACTCCCGGTTCCGTCGAACTGAGACCGACTTCTCCAATCTTTACGCCAGAGGTAAAAAAAAAAAAAAAAAAAAAAAAAAAAAAATCTTTATATATGTGTCAAAATTATCAAATTATATTAGCTTTAATTATAAGATTTTCTTTTTGTTGATTATTTGGTTTTTACAGATTATTTTTAAGAAAATTACATTTTGAAACAAAAAAATGTAGAGAAAAAAATGGCCAAATTATCCACTTGATTAGCATGAAATGATATACATCTCGTTTGCTTCAGATCTTTTGCCAGCCAAAAATGGCGAAGAGCCCACCATGCAGTTCCTGCTGGAGGTGGTTGACATCCTCACCAACTATGTGAAGAAAACGTTCGACCGCTCCACCAAGGTGCTGGACTTCCACCACCCTCACCAGCTCCTGGAGGGCATGGAGGGCTTCAACCTGGAGCTGTCCGACCAGCCAGAATCCCTGGAGCAGATCCTGGTGGACTGCAGGGACACGCTCAAATATGGAGTCCGGACAGGTGAGCCAATTCATTTAAGTAATCACAATCTGTGAATGTGTTTTCCTTCCTGATAACAATGAAACACAATTATATAACAAATCTTTTTCTCATTGCTTTAATACAGCCCATTACAATGCTTGCCTTATTATTGCCTCCCTATAATTCAAGTGGGCTACATTTTCCTCTCCCCCACAACTTATTAAAGCAAGTGTCGCCAGAGGGGATCCTAAAATAGACGGATTCAAGCTGTTAAAAACGACAAACCTCAAACTGTCCCCTGGGTTTATCACGCAGATGCCCAAACAGCTTCACCTCACTGCCTCACATCCCCTCCTGTTGTTATTTTATTTTTTTATACATTATGACTGACTTTTATTTTGTAATATCCCTAAAGGATCTGTCCATGGTCCTGAAAAATACCACCTCTAATTTGTAGAAAAATGTATGACTTCTTTCATTTTTGCAAGCCTCTTTTTTATTACAAATGACATTAATTATCTATAGAGTACCTGCAGGCTTACAGTTTCTGCATATGCAAGCACCTTTAACTCTAAGTGGTTGTCACATAGTTGCTACCAGTGTAATTATGGTATACTGAACCTGCTATGTCAGATCCTGAAGGTATCACGCTTGACCAGGAAGCCAGACTGAACCAAAGATGGGTTTATTCTATCCACTTAAATCACAATTAGGACATCAGATTAATCTCCTAGCTATAGTCATTGTTAATCAATTTAAAAAAAGCTTCTATGAAATTGTCTATGTTGTGTTTTTTTTTTTTTTTTAGGTCACCCGCGCTTCTTTAACCAGTTATCCTCTGGTTTGGACATCATCGGTCTGGCTGGAGAGTGGCTCACCTCCACTGCCAACACCAACATGTGAGTCAGGTGTCCTTATCTGGGTGCTTGAGCCGAAAAGCGTTATTATCTGTGGGTTCTAGATGGGACGACTGGAGGTCTCCTGTTTGTCGGCCACTGGAAAATGCCTGCGGGGCTCCATCATATTTTGGCACAGCGGAAGTCTTGTTCAGTTCCCCACAGGTCACAGCAACTACTGAGGCCGGTTATATAAAATGTTTTTTTTCCCCTTTATGAACGGAATATTGACATATTCTGAGGCCGTGACTCTGTCGTACTGTACATGGGAGGCAGCCGAGCCCCAGGGATTGTTAGATTGCATATTGATCTCAGGTCAGACTAACACGGTGGCCCGGTCTGATGGAGGGCATGGACTACGTCTGCTCCAGCATAGATACATACACTCACAAAGGCAGGAACATGCTGTAAATAAGAGGTTAAGAGGATCAGCTGCTCCATAAAATCAAAACACATGAACACTCAAAGAAATGCTTGCTGTGACTCAATTCTTGGTGTACTGTTGATTGGTAAAAACACATCTTAATGTGGGGTTCGAGATTTCTTAATTGTTACAAAGTCCCTTATACATTCATTTTACAATCTGATTAGTCCCATTGTGGGTGGTGCGTATCCAGCGAGGCAGACCCTGAATGCTTTACTGGTCCATCACTGGACTTGTTACAAAGTCTTCACAGATAAATTTAAAAAAATGTCTCGAGTGTTCCTTAGTATCTTGGCACAAAAAGGCAACAATTTTCTTTTTAAAGCAAAAAACATCTATATTAAACCCATTTTACCAAAATTTGTTGCAGTGAAGATTGTTTTTCTCAATTAAGTCCCTACATTTAGGAATCACAAGCCTTTAAGTAAAAAATGCTCTAAAATTCTATGAGTCAAAATTAAGGCGAATTAGAATTTAGACGCATAAAAAAGAATATTTTGCAAACTCCAATGATTTTTAGGGAGACATGAGGTGTATTATTATTTTTTTATTTTATTTTTTATTTTTGATGTAGTCCTCTTTTAGTTGAAATCCTAAAAGTGCTTGAAGGTGTCCAAGTCTGACAAATTCAAGGGCTTTTAGTGTGGAGATACTGTCACCAATGAACCAACTAGTATTTCTTTCAAGAAACACTAAAAAAGGGTTACAGTTTAGTGGGTAAACGTCAGTGACTGTACAAGAGAACTGGACTAAGTGATCACCCCCCCTCGCATTCCAAGCAGGAAGTACCTTTTGGCTCCAAGAAGCCAAAATCCCATAGACTTCTACAGAGAAATTAACAGCTATCATTCAGTCATAGTATTTGACAGAATAATCACTTTGGCTCTGCTAATATTTTTTAACATATTCTTGTGGTTTCAGTTTTTTTGTAATGTTTTTTTCTGTAATGTAAGTTACTCAAGTTATAAATTGACCAATCAGATGTCTCAAAAAAGTAGGTGGAGCTACATTGACCGTTCAAAGCATTTGGTTGATTGATTCTCTCGAACACACTTCCAATTGGTATGGGTGTGGCCTTCCAACAGGCTCATTCCTGAGTGGTTGCCGTAGAAACGATGGATTAATTACAGCTAACTAACATTGTCTGACTCCAACATGGTGGTGTACGTATCTTGGAAAAAAATGGCAACTATAATGATTTAATTTTGTTGGAGCCAGAAATACGTCATTTCTACGGGTGATGTCACACGCACTCAGTCCATTTCTCATATACAGTCAATGTTAAAAACCTTTCTATTAGAACAGGTTTTTATAAAAGTTGCAAACTTATTTGATGATTCTGTTTATTTGTTTTACATCAATAAGGTATATTTAGGTAATTATGCGTTTTTTTTTACAGTGTAATGTTGTTTCACAGAAAATTTTTTGAATAAGGAATTTAAATGGCACTTGCACAAAAGAAATAAAGAGATAAAATCAAATGTAATTCATCTAAAATGTATGTAACTGCAAAAGCAGCAGCACAAAATCCTGCACAGATCACTGCAAAGCAAAGATGAGCTGAGTCGCTACAAAATCAAACCGAAACACTTCATTTATCTCATTTCAAAAAACATTAGCTCAAGAAGCCAGACCCTCTCAGCAAAGCTCTGTCGTCTCATCTCCAGTTTGAAAGAATGTCCCTGGAGACAGAGCCATGACTTCCCACACTCAAACGCACTTCCATAATGACACTTACATTCACACACACACCAGCTCTGGATGTCCCAGATACAGCAGCAAGGGTTTCCAGTCCATTGACTGCAGGCTCATTGTGAGCTGGTCTTAGCAGATAGGCCAGCTGGGCCCCACACTGACACACAATGTCCTCGGGCTGCACAGAAAACCCTGTGACGGTGTGGAAACTGGCTCCTGCCGCTCCCCACGGAGTGCTCATTCCAGCTCCATTGTCCCAGAGGATTCAGAGTGACTCAGTTCTCCTTTGAGGGGCTGAAAGTGGAGTGTGGTTTCGGGTCAGAGGGTTAGTCATATACAAACACACAGGAAATGCACACATATGTATTCAACCACGCACCTACACACTCGGAGTGCCCTTGATGATGATAATAAGGGCATTTAGGGGCTGTCTCTGGAGACAGGCAGGTGACTGAGGGGTAATTTTCACCCTGAAAGAACCAATGATTGGCTCTGATTGTGATAATGATCACCATTATTGTTATTACAGCATGAAATGACTGAGAGACAAGGAGAATTTTAAATGGATGCTCCCATTTTTTCTGCCTTTTCTGTGGTTGTGGGAAGCAAAAGTGGGATTTGAAGGGTATCTGATACTTTTGTCCGCCTTACATAAGGCTTAAATCCACCAGCACATCAAATGACATTATGAAATTAGGTCAATGAGAGGCAGTGAGGCATTTTGTCTTCTTTGAGATGTTATCCTTTGTTGTAGAAAAACCAAGGTCCAGATATCCTTTTTTTTTTTGTTCCTCTTGTGTTTCTGTCCTCAGTGGAGATTTTCAACCTATTTCTCCACCTCTTTGTGCCTCATTCTGTTGTGTTTCTGCTGTCTCCCCCCCGCGCTCACGACATCATTTCCCCCTCCTCCTTTGTTGTCCTCCGCCACAGTTTCCTTCAGCGCTTTGTTTCCCTCCACATCCCCCTCCCTGGAGCCTTTATCTATTCTTTTCTCATGGCCAAACTACAACACGCCGCGGTCCTTTTAACATACATTTAATTAAGAGGGACGCAGGAGGGACGAGGTTTTGTTGACTTTGTTGGCGTTCTAGCATCAGAGGCGGTGAAGTGTTGTGTAACTGGCCTCATTAGAGGCAGGTTAAACAGGGATCAGTCCTGAGGGTATGTCTCGGAAAGCGCTTGTCAGTTAGTAAAGAGAGGAAAAAGCTCCACAAGGGGCTTCTCTGCCTTTAACACTGTCAGTTCTTGTTGCCCGCTCAGCTGCCACTCCTTATTCTCTGACAGAAACAACATATTTAAGGCTCCGTCTCCTTTCTGTTAATCTTCTTTTTTTAATGAAATTATGAAATCCATTGATACAGACCAGTTTTCATTTTCTGTATTTTTGGGACCACCAGCCGCCGTTATCTCTTTGAAACATCCTCAGTGCTCATCCTCAGACACTCCTCAGGTCCTCTCAGCCATTCAATCATTTCCATTCAAGCTCTCCATGGAGATTGGCAGAACTGACAGATATACATCAGGGCTTTGTGTGCTTTAATTAAACTACTCAGTGATTTTAGGAGGCATTTGAATATGAATGTTTGCTGATTGGCTCCTATCAGGCACTTTTTAATTAGCCCAGTCAGCACCAGCTCCACTTCGAGCTGTATGGATTGAATTAAATGAAAGGCTAAAGAAAATTATTATGCAGCACGCATGGGTTTGGGCTCTGTTATGTGCAGTGAATTGTCTGCGGTGTAGAACCATGCTCTGCATCCATAAAGTGTGACGTTGTGATTGACAGGTTCACCTACGAGATCGCTCCGGTGTTTGTGCTGATGGAGCAGCTGACTCTGAAGAAGATGAGGGAGATGATTGGCTGGCCAGGAGGAGAGGGAGATGGCCTCTTTTCACCAGGTCAGTCAGTGTTTGGTCACACAGAACAGTAGATTTGTGAGATGATAGTTTGATTTTTATTATTCACCACAAATAAACAGATGAACATCATCAGCATAGAAGCTAAGAGCTGAATTCTTAATGAACCACAGCAACCATAAACGAAAGTCTTGATAGAAAATTCAAATAGATTCAGGGGGACTTTTGAGCCCTTTGATGAAACTCACAAGAATGCAATATAATATATTTTATGAGATATAGCTATATAAATAGTTTAATTTCCCTTGAGATCAATACTTTATCAACTAGAAAAGTTGTGTTACCTGCGACAATGTTATTGTGAATGCTTTTTGCTGAAAATAGATGCAGAAGATTTTTGCTGAAAATGAAGGAATTATTATGAAGGAATAATTATCAACTAATTTTAAATTCTGTCAATACAGCAAATAGTTATGTAAAATAGTTTAGCTATTTTCACCTTAAAGTTTGGAACATAAACTAAACTTTTCCCCCAAAAAGTGTTTTTAAGACTACACGGAAGCAGCCATTTTGAGATGAGCAGGAAAATATCTGTTACTGCCCCATAGTGGAATGATAATGAACTACAGAGCAGAAACATGAAACAAATTATATATAATGGAATCTTAAGGAAAGCTAGGATCATGCTAATGAGATCAACCATGACTCGAACGTTTGTGCCAAAAGAAAACTACAGAGCGAAAAACACAAACCAAGTTTAGTACAATGGGATTATAAAGAAAGTTGGGATCACGCTAATTAAGTATAATATAAAAAGTGTACATAATGCCAACTGTTTTTGAGATTTCACGGAAGCAGCCATTTTGAAACAAGCAGGAAAAGCCCTATCACTGCCCCCTAGTGGATAATGATGAACTACAGGGCAGAAAACACTAACCAAGTTATATATAATGGGATTTTAAGGAAAGTTTTTGTCACAATAATGAGATCAAATATGATGAAAATTAATGAATTAATCAGATGTTTCATAGTACTTAATATTATGTGATAACAAGGGCATGTATCTGCTTGATAGGTGGCGCTATCTCCAACATGTACAGCGTGATGATCGCTCGCTACAAGTACTTCCCTGAAGTGAAGACCAAGGGCATGTCTGCTGCTCCCCGCCTTGTCCTTTTCACCTCTGAACATGTACGTAACTGGTAAAAAATCAGGTTTGTTTGGAAAATACTAGCGACTTCTTCAATATTTTTACATGTCAATGTTTTAGCCATATGTCTAGATTCTTTTCAGGGCAATTTTTGACGTAAGACGAGCACAAATCTGCACAACATGAAAACGTTTGTGAAAAGTGCAGTGGTTGATTTAATATGTATCGCTGCAGAGCCACTACTCCATAAAGAAGGCTGGAGCTGCCCTGGGCTTTGGGACAGATAACGTAATCCTGCTGAGCACAGATGAAAGGTTTGTTGAGGATTAATTTATTTAACATTTAGGGGAAAAGAAGGACAGAAGGGGAATTAAAATGTATCGTGTGCAAAAAGTCTGATGATTTTCTTGCTGTTTGCAGAGGAAGAGTCATACCTGCAGATCTTGAAGCCAAAATCCTTGATGTGAAGCAGAAGGTCAGTAACCTCCTCTGAGGTTTTCTTACTCGTTGTGAGTTTTTACGTTTTTCCTCCTAAAAGACCTCCCTGTGATTCTGCAGGGTCACGTGCCACTCTTTGTGAACGCCACCGCAGGCTCCACAGTGTACGGCGCCTTTGATCCCATCAATGAGATCGCTGACATTTGTGAGAAGTACAACTTGTGGCTTCATGTTGATGTGAGTAGCTAACACTGCTGCTGAGAAAGGTGAACTCATCACCTGCTCTGTAACATCACCTCTTCCTCTGTTCAGGGCGCGTGGGGAGGCGGACTGCTGATGTCCAGGAAGCATCGCCATAAACTCAATGGAGTTGAGAGGTATTTTTTATTTTTTAGGGGTTAGGGTTATTATTTATTTTTTACAGAAGAATTTAAGGAAGCAAACAAATGTGTTAAATTTTGCAGAGCAAACTCCGTCACATGGAATCCACATAAGATGATGGGCGTCCCCCTGCAGTGTTCAGCAATCCTGGTCAGAGAGAAGGTATGGAAGTACACATCATACTGATGCGTTCACTGACTCAACACACAGTCTGGACTGTTTCAACCCAATAGAGTACACTTGATCACCCACCACTCACAATAACATATACACACGCGAAGGCATGTGAGAGTAGGAGATGGGAAGGTTTGAAATCAGGGTTTCATTTATCTTTATGTGCAAAACAAAGAAAGGACAAAAACTGTTATTTCCCACATGAACTTTGTACAGTATCAAACAATTTGTCTCAAGTATTTATAAAATTTACCAAGTTGAGAAAAATAGGGATCAGATGCAGATGTTACTCAATCTAATACCCAGAAAAGGGGAGGGGCATCACCTGAAATATATGGTTAGAAGAGCTTCCCAGGGAGGAAAATATGAGACGGTTAAATTAAGTTTTTGAATTAATACATAAAATGAACATTGGTGTAAAAGGATGCAGTATTGGGAAAAATACATGACTTTGTTCAATGACTCATGGTGAAAATGATAAATGGCATACACTTCAATGGCATACTACTTGAAGCCCTAAAGTCATGCACACACATTAACACGGCGATGGCGACTTCTCTGCCAGACACTGGCACCAACAACACCAGGGGCAATGTAGGGTTTCCCAAGGACATTTTGAAAAAGGCTGGAACCAAACCTGCGACCTTCCGGTCAGAGTTTGACACCTTTTGCTCAGCAACACTGAAAGATGTGTGGACAGAAATGGGATGCTTAAGTTTAGTTTAGCTTATCTTAGATTGACAGACTTCAAATTTGAGATTCTCTTCAAATTTAGATGTTACTCCTACTCAATGACGTCATCAAAAGTCGCCTGTCAGCTACGTTAGCGCGAAGCAGCTAGCACTTGGAAAATACATAACATCCGTTTTAAAACTTTAAAAAGGTCATACCAAAACAACAAGTCATTACTCACATTTAAATGTAAACTTCTTCTTTGCGGCACAGCGGGACACAACTATTTTGGACAACCCTACCCCTCCAAATTCCCCAACAATTAGAGGGGTTGGGAGAAGCCATTAGGGATAGGGGAAAAATTTTGATTTGACTTTATAAGTGTAAACATGCCAACCTATGGGGAAGTTTCACCTGGTGTCCCCAAAAGATCAGAAGTGTAAAAGGGCTGTGTTTCTTAAAAAAAAATAATAATAATAATCACGGACAGACAAACGCAGATTCTTACATATCTTGATACATCTAGATATTTTTGTAGGTATGGCAGTACCGTACATATTTATTGTGTTTACAGCAGGGGTTTTCAAACTTTTTTCAAAGAAATGAAAATGTGTAAGGCTTCACTATTCATTCTTTGAACTATTTTGATAACATTAAATGCAATTAAACATTTTATTACAATGGTTTACTTTTTTTCCCTTCACATAGAAAAAGTGCATCTTGATACCTTTTTAGAAAAAATTTAAAATGCCCCAGATTCTTCCGTTTTGTCCGTTATTCCAGTTAGCTTGTTGTAGCTAGCACGTCTCGTCTGCCTCTTGATATTGAACTCATTTAAAACAGCTACAGTTTCTAGGGGCAGAGACATTTATTTCATATTTAACTGAAAAACTATGTCATTTTTATCTAGTCCTGGAGGCAGTGGTCCTCACTGTCAACTTTTCTTTCTTTCTTTTTTTTTTATATTTCCAGTTGACATTTTAGAAATGAGCTAGAAAATGTCACAAAAGGGTATAGCACCACAGTGTTGCCACAGGATTTCAGTGTGTTAAAATGTAATTTAACCAATCAGAATAAAGAAATCATGCATTTTTTAGAAAGTGATGAGGGCCACTTATTATTGATTTTATGAAAGGAGCCTGCAGATTGGTGGAAATTTGGACCAGGGGCTGGATTTTGGACGTGCCTGATTTACAATATATTTACAGTCAAACCTTAAAACCTAAAACTTAACTATAACTTTGAAATGCTGCTTAACTAGTGTAGTAATTCTAAAATTGTGTGAAGAAAAAAAATCTTTCCACTGTTTCACAGCTAGCAGCTTGAATTAAATTAAATTCATGTGAATATTTCAGATTATTCCCCTTCGACCTTTCAAATCAAGAATATATGGCTCTTTTATTGATAGTTTGCTGTAAAGATTTCAAGTAATTCCATAGCTAACTCTATATATTCATATTAAATGATCATATTTAGTTTCAGACTTCTTTTGAGGTGTAGCAGAAATAATTTAAAAAAACACGTTCTGTGTTTGTCTGCAGGGAATCCTTGCAGGCTGTAACTCCATGTGTGCGGGCTACCTGTTCCAACCGGACAAACAGTACGACGTCACCTACGACACGGGGGACAAGGCCATCCAGTGTGGCCGACACGTGGACATCTTTAAGTTCTGGCTCATGTGGAAAGCTAAGGTGAGACATTATAATTTTTTTTTTAAATGGCCATACCAGAATTATTGTCTTAGAAAACACTGAGTGGGTGACTGTTTCTCCTGCAGGGCACCATCGGGTTTGAGCAGCACATCGACAAGTGTTTGGACCTTTCTCAGTACTTGTACAATAAGATCAATAACAGGGAGGGCTTTCAGATGGTGTTTGATGGAGTGGTGAGCTGTTTTATTTTATAGAATCAAAGATTCTGATTACCAGCTGCAAAAAATGAAGCAAAAAATTGTATATTATTTGTTTGTGTGCATCATGCATTAAGTTCATTTATCCGTCTGCAGCCTCAGCACACCAACGTTTGCTTCTGGTACATTCCGCCCAACCTGAGAGGAATGAGCGACAGCGAGGAGAGGCGGGAAAAACTCCACAGGGTACCGGTCAAAATTCTATTTCCAGGTTATTAATTACCATTCGCTGGAGTTTAAAGTTTTTTTCTCCGCGCCAGGTGGCACCAAAGATCAAGGCCATGATGATGGAGTCAGGGACCACCATGGTGGGCTACCAGCCTCAAGGAAATAAAGTCAACTTCTTCAGGATGGTGGTGTCCAACCCTGCAGTCACACAGTCCGACATCGACTTCCTCATCGATGAGATTGAAAGGCTGGGCCAAGATCTGTAGACCTCCAAGAGCCGTCACCCCTTCTGTAGAGTCCAAACAGTCTTTTGTGTCAAAAAGAAAACCTGGCGAAGAGGAACTTTCGCAGCGCTCCAGGCGAAAATGTTCCTTTGCCTGGAGCGTTTCGACTGTTCCTGCAGCCACAAATAAAATCTAACACTCCACATTGTTCCTTCTGCTAAAAAGTACACAACTGAATCCTTCAGGTACTTATTAAGATATATTAAACTGCTGTTCAGTCTTTTGATGTGTGTGTGTAAATAGGATCCAGTTCCTAGTCTGTCTTTTAAAGGTTTATGTGTGCTTGGGTGTGCGTGAGTGAAGATTTTAAATCCCACAAAGAGGAAACAAAAAATGCACAGATTATTTAAAGTTTTATCAAATCGTTATATTTTCTCGCTTCTCACAGCTTGATCCCTGGTGCTTTCATAAGGTGTTTGTCCTGAAAGTGTAATGCAATTTATGTGAGAATTTAGGGCATAGAGAACAAGTGTGGCAGGAAGTCTTCAACTTAACATGGCTTTCCCTATAGAAGATTGATTAGAATATTTAGAATATTGAAACGCTGGTTTGTTGTGTAAACAATGCAATACCCATAGAGATTATAAGAGTATCCAAGTTTAACCCTTTAACACTGGAGCTCCAGCATTATGTTCTCTGATTTGCTGTAACTTCAGAATCTACCAGAATGACGTTGATCGTGTTAACGGTTGAAAAGTTACAAAAGATTTTGTGATTAAGCATCATTTGGGTGTTAAAGGGTTAATTATATACAAATGACTATTTCTATTACTAATGACTATTGCACTTACATTAAAGGAGTTGTTCGCCAAAGAAAGAAGGAACGACAGAAACAAAACATCGTCTTTTATGCTATACTCTCCACAAGCTATGTTCAATTCTGCCTGTTTATCTTCAAACATGATGCAATTTCTAGAGTTGATTTTTTTGTGGATTGTGACTTGTTTTCGACTGAATGTTTGGAAATGACTGACGCAGAATGACCTTCTGCTGTTTGTATTTTTCCTTTTATAGCAGGAATCACAAGGATGTGAGAATGTATGCTCGTCTGAGCTGGGAAGAAAGAAATGTCTAAATCCTACTGCTTTTATTGTACTATAATATAGTCATTGTAAAACATATTACTTGTGCTGTTAATGTTACAGGGGCCCCTGTCAAATACCTTGTATAGAGGTTTGAGTCTTTGCACAATGTTTGTCTGTCTTTCTGCCATTGTAAATGGATGTGTATTAAGAGATATTATAAGTGAATATTTATCCTTCTTAGGGACCATATGTGAACGGCGCTACGTCATATTTAAGGTCATCCGTACTGTATGTTGCCAATGACTCTCCGAAGTGACCGCCTTGCGTTTGATGAAGCCGGCTGTGAGGGAATCATTTCCTCAGGACGTTTTCAGTAGGCACTTTAACTGAATTAGACCATCATGGAAAAAAATCAAATAAAACGATAATAAATACGTTTAAATAAAGCTTGAGTTTGTTCTTTTTAAAAATAATCACATAACTGGAATTATTTTGAAATGCTCATTTTAACAAATAAAACTACTGTATACTAGAATTATTTTATTTCAAGCAATCAAAAGACAAACAAAAAATATATATAAATACATACATTTCAGACTTTGTGAAGATATTCAGATATAAATTGATTTGAAAAAAGCATGTGGTAAAAAGGTAAAGAAGATAAAGAAACACACATATATGTAAAGGACTGGAAAGAAGTTAACTTTGATGTTGTGTTAACCTATTTTCTTACCATAATCTGTTTCTTAACCTCTATTTATAGTTATTTATATTTTACCAGTTCAACTGCAGACTTTTTAAAACAAATCCATAAGTCTTAATTAAATCAAATAATAAAGATTAAAAGTGCTTTTTTAAAGTCTTAAATTTCTTTAGTTGCTGGTCTTTTCGTACCATACTCGACTTGCTATTTGCATTAGTTTTGCAATGAATTACGTTTAAAGACTCTATTAACTGTTTTTATAAATATCTAACTATATCTTTAGAATGCATTTCATGCATGTATGAGTCCTCTATTCAAAATGTGTCCAGAAATAGAGGGGAAAAAATGGCAACAGCACCATCTAGTGGTAATGTTGTAACATCACATGAAAGATTCACTTGGTTCTGTTAACCATAAAGATCCACTTCAATTAAATGATGCTTTTGGTATTTTTAACATGTATCGTAGCATTTTTTTTCTTGTGATGTAGGGCATATATAAAGAAAATGATGATTAAGATTGTCTTTCCCTCCTCTCACATTCACATACTAATGACGACAGATCCGTATGGAGAACAATCACAAAGGCGGTGACTTTCATAACACCCATTCTGATGATCAGTTTGTCCTCTATGTGGGAACCTCAAGCTCTCGTCTTCCTTCCTGTGGGACTCAGTTGAAGCACCTATTAGTGTGACAAAAGACCATGTTTGAGACTTTTGTAAAGATGTTGTAAATTATTGTGTCATTTTTGTTGTCTAACATGAACTGACAGTTCAGTCCTTTGTTATATATCTGACAGCCCTTTGTTGTGTTAGTTAATTGAAAGCTGCTCCTTCTTGTAGTCCCTCTGTGTTTGAAACATTTATTCATTTGTGTCTTATTTTCTTGACCTGAGTCAGGAATGTAATTTTCCAAAACAACATTGTCCCCAAAACCAAGTCAAAGTGTGTTTGTCTTGATTAAGAATGTGACACACGTTGAGTATTTACTGAATTGCTGCTACTCAAAGGTTGAGAAGCTTCATTGCATTTTGGGACTTCCAATTTTTTTTTTTTTTTTTACAAAACCAGCCAATGTTTGACTAAGGCAAAGTCAATAAAGGACATGTGTATGTTTCTCACACGTCAGTTAGTAGCTCATCATTCTATCTGCCAGGTTATTCATACACAATGGCTGTAACAGTAACAAATTATTAGACTTTTTAAGATTATTATTTGACAAATTAATATAATTCATTTTTTATTTTGCTTGGCAAAAAATGACCACATGTTGCAACTCACTCCTCCTCTCAACATTCTGGGTGTTGGCAACAACTCTTCAAGGTGAGACACCACAAGCAGTCGCAGCTCTGGCCTTGTTGGCTAGGTCCTTGGAAGACAGAAGACTAAACATATCGCACATCACCACTGGCATGTAAATACCCACAGTGTACACATGGTTAAGGAAAACCGGTAGTGATGCTATATAACAGAACTGTGTGTTACTAGAGCTCTGCTTTTAACATTATTCACTGATTAATAAACTGATCCCTCTATAATTGTTGATTTTTCCTCATCAACCAACTTGGAGAGACACTCGTATGACAACAAGGTAAACGTCCCAACACTATGAGACCAGACAACTCTCAACATTCAGAAATGCACACAGAACCAGATTGTACACATTTATTAATTATTATATTATTACTATAATATTATTTGTAGAGTTGAAAAAAATCAGTTTTACAAGAGTATTTCATATTTCATATTTGTTTATTAATGGAATGACTCTTGAGATGCAACATCTCATTTTCAAGGGGGTCAAATATTTCCCACTTTTAACCATAAATCATTGATTAAAACAGTTTGATGTCCTAAAATAAGTTCATAATATTTGAGGGAATTTCAAGTTGCTGATATTGACAAAATGAGCAAAATTTGAATGAAGTATAAAGCAGGAAAAAAATGTTAGGTTACTACAACAGAGTACAAAAAAACATTATTTTTGAATAACAACAAAGAGAAACTTTAATAGTGTTATCTGTTAAACTACATGAATGAAGCCATATATTAATGACTCTGAAAGTCATAGACTTGATTTATAACTTTCTTATTTTATAGATTTATGGGTTTCAATTTGTACATTTATTACTTTAAATATTGTAGATTTACTACTTTAAACTATGCAACTTTACGAGAAAAAAGTCATGAATTCATGAAAAAAAGTAATAAATTAATGAGGAAAAAACACCAAAGTTGTTTGTTTATCTGAACAAAGATAAATGACATGGACTTTTTCATGACGCTTTAGGTTTCAAAAACAAGGAAATTCTGAGCCTTTTGGTGACTCAAAATCCCGTTTTTATTAGAACATTGTAAAGAATATGCCAAAACTGGGCCTCTTCAAATGGAAGCAACAGACAGATTTAGTGGAGTCTTTTGTGGAGGAAGAAATGACAGGAAGTGGACAGCTGCAGGGACGTTGATGACTTCATCTGCAGAGATCCTGCAAGCTGCATATCAATGAACGAAGCAGTAATAAACCATAAATCAAATAAATAAGCTTCCAAACATTTGTATTATCAATTAAAAATTCAGCTAACCTCTTCAAATCCAAGAGTTTGACCAAATTGAGTTGTACAAGAAGTTGGTCTGCTGCTGCACATGGAGTTCACGTGGTGGATTGTGGGTTCACTTCAGCTTTAATCTCACAGCATCCCCCATTTTTTGTGGTTCTAATCTTTAAAAAAAAAAAATCCTAAATTTACAACTCTAATTTTGCAAAATTACTTTTTTTGGCAGCTCTAACACTCATGTGGAATGGTTGCAGATTTACTATTTGACCACTAGATGGAGATAGTGGTTCGCATAAATGAGGCCAAAGGTTCAAAGTTTCATACGTGGTGATATTTGTGTAAAAAAAACAAACACAATAATGTAATCTCTCCCCATTATATTTACTTATCATACAAACTAGTGGAAGGATGCGTAAATAGCCCATATGCTGTTGGGATTATGCCACATCTGTTCAATTTAAATCGGAAATTGTCTTTATTTGTGTTACTTTGAATGTAGTTTGTAGTTGATTGTACTAAATGTACTCACTTTATGATAGATAGCTTGCATGCGTTTTCAAGATTATTATTATGATCGTTGAGTTTAATGAATACTCCATTAATTTTGGACGATTTTTTGCTCAGTTAATCTGTTTGGCTAATTTGGTAAAAGAGTCATTAATTCAATCCTCTAAAATGTTCATCATGTACTTGGTGAAATATAGGTGAATGGAATTCACTTATTATATATTTAGTTTTATTTATTTATTTTTTATGAAATTGTGTCTGAAATTAAAGTGAATATGTTGACGTTGATTAGAAATCCGACTGACTTTGAACGTATCGATTCGGGCGGTCATTTCCTGCCACGTAACAGCGCATGCGCCCCACGTCATTTGGCGACGTGTACCCGGTGTGTGGAAGTAGACGGGTATCCTTAGTTTTGCAGGGCAACAGTCAGCTGGAAAGCCTTTAGCAGCACCAACATGGGGGGCTCTCAAAGCGTGGAGATACCGGGAGGGGGTTCAGAGGGCTACCACGTCCTCCGGGTGAGTGTTTGAGCTCCGACAGCCTGCTGTTAGCTTAGCATCCCGTATGAAGCGTTAGGAGACCCAGCTCGGTGTGTTGACAAGAGGCCGGGGATGAGTAGTGCGGCCTCTAATGGGAAAACACACCCCTGTAGGGGGAAATTTGGATTAGTTATGGATGTTTCAACTCCGTTGTGCTCTTTAATGTTTTGTTGGGTATTTATTTATCCTTATTTAACAGTGAAACGAGTGTTAATAATGGTGAAGTTAGCTAAAAGCTGCGTTAGCTGTAGCCCGCAGAATGACAGCTACCAGATACTTGTATTATCGGACACTGTCGCTTTGCATCTTAATACTTTTTAAATTATTTTCTCAAATGTTACACTTTAGATTGTTGCTAAAAGTTAGCCTGTCATTGCTCCCGGTCGTGCTTCCTAAAGTTGAGTGTCATTCTTTAATGGTAAAGCTTGAATGGACTGCTCTCATCCTCTTTAAATGAACAACCTGCATCTACTTGACATCCTCCAATGAAAATTGTGTTTTTAGCATGTTCTTGTGGCATTTTTGTCACGATGGAGAACATAGATGAAGGAAAAAAGCCTAGATTTGCATTTTTGAGAATTTTTTTTTTTTATTCATGTTGTTGTATATCTGAGGCAGAACTAAAAAAAAAAAAACTTGTAGGTGTGACGGAGGTTCAACATTCCTATGCATCCATTTGCAGACAAATGGATCCATTTACCTGTGCGTCTTTGTTTTCCTCATCCAAGCTGGCATTTGGCTCAAAACTGTGTGGCTGGGTAGCTCCAATATTTTTGTTGGTTAGGTTGGTGTTGCGAGGGGCTGTAAGATGGTGGGAGAGAGTGTAAACAAAGGGATAATGGGATATGAAGGGAGGCTTACGTCGCACCAACTGTCCTGCCCCCAACTCTGAGATTAATTTGTTCTAGAAAATGACAAGACTTGATTTAGTCTAATAACAGCAAAATAAAAAGTAAAAGACCACTGGGAATACTTTTAAAATAAATTAAAGATGCTCAGATTGTGCACTGCAACAATCCATTAAGATATTTGACACATAGTTTTGCTTAGTTTGATATCATTTTAAGCTTTTTTTTTTTTTTTTTTTTTTTTTTGGAGCAGAAGTGGCAACATACTAATTGTTTGAGTTGCAGGCTCTCACACATTATCTTTTTTTTTTTTTTTAACTTAGGTCCAGGAGAACTCGCCGGGTCACCGAGCAGGACTTGAGCCTTTCTTTGATTTTATCGTCTCCATCAATAACACCAGACTGGTAAGAAACCAGATCCAGACTGTAGATAAGAGTTTAAGGCTTGCTCGTTTTCATCATTGTTTTTCCAATTCCACAGAACAAGGACAATGACACCCTGAAGGACTTGCTCAAAGCCAGTGTGGAGAAACCAGTCAAGATGCTGGTTTATTCCTCCAAGACCCTGGAGCTGCGCGAATGTACAGTCACCCCCAGCAACATGTGGGGGGGCCAGGGCTTGCTTGGAGTCTCGATTCGCTTTTGCAGCTTTGAAGGAGCCAATGAAAATGTTTGGCACGTGCTGGTATGTAGACGCAGACACTCATATTTATGATTTTGTCTCTGTTTACACGACACAACTGGAGTTTTTTTTCCCCCTCTGTGAACAGGAAGTAGAAAATAACTCCCCAGCAGCCCTTGCAGGCCTGCGGCCACACACAGACTACATCATTGGAGCTGACACGGTTATGAACGAGGTACGCCACCATCAGCAATTCATCGTCCTTCGTTTTTGTCATGATCTTCTGAGCCATGTTTGCCGACCTTACCTTGTCATTGTCACATATTTGCAGTCGGAGGACCTCTTCTCTCTGATAGAAACTCATGAGGGAAAAGGCTTGAAGCTCTACGTCTACAACACAGACACGGACAACTGCAGAGAAGTGGTCATTACACCCAACAGTGCCTGGGGAGGAGAGGGAAGGTAATCAATAGCATTTTTTTTAGAGTATAAGTCACGTTTTTTTTGTATACTTTGACCAAGGGTTCAACTTTGACTCAACTTATTGAAAGAAAAAAAAGTCTAATGTGTTAGATATTTCGCATTAACAACCACTAGAGGGCACTGTATGTTTACTACTGACAGAACACAGAAGAAGAAGTGTTAGCATGTTCTCTGTACTATAGTTATCTTAATAATTCTTCATATTTTTTGCTAACATACTAGATTCCTGCTCATTTTTGTGAGGTCAAGTAAGCATCTAACAGTAGTCAGGGTTTCCACAGGGTCTTAAAAAGTTTTTTAAAAGCATTGAATTTATGAATTTGGAAATAATACCTTAAAAAGCTTTTTAAAAGTCTTGAATTTTGATATGAGTCTTAAAAACTGTGCTGCTTCTCCATTTCACATTTTATGTCAAAAATTTAATTTTTACAGTCAAGATTATTTTGATCAAATTATGTAAATAAACATCAGGCAAACCAGTTATGTACTAATACGCTGTTTTGATTAAAAAAATAAATAAAATAGAAGAGCTCAGACCACAAATAGAAAGATAGAAAGATAGAATTCTATAGTTTTTGTTCAAAATGGGAATAAATGAATAAAATCAGAAATTATTAATACAATGGGAAATAGAATAAGAAATTGCTCTTCATTTTTGACATGCAAAGAGGTCTCAAAAGTCTGAAATATTTCTAGTCTTAAATCTATTATTTTTTATTTACCGTGACATTATGATTTGCCTTTCAATGGAAATGTCCATTCTTTTTCCCGTATTTTGTTAATAAATTTCTCCCAAGAGCGCAACTTTATATATGATTTTTTTTTTCGCTTTACTCTGCATTTTTTAGCATCTGACTCTGGCTTATACTCTAAGTCCATTGTGACTCAGAGTCCAAAACAATGTTTTAGTTAATAATACGGTTGCCATGATTAGTAAACTAATTGACGATTAAAATAGTCGATGACTAATTTACTAGTCGATTAGTTGTTGCTTTATATTATATGGAGTCCGAGTGACTTGTGAGTTGTTCAGAGTTGTCAGCGTTCAGCACAAAAAAAAGCACTTTTTTTGTATTTGAGTCAGTTAAACCAAAACTTTTTCTTTTGTGAAAAATAATTCCTTTATTTCAGATGCTGACCTCATTTGATTTATTCTCATTTTAATACCAAAAACTAATGAAGGATAGGGGCTGCACAAATCATAAAAAGTTGAATAAACTTTTAGCTTTTTCGTTCGTTCGTTCATTCATTCATTCATCCTCTTGGCCGCTTTGTCCCTTTTGGGGTTGTGGGGTGATGGAGCCTAATTCAGCTACTGATGGGCGATGGCAGTGTCCACCCTGGACAGGTTGCCAATCGGTCACAGGGCCTCAATCACACATCCATTCACTCTCACTTTCACACCTAGGGGCAATCTAGAGTCGCCAATTAACCTCTGAAGCATGTTTTTGAACGGTGGGAGGAAGTCGGAGTCCCCGGAGAAAACTCACAATACACGGGAGAAAACATGCCAACTCCACACAGAAAGACCCCAGGTGGTTCTGTTTCAGATCCCCGAGCCGGGATTTGAAACTGGGCCTTCTTCCTATGACTATCATCTTAATTTTCTTTATTATTAGTTAGTTTAAGGATAATGATGGTTAAAATGTGTATTTTACATCCACTTTGCGCATAACCCGATTAGTCTACAAATTGGAAAAATAATCGGTGATTAGTCGACTATTAAAATAATTGTTTGTGGCAACCCTAGTTAATAATTTGGTAGAATTTTTGGTTTGCTCCAATTTTACAATTTTTCTTAAATAGGGATAAAAACAGAATTTTTTTCAGTTTTTTTGAACCAAACTTGGCCATGTTTGTAACTTTTATACACTTTTGGAAATATCTGACAGTTGTGTGCTCTAACAAAATGATCATTTTAGTCCCTGAGTACATTGTCTTTAGTGCATAAAGTTTACTTGTGTGTTTAGTTTATTATAGCAGCGTAATGTGGAACTAAACATTCCTAGATGTTATTTTTTTCTATATATAAAAGAGAAAAAAAACTCTAAATGAATGATTTTCCGATCAGATTAACTTTGTCTTCCTCCCCACTTCCCAGTCTTGGATGTGGGATTGGATACGGATACCTTCACAGAATTCCCACCAGGCCTTTTGAAGAAGGGAAGAAGATCAGCTTTCCAGGAAGTCCTCCGAGTGAGCCCATCAGTCCACTGAAGGATGGATTTACTGAGGTCTGAAAACTCTGACTAGATTTCACTGTATGAGATTTGAAGGTCTTAATAGAAAATGGTCCCTTTTCCTTTAATAATCGTATTGTTTTTATTGAGCTTTACTTTTCCTCTCATTGTTCTGACAGTATTTTCACGTTTTCCTTCTTTAGGTGCAACTCACAGCCGTGACCACTCCCTCCTCTGCACCTGTGATTCCTTCCGGGCTGGAAAACTCGCTCTCTGGCCTGTCAATAAGTTCAGCCCCGCCCCCTATGCCCAGCGAGTTGCAGACAGGTGCCTCTTTCGCTGAAACGCCTGCAGCATAAGCAGTGGCGGTTCTTTATTTCTTGTTACTGGTTGTAAATCCTTTCATTCTTACACAAATGTTGTTTTTTTAGGGTTGCCCACTGTCCCTCTCCTCCCGTCCACCTTCAGCCCCATCACTCCACTGAATCCTGCCGCCACCACCTTCAGTCCATCCACAACGCTACCAGGTGGGTCTCTTATCATCGCTCGGCTGCTTTTTGTAGACTTGACAGAAAAATGATGTTGTGTGCTTCCAGGTTTGATGCCCCTCCCAGGTGCATTACCTCCACTCCCTAACATTCCCAACCTGAACCTGCCACTCCCAGACCTCAGCGCAGTCTCACTAGCAGGCGGCACGTTACCAGCTGGAGGAATGACGGGTAAGTCAACAAGCTGTTCCCATGCAGTCATAGAAACAAAGTTTCTCCAGAATACAAGCAGGATTTCCAGTGAAGTGACATCTTAAAGAATCAGAAGTGACAGCATTCTGGTGATAATCCTCCGAAAAGCTGATTCATGTCATCTGAAGAATTTCTGCTTCAATCACTTTCAGGCCAAGGCTTGAAAATGTGAGAAAAGGAAAGCGCAATCCTCCTCCTTCTTTGAGTTAAATTCTTCAACGTGACCCAGATTAACCGCCGTGAGAGCACAAAGGAGACGCCGTGTCCCGTATTTTGGGCGCGTCAGAAAACACGTAAAGGGGGGAAAACGGGGAACTTTGGAGGACCCAGCGTGAAGTCGTAGCGGAGTTCACCAGAGTTTCTGTTCGGGACTCGCCTTACGAGAATCAGGAAAGGTTTAACGTTCTGCTAGAGTCAAGACCATCGACAAATTCATGAAGGAGCGAACATCTGCTGCTAGAAATCCAGTGGAAATCCAACAAATTCAGATGTAGCAACACAACAGCAAATTATTGAGGCTTTAAAAAAAGAAGAGAACCAGATTGTTAACATTCATGTCATGCTACATCCTAAATATATAAAAAAAAAATATGTACAATATTTCCTTGTTTATGGCAGGGGGTGTGTTCTAAAAAAAACTGTGATAGTTAATTCTGCAAAGCAGGATTATAGATGTTTTAAGGCTGTAAAACTCCTCATAACACTTTATACACTTTTATCAGACAAACATGAACTCTATTCTCCTTTTTTTTTCTCTTGTATAAACTCAAAGTTCAAACCTTTGTAGAGAAAGAAGTCCAGGATTACATCATAAAAACAAAGATTTTAGGATTGAAGATTAGGGGGGTAAGATGAACACATTCTGTGCAGCAGACACAACACGGTGGAGATTGATCGACAAATTTTACAGCCAAATAAAAGGCAGAACACAGTGCTGTTAAAGAAAAAAAAATTATGCAAAATTACACATAAGAAAGGCACAAAACTACGGTGGCCCTGAAGTCCAAATCACTCGACACAAAAACATTTTAAAGATCACGTTGTCCATTTAAAAAGCAGCACAAATAGATATATTTAAAAGAAACAAAATTCCTGAAACCAAAACGAAAAAACCAAAATGAAATGTTTGAATAATAAACACAATGAAAAAAACAGAAAACTTCATAACAAGGGGACATCACTAATAGGAGGATTATATCCAGTATCACTTCGGTAAAAATGATGGACAAACGTCGTCATCCAATCACCAATGTCCTACACTTTTTTTGTTTTCTAAATAAGTGGTTCTGATCACAGCTTTAAAGCGGAGGATCTCGATTTGCTGAGGGAAGTTGATGTTCATCCGATTCAATACACATTAGCTACAACTGGGACGGTGATCGTAGAGAAGAAGCTTCAGGATCATATTTGAGGGTTCCCATCAACATTGGTTTGTTTTTCATCTGGATGCTCAACTCCTTTGAACAATTTTTCTTGAACCTGCTCAAAGAAAAGATTCCAAAAATCCCTGGAAATCATTGGATGATAGTTTTTGCAGTGTTATCGTCAGACATTAAGAAATGAACAAAAGCTGCTTGATCAAAAACCGCTGTCTGCATATCCCTAATGATCTGCGTCTCTTCTAGCTCCATCTCTGGCTCCTCTTCCGCCCCTCAACCTTCCAGGTCTGCCCCAGCTCGGCCCCCTGCCCACCATGCTGCCCTCCCAGATGCCTCCGCTGCTCTCTCAGGGCGCGACCCCCTTTGCCCCCAACCCTGCTTCCATGGCGTCGGTCACAGCGGCGCCTGCGGTGAGCCCGGCCGTCTCCACGGACCTTACAGAAGCCAGCGCCGCCGAACCGCCGGCCCCTGCAGAAGCATTAGTGTCGTCCTAATGTGGTGGGAGGGGCCTCTCTCAGTAAACTGTACTTCACCTGGTTTTCCTTTTTTTTTTTTTTTTTTTTTTTTTTTTTTGGTTCCTTCACTTTCTTTTATTTATTTAGCCAGAGAAAGAAGGCAGTCCAGACACTTTGATGCTTGAAGAAGGTTCTGGACGTTGGCGATGCTGCAGGAATGACCTCGTCCTCACATTTGTAGTTTAGCAACTCTGGCGTCACAATTCCCTGTTTCGGATCAAACTTCTTTGTTTATAGGGCTGGAAAATAAAATACTGAATTGTCTACGTCACAGAGTGGGTCAGCAAAGCAAGGAGACGTTTGTACTGCTGTAATTAAAGTAAATATGTAAACAAAAACATTTTTTTATTGCCAAGCTCAAAGGTGTATTTTTTTTTCTTTAGATCCTTGTAAG
Source organism: Oryzias javanicus (assembly GCA_003999625.1). Taxonomy (NCBI): domain Eukaryota; kingdom Metazoa; phylum Chordata; class Actinopteri; order Beloniformes; family Adrianichthyidae; genus Oryzias; species Oryzias javanicus. The sequence continues at coordinate 15,954,053 of CM012453.1, forward strand.
CAGTGAACTAATGAAACGGTTCAAGCGTCCGTTTATCTCCACCTCCTGAAAGAATCTGCATCATTTTGCACCACCTTTTGTTGTTTTCCGTCATCTCTCGTACGTTCAGAGCAGTAACCCGCATTTCAACCAACCTGCAGGCCGCGTCGATACACAGATACATGGGTGACTTGAGCACAACGTGGGTGTGGCTGAAACGAGGCGGGCGGAGGAGTCGCAGTTTGGCCGTGAAGTGTTTGTGTACAAACCTCCAGAATAAAAATCTCTCCAGAATGCAAAGTGCGAGCAATAAAAGCCAAATGAATTTTACCTGAGAGTTCGTGTACTGTCTGTGGTGTGTGAGGGGATATTATGGTCGGGGCTAATCCGGTTTAGTTTCTGTAGCTATAGTTCTATGACAGACCTTTAACCTGACACCAGAGGAACATTTTTACCTTTTGATGAAAAGCGGGGAAAACAAATTCAAAATTCCTTCTTTTCAAGTCCATTCTTTTAAATTTACTCACAATTCTCTAAATCCTTTTTGTCTACGAGAAATAAAAGTCAAATATTTACTGCAATAGATTTTAGAGCTAAAAAAGTTCATTTTTAGGTTGCAAACCTTTAGAACTTAACAGATTATTTTCATCCCTCTGGTGCATGGTGGTTACTACAGTGAACGCTACTAAAAGCTTCTTTATGTCATTCATTTCTTTAAAGGATAAAACATTTATGAAAAAATTCTTGATCAAAGCTTTCATAGTTCATGCATCAGAGGGTTAAAAAAGAATGTCCAGTTAAAAAAAAGCACATTGAAGACTGAAAATAAAACTGCAGGTGACAAACAGCAGATGGCGTCAGCACCTGGAGGGAAAATCAATACCACTGGATAGTTATTTTCTATTTAGATTCAGTGAGATAGAGTGACGGTTGCATGGTGGTGTAGTGGTGAGCACTTTTGCTTCACAGCAAGAATCCCCTGGTTCAAATCCCTGAATAGAGTTTGCATGTTCTCTTAGAGCACGGGTGTCAAACTCAAGCATACAGGGGGCCAAAAGCCAAAGCATTCCTTAGGTTGTGGGCCGAACAGGATAAACAATTATTGATCTTACTAAAAATAAATATTTAAACTTTAAAAAGAAAAACATATTTTTTAAACATTTATATGAATAAAAGCAGGCAGGACTATTATTAAAGAATTACGGTAATCGAATTAAACCTTAAATAACTTTCAATATTTTACTCTCCATAAAAATATATTTTGTCAAAGCTATCAAAGTTAGAGATTAGCATAAGATGACATCAGACCATTTATAATTAAATAAAATGATCTGGAGGGTCAGATATAATCAAGCCCCCTGGCCTTGACTTTGACACATCTTAGGGCACTCTGTCCAAAAACCTGCTTCAGATGTTAAATGAAGACTGAATTGTCCCAAAGTTTTCATGTGTGTAGAACTTCTAATTCCTGCTTTTGTCTCTACGCAGCTAGACGACTGTGACAGTCTCTTTTCTGGTCTGAAAAAGGAGCTGTTTCGTCCTGCAGTTGATCCAAAACTCTGCTGTGAGGATCTTGACTCACACAGAGAGAGGAGCGCTCATCCCTCCCAATCCTCAAAGCCCTTCATTGGCTCCCGGTTGCTTACTGTCAATATAAAATATTAGTGCTAAGCCTTAGAGCCCTCCATGGTTAAGCTCTTTCATTTGATCTGATCATCCCCTATAGACCATCTCAGAACCTTTTGATGGTCCCTCACACACGTTTTCAGACCATTGAGCTCCTGTTCTTCTATTTTTAGGCCAACTAAAAACCTTTTTATTTTGCCAAGAATTTTAGCTGGAACTATTTTTATTTGGTCTTTAGATGATCGTTTTATGTGGCTCATATTCTCATCTTTTATGTTTTTAACTTCTTAAGATTGTCTCTTCTAACTTGTGAAGTAAGGTGATATAAGTGAAGCTTCTGATATAGGCTCCAGCAAGACCGTGACCCCAGAAGCACTCTGGGAGTTCAGATGAGACGGCGTGCTCGGTTCACTCTGCTGGAGTCCATTCGATCTTCATTTGGTTGACGGACGTGGCCGGGAGCTGCCCCCTTCCACAGCATCCTTTATTCATGACTCAGCTCTTCAGTTCATTGTGCAGGACGTCCACCTTTCTGTCGTTTAGTCAAACGGAAAAGTCAGAAGAAACGATCAATAATGAAAAGTCAGTTTAGGTCTGCATGTTAAACTTTCTTTTCAACAATTATACCACAAACATGAGCCCATGGAGCAGGTAAGTGTTTTATTTACACAATGACAACACTTGAATATATCATGAATTCCAGACGATCTGGAGCGTGTCCTCTTTTTTTTTTTTTTTTTGTGAACAGGTGCGACCGTTCCCCGCAACCGAGGAGCATTCTGGGTATTCATCATGTTTGTTGGGCTTTTATGCTCAAGTAAACAAAAACAAAAAAAAGCCCCCTATCAGACATTTATGAAGTTGGTTGAAGGCTCTGCAGCTGAACACAGTTCAAATATGCACATATGCAGGGAGGAGGTCATGCACATGTGAAACTAAAAGCAACATTTATAGCAGCAACACTGAGAATGGCTTTCAGGAGGAAACGATGGAGCAAACGGACACTCGGAGGCGTAAAAAGCGGGATTATTGGTAAATATCTGCTCGTTAGTCGTATTTCCTGCACATGAAATGTACAATGAACTCTGCTTTGCCATACAGTAACATACAGATACACATTTTTTTTTTTTTCTTTTTTTACTTAAAGAGCCTAATGTTAAGTAGTCCAGCAGGGAAGCGTGGACATCTACATCAACACACCACCATGGAACGTCCGTCTCTTTTACCTGCAAAGACGGACGGAAGGACACGGACTGACGGCGCCTCCGGTTCAGATCGTGACGACGGTTAGGCCATGCGGTGGTTTATTCAAGACTAATCTGAGCGTCATCTGGGTTTTGAAGTGCAAACTAAAAAAAAAAAAAAAAAAAAAAAAAAAAAAAAAAAAAAAAAAAAAAAAGAAAAATCGCCATCACCGGAGGTAAACTTTGACATGACGCGGAGGTTTTTCTGCTTTTCTCTGCACCCGCCCTCACAAGCAACAAGACTGGAAAGTAGGCGCATGTTGACACAACTGTTAGTCAGCTAAGGTATATTACGGCGTATGTACGTGCTTGTGAAGATGCATGTGGAGCTACGGAGGGGTTGAAAGACCAATCCACACTGCTGTAACGGGGTTCATTTAGTCCAGAAGCAAGTCCACTTGCTTTCATTTTTACCCCCAACCAATAGAGTTTCCTACTTCCATCCACTTCCTCGTTTGAAGTCTGAGGGCGGAGCTCTGATAAACGCAGAGCTTCTTCCTTTCCATTCTCTCTGCTGCCGTCTTAGGAGAAAGCTCGGGGCAAAAAGGATCGCCATCCGTCATCCGCTGATCACAGCAACCTCTTCCTTCCAGAAGGTCCCGTCCCATCGCGTCCCACCGCTCAGTAGTTGGGGATTGATGGGGCCGGGGGCTGCAGGGACCCGGAGGAGTTTGAGCGTCTCATGTGGGGGAGGAGATAGGAGTCCGAGCACAGTTGGTGAACGTCGTAGCGGTCCTCTTTACGGTAGGCCAGACAGCGCCGGATGAACGCCTGCAGAGCAGAAAAAATCTTTTAAGCGTTTGATAAATTACACCACAAGAAAAAAGTTATAACATTCATGAAAACAGGTTTATGAAACATTTCTAAAATTTAATATTGTGACAAAGTTTGTTCTGATAATTTTATGGTCATATTAGACACATTTAGGCAATTGTGTTAAGCATGGTAGAGGTATTATGATAATATGGGCCTTTAATTTTCTTATAATTACTTATATATTACAGTAAATGAAAAGTGGATGCTGACTTTTTTTTAAGTTTTTTTTTTTTTTGCTTCTAAAAACAAAAATCTAGTTTGGATTTTGTTACAAAAGATCCACTCCAATGAAAATCGTGGCCTTTTTCACAAGATGGACATATATATAGAAAAAAAAATTACAAAAATTGATTTCTATTTCTTTAATCAAATCATGAATTAGAAGTAAAAAAAAAAAAAGTTCAGTCTGTGGGTTAAGATTCTAAATTTAGTTTGTTGTTGGGATGGCGTAGCTTTTGTTCAAATAACTCAGTTTAATTCAACATTTGCTCCGTAGATATTTGCTCTAAAAGTCAGAATCTGTCAAACTGGACATCGTAAAATCCATTTGAAATTTTTAGTTTTACTTTTCGAGCCTTTTAAAGGTCAATGTTACCAGGGCTGGGCTGATAAAACCGATTTATCAATCAAAATCGATCCAAGTTTAAAGGTAAAGTTTGCCATCTTGATCTTTATCTACAATATCATTTACTTTAATTAAATTATATTTACAATTAAAATAATTGTTTCGGTTGGATCTCAAAAACACAGAGTAGAAAGGTAGTTCAAACTACCCCAAACTCCATACCTTGGCCTCTGTGCTGGCCTGCGGTTTGGCTGGAAACTGAACTTCCGTGGCTTTGAGGATGGTGTTTTCCTGCAGGATGTCCTGCTGGGACTGATTGTGACCAAACGGCTGCGGAAACAATAAAACATTAAAAAAAAAGGTAATCTTTTATGCCGCGCTGTCAGCGCTCGCACACGGGCTGCGTCACAAGCTGAGCTTTGGTCGTACCTTGCGTCCGTAGAGGCATTGGAAGAAAATCACTCCGACTGACCACACGTCCACCTTGTTGGAGATCTTGGGAGGTTCCTTCCCGACAACAAAACACTCTGGAGGAAGGTACCTGAAGATGATAGAGCAGATTCAGAGTGTATGTTCAATCAAATACCACAACTCTTCAACAGCTGACCCAGTTACTATAACTCCAGAAGATTCTGCAGTGGAGACAGCAGGTCTGCAGCGTTTACATTAGCAATAGGGATCCACCAATTATCAGCTTCAAAATTTGTTGTTTTGACAACATCAGCCTTTATTTTTTCGACAGGCTGACTTTGAACTGGTTGTTTTGGCTTAGATGAAGTTACTTGATTTTCAATATGCTTTATTTTTTGAGTGTCATGGGTCCCTGTGTAAAGTCTCACATGTCCCAAGAATGGGTGGACCTAATTTTCTAGCATGTTTTTAGGATCTTCCAATTTTATTTTCAATTTTGTTACATAAAACACCATTGAAAATACAAAAATCTCCTGTAATTTATCATGCGTTTTCATATTTTGATTTATTTTTATGAGAAATACTTTTTATTGGGTATATTATATCGGGTACAAATTTCCCAGCAAAAGCCTCCAGAGGACATCATTTCTGTCATCTGGGCCTCTGCTGGATCGGCTGCACGCAGAGTCCTCGGATGAGGAGCAATTATTGAGGCCCGGGCCGGCCCCCGTGCCTCCTCGATTGACAGTGTGACCAAGCCGTCCTGCTGTCGGGTCTGAATTGCTGAGCTCTTTCTCAGCTATTGTTAAGCTAGTCGTGGTTTAAAAATGTCCCACTCCCCTCTGTTACATATTTTACAGCAGAGCATGACACGTGACTGTTGCTGCTTTCTCTTTTCATAATAAAATGCCTTATCTGCATGAATGCATTACTATAAAATGTTATTAATATCTCCTCACAAAGATTTGTGTACTCTTACTGTGTTGTTTTTGAGCTATTAGTACACAAACAACATTTTTGGCTGAAGATATAAATGTAGATCTGTTGCAGCTCGTCGTGTCAAAAGCAGCTTCCGAGCCAAAAAAGTGCGATAAACGGTTGAAGAGTTCCAGCATGTCGACGAGCGCGTGCTGCCAGTGTTAAAGGGTTCAAAGCTGCGGTTTGGAGTCTCACCAGTAGGTGCCTGCACCCTGTGACGTGAGGTCCATCCCATCCACACCATAGTTGTCATCATCCATTATCTTGGAAAGGCCAAAATCCGTGATTTTGATTTCACCACATGCCGTCCCGTCAACCAATAGGATGTTACCTGTGAGAAACGACACGTGAGAATCCAGTAAACTTAAATCCTTGAGGGCAATATGGGAATTTTTCATTTTTTTTAAAAGAACATACCAGGTTTGAGGTCATAGTGGATGATTGGGGGTTTGATTTCATTGAGGTAGCGCAGGGCGCTGACGATCTGCATTACGATGGAGCGGGCCTCCTTCTCTGACATCAGCTTGTTCTGCTTCAGGTAGAAGTCCAGGTCGTTCCCCTCGCAGAACTCCAGCACGGTGCAGAACCTGTCGGCGGCAAAACAAAACAATAACAGCTGCAGAGCGGCCAACAAGGTCACATTCGTGGAGAGAAACAGGCCCCCCCGTGTGGGTTACAAGTCAGTGTGAAGCCTGTCTGGTGCTGAAGTATGGCGTCAGATTAGCTGTTTACTGAAGAAAACGGACGAAAACAATGAACGTATTTTAAAGATCAATCTCACAATTAAAGGACAAATTCAACACCTCAATTCAAACCTTCATTGTCAAGACACGCCAACAATGAATCATGCATTCTTCCCGATCTGATAATGACGCAACAATAACCCTCCAGACAGAACATCAACACTCAGCTCTCCAGTAATTTCATATCAGGCTTTTTAACTCGAGCGGCATCCGGTTTGGAGAGATCGGAGGTCACTCACGTGTCCGTGTCGAGGGAGAAATAGTCGTACAGTTTGACAATTCTGGGATGATCCAGCTGCTTGTGTATCCGGTACTCCCTGCATGCATGCCTGGAAGGAAAAGTAGTGATCCAGTGTGAGCATTTACCATATTTTGTCTGTTTTTCTTAAAAAAAAAAAAACAAAAAAAAAAAACTTAAATCATTTTACACAAATAAAAACGATTACATGACTCAGCAGAACTCTCAGGTATCTGTATGTAACAAGACACAGTCACACACCAATGCTCTGAAACCCCTCAGAAATAACAGCCATCTTCTTCAAAAACAGGCCTAATTATCTTGTAGCAGTTATTTTCCCGGCAGAATGAAGGACGGAGTGTAGGAGCGTTGCTTTATGCAGACGCAGCTCCCAGACTCCCTTGAGAGAAAGCAGCGGTTTGTGGAAATGATTCCAGTATCTTCTGTTGCTTACTTTGATGCGTCCGCAGGAGCACAGACAGAAACTGATAGCATCAGCTACAGTAAAATGGCTTCTACACTTCACAATAATAGATCAAGCTTCATGGAGAACCGAAACGGTGACTGGTTTTCTTAATTCGTGGATTGAGCAGAGAAATAAATCTGAGACCTACTTGTGGTAGTTCTCCTTCTTCTCCTCTCTCCAGTTCTTGTTGAGCTGGTGGATTTTCACGGCGGCGTAGCGCTGCTCAAACAGGTCAAACGCCTGCAAGTGGCAACACGGTTTATGATTCAGTTAGAGAAAAAAAAACTAAACAGTAAAATAAACAATCACTCTGACAGACAGACGTATGATATACCTTGTAGACTTCACTGAAGCCGCCCCTGCCCAGCAAGTGCAGCAGCAGGTACCTCTCATTCAGCGTGGGGTGGTCTTTAAAACTGTGTGGAGGACATTTTTATGAGCATTTCATCATTAAAAATGTCGTTAGAGTTGATTTTGGGTTTCTAATAGTGTGTGCAATCATATTACAAATGCAAACACACAAACAAAAACATGTTGATACTTTATACAGACTTCCCTAAACTGAGTATGACCAATGGACTTATTCATAAAAACCTGTTTTTCAATTAAGAGTTCTTTTTAAATAAAACTAGGTTTTTACTTTTGGAATACACAGAACAGATTATTACCAGGAAAATAGCTCAAATGTTTGACCTTTTTTTATAAATTTAAATATACATAATGATAATTTTATCCCAAATTGATACTAGCGCCAATTTGTTTTTTAACGAGAAGTGTTTGATTCATTAACCGTAAATTATTTGCTTGGTAATAGAGGAGAACATAGACTTTTTATTTCCAGATCTTTTTTTAGTACTAAAGGTAAGTACTTAGCTATAAGTGTAGTAGTAGCTGGTAATGTGTTAGTAATGATCACATTTTGATGTTATAAATGAGACAGAGCACAACGTTACTGCCAATTTCATGAATTAAATTGGATTAAATTTACACGGTCAATATTTAATTTAATTTGTCAAATTTCTTTTATGAAATCCGATCACTTCACAGATAAAATAAGATGGTAAAAGATAAAATCAGTTCATGAATTTACACCCTTTTTGTGGAGACTATGACAAATATTATGGCTACCATGAAAGAAAGAAATATATAAACAGACGAGAATAATCCTGTATAATTATTAAGGAAAAAAAGTCGAAATTTTTTGAAAATAAAATTTTCTGACTAAAAAAGTTGAAATTTTACAAGCAAAAAGTTGTGTGTTTTTTTTTTTTTATAAAATCAAGATATGATTTCATAGAAATTAAGTTGCACATTTACAAAAGGGAGGGGGGAGGAGTCACTTTGCCCAGTTTACACATTCAGTGGTGTAAACAGAGAATTTATAGAAATTATTGTACTCATTATTTAGAAATATTATTAACTGCTTTATTTATTTGCATTTCATGTTTAGTCACTTAAATATATCTATTTGCTTAGCTTTTATAAACCACAACTTCATTTATAAGGAAAAACATCACATCATTTCAGATGTGTATCCCTGCACCACTCTGAACAGATTCTATTGATTCTGTAAGTTGTATTTGTAGTTTTCTTTTTTTAAGGTGTAACAAATATTGAATATTGATTGAAGCTTCTAAAAGAACAGTTGAACTCATTATGCTGTCACAGTTCAAGATTACATCCAGCTTCAGTGAGGGTGAAGGCGAGTGCTCTTACGCCGAGCTGTCTTCATTGTTTATCCTCTTCAGCTCTCGGATGTGAAGGTTCCTGACGCGCTCCAGCCTCTCCAGCTCTGCCTGGATCTCCGCCTCCTCCTGGATCACAGAAACGGACACCATTTGGATTAAGCCAAAAACAAATTCTTTGACCAGCATGTTGCTCGTTGAGTTTTCCATTTGACCTTCTTCAAGTGTCCGAGGCGAAGCTTGAAGATTTCTTCCTGCTCGTGGTACTCAGCGAGGGTCAGGCTGTTGAAAGTTAAAGTTCCAGACTGAGCCAACAACGTCCATCAAGTAAAAAGTCTTGTAACTTCTTCAAGTCACTCACAGTTGGGGCAGGGAGGGCTTCAGGAAGGGGTCCGAGTCGTTGCCGTTGACCACCTTGGTTTTGCGCTGCTTGGGCTCGGAGGTTGAGGCCACTGAGAGGGAGGGCGCCGCCGGATTGGGAGGCTTCCTCTTGGCGAGGAGCTTCCTCTGTCGCTCGATATCCTCCCTCTGCTGGTTGATGCTTTCCTGTTGCCTGCATGGCAGAAAAAGCAAGGCACGGGTGTCAAAATATCCGATGAGCTGCCTCGTAAAGACACTGCACGTATTCTCACTTGATCAGGTTTTGGAATGCGTATCCGTCAGTCCACTGTTCCGTGTAGGAGGCGCCATGTCTGACTGTGGTGAAGTGACCGAGGCGCAGACGGTCCTGCATGCTTTTCTCACGACACGAAAGCTTCTCCTGGTTGCTCTGTCAAACAAATCAGACGGCAAAAGCAAGATTTACAAATTGAAAAATTCCATGTTCATAAAAACTACAACAAACAATCTAAGCGAGCTTGTTACACTTTTAACTTTTGGATTTTTTTGTTTAACTCACAACAAATCTTAAGATATGACTATAAAATGACAAATTCTGCAGCAGACAAGTTCATAAAAGTCCCCAAACAAACCTTCTCTATGAGCAGTTTCTTGCTCATTGTGATGCACTTGTTGAGTCTCTCCTTATATTTCTCCAGCAGTTTCTGCTGTTCATCAATCTGTCTTCTCAGGTCACAATTAGCCTGTTTGGGGGAAAAAAAGGAGAAGAATGAAATGTTTGTCTAGGGTTATGCACCACAGACGGAGACAGAACTCACCCTAAGCAGGTCATCTATCCGGCCTTCCTTCTTCTCCAGGTCCAGACTCTTGTTGCTCTCCAGGGCGGCAAGTTTGAGGCCCGTCAACTCCGTCTGGAAGAGTCGCAGACCAAATATTAGGAGGGAGTTTGTTCAGGTGGGATGCTACTTTTGGCCTTTAACAGGCTAATCAAATACCTGGATACATCTGCTCGAGGAGGCTTTGAGGTTGTGCTCCCCGAAACTCAGACTGGTGGGGGAGGAGCTATTCTGTTGTATCTACAGAAAAAAAAAACTGTTACAGCACATAGATGGAAGACAAAAGCGACTTCTTTGTTTTGTGCAAAATCTAGTATTCGATCTGCCAAACATCTGAAGTACGTGTGGGAAATGGAGTGCTGCATTAGGGGGCCAGAAAGGCTCGATCTGATCTCACGACATGCGGTCCTCTTCCATCAGCTAATAAAAGCTGAGTGCAGAGGTAGAGCAGTCCATGTCTGATCGGAGGATCTCGCCTTGTGAACCCCACATTGATCCATTTGCCAGAGCAGTGGAGCGGCATCAGTGTGTGACTGTGTTTCTATGACTATAAGGCACTTCGGGTCTTAATCAAGGCTGAAAAGCGCTATACAAATACAACATTTACTATTTAACGGTGCTTAGCACACGTGACATGCAGTAAAGCCTTGTTTCTGCTGAGCGGTAAATTCAATTCAGGTGAGCGTTTCCACTCAAAGTTGGACCGTCACGGTGAATGCAGGGTGAAGCTAAAAACAAAGATGGAGGACATCCAGCAGCTCATTTTTTCTGTTTGGCATTTGGTTACAAAAGCAACATTTAATGTTGGTTTAGAGAAAACTGCTGCCGATGAAGACGCTTTCTTTTGTCGCAAAGACCAGTATCAACGTCAGAGCCACGCTAACCGGGCCGTTCCATTTTTTCTATGTACCTACAACCAACGGGACTCCAAAAACGGTACAGTTAGGTCCGGCTTAATGGGTCGATTTCATAATGGGAATGCTTAAACTACCGAACTAGACCGCTCAGTGGAAACGAGGATTAAGAGGACTTTACTTGTGGACCCAAATCCGAATTCCTCCCCTACCACTAGTGCTGGGCAATGAGGAAAAAAGTCGTATATCACAATATAAATTATTTTATATCACAATTACAATATATGTCACAGTATACCACAATAAAGTTTTTGACTTTATTTTCTCAAGTAACGTGACTGAATCGTTACAAATATTTCTTAGTAGGAAAACACGTTTTGCACAAAAGTTATGCAATAAAAAAGCAGAAACGACAGAAGAGAAATGACAAGAGTGACACTTTTCTACCACCCACGCGATATGTATCGTCATATCGCCCTGCACTACCTACCATTAGGGTTTCTCTCTACCCCTCCAATTGTAGGGAAATTTTAAGAGGTAATGGTATCCAAAATTATCTTTTTAAGGACTAACCCTTGCGGAGGAGGGATACAGAGCCCTCCATCGCAAGGGGGTTCCACGTTGCGGTGTGCCGCAGAAGAGAAGTTTTTTCTTCACCTAGATGTGCTCCGATGAACAGAAGTTTACATTTAAATGAAAGTAATGAATTTTTGTTTTGACATGACCTTTTCAAAGTTATAAAACAAATGTTATGTATTTCTGAGTGCTAGCAGCTCCCTGCTAACGTAGCTGATCAACGACTATTGATGATGTTATCCAGGGAGAGTAACGTCCAAATTTGAAGACACTATTTTTCCATAATTCTCCGTTTGGAGGGCTAAATGTAGATGTAGGGAGAAGAATTTTTGTTCGGCCGAACTCATCGTGGAGCGTGCTTCTCGCTTCTTAAGAACAGGCCGGGAGTCAACCCTCACTCACCATCGAACCTGGAGCTGAGTGCGAGCTCTGTGGAGAGCGGCGAGCAGATGGAAGGCCTCTGACTGGACTGGAACCATTTCCACCCTGAAACTTTGCAAACAAGATAGACTTAGGGCTCTAATTCTAACTGAACAAAAAAAAAAAAAAAAAAAAAAAAGGACATTTATCAAAACTCACATCAAAATAGTCGCTGATTTTGGGTCCGCGTGTGGAAGTCTTTCCTGTAAAAAAATTATCATCTTTATAATAATAATCGCAGAGGAAAAAAGGTTTAAATTTGACCTGAATCGCCTCACATTGCCCAACATACCTTGACTACTCTCAGAATAGGTGTCGGCTTTCCTCTTCCTCCCCCTGGACGATTCAGAGTGCTTCTTCTCTGGGGTCTGTGAATCAATATGAAAGGAGAGGAGTGAAAGAACACACGTAAATCCCTCGTGTTACCTAACAAAGCAGAAAGCGAGGCTTGTGTTCAGCGGGACAGAGCAGTAGGAAGAAGGTACATACTGAGTAGGCAGGGGAGCTCCCTCTTTTCAGATCGGAGTTCTAGAAGGACAGAAGAGGGAGAGGTGGAAGCAGTGGGAGGGACGGTAAAGAAAAAAAAAGAGAGCTGGAGGTTTTTGCTGAACAGTCGAGATTGTGTGCATCTTTGTTCATTTTTACCTCGGACTCCTTGTCACTGGATGAGCCCAGACTTCCATAGCTGTGGTTGGAGGACTCGTTGGCCAAGCCCTGAACACACAAACGTATGACTGAACGATCACAACAGGAGCGCCGGCGCAGGTAGGCCAGTTCAGTGACCCAGTGAAATTCAAACAATGGTGAAAGCATCATATGAGGCAGGGCCTCCAGGCTGCCACGTCTGTCAGGAATGCGGCCCTGCTCTGATGAGGTGTGTCACTTGGCCCCTCGCCAACACATGTACATTTCCAGGAACTCACAAGTCCTTTTTAGGAAGACGAGAACTTTTAACCTGTTTTATCTGTATTGGGAAGCAAAACCTTTTTTTCCCCTTTTCTCTTGGAACATGAAACTCATGACTGTGACACATCACTTTCAGGCATGAGTACTTAAGTATATTTTATGGTAAGTGAACACTTTTTATAGTCAAAGATTGGCATATATTGTTACAGATATCCATGCTGTTAAGTCATAATTCCTAACTTGTATATACATTTATCTCAAAACACAGAGAATCCCCACTCCAATAATCTTTTGTTCTATTGTAAAGATGTTCTGGTGATCTTTTATTTGTGACTATTCCTTTTATAAGCTAAAAATAAAAAGATTTTCCAGGACATAGCTTCTTCAGAACGGCAGTTGTTTATTAGAAATTTGCAGAACAACTTCCCATCATCTGTCTGTTTACACGCTTTCCCCTGCTAGATTACAACCCGAACATGCAACAAAAGTGGCGAGCAATATTGGGGCTATCCAGGGCGAGGTTAACGAAGACGTACACGGATCGATTTATCAGCAAGTGGATGCATCAAAATGTGGCTCGCCGACTGTAGTACATATAAGCTCCTGATCTACAACTATTTCAATAAATAGATACTTAGAAAAACAGTTACAGGAACCAAATTTTCATTGGAGTGGGTCTTTAAAGGAAGTTACCAAATCAATTGGAGGGTCTTTTATTGTATCTTTAGCATCTATTGAGATGATTTTTCTGGGTGACTGTTACCTTAGCACCTCCACTGGTGCTCCCTGTGCTGCCTACGGTGTTGCCGCTGACAGCTCCTGTAAACCTGGCCTCCAGCAGCTCCTGTCTCCTGGGGTCCAAGCTGTGCAACTCCTCCATGGGGCCTGCTGGGAGGACACAGTGTAATTGTAACACAAGACACTCAAAGCAGTCATGATTACCTAACAGACAACAGGAAAAAAAAAAAAAAAGACTTAAAGGCAGGATAAGCAGATAAGGGACATTCTTGGAACTCCGCAGAAGGGGGTCGGAATACTACTAGAGAGTCGGAGAGAAAAGGGGGTGAAGGTTAATGATCTGAACACAAGACTCTGAAGGATTAATTTTGTTAAGATCCCATCACAACACTAAAGCAACTAAAACAACAACAAAAAACACCCCCCCAAAAAACCCACCACAGGTTCTATTTTTAAATAAAACCACGATGCAGCATCAGTGCAGGGAAAAACACTGGTAGGATGCTACGTCTGCAGGCCCTTCTATTGGTTTAAACGGGTTGTTCAGGCTAGGCAGAGGCCTGCTTTTCATATTAAAATGGTGCAACTGTCACTCTTCCAGCAGCAGCAGGTCCCATTTCACCTTAAATCATCTGATCTCCAAAATCTGCACAGCCCCGTGTGCACGTGCAGACCATTAGTCATATGTGCTGTTTAAACTGGGGCTTGTTCTAGAACAACCAGTTTCCAGAGAGAGCAGCTCTGCTCCCTGCTGACTGCAGCTGCAAGTGTTTGTTTCATTATTGGACATTTCCTGGCTGTCATCTTAACACAGCCTCTGGCACAGGGGGCTTAAAAAAAGCACGTCAAACTAAATAAATAATGTAACTTTATTTAAAAACCAAGAGATGACAGATTAACAACACTGATAAGAACAAGCTATTCCCTTTAAGTAGTGGATAATGTAAACGTCAGGACCAATAGCTGCCATTTATCTGCGTAGTTACGTCACGTTCTATCAACATAAAAGTAAAAGACTTCTGGACTTCTTGGGCCTACTTTTAAGTTTTTATGCGGATGTGTACGCAGCGACGTTTAAATAAAGATGTCAGAAGGCGAACTACTAAAAAAAAGAAAAAAAACAACACTTGTGTTACGTTTGTGGTTCGTGCAACCCGAGAGTCACACAAACAGAACAACAAGCTAGCACAGCCTTTGTGCAAACCCGATTTAGCTTGATGCTACTTAGACTGGCCGTAAACTGAACTGACAGCTGACGTTTGGCTTCCAATTCACGGCATCAGTGAACTTGACATCCATTTTTTTCACCCCCTTTTTTTTTACTTGAACAAGCGCGACCAAAATATATAGATGTTTCGAAATGTGAAAAAAAAATGTCAGACTTTTCGGGGGGACGGGAGTGGGTGAGCTCGTGTACCTTCCTTGCTCTTTGCGGTCGCCGTTAGATGTTGTTGAGAAATCGTTGGGGACGAGGAGAGCTGCGACCAAGATGGCGTCGCCTCCAAACTTCCACCACCACTTCCACTGTTACTTTGGACACTCATGAAGCCACTTTACGGCCGAGAGGAGCCAGCGCACACACTCCAGAAAACGTGCCCATCGTTTCTGACACCTGCTGCAGCCAAAAGAGGCCCGGGAGAACCGGTGGCGAGTCCGCTCTCGCGCCGCTAGACGTCCCGCATTTTGCGACCCGAGTGTTTCCGACGGAGGAGCGTCTTCTTGAAACGGATCCAATGTAACCTTTGCATGATGACCGCAGATCGCGCCTGTCAGCATCCAATACGCGAGAGGAGCTTTGATTCTGGTTAGTAGGCGAGGCTATCGCGAGGCTGGCGCGCACCTAGCAGCGAGGAGGGGGTGGCCTGACACCGAAACAGACACTGATCTGGGATCATTTCACCCTCTTTCAAACTAGTTTGAGGTTCACCGGAAGGCACCACTTAGCGACGACCTGAGAACAGCTTCTTGTCGGCTTGGAAAACAACTATCACCCTAAAACATGGCCGAAAGTTCTGAATTGCACGAGGGAGGAGAAGAGACATATACTCCAAAACAGACGTGATCTTCAATGTTTACCAAAACAAAACATAATTTATACTGGAAGCAGACTTGTATAACGCAGTTTAGCTTTAAAGTAATTCAGTTCGAATGATTTGTAACCATTTTATAGCAATAATAATTATATATAGCTGATTTTACTTAAATATTTTACTGGAACGTTCTTTATTTTCTAAGTAGACCAAAGACAGATGATTTAGCAAACATTTTTGGTCTAAAAAATCTAAACGCTATCATAATTTAGTCTACTGTATTTTACATTTAATTTTTTAAAAAACATTTTTTGTGCAAAATTCTGAGAACACAAATTAATTTAGTGTTTGGTCCTCACTAAATATTTTATCCAGTAGGATTTATTCATTTATATAAAGTCACTAAAATATAAGGCTTTAAATGGTTTTTGTTATAAATAAATTAAAAAAAAAAAAAAAAAAAAAGGTTTTAAAGTAGTTTTAGTTTTAAATAATCTTTTATATATAAAAAAAAAAAGTATTCTGAATGTTTTACTAATTTGCAGTATTACTCATTTGTCCTAACCCTTGTGCTACCCTGGGCATGTTTACATTAAAAGTGGGGTCATCTTGACCCCGACAAGACGGCGCGCTGAATTATTTTTTTAAGGAATTTTTTTTATCTTCACTGACAGCCATGTCATACATGAAATCACCTTTGTCATGGGTGGGATGTAAGCATCAATGAAGGTGGTGGTCATCTGGACCTATAGAGCACAAGGGTTAAATAAATAGTTTAATTTATGCATTAAATCTTTTCTGCACTCAGATTTTTATTAATTCACTTGTTTATTCTTTTATTAAGGCTTTGATGGATGGCAGCATTGCTCTTTCTGTAAAAAACAACAACAACAACAAACAAACAAACAAAAAAACGTGCGCTTAAGTAGGCCTACTTAGTTTTAAAAGATCTTCAATAAATAAGGATTATTTGATTGCTCAACTAATTTACTAAAGTATCAGTTGATTGTTTACTCTAGATTGCTTTCATTTGGACGGAAAACATACTTGTGTATCTCCTCTCTTCTATTTGTAATTTTTTCACAACAAAGCTAGTCTAGATTTAATATCTCTCTTTACTCCATGCAACCCTGTTACTCATACATTTTAAGATAATTATTATCATTTATATTTACTTATTTATAAAAAGTAATTACATTTTCTTTGTCATCAGCAACAGCTAAACAATCAGCTTTACTCCTGGGAGAATATTAGTGCAGAATTTTAACCTTGATACTTGCAAAAGAAGTAAGAGGGTTTCACCAAGTTTTGCAATAATCAAATATATAATGTAATAAAGATTACATAATTGATCTATAAGCTGAGCTAATCAAGCCTTTAACCACTTATTACCTGTTATTGATGAATATGTAGCAGAAAATCAGAAAAGTGAGGCTCAATCTTTTCATGAATTTTCAAGCCTAATATAGGAAGTCTTTGGTTGCTTAACTTATCTGCAAATTTTAGCAGATGATTGTTTGCACAAGAGTGCTTGCATGAGTTCTCATGTGGGTTTGTGCTTTGTTTTTTCCTTAAAATAAAGGTTGCAAGAGTGGGTGCAGGTGGGAGGATAGTGATGTGGTCTGGCTTTTCAGGTCTTTAGTTCTTTAGTTCAGAATTTGGTGCAGTGCATCAAAAAATATCTTTGACAAACAATGAGGCTGCACAAACGTTGCTTTAAATAAATGAAATAGAACTTGCATCTCACACATGTGCAGCAATCAATACTGTTCGGATAAAAAATATTAAGGGAAACAGACAAAGTAATGGGAAACAAAATAAAAATGTTTTTTTTTTGTCAATTGCCATCTCTCCTTGCAGCAATGTTGCATCATGTGCACCTGCCCATGGTAACCTGAATTTTTTTTTGGGCACACGGTTTCCATGGTAACAAAGCAATAGTCTTGACAGGCTATAAGGAAAATTGTAGAAGCGGCACACACTACTATACACCATCCGCATACAAACACTGAGCTTGTGATGTCATTTCACTCATGAATCTGGAGTTGCACTTTGAGGAAAGTGATGAAGGTGGAGAGAGGTGGAGGGGGGGTTGGGCGCTCAAAAAGAGTCGGGACAATTCAGGAACATCAAATGCATGGAGGAAAACCTGGAAGTGCTGGCTGACATTTTCTAAACTACCTCCAGCTAAAGATGCACAACTGCAGCCAAGAATCATAATGGTTCCTTATGTAATATATAAATATAAAAATAAAAGTGTTCAAATGGAGGAGAACGAGTGCACAGCTGCTAGAATTTGCCTGTTCAAAATAAAGCAATCTGCTGAGCACACATCAACACTTTTAGTGAAGAGACATAAATAATGCAATTTATAAAGACAGTTTTTCCAAGTAAAATCTATTTCCCACAGTGCCTTGAAGCACTTTTTGATGTTTTTTTTTTTTCAAATGTAGTCAAACCGATAGGCTTAATCTATTTAATTATTTGAAATTGCAAGCCTTTTTTTTATAATGCACTGTTTTGTGATTTTAGAGACATTAATGCTTAGTGCGCAGAAGAATCAAATTGTTTCAAAGAACTACATGATTTCTAATGATCCTTTTATAAAAACATTAATAAGTCTACATTTACACATATCAAGAGACATAATTTTAAAAATGCAACATTTTAAGTGTTTGCAGAGTTTTTAAGAGAAAAATAAAACAGAAAAAATGTTATCAAACTGACCAAACATTTTTTTTT
Organism: Oryzias javanicus; assembly: GCA_003999625.1. Lineage (NCBI taxonomy): Eukaryota > Metazoa > Chordata > Actinopteri > Beloniformes > Adrianichthyidae > Oryzias > Oryzias javanicus. The sequence continues at coordinate 15,972,245 of CM012453.1, forward strand.
CACCGTACTCAAAAAAAAAAAAAAAAAAAAAAATCACATTTATTCTGAAACCGTATTATTTTGGGATTGAATATTTTGAAAAAAAAAAAAAGGGTTTTAAAAAGAGGTTATTTCCATTTCTGTCAAATTTAAGCTATTATTACAGTTAAAGATGTCCTTTAACAAGGTAAAATGCTGGAATAAAGGCCAGAAGTTACTTTTAAAATCTCAGATAAAGCCTTTTTTTCAATTTTATGTATTCATTTATGGAAAAAAATCCAACAAGTTGTTGACCATAATAAAGTTTATTAATAGAGATAAGTAGCACTCAGATTTTCTTGGACATTTCAGAGATAAAAACAATAATCAAAGCAACAAAATTTAAAACACACAAACTATTAGACAATAGAATTCAAAGAAGCTATAGGCCCTATGTACGTTTTTTTGTTTTATCCTTTAAGTGTGCATCTAGGTTTTGCCATTTGGGGTATATAAAATTAAATGGCTCAGTCCTTTATTTTGCCACTGAAGCCTCTAAAAAACAGGTTGTTTTTTGGGCGAACGACTTGCTTCTGTCCTTCATACATCTTGACATAGGACCTGATAAGGTCTTCCATTGCATATGCCTAAAAATAAAAAAGGGGGGAGTTAAAATATTACTTGCATTTGTATTATTTATTATCTCAGAGAATAAAAAAGTGCATTTTAAAGACACTCCTCCTACCATTGGACTTTCACAGACAAAGTTGATGCCTTGCACCAGAGTACGGATGGTCATCTGGAAGTTGTTGCCTTTGTGTCCGTATTCTGTAATCCGGCTGAATTGGTGCAACATCAGCTGTTCCTAAATGGTTTAATTGGTTTGCGTTAAACTCTGATAGCCAATAACAACAAACAAATTGTAACTGCTGAAAACACTGATGGCAGTAAAGGATTTATTTCAGACGTACCTTAGAAATTGGGTCTATCAAGCTGACACCTTGCTTGCTGATGGCAATCCAAAGTGGATTTGGATAGGAATTGTCACATGTTTGCTGCAAACATAACAAGACGGTCAACTGTTGCGTTCTCACGCTTTATGGCTTCACGTCAGTCTCTCACCTTAACTTCAAAGAAAGCCGATCCGAAGGTCGGCCAGTTTGAAATAATTTGCAGGAATGCAACTTTGGCTTCTTGCACTGTGATGCCGCTCTGCTTGTTGTACGACGCAATAATGTTCTGCAAAAGAAAAATCATAATTAAAGGGTGAAAAGGGTTCTGTTGGTTTTCGCCATGCGTCTGGAGCGCGGTTCGTCTACCTTCTTCCAGTCTTCGGGAGACATGGTGGACATCTGGTCAGCGGGGACCAGATCTTTCAGCATTCGGGGGATCATGACAAACTGCGATCTGTCGGAGTCCACCAAGGCTCTGAACAGCAATCCGCCCAAATTAAACATTTCCTCTTTGCTGCAGTTGTGGTATCCGCGCAGGTATTTGGGCATGGCCTACATGGATACAAACACATCATTTGTAACTGCGAATGGAAATAAATTGGAGCGGAATTATAAGGATGAGTTACCTGTGGAAAATGGAACGTGAGGTCAGCGACCAAATCTTTCCCTGGCATCACATTGAACCAGAGCTTTCTCTTAAAGATCACCAGGCAGGGAATGTTTGCCGGCGTGGCTGAGGAACAAGATTTTAGTTTTAACCTTTGGGTCACCAAATACTTCTTTGGACACATTGAGATTGTTTACCTTCTTTTGTTTTTTTCCCTTTTTTAGGCGCTTCAAACGGCTGCCTCAGATTGTCAAAGAAATACTTCTGTTCCTCCAGGCTCACAATCTTCAACAGGAAAACAAAACAGGATCAGTTAGTACACAATCTAGAATGGATTCATTAATTCTATATCTTGTCGTAAGCAAAAAATCCTTCTTCACATCAGACATCGAAGTCCAAAGACAAACATCTCAATTGTCATTTTTCATAGAAATTTTCCCAAACCTTCTGAGTTGTTTTCATGTACAGGCCGTATCCATCAGCGGAAGTCAGTCCCAGCTGAGAGGAAATGCTTAAACAGAGGTCTTTGATTGTGGTTGTTGAAGTCACCTCAAATATCTGTGAGGAGAGGAGTTACAGTGACAAGATATGTAACTATTTATGACAGGTTTGTAACAATAAGCTTTGCTGCAAACACCAGTGTCCTGGATAATCCTAACGAATGGCAAGTGAGCAAAAAGGGTTATGTAGATGTGGAAACCAATGCTTAAACTAACGATTGATCCACGATTGAATACAAATTGAGATATGATGAGAAGAATTGTCTTGATTCATTTCAGCTGCAGAAAATCTACAAACACCAGTGTAAAAATCTGCTCCAAAAGAAAAAAAAAATGTACATAATGGTTACATTAATGACAAAGGCAGCAATGCAACTTCACTCTTTAATGCAAATAAATAGTAGCTAAAGTAAATAGACTTAAATCAGGGGTGTCAAACATCTGGCCCGCAGGCCAGATGTGGCCCGCCAGATGGTTTAAACCAGCCCAGTCATTAGAAGAAAAAAATATCTAATTATGTTGATTGAAAAAGCAAGCCAATTTCTAGCCCATAAAGCTTCACGCCTTTTCATCTTTGAGCATGGTACCGATAAACAGAAAACTTTGGTTCTTTTCTTGTTATTTTATTACTTTCCCCCCTATTTTTTTACAAATTTAAACTTTATAAATAAACAAGTTTTGTTTTAGTAAATTTGCAAGTTTTTTCTATTAAATTCACATCTTTAAAAGTTGTAAATTTACGACTTTTAATCTCATAAATTTACAACTTTTATTCACGTTAATGAAAATAACTGAATATTCATTAAATGAGTACAACAGCATTTATATAACTTGTTAAAAAGAGTTTCAAGTTCTTCAAGCATTTACGGCTTTTAATCAAGTCATGGCCTAGATTTATGACTTTTTTTCTTGTAAATTTACTAGATTCAAAGTCAAACATTTATGACTTTAAAACGTCGCTTTTTAAGTCGTAATATACGACTCAATTTTCATAATTTAACAGTCACAATCTTTTTCTTATAAATTTACGAGATTTCACATTTTACTTTTTTTAATTGTAAACTGGCCCAAATAATCCGTCGTACATGATAAAAGATAACAGTAAGAAAACTTATTTACACTTAAGCAGTGATATTGCATCACATTTAGCAGGGCATGTTGACGTTTCAATTTTAACAAGTTCTTCAAGGATGTGCTCAGAAAATTTCCATTCACTCATCTATCAACGAGACCACTCACGTCATCCGTGTTATTTGGGAAGTGGACTTTATAATAGATGACAGTGCTGTTCTGCTGGATGGCGTCCACTTCTGACTGATGGGGAGGAAGCTTCCTGGGCTCCTTACTGGAGAAACCAAAATATGTTAATTAGGAAAACTGAAACAAAGATATCATACAGACTTTTCTTCATGGTGGAACTCCAGAAAAAAGTACATATTTTATTAAATGTGAAGCGTGGATAAAAAAGTCAAATGAGGCAATTGCTTTTGTGATATTGGGCTATATGAATACAATTGAATTGCTTTGATTTCACAACAGTTTGTAAAAGCATTGCATGTTAGTAACCAGGCAACTTAAAGAAGACATATGACTTGTTTAAAAGAGTTTCAGGTTCTTCCAGCAGATAAGTTCATGTTGGTCCTCTCTGGTCACACTTTACTGTCTAACATTAGGGAAATGGGAAACATACATACTGTACATACAGAACAGTGAATTGGCTTGGTTTAAACTTGTGTAACACTGTAAAAAAATCTAAAGACCAAAAAGAGTATGCATAAACCTCTATAATATTAGCTAATATATATACACCATGCAGTTGATTTCAAATAAATATTAACAGATGAATATTTTAAAGCTGCATTAATTAAAAGTACAGAGCTTTAAGATGCTGATATACAAAAACTTGAAATAAAGAACAGCATTATTTCCTATTCAGGACTCAATCTGATGAAATTCTGCTTTTGGTGTTTTTAATATGTTTTTTGTAAAATTTTTCTAATTATGGAGGAGATATGTAAAGAAAAATACGCTTAAAATGGCTGTTAAGATTGTTCCTTTTTTCAAATCATTGAGAATCAGGAGGAGATAAAAAAAATGCAGTTTTTGTTGCATAACACATGTAAATGTTTCAGCTAATTAATTTATATGACATTTTAACCAGCACTGTAACTCTGTTGTAGATGCTTAACATTTGTTGTATTTTATTCTTGTATTGATTCTTCCCCAGGGCTTCCTTTAAAAAGAGGATTTAAATCTTAATGGGATCCATCCTGGTTAAATAAAGGTTAATAATAAAATAATGTCAAAAAGTGACGCGAAGAAGGCCTGAATCATAAGTCCTTATATGACAAGTTGGGAATAAGAATACAAGGTAATGTTAGCGTAGGTGTGTTAGGGGCTGTAAGCTAGTGGGAGAGAGTGTAAACAGATGGATTTCTGGAAGTAGGGGCAAACTTACTCCACTCCAATAATAATCATAATTTAAAAAACAGGTATCGTGTTGCTATCATATTTATTTGTTATCATGTTTTTTAAATATTTTAGAGCTAAAGAATAGTTGAAATAAATCCTGTACTGTGGTACAGTAAATAATGTACCACAGTACAGTATTTCTAGAGTCTGCATGTGTTGGCTAGCATGGACATGCTGAAAAATCTATTATTACTTCACTGTCCTTCTGTTTTCCAAATATGTTTCAGCTTTCTGTTCAATAGTTAGGATGTGCTTTCACCTTCTTTAATCCTTTTAACACCTGAGGTGTCACCAGTGACACTTAAACCCAAAATCTTCAACATACTGTAACTTTTCAACTGTTGACACGATCATCGTGACCGTCTCAACGGTTGAAAAGTTAGAGTAAGTCAAAGAACATAAACACTGAAGCTGTAAAGGCCTAATGGTAAATGTATTTCAAAGTCTTGTTGCTGTAACTGGCCTGACCTGCAGATCTCTTGTATCCTCTGCAGACTGACGGCAGCCAGCGGGTCTCTGGGGCGAGATTGAAGGAAGCGCTTGGTGTGATTCCTCAAATTTGGACTGGGTGGGAACAAGCCCGTGCACAGCCACATCAGCTGCCAGCCGCGCTCCATGCTCAGCCTGAGAAGGGATAAAAGGTTAATATTTGCAAAGTTGATTTCTTAGCTTTTCCTGGAAGAGATTGTGGAGTACCTGCTGGGATTTCCAGTCATCTGCTTCATAATCTGGCAGTAGATCTCATCCTGCAGGTCTATGTGTTGAGTGGCTGGACCAAAGATCTGCTCAGTCAGCTCTATTGGGCTACGAGCATGTTTGATGGGGTAATCGCCCATGTACTTTAGGATGGGTGGGCACAGTCAAGGTTTCTTACAAACACTTTCAAAGTAAGATCAGTCTCTAAAAGGGCTCTCATCTTCAGTGACAAATAAAGCACATATGTAAAAGTCAAGCCAGATCTGGCCCTCCAGATCAATTTATTCTATTGGCCTGATGTTCTCGCGCTCATTTCTAACTTGTATAATTTTGACATAATATATTTTTATGGAGAGTAAAATATTGAAAGTTATTAAAGGTTTAAGTTGATTTATTCTGGAATAAAATTCCTGCCTCTTTATTATTCATAATTATGTTAAAATGTTACGGTTTTAAAGTTTTAAAAATTTATATTCTGGTAGCTTTTTGGGCTCTTTTAGCATTCAATTAGATTTTTTGGCTATTTTTATTTAATATTTCAGCTACAAGCTAGCTGTTTTGGCTAATTTAGGCTTTTTTTGTTTTGTTTTTTAGGGTGTTTTAGAATTTAGCAAATATTTCAGCTACATGCTAGCTCTGGCTAACCTAAGTTTTTTTGGCTAATTTGGCATTTAGCTAATATTTTAGCTAGCTATCAGCTTCAGCGTTTTCACCTGTCAATTTCAGCAACTTCAGTAAGCTAATCAGCACTAGGATCTTCAGCGGCTAAATTCAGCTTAAAGCATTCACACTAGTATTATTGAAGGTAATGCTATATTTAGTTCATAATTATTAAAAAAAAATTACGGTTTTAAAGTAAAAAAAAAATTGTTTAAGTGTTTAAAAAATGTTTTTCCTGTTTGGCTTGTGACGTAAGGTGTGTTTTGGTTTTTGGCTCGTTGTGTGATTGAGTTTGACACCTCTGAAATGAAGGATATCAGTGAAGGCGTTGCAGGCCAGGACGCTGAGCTCTTGGTTGCTGACCAACGTTTTTAACAGTGGCTGCTTGAGAGGCTCCTTGTTTGAAACCCAGAGCTTCTCTTTGTTGGCCCCTTTGCCCACACTGGGCCGACCTCCGTCCTTGTTGCCAGACCTAAACCGTGGAGGCAACACAAAGTCACTCACAGCCACCAGATTCTCTGCAACATTTTACCTTCAGAACAGTCTTACCTGAAATTCTCCAGAGCAAATTCTTTCAAAGAAACTGGAGCGACGGTCTCTTCTCCCAGAAGGGTATTGTTCACAATAGACATTTTTTTCTGTTTTGGACTCAGCAGGTGCTTAAAAAAAAAAAAAAAGGCAGAAGGTTCACGTTTGGAATTTTCAGAAGTTTCAAACCAAACAAAACAAAAGAAAAACTGGTATATGTTGAAAATAAAAGCAGCTCTACCAGCATTTCTTCTGTGGGTTTGGTTAAAGTTGGCAAAAATTGGATGTGTTCCTTTCTGACAGAACCAGAAGTTTGGTTTCGCTGGTTGACTGCTTGGACCCATCCCTGGTTGGATGATTTATTTTCATCCTTTTTCACCATCAGCAAGTCACCTCGTTTGCATGCCAGGTGCATGGGGTCCCCTGAAGCTGCAGGAAAAGAAGGACAAACGAAAAGAACGGTTATAATGTTTGTTTTTGTTTTTTTTATAGTAGATCTTTTCATCGGGAAACTGCCATTTTAACAAATTTTACAGAAGACATTTTCTGTAAGGTTTTGGAGTTATTATAGTTTTTCAGACCTGAAAAAGGTAGTTATCTAAGTTTTGGTTGATTTTAAAATAGTTTTGCATTTGTAACTGAAGCAAAGAGTAAGAGCAAAATGAAAATAAACAATAAAAAAAATTTTGATTGACAGCAAATTCTTTTTCAAAAAGGCTCATTCAGCAGTACATTGATCCAAAGGACAGGAGTGAAGCTACAGCTAGAATTCCTTCCAAGTCAAAGTTCAGAAATTACCACAGATAAGACACGTGAATGTGCAACACCCTCAACAAAGGGGAACAACACTGTTAAGAAGAATGGAGCAATATCTATGCATGAAGATGTGAGAACCTGACGCAGTTAAAGGTAATCTACATGTTGACCAATCAGGTTTTTGGAGAGTGAAAATTATTTTTTTTTCTTAATTGGGCCAAATTTTATTCAGTAAATCACAAATTCATATATTTTCTGTTTGTTATCCATGTTATTGGAGAAATAACTCTTGAGGGTTTAGGATCATTTCATCAAGTCTCTGTTTTGCAATAAACAACACACAAAACGTAACTTCTGTTGCCAAAACAAATTAAAATAAAATGTGGATACAGATTTTTTTTGTATATTTTAAAAATTAACAAAATTTTTGCACGGAGATGAATTTTTGGCATCTGTATCTATTCTCTGTTTAACTATTCTACTATATTATTCTTTATGCAGGTGTTCCTTTGATACATTTTTAAATAGGAACTAATGTTTATGTGAGTTTTCATACTCAAAAAATGAAAATAATGACAATAATAAATTAAGATACAAAAATTAAAAGAAGTTCTGACCTACTGAGCTGTAGCATTTTGACAATATAGGGTGGCCCTAAAGTGCAAATCACACCAACAAAATCACTCAATGCAAAAAAAGCTATTGAAAATCACAGTTTAAAAAGTAATAATAATAATCATATTAATAATAATAATAACAAACAAAGTAACACATTATAGAAATCAAGACAAAATTTTGGAAACCAAACCAAAAAATAAATAAATAAATAAAACCTCTGGAAAAGCAAAAGTAATTTCCAGAAATAAAAGGAAATGTTTAAAAAAAATCAAACAAAATAAGAAACCAGTCAAGATAGGTACTATGGATCATTATTGACATTATATTCACTGGACATATCAACCCCCCCCTCTCGTGTTCTAAATAGGAAGTACCTGCTGGTCCAAGAAGGACAAAATCCCTCAGACTTCCATTGAGAAATAGACAGTTATTTCTGAGTCATTTTATTTATTCATTTATTTTATTTTATTTTTTTTTTAGAGATCTTTCTTTTTTTTGGCAAATTATTCAGTCTATAAACTGATCAATCCAATTCCCTAAGTAAACACATGTGGTGGCTGCTGGCCCCAGCTCGAACGCTTAATTGACACATTCTCCTGAGCAGCTTTCAGTGGAAGGAGTGTGGACTCTGAACAAGCTTGCACATGATTGGCAGCAGTAGTTCCTCTAAAACAGGGGTAGGGAACCCTGGTCCTCAAGAGCCATATCCCTGCATGTTTTCTATCGTACCCTGCTCTGGCATGTTCTTATTGGCTGAACACACCTGACCCAGGTAATTGTCATGAGTCCCTACACTGATTACCTGGTGCAGGTGTGTTCAGTCAATAAGAATATGCCAGAGCAGGGTATGGTGGAAAACATGCAGGAATGTGGCTCTCGAGAACCAGGGTTCCCTACCCCTGCTCTAAAACCAGACCGACTCGGTCAATCACTAGCTGTGACGGGTTCCAAAATGGCGGAAGACAATCAGGAAGTGACGGAGAAGGCTCTGACGTGATATAAAGCATTTTCTATGGGTGACATCAACACCTTGTTTGCCCATTAAAATAATATATGTTAATGGTCACCACTGATTGGGTGATGAGGCTTGTTCATCAGTTCACAAAAGTTAAGACTTGAAATGATACTGGATATTCTCTGCACTAATCATCAAACTTTTATTAGTTTGCGGACATTTGAAAAAACTGAAAAGTGTTGTCCAATTGTTCCTATCTTTCCAGTTTTCTATTGATTGCTGATAATGACTTTAGTTTTCTGAAACCTTTCATTTCTATTTCACTTAAGTTTTGGGGGAATTGTATTTTGGTTTCTAGAATTTGGTTTTGATTTCTACAATAACGTTTGTTTTCCTTTGAATTGTGATCTTAACATTTTTTTGGGTGAAGTGATTTGTTGATGAGAATTCGACTTCAGGGCCACTGTAGCAACAAAACTACAGAGACAAAAAACCTTACCTGGTTTACTGACGTCCTGCTGAGCCAACGCGTACTCAGAACGCTTCCTGAGGCCCTCTACATTATTTTCCAGCAGCTCCTTCATGTCATCTGCCTCCGTGGACTTCAGCACAAACTCTCCACTGATCGTACTCAGGTTTACAGAATGGGGATTGTCCCTACGCAGACCACATACACCCAAAGTTGATGCAAAAGCAAAAGCAAATAGATTTAAAATGATAAAAGCAGAAAGAAAGGAAACGTACTTCTCCATATCGACTTTTTTTACTTCTATGTAGGAAATGTCCAGGAGTGTCCTGTCTCTTTTTTCCATGAAACAGATGCCACTTGAGTTTACAGCCAATACAAACCTACTTTTTGGCAAAGGAGGTCCTGTGGACAAATTTTAGCAAACATATTAGAGTATGATTTTTCATGGAAATCTAACAGAATCTTTGTGATTTTTTTCTTAAAATACATCATTACTATGTTGGTAAAAAAAAAATCCTGCATGTGAAACTGACCTGATGTCATGGTAACTTCGTAAAACTTTGAAAAATCCAGCGGCCATTTCTCCCGGACAGTGTCCACCAGCCGTTCTTTAACTTGTTCTGAACTTGGGTTGTTGTTAGCATGTGCTCCCTGAGAATTACCAAATTAGTTTTTTTGCTTCTGAACTGATGTTCGTAACATACCTTGAAAAGATTCCACTGTCACATACCTCAGAGACTTTTGCAGTGATGAGCTGCACCCATTTGGCCATGGATTTGTTCTCAATAAGGGTGGTGGGAATGCACTCCTGAACCACCTTCTGGACGTTTTCTCTTGTGAGGTCGGAGCTAAACCGGATGTAACAGTGCATCGCTGCTATTAGAACATATTCATCCTCCTGAAAACACAAGAAGAGCTTTATTAGACCCCATCCAGATGTTCATTCAAATTTTTGCTTGATATGTTATTTTAAATTGTTCTGCATTGGTGGCATACTCACACAATAGTAAAACATTTTTTGACCTCTCATCTTTGCATTTTTAATGCATTTTTATTTTTATATTTTCATGTTTAATATGCAAAATTAAATTATGTTTTAAAATTTGTCACAAAAAGTTGTAAAAACCAGGTGAAAGTGGGCTCCCCCTTAAAAAAATCCAAATCAAACAAACAAAAAAAGGTGACTAAACATCTCTTCAGTTATTGGCCAAGAATTATGAGGGTGGGGCAAAACAACGAGAAAAACAGTGATGACAGTCTTTTTATGATCCTTGTCGGAATGGTTAACTTAGTCAAACTTCATAGTTTGCTGACCAATTTTAAAATATCTGGTTCTCGTTCACTTTTTACTGCTACTGTGATATAGTGGACGTATTCTATAAAGTGGTAACTAAGGAGATGATGGCTAAGAAGGGACAAAGGTGAAAAGTTTCGTATAGAAATTCAGGAAAACAGAGTAAGAATCGATGTGTATCACGCTAAAAGCTGTTCTGATGAATCTGCATTAATCTGACCACATTTTAATGAGTTGCTGTGTCTCATTGTTGCTCCACCACTCTGTTCACATCCCAAAAATTCCTGGTTACGACAACTGTTTTGGTTTAGTTGTTCCACTCTGAGCAAAGACTGAAGAAACTCAGAGTGAACCGGAGCTCAGTCTGATTAGAAATGAACTGAGACCACTTCGAACGATGGGTCAGAAAGTGGGCAATTCAAGCGTTTCCATTGAGCGTTTGACCATCAAAGTGCACGGGGGTGTAGACCAATGAGAAGCTGCACCAGCTGACTCAGAAACAGAGGGAAAATGAAAAAGATAACCGTGGAGGATAACTACAATCCACAGCAGGTGTTTATTATGGATGAATCTGGCCTTTACGCTGCAGAACAGTCTATTGTTGTGGATAAAAATAAAAAAAAACCTCTTCATGTTGAGTAATACTCCAATGTTATTCAATAAATGTTTTACAAACCACGATCGGAAGTGTTTTTGATGTTTATGAATAAGTAACAGACGATCTTTGGCCACGGGGGTCTGGTGAGACTAAGGTGTGTGTCCGTCTTCATGGATTTGGTGCGTCTTCGATTCCCAAACCCCACGAACAATGGGGAATGCTGTTCGTTAAGGATTTATTATTTCTTGCAAGAAGATTTTAGGAGGCAAAGAAGAATACATCCGAAGAGAGGACAAGGCTTTCGGTTAGGATCTTGTGCTGGGTAACATTGTAGGACGACAGAAGCTCTGCCCTCACGGTTCCATTCCATTTTTTTCTACGGCCAACGGAGGACCAGAAATGGTACCAGTTGACCCTGCTTAAAAGGTCCATTTTGTAATGGAAACGCTCAAAAGTCCAGTCTGGACCGCTCAGTGGAAACGAGGCAAAACATTGTTTTTTCTGTGTCTTCTGACACACTCTGACACTATCTTCATCTTTTTCCTGATTGACTGACCAAAGCTGCTTACAGTATTCGTTCCTGATTCTAATGAATCTCTTAAAGACAAATTAGGGCGCAATCAAGGAGAATGAGACCCTCCCACAAGCATTTACACAAAGTTGGCTGTTCTGTTCAATAAGTCTTAGAATTTTTTTTAACATCTGTAAACCTTTGAGTTTCCACCTATGCCATGTTTTATGCTAAATTCCCTGCACGGCCTTATAAAATATGGTCACGTAAACTAGGAACTTGGCATCCCAAGCTAAATGTCTGTCAGGAAATACATGGTTTTTCTTTTTATTAATGTTGTAATTACGTTTTTTGAACAAGATGAAGAATTCAGAACTTAACTTAAGAATGAGAGGTGGCTCAATCGTTAGGATGACATAGATGGAAAAGTAACCAGATTTGGATAGAGAAATGCTCACTTGTTCCCATGTTTGTATGCTACTTAAGAACTTGTAAAAGCTGTTTTTGTGAGGTGGAGCAGGTCAGCCAGGTTCTCATTTTGGCTTTTTCAGTAAACACACCTTCACTTTTATTCAAAGGAATTCTTGCTTCACTACATTTTGTTGCCATTAAGTAAATTTAAATCTTGAAGTTTTAAGTTTCCCTTTGCTTTAAAAAGGAATGACACATTTTCTGCTATTTTTTTTAGTTTAATTATTTTTAAGTTTGAAAGTAAACTTCTTCATTGCAAAGTTATGGAATGGATCAACTCAGAAATTTTGAACTGTATTTAGGTGGTATTGAAGTACTGAGGGGCCTCACCTTCTCACAGGTGTAATCTCCAGTCTTGAGCCCCTTGATGACCTGCTTGTAGATGAGATCTGTGCTGATGGGGTCCAGGGAGCAGTCGTGCCAGGGGGAGAACATTTCCTTGCGGATGGAGAGCATCCAGGGAGTGTCCTTCTCCTCGCCGCCCTGCCTCCTCATCTCCTGCTCGCACACAGACACCGCATCCAGCACGTGCTTCCCACAGCTGCTCAGGGACCACATCTGAGGACGGGGACAGAGAACGGAGGCCTGTTGCTTCTCTGGAATGAATTGGAGTCAAAAAAGCTGCAGTGAAAGGTCACCTTGTCGAAGAGGCTGATGTACAGGGAGAATCCAAAGGTGTCCTTTAGTCCGATTTCTTCAGCCAATGACTGGCAGACTTCAGCAGAAGTGGAGGCGGAATCGACATCCATATTTATACTTCGACCGTCTGTTAGCTTCACAACCACATTTATAGGCTCCTTCTTGACAGACGCCTGCCAGGGGAAGTAGTAGAGAACAAAATCATGGATGACTGGAAAAGCATTTTTTTCTCCAGCAAAATACTTTAGTTTGCTTAAGGATTTACCTGAAGCTCCATCCAACAGGGCAGCTCCTTTCTTTCTCCGTTGGCTACAATGCGCTGCAGGCGCTTGGTGCAGTACTCCCTGTAACCCTGCTGGCCTCTTTGAAGAAACTTCTCTAAATACTGAGACAGAAAGGAGCAAATCAAGTTTTAAATGAAGAGAGGCTGTCTTAAAAATACAACACAGTTGATAAATGAGACAACAAGAAAGTCCTGATTAATTTAGCTTTTTTGGGGGATTTTTTTTTTCTTTCTTAACTTTGCTATTCACAGGATCTCACAATTGTGGGGCAATTTCCCCTTCTTTGTCTGGAAAGATATCTCAATCAAACCAGTAAAAACAAAGGGAAGAATCTAATTTCTTAACTTCTTCATTGATTCTAAATCATAAAAAGAATTCCTTCATGCGTACCAAAAACAAGCTTTTCAAGGATCTAAGAAATATTTCGATAAATGACACAAACTTTGATATTTTAATTCAGGGTTGTCCAAATTTTTTGCAAAGAGGAACCTTGTGCCCTTTTATTGAAATTAAATGGAATTATACCATTCTTCGTTTCTGATTGGCCTCAGGGTGTCGATTAAAAAATAATAATGGACAGTGATAATGCACACATAAAAAGTTCCTAACTGTTGTATATATCCCTGGACAAAAACGTAAGCGTTAAAAAAGAAGCCTTTTTTATTTTAAATCTGATGCAATGCTTTATTTAACTTTTCATGACAATCGGCATAAACTGTAATTTGCTGCTACTGTCTAGACTGTTACTATGACAATGTGTCGCATCACTTATTAAATAGTCCACTTTTTGTGAAAAAGCAATTTAAATTGAAAAAAATCTAACAAAATTAAATACTAAAAATTGATTGACTATTAATTTCTTATGCAAGTGACCATGGTTTAAGTGGGATAATTCCCTTCGAAGTGTGCATTATCAGAAGTTAATGCACGATCAAACACTCTTCAAAGGACATTTACACTTACATATGTCATAATGAAAATTTTATGGTCATGGCATACTTTTCATTGCTTTACATACATACACTAAATTATTGTGGATTTTGTATTTCAATGTAGGAAATAAAATTAAAAAAACTTTATTAATAAATGTGCATTAAAAATTAAATGTAATTCATATGACTGGTAAAATTATAATCTTACTGAGTAGAACAAACCACTGTGGTTTTGATTACAGAAACAAACAAATTGACTAATCTTGTTTTGTTGGCCCTTGTGGCTTTTTTCTTGCGTTCATGTTATTGTCCACTCTTGTCAAATAATAAGTATGTATGAGGTGTCATATTGTGTCTGTGCTTTCATTGCAAGCTAAAGAGACAAACATGAATCAAACTCCCTTCTTTTTCCCTTCAACAGTCTCTCAAAATAACATGAAATTTCCCCAATTCTCCAGGTGTTTCGAGGGGCGGCCTTCACCGGCAACCTCGCTGCTGTAATTACATTTTAGAGATGAGCTAAAAAGTGTCCCTAAAAATAATGGAATTCAGCCAATCACAATCAAGAAATTCTACATACATCGTTTTTAGAAAGTGCCACATATTAGTGATTTTATGACACAAGCCTGTGTTGAAAATTGAATGTGGGCTACATTTGGTCCACAAGACGGACTTTGGACATGCCTGCTTTGACTGTATGTCCCTGTACTCAAAAGACATGTTGTCATTTTTTATGTAAAGAAAAGAAATATAAACAGAATCATTGACATAAAAATTTAACCATAAAAAAATTTAAATTAAAACACCACGAAAAGGATGTTAATCCAATAATTCTGATCAAATTTTGCTATGCAAAAAAAAAATAGTAAAGTATTTCACAAATAGGATCATTTCTTCTGCCGTATCTTCAGTATAAAGTTGATCGCAGCTCTGTAGGATTTAAATCTTTTAAAAAACATATATTTATGAAAAAAGTTTGATTTTCTTTACTACCATTTCAGCTGAACAATTGATTTGATTCATTGTTTTTTTTTTAAGCGTTAATTTTGGACAGTACAACAAAAAAAATTCACAGATATATCAAACTCATTTCAGAAATGATTTGCAAAACAAAGAAAAATTTGCAAAAATGTCAGAAGATTCCATCCTTTTCCCAGTCAAAAAAAGAGATTTTTGTATTAATGCTTACAAGCTCATTAGATTCATTGAATTTAATGAGTATTAACTAGAGTTAAGTTAAGGGAAACAAGAAAAAACTGACTTATGTCTTTAGTTTATAATCAACCTGAAGGATATTCTTATTTTAGTAAAAATCTACAATCAGCACAAAGAGCCATCCTTACTCATTTACACAGTTCTTTCTAACTTTTTTTTATCTTTGGCTCCAAACGAAGTGAATCGTGGGCCCCTGACCTCCCCTCTGATATGAGGGGTCATTCAGTATCATTATCGTTATCTTTTTTTGTAAAATTGACAAGTCAGCTGAGCGTGGAATACGCTTTTATGGTCTTTTAACAGCATTTTCCGATAAAAGCAGTAATTATATGACAGTCTTTCTCACCTTCATGAAGAGGTCCGTTGGAGGGAAGATCCCCAGACAGAGGGAGAGGAGCCTCCAGCCTTGTTCCCGGCTGTTCCGGTTCCTGTTGTTCACCAGCTGCTTGCAGATCTGACAGTAAATCTCATCCCTTTGGAGAAACAAACAAAACTTCCTTGCGGTTTTGATTTTTTTGATTAACATTGTTTTTTTTTTTCCCTATCTTTACCTGGTGTCTCTTCTGTTCAGACCGTATCCAGCAATTATATGCAGCTTTTCCAGAGGTGTGAGTGGTCGATCCAAAGTGGTACCTTCTCCGGCCAAAAGGTCCTCATCTTCTTGCAGGTACTCTGGCTGGTTTAGACAGCACAGATACGATCAGCTCCTGTACAACGCTCCTTACAAAATCAAACATTGCCTCACAGAGAAACTGTCACCACCTCTTCAGGAATAGCTGAAGGTTTCCTGGCTCCACCTCCCAGCTTTTTCTTGTTCCTCCTCAATATTTTCTGTTTAGAATTGAGTTTAAATATTTTGACCGATTCATTTTTTTATTTCTACTTTAAATTGAGTGTTTTACCTGGTCCAGTCCCACCAGACTGCTCAGCCTTCGTCCACGCCTGTTGGGTGCACTGTTCATGGTGCTCGACAGCTGGGATACGGTGTCTGCGTGCTTACCTTCGGGAATGTCTCCCATGAAACGTAAGATGATCCAAGACACAGTCATACATGCCTGCATGAAGATGAGAAATGAGAAGTGACTGGACTTGCGACAGCAGACAGGTTAGGCTCCGACACCCATGACCCCCATAAGGGATGAAACGGGTTAAGAGAATGGATGGATGGATGTACCAGAGCGTCTCCCTCGTCCTCGTGCACCAGGAGCGGCTTCTTGAGCCTCTGGGAGGTGTGCTTGTGGTTGACGTTGTGCTGGAAGTAACGGATGCTAAAGTTGTAGAACGAAAGGGGATCTGTCTCGTCGTCAAACTCATCCTCTTCCTCCTCTTCCTCTGAAGGAGTGGAAGTTCTGGACTTAGTTTCCGGAGCAGAATCCGTTGACTTTCGCTGCTCTAAATCCATCGACTTCTTCTCTGGGATCTCTTTCGGCTCCGGAGAACTCCTCTGAAATCGATTTTTGAAGGGTTTTAGTTTAAAAACTCAATTCAGGGATGCTAACTGAGCATGCTCAAGACCTCACCTCTGAGTCGGAAGATTTTTCATCCGAGGACGAAGGCTGCAGTTCATACTTCATCTCTGACTCTGATTCCTCATCAGAGTCTGACTTTTCAGCAGCTTGTAGTGCAGCTACTTCCTCCAGTCGCTGCTGGAGCTGCAATCCGATTAAATCATCTTCATCTTCATCTGTCTCATCTGGTAAATTGGAGGCCTGTGCAAACAAACAGAAAAAAAGGATGAAAAAGTTGACTTTTTTAAAGAGGTGGAATACAATTCTAGAGTCAAAGATGTAGCTTTCTTCTCACCCCTGTGTCAAGAATTTCAACTTTTCCATCTTCCCTCATTTTTTTGTATGCTCTTCTTGCCAGGAGTCCTCTGGTGTGAGCCTGAAGCAGTATGGCTGCATTGACTGCAAGGATTTCGTTGTCTGCGGCTCTCTTTCGCTTCAGCTTCTTTCTCGTCATGTAGCCTCTCACCTGCAACCAATGAATTTTAAACACGGTCACCTAAACTTTTTTTTTTAATTTATTTAGGAGAAAAATAGTAAAAGTTTTCTGGTTTGCATGCCTGGCTCTGGATGGTGACAGCTGCCGCTCGCTGTCTCTGGTACTGATGGCGAACCTTACGACCGCGGATAATCGCCACAAGACGACCAAAACCGCCCAAAAGCTAAGCGAAGCACAAGTGTCAAGCAGTTACAGTTAAAACATTTGAAATCTATAAAGAATAAATCAGTCATCACACCTTCTTCAGCTTTGTCCTCTCCCTGTAACCCCTCCAGTTCTTCTGTAACACCACAACCGCCCTCTTCTTCTTCAAAAAACACTTCCTGAAAACGAGCATAAATCCTCTTCAATCCTATTTATGTCACACTAAATGCACACTTGCCAATATACTAATGTTATCTGCTGTTATATGATATATCAAAACATAACAGAGATATTGATAGATATTCAATTATCTTCTGACTTGTCTGTGTTAATTTATAAAGATTCACCTGTCCTTGTGTCCCAACATGACCCTCTGGATCACCACGGCAACCCTGCTGAGCTCTTCCTCCCGCCTCCGTTCCAGAACGGCATCATGGGTGTCCTAGTTTACATTTAAAATGTGTTTATTTTAGTAAATCTTTAGAATTGCAACCAAAACAAAAAAGATACAGAAACTTCAGTAATTACAAATCTCAAATCTGTAATGTGCTGCCATGGCATACTCTATGATTAAGCAGAAACAGTGGTACTAGAATGTGATTTAAGAGCTTCATACCCTCAGGAAAATTTTATTCTTGCCCATCTTCCATTCATCCTTTCCTCCAATCACAGCTTTGCAGATGGCTTCGCAGCAGGTTGCAGCTTTACTCTGCAGGGACAGTAAAAGCATTTATTTAATAACATTTTGGTTCCCAATGCACTACACAGTTACAAAATCAGCAGTTTTAAAAAGGTGTTGAACTTAACAGTTTTGGGGTCACAGATAGTGGTCTTCAGGAGCACCCTGTAGCGTTTCAGGAAGGCCTCATAGGAGTGGCGGACAGGATATCCCAGCTTTCTTATGCGGATGGTATCCAGCATGCCGGAGTATCTCAGCTGCCGCATGCACAACTCTCTGTCAAACGTCTGAAAAAAGAACACCAGCGCTGCTCAGTGTCGGTATTTCTGTGGTCAACAATAAGACATCAAGTTTTAAACGGGAATTATGAAGTTGTTATGAGTTTTTTTCAATTGCTATTTACTCTAGATATAGTGCCTTCTGGCTAATTTCCATTTATAGGCTGGATTACATCCTTTTGTATAGTGCAAAAACAAATAAACACATAAAAAATTAAAACTGCTCTAGCATTCAAAAACCTTCATATACAAGCGGAGATATTAATGATAGACAAGGTTAGAGCTCAGTTCAGTTTAAAAGTTGTCAATTGAATACCTAAACTTTAAAAAGTTGAAAATTCATTTATTGGATTTAATATTCTAGAAGTTTATAATACTTGAACAGAAGTTTCAGATTTTCTGAAAATTGCAAAAAAGTAGTTTACATAATTACTGAACTTAAAAATATACAATCTTGCAGTATCAGCATCAGATTTAAAACAAAGTTATAATTTAGCTTTTCTGATTAATTAACTATTTAACCAGGTTTTGTTTCTTTATTTTAGATACATTTTAGGAGATCAGACACCAGAGTCTGAGGTGACCTTGATGTTGAATGCCTTTCACAGAAAATTTAAACTTTTGATTAAATATTGTGGTAAAAATGGCTTCAGTAATGTGTTATGTATCATTTTTACTATCAAAAGAACATTTTTTAAACAAAGCAGTTCATCGCATTGTAAAAAGTGTATGAAATCTTTAGAACTTTAAGCTTTATTTGTGTACCTTACAGACCAACTACCATGAAAATCATGTTTTTGGTGTTTTTAACACGTTCTTGAAGAACTTTTTCTGAGGATGGAGGCCAGAATTTAACCTTAAAAATTCATTTCTATTACTTTGTTGTCAGGTATTACAAATGTATAATGTGCTGAGTGTGAACACTGTAAAACATAAAAGAGCTATTTGGGCTAGTTTTCTACTGATCAAAACCTAGAAGGAGCTGTATATATTTACTTTAGCCTTTAAGACATTTGTATTTGCATTGGGGTTGTGAGGGGCTGTTGGCTAGTGGGACAGAGTGTAAACAGAAGGATGACGGGATATCAATAGAGGGTTACTTTCCTGCCAACTGTCCCGCCCACAACTGAGAGAAGAGTTTCTGATTTAGAATAATCCTAATTAGAGGACGAATGGGAATGCTCTTAAAATAGATCAAATAGATGATTGGAGTGGGAATTAGAGAGTAAAAAAATATAAGCTGAAAAAATATTTAAAAAAGGATGCAAATTGACTTTTTACGGACACCAGCAGAATCTTCATTTTGGGTGAGCTCCTCGACCCATTCAACAATTCAGTTTGTGTGTTTACTGAGAATCCACAGCCGCTGCTTGTGTTGCTCAAGTTGTTGCTTTACCTCAGACTGTTTGTCGTTGTTGGGCTTGAAGCAGCGGATGAAGAAAGGCTGGCAAATGGACAGAGCCTTCATCAGGGAGTCCAGAGACTGACGGAACTGACCGCACAGGGTCGGAATTTGTTTACTTTTGTTGTTTTGGGCCTGAATGACAAACAGAAAGAAGAGAGAAGTCATGATTAAAACTCAGATATTTAGTGTATTGAGGAAAAAAACAAACAAAAAAAAACATGAATGACAGAAATACTCAAATAAAATACTTTTTTCTTCATTATTTCAGACTATTTCAAAATAAATAAAAAAAGGCTGAACTGTAATGAAACTTTCCCTAAATAAACAAAAATCCTAATGCTGAACAAATAAATGATGTGGGATGGATAGATAGTGACACTAAGAGTTTATGGAGCTGATAAAAGACGGAGAAAGTATTGCATAATTCATATTTATCTCGAAGACGCTGAGTGGATGTTGCATAACTCGTCTTTCTATCTGGGGTTTGGTGTTTTATCAGCATGGATCTTCTTAATAAATGATTCATGATGACAGTGAAAGAGCAGTCATTACCATCTGTTCACGGCTGGAAGACACATCAAGGAAAACGCAAGAATTCAAGAGGCGCTTTTTCATTTGAGGAAAGGCAGCGAGCGCTGTACATTCATTCACAGAGAAATTCATCTTTCAAGTCAATTTCTGTTAGAAAAAAAGAAAACTCTGACGCCATTGATGAAGGCAATAACACCTGCTGCCGCGCACTGAGGGAGAGATAGGAGTACCGCAGCTGAACATCTGTCGTCTTTTGACCAAGATCCTAATGCGCCTATTTAAGTTAAATGACCCAATTTACTGTAAAAATATTGCAGAAAATATAAGTCAAATAGGAAATGTAACTGTAATGAATAGCTCACAAATGTGTTGTTTCAATAAAAATATTTTTTTTACTAATAGAAATGACGTTTTTTTTTTTGCCTTTCTGATAACTTACTCTAATGCTAATAGCTCCTACCCCCCCCCCCCCCCAAAAAAAAAAATCCAAATATAAATAAATAAAGCTTCAACCCCTGTATTTTGAGTATATTTTTTTGTATCTAAAAATATTTTGTTTCTTTTGTTCAGAATGTGGATCCTTAATTGTGCTTGGATTCCACATTAAAGATGCATATATTTATCTTTCAAGATTTTTTTTTAAATATTTTCTACTGCTCTACATTAGTAATGGCACCTCAGGTAAACAAACTTATGTTTTAACATCAATAACAAAAACAATAATCAAACAGATTGAATTATACACTTTTGATCCTCTCATTTGTAAAAGCTCCTCTGCTGTTCTCATTTGCCACGACACATCTGTTTTTAAACACTTACTTTAGGTTTTTAGTAGAATAATTTGTGCCCAATTCTGCTTTACAATCATTATTCAATTATAATTACTGTTGTTCACCTTTCCCGTCAGGGGATTCACTGATCTGCACACTTGATTTGGCAGAGAGTTTTACGTCAGATTCCCTTCCTGAAATAACCCTGTATTTCATCTGGGCTAGGGACTGGCACAGGGAAACCCAGACTTGCCCCCCTGTGGCTTGCCTAGGGACCCATTATTCAATTGGAGTATTTTTGGAAATAATGACTAATTTATAAATTCACCAAAACTGTTTTATTTATTTTTGCATCTCAGCTCTTGGAAAACAATGACTATATATGAGAACATGAACATACATTAGAATGCTTTAAATACGTGTTGGAGGGTTAGGATTTCTCTTACCTTGAGAGAGCTAACGGGTTTCATGACAACTTTGTTGTTTTTGAGGACATTGCCTCCTTTAGACGCGAGCTCCGCCTGGAAGAGCTGTCGCAGGGACTTGTTGGTAGACGTCTCAATCATTTGTTTGATGTCATAACTGATGGCATCTCTGTTCTTTTCAAGGAACCCTAAAGGAAAGAGAAAGCATAAAGTACATTGCAGGAGGGAAAAGCATCACACCAGATGTGAAGGAAATTCAGGTAGTTTGTGTACCGCTGGTGTCGTAGTAGACCACCCCTGCAAAGTGGTTAACCCCAAAGTTGGTGTCGTATTCACTTCTGGATGTGATGTAGGTTTTTTCTTCGTTGTGATGCTGGTTCAGCTTGGTAAGCAAAGTGAGCTCTGTACCCTTTGAGACAACAAGTGAAAATAGAGCAGAAATGTAACAATTTGAAAGCTATTTTTGGCTTAATAAGTCGTTACACTGATGAATCTTGAAGGCAAATTCATAATTCTAAATATTCATTTTGAATAATTTCACTTCAACAGATTTCAACAAAATTTAATTGCAATATTCAACTACAAAGCCTTTTGACCTCTACGGTGACCTTAAAGGGCAAATAACACCAACAAATCAATCAATATTAAAAAAATACAGACGATCACAACAACAACTAAAATAGTAAAAAAATATATATATTTAAGATCATTTTTAAAAACATAGTAAAAAAATAGTAAAAAGAAAAAACAAAAAATCAGAAAAAATCCTGAAACACAATTACAAAAAATGAATAAAAGTAAGAAGAAAAAAAAAGAAAAAAACAGGAAAATGTAGGTGCAATGGGAGAGCCCTGATTGAATGATGATGTTTACGTTTTTTTTCAACGTTTCTTTGATGTAGACGCGCAAATAAAAGTATAAAAGTTTTATGTTTAGTACGGAGCATATCTAGCTTTGCTTCCTGCCAAAAAACTTTTAGTTTAAGTAATGGACATCATCCAATCAATGATGTCCCATAATACCTTCCTTTTCCAAGTTTATATCATGCTTTACTATTATTATTTTTTTTATAGTTTAGATTTTTTTTAACTTATTTTTGTTTTTCTAAGACTTTTAATTTTTGTTTCTTTTCACTTTTTTGGACTTGTGTTCTGGTTTCTGTAATTGTGTTTTCTAAAATGTTGAAAGCAGGGAAAAAAATGGCAAAGTACAATGGAATACAACCAGATCTAATACATGGGTGGAATTTGCCTTGAAAAAAAATTGGTGTGTTTTCTCTATTTATTTATTTTTTTTTTTGTCACACCCACCCAAGAAAAGTATCCCTGTAGCCGAGACTCATGTTGGAGAATGTGGGTCACCTGGGGCAAATGACTATTATATTTTCTGGGGATCTCCAGTCATAAAGTTATTCAGGTCACAAATATGTAATCATATAAATAGTTTTTTGATCTTCAAAAGTCCATGTTCATTCCAATGCGTATACTTGGGAAAGGTCGATGTGGAGAACCAGGAAAAACTAGACAAGAAGCTTCTGGCAGCTCTCATGAAAAACAATTCCAAGGAAATGATTAAAAGTGGAACCTTCTTCAGTAAAAGAATGGATCAATATAATCCACAATATCTACACAATGGGAAAACTATCCTCTGCCCTCAAGATTCAAAATGTCAACTTTTATGAACAATGGACAAAATGGACTGAGTGTGCCAACCAGTAAGATCCAACTATCTGAACCTACAATATCATAGTGAATACAAACAGCGGGAAACCTCTAATTTATTTTTATTTTTTCTAAAAGGTGCTACTCCTGTTTTTGTTATTTTGCAAAGAGGATTTTGTATTATAACAGCTGAAAACTTGTAAAAGAAAAAATAAAAATGTCCAAAAAATGAGTTGTTGATGTGATTTCCACTTGGGGGCCACCATAGATCTATGTGGTGAAAACTATAAAACTGGTTCAAAAAGGCCATACCTTTGGAAACTGGCTCTCTTCGTCAATCAGGGCAAACACGTTGCAGGGCTTGTCGGCCAGCAGGTCGAGAACGTCCTGATTGTCGCTGAATTTGATGTTGTTCCAAACTATGTCCTCTTTCAGATACTCCTCCTGCTCCAGCTTGAAGACGTGGCCCACAAAGAACTGCTGCAGCTTCTCGTTGGCGTAGTTGATGCAAAGCTGCTCAAAGCTGGGAAACAACAAAGGCACAGACTTTAGGACCAGCTGTGTGACTGTGAGAGCAGTTCGGTTTGAAATCCCCCTGACCTGTTTACTTCAAAGTTTTCAAAGCCAAAGATATCAAGCAAGCCGATGGAGAGATAAGACGACTTGGGGTTGTTGGCCAGCCGTTTGTAGATGACACTGTTGACTTTCTCCACAATCCATTTGAAGAGTTTATTGAAGATTGCCTTGAAAACAGATGACATTTACAGGTGATTCCGAAAGCTTGGAAACTGTTTAACTGTATCTTATAAAGAAAAAAAAATCCCATCAGAGGCTGAGTGAAGGGAAGCTTTATGATATCAAGCAACAACACTTACAGGAAATATCTGGGTCAAAATCCAATAAGGAAACAGTGTTTTACTATTGATGGAGTTACCTTGACGACGGCGTCTCGGCAGCCAGCTGCTTGCTGAGAGCTGAGGGGCTTGGTGACTCTTTCTTTGTTGGCCTCAATGGAGCGTTGAGTCAAACTTTTCTCCAGGGCCGACTTTTTCACCTGCAACACCGAACAATGCAGGTTGAAGGAAATCACTAGAGCATTCCTTTAACTATGAAAGGAAGACCCACCTCCAGCATAGACGCGGCGCTACTAAAATGTTTTGACTTGCAGACTTCACTGGTTTCCAGGTTATCTTGAATGATGGCTGATGGGACGAATGTAAAGACAAAAAACTGTATTGGAACTTTATTTTATTTTGAAACAATGTTGGAAAGAGAAGCAACTAAAATCTGTTTTCATCTTACAAAACAAAAACTATAAACCTTCCTTTCAAAATCCTATTGGACATAAGGATATATTTGCTTTAATAACCCATTTTTGGTGTTTAAGAGACAAAATTAGCCCAAAAAATCCAAAGTTTTACGTTTGTTAAGGTATGAAGCCATGGTTTGTGAAACAGCTAAAATTTTTTTTTCAAAGAAAAACTATGAAATCTCACCCTCAAAGGTGACGTTTCCCAGGTGCAGCATGGCCGCCAGAAGCTTGAGGATGTCCTGAAACTGGTTTTCCGTGAAAGTCAGGGTTTTCATGGCCGAACGGATGCGCTCAAAGTCTTTGGCGTCGTCCCTGCCCTCGCACACAATGCAGTCGCCCTGAACGCACAAAATGCAGGTCATTTAAGGAAAAATCTTAGAGCAAAAATGCAGAACCTGTTGAGGTGCTTGAATAACTCTCGGCACCTTAGTGAGGAAGGTGTAGTCAGTGGGTTTTCCGAGGTTTAGAGTTTTCCTCTCTTCTGGTTTGAGGCCTGCCAGCATGCAGTAAAAGATGTGGTAGTTTCGCTCCTCTGGGGCCTGCAATAGTAGATTATTGTAATGATGTGCAGCATAAAAAAGTGATAATAAGTTTGCTGGGTAAACTTGTAACACTCAAGATTTTATTGGTTTGTGTTGCATATGTACAACAGTTTCGCCCAGAGCAGATAAGAGCCGGCTTATGCTTGGGTGGAGCCGCCTCACCTGATGGCACACACGAGACTTCTCCAGGAGATACTGCTCAATGCGAGCGCCCTCAATGACGCCATTTTTGTTGAAGAAAATCTCTAGGTATTTCCCAAAGCGGCTGGAGTTGTCATTACGGATTGTTTTGGAGTTTCCAAAAGCTGCAAAAAAAAAAAAAAATTTTGAATAATAATAATAATAATAATATTTTTTAGGTAGAAGTAAAATGTGAAAAAATGATGTAATACCTTCTAAAATTGGGTTGGACTCCAGTATCTGCTTCTCTATCTCCTGCGTAGAGCGCTGACCGCTGATTGCTGTCAGGTATTGCAGGATCAGCTTGGAGCTCTCAGTCTTTCCTGCGCCAGACTCCCCACTGGGAAGGAAAATGATAATAATTAAAAAGACTGAATCCCCCGCAAACTGGATAACTTTACTGTATAAGAGGGCGCTGACCTGATGATGCAGCACTGGTTTCTGAGGTTACGCTTCATGTTAAAGTAACAAGACTCAGCAATGGCAAAAATATGTGGGGGGAGTTCTCCCAGCTTTTGACCGTGATACAACTTCACCTGAGAGCAGAACAAGACATGAGGTGTGTTCAGAGATTGAGCCAGCTATGGTCGTTTGTTGATGACCTTAACTTACCTGTTCAGCTGAATATATTGGAAATTCCTGATATGGATTCACTGCCACCAACACTGAGCCAATGTAAGTCTAGAAAAACACAATTCTTGCAATAAATAAATGCATACATTTGATTCATTTTAGGATTCAACAAAGTTGAATTAAACTTTTATATTTACGTTTCACTGGAAAAACAGCCCCCCTAGAAATGACTTAAAAAATGCTGGTAATTTTGAAAATGTTCTTCAAAAAAAGCAAAAAGAAATCTGCTAATGGCATAAGAAAAGGTCCTAGCAGAAATACTTATTTCAAGAAAAAAAGTCAGTCTCTAAGACATGTTTTCTTAAAGAATTTTTTCTATTATTTTTCTTGCAAGAAAGAAAATAAGACAATTTTTCTTGAAAGAAATGCAATTTCACTTTCTGAGCAATGTGTGTGTGTGTGTGTTTTTAAATCAATCTGGAGGTTTAACTACTAAAATGTGGAACTTTGATCAAATGCTTTTTTTTTTTTTTTTTTAATAAAACCAACTCAAAGCCCATCTTTGTTTGAAAAATTAAGAAATTGCTTCAAAAGAAAACAATTTTAGATCTGAAGAATCAGGTAAATAAGCCTTTTTAACTTAAGAAAATTCATTTTTTATGGCCTAAACTTTTAGTTTTCAAAAAAGAAAAGCATACACATATACGCTTTTGAAAGACAGTAACAACTCATTTCAGACCTAATTTTAACAGCTGGATGACAAAACTATTTATTATCTTTCATGAATTCACAGCAGTAATTTTGGGGTACATACATAAACAAATATGTTTTTACATTTTGGAATATAATACTTCATTATAAAAAAAATTTGTTTTGTATAATTGAACAGTAATAATGGCAGCCCAAACCATGACAGCTTCAAAACTATGCTTAAGAGACTGAATATTGAAAGAATCTGCTGCTGGTTCTTGATGCCTATATTTGTTTCCCAAAAGAAAAATTTCAAAATATTGATTTTCTTTTGTGACTATTAAGCAGTCGGATGGAGAGAATACATTTATGGGAAAATTATTTTAAAAATTGCTTCTAACACCAGGAATTTTCATTGTCATACTTCCTTGAATTAAGAGTAAAAAACAAATGTTTTTGGTCATTTTTTGTAAATAAAAACATTGACATCCTTTTAATTTGGGCATATACTGAAGTTTATTCAATGACATTTACTTTAGTTGCAAAGAACTGAGACTTAAATCCAACTGAATTCTGAGTAGTGCTCTGGCGAGGCTTCACCTATCCCCATTAAATCACTCTGACAGCTGGTTCTTTGCGTAATTGCGACAGCAGTCAAGGTGTGGCTTACGTAGATGAGTCCTCGCTTGTGCCTGAGCAGCAGGTTCCTCAGGAGGCCGGCCTCTGTCATGTCACCGAGCGAGATCATGTCATCCACCCCCTCCACCGATGTGGGGTGCATGATCTTAAGAGAGGCCTCGTCCTCTGGGGACAGACGCTGCTCCTGGAAGAGACGGGAGCAGGAGGTGTAAGTTAACCCAGCTGCTGCAAAATGAAATAGTTTGAGCTCCCCATGAAGGTTAAGGATGTTTTTACTTTTCCATTGTCGTCCACTAAGAACCGCTGGCCTGAAGGTGTTTCTTTGACTCTGGCTCCGATTGGAACCCCGATGTCCGAGTTCACCCACACCCATTCACCCTGAAGACAGAGCAGATCCCCATTTCTCATCAGAACTCTTTTTTTTGCATTTTTGCTTAAAGCAGAGCATTTGAGTTTTTAAATAAGCACCTCTTCCTGCTTCTAGTGCGGGGGTCTAAAACCAGAGGCTCCAGAGCCACATGGGGCTAAATTAAATAATACATTAAAATGCATTTGTAGTTCTAGTTCATTGGTTTTAGTTAATTTAAGTTTTGAAATTTATATTAAAAAATGTAATATGTCAGATAAAAAAGCAACATGAATGACTTATTGTCCAAGAAGGTTTTTAGAGTAAAGAATTGCATTTACGTCCATAGATTAATTACAAAAAAAACACCATTCCATCAATATCTTATATCTAATAGTAAAAGTAAGAGAACAAGATGAAGAGGCATTAAAGTCATAATAATAGAAAATGACATGTTTGACTTGGCTTTGACCAAAAATTGAAAAATGAAATAAAGCAGGAGCAGCTTGTATTTTGTTTTGAAAGGAACTTTCAGGTGTTTCTGTGAAAAGCATATATAGGAAAATGAGACTGTTTTAATTAAATCATTGTAAATATTTGAAATTACATTTTATAAATAAATGAATGGCTTAAGGGTAAAGAAAAAACAGTGTAATTTTCCAAGTTGGATTTTGTAGTTGTTGCTTTGTTTTAAGAAACTTGACCTAATGACTCTTACCCTTCTAGATTGTTCTATAGTTAGGAAATCCAGTCTATTATGGAGAAAATTACCTAAAACTGGTTGAATGTGACATCAATTCTAAAGAAATTACATTTCACTACTGCTATCTCAGTGCATACAGCAACAATTGTAAAAAAAAAAAAAATTACAAATGTATTTAATGTGCCATTTAAATAAAAAAAAATGTCACCAGGGTTCAGACACTCACCTTCCTGAGCATGATCGGTTACTTTGTTTCCAACTCCCTGAAAAAGAAGTCCGTATATATTAAAAATAACCAAAAGAGATGTAAATTCCACTGCGATTTAAGTGTAAGAAACAATAGAAAAAGTGGAATAAGTTTAGGCCTACTACCCAGCAATCGTGTGTTTCTCTGATCCTCATTAAGGCCCTTGCTCTTAATGTCGTTTCAGATCACTATGAGAAAAGAAGATATGCAACTTTTCTTTGCTTCACAGAAATTTTATGGCCCTTCGACTTTGGACTGGCTGACAGAAAGGAAATGAAACCTACAGAGGTGAACAATCATCTTTCCTTCAAGGAAGTGCCCTCATCAGGTGGCTCATCCCACCCTTTCTTACAGCACAATCCCCCCAACTTTAACCATGAAAGACCTGACAGTGGCGCTGGATGAAGAAAGAAGAAAAAAAAAAAAAAGAAGTCGCAGATCGGTGTGTGGTTACGTTGAATCCGGCTTTGCGTAAACAACCTTGACGTGTGTTTACCAGGTTCACGGAATGCTGTAATAAATTTATGCGCCGCCTTTGGACCTTGCCTGTGTAAACTCGTGAAAACGCGACAGAGCATCCCCTGTTCAGCTGCAATAAAGATAGAAATAGGAGATTAAATCACAGCAAAAGCCTCCATTGTCTACCTGCTGTCAATCACTTTTCTCAAACTGTGCACCAGTTGTGAAGATGTTTTCTTTTTGGGCCTGGGGCTGTAACTAGCGCTGCAGTCATCGTGTAGGGTCTGACTAATGGCAGCCACTGATTAGTAGTTTGCGTCAATATGTGCAGCTGTGATAAGGTATTTTCCCGCAAGGTTGGTCATAGTGGAGAGCTCAAGCTCGTCATCGTTGATGCTGCATGGGCTTGTGGGTAAAACAGAAACACCCATACACTGGGGCTAAATTCCCCCAGTGACAGGTCACTGACCTCACTCAACTCAGGCCTAATTACAGCTTTCATAACTGGGCAAGAAGGATCCTAATATTAGGTCCTGATGACGATTCAAGTCAGCTTCAGATGGCTTAGTAATAATATTGAAACTCATCGACAATAAAAACTGAGCTTATCTGTTTTTTTTCTGCTTTATAAACTAAACACAAAAGGGCAGTGCCACTGTAGCCGGGTAAATCATCAGCAGCGCATACCTCGCCTTCTAATCTAGGGTGGATTAGACTTTGTATTGCCTTCTCCTCAGCCTGTAACTCCACCAAAACAGTCATTAGAGGAAAAAAAATATCACAAATGAAGCATGTGAAGTTCACAGGTCCATTCAGAATGATAGATAAAACCATAAGAACACAACCCACAAGGAGTCATAGCTTTGTGCCTATGTAGTTATTGAGATATTTTTAGTGAAATATTGATCACGGAAATATGTGTATTTATTTTAGGTTAATATTCAAACAAAGTCATATATAATTACACAAATGTATTTGGATTTTTCTACATGATAAAACTACAATGAGGATGAAACAAAAAGGCTGTAAGGGATGCCTGTCTTTGCTCGCCATCTGTTTGGATATTGTCAATTTCCCGAACAGATAACGTTTCGCCAACTTAAAAAAACATTCTAGGATCTTAAATCATACTTTATATAGCAATGATTCATGCCTTCCATTTTACTTAAGTATTACCAGTTCGTTCACTATTTTTATTAGGGGTGAGAGTCTTTACTTAATACAAGATTCGATGCTAATCTTGATACATGGTCCAAGACTTGAGACACATCTCGATACATGGTCCACGAATTGGTACACATTTCAATGCATGGTCCATGAATCCATTTAAATTTTCAATTCGATACACATCTTTATATGTGGTCCATAAAATGATTTAAATGTTGATACACGGTCCACAAATCGTTACTCGTTTCGATGCATGGTACAAAAATCGATACAAGAATCGATGCTTATCTCGATACATGGTACAAGAAGCAATACTTACCCCCTTACATGGTCTGTAAACCGATACACATCTCGATACATGGTCTACAAATCGAAACATAAAGGATTCAACTAACTTTTTGGTGATACAATTCTAATCTGTTACCAGAAATGCTCAAATCTAGATATTTCTTATTCTTTTGACATTTAAACCAATAAGTAATAATGTATGGCATTTGAGAGATGGAATTATGCAGGTATTGACTTTGGTGAAGCAAGCTTATATTGGACGTCTTTTTGTTTGCATCTTATGCATATAAAAAGACAAAGGCGGTCAAAAAAAGCAAAAAGAGAAACTCCAGGTTGCCAGAATTTGATTATTTACTTCTTGATTGTTTTTATACCCTTTAACCAACATAATCTCATTAATATCTGTGGTTTCCAAATGATACAACAGTTGCTTGATCAATTTTCAATACGCATCTATTTTTTACCTTCCTAACCGATACTGCTGTTACTCGCACTGCCCGATTTATTGTTCGATACGTATCTAATATCTTTGACATCCCTGATTCTTCTGACTCTTTTAACTAGTGTTTTAGGGAAAAAAAAATCAATTTGGTAATATATCCCAATATTTCAATTGGCAATATTTATTTTGATTTAAAATGCTGCCAAGACGATATTTAATGAATCATTTGTGAGTGTCCTTCAGCGTCTGACTCTTGTTTCCACCTTAACCCCACAGCGCTAGTTAGCATCATAGCACATTTTGAGCAGCTCTACACCACACCATAAGAAGATTTTGCGAGAACCAGTTTGAGTTAAATTTTCAAATCTCATATATCACCCTTTAGGTTTTTGTTGTTATAAGACAAGAACTACAAAGTATGAATTAGTTTTTTTTCTAGTATACTCTTTAAAAAAAAGTGAAAAAGTTGTTCTGGTAAAGTCTTGGGATATATCATGATATGTATCGCATTGTGAGACATGTATCAAGAATATGTATTGTATTGCCAATACACACCCCCTACTTTTGACTCTTATATGGTGTTAGGGTCAAACCTCACTCATTTGACATTTAAATCTAACTTTGACACAATTTTTTGCCCTTAAATTGCACGTTTTCTATAAAAAGGCATCCGATTTACACATTTCTAAAATTTGATAAAATTTCACAAGTTTCACATTAAAAATTTTTTCACATTACTAAAATTCAAACAATTATCAAGCAATTTTTTATATTTCAATATAAGACTTATTATATTGGACCTTATTAGATATTATGGACCATAATGTTCAGATCAAAGAACATCATTTTAAAATGAAATACGGGTTTGGTTTAATCCCATTAAAACATAAAAAATAAAACAATAAAAAGTTTTCCTGATTTTGTGCATTTTTATTAAAGGGTGATCACATTTAACACATTCTGCATGTTAATTCACGAGGAGAACTGTGGCAAGTTTTTTTCTTGAAAGTATGATAACCTCAAAAAAAAAAAAAGAAAAAATTAATAAAAAAGATACAAAGTTGGCAGTTCATCTGCACAAAACCATGACATTATTTTACTATGATCTGATTGGCTGAAAGAAACGGGAAAAGAAAGTAGAGCAAATAATTTTCTGACTCAATTATGACAAAAAAAAAGTCAAGTAATAAATATAATTAACAGTTCCACACGAAGCACATGAAAAAAGCAGCAGAGAAAACACTCAATAAAATCCATAATCATTTGAAAAAAGGCCATTAACTTTAAGTCCAAAGTCGTTTTCCCTCAATTCACTAATTAAATGTATGCGCACGAGACTCGGTTTGAGCGTAAATTAAGAAAATACGGTCCTGTGAGGCACACGTCACAACAGCAGCTTTAATACTCAACACTTCACATGAGGAAATCACAAGTTTTACTATGTAAACACAGACAGGAAATAATAAGATTTATTTTTAAATCCAGTGAGCAATGCAAAGACGTCAAAGGAAGACACCTATCACTTCAGTTCATTTGCTCTAAAGTCAAAAGTAAATTCAAGTATGTAACGGTAAAGCTTTTGAGAAAGATGTAAGTATATTGGCTTAAACTACTCAGACTATCTTTATGATTAATAATCTACAAATATCCTATCATTTTATTAGCTAATGTTGTGATATCACAACATGTTGTAGTCACAACAAATGGAAGCACAAATTAGACAATTGATATGGGAGTTTTTTTGTTTTTTTTACCCATAATTCAAAGCAATAAGCAATTCTCAAATTATAATGTCATTTACAATTTGACCTAAGAATTTAAACAAGAATTTTGCAAATTAGATTTCAATATGAAAAACTACAATTCAATCTTAAAAATGTAAAAAATAAAATTTTAAATGGCATTTTGTCATAGGTTTTTGGTACCATAATTTAAAAAAAATGCAATGTATAATTCAGTTTTAAAGTTTAAAGTTTATTTAAAGGAACTTAAACCTATTTTTACACTTTAATTTATCATCAAGTTTGTGTCAAAATTCAAAAGAAATTGCAAAACAGCGCCCCCTGGTGTATGCATTTTCATTTGCATGGCATTGCTTATTCCAACCACTGACTGTTTATATGAATTGGACATAATATGGTGTTGACATCACCCTATGGGGCCTTAACAGTCACTTCCTGATACATCTACTGCCATGTTGCACGATTGCAGCAGTGTGACGGCGATTAATCCGAGTCGGTCCGAGTCACGTTTTTAGAAGGAACTACTGTCGCCAAACATGAGTGAGCTTCTTCTGGCTTGTTTGAAGTCCTCACTCCTTCCATTGAAAGCAGCTCAGAGGAATCTGTCAATCAATCGTTCGAGGTGGGGGCCAGCAGCAGCCACATACTTTTACTGAGGCATCTAATTGGTCAGTTTAAAACCTAAATAACTTGCAATAGAGGAAGATAGAATTAAGAAATAGGATAAGAAAGAACGTGCTAAGAATGAGTCGGAGACGGAATGGTTATACTGACAAATAAAATAACCGAGAAATAGAATAAAGTCTATTGGACTTTGGCCTTCTTGCAACCACCAGGTTCTTCCAATTTGGAACATGAGAGGGGAAGGGTTGAGCAGTCCATCTTTATACGGTCTATGATTCAAACCCATTTTCACTCTCATCTTGTCATATATGGATCTGTTGTTAGGGCCCTCTGTACGCCACTTGGACGTTTTGGGTGTCCCCAACTTGTTGTTTTTTGACGTGCTGGCTCTTCCCATTAAATCAAATCAGGGGTCCCCAACCCTTGGGACATTGTACTGGGCCAAGACCAGATTGATACCCTAACCCTAAACCGGTACTGGTTCCGCATCCTGATGGTTGGGGACCTGTGATTTTAAAAAGAACAGCCAGCACATCAAAAAACGACGATATGGGGACACACAAAAGCTTATTCAAACTGAGAATACAAACTGTCAAATTCATCAGAGCAGGGCCCATCTGCAAAAATTTCCTTTTCAATGACCAATAAAAAACATTTAAGAAAACTAAACACACCAATAGAATTTTCAGCTTGAAAAAAAGAGCTATCAGCTCATAAAATTAGCTACAATGTTTAGGGCTATGACTGAATTTGTTGCAGCTCTAAGGAATTGCAAAATCAAATTACAAATTGAAAGGTCATTTGAGAATTGCATATCCTTCTGAAGTATGGGTGAAAAAACTTCCATGAAATGACAGAAATATAACCATTTCACAGTCCTGTCATTTCTTTAAAGAACATGTTTTTTTTTTAATTTTGGTATCAGGAACTTTAGACTTAAACTAAAAAGAGATTCAAACACCTTGTCTAATATTAGTCTGTTACCAAGTCCAGGTAAAGATGACCTCATCAGGTCAAAAATAACAATTAGGAAAAAACTTCACACTATTTGTGTCACTTGGGGTGAAATTTCTTTTAGTTTTTCTGAAGTTTGAAGCGAGAGCTTTTTAGGCCCCGCTGCTCTGTGGTCTCTTGAGCTGAGCAGTGTATTTCAGAGAAGTCTCAGATACCAGCTGCACCTCCAGGATTGAGAAGATGGAAATGACCTGACAATAGAAAGACAAAAAAAAATGTAATTTAGTATGAGTCTATATATATATATATATATATATATATAAAAACAAGAATTGCTGGGGTCTGGGGTTTAAACTGTCTCACCTGTTCAAAAGGGGTACCCTCTGGGTCTTCTGGCAACCAAACCAGAGTGAGCTCAGCCTTCTTCCCCACCTGATGAAATCTGAAAGACTTCAGGCCTTCAGTGGACTACATGAGCAGAAAAAAAAACCCATTAGAAACTAACTTTGTGTTGTAATACTCAATATTTGTTTTTTTTCTTGTAGACATAATAAGACATTTTTGTGAGTAAAACAAAACTTG
Organism: Oryzias javanicus; assembly: GCA_003999625.1. Lineage (NCBI taxonomy): Eukaryota > Metazoa > Chordata > Actinopteri > Beloniformes > Adrianichthyidae > Oryzias > Oryzias javanicus. The sequence continues at coordinate 16,006,748 of CM012453.1, forward strand.
TTCACAATGCCTCTATATTCTGTGATACCAGTGAAACAGTGGCAGCTGACCTTGCAGTAGATGCGCTTCTGAACAGCATACTTGAGGACTAGCACATCGAAGGACTGGTCCAGCACCTTCATCACTATGGCTGTAGAGTTCAGTGGACCACAAGCCTGTGAAAAAGGGCACTCATAAAATACTAAAGACTTTTATCAAGTTTCTAACAAAAGTTACTTAATTTCTACATCACTGCTAAGGCTGATTGTTCTCCATCATTGGTCCTGAACCTTCAACAGGATACATACTGGTCTAATGTCAAACAGTTTTTTTAACGCTGAAGATTGATTTTGATTTTTTTTTTTTTGCTTTCATTTTACCTTTAGAGGGTAATGTTCATCTTTATTCTCTGTAAAATATCTACAGCTGCTTTAAACTATATTAGTATGCTAGATTTTGAGTTGGAACCATTAAAATAGGATATAGATGTTTCCTTAACCTATAACAGTCTAAGTAGAGGCTAAAAAAAAAAAAATCAGACACCTACTACTACTTCAAAAAGGTACTAAAAATCGGTATTTTACAAATATCTACCATTTGAACAACTTTACTAGCAGCATCCTCCTAACATTAGCCAGTCGGTTGCTGAATATCAGACCTTATTATTATGGTTTGTCGGACTAAAAATATTGCAATAAATCAATTTTTTGAGTAAAGATTCCTGATTTCTGTCTGTTTAATACAACTTCCTCAAAAGCTCTTCTTCTGTTTCTTCACTGGCTCTTTTCCACCAATAGGAACTTTCCAAATATGTATATATATTTTTTCACTTAATAAAAGTTAAATATCTTTAAGAAAGCAGCTGATTCATTTTTGATATGCGACTGATCGACTTGCCATCCATCACGAATACGTTGGATTTGGTGGGGAGAATCTGAATTTTCCAAAAAAAAAAAACTGAATTCAAAATCAGAATACATATAAAACAGAACCCCTGCTTTCAATCACAGTTAAAGTGTTTTAGTTATTCTAACTTTCCCTTTCAAAATAGATGATACTGACAGGAAAGAACATTAAAAGGTGGTGATGGTATGGTTTGTTTGCTCACACTCAGAAACACTCCAAAGAAGAGGTCAATGCTGAGCTCCCCGGCTCTCTTAGCCATCATCTTCTTGTTGTTGCAGTGTGTCGCCTGCTTTTCCATTTCTTCTGCTGATATCTCTAAAGGTGGCCCGCATTCTGCACACAAACAGTGACATCAATGGAAGTTATTCAAGAGAAAAAATCCATCTATTCAACAAGGTGGTTTATTAAAATTGCTAATTTTTAAAGAAAAAAAAAAAAAGAAGCAGCACATACTGAGTGAAGCCGCCAACAACCGGTGCACTATGATATCGGCATAACGTCTGATAGGGGAGGTGAAGTGCGTGTAGAGAGGAATGTTTAGAGCAAAGTGTTTGAAAAGTTGTTCATTCTTCAACACGCCTGAACAGAAGTAAAGCGCCATCTGGGAAACAAAACAAAAACACAAGGAGAAAACATTTAAAACCACAACAAAAGAAAGAAAGAACTGAAGTGGAAACCCAGACTTGGTTCTGACCTGCATTGGTCTGGAGCACAGGTGTGTCAGCACTTCCTTTCGCGCGCCAGAGTACTCATCCTCAGAAAGCATGTTGAGACTCTTCTGCATGTCACAATAAAAGTATTAAAAAAGAAAAGTTGTTATTCCTATTTTTTAATTCTGGATTTTTTTTAATGTCATTAGTAAATATTTAACTGTAATCTTTGTTACGAGTGCGTACCTGTAAGCCTCCAGAAGTGGCCACATCGATGTCGATCCCCAGCTGGCAGCACATCTCCTTAAGTTCTTCCATCATTTTAACTTTGGGAGGAGGGTGACGCCGTAGGAGGGCCAAGTTGGGGAATTTGCGATAAATGTGTTGTGCTGTGGCAATGTTAGCCAACAACATGAACTCCTCTACCAGCCTGAAAGTCCAAATGCATCCAGAAAGTCAGAGATGTTTCATAAGAATAAAAAAACACAGCTGACTAAAGAAGGAGTTTTTCTGATGCAGAAGACGCTCACTTGTTACTGTCTTTGTACTCGTAAATGTGACAGCCATTCGGCATCATGGTTTCTTTGTTGAGGGTGAAAGAAAGCTTCATCTGAAAAGTAAAAATATATAAAATATGAAGACCACAATTGGAACAATTTATTTGTTCTAAATGAATCAAACCAAAAAAACTTAGCAAAATAAAACTCTCTTAAAGTCAATATAATAATTCTTATTTTCCTTACAATAAGAGATATTATTTATTATTTTGACTAATAACTACTGGAAACCTTTCGGCAAAAGGAAATCACCAGAAGACTTAAACGTTACATTTATTTTTTTCTTTTATTCTTTTAGTACAAAAACATAATTTCCTGACTTCAAACGATAACTTATAACCTGAAAAAAACATGGCTGAATTATGAAGGCATGTAAACAAAAAAGACTAATGAAAGTAATTGGAACACCCAAACATAAATTAATACAAATCACAGATGACAGTTGAGCTTTAAAAACCCAAAACGATCTATAATGTTAAAAGTACTCTTAAAGGACTAACACAGAAAATAATTAAACATTGATAAAATATTCTTTAAAAAAGTAGTGCAGTAAAACTTAACAGTTTTGGACATACAAGAGACAGAGAAGATAGCAGTGCCAACCTGTTCTAGTCTTAAGGCATCATCTGAGAAGCGCTTGCGCCGGAGGTGCGTGGCGATGGAGTGCAGATTGAGGACGGCTTGATGAATCTCGTCGATGGGATGCTCAGGGTCCATGTTCTCCGGAAGCTCCTCTGGAGAGAACAGCTTGTCGGGAGCCTCAATCAGACTCTGAGCGTGGTTGTAGCTCAGTTTCACACAAGAGCGAATTACAGAGCGGCCAAACCACTCGCTGAGAACCTGAAAGAAGGGCAGGTAGATTAGACAAAGACATGGGAAAGATTTTTTTTTTAAGACAGAAATGTCCCTTGAAAATTTTTTTTTTAATTTTATATATACATAAAAAAACAAAAATAGAAGCTTCTTGCTCCCTGTAAATGTTTAATATTTCAATTTAGGTGTGCCCCAAAGCTCTGTATTGGGACCCATCCTCATCATTATTATTGTTTTCTGCTTGGCAACACCTTTTTTTGCTTCACTTGATAACAACCAGGTTCTTTGTGCATAAAAAACATCTTAAACCCTGCTTTCCCACCAACTAGTCAAAATTAAATCCTTGCTAAATCGAAATTTTGCCAAATTAAATTAGATTAAACCTGAACTCTAAAGCACATCTGAAATCTGTGGTGTGAAATGATAATTTCTATTTATTTGTGACTACACACTGCTTGTTTTTTCACTACAAATTTTTGCATAAACATATTATTATAATCTCTTCTGTGAAAATGCTTTAAAAGTTACTTTTTGAATAACGTTATAATATTTGTTGGATGGAGCTATTAGTTTATGAGCACATGCCTCTCCCTCAGGTGAGAGTTTCCAGATCACGGAGAAGGTGAGTCTTTCAACCAGAGGGTTCAGACTGCACAGGGTCTCACACAGCAGTGGAGGAAGCATTGGAATCACCTGAACGGTGACAAAACAACTAATTAAAAGTTTTGTCAACAGAAAAATCTTACTTTTGGTCAATAAGAAAAAAAAATCTCACCCGCTGAACCATGTACACACTGGTTGCTCTTTGGCTTGCAGTTTCATCTAGAGCAGTGTTTTCCTTCACAAAATAGCTGACATCTGCTATGTGCACTCCTACCTCAAAATTACCTGTGGAAAAACAAAACAAAAACAAAACACAGTTTGAAAATCGTTTTGTTAGTTTTCCTGGATGTTATAGAATTTACCTCACAGAAAACATCTCCACCTAGTGGTAAAGAGAGATACAAAAAAAAAACAAAAACAAAACCCTGGTACAGTAAAAATATACTGCTGCTGATGCCTCTAGACTAGAGCAAAGTCTTTTTAGTCTATAAATTTATAGGAAAGTATTTTCATTTACTTTCCTTGTAGAAAGTATATTTGTTCAATTCACTTTCAGAGAAGAAACATGAATATCTGGTTCTGACATTTTTCTTTTAGTTAGGCATACTAGTATTTGATAAAATAAAGAAAAAACAAACAGCTTCAAACAGTGCCGCAGACCACTGGGTCTGCTCTAGTGGCGGCTCTGTTAGGCCGTGTGCAGATGCAGTGGTAACACTGGTGGGTGGCGCCTCTCCTCCTACATTTCACACTCTATCCATCACGCCACAAACATTTTTTGACTGGGAATGAATATTCACACATGATTAGAGTGAGATTAGGGTTACAATATTGTGGGGCAAAAAAGTATTTAGTCAGCCACCTTTTGTGTAAGTTTTCTCTCTTAAAAAGATGACAGAGGTCTGTAATTTTCATCAAAGGTTTAACTCAACTATGAGAGACAAAATGAGGGAAAAAACCCCCAGAAAATCTCAATGTGTGATTTTTAAAAATAATTTATTTTTAAATTATGGTGGAAAATAAGTATTTGGTCACCTACAAACAAGAAAAAATTCCTGAAACTTCTTCTGTAAAGGATCCTCTGTCCTCCACTCGTCATCCTGTATTGATGGCACCTGTTTGAACTCGTTATCTATATAAAATACACCTGTCTACAACCTCTAACAGTCACATTCTAAACTCCACTATGACCAAGACCAAAGAGCTGTCTAAGAACACCAGAAACAAAATTGTTGACCTGCACCAGGTTGGGAAGACTGAATCTGCAATATGTAAGCACCTTGGTGTGAAGAAACCAACTGTGGGAGGAATTATTAGGAAATTGAAGACAATCTCCCTCCTTCTGGGGCTCCCTGGAAGATCTCACCCCATGGGGTCAAAATTATCACAATGTTAAGTAAAAATCCAAGAACCAGACAGGGGACCTAGTGAATGACCTACAGAGAGCTGGGACCAAAGTAAGAAAGACTACCATCAGTAACACACTATGCCTCTAAGCAGAGACTCGTGTTCTCCTGCTAAAGCCAGTAGGCAAGGCAAGTTTATTTGTATAGAACATTTCATGTACAGAGACAATTCAAAGTGCTTTACATAAAGTACATGTGCAGGCCCATCTAAAGTTTGCTAGAGAGCATTTGGATGATCCAGGAGAGGATTGGGAAAATGTCCTTTAGTCAGATGAAACCTAAATAGAACTTTTTGGTAAAAAAGCTACTGTTTTGAGGAGAAAGAATACAGAGTTGAATCCACTATACCACTGCAACACCATACCTACTGTAAAGCATGGAGGTGGACACATCATGCTTTGGGGCTGTTTTTTACAATGAACCACAGCGGGGGACCAACTCTCTTGAACCAGCGTTCACTAAAAAGAGTATGAACTATAGAAATCAAGTTTTTTTTGCTTCTGTCGAAAATGGTCAGTGTGTTACTTCCAAATCGATCTGGCCAACATGATGGGATTGGACACACTGGCATTTGAAAGACCAAATGGTTGAACTTCAGGTTTCAAAGGTCTTCCTGGTTTTTGAAATATCTGATAACCTAAATTAAGTGTGTTTTTGTGAAGGTGTTACAAGAACACAATTAATTATGCATATGTTTGTATAGAAGTAAGCTTTCATTATCATATTATTGGTACTGGGTAAAGATAAACGCCACTCACCATCTGGGAGCTGTTTACAGGACAGAGCATCATCCAGATCTCTGGCAGTCGGAGGGTCAATCGTGAAGATGCATTCCTTCCTTAAAATGGACAACAACTATGTGAAGCTCATCCACATTTAGTGAGAAAACAAATCAAACGGGTCTATCAAGTGTTTCAATGTTTTAGGATCTTCACCTCAGGTCTCTCCTCTTCTCCAGCTCCTCGGGTGGGATTTCATATTTTTTTTTGCTAGGAAGGCATTCCAACACCTCATCTGAGAAGTCAGAGAAATCCACGCCGTGCTCAATCAGGATGCCCTCTGTTTCTGGCTCGATTTCTCCAGCTTGACCAAGTGTCTTAGTGAGTTGACTAAAATAAAAAAACTTGATTTAGCAGACTAAACCCGTCATTAAAGTTTCTCCTTATCGTATTTATTCACCCTTGTGCGAAGGTGCTGTCGGCTGTCCAGTCAGTGATCCGACAGATGAACAGAGTGGTAGCGTAGACCTCGGGATGGATTTTAAAGTCTTCAGGACAGTCTGACAGAGGGACGTTGATTCGAGGCACTCGATGGTCCACGGGGGAGAACAAGGCAAAGGTTTTGTCCGGTAAGAACTTGAGATGGCCGGACACAGCTCGGGAGTGATTCTTCTCAACAATGTAAACCACCTTAAAGGAATGAGATAAGAAGAGTGATTGTTTTGGGAAAAAAAATCGAACCAATTAAGTTCGGAAACAGATCACTGAGCTAAGGAACAGAAGATTTTGTGTTAAGCTCGAGTTAATAATAGTTTTGAAGCTCACTTTAGCAGTTTTTTGAAGTGTTTTTTCATTGGTCGGTGGTGTTGAATCTTCCAGAGGTTTCCCAGCTTTCATCACACAAGAGAAAATATTAAAAAGACAAATCTTTGCTGTATGTAGCACAGTTGCACGTCTTCTCATGGTACCTGTGTCAGTGAGAGCCATGTTTTGACATTTGTCAACAAGCTCATTACACTCGCCATCCGTGTGGGGATCGGGGACTCGGTTCTTGTTCCGAGTCGATTCCATTGAGGTTTCGGATTCACTCGCTCCATCGCAGTCTGCATCCGACTTTACCACCTAAACGAACAACTTTCCATCATATTCTATATTTTTAGAGTGCAGTGTAAGATAATCGTAGGTGGTTACCTTCCACTGCTCTTGAGGCAGAAGTTGCACCACCACCACGTCTCCATTCAGGGCTCTGTTACGGGCCTCAACTCCATCCAGAAAAATATCCCACGTACCATCCTGCAAACAGAAAACACTGGCTCGTTTTCTGACAAACATTCTCAGACAGGCAGGATGAGAAGAACTTTGAACAACTTACAGGAGATGGGATGAAAGCTTCATGGAACTTCCTGGGGTTAATTCTTAACTGACCCTACGAGAAAAATATATGTATAAGTCAGTGTTTTCATTTTTCCGTTTAAAAAGGTTACTTGCTGTCCAAATTCTTTTGTTTTAAAAAAAAAAAAGAATACATTTGAAGGAAATAAAAGATTATAGATTAGACCTTTAATAAATGCAAAGCAATAGAACAACAGGAAGTCTTATTTTGCAATATAACTTTTTTCAAAAGGACCATAGACGCAAAAATCATGATTTCATTCGAGGCGTTCCAGTCAGACTAGCATTTTAGGTTAACTTTGTTGCTGAGCTCAAACCTGAATAAGTTCTCCTCGTTTGAGACCGTGGGAAACGTCCTCCAACGTCATGTAGGGTTCAAAGATTTGCTTCTTTGATCCTCCTCGCCCTTTGTTCTTACACTTGTCAGCTGGAGAGTTGGTAGTGGAAGGGGGAAAAGATTTCAGTAAGTAATTTAAAAAAACATTGTGTCTTAAAGAAAACATATTGAGGATATATTTAAGTTGAAATAACTGGGTGGGTTTTTGACTAGAAGGTGAGAGCTATGGCTAACCCTCTAGATCTTACTGGTCCTACAGCAACAACTGACAGGCTTTTTTAAGGGGCTGTTTGACACAAATATGTCCCCCCCCCAAAAAAAAGACCCCCAAAAAAACCCCAAAAATAAAAATAAACTAAACTAAAACGTAAAACATACTAAAGCAAAAATAAAATTATCCAAAAAAAACTAGCCCAATACAAGCCAATGGGTCACATTGGGTTGTATTGCAATATTTTTTTTTCCCCGACTGTTCTTATTTTTTTAGAAACAATGTGTGAGACTTAACGTGAGTTTATGTTTGTTCCTTGGTGGTTGTAAATAAAGTCCAACAGGAATCCATTAGTTTATATTTTTCTCTTACTGATGGCAAAATATGGTGGATGTAATGTTATCGAAAATGTCTCAAAGTGAATTAATCACTGATTAACTTTGGGGCATTTTTTTTAGAGGGGGCAGTTTTGAACTGACTTTAAGCTGCAAAATAGAGACTATCTATGCTACTGAGAAATAATATCTACAGAACCTCCAACTTATTGTTCAAATAAATGTTGCCTATCATATCAAGTTGCTTGTTTCTTTTTTTGGCTTAAACATTTGGTGTATAGAGAAGTTTGTTTGCATGGTTGGAAATGTTTTTATCTCTTTATTAACAAAGATTAGAATCATTGTTTTAGTTTAATTTAAATCTATTTAGCTTTATTTAAAAAAAAATATTAGCTCCCCGTCACCACAAAAAAAAAAAAAGGAAAAAAAAAAAATGGTGTTACCAGAGTTTTACCTGCTAATATTCTAGGTTAACAAGATTTTGATACAACTAAAAATTGACCAAAACTTTTTAATCTTATGTTGGGGTCCTCAAATACGTGTTTAACTCTCTATCACAAGTGCAGCAAGAACACTTTTGTTTCAACATCAAATAAATGTGATGTTGATGTTTTCTTATCTAGTTAATTTTTTCGAGTCATTTTTGCAGATATCTTAAGCAAAAGCTCTCAGGTAAAAATAAATTGTATCCTATTTAAAGAATCTTGTATTTAAGCTTTTTTAAAGAGAAAAATGTAATGACTCACCTCTGGGATTCTGCTGGTTTTTGTTTTTCATCTCTACTGCCTGAGGATCAGCTCCAGTTTTGAAAATTCCCTCTTGGTTTCTATCCTGGTCGAACTCCTTCTGCTGCATTTTTTTTCTGCTCTTCTTCCCCTTGTCCTGCTCCTGCACACCAGCAAAGTCTTTTTTAGGAGAAGGCATTTTGGCACCAGCGGCCTGAACCTCCTTCGGTGCAGCATCTCTGTTCGACTCTTTGTTTTTCTTTTGCTGCTTCTGGTGCTTTTTGGAGTGGGAGGGTTTTACAGAGCCGAGCTCCTCCCCAGACTCAATGTCTGCATCCTGGCTGGTGGCCGTGTCCCTTCTCTGTCCACGCCGCTGCACGTCAGGGACCCCTTGTTTCCTTTCAACCTCCTGAGCGCCGCTACTGCTCAGTTTCTTCATGTATAGAGACAAGGACTCTTTGGCTGTCACGATGGGAGGCGAGAAGTCACTGGAATCGGAGAAATCGCGAGGTACGTGGTCCACTTTTTGTGGCGGTACGGTCAGACTGTCACTCTGAGCTTCGAGCCCCGCGGTTCCCTCCTTTTTGAGGACAGAGTCCTTTCCAAACTCCTCTAAAAACGCACTGAACTTGCCAGTACGGTGCTGGCTAAGAAGCCGAGCGTAGGCGTCTTTTTGACGGGGAGAGCGCAACTGATTCTGGTTGCGCTTCGGCTCTCGATTAAAGTTGGGCTTTTTGCCCGGCCGCGGGGAATCCATGACGGAATCCTCAAAAGTTAATTATCTGAAAACAAAAAGTAAACATGAGTGATGCTGTTAAAGATACTACTAAATCTAAACGTCCACGTACACTATGGCTATGTCCAAACTCTTTCCCTACTGTAGATATAAAACTGATTGTTAATAAAAACAAATTATAATAGATTGAATTTCAAACTGTTAAACGCAATGCATTGTGGTCAATATTCACCAATATATTGAGTATCGATGCCCGCTGCTTTTTCGCGGAGACCTATAGGAAGTTTCTAGGCCACTAGATTTTGGAATTATTGGTTATGTCTACATTTTTCACGACTTTAGTGCACTATAGTGTGCTTGCTGTTTTTAAAGGGCAGTCAGAACCTACAATTCCACAATCCAGTATTCTAGAAATTTCCCAGAAACTATCTGGGGAAAAAAAAAAAACAGTGAGCATCGATGCTCACTAGATTGGTGAATACAGACCACAATGCATTGTGTTTAGACAAATTTTTCATGTGAAAAATTTTTTTTTTTTCATGTATTTATATAAACAATGAAAGTTTTTTATATCAAAACAAATCAGACTAATATAAAATCTTTGTAAAATGTTCATATGTATTAGGTTTTCACTTCAAGAAATTAGTGACGTTATATTTGCAGCTAAAAAAAGTAGTATGGTGTTTGGATTGCTTTGAAAATCCAGGGCACTAGATAGTCCCACACAATAGGTTTTTTAGTAGTTAGGGAGTAGGGAGGGAATTTGGGCATAGCCATAGATTTGAACACCCCAAAAAAAAATGGCGAGCGTGAAGGAATTAGGACACAGCGCATGTTCTCAATGAGCAGGTTAATATTTCAGAATTATTCTGGTTTATTTGTCTTAAAATATATTCTGTATAAATACTATCAGCATCCAATGAGCTCAATGGAAGGTTGATGTTTGTCTGTGTTGTAGCTGCTGCAATGCGAGAGCAACTTTGACATTTTCCTTCTGATTCATTTTTGTAAAAGAAAGCCAAGAAACTATTATCTCTCTACTAATGTTTGGATGACACATTATTACATTTTTAATACACACAGAAAAAAGTCCAATGAGACGTTCATGTGTTGTGAGAAAAATAATAAATCTAGTAATCTAATAAATGGGTTTTTTCCACACATGATTTCAAATTTGGATATTACGATTAAAAATCCCCAGAAATGTAAATATATTCTAAGTTTCCTTTGTCTGGGTATCTTGTCCATTATGTCCATGACCCTCGTCTCTGGTCCTCTATAAAGCTTCCTTCCAGCTTGTTTCAACCTTAGCCTTTGACCAACACAATCATTGTCTCTCCACTCTCTTGTACATCTTTCCTTTCATTCTTGCTTTCCTCCACCTATTCCTCTGACAGCAACCTTCAACACTAAAAGAGTCCTTCAGGCCGATTTCTGTCCAACCAAAACTTGCAAAATCTCACTTCACCCTTAACTTTGTATTTAAGTCACTGTTACTATTATGCCACATATAAATTAACTATTTGGTTTTGCAATAATCAGTAACAATTTTAATGGAATATTTTTTTCAAGGTGAAATTTATTTTTACCTTTGACAAAAGCTCAAATGAACTCAAATTTATAAATTGAAACCCTGTCCGAGATGGGACAATCCTACTGCAGGAAATGTACTCCAGTTAAAAGTTCTAAACAGCACAAGACAAAAATAGCATTTTATACCTTAAGTCTACTTACTTTTTACACATACTAATTCTATAATAATAATAAATTTTATTTATATAGCGCTTTTAAAAGACACTCAAAGACGCTTAGGTAATTCTGTTACCTGAATTTAAAAAATTGGTTTATCATTCAACAGAAAAAAATGAAGCATTAATAAATTCATGTTTACAATATTTATACATGTATACAATATTTTTAAGTCTTCATTCTTGCTTAGAATTGTATTTTATTTTTCTTAAATACAATCATTAAATTATACATTTCCCCTTTTTATCGATAAAGTTTTGTTTTTTAAATTTTGCAATTTGAACATTTTAAATGTTAGTAATTGTTTTTCTTTATTACTTAAGTGCAGCGAATGTTTGAAATATCGATCATGTATCCACCTTATCCCGATGACTTCATGTAGCTGAATCAAAAACTTAATCATTGTAAAGAAGTTATTTTTCAACATTTTCCTTTCTTTAGGGAAAATCAATTTGTCAGAGGTCTCTGATCTGATGCCTGATGGTCCTTCACAATAATCTGAGCAGGCACAAGGGGCTAAACTATCAGCTTTCGCAGTTTTGTTTGTGTGGCAGCAGTTTCATTTTGTGAGAAAATGACGCGGGTCAGTTCAGTCCAGGAATATGAAAGCTATCTGGTGGTGGGTTGGTTAGAATATTGAACCTACATATCTTTGTGCACATCTTAACATTTTAAGGATTTTTTTGTGATGTAAGAGACGACTGTAAAATAAACCGAAAGATTTATATTTTTTAGGAATTACATAATTATAATCCCTATTGTTATATATTTACTGTCCAGCCAGCGGTTGGAGTCGGTTCAAACTCCAGCTAGCACTTCATTCACAGAGACCTAAAGCTAAAACAGCGGCTGAACAACATAAGCAGACTGTTTCAAACAGCTAGCTTTCATTGTTATAATAAAAAAAGGGAAAAGAATGGGGTATAAAGTACAAAAACAAAACTTGAATAATTACCTTTTTCCCTGCACCGAAGCTTGTGTAAGAGTAGCTCGTGTCGTTCAAAACAAGTGTCTGCGGAAATGTTCTTCGTTGGACCTGTGGCGGAGGTTGAAAGCCAGTTTAGATGAACACCCTATAGCACTCTAGTGGATTGGAGGTGTAACTACATGTTATTTAAAGAATAAAATAAAATAAAATAAAATAAAATAAAATAAAATAAAATAAAATAAAATAAAATAAAATAAAATAAAATAAAATAAAATAAAATAAAATAAAATAAAATAAAATAAAATAAAATAAAATAAAAGTCAGCAAGGTAAACTAGAAAATCTAAAAACACATTTTAATACACTAAAGCCAACTTTGGGGGAAACCTGTATACATCGTTAATCATCACGTCCGAAGTAATTATGCAGTTGCATCACTATTGGTTTTGTCCCAATACAAGCCCAAACTCAAACATAATTGTTGAATAAAAACAAAAATGAAAAAATCCTCAAGATGGCAGCAAAGACAATGTTCTTTTTTTTGGTTGTTACTTAAATTCTGCTGTGTGGGTCAGTTGTGTAATCAAGATATTTGGATATGTTCAAGGCAAAAAATATCTGAATGTTTTAGCATAAACAAAAGAAAAACTTTTTAAGAAAGACTCACAACCTCATGATTAGGTTAGAAGCATAATTTGCACAATTGGTGCTTCTTACACAAGATAACTTGCGAAAGCTTAGAATGAGGAAATATCGAGATGAGCAAATAAGCATGTCAAATATAATTTCATCAAAAACAAAGCACTAAAATCCAACCAAAATGTCTCACTTGACACTAATGTGGAAGAAACTACTGTTGTACCAATAGACCTGCATAAATCACTGGGTTTAAACTACCAACTCCATCGGTTTGAGTTTTAAATTCAAATTCAAATTCAAATTGATTTTATTTATATAGCACCTTTCCAGTTAAAAACAGCTCAAAGTGCTGTACATAAAACAAATACAAGAAAAACTATACCCCACACATGCAGTAATATAAAAACATAAGCCCCTCATAACAATAAAAACAGAAACAAACAGATAAAAAAGCAGAGCAAACAGATCACTGAGGAGCAACCTGAAGGCGCTGTACACCCTGTCCTCCTATTGGCTGGACTGTCAGCATCCAGGCAACATGAGGCACGCCCCGCTCATCCCCAGCACCTCCAGCTCGACGCCCCCAGTGTTACTTTTAATTTCTGTCATAAAACCAAATGTCTAATAATTTATATATGTGTGTGATAGAAAGACGCAATGGAATCGGAAATTTGCTTTGCATATCAATCATGAAAAATGAGGGCTTACTGGGCTGGTGGGATTCGGGTTCAGGGGTAGGTGACTGTTCCCACATCACAGAATAGAAGGTCCCTTTGAACGTGCTTTTTACCCCCTCATTTTCCACCGTGATAACGCTTTGAGGGTTGATGTCATATACCTCTTCCGCAGATTTCAAAATAGTTACAATCATCAGAGGGACTGTTTGACTGCACTCTCTGTGAACTGTGACGACGTGCCTAAACAGAGAGCTCGAGTACCCTCCATTAAAACTTCCAAAAATGGGGTCTTTCTTCATTATAAAGACTGGACAGCATGGTGCATAGGAAGAACAGTTGACTTCTGATTAGTGGATCACAAGTTCCATTCCTGTTCTGTGCACTCATGTGCTGAAGCGTCCTTGAGCAAGATATTAAAACCGAACATTGCTCCTGGTGGTTATAGGTTGGCCAGTGTGTGGTGGGCGCTGGTGTTCGGCAGTCAACACACTATCAGTATGTGAATCTCATTGGGAAAGGGTTAACGGGACTGTTACTGCTTCACCCTCAGCTGCAAACTGCCCCAATGTGTTATTTTAGAAATTGTATGTTTTTGTTTTCTTTTATTAATTGGATTTTATAGCTGTTTTTAGACCAATCCTATAATTTGTGAACAACTAATATATGTATTGCCACTTTCAAAAACTTTTTGAATATACATGATGATATGACAGATAAATATTTTATATTTTTGATTCTTTTGGGTGTAGGCCTTGAATAAGCCTTTTTGGATTTTTGCCTCTCCCTGTACTATACTGGACTTTTATTTTAATGAATCCTTGTTATGTATTTAACTTATGCTAAACAATAAACAATACATACTGGAGGTCTTGGCTCCATGAAGACAACAAGACAACATCCTCTGCATAGAGCAGAGGGGAAATCATGTGGTCCAGAATTCAGCTTCCCTCCAACCCCTGGCTGGACCTAGAAATTCCATCCATAAAGACAATGAACAGAACCGGTGTTAAAGGGAAGCCCTGCTGGAGTCCAATATGCAGTGGGAACAGGTCTGACTTACTCCCAGTTATGTGAAACAAGCTACTCTTCAGGTGAGACTTTCAGTAAGGCTCCCCAGACCCCACAAGGTGCCCGGGTCTCCTCCAAAAATAGCACTACCTGCTTGTGAGCTGAATCTGAAATTCAATTTGATTCTGTTGCTATTTTTTCTTTAAATTACACCTACATTTACATAGATTTAAAAAAAATAAAATAAAAAATTCTTAAAAATATATTCATGATACATAAACTTTAGATAAGTTTAGGTGACCTCTGACCTACACCAGTTCAAAGATCATTAATTTAGTCAAAAATGCTGCAGATTTGGTCATTGGTTCAAAATGTGAAAAGATTTATTTAAAAATGTGTAAGTTGATAATATTTCATAGTTGATAAGAATGGTACAAAAGAATGAAAATGGGACATTTTTCCCATGAAATGTAAGTTATCATCTGAAAATTGAACAATTACTGAGATAAATAAAGAGCAGAATATTGATATGTGTTTCTTAGCTTGTCGTCATTGTTGATAATTATAATGAGAAATCAGTGTCTTTACATAGAGGAGTATCATTATTCAATATCATTAATGTATAACTAAAGACAAAGTCAGCAAATTTGTTATTTCAAAATGGTAGCCCTTCGTATGACTCAGTACTTATGGAGTAGCGCTCAGATTCAAAAAGGTTGGTGACCCTGAACCAGAGGGTGTACAGTTGGTCCACTGTTTCACACTGTTGTTCTTGGAGCTGACTGATTTGACTATCGGATGAACTCTCCTCTCCAGTACCCTGACATAGACTTTCCCAGGGAGGCTAAGTAGTGTGATTCCCCAGTAGTTGGGACACACCCTATAGTCCCCCTACTTGAAGAGGAAGCCCACCACTGTCAATATTGGGAAACTTGTCATTCTTGGGAATGTTCTTAAACAACTACATGCAAGCATGGTCAAACTATGGACCACGGACAAACCAAAAAGGTTGACCTGAAAACCAGACATTTAATTATACTGTGATTTTAAATAAGTAATCTAACGCCCCATTCACACTGGACGCGAAAGCGCCGCGAAGCGGCGCGGAACGGAGTCCGCTTCCATTCGGCGCCCTTGTTATCCTATGGCGTCGTTCACACAAGGCGCGGAGCGGAGCGGAGCGGCGCGGAGGGCCCGCGCGGTGCAGCGGATCGTTTCCGCGTCTGCTCTATTTTGTGCGCGAGCCGCGAGCGTTCCGCGTCAATTCTGGCCGGAAGTTGCTTCAAGATACATGAGAAAATCCGGTTTCTTTTCAAAATATAACCAGTTTTTCACAATAAAATGCCGCGATTGACAAATGTGATCATGTTTTTGTATCTAAACAGGTGGTAGACACCGATTTAAACATACAATCACATCACAAACGTGCGCGCGAGAGCACAGAGACACACAAAACAGACAGACACGCACACTTTTTTTTTCTTTTTTCACAGACACGTACACACGCAGATCAACGTGGATAGACTCCGGTGCGGGGTGAGGAGTTTCGGGAGTTAATAAAACGACAACAGAGAGACAGAGAGCAGCTCATCTTAGCAGAAACAGGTGGTAATAATATATATAAAACACACACAACACAGACAGACACGAGCGCGCACAGATCAACGCAGTGAGCCGACTCCGGAGCGAGTGGGCGGGGCTGCGGGATTTTGGGAGAGAAAAAAGAGATGCAGTGAGCTGCTCCTCTTAGCAGAAATATGGGTTAATAATTGTAGTTTATTAATTTACCCACACACACACACACCTGCGAGCGCGTGCGCACAGACACACACAAAACAGAGATGCACACGCACACACAGATCAGTACAGTGGGCCGACAGAGCGGGTGGGCGGGGTTTTGAAAGAGCAGTTTTTCTTAGCAGGAACATGGGTTAATGTCTGTAGGCTATGAAATTATCAACCATGATGGCAAAAACAAAAAAAACTCTAGCAGAAGCGCCTGTGGACCGCCGCGGAAAAATGCACGTCTGGTGTGAACTACAGAGCGGAGCGGAAGCGGCGCGGACTCCGCTCCGCTCCGCTTCGCGGCGCTTTCGCGTCCAGTGTGACCCCGGCGTAAGACAGCTGTGGGTGACAAGCAGTGAGACAAGCAGTGAGAGGGACTGGGGGGGGGGGGGCAGGAAAACAAAAACCAGAATAGAGAAGATGACATGAACCATGTTCCAGCTGTCACAAACCTTAACCTTGTTTGACTATAAACTCAATAATTCAAGAAACTAAAGCTGGAAAGACAATTTCAGACAAAAACAATAGGTTTTTGAATTGATTAGAGAGCGAAATGTCAGAGTGTTGTTTAGACAGTCTGAAAACATCAGCTCAAAGATTGTCTTCTGTGTCACATTCATAAAACATTTAAAGAATAACAAAATCAGCTCATCATGCCAGTTCAGGAACATCCGTGTTGAGGTTGAAGGCATCAGAAAACGAGAGAAATCATTAATTTGCCTGTTTTTCAAGGAACATAAGATTATGAGTGCTGAAATTGCTCCTCCATCACATCAAATTTTTTTAAATGTACCAAAAGTTTTATTCAAAAAAATACAGTTTCCTCCATAAAGTCTTCTTTTTTTTAATATTTAAAATGTAAATCAGCTGGGGAAAAAATCTCTGCTTTTAAACTAATACCAGTGCAGCGGGGCCATAGAAGCGGTTGAACTCAAAAGTGTCCAAACTCTACAGGCTGGAGACAAAAGGCACTTTCAGATTTATTCTATCAAAACATTTTGAAAATTCCCTTTGACATAAAAAATATTAATATTTGAATGAAAAAAACATCAATGGAGTGTAATTTTGTTCTAATTATACTTGTTTATTGTTCATTGCTAAAAAAAAAAAAAAGGAAAAAGAAAACTAGAATAAATCACAAATGAAGTACCTTAACTTTGGTCCTGAGGCAGGTAGTATTCTGTTGCTTGGCAACAGGTTGTCCAGTTTCCTCAAAGGCAGCAGGTGCCGACCAGCATTTGATCCAAAAGGCAGTCGTCAGAATTCTTTGTGGAACTGCCATGATGATTCAACAGCTACACCAACTCGCCATTTAACTCCAGAGTTCATTACATCAGAATATTGCACTTCTACATGTCATTACACTGCTTGGTGTTTTAATTTCTCATAATTGTAAAAGTATCATGAAGTTAATATTTTACAATATTTCTTAATTTCATGGCGATGGACTGAACCCTTCAGGGTGTACACCTTTGCACCATATTACCTGGAATAGGCTCCAGCAACCCTGTGACCACAAAGGGATTGAGCTGGTTTGGAAAATGGATAGATGGATGGATTTTGTTTTTATGCTGTTTTCGAAACAATTTAGAAAACTCTAGTCTAGTACACACAGAAAAGTTTACTGATTATGAATTGTATTTCATTAGGGGTTGAGTTTTATAGTTTTTTTAAATTTGACAAAACACATATAAAATCACTTGCACCTTTTAGCTAAGGATAACCTTTGCTGAGCCACGATTCACACTCCATGAAGTCTCCAGAACGCTCCCTCTCCAGTGATCTCCATCCTTGTTACTAAGAAGTTTCACCTTAAAAAAATAGGTTACTTTTTGTTTGGAGCTGGACATTTATTAACTCTACTCTTCTGTGGTTTCAAGCTCCCCTGTTCAACTGATGGTGCATTTAACTATTGGAGATCTCCATATAAACTTTATATATATTTATTTGTGTGCTTCTAGTTTGGTTTGTCTTTGAACATTACAGTAGTTGGTTTCATCCTTGTTTTTTTACCTGTTTATTTAAATTCTTGTATTTTATTTTATTGCCTGTCATTTTTTATTTTTTTTTTTATTTTATTTACTCAATTTAAAATTTTCTTTTAATCTCTTTTTATTATTACAAAGCACTTTAGTACCCTGAAAAGTTTAAAACATTTAAAATTCTAGTTTAATTTGTTTATATTTCAAATTGAAAGTTTGTTACAAAAGAAAACTCAACAAAAAGGCCTTTAGTTGCTTCTGAAATGCTCATGCTTCCATAAAAGGAGGAAATCATTGAAGCATTGTAGGGAAAAATCTGAACCTTTGGTTTGACTTACTTGATTTTTGGCCTTTGTTATTTTGAGTTTAGTTAATTTTTTGAGCATCTGTTTGGCAGTCATCATTCCACAAGAACAGGGGTCTGCAACCTGCGGCTCCAGAGCCACAACTGGCTCTTTTACCCCTTGATCGTGGCTCTTTAAAGAAAAAAAAATTCTAAATGTTAAAAAGTTGCTTTAAAGTAAGAAGTGAAAAAGTACTAAACATAAACTAACTCAAACTTTAACTAATTTACAAACAGTTGAAGGAGAGTGCGTATCACAAGCTGAGTTACAACATTTTGACACAATTTTGTGTGTCCTGCCCTGTACTACAAAAAATTAATGGATGTCAAAAGGTACATCTAGTATTAAGGTGTACTGGATTATTAAAGCAAGTTTTCTATTTTTGAAAAACATTAAGGAATTCTAAGTCTGTTCGAAACATTTACCAGGGGTCACTTAATTAGTTTGGATTTCATTTTGTTTTTTAGAGATTTAAATTTTTGTCAGAAATGCACCAACAGCAGAGAAATTAACTATTTTTATTTAATCTCTGCTGACATTACACTTGCTACTACTACTTTTACTGCATTGAAAGGATCATATGTGACAGGGGGTGTTTTACTTTGAGAGGAACGTCTGTCAAAAGTTTTAAAAAAGGCTATTTTCTTCAAAATGTGTGCTTTTACTCATGCAAAATGAACAACAGTTCATATTTGTTTATCATACTAGTAACAATAGCATAAGTACAGATCAGGGTCTTATTTTTTTAAGGAGAAAGGAAGACTTTGTAGCTCCTACTGGGTTGTAACCAGTGAGAAATCAACCCAAACGGCTCTTTCAGAATTGAAGGTTGCACAAGAACCATATTTGTAAAACGGATAATTAAGAACATTTATTTTCCTCATTTTTTTTTTCATCTAAATTGAAATAACGTTGTTTGAAAAGCACATTACAAATTTGATCAGTTTTTACTAAACTAGAGGTGACAAATAATTTGTTGACCCATGGGAAAATGAGTTAGATTAAATAAACTACTTTCTGGTAACACTTTTAAATGTGTCATATTTTTCTCAGTTAGTCTGATTATTTATTTGTTTCTGTTCTCTTAGCTTTCTGCCCTGAGCATAATTTTTAAAACTTGTTTCCCATCTTAAAAGATGCTGTCCTGTTTTATATTAGATACATAAATAACAAAAGAAATACGTAATTCAATATTATTTTTTTAAACTGTAAAGTAACTTTTATTTATGTATATCATTTTTCTGACCTGCATCTCTCTCCCTGCTTTTTTCCTTTCAATCCGTATCGTTCCCATCTCTCCTCTTCTGCATCATCGGCTGAAGGCCGTGGAAGAAACGTAAGAAACGTTTTTCCATCACAACCTTGAACGCAGCCTGGAGTGTGTTGATAACCCCGTCGTTCAGGGTGTTTACTGTACATCAAAGATTTGTAATGTAAGCAACGTCAAAAAGCATTTTGCACACATACATCCCTGATATTCCTGACATCCTCTGCAGACGGACCAGCAGATGGGGAGGATGCTTCTATTGACAGGTGCTGTTGTTCTGACGGTAAAACTGCACCTGCACAAATAAAAGAGCCACTCCATAAATTTGAATTTCTCATGCATTTATCAAGCAAAATGGAACCAAATCTGGATGCAAAATGAGCTTTGGCTACCTCTCTGATGACAGCCCCCTCCAGCTTCTCTTGTTCCACTCACTATGGCAGACTGCAGAGAAAACAGAAAAAAGCACAGGTCTAACATTGTTAGCTTTTTTTCTCCTTACAGATGTGTGTGTGTGTTTTTTTTTTTGAGGAACCTTTGGGGGAAACGAGTGTGGATGAGTGAATGTCTGGTGCTGGAGACTCTACCAGTGTTGCAGCAGTACACAACCCAGTTGTTAAAGCATGTAGATGAAGCAGCAAATTCCCATCAAATATTCATCAGACCAGAGGAGGCAGAGCAGCTTGTAGTGGAGGATGAAACAGGGGTGAACATCACTTTTTATAAGGGCTCTTGTCTCCTTTTCACCGCTGCACACAGATTTTTGTCTTCATGTGGTCTGAAAACGGCTAGACCGTTTGATCCAACCCACCAAACAATTTGAAATCCTAAAGGCGGATATAAATAGTAATTTTGTATCGAACTGTCTGTTTTAAATTATAGTGTTCAAAGTTGGTCTTGCTAGATGAAGATACACATGTGAATCTGTGAGATCTGACAGCCTGCAATCATCAGTATTGGGTGCAACATACATGACGGAAAGATCCCTCACTGACAAATGCCATGGCAACGGCCCGCAACTCACCCAGGGCAGGGTGTCATGTTCAATGCCCATTTTACAGTCAGGACCTGACTTCTGATCGGCCAAGGAATGCCAGAGCTGAAAGATGCTCACGGACACATACACACCCACAGAGACAGCATGGTACTGTATATATTTATGTCTTCCTTCATTAGACCATTCCTATTTTTTTTTAATCATTTTGTTTGTTCTGTAACTTCTTTAATAATGTATCCATTAATCACAGTCCTCATCTGAACCCACTGGGACACATCTATTAGATATCTAAATCATGTATGTTTTAAAGCTCAAATCATGGATATGCATGATGCATTTGATGGACATCAATTCACATCATATCGCAGTTTAAACTTCTAAGAGGCGACTATCCCACTGCTAATTGCGGCGCGGTCCCATCATGCCTTGGGTGTTGTAAACAAGCCATTTGGGGAGTTTCTTCCCACTGGAAACATGACGTCTATCAGTTATCTAATATATACAGATGTCTAAAAGTAGTTGACATCTATCGTGGATGTCTAGCAGCAACCCAGTCTCAGTGAAATGTTGCTACTAGACATCTTAGAGAACTTTATTTGTTATTCTATTAAAAGTTGACTGCATATAGAGGTCTGCCACACATCTATCTGTCAATATCTAATCTTGGAATATTTTTAGATTTCTAATAGAATATTTTTCAAACGTTTACTGGATATAAAACAGAAGAGTCAAGTCAAACACGTGGCCATCATTGTGATTTTTCTCCTTTTACAACCACATATAAACATGACAACATTGGTGTAGAGTTCACCTTTTTTTTCCTAATCTACACATGAACATTCAAGTCTATACTTTAAGAACTTTGCATCTGAACAGCAACCAGACACAGTTGTGCAGCAGAAGATAAGTAAATGTCCTTTAAGCTCATTCTAATAATAATCCATTCTGACCAATAGATTGAAGCTTTTACCATCATTTTGTTCAGTTATATGACCATTTAAATATATAAACTGAAATATTTATGTTGAATTGTTGTTTTGTTGCAAGTTTCTGAGACCTTTGACACCAAGTACATTTCAGTAAAATGTTTGCTGTTTCTTGGAATGTTGAACTTTGTTATTACAAGTTATCTGTGAACAAATAGCTGTAGTGGTTAGTTTACACTTTCTCACTCCCAACTCTTCATATTTCCTGGCAGTATGTGTTTTTGACAAGCTGGCTGTTCCAATTAAATCCTGGGTTTCCAATCCTCGGGACACAGTAAAGGACTCGGAAATGGTAAAGGGTTAGGGTCAGTGAGGGTTAGGGACCCCTGATTTAATGGGAACATGACTGGAACTCTAAACAAAATTCCCTTAAACTTACTGTTCTCCAATCACACCATTTCAATTTTTTTTTTCATTTAATCAGCACATTAACTCCGGGACGTGCACATTTATAGCCAAATTTAACACATATACATCGTAAAATATACAATAAATTGCTTAAAACATGTACATTAAAAAATATTTGTATTAGACAAAAGGGAAATCTACAAACTTTATGTATTCCTTGGTAATTAATTGAATAAAATGCAATGGGTTGTCATGTCTAAATGACTACATTTCTTTAAAAACTTATTCATCTTTCTTGGAAGTCGTCTTCTCCACTCTCGCACAGGGAATTACAAATAGAGAGAGACGGGATGGAACAGCAGAAACTTCAACACTCCCTGGTTGACTTCTGTACTTGGTGATCTCTTCCTCTTGGCTCGATGTCTATTTCGCTGTTGTAATGTCGCTGTTTAACAATTTGTGTTTGTCATTGCAATGTGTATTCTTTTAAGTCTTTTTTTTTAACATTTGCTGGTCCTTCTCGCCAGGTCATCATTGTAAATGAGAATTTGTTCTCAATCGATCCCTCTGGTAAAATAAGATTTAAAATTTAAATTGAACCCAAAGTGGGTCAAAGTGGGACTAGTGTTTATGTGTTAACTATTGATTCATCTTAATTGTCTTATTAATTCAGCATATTTAGATTTCTTCAGAGTTTTTATCAACGTCTTTAGATCTAGAGTTCCTATTTTCACTTGTTGAAATTATTTTCTAAATGATTTTTAAATGTAACTGAGAGGACAGTGCATCTCAGTAGTATTGGATTTTGCTCTAGAAACCACAACACCGTGATAGTTCAGCTTCGGAAGGTTCTGGACTTCTTCCTCATCAGTGTCAGTCTTCCTCCTCCTCCTCCTCTGTGCTGCCGTCATTCTTTGACGCTCCTTTCTCTCAGGCCTCCTGCTGTCAACCTGGCTTCTCTCCTTTTGATTGCTGTCATGATCAAACCTAAAGTCCAGAGGAGATTTTATTTTTATCTCTTGGTCAATGTGTTGCTACAAAACAGAAATTAAAGGGAAAAAAATGAAAGCTTATGTTTATTAGTCAACATATTCAATTCTTAGAGAGGAAATTGGTAAAATTATGAGATTTGATAGAAATTTAAAAAGAACTGAGCTTTTATTGCTCCTTAATATATAAGATTTTAAATAACAAAAACAAACAAAAAAACAAAAAAAAACATAAAATCATGTTACAATTGGGAAATGAGGACAGTTAAGTGATAAAATGTACTAATAATTTGTCCACTTAAAACAAGCAATACATCATATTTGAATTTGCTCATGTGAATAAAATTCAACCAAATAGGTCTTTTAGGATTAAATAAACACTCATAAATGAATTTTCCCCCCAAAGTATTCGATCTCCCAGTCAGCTTGCACCTCCTCTTCTCCTCTTTATCACCACCTCCGCCCTCGCGTTCCTTCCCACAGGCGCCTCTTTCAGCACCGGACAGCTCCCGTCGCTCCTACGCTCCGCCCCCCCGGCAGACGGGCGGTGAGAAACAACCACACACGCCGGTGAGCATCGCTTCAGACATTCATGGGGAGGGACAGAACTTCACCTACAATTTGCTCCGATCTTCGTCATCTCGAGCGGATTGAGGATTGGGGAGGATGCGCGCAGCGTGGATGGATCGATGGATGGAGAGGGAGCCTGTAGCCGCACGCGCGTCGGGATCTGGGATTTCTTTTTTCAGACAAAATCAGGAGGAATCCCTTTTTTAAAGAAAGGAATGAAAGGAAAGTCTGTTTCTCCAGATTATAGATGCCCGGATGAGCTGTGTAGATGTCACCATGAAGGGTTTTTTGTCCGATTAAGCTCATTAAAGTGTTGATCGCTTGACGGACAGAGATCAGGTTTGGTGATGCGCGCCACACTTTAAGCCCCCACAGCGTGAACAGGAACCATGGCTCTCATCGTGGTCCCGCTGCTTCTCCAAACGGGTCTCGTTCTGGGATCAAACTACGGCTATGTGGAGTGGTCAGACAACGACAGAGACTACAAGTACCCCTCCGACTTCACCACTCAGAGCGCAAGCAGGGAGCCGCCCCAGAGTCCAACCGCGCACCTGCTTCCAGCCACCGAGCGCGCCGTGGTGGCGCACAAAATCGAGGAGGACCTGCCCCGGGTGGTGACCGCGTTCCTGCACAGCGGGGACTCCTCTGCGCTGAGGCAGGTCAACTGCTCGCGGAGGTACGAGCTCAGCAGTCTGCGCGGGGACCTCCACGTTGCCTCCCACTACTCGCTCCACAGCGTCCTGGACACGGTGGCGCACGCCACAAACTTCCTGAACATGATCCTGCAAGCCAACAGGTCCCGCGAGCACGCGCTGCGCAGGGACGTCCACTGGTACCACGCGCTGGTGCAGAGCATCCTGGAGGGAGACCCCAAGATCCACCGGGCGGTGGTGACCCTGCACACGGACGCACCCACGCCGGGGCCCCACGTCTTCCTTCAGGCGACGAGGGTGGAGGATGAGCTGGTGCTGCAGGACTTCTCCAGCTCTGCGCACCGCCAGCTGAAGATCAGGAGCCCGGAGTCGGACTGGTTCAATGACTTTAGGGATGGAAGGAGACCCCACGGCCACGGTGGAAGTTACCTTCTGAAGAAGAACCAAATCAAGTGGTCTGCCCCATATCTGGAGTGTGACCACGGGACGTTTGTGCCTTACTGGCTGCTCACATTATCTGCTGCCTTCTATGGGCTGAAGAGCAACTCAGCTCCTGAGTTCAGGTAAGTTTCTCTAAACTTTTTGTTAATAAAAAAATGACATCCTGATGGGATTTTTGTCAATAACCATAAGGTAAACAAAATTCATGAAGAAAACTCCAGAGTTAAAAATAATCCAATGAGATTAAAAGTGGAATAATTTTTTTTCTTAGAAAAAAATGGTTTAAAATTTAAAAAAGTAAACACACAAATTAGAATTCCTCCAAAAAGCAACCCAAAAATATATCCAACCCGATAAATTTAGTTGCAGAACTAACTGAGTGAGACTACTCAAGTGATTCCATCTTTGACAGACACTTTCTCTTTTAATAATCCCATCCTTCAAACGCTGTACATCTCCACCGGTGCAGCGATAATCTAATGAATACTATAGCTTTTACACAATGCGTTTATGAGGGAATCTATATGGGCTGGCTGTGGTTACAGGGGTGGGAGGATGGGAGGGAGGGCACTTATAGGTGCACAAAACACCCATGGATCTCTTGTTTCAAGGCTCCAACTTGAGAGTGTCTGGAAATGATCGATACGATCATGAATAAACAATGAAACATCAGCAATATGAGGCTACACTCAATTGCACCAAAGTGAGATAAACAGCTTTAATGTCAAGATTATTACAATGTCAGTCTGAAAACGAATGCAGGTTTCAGTTTTTAAATGAAAATATGTATACAATACCATCAATATGTGTGTATATTTGAGTTTTTAGAAGATAAACTTTGTGATATTTAATAAAAAAGAACATGCGGTCAGCTGAACATGTGCTTTAACACTAAACCCGACTGTATAGCAACTTTGTTCAACTTCGTCCCAATTTTGACATTTTGGGAGACAATTTTGACATAGAATCAAACAAACAAAAAAACACAGAACTAAAGAGGAGAGAAGAGATACACAACTATACAAAGATATGTCACATTTAAGACAATTGAAATGGATTGCAATAGATGATTTGATGATCATAGATTGGAAAAAAAGAATTTGAATTAAAATCTCTCCATCCATCCATCCATCCATCCATCCATCCATCCATCCATCCATCCATCCATCCACATCCATCCATCCATCCATCCATCCATCCATCCATCCATCCATCCATCCATCCATCCATCCATCCATCCATCCATCTCTCTCTCTATTTAAATATATCTAATTGTGTAAAATATGTGATAATTACTCTTATCACTCCTAATCTTAAATAAATATTTTAATCTGAATAAAATATTATTCAATACTAAATATTAGTGCAACACATGAAATATTGAATACATCAAATGTGAATACATCAAATGTGAAGTTTGTCAAAAATATTTAACTTATTGCTTGAAAATGTCATAAACCCATGTTATTGTGATTTTGAAGATTTTGGAAACAGAGGTTTCAGATCAACATGATAAATGTTTATTTGAGACATCCAGGTTGTGGGATTTTGGTTAAAAACGTCAATATTATAACACGACTTGGAACATTTTTTTAATAATAAAAGTAAAAAACCTTTCATTGGGAACTTTTTTTTTTGTTTATTACTTGACAATTTTTGCCCTTATAGGACACAGAGTTATCACAAAAAAGCGTTCACTATTGAAAACTGATCCCCTCTTACTGCATAACTGCTTCAACTATAAGGTATTCTTTTTGTACCGAATGTGGACACGACAAATTGCGTCAGCAGAAAAGGAGTCAAACTGATCAGTTGAGAATATTTTCTTGACTTTAATCCATGTAAAGCACAGTGGTGGAGGGTTGATGTTGTGGCATTGTTTTTTCCAGAGCTAGAGTTGGTCATCTTACTCTCAGTAACTTAAAACAAATCTGTGCAGAGACATAATTTCAGGGTAAACTCCTAATTTCAACACTTTAATGTCAGGTATGCATGTGTGTGGCCCTGCAACACACTGGCGACCTGTTTATGGTGTACCTCGCCTCCGCCTAACAGTTGGTGGGTTGGCTCCAACAACCTCTTGACCCGTTCACCAGGTTCTGAAGATAAATGGATTGATGGATGGTGTGTCCAAAATGGAAAAATATAAAGTTTTGGTTTCAAACCCACTAGATCACAAATATATCCCTCATCCTATAATAAATGCAGCTAAACACAGATATTTTTCACTGCAGCTGTGAGACACTTTGAACTTGTGACACAAACAATACTCAGAGATTTGTGTTTCTGTCAGTTGGGGCTCAACCTGGCAACTGCCTACCGCAAGTCCCTGAGCAAAATGCTGCATCACCGCCGGCTCTGGGGAGGGTGACTCTACCATTGACAGGGAGCTGCTTTCATCGTTTTAAAGAGCTGTAATCTCTGCACCATTTAAAAACACATGTCTGTAAATGTTTCTTTTAAAAATCGGCTCTTATCAGCCTTCCTTTCAATTATAGTTTTCTAAAGAACCCCTCAGGCTATTACAGCAGCTGGAGAGAACTTAAACATCTCTCTCACGGAGCCTGGGAACGTTAAGGTTGCTATTCCTGTCTGTGATGCAGTGGTTGTTGCCATAAATGATGGGTTTACCCATCTGGGATATTACCCAAATAAAACCGCATGTGCAATTAGCTCAGAGAAACGCACCGCTTGCTTGTTTCTGCAGCCTGGGGCAACTAAAAGACACTAAGTGCAACTAAAGAAATTCAGCTTTTGGATTTATATCTACATGTATTCACAACCTTGGCTTGGTTAAGAGGGAGTTGAGTAAACTTACATGAATATCACTTTTTACATGTGCCTTTTTTTTTTGCTTCGGCTACAGAAAAGTTCCAAAAGTATTTAATAAAATCTCCTTTGTAACACAGAGGAAGAGGTCAGAGAATCGCAAAAAAACTATGAAGTCATGTTTCAAAAGCTGACTATTGAGAATTTTTTTTATTGCACTGGAGCTGGAAATCTAATCCATCCTTTGATATTATTCAATACTTCTCTCTTCCTGTTTAAGGTCTCAAGGGTTTGCAGCCTGTTGAAGCTTCCATTAGTTAAGAGACGTCCTGCACCGCAGAGAAAAGCCACAAACTCACAAATACTTCATAGAATTTTTAAAAACAACTTAAACTCTGTAATAATCACATTTGTTTTATCAAATGAGCCTTAAAGGATTTACTGTTTCGATTAATAAATTGTTTATACCACATTTTTTTACATATTGATTCAAAAAGGTTATATATATATATAACTTTGCGTATTTAAATTTCTTTCAACTGTCTTTAACATGAGCAGTTTCTGGTGATGCCCCGCCCACAATTATGCCACGTCTCTTCTGACTTGATCTGGACACGGCGAGGAGTGCTTTCATGCCAACCTTGGTTTGAACTAAATGCTATGACCTGCCTGGTTTCAAATCTCCAAACTTTTTTCTTGTCTTTGAGGTGTAACCAAACACAGAGGGAGGAGGGGCATTTTTTAAAGACCCACTCTAATGAAAATAGTTTTTTTGCTGCATTTTTAATGAAGATGGAGGATATGTATTAACGCACATTAATATTGTTAATGTAAATTAATTACACTTTGTGAAGCAATCGTCTTTCGCTTCATGTTGGACGGTTGCTTCCCCGGCGTGTATTATTTTCTGATGATGCACCCTTCATTATCCCACTAATACCACAGTCACTTATAAAAGAAAACAGATTTAAGCTATTTTAGTACTTTATTCTTATTATTTTTTTGGTACAGATTTCTTTTTCACAAAAAAGCGAAGTACTCGATTCGTTGTCACATTAACACAACAACGTGGATTTTTTTCTTTTGATCGATTGACAGTACTAATCAAAATATAAAGCACAAATTGTTGAAAATCAGGAGCAGCTCAAAAAGATGGTGTTTGAAAAAGGAGCTCATTTGTGATGTAGAAAATACTCTGGGCGGGCCACAAGCTCGGCTCCGCAATGGGGAGGGGAAGGGAGGCCAGGGCTGATCAACACTCCCACCCTCAACCCAGGCTGGAACTGTCCTAAACTAAAGTTTTTTTTGTTTTTTTTAATTTGCCTAAAAATGACACAGTCGTAATTAAAAGACCTTTGACCGCCCATTTACAGTAGATCAAAAGATGATCGAAGTAGATATTTAAACTGTTGCTTTAGAAGTTCATGTGAAACTTTTCTGTCTTTGTGAGCTCCATAAGTATGGGCATGAAAGCGAAGTCACCCAACTGCAGAATATTGGTGTTTCAAAAGAAAATCTGGAACCATTGGCTGTATATGGAAATCGGACTGAGTGACGAGTACCCGCGGGCTCCTAGAAGCCAAAATCCCATGGACTTCCATTGAGGAATAAACAGCTGTTACTCAGTCATTACATTTGTCAGAATAACCATTCTTCCTCAGCTACCTTTTTATTTTTTACATGTTCTTGATAACCCTGAATTATTTTCATCATATTTTTTTCTGTAGTGCAAGTTCTTCAAGTTATCAACCAACCAATCAGATGCCTCAAAAAAAATAAAACATTCCAAACGTGTGATTTTTTTCGGGCCGTCAGTACTGACTGACATATACTGGCTCCAATATGGTGCTGTCCATATTGTGAAAAAATGGCGACTGGCTTGAATTCATTTCATTGGAACAGGAAATAGGAAATTAGTCATTTTCCATGGATGATTTCACATTAATTTGCTCCAGTTCTCATATACAGTCAATGTTTGGATTTTTTTTTTTTTAAGCTTTAGAAATTATTTAGTAAAAAATATTATACTATAACAAGATCTGGCTGCTTTACAGACTTCCACTCTCCTGTTGCAAGTTTATTTTATCCTATCAAATATTTTCCACTATTGCCCAAATACATGCTTACTATCAGTGATCGCATCAAAACATCTATCTGTTGTATAGTTCTATTAACCAGTGTTTTTTAACCATCACAGTAAACTGTGCTAAATGGATTTGACCCAAACTGAATTATAATTAAAAGGTTGAATCAGTTTGACTATTTTCTTACAGCCTCTGTATGGAGCGTTGAGACTAACCTAATTGTGAAGTGGTGCTTCACAAAGAAACTGAATTAAATTGAAGTGGAAATATCTGTATAGATTCTCAGTTATCCAGGTCATGTTGTCAAAGGATTTTGTTCTTTAGGGCAACTGGACTTTAATCACAAGAATACATTTCTAAAGCTTCTCATCTTCTTTGAAGAAGTCTCCCTGAAGTACAGAAAGAGCTGAAAAGGAAATATCTCATGAAACAAAAGTCATAATAAGCCCTCTTTAGGATTATTAAGAACTACTTTTTAAGTGGGATATTTTTAGGTCAGTAATTACAAGCTCAGCAGAATGAGCTCTTAGGTACATGAAAACTGTACATTTTATTAAGCAAACATCATATTTGTTGTGGATGTGTTCATCTTGTCTCCATACTCCACTCCCTGTAACTGGCTGCTTCTTCCACCAAATCCCAGTCCTATGATGAGATTCCTAAAAATAGAAAGTTGATAGGCCGTGGACAGAAAATCTTCTGGATGTTTACGTAATATATACCCCATCTCATCCCCACAAGTAAAATCCCAAAAAGTTTGTTTTGCAACATTTTTAGAAACTTTTTATTCAGCTTCCTAACCAGGAACGTTCAAAGCTAAATAAACATACAAATATTTTTTTTCTGTTTAAACGGCTGTGATAATTTATTCTAGTCTGCCAGGAAAGCTGGATTCAATGGTGCAACATGCAGCAATTTGGCAAAAACACACTAAAACAAAGACATCAACAGCTAAAAAAAAGCAAACATGCCTTAACTGGGAGGATTGTGCCCTTTGGGTTTGCTTGTTTGTCTGTTTTTATTTTCTTGGTTCTTGAAATATCCCATTTCAGGCTTGTTTTCCCCCGTCACAGTCTGCTTTCATCCATAGCTGTCTTCATTTCAGTTCCTCATCCTCAGTGGGTTTAAGTGCCTGATCTTCTGGTCATCTGCTTGACACTCTTCTTCTTTTGTTTATGCTTTTTGGATTTTTAAACTTTGATTTTATTCATTAAAAGAGGTTTTTCCTCTGCAATGTGAGCCACATGTCTACTGGTTTCTGACAATAACACACACGACACCTTTTACAGTAGAATGTAGAATTCACCTCTGAGTTGCAGACAGATCATTGGCGCTTAGTAGGCCTACCCACTTCCCATCATCCTTTTGTTTACACTTTTCTGTCCAGCTAGCTTACAGCCTCTCACAACCCAGAGCTAACATTACCGGTGTAACAAAAATGGCAACCAGTATTTGAGCTCGCCTGCTGTTTTGTTTTGAGCCAGATATCAGCTCAGACAAGGAAAACAAAGACGCACATAGATATATTTCTTTGCGAGGTGATCCATCAAAAACGTTCTACGTCACAAACAGGATCGTTTTCCAACAGCATGTTTTTGTGCGTACACGTGTAATTTCAAGCTTTATTTTCTCAATATATGTCCTTGATCATGAGAAAAATGGCACAAGAACGTGTTAAAAGCCTGTTGAAAAAACAGCAAAAACAGGATTTTCATATGAGTGACTTGGAGGAAAAATTCTTTGAGTTGCTGTTTTCCACACAGAGACTAATCTCTTTAATTTAAAATATGTGTTTTGTGGCTCAAAAACATTAATACATAGGAAAAATGGATGATATAGTATAGTAAACTTGTAGTGTCTACTTTCATGCAGTGGATTAGATAACTTCAACTCAGTTCATACGATTCTGCTTTAGCTTTGTTTAAAAACTCCTTTTCATATTTTGTTCCTTGTTTACCAACTGTTTATATATTTGATCAGACATATTGGCCAAACGCCTCTTTATACTCATCCACTTCAGTTTGCAGGCAGATGGTAGAAACAGGTGTTACACTTTGCATCACAAAGAAGGAGAGAACACATTTTGGCCTCTCCTTTGTTTGAAGAACTTGAATCATCCTTAAAGAGAAAGGAGTGTGTGTGTGTGTGTACTTGTTATTATAGTCTCATGAGGACATTACATAATCCTCAACATTATCAGGACCCGTCTTTTTAAGGATGGAAACCAGTTTCAAAATGACTAAAGTTCACTGTTGATTGAGGGTAAATCTATAAAAATAATTTAATGCTCACCAGTACAACACGAGGCTGGATAGAGGCATGACCACAGGGAGTGTGTGTGCTAAATTTGATGGCCCACACAAACCACAAATAAAAATGTCAAAAGAACCCACAAAAAATAAAAACAGTCTTAAAAAAAAAAGGAAAAAAGAATGGATTGGCATACAAATGGAAAAAAAAGACAGTCAGACAGGTCAGGCTGCCATTCAGTGTCCTGCTTGTGCCTGTCTTAGCCCGGAAGATGCAGATGGTAGTGTCACGAAGATCATTGAACATAAAACTTACATAAGACAAATCAAATAGATCAAAGAAGAAGACTGATAAATAGAAAGATGAACTAAAACGATGCCAGCATGGTTTTCTATGCATTCTAGGGGCTCAGAGGGACATCCACCCCCCAATATTATACCTGCACCCCATGGCTGGACTGTCTAAATCTGTGCTTGGCCCAACACAAATGTTAGTCATGGGAATAATGTCCTAATAAAACAGCAGCAGACTCATGGACAGAAACTGGGCTTAGCTCCAGAGCACATCGTTTTTATTTATTTATTTTTTTGGCAGTGGTTAAAGTAAATTCTGTTTCATGCTGTAATGCAATCATCACCCTCCTAATTCCCTCTAAAATATTCAACTTCAGTCACTTTGCAGAACGGGAGAGTGATGATCCACTGCTGCATCAATCAATACACTCCATAAACCTGCTGCCTCCTTCAAAATAAAAGCAGGATGCTGACAGTCATTTTTCTTATTTTCCATTGGAGAATAACAAGAAAACATGGAGAACTAAGATTCCAGCACAAAGGCAAATAGTCACATTGCATTTTACACTTGAGCAAATTTGACCCTCTGAACTTTGATTATCACTCAAAAAATTAAAATGGCTCAAAGCTTTGAGCATTGAAGGTGGAGACTTTTCTTAATGCTTCCTTACTTCTTTTGTTTCATCTTGAATCTACATAAAGTACATAAGTAACAGTATGTGACTGCATGAAATGATTAATGTACGTGTGTGAAAAAAAACACTGTTAACTGCAGTAAGGTCAAACAATCATTAATAACATTATTATTGTTGACAGTAAACAAAAATACATTTTCTCAGGTCATACATAGACATCTGCAATTATTTTTTCACACTGAGCTGTTGTATAGATGCTGCTCTGTCATTGCTGTTTTGATCATTTGCAAACACTGTTGCAAAGCTTGACTGAATGGTTTTAGCCCCCCCCACCCCCCCACCCCCACACACATTTTGTTCATTTGTTTCCATACCTTGTTCTAAAATCCTTCACACCTTTAAAGGGCAGATACATTGTAAAAAAAAAAAAAAAAAAAACCCTAAACATGAGGTTTAGTAAACACTGTTTTGCATATGGTGTTCACACAGGTCTATCATTACCTGATACTTACCCATGTTTGCTCATATTGTGCTGGACATTATTACGGACAATATTTGCACATATATTTTTGTTTATACAATCTTTTGTTACATTTCTTTTTGCACTGTGATGGCGACTGCCCCAATTTCATTGTACATGTTGACAGTGACAATAAAGGTTTATCTATTTATGTGCTCACAGTTGTAAGAGGCTTGGTGTGAAATGTCGAAGCGTGCACATTTTGCTCCAGGCTTTTTTTCCCCCATAGCTCCATTCCAACATATGAAAGACTTGGTGTCATATAATTCCAGTTGAATACCATTTACAAATATTCATTTCTCGTACATTATCAATTTGTGCAATTAAAACACATATACTGTAAGCTTATGTTTACATCAACTTTTCATTTTTAGCGGCTGCTTGAACGTACGTTTCTGAGCCCGGTGTAAACTTGGTATGAAAGAATAGCTTTTAACTTAATCACATTTCTACTGCATAAAGTTTCAAATCTGTAAAGATCTGTGGCTCTTTTTTGGAGTAAAACGGGTTGGTTTATCTTGTAATCATTTCAGTGCATCCTATAAAAATATTCACAGTTCATATTGTTTTCTCTTTGTAATTTACTTATCCATGTTTAAAGGAGATAACTTAAGATAACCGATCTAATTTAGGATTCTCGTCACTTGTGTTGTCTGACTCTTAGCCTTAACACTTGTGAAGTACAAAAAAGTACATTTTTCAATGTAAAACTTAATGTTAATCAATATTTTTTTAGTAGAACTCTACGTAAAAACACTAATATGTTAAATAAAAATGCAATATGCATTTCTATTTTTCTTCTATTTATTATTTGTTTAATCTTTTTAAATTGCACTTCTTTTTAATGACAGCTTTTATGTTTTGCTGTATACTACTTCTGCAATCTAAAATTATATACGTCGTATTTTATGACTGATTACATTTCTTTTTACCATTCACATTGCTCACTCAGCCTTTTGAAGCTTTTTTTTTTAATATGCATGACTTCTTATTCTTTGCATCCTCAAGTAAGTTTACTGATCTGATTATGTTTTTTTTTTTTTTTTATGGACAGAGGTGTTGTTCGTGTGGACGTTAACCTGCAGAACGTGGACATCAACCAGTGCTCCAACAGCGGCTGGTTTGCAGGGACCCATCGCTGCAATCTCACCAGTATGGAAGTAGGTCTCTTTGGCTTTTACTTTAATTTGCACCAAATAGGAGCAATAATTTTATTTGGGGAGGTTTGTAATTTATTTTTTTCAAATTTGTTCTACCCTTTTGTGTATTTCCCTAAAGCACAGAGATTTGAAACAAATTACACTAACGCATTTGATAAAACCTGTACAAAAACAGAATCAGCTTTAAACAAGCCCAGACTCTCCTGATCAAAGTAATAAACCTTACTGACATTGTCACAGAAAATCTTTTTCTTCTCCGCTCTGACTGATAATGGTTATTAAAAAAATTCAAAGTGTGAGAAATCTATGAATGTTGAGAACTGCCAACCTGTTCAAATAGAACAGGTTCTTGCATATGTCAAGTACATGCATTAAAATGTTCTATTTGAAAAAACGTCTTCTTTTCATTTGCCACGTCACCGTCTAGATTGTCATTTAAATGATTCACTTTATTCCTGTTTTAATTATAAATCTGCATCTATTTTTGCTCCCTTGACTTGTAGCGCTTTGAATTCTGAAGTTAAAATCACTTGATTCATTCAATTATTCAAGGATCTTTTTTTATTTTATCCCCCCCCCCCCCCCACCCCCCCTCCCCCCCCCCCCCCCTTACTGCTATTGCACAGCCTTTTAAAGGATTCAGGGAAGACAGAGTTTTTAAGTCTTCTATTTCTCTTTTTTTTTCTTTGTCTCAAGTACAGATACAGAATGCGATGCTGCTCTTTTTCTAACAAGGCAAATATTATTTGAGGGAGCAGAAAGAAGCCCGGAGCTTGTTGCTGTCCTGCTTCATTCTTACAGCCTCAAAAGTGACAAAAATGTCATTAAGCTAGTCAGCAATACCCCAGTCTGTTTCTGCATTACCTTACTTTATGTAATATATTTTTTAACCTGAATATTGAATTATTTTTATGACACTGTATACATTAAAATGCACTAGACATGATACTTTTGATCAACATCAGAAAAAATGGTGATGTAAATATGCTTATTAAATTTATGGTTTGATTGAATGAAATATATAAAAAATGAAAAGTATATTGGAAGTTTCTGAAAAAGGATTCCAATCTCTATATTTTTTGACCCAACGGCATAATTTTACACATTTAGCAACAATCCTCATGTACCACCAGAAAACCTGTGTCTCCAATCTAAAACCTGAACACTTTGCAAGACATGGAAGAACAATCCTTGGCACATTTATCTGTCAATTTACAATGATATCGGTGGTGAAGCTGGGATAAATCTGATCTAATCTGATCAGAATTGTCTCCATGACATCAAAAATCAGACTCTTATGTACTCTTTGTCTTTTCAATATTCTTGCATGCCTGTGAATCACAAACCTGTAATATGAGTAATTTTGTGTTTAGCTGCTTATAAACACATTAGTTAGCATTTGTAAAATGTTTTACAAATCAATTACAAGTGTAAATGTTGAAATGTTTAAACTGAACTGTTTAATTCATTTTTTCCATCAATCCCATCCTCTAAACATTTTTAAATATGTCTTTGTCTGTGTTACTAGTTTGTCCGAATCCTAATTCCTCCCCTATCCTTCCGGCTTCTCTCTACCTCTACATTTAGCCTTCCAAACGGATAGTTATGTTAAAATTGTGTCTTCAAATTTGGAAGTCACTCCCACTGGATGACGTCATCAATAGTCTCCGGTCAGTTGTTAGCCTGGAGCTGCTAGCACTCTCAAATACATAACAACATTGATTTTATAACTTTAAGAAGGTCTTGCTAATACAAAAGGTCATTACTTTACCTTTAAATATAAACTTTTGTGCAGAGCACATCTACGTAATGAAAAGCACTTCTGCTCCACGGCACAGCGAGACGCAGAACACCGTCATGCCTGAGGGCTCGGCATCCCTCTGCTGCGACGGTTAGCCCTATTAAAAAAAACTATCACTAACAACCCTACCCCTCCAAATGCCCCATACAATTTGGGGGTAGGGGAAGATTTCAGACTCGGGCTTAGTCCAACAGCTTCTGATCTTCAGAAATTGCAAATTAACAAACAAACAAAGAAAAAAAACAGTGATCTTGAAAGTGGGTGAACTAAAACCATAATTGTGGTTTTGGATAGTAACTGTCACTATTTGCTTAAATAATCTTCAGCAAACAGCAGCTTAGCTTATAACTGCATCTTTGCCAAGGTATCTGCACAGCTGTTTAAGCAGCAACCGTTTATTGTATTTTGCCAATTTTTCTGATGACGGGAAGCCTAAACATGTAAATGTATGTCTGCGAGAGTGTCTGCGAGCTGTTTGCATGTAAGACGAATCTCCTGCGTTTCCGACATCGCTCATGTCTCTGCCAGTCTGTTAGTTTAATGCGACACTTTGCAGGGAGCCTTTCCGACTCCAGTGGGGAAGAGTGGCTGCTCAGGCTTGCATGGCATGTTGCTGGCATTATGATATATAATACATGCAGCGTAATGGATTGCAGCCAGATGAGATGAATAATTGACCATGCTCTAAGTCTGTGCTCCTCTTTCTTTTACTATATTATTTTTGGGAAGACCTGCATGTCGGTCTTCGTATGACCTGCATTTATTTGAAGGAAGTTCTGCTCGATTCGCTTTGATCAGGTTTGCTGTTTGTGTGCAGATGGTAGCTGTCTAGTATCTTCTGTTCTCATCACAGTGATGGGTTGAGAAACTCTTTTACTTTCCTCTGTCGTTCCAGACTTTTTATGTCTGAGAGATCCGATCGAAACGCATGGAGATGCATTATCAAATCTGTGTGTGTACATGTGAGTGAGTTTGTGTATTTGACTTTGCTTCCCAAAGCTGTGAATCAAACTGGACGTTGATTTTCTTCCACGTTTATGGTCAAAAACAGCTTTCCGTTTTCATGAGTAGGAATTTAATCTGCAGAATTTTATTTTTTATTAATTTGTCAGGAAGATGTAAACATAATTACCATTTGGACTTACATTTAAATATTGCAGCTCTGTTTAAATAGTTGTTTGTGTTAGTTTATCAAAAAATTCAAAATGAGTACTTCGAAAAAATAAAAAAAATAAACCCAAATCTAGTGGTATGAAATAGACAACGGTCACTAAGCTGTAAGTCAGAATATGAATAGAAGAAGTAAATGGACATAATTTTCTCTAATTACACAGCATTACATTTAATCTAAAAAAATATATGTAGTTTGGGAAATGACAGAAAGAGCAGAGTGAATAGTGCTCGCTTTTAAAGGTTGAAGCCATTTTACCTTCAATCCCGTTTTTGTCAGGTCTGTGAGTGTAGCAGCCTTTTCCTTCATGATAAGGATGACTCATGTTGGCTGGAAATTGACCAGAAACTGACGGCTTTAAGGGTAAGAGAGGCAATTCTCACATTCTAGCTAGCAAGTGAGCATATTGGGCTGAAGAGTAAAAAAATAAAAAAATCACATGATAAATTCTGAAATTCATCACAATCTATTGGCTTTTTGATGCAGTTTTGTTGCAAAAATATAAAAAAATAAATGAGAATAATCTGAATTGAATAAAGCAAAACTGTTGTCACATATTCATTCAGGACCCCTTCACAACACTTTTTGATGTTTTTGGTTTCCCCAACTCATCAACTTCAAGGTCCTGAACTGGACTCGTATAACCAGTACCCAAACCCAGTATTGGTACCCCAGCCCTGATCCGCCACCGGATGCTATACCAGATGTGGTAATTGATGCGGACTGGTCCTTAGGACGCGTCCAATACCCTAACCTAGTACCGGTACACTAACCCAATACTGGTACACTAAGCTGGTAACGGTACACTAACCCTGATGAATCCTCTAAAATAAAATGTATCGAAGCTGAAAAGCAGGAACAAAAAGTACAGACACATGAAAGCCGACAATTATTTGAATCAATCATAAAAGCCGTGGCTCATTGGCAAAGCAGTCAAGCACTAATCACAAGCTTGGTTCCCGCTCTGCTCACCCAGAAGTATTGAGTGTTCTTGGGCCAGATCCAGATTTCTTATAGGGCTGGACATCAAGACCAGCTCAGTTGTAGAAATAAATAAATAAATAAACCAACAACAAAAGATTGAAGCTTCAGGTGAATTTACGGCAGTGGAGGATAGGCCTCACCGGTAGGAACAGCAGTCAATTAAGGGGATACTTGACAGAGGTGAAGCTAATGAGCATGAGATAGATGTCCCAGCGAGACACCGGTGACATGCAGAGGTGGAACGTGGGTCAGAGGAGGAGGGCAGAATCAATGTCCAAATCTGGGTCCAGTATCTAGGGCATGACAACCATCCGTCCAAAGGGGCAATAATCCAATCCGTAATGATCCAAAAGCCAAAGTAAAGGGCAGAGACTTGATTAAAGCATAAACAGACAAACTTGAAACTAAACAGATAACCAGGGATAAGAGAAAAAGGCTCGACTTTGACTGAAACAATCTGACTGAGATTGAATGAATACAGACTGTATGTAAAGGTCATTTCTTAGGTGTGTCTGATGACTTAATGATCTCAACTGGAACAGCTAATGAGGAGAAGCAGCGAGGGAACCACATGGCATGAGAGATTACAGCTAATAAGGTAGATGGAGTTCACAAGTATTTTATTTCTGGTAAGCTTTAGGAGTTTTTAGCAATGGATATTAATCCAGATAAAAAACATACCTTTCGAACAAATAACAACTACATTTATATGATTAAGTTGTTTGTGACACATAAATCTGAAGCTATGTTTACACTTTCCTTGGCAATTCATGTATTAGAAGCCACGTCCAGTGAAAACACTATAAATGCACGATTTCAGGCTTCCATGTTCAGAACGCTCGCATTCACACATAGTACTAAACTGTTTTCTAAGACCATTTTCAGAACAGACCAATGAGGGACTTGGTTTTGGTACTGACACATGGATGGGGTTCTTTTTAATTCACTAAAATGCCAACTTTTTAAAAGATTTATTATGGAGGAAGAATTAATTGCAGTTTATGTCTGGCCGGAATTAGATGACAAAAAGTCGGTCATGTATCATATATTGGAATAGAGAAATAGAGAAAGAAAAAGTCTCGAGCAAGAGTCACGAGATTTGCACCACTTCAGCACTTAATCAAAAAAATAGAAAAAAAAAATAACGACGGGCGTCTTCCGCAAGTTCAGTATGTTAATTTCTGATAATGCACACTTAATCGAGCATTATCCCACTTATAATATGGTCCCTTACATAATAAATAAATATTCAATCAAATTTTAGTACTTTATTCTTGTTATTTCTTCGGTGTATATTTGTTTTTCACAAAAGGTGGAATATTTGATAGGTAATGTGGCCCATTGTCCCAATGACCTGCTAACGCATTGCTGAGCGGAGACGATCTTGACTGCAGCGGCAAAGGAAAGTGATATAAATGTTGATCCTCACTATAGGTTAAATAAAGTATCACTTCAGAGAAAAAGTTCACCTCTTACTGCTTGTTTTTATCCAGAAGATAAAGCTTAAGTTTGTTTGGAAGAACCAGCAAATGTAGAATATTGTGGAACTTTGTTTTGGGCGTGCATCCACACCCAGCAGCCAATCAGAATCAAGTATTCACCTGCATCATTTAAAGTGCAGAAACACAATGTTTGCTTCCTATGTCAGCATCTTTGTTTTCTTGGAGTAATACTGCAGTCATAAAACTCTTTATCTTACTGTTAATGTATTTTGTGCTCACAAGTTACTCTTCTGAGTTAACTCTTTATTAATGTAAACATTTCAGAGAATGAAATTGAAGGGAAACATTTTCTTTCACTGACTTGTTTTTGTACAAAAGCTACATATTGTCGTTTAAATCTATCTGGTAAAAAATTGTGATTAATCGTGATTATTTACAACCCAAAAGTGGGAATAATCTGATTAAGTCTTTTAATCGATTGACAGCACTAGTTCCCATTAAATGTCAGTTTTAAATATGAATAATACATGTGAAACAATATTATCTTGATCAGTTTTACGATATATTTTATC
The DNA here is from genome assembly GCA_003999625.1 of Oryzias javanicus. Classification (NCBI taxonomy): domain Eukaryota; kingdom Metazoa; phylum Chordata; class Actinopteri; order Beloniformes; family Adrianichthyidae; genus Oryzias; species Oryzias javanicus. The sequence goes on from CM012453.1 coordinate 16,047,160, forward strand.
CTCAACCATGTCACATTTTTACAGCAGACTTTCAAAAGTGATGCCTGATTGACATTGTGCATAATTTCTATACCATTAATGTAAAAAAATATATATAGTCTTTTGTTAAAAAAAGATCAAAGAATCACACTTTAAAAAAAATACATTCCTTAGTTATATCGTTAAAACTTGTGAAGGTGAGCTATGTCTGAATTATTACATTTAATAACCATATAAAATGTGAATTTACAAAGAATGACCTTCTATTTAACATATTAAGAGTCAAATGTAAGAGCCAACATCCCACTTTTTTAACTGCTTGATAAAAAAAAGCACTTGTAGTACTTTCCATTGAATGAAGATGTGTTTTATCTGGCCAGAAACATGAAAAAAGAACGACCAGTGTTGAATTGATCCTTTCTTTCAGTTTGTCAGATGAACCATATTTTATGCGTTTTTTTGCATTTTCTTAGAAATTGTCTGGTTTATTTCACACACAGAAAAAAAATATTCAGAGACTGTGTTCTATTCGATTAAATGAGTTTTGAAGGTGAAGTAGGGAATGACAGCAGACATATTGTAAACCACAATAACATAGAAAGTAGAAAGAAGAGGCTGATCTGGAGGAGGAGGGCAAATATTTCCAATGCTGGACTGACTTTAACCATTACATTTGATTGACTGCTTTGTACTTTTTTAAAAAAGGTTTTAGAGGGTTGTAACTACTTTTTTTTTTTTTTTTTTTTTTTAGCATGGTTGTGAAACAGTCTAGTTTCTGTAATCCACTGACCATTTGTGATTTTGAATCAGCTCTCTTTGGACGCTTCGCTGCTTTCATTACTTCTGCCAGCCCGTTCCCCACTCTGAGTGATCAGTTGCTTATTTCTGCTCTTTAGCCAGCCCGTTACCCACTCTTTAGTGTGGTTATTGGGACTTTACATCTTCTTTCATGGTTAACTCAAAGCTGGAACAGTTTTCTTAAAGATGCATGCAGTAACTTCTGTACGTCCCAGCTCCAGACTGAATGGAGAAGAGGTGTTTTGGGTGTAATTACACAGCTGTTTATGTCTGCATTTTGGTTAAGAACTGTTTGAAGGTTCTCTTTGCTCTTTCCAGTACAAACACACTCAAAGTAACTAAAAATCCTGACCTTTCACTTAATCACAAGTGCTACATGTGATCTAGATGCCACTTAACATCTCATCACATTCTTTAGTCAAAAACTGGATAAAAGGATATATATATATATATATATATATATATATATATATATATATATATATATATATATATATATATATATATATATATATATATATATATATATATTTTTTTTAGCCATAGTTGAATTTCTTGTTCACTTTTTTCCTCCTTTAGAACTTATAAACACATCGCTTTGACAATTTACTGTTGGTGTTAACCTTCTTCCTGTAATAGGGTTGGCCCTGACCCATTTTCTGTTTTAAATGCACTGAAAAATCCTTTCTTTATTGCATTATGGCTTTACCAGCAACCTCTTTTAGAACTTAAGTTGAACGATTCTAATTCAATATTAAAATGTTCTTGTGTAAATTATACCCTTTGTTTTGTTGGGGTTGGGTTTGAATCTGGTTGATTTCAAAGCAATAATTAGAGAAAAGCCTAAAATTATATGGACACTGGCACCTTGAACACCGGCAGACATCTCCTCTCCCTTTTATGTGAGCTTTAGGAAATCTGCATTTCTTTGTTTTACGTGTAAAAAAAATGTCTTTTTTTGTGAACTTACACAAAAAACAAAGCTAACATAACAGCATTTCTAAACATTTGAGATTTCTGTATAAAACATGTGACTGTAGACTGTACATCTCTACATGAAAGTATGCAAAACAGAGATAATAAGATCCAGTTCAGGTTACTATAGCTTACATTGTGATGGTTTGGCCCTTTGCTTTAGTTTCTCGTTTTTTCTTGTTTTGTTTTTCATGTCTTATTTATAGAAGAAGCAACCCATGAAAAAAAGGGAGTTTTAAATACGTTGAGCAAGAATAAAGTGCTTATAAAGATGGTGAACATTTCCTAGTCCTCATGTGGTTTCTACAGGATTACAGGATTAAACAACACCAAGCACGTGTATTTATAGCCTTATTAGGGGGTCCATCCAGCCATTTAAACTAGACAGTTTTCTCAAATCTACTTAGTATTTTGGTGTCATATTTTTCTTGCATTTTTGAAAGGTTTTTATCAGCGTGTTCATTATTTATTAATGTCACAAACTAACCCACCCAAGCAGAACACGAAGTAAAATGAACAAGAAGTGGCAACCTCATATGTGGAAAAAAAAAGCAGATTTATTTATGCTACTCCGCTTGATACGACTGCTTTTGTATTTTTGGAGTATTTGTGACTATGAATCCTGAGCATATTAAATGTTGATGTTACCAGTAGGTTTGAATAATGGTGTCAGTGCAGTGGAAATATCAAACAAAGCTTCTGTTCTAAAAACCTTTGTACTTCTGCTTTTTTTTTTGCTCCTGTTTGCTGCCTGCTGCAGCAGCAGCGGCATGTCACAGCAAATAGCCTGAACGCCGTTTTGGAGTTCATGAATAAACAGTTTGCTCCTCCTGGTGCATGAAGATCAAAGCTGAACCCACAGGGAAACCCCTTTGACTTCCTGATTGAAGCCAGTTTGAAAATGACAGTAACTGGAAGCTGGTCAGTTTACCAAGTAAATTTTAAAGGTGCTTTTAAGCAAACCCATTAGTCCCCCTTTCTTTTTAGGAATAAATGCAAAAAAAAAAAACATTTTTGGCCTCTGAGGCTAAACTAAATATTCATATGCACAGTGGTGTAGTGGTCAGTGCTCTCACCTCAGAGTGCAAAAGCCCTGGTTCAAATCCCAGCTGAAGTGTTTCTACATATGTTCCCCCTCATGCATGTTTGGGTTTTCTCTGGGCGCTCTGGATTCCTTCCACAGTCCGAAAAACATGCTTCATAGGCTGATTGGTGTCTTTAAATCGCCCCTAGGCATAATTTGCGAGTACGTGGCATTGAAACATGCTTGTGACCTTTTCAGGGTGTTCTCCACCTTTTTCGAGCAGCAGCGGTTTCTGAAAATGGATGGAATTGTACGTCTTAAATTCCACATTGCACATTTAAAGGGCCTATATCAGGGATCTGTAACTTGTATTGCTAAAAGAGCTATATGATCCAGTTTCTTATGGACTAAAATCCAACAAAAGCCACAAAGTCCCAACCTCAAAGTTAGAAAAATACCCTTTATTTAGGTTTCTGTGCCCAGTAAGCCATTTGTTTTAAAATATAGCTTTAAAATAATTTCAACAATTGAGTTTTTCTTCAATAAAGTAACTTCTTTTACTTTTGAAAGCAGCTTGTACAAGTTCCTTTCAAAAATAAAATGCATCCTGACTACAGCAGATTTACCTGCAAAATGCATCATCTTTTCTATCATTGTGGCTTTAGTGTTCCTTCACCTTTTTTTCTCCTTTCAATATTGAATATAAACACAAAAACTTTGGCCAAGAATACAAATATATTTTTTAAACTAAGTGCATTAAGATGGTGTCATTCTAATAGTTATCAGTTTTCGTAGCTGATTATTCTGATAGTTGCAGTGCCTGGCCGATATCATTCTTTAGCCTTTCAGAGCAGGGATCACTAAATTACGGATCCGGGCCCAACTTCACATTTGGCTCGGCCCCTATTATGAAGTTAGCACAAACTATGTGATGTGTGAGGAGCTCCAGCTCTCCACAGTCTCAAAGGGACAGTGACGGGAGAGGACAGCATATTTATTAGCTTTATTTTTGAAATTCCTTAATACTAATTTTTCGGACGATTTTTTGTGAGGATTACAGTGACCAATATTTGCTTATTTTTGATCTAATCAATAGTGTTGTTTATTTCATTAAATTGATTATTTTTATTTCCTGACTTTTTGCTGTACCCAGAAAAGGTTATAAATATTTGGTTATGTGTGGCTTTCTTTCATTGCACTTAGACACATTCTGTGGTTGTAACACTTTTATTGTGAGCATACAAACTGACTCTGGCCCCACATCAGGAAAGAAAACAGCCATGTGACCTTCACAAGAGAAGCAGCGAGAACCGCTTTTTTTCCTTCAGAATCTGCTGAAATTATGTTTATCTTGTTAACGGTTGAAAATGTATAATAGATCAAAGAACATTAAGACTGGAGCATCTGTGTTAAATGGTTAATAAAGTTCATTGATTTAATAAAGCCCAGCTAAATGTCTTAAAACTATGTCAATAAAACAGGAGCTACAAAACTCGTGTGTCACAAATATATAGAAAAAAAAAATTAAAGTACAGTGCCTCTGGTGGAAGTTTGGCGCCAGTGTTCAGCAGTGAGCCACCGTCAGTGTGTGAATGTGTGTGTGAATGGGTCTGTGACTGTAAAGAGCTTTGGGCCTTCAAGGAAGGTGGAAAAGCGCTATACAAGTATATGTAGGGGACACACCCTTGTTTCGCCTGCGGGTGGTGCTGTTGCACCTTTATGTTCCTTTTTTTACCCTCTTGGGACGCTGTAGCTCTCACGCAATCTTCGCGGGTTTTCTCTTTCTGCTCAGTTTCCTCTGTGTTGTCACAAGGTAAGCAGCATAGCCATTTTGTCCTGTGAGATTTTACATTTTTTGGTTTTTCTAATGTGAGTTTCCTCTGTGTTGTCACAAGAAAATAAAGAGCAACAAGGTCTGCCACAGATTATAAGCGTCTGGTGCCTCTTCTTGCTACAAACACGGTCACACGCAGAACGTCGGGCTGCAAGGAGGAGGGGCCGCGGGTTGGACGCAGAGAGACCGGGTTACATCTATGGTGCCGTGACCCGGATCTGTGGCGTTCTCAGACCAAAACGGGAGGAGCCAGAGAGGAAACCGTGGTTTAAGAACGTCGTGGAGTTGTTTTATTACCACATTCTTCTGACTGCTGAAGGCTGAGTACAATTTACCTTTGTTAAAAAAAAAAAAAAAGAGAGAAAAAAAAAAAAAAAAAAACTTGTTGGATTGTTTGGAGAATTTACGTTATTGTATACTAATGTGAATACACTTTTATATTTTCCAGTTACTGTTAGTTTTACTAAAGTTATTGTACTGAAGATTTTCATTGCAAAAAAAAAAAAAAAAAAAAAAAAAAAAAAAACTTGTTGGATTGTTCTGAGAATTTACGCTATTGTGTACTTATGTGAATATACTTTTACATTTTCCAGTTCTGTTAGTTTTACTAAAGTTATTGTGCTGAAGATTGTTATTAAGATTGTTTAAAAAAAGAGAAAATGTCTTACAGCAACTTAGAAACACCCAGAATTACAAGGGAGGGGGGCAAAAACACCAACAGGGGCCCGGTCCAGATTTATGAACCACAAGGGGGAGCAAGTCAAACACCCCCACCTCCAATGCTGTCATTCTATGCTGACTCATATTCCAATGCAGACCCCATGGCTGAACCAAAATATGACATGTCAAGAAACCCAGGGCTAAGCTACGAAACACAACTCTTCAGCCCGAGCCAGCCTTTCATCCCTCATCTGAAAAATCCTGCAGAAGTACATATCGCCATGCCTGAAAAATTCAGTTTACCTCTTCAGGATCCTCGTCATGTTGCAACAGTGGCACTTCAGCCAGAACAGACACCCTCAATGCACCTTCAAGCTATCACTTCTCAATATAACCAACAATACCAACCATCCCAAGCCTTGGTGAGCCGCTTACACTCCACCCCCTTGACACAAAGTGCAGCATTCCCTCAGAGGCCACCAACCACCCTGCAGCCAGCAGTCAGCACTCACCCTCAATTGGTTACTGGACCCAACTTCCATACCTATCCCAGCCAACTGAATGGTGCCCCCACTACAGGTGGTATGAATTACCACGCAACAAGTGAACGCTCAACACTAAGTTCTGAGTATGCAAATCCTCTTCAAGTTCAAGCTCCACATTTTTCCACTCCCAGCCACCAAGAAGCTCCACGTTATTGGGTTTCCCCACACCCCCAAATGATTATTCCGAATTCCAGCCTAAATCATATCGCAAGTCCCATTCAGACACATAACCCTGGGCCTGTATGCACCCCTTTTGCCAAACCTACAGAAACTTCACCTTCGATTCCAACTAAATTAAATCTACCTCCAACCACATTTGGAAGTTTTATGCAAACTCACCAGGTCAAAAATGTCCAAACCTTTACGGGCGGGGTAGATGGGAGGATGCTGGTGGAAGATTGGATTCGTGACATGCAATATCTCCTTGAAGCTATCGAATTACCTGCGCATTTGCGCTTCGCAACGGTTGTTCGGCACCTTAGCGGCGAGGCGAGGAAACTGATCCTGAATCTACCTTCTTGTCAACAGACTCCTGAAATGGCGTTCGAAGAACTAAGAGCAGAGTACGGTGACACACATAGTTCCTTAGATCCCCTAGCTGACTTTTATGAAAGAAGCCAGAAACCAGGAGAGTCAGCCTGCTCGTATGCCATTGCGCTTGAGGCAATTTTGCGCGCTGTAGAAGAGAGCCAGCACGGGGGAAGGGCATTTCCAGACAGAGATAGTAAACTCACCCGTCAGTTTCTGAGAGGGCTTGTTGAAGAAGAAGTGTATCTAAGAATTGCACCCATGAAATCAAGGCTATTGAGCTTTAAAGAGCTGCAAGCTGAGCTGCGAAACTTATCACGTGAGAACAAACAGTTTCTAATGCAGCACAAGGCAAAGAAAGTGCACACTCAAGTGCAAGTAGCGCCACAAACTGGATCAAAGATGAGGTCTGAGGAAGCAAGAAGACATTCAGAATTGGCAGAAATGAACGAAATGATACGACAACTAACCGTAAGTCAGCAGGAACAAATGACAAGGTTGGCCCGGTTAGAGACAAAACTAGCACCGCTAAACCCTCCACAACCAAACCAGCGCCCACCCAGGTTTGTGTCACCTGTAACTAATGTGATATGTCGCCGCTGTGGCGGTCATGGACACATTGCGAGGGTGTGCAGGGCCACATTCCAAAGTTCCAACTTTGACAACAATCCCCCCTCCGAGCCCGCTAATCTCCCAGAAGCGAATGCTACATCTCAATCACAACCTTTAAACTACTAAAGCCTGTGGTATCTGGGGCTACCACGGGCCACTATGACGGCCCCCACGAGGAATCAAGTAAGACTGATATGAGGACTGCTAAAACCCCACTTGTGGGACCAAGGAATGAAGAAGAGGTCGAAGTAAATGGTGTGAAGTGCAGAGCTTTGATTGACTCTGGGTCCCAAGTAACCACGGTTACACACAGTTTTTGGCGCAATCATCCAATCTTGCGTGAAAAGGAGCTGCAACCCTCCAAGGTTCAAATTGAGGGTGCAGCGGGCCAGAGGGTGCCTTCACATGGCATGTTGCATATCAGACTAAAGCTCCTGAAAAACACCCATTTAACCGTACCCACCTTGGTAGTCTCAGATTCAGACTATCGCGCAGCAGTCCCCCTCCTCATAGGTACTAATGTAATTCGGGCCTCTAAAAGTCAGTTTAAAGAAGCCTATGGTAGTAGTTTCCTCCAGCAGGTTAGAGAAAACCATCCAGCTTGGCATTCAGCTTTCGCGGAGCTAAGCAACGGGGAGAACCGAGCAACAGATGAAATGGTGGGTCCAGCTGTTTATGTGGGGCGCAAAGTCTACATTCCTGTTGGAAAAGAAATGGACCTACGGTGCAAAGTTAAAGGTGGACCACGAAAGAAGATATACACTGCCTTAATCGAAGGCAACACATCGCGCAGTGGTCACCTCAGGATTTCCTGGTTGCCAAAGTTCTTGCAGATGTAAAAAAGGGGTGCGTTTCAGTCCGAGTGATGAACCTGTCTGCACAAGAGATTTTTATAAAACCAGGAGTCCATCTGGCCAATGTTTTGCTTGTGGAAAATGTTGTTGACTTTTCTAAAACAAATCTGCACAATTTACAGAATGTGGGTGCAGAAGAGTCATGTGTGAGTCTTGATCAAGTGGCAGCTGCTTACGAAGTGAATTTGGATCAAGCTGAAGTTGAAAATGAGCAGCACGTGCCCTTCTAAAAGAACTCGTGGGAAAAACAGAAAAGTTTTTTCACAACATGCTTTGGATTACGGACACACAAAAACAGTTCAACATGAAATTCCTCTCGTAGATACTAAGCCGTTTCGCCTGCCATACCGCAAGATCCCACCTTCTCAGTGGCAAGATGTGAGAAAGTTACTGACAGAAATGGAAGCCTCAGGTGTGATAAGGCCCAGCAAGAGTGCATATGCTTCACCAGTAGTTGTTGTCACGAAAAAAGATGGGTCTCTTAGACTTTGCATAGACTACAGGAAGCTTAACACCTGCAGCACGAGAGATGCCTTCCCCCTTCCTAGAATCGAGGAAGCACTTGAGTCCCTGGGACAAGCAAAGTACTTCTCTACTCTTGATCTCACATCTGGGTACTGGCAAGTGGAGGTGGCTGAGCAAGACAGACACAAAACTGCATTTAGCACTCCTATGGGACTGTACGAAGCAAACAGAATGCCTTTTGGCCTACAGAACGCCCCGTCCACCTTTCAAAGGCTTATGACGTGTTGTTTTGGAGACCTTAACTTCACCCACCTTTGATTTATCTTGATGACCTGATCATATTCTCCAAGACATTTGACGAACATCTGGAGAGGCTTCAGTTAGTGTTCGACCCGCCTTCGTGAGCACGGGCTCAAGTTGAAGCCTTCAAAGTGCCAGCTGGTGAGAAGGGAAGTTCAGTACCTGGGTCATTTGGTGTCACCAGAGGGCATCAAAACAGACCCAGAGAAGATTTCTAAAGTAAAAGCTTGGACAAGACCCACAAATAGAAAAGAAGTTTTGCAGTTCCTCGGGTTCACAGGATACTATAGGCGATATGTAAAAGACTACTCTGCACTTGCAGCGCCTTTGTATAGCCTGACTTCTGGAGACCCAAGGAAGAAGAAAGAGGTGCACCAAAAAGACAGAAAATCTTCTCGCGTTTTGTATGGTCAGATGATTGTGAGCGGGCTTTCCAGTTGTTAAAGGAGAGATTAACAACAGCACCAGTACTGGGCTATCCGGATTATAGCAAATCCTTTGTGCTGCAGACTGATGCGTCAGGAGGTGGCCTTGGTGCTGTGTTGGCCCAGATGCAGGAAGGTGAAGAAAGGGTGATTGCTTATGCCAGCAGAGGTCTAACCCCACCTGAAACAAGATATCCTGCACAAAACTGGAATTCCTGGCGCTGAAGTGGGCAGTCACAGAGAAGTTCCGACCACCTATATGGACGACATTTCTCTGTTTTGACTGACAACAACCCCCTCAAGTACGTAATGACTTCGGCTAAGCTGGACGCTACGGGTCAGCGATGGGTGTCTCAGTTATCCATGTTTGACTTTGATGTTCAATACCGTAGAGGTCAAAACAATGCAAATGCTGATGCTCTTTCTCGCATGTCCAATGTAGATGTTGTGGGGATATTGCAAAGTTGTCCACAGCATGCATGTGTCACTGGAAGTCAGGATAGAGAATGCTCTGGACCCCAAGACACCCAAAGTCTTCCTGACGAGGCTCTAGATGGGCCCAGTACCAGCCACTCAGAAAACGGTCTACAGCATTATGGGGATGTTGGGACAGATGCTCTGCCAGTGATGACCACACAGGAGATTCGGGCTGCCCAGAAAGAAGACCCAGTCATTGGATCTGTGCTACACCATCTAACCAGCAAAAGAAATCCCTCTTCTCTGCCGAAAACTGAAGTGGGCGGTCTGATGAGCATCTTCAAGAAACAGTGGAAGAAACTGAGACTTAAAAATGGCATTTTGTTCCGGCATGTCAAAGACGGTGAAAGAGGTGAGGTTGAACAATTAGTCTTACCTGAGAAGCTTCGAACATCTGTCCAAATTGCCCTACACGATGACTCAGGACACCTTGGCTTTGAAAGGACCCTAAAATTAATTAGGGAAAGATTTTACTGGCCAAAAATGTACAGAGAGGTCAAGAGTTGGTGTGAACACTGTCCAAGATGCTGTCTCAGGAAGACCTCCAGTGCAGGTCAGCGAGCCCCCCTCGTTAGTATTCATAGCCATGCACCGATGGAGCTCGTCTGTGTAGACTTCCTGACCCTTGAAAAGTCAAAGGGTGGAATTGAAAATTTGCTCATTATTACTGACCATTTCTCCCGCTATGCGCAGGCCTACCCCACAAAGGACCAAAAGGCAACAACAGTGGCCAAGGTGTTGTGGAAGAACTTCTTTTGCCGGTTTGGGTTCCCTGCCAAACTCCATGCAGATCAGGGTCGCAACTTTGAAAGTGCAGTTGTTAAGGAGCTGTGCAAGTGTACGGGCATCACCAAGTCCCACACTACTCCCTACCACCCCCAGGGCAATGGATCTACTGAAAGATTTAACAGGACCCTGATGAACATGCTGGGAACCCTTGAACTGCACCAGAAGCCCAGGTGGCATGAGCATGTGGATGCGATGACACATGCTTATAATTGCACTCGACACGACTCCACTGGTTTCACCCCATACTTCCTCATGTTTGGCAGACATCCCAGACTTCCGGTCGACCTGGTTTTTGGGCTCCCAACCACCACAACAACGGGTGGATACAGCGAGTATGTCCAGAACCTGCATGACTGCCTCTCACTTGCTTATGCTCAAGCAAACCAGTCTTCTCGACATGCTAAAGAACAGCAGAAGAAGTATTATGATGGCAAAGCACAGAGCCAAGAGTTTCGCCCTGGCGATAGAGTATTGGTCAAAGTCTGCCATATCGAAGGGAGGCAGAAACTTGGAGATAAGTGGGAAGCCCGTCCATACGTTGTAGTGAAGAAACAGCCAAACTTGCCGGTCTATGTGGTGAAACTGGAAGACGGTGAGACGGAAAGAGTGGTCCACAGAAATCTGCTGACCCAGTGCATGTTCCTTCCAGTTGAAAGGGGGAATGGAGTGGCTGTGGAAGATGATCCTCAAGCAGGACAGCAGCTACAGGGAAACTTTGATGATGTGAATGAAGATAAAGTGGATGGATCAAGTGAAGAGGAGGCAAGTGATGACGAGGACAAATTCTTGGAAGAAAACTGTAAAACAAATAAGGATGATTCTGATGAGGAGCAAGACACTTTGTCAGTTGAAAGTTTTGGAAGTGGAGAGATAACTGTCCGGAAGAATCCCACAAGAATGCGGCAGCTTCCAAAGAGACTGACTGACTATGAACTCAGTCACAAGTCGGCAGAAGAGCAGAAGAAGATAAAGAAGGGGTGGGAAGTGTTCCAAAAAGCAAAGAGGGCAGCAGCACGACACTAGAAGACAATACACAAGACATACACACAAAAAAAAGAAAAAAAAAAAAAAAATTCCTACTGTTTCTATTTTTTTTGTATTAAATGATTGTAAATGCTGATGACTGTGACGCCATCAATCGCTGAGGGGGTGGGTGTAGGGGACACACCCTTGTTTCGCCTGCGGGTGGTGCTGTTGCACCTTTATGTTCCTTTTTTTACCCTCTTGGGACGCTGTAGCTCTCACGCAATCTTCGCGGGTTTTCTCTTTCTGCTCAGTTTCCTCTGTGTTGTCACAAGGTAAGCAGCATAGCCATTTTGTCCTGTGAGATTTTACATTTTTTGGTTTTTCTAATGTGAGTTTCCTCTGTGTTGTCACAAGAAAATAAAGAGCAACAAGGTCTGCCACAGATTATAAGCGTCTGGTGCCTCTTCTTGCTACAAACACGGTCACACGCAGAACGTCGGGCTGCAAGGAGGAGGGGCCGCGGGTTGGACGCAGAGAGACCGGGTTACATATACACCATTAACGCCATTTACGCCATTCACTATTTACGGTACAACAAACTAGTCAACCATAAGGACTCGCTTCACACCACAGAAGTAATCTGAACATTTCATCATTAAGGGAGACTTGAAAAGAACAACTCTAACCGGCTTTTACACAATGTTACAATGTTAGGCTTTTTTTCCTGCTTACTTTTCTAACTTTGAAAAATGTGCATGGCTTGGTAATGAGATTTACTTACAAAATGTAGATGAACACACAGAGCTGCAAAAGTGGCTTCTTATCATCCACAAACAATCCATGACTTTTACCATCACCAGTTTCCTGGTTTTGCTTCACATTTCAATTTTTTTCCCACTTAATTTTCACCTATATACTTTTGATCTGACATATTTTTTTTTCTTTTTTGTTGTTGGTCTAAAAGACATTTTTTCACCATTAAATGTGATCAGAAGAGAAAATGCATCCATTTTAAGCTGTTTACATGTTAAAAACATGATGAAGGCTGCACCTAATTCTCAGATCTTTAATAAACAACTGGCAAATCATATCTTGACATCTGTACCATGTTGGTGCAGACAACGGTACACTTCTCTGTCCTTCTCAAGAATTGAGGTTTTTCCAAAATGAATTCACCAAACATCTAAAAAAAACATGGTGACTACAACAAATCCAAGCTCAATTTCATAAAAAAGGTGAACGTGGGTGTTAGGAAAAAACAGATATTTTTTGTTTCTTTTGTGGAGACTATAAAATATTTAAGTGAAATGACCAGATTCTATGTTATATGTTTATCCAAATTAGAAAATATTTTTGTATTTGATTAAACTAACATACCTGGAGCCGTTCCATTTCTCAGGGTAACTTTTTCAACCTTTTGTTTTTATGACAAAGGTCAAACTGAGGCACTGTTGGAAAGTTTTTCTGACTTTTTTTATGGCTCTGGTTTTCTGTCGTACTGGTCGTTTTACTCCCCAGATACAGTGAGGCTTTGCAGGAAGGTAGGATGTGTCACCATGAACCAAATACAAGACCTCATGCATTATGGATATTCAGTCGTAGGGGAAGCATCTTACATAAGAAGCCGCTGCTTATATAATTAGACAAGACTTGAGAATGATGATTTGTGTGGGTGATTTGTTTTTAGATGATTTTTAGCAGGCGTGTGCAATGTTTTTTTTTTTTTTTTAATTCTTTCTTGGCGTGTACTTTTCAGATCAGACATGGATCTGTGTGTAGTAGTCCTACATGTATTTTCCTGTACGCGAGTGTGCGTGGTTTTATACTGAGAAGTGTGCTGCTGGAGAGAAAGGGCTTCAAAGGCAGAGCTCTTCTAATGAGTGTAAAATGCTGTGACAGCCAAAGAGGGTTACCCCTCTGCCTGCCCTCTGGGCTTTCTCTTCTCATTCATCTACTTTTCCTCCTCTTCTTTTTTTCAATTTCTATTTCCATGTTTTATCCTCCTAAATGTCTACCTATCTTTGTTTCTTGTCTTTTTCCTCTGGATCTCTGTTTATTTTTTTCATCCTCTCCTCGGAGCAACACTTTCTATGGTTTAATCATCACATCTGTCAGCCTGTCATCCTCAGTTTTGTCACTTTAACTTGTGAAACAGACTCAAAATGGTATGAGAAATATCTGCTTTTGGATAGTCTAGACTGCTTGATGCTGTTTTTGTCTCTGTACATCATATTGGTGAGTTTAGCTTTTGTGTTTTTCTACATTTGTTGAAATGATTGTAGCTCAGGTTCTGTTTTCAGAGAGTTCATGGGATGCTGCCTCAAATCTGCGAAATAAGACCGGTTAAGCTAGAGTAGTTAAGATACAGGATCGGTTAACCACAAACCAGCACAAATGTTCTCTAAGAGAGGTTATACTACAGGTTTGTAATAACCAAAACTTTATTTTATTTCATGTAGCGTGCTTTTTTAGGAGATCAGTTTTTTAAAAGGCATTCTGTGCAGAGATGTCAAGGTTGTCTGACAGAGCAGAAGACTGAAAAAAAGAACCTCCTCTGCTCGTTTTTGTTTTGTTCCACCCTTCTCCCTCTGTTTTGTTCCGCTTGGAGGAATGCAATTAGAGACTCAAATGTTTACATAAATCTTTGCTCCACAAGACAGTACATTTGTGTGCCTAATTAAGTTTTCTTCTATGATCTCATATAACCCTGTTATTATTCACGTTAAAAGCTGTATTGAATTTTGCAAATTCCATCACAACACCTGGAATTTAGAAGGCTGCTCTTTGGTTAAAAAAGCCCTAATTAGGAAACAAAAAGCAAAAAAAAAAAAAAAAAAAAAAAGAAAAACCAAAAAAAAGCAGAGTGCCTGATAAATGGTTTAATTCTGTTTGTGTTTACTGATTTCAAAGCAATTTTGAGATGTACATGGTGCTCTGTCAAAAGTTTGGTTTTAACACATGTATGCTATGTGACTATGCTAATGCTTTTGAGTCAGCGTAGTCACAGGAACAATTGCTTATACTGTATTTTATTGTGTTTTTTATTTTATTATTTTATTTTTACATGTTGCTAAGAAGGTTTGGAGTTAGTCACTAAGGCCCCTAATGCCAGTTTGCTTCTGTGTTAGGGGCCCTATAAATCTTTTTTCATGGGGCCCCATATCACAGTGTGCCTTATTGTCCGGTGAGCCATATAGTGAAGAACATTTTGCAATATCCTTACAGAGAGTGGCAGTTGACACAATTCTGCAAACCCGAACGCTTTTTTAAAAAGGAATTTAATTGACTTTTTATCTGAAAATAGCTGTTTATGAGAGAAGCTCTGATAATGCTTTTTAATAGCTAAGAATGAGAGTAGAGTAGTTTTACACAGGACTAGCTCTCATTGATGGGACATATTCCTGATCTGTTCTGCGGTGTAGATTTAAGCATTTTTGTTTGTAAGTCATTTTTTTCTTTATATTGTTTGTTGGCAGTTAATTGAAAATTGTTGATCAGACTCAAAGACAAAAATGATAAAGTCACAGACGTTTACCTCAAGCCTTCTAAAAATAAACTAATGATAAAACTTTGAGCCAACAGTGTTGACAATTCAGACTTCACAACCACTGTAAAATACAAACGAGTGCTAAATGTAGTAAACTGTTGGTATTATTGGAGATTTTTGCAGACTTTATCAGGAAGCCCATTATTTATCCTATTCTTTTCAAAGAGAGGCAGACTCAGACTCTAGATTGCTTTCACAAAAACCTCCAAGACGTTCACAGCTCACAGATGTTCAATAATAAATAATAATACATTTTATTTAGCAGATTTCCTTTCATAGAACTCAAGGTCACAGAACAGGGAGAAATTCACAAATATAAAAAATATAAAAACACTAGTGTTAAAAGTTAAAGTGTTCAGATGACATCTACAGTCTTTCAGTTCAGACTTAAAGGGTAACCAACTAGAGCAATTGGAGGCTGACTGCATTCTAAGCCCAGATTTTTTTTTTAAATTCTAAAAAGGGGGGGGGTCTTGTAGAGCCGGACAAAGCGGCGGAGGTGTGGCTTGGATCTATGATTGACAGGTTAGCTTTATGGCGCTGTAACACTAGAAGACACAGTTCTTACACTATTTACGTCTTAATTTTTATAGACAACAAAAATGTAAAAACACCACAACATCAATCATTTTCTAAGCTCTATTTTGAGCCATGTTTTGTGAAAATCGGTTACAAAAACGAGGAAGCCAGCCGGATTTTTTTGATTGATGCCTGCTGCGTTCTGTTGATGCGATGGCGCCTTTGCGCGCACATCTCTATCTATAGCAGCGAATAGTCAAGGGGCCATCCAATAATATGTATCAATACTCAAGACACTGCTTTTGCAATGCCTGACAGCGGGGCTGCCGGAGTCGCTGAGGGTTGGCATGTCTGAGAGTGGTAAAATGCTGCTAGCACCATAGCTAATAAAGGCTAACATATTAAACAAACAAGAATGAGTGAAATGTTAATTACAAATCCATCACCAGGACGGAATTTGCTGGATATAATGCCAAGTGCACTGGAAAGTACTGGAAAGCTGTGTAAGCCTGTAGAATTTTGACAACTGAAGACAACACACCTAACTATGAGCCATGCTAAAGGATTCAAGGATTCTTTATTATCATTTCACTACAGGTATGAAATGAAATTTGTATCTCTGGTCCCAGACCAACTGTTAAAGTGCAGTAACACAGTATGAATATGAATATGAAAGACGCATCAATGTGATACACAAAAAAAGAGCATCTGTTTCAGACACTGATTATTGCACAAGGATAGAGCTAACACAACAACGGACCATTACAGAATCAAAGATGGGAAGGGCTTTTATACTGGAGCTGCAGAGCATGATGATGTGAAACTTCTGGGACTTACACCAGTTGACCAGTCACAAAATTCAACTGAGGTACCTCGTTTCAACCTGTAGGGGGCACATAAACGCTATTTGGATATATTTTCATGAATTAAACATGTTTATTTTAATTAGTCAAAAAATTTGGCAACAACCAACAGACAGCACTTTGAAATCCCCAATGCCAAGTCAGATGAGGAAAACAAAGACGTTCATGGATCTGCAAGTGGATGCATCAGAATAGAGCGGAGACTTTAGCCCGTTCATTTCCAA
The DNA here is from genome assembly GCA_003999625.1 of Oryzias javanicus. Lineage (NCBI taxonomy): Eukaryota > Metazoa > Chordata > Actinopteri > Beloniformes > Adrianichthyidae > Oryzias > Oryzias javanicus. Next base: position 16,063,544 of record CM012453.1, read on the forward strand.
TAATTATAAACATTTCCAATCTTTATAAACTTCATCTTTTATCTGCTCCTGATTCCTCCAGATTTGAAGAAAGAAATACTCAGAAATCCAGTTTAATCTAAATCCTTTTACATATGTCCTCCATCATGAGAAACATGCGACAAGAACATGTTAAAGACACCAGAAACATAATTTTCAATGGAGTGAGTCTTAAAGTGTTTGCGCACAGTGTCACTGCTGACTGATTCTTAGTTAACTGATGCAAACGAAAGGATGCAGATTTTGTTGAAGTGACCAGACAAACATTCTACGTAGACCCAAATCCAGGACATAAAATATTCTATATAAGGGTGTTGCACTAGTCAGAGCAAAATTTAAAAAAAAATCATACTGTCTTTAGAAAGAAAAATATTAACTACAAAAATGTAGTAATCTGCTAAGAAATTTGTAATCAGTGAGTCACTCATGTCACTGATGTAATAATCAAGGTTTTGTGAGGGCTTCGAACTTCAAGGGAGGGAATATAATCTTTATTTATGCTCTGTGCCCTGATCCGAGCATCACCAAACTCCCTTTACGGCTAATCGTTTAACAAAGACTCCGTCGGCGGCATAGTGCCAGAGCCCAGGCTTAGTTCTTGGAATTTTATCTGCAATTATGCGAGTGACACGTTTGAGATGCTGGAGGTTAGCTGAAAGTCAAGGATGCCTCAAGGATCGGGGAGAGCATAGGGGGCAGTTGACGAAGTGGTTTCATCCTCCGCACACAAACACAGCTCTCCCCTTCAATTTACTGCCGGAAGCAACATGACGAAAACTCTCAAATCTGCAGCAGGTGTTGATTTTAGCTGCAGTTTCTCAGTTGAGCCTATTTTACAAGCAAAGGGGTTACCCACCCACATGTATGTGCAAGAAACCCAAAGGGTCTATCTCTCAAGTAGGAAAATACCAAATGAGGCCTCCCTCGAGTCTGTAATTTTAAACAAATCTACCCCTAAAGCTTTGGTGCAACACACCGGCTCAGATTTCTGTTGTTGCCTCATCCAGTTCCATCCTGAACAAAAACTGCTTTTTGTGGCTTTAATCTTAGTGTATGCATTAAATATGCTTATGAATATCAGATTATCTACCAATATTGACAGCTCTTGGACTGACAGAGAAATTCCAGACACGTCCAAGGTCTTCTGTCTTCAGGCTTTCAGAGGCTGTTATAGTCGTCTGAACAAACAGCAGGCGGCTTCCCACCCAGGGGACAGAGTGATTGTAATGCTTTTAGGGTTTAATGCTTTCAGAGTATTTATAGATCTCTGAGGAACGCTAAGTGCTGTCTCTGGCTGCCTTTTTTTCCTATCTTGCCAACTTCTATCATGGTATCGTGTTCACAGCTTTTTCCTTTTTTTTATAAATTCATTTTTTAAATCAGACTTCATCACAAGAAAACCAAAAAAGGAAAATATGCAATTTATAATATATGAGGATGCTTTTTCTGAATATTAATTATAATCCTTGGAATGACGTTTGTTTTTAGAGAGTAGACAGTGTTGGGTTGCAGAGGAAGAATATCTAGTCTGAGTGTATCAAGTGGTGTGGGTTTTGGTGGAATGTTGTGGTTTTGTTGCCACAAACCAAACTGTATAGGGATTGTTATAATCACTATTGTACTCTTGAAGAGAAATTAATTAATTTACTCAACTGGAACTCAGTAAAAAAATTTAATAAAAAAAAAAAAAAAGACCCCAAAAAGTCTAAAATATTTTGTCTTTAGACTAAAAAATCTGAAGGTATGGCAAACCATCTTAAGCCACGTTTCCACTGAGCGGTCTAGTTCAGTACGGTCTGATATTTAGAGCGTTAAGGTACATACACATCGCCCAACCAATTTGCACGCTTTTGCCGCGCGTCAAATTTGCTGCTTACTGCCTGCGAAAAAATGTGTTCCTAAGCTTGACATGTCGGCTGCATGTGGGAGGAGCTACCAGCTAGTGTTTTCAGCCTGATTGTATAGAGCAGTGTGTGTTTATATTTCTCTCACTTATGTATGGAAGAAAAGGTTGATATTCAGAGATCAGGTTTATGTATTATAAAGGATACTGTGTGACAAACGCTTCTGCGGTGTTTCCGTCTGTCTGATTAAGTTTGAAGGCTCAGTCCTCTGCATTAACACGAGAGTGAAAAAACAAAAATACGAGGGGATCTTTTTCTTTCTTTTTTTTTTTTTCTGCTCTCGATGAGGCCCGAGCTGGTAGTCTCCACACCCCGCAGTGGCTCTCTGTCTGCTGGCATATCGAGCAAGTGAGCTTCACTGCAGGAGCGAAAGCTGGCAATCTGTATAGAGAGCATCCCGTCGTCACCCCAAAGTAGCTCTGAAATCATGCGCCTTCAGCGGGTTAAGAAAATTGATGGAAGTTCAGCACAAACCGCTCGCATTGGATTCATATTATACCCGCTGATTGAGTCACTGAAAATGTCATGTGCTCAAAGCTGATTTCCCGATTGGCAGACCTGTCTAAGTTCAGATATTTATATTTTTGCTTTGCCTCCCAATTCGCACTGCGCTCATCACTCAAATCCTACTGCGGGACATCAAATCCCCTCAATTTGCATCTGTACCATTGACTTAACACTCAAACCACATGAATTGCATTCAGTGTGAATGCGCTATTAAGCAGTTCCAGCCCATACTTCTTGAGGGTCCCCGTCTGTTATGATTGTTATCATCTGTTATGACGGTCGATATAAGAAAAATAGATGGAATGGTTGGGGCGGAGCCGCTGTTGCCACCCGCCGATTGGCAGAAAGTGATGACTACATTAAAAAGCACCAGTGTAGCGCTAAGCTAGCAATTCCAATTTCCTCTTTACAGCCGTATTCTTCTTCTTTCAAACAACATTATATTCCTGTTATACATGATGTTCAAAAAGTAAAGCAAGAAGAAGACGAGCTACTGGGTGACCTCCATTGTTGTTGCTTTTCTAGTTGTTGCACGACAATGATGCAATGACACGTTAGTGGTCTAAATCGCTGAATTAACTGGACTTCTACCGTACCGGACTGCTCAGTGGAAACGAGGCTTTAAAGATCCACTCAGAGTCTTTTGGTGCTTTTTTCATGTTTTTGTTCCATTTTTCCCACGATGGAGGACATGTATAAAAATAATTCGACTTAAAATTTCCTTTCTGAGTATTTCTTTAATCAAATCGTCATGAATCAGTAGCAGACACAATAAGGCAGTTGGAATTAGGTTGTGAAAGTGACAAACAGGTGCTACAGTTAGGGTAAAAAAAAAGGATGATGGGAAAGGTAGGCTTGATTCAGCAAATTTCCAATTAATTACAGCAACAGTGCAGAATGTATGTATTTTGCCCAAAAACGACATAATCATAATTAAAACCCCCTGGAAACGCTTTCAAAATAGATCAAAGAATGATAAAGAGAGTCTTAAAGACATGTCAATTTCTGAAACTGAAAATAATGTTTTGTCAGTAAATTGTGCTTATAGGGAGATTTTGCAGTTTTTTATAATACAAGATAGCCAGAGAACCAGCAAGGCTGTCTAGTTTTCCTCTTTATGTTCATGTTTCCTCCTTATTAGAGCGTGTTTCTAGCAATACCACCTTTAAACAAGCAGCTGCTGTAACTACGTGACATTTTCAGGCCGCTTTCTGTGCTCAATTTAAAGTCGAAGAGAATAAAGTAAACACGTGAACGTGGTCTCAAGCTCATTTGTTTAGAAGAACAATCCTAAAAGTACCCCTTTTTTAGCTTCATCAATCTAATGTTTTGATCACAAAATATTTTTTGTTGTCTATACAATAAATTGTGAGACAAGTGGGCTGTTGCTTTAAAGGCTCAGTCTATGGGTGACACGTGGAGCTGCTGCATCTATGTTTTTTACTCATTTTCTTACTGTATCTCAAAATGGGTGCACTTATCAAATGTGTTTAATGGTACAAACTGCTGTTTAACTTTAACAATCAATTCATGACTGTTTGAGGTTCTGTGTTGTGATCTACTCTTGGTGAGTGCATAAGGCTTATTGACTAGACTAAGTCTTTGAAACACTGGAATGCATCCAGGATTTTCAGGAACACAGGGGCTTATTCACATAAATATGCATGCATTTATAATAAATTACATTTGATTGCTGGTTGTTTTCAGAAAAAAAAAAACAAAAAAAAGCGTCTTGAGACCACAATGCAGATGTACGTAAGCACTTGAAACATAGCTACAGAGAGATTTGAGTGCTCCTGCCGTGAGATGATCGGATGTTGCCCCCTCAAAAAAGATCAAGGACACGTGTTGTGTTTAAGAACGGTTTCTCCTCCTCAGTCAGTTCCTCTGTGGCTCGTGGTTTTGACTTACTCCTGCAGAATAATCAGCATTTTGAAGTAACTGAAGAATGCCATATTCTGTATTTCCAAACATTTTTATAAAGAATTCTAAACTAAATATTCTTTAAAGAAAATGCTTAAGTTGGAGGCTTTTGGAATGCATCGTGTCTGGCAGCCAAGTGAAACAGATAAAAGTCAAATTAAAAGCCTACCACTGCTTACACTGGAGTAGTAAAAGGCTTTCTCACTTTCACCGTGCAGTCTGATGAAAGTGATCCATCAGCCTTAGACATGTCAAACCACCGCTTCATAGCCCGTTCAGGCTGGGCTCAGACAGAGCCAGCCTCGTCTTGACATCACTAAACTCTCTGATTTAGATGTGTTTGTGGGTTACCACAGGGGTGATTATAATTTTGCTATGGAAGAGCCTCGCAGGTGATGGAGAACGCACCGAGCCGTGTGCTTGTGATGTAGTTCAGAGATGACATTAATTAAGGTTTCATAGACCAAATCCATTACAGGAGAGGTATTTGTGTTTTCTCCATCACACTGGTGTTGTGCACTTGAAATAGTTTTGAAATTCCTCTTGGAAGGTGAAAGATTTGTTGGTTTAAGATAATACCTCTCAGTATAAAAAAAGATTTTTCACCAGTATCCTATTTTTCACAAAGCCACTGAATGCATCGACTACAGGCCCTGCAAGGCCAAGTCAAACTTTTTAATCTTGCATTACTTTTGCTTAAAAAAACTGTTTGTCTTGTAATTAACAAAATATTTCTCTGCATCGAAGTTTTGCACCACAAATCTTTTTGACTTTGGAGAACCCCCGGGAATATTTTTTTAAAAAACATTTATACCAGTATCGTTTTTTTATTTGTTTTATTTTTGTATTTTTCTTTTTTGGTAAATTGCTGCGACCAAATTATAATAAATACATAATAGACTCCCAGAAATTGTTATTTTAACTTCAAAAGCCCAGAGGAAATTTGTTCTTGGGTTCTTTAGGATGAAACTTTAGCTGTTCGTGTGTTTTCTTAAAAGTAAAACTTATATGTTTAAGTACAATAATGTACATGTGGGATTTTACTGATTTTGTTGCTGTTCAATGGTCACTTTAACACTGCCAGCGACACCTAAATGACAACACTATTTTTTGAATGAGCTTTTAACCATTTATCCTGAAGTGGAGCCAAGCAGCAGAAAGCTGCTTTTTTCCCACTTCAGAATCCACTGGAATTATGGCGATCAAGTAAATTGCATCAACACTGTGACCAAAGCTCCGGTGTTAAAGGGTTAAAATGATAATGAGCACTTGAGTGGAGGGTTATTCCAAATTTACACTGGTCCATCTGCAGCACATCTCTGTTGTGTTGCGTGGAGAGTCCGTCTCAACGTACACTGACACAGACCAGACCAACTCACGTTCAAGTGGCCACCTCCATTGAAAAGTCTATGTTATTGCACGTTAACTCTCATTTTGGATTTCTGCATCCAAAACTCTCATGCTTTAAGTCTGTTCTTGGGCTTTATTTGTTACATCCCTGTCTAGGGGCTTGTTAAAGGAAGTAGCTTAAAGGCAGAAAAAGAAAATTACAAAAACCAACGACTCAAAAACTCCCACAAAGAAGCAGATTTTATTTACAGAAAACCTTAAACTATACAAAACAACCACAATACAAGAACCAAAGCGTCTGACAATGGCCAAACAAAGTAAATGCTGGTGTTTGGTTATCAACAGATGATGTGGCAGTATTGGAATGCTGAGACTGAGGTCCTCATCCGTTCAGGAGCTCCTGACAACTGGCACCAATCTGCAGTCAAAGATAGGGGGAGACATATAAAGAAAGACAGAAAAAAAGCCCACCCCTGCTGAAAGCAATAAAACAGAGTTCAACCAGTTAAACTTTTGACTGCTAAATCACAAAAATGTCTTTCATAACTCTCCGTTTGGAGGGCCAAATGGAGGGGAAGGAAGAAGGACTAAAGAGAAGGAAAGAATTCAGATTGGGCCAGAAGTATTTTATATCTTGGAATAGAGCTGTGAAAGAAAATGCCTAGAGCAAGATTTTTGGGATTTGCACCACTTTGACATTTTTCACCAAGCATCTACCAACTGTAGGTCTCGAACAAGTTCTAGTAAAGAAAAAAAAAGAAAAAAAAAAAAGAAAAAGTGCTTTCACACATGCCCATATTGAATGTAACATCTAAAAGGTTTATATAAACCCACAAAAACCTTATTTTTGGAGTTTTGAACCCTCATGGTCACACATTGGTTCACAAGTTCTTAAAGACCATTTTTGTACATTCAAAATGAGCTTTCACTGATTATAAGTGGATATCAGCTTTTTAATGTCTGCATGTTTTCAATGCTCTGCTCAAACACACCTGATTCAGTTGATCTTTTTTGTTTTAATCATACAACAATTGTCATTAAAGCTGGCATGTTTCAGCAGGCCAGGATCTTGGTCTTTTTGTGTTTCCATTAATTTGGGAAGGTAGGAGATTCTCTTTCTATGGATACAAACAGGAAACACCCTAAGAATAAAATGAGACAAAACCTACAGAATCTAATCAAAATAACCTTTCCACCATGATCCATAACCTCTCCTGCTTATTTTCCAAATCTTCCTGCACTTTTACTGTTGATTACCTGGATCAGGTGTATTCAGTTAATCAGATGGAAGAGACACCTGAGTCAGCAAATAGCAGAGAGAGCCATAAACTATGGAGGGTGGTGAGCTTGAGGATTGAGGTTAAGAAGCGCTGCTATGTCTCTTGTGGTCTTTCTTTAAAAGCAAAACAGATCTTTTCCTCCATATGGAGAATCCACATTAATAATCATATATTACTCCATTATTTGAATGTGAAACAAAACATAAAAATAATTTGTAACTCCAAATGAGTCATTTTTTGTTTTTGCTTTTAAGCTCAACTGTGACTGTTTGAAGGGATATGAAAACAGTCCTTCTTCTGCTCACAGAAGCTCATCCCAAAGAGACACCAGTTTCCACCAGGCAATGCAATGAACTATTCATGAAGATTCATGTGAATTTCATCTCAGCTTTATTTAGTACAAGTGCGCACACAGACACGACTCTTTCCCAGTTGGCGCTTGGGTGCGTGTGTTTAAGTGTGTCTCATCTCCAGATGGCTCCGCACGTCTATGCATTTTCCACAGTTAAAAAAAAAATGCTTAAATTTGAAAAGGCACACTTAAATTCTGCAAGGAAACCTTAAATCTTAATTTAGATATTAATTAGTTTCCCTGTAACTTGGCAAAGCTGTGTGATTTCCCCTGATGCTGGGAGTGTTTTTTAAAGTGGGACGTCTGCTGCTTCTCGCTGCAGTGATGATGGTAGAGGATGTGGGAGAATCAATAACAACTTCATTAAATGAGTCCAAACATTGGAACCAGCCTGACGAAGAGCATAATCATTTGTGCATTCATACTTATTCATATTAGTGTCACTATTAAGGGACATTTTAGAACATTAGAGTTCTTTGTCAAAGAAGGAAGGCCATGTATGTTTGCAGAAATTTACTTTGCAGATTTACAGAGCAAAAACAATCCATCTAGAAATAAGTGAAATCTTCTTAAATTCAGATAAGCTAGTTTAGAAAAAACTCTGCCAATTGGATAACAGAGTTTCTAACTTAAATCTTTTTCTTCCTTGTTTTCTGTGTAGAAGCTGTATGATTTTTACATCTGTTAACTGCAGGATTTAAACATTTGTGTTTAAACGAATTATCTTTTTTTTTTTTTTGCCTCAGAGAAACGTGGTTAACTTTCTTTGGTTTTGAGTGAACCACAGAATCCCTGAATGGGTCATAAATGTTTTTTTTTTCCTACTAGATTTTCTGTGTCTTGGGGTTTTATGTAAGCAAAGCAACTTTTTATCTCTTATCTTCGAGCCAAAGGGGGAAAAAAAACAGTTCAGTCATCCAATTCTTTTAAAGCCCCTTCAATCATCTTTTAAAGGGTAGCACAACAGGACAGTTGGAGGCTGACTCCACTTTTCCAGATTTGAAAAATACAAATTAAGGGACAGGCTGAGTGGGGGAACTTTGGTTTGGATCTGGGATTGACAGTGACAATGAGGTTGTCTTGAGGTAATGTAGTCACTCCGCGTCCTCAGGATAGAGTGATACCGGGCAAAATGATTTCCACAGAACCTTCTGTGGATTTTGAGGAGGTTTTCTCCTCCCCCTTCTCCCGAGGCAAAATCTCATGGTCCAGACCAAAGGGGACCTGTGTTTCAGTAGCAAAATGATGCTAGCATCATAAGCTTATAAATGCTAACGTATTAAAAAAAAAGTGAAATAATTTTTGCATTTCCCATCATCAGGAAGGAGTTCGCTGGATTCAATACCAATTGCATTAAACCACTGTAGCATTACTTCCAAGTCCACTGGACAGTTGTGCAAGCCAGTAGATTTTTGACAAACAAATGCTAAACACCTATGAGCCATGCTAAAGCTAGCACAAGATCAACTGACCATTACAGAATCAAAGATGGGCAGGGCTTTTTTACTAGAGCTACAAAGCATGATGACGGGAAACTTCCGAAATAATGTGTGACTGACAGTTGACCAATCACAAAATTCAATTGTAATACCTCATTTCAACTTGCAGGGGGCAGAACACGGATGGTTTTGGACTTTAATTTCTGGAATTAAGCAAGTTTATTTGAAAATGTCAAAACTGTAGGAAGGACAGCATTTTAAAAGCACCATTTATAGAGTTCAACAGCCCAAAAAAAAGTTGATTCAGTGTTTGGTTACCCTTTAAAACTATTGTAAAAGCACTTTTTCTGAGTCCTGGGTGAGACTGTCTGTGCAGAATAAGCCCGCCACCTTTCCCATCATTTATTTCTTTACATGCTCTTCTGCTAGTTTACAGTCCCTAACACCCCCAATCTAAAATTACTGGTGGAACAACAAATGGTGAGCAATACAGAAGCTATGTTGCTGTACAGTTCTCTAACACTAAGATGTACACGGGTCTGGTCATTTACAAGCAGTCAGAGTGGAGCAGGATGCTTGTGGCTTGTCGTAGTGATTTGTAATCCACATTTACCAGCTTTTATGAAATACTTTTATTTTATCTGCTACTGATTCACAATAATATTAATGAAGAAATTATTAGAAATCCAATTTTAATATTAATTTTCTTTATATATGTCCTCCATCATGAGAAAATTGACGCAAAAACATGTTAAATGTTTTCATTGGAGTGGTTCTTTGAACAAAAGGAGGTTTATTTGACAATCTCTGAAATTTTTGTCATAGCTAAGATTTTTGATTCATAAAATAGGACAAGATGACCAGAGAAATAGAACTTTGTGGTTTCAGAGCTGCTTCTGCGTGTTCGCGTACTGTATGGGGTGCTGATAACTTTGGCATTGCTGATTGGATCTTGTGTCTGGCTCTGTTTGTGGGATTTGCATCAGTAGGCCACTCCAAAGAGATTTCTATGGCTTAATGTTAAAACTTTGCTGATGGGACTGTCTGGCTGTGAAAAACAGAGATAAATCTTAATCATGTGTTGATAGAGAAGTTGGCAGGTGACCTTGGACAATAACTGTCTTCTGAACTCTACTCTGGCACAAACACTGATTGGTTTGGCTCTAGTGTAGCATATTCTGCATGGGAGCTTGTTAAACTGCTAAATAATCTCTAGAATCTTTAAAGGATTATTTTCTGTTAAACAAGCTGAACATAAAATCCCATTTGTACAGCATTTGTATACACAATTTTTAGATTTTGTTCATTTTTTTAATTTTAGGATAAACGCCATTGGATGGTTGATTCAATTACATTGTGGTGTTGTAGAGTTACAGCAAAAAACTCTTTTAATAAACAAACAAACAAAAAAACTCTTAATTACTCAAACCAGTATATTTTCCTAAATTCCTTCTCGGCTTTCTAAAACAAACTTAACTTTCTGGCTATCTAGTTTGTATGAAATGACCATCTATTAAGAACAAAATAAATGAAATAAAAATAAATAATCAGAGAAAACTCAGGTATGTTTTATAAAAATATCACATTGATCCTAGACTTTACATTAAAGCAACACTTGAGTGATAAAAAGGGGTTTTGTTTTATGATGTTTTCTGATGAAGAAAACTAAGCTTAAATTTGCATTTCCGATTCTTTTGCATTCAAATCGTTAAAGAAACAGCATTTAAAAAGAGTTTCTTTGTGACGAGGAAAAAAAGCTTGTTTGGCCATCAGCTCCCAGCTCCACTCTAATCTGCAATTTGGAGGAGTAAAGGATAAGGGGGGCGGGGTTGCCTCACACCATTTGTCGAGCCCACAACTCAAAAGGGAATTTCTGATGAACTGCTGCCGCTCTGCAGAAAATATGTTCTTAAAAAAAGACACTTGATTTTGGCTAAAAAAAAATATCACCGTTATAATTAAAAGACCACTTTTTTAACTCAGAATTTTCTTCAAACCAGAAATCTTAAGCTTTCCTTTATTTTTTTATGTTTTTTTTTTATTTTTTTGTTACCCAACTTCAATTTAATTTACATTAAGCGTGTTTTGATGAGAAGCTGTATGTTTATTAGACAGTAAAACCACATTTTTGTAGATCTTTAAAACTTTTTTTTCCATATAATTTCACAAAAAGTTTGATGCTGAATTTCTACTGTGCAACCTTTGATCTTTCTGTAGAAAACAAATCATATATCATGTGATAAAAAATCCTGTGTAGTTATTGACATTTCCACTTGTCTGTCATTTTATTCTTCCAGTGCATTCCAATCGGTGGACACGGATTCGTGCTGGACAAGTACAAGTGTCAATGCAGGAGGGGATTTTATCACCCGAGCAGAGTGGCGCTCAATGGCTTTAAAAGTAGGTTTCATATCTAGTTGTATTTTGAAGTTTTGTTGTGCAGGAAGTTTAACATCAGAAAATGAAGAATTACTGCAAAAGAAGGAAGGAAACTACTTCTGTGCAGCTGACAGCTACACAGTTTCTTTTATATTCTTTGTGCAACATTGATATTTTCATGCCAACAAAGGACTTTCAAAGCTAGACACAATGCAGAAACAGATGCCACCTCAATAGGGAAGGAATATATATATTAAAAAAAAAACAGTGGATACAGAGCTTAAGTGTTTTGTTAAGTAAACCTGCTTGCGTTTTAGATTGAAATGGCTATGCTCTGACACCTTGACTGAAGGTGCTTCGGTGTCCTCGGGCAGCAAAAGCTTGGGCCTGATGAGCAAGATAATCAGGCAGCTGCAGAGGTTCTCAGTCCTGATTCCAACAATACTACACCCCAGGGAAGTTAATATGCTAAGCTGGAGCTTTATTGTAATGCAGCGTGATGAAGCCTGCAGTCGAGAGACTCACAGTGGAAAGTGATCATTTTCCAAGCTCCATGCAGACCAGCTCATTAAAAATCACTGCAGTTCAGAAAGGGTAACCGTTGCCTCTGACCCTGACTTCACTCTTCCTCAACTTTCATTCTTTATGTAGGTTTGGAAACTACTGATTAAAACAGAGACACAGATGTTTATGGTACGGGGGAATCATTTGGGTGATGGGTTAGAAAAATAGATTGTGTCCTTTCTGCAAATTAAAAATCTCATTCCAACATAAAATTCTTTAGAAAACCTTTGTACAGAGTGCAAGTGACTCTGAGGTTGAGCTAAACAACAACAAGAGCTGAAAGCAGGCAAAAAACAAACAAAAAAGAAATATTAGTTATTATTAATATTTTTTATTGCGTTAATTTAATTTTTGATCTGTAACTGCTGTTGTGTTCTTACATATAAAATACAAGTTGGACCCTCGTATAAAAAACAAGGGTCCAACTTTTACAACACAGAATATAACTGATGTATAAATACACTAATAAAAAAAAGACATGTTTACATCATTTATGATCATAGAAACAAAAACATATAGGTTGTAACTGTATTCACTCCTAAATTATGTTAAATAACCACTCCTATAAAAACCATGTTTTTAACATGTTCCGGAAGCATTTTTCCAATGACGATGAGCAAAACATTTAAGAAGAACCAGGAGCAGATTTGTGTTTCTCCTGTGATTTAGCTTGGAGTTGTGTAAATGTAAACAAAGGCATGATGGGAAATGAAATCTTGCTTAGTCTGTGCCAACAGTCCTGCCCACAACTCAGAGACGGATTTGAAGACCATAGGGAACACTTTTAAAATAGAACAAATAGATTAGATGTACAAGAATGTGTTTAGGTTGTTCCATTCTTGGTAGCACAAATGCTAAAAGCGTTTTTACCTACATTTCTGTAAATTCTGGGGATTTGAAAAAGTGGGATCAGCATGGTGGAGGTTCACATTTTCTTGATTATTTTATGAATCACAGGTAGAAAGGCAGCTAAAATCATGGACAAAAAAGATATTTTCTGTAGCTAAAACCAACTTGATATGATAAAGCCCTTTATTTTGTCTTTGGTAGCTTCTAAAATAAACATCTTTAAGTGTAATTTCTTACATCATTGATATCACTACTGGATGAGTTCAACTATCTGCCACTTACTCCCCACTTGATCCTCAAATCCTTTTCTGCTCTTTGTCTCCCAGTACGTTTTCTCATCTGAGGCCAAAGCATGCTGTAATGAATGTGTCCGCACGCCAGCTGAGCCCTGAGTGTTAATGTAAAACTGTGTTTTATATTCTTAAGGAATTCCGTGAAGTTCGGTTTCAGTCAAATGACTTATGCAAATTGTGAGCACAGTGCCAAAGTGTAAAACATTATTTGATGGTTTTAAGAGCTTGTAGAGAAGCAGTAAAGTTGAATGAAGTGAGCAGGCCAAGAATAATTGAAGCTCCTCTCCGCATGGTCAGGTCATCAGCTTAAATAAATGTTTTAGCCTCACTTAAGTATTTTTCTCTACTGGACTGATGAACTCTAATCTTTGAAACCATTCATAAATCAGCGTGGTTCTACTAAATGCTGATTAAATGTGTTGATAGTTCTTGAATGGCTACTAACTCACACTTGTGGTCCAATGAGTGAACTAATGAATATTTCAGAAGCTTGTGCTCATTGGTGGGAGTGTAAGAAAAACGTGCCCTTCATCTCCAGGTAAGGAGCAGGACTCCAACAGGGATGAGACCTCTGACGTGTCTAACCGGTGTTTGCCCTGCCGGGAGGGCTGCCCCTACTGCCAGGATGACACGCCCTGCCTGGTGCAAGAAGATGGGGCTCTGCGGATTGCAGTGGCCTCCTTCCAGGGTCTCTGCATGATGATGGACTTGGCGAGTATGGTGGTGGTGTACCACTTAAGGAGAAACAAGGTAAGAATTTTTTTTTTGTTTGTTTTTTTAAAAACAATAATTGAAGATCTATGACTTAACGAAGAGGAGAAACAGGTTTGTCATGTCTTTGTCTTCCATTCCATTTAAACTTCTCCAGTTTAAAGTAGAATTAGAGCTTCAAGCCGCCCATCTCTATGAGCCACCGCTTGCCTGGGGAAGCCAAACAGATCAACATGCATTTCAGAAGAATTTGCAAAAATAAACTTTTGTATTTCTTTAGCAAACCCCGCCCTCTTTCCTAATATGTTCACATCACGTGTTATATTATTTTGCTCAGCTCTAGCCAGGCGTTAAGGCATAAAATGTTGACAATTTTACCATAAAAAAATGTATAAGTAATAGAAAAACGCCATATTTGCGAACTCACCAGGTGCATGCCAGTTAAAATCTACAGCTTGGAATTGCAACATTTTTATCCCAATTGCTTCCCCATGACGCCTGAGAAGTTAGGAAACGATTGAAGAAATTCCCTAAAACGAGTTTCTGATTTTAGCTGGTACTTGTCAGGGATGGTGGATGAAGGACCCAAATGCAGGAGACGAGACTTGGTGGCAGAAACAAACATTTACTAAAATAACTTAAACATGACCAAAACAGGAGCACAAACCAGTGAGGTGACAGAACCTAAAAGAGCAGATGACCTGACAATGAGAAACTGAAAACCAGACACTTAAATACACTGAGGTTGGTTAACTAAATGAAAACAGCTGTGGATGGTTAACCTGAACATGGTTAGACTGACAGGGAAAACAGAACATGACAAAACCTAAGCACTGAAACATGACAGTACTAAAGGTTTTTTTTAATTAAGGATGAGGGCAAAATTCAACAAAACTCCATGCATCATTGTGGAGTGAAGCTAGAACCATGTGTGTGAAATTTGGTGAAAACTGCTCAAACAAAAGCTTCGTTTGGCAATAAGTGAAAATCGCCAAATCTCAGATTTTGCCATAAAATGGCCGCTAAGCCGTAGGTCTTATGGTCATCCCATTAAAATGTCAAAATTCTTTTGGATATCCCTGACACATGTATATGGGCTTTGTTAGAGAATTCCAACTTTTTTTCCACATATTAAATTTATTGTGACACTTTTTGGTTTACCACACCCACAATTTTCACATTGTCATTTCTTATGTCATATTGCACCGTTCAGTGTGAGCCTGAAACTCATGGATGACCTTTTTACGATATTTGAATAAAAAAATGTGCAAGTTAGGTAAGATCGCAACAATTGTGAAATCGTCGCACGCATGCCGTTCAAAATCAGCAACTTCTAATTGCAACATTTTTTCAACAGTAGACAATAGACAGTAGTACAAAAATCAATGAAAATTCCTAGGACGAGTTTTCTTTTGTAGCTGGCACTAACGGTACTTTTAAAAAAATTAAAGATGGTGCCCTCTTCCCAAGGTCAAAGAAACTTCTGTGGTGGTTGTAGATTAAAGCTGGCAGCATGTGTGTATAGTTTTTGTGAAAATTGCACTGATAGATGTGTTGTTTTCCCATTTTGTGTGGAAATATGAAAATAGACAAATGTCTTTTGTTTGTTGCCAAAATGGCCACCAAGTCATAGGTTTTTTGGCCATCCCATAATAATTTCATTTGTGTTTTAGTTTCGTTTGTGTATTTTGAACATTTTTTTTTTGGCTCCTTAAGTGATTTTTGGCCCATCCTTTTTTTTTTTTTTTTTTATGGTTTTGCTTGTGGTGATCATCATCATCATCTTAGGGGTGGGTCAGCAACTATACCCTAAATTCATTTTTGCTGGGTATTGGTGTTAACAAATTTTGGTTACTTTTGAGCATGTGGCGGGGGTTAAATTGTGAAGACAATATGGTTCTTGCCATAATAAATCCCACTTAAGGTCTCCCATCAAAGCTTATAGTAATTGTGTTTTAATGCTTTCACATTCAAAGACCTGACGAGGAATTAAACTGTAGAACTCAAATTGAATGGATTATCACTAATCACTTTCATGAAGAAAAAAAAGCTTCAAAAGCTCTAGAAAGAATCAGAGAAGCTCATTGGAGGATTAAGTTTTTGTTTCGAGAAAGGTCAGAGGGTTCTTTAAAACCAGCTGTAACTGAATTGGAGTTTATCACGCTCTCATCCTCCTTTAGTGCCTCAAATGATTATAGATCTTACAAAAAGTTATTTAAAAATATCTCTAAGACAGAGGCTCACTTACTTACTCACTTGTCTTGAATTCAAACATGCCCCAAAAAATTACTGATCTGTTTGATTAAAAATTATTTTAATAATTTTAACAACGTTGACTCTTTTATGCAATATTTTAACTATCATTGTGAGGCTATTTTAGACATAATTTTCTCTTTCAGAGAGTCATCTGTGTCTAAAAAGTAATTTCCTTGGATGAATGACGAGATACGCAGTTTTAGGAGACTCTGTCGTAAAATTGAGCGTTAATGTAAAACAACTAAATTGGAAATACACAGGTTGCATCTGAAAGAACTAATCTTCGCTCTAAATGAAATAATTGAACATGCCAGGTCAACATACTTTCATAAACTTATTTTATTGAAGAGAAGAACCCCTAAAACTCTTTTCAATACCATAAATTCCCTTGTGTCTCTCTCCTCCTCAATATACCCCAAACTTTCCCAATCTGACCTTGGTAACCTTTTTCAGGCCTTCCTGACTAAGATCTCAGATGTTACAGCAAACGTCCCTCCTCCAACCAGCCCTCACCCCTCATTATACCTTCAATCTTCATAGTCTTGCTTAAATTTCCTCCCGGTTACAATGAACAACATTCATTCTTTTCTTAATAAGATCAAGCCCTCTACTTGACCTCTTGATATGATTCCCCTCTCTGCATTCCTAAGAGTGTTGTTTTGGTTCAACTGTTGTTGATCTCATACATTTTTCTTTGAAATCAGGACCTGTACCTACCTTCATGAAACAAGTGATGATAAAAACCCAATCTTGATCCTATACCCTAATAATTTCCATCAAATTTCAAAACTTCCTTTTATCAGTAAAATTTTGTAAAAGATTGTTGCCAAACAACTAAATTCATTTTTAGATCAAAACAATATTTGTGATGCCTTCCAATCTGCTTTTAAAATGAACCATTCACCAAAACTGCTCTTTTAAAAGTTTTGAATGATGTACTCATGGCTACTGATTCTGGTCAGTATACGGTCCTCATTCTCTTAGATCTAAAATCTGCTTTTGATACAGTTGACCTTAATGTTCTGATTGATTCTCCGCTGTGATTATGGTTTATCTGGATCTGTCCTGAGTTGATTTGTTTCCTACCTTAGTGACAAAACCTACAATGTCACAGTTAACGCTTGTCTTCTGAAACAAAAAAACTATCCAGCGGTGTTCCCCAAGAATCAGTTCTGGATCCTATTTTATTTATGTTGTATATGATTCCTCTTGGGAGACTTACCAGTAAATATAAGCACATTTCTGATCATTTCTACGCCGATGACATCCAGCTCTATTGGTCACTAACTGAAAACAATTATCACAAACTCTTTTCTGTTTGATTGTCTGGTTAGTATCAAGCATGGTTGCTTGACAATCACCTTCTGCTCAAGTCTCAAAAGACAGAGACTTTGATTTTTGCTCCTGATGCTAAAATTCCCAAAATCAAAACACACCTCATCTCTTTGAGCTCCTCTGTCCAGTGTAGTTTTAGTAACTCTGGATCGACAAATCAATGTCTTTTGATCATCACTCGAGAAAGCTTGTAAAAAATTACTATTATCATTTGAAAAATGTGGCTAAATTACAATCATTTTTATCCAAATCTGACCTTGAGCTGATAAAACATGCTTTTATTTTGTCGCGCTTAGATTACTGTAATTCTCTTTTAACCTGTCTTAACAAACAATCTGTGAAACGCCTCTAAATTGTTCAAAATTCTGCTGCAAGACTTTTATTAGGGGCCAATAAATGCACACATATCACCCCTCTCCTTTCATCGTAACATTGGCTTCCTATTAGTTTTAGAATAGATTTTAAGATTTTAGCATTAGCTTTTAGAGCTTTGCATGGTCAGACCCCAAGCTATCTTTCTGACCTTTTGAATCCTACACTCCTGCTGTGACCGTTCCAAAAACTCGTTGTAAAGCCAGAGGTGATTCTGCATTGCAGACAGTTGCCCCAAAACTCTGGAATGCCCTTCCACTGTCACTGCATCAGATTGACTCTGTTGAGTGTTTTAAAAGTCAACTAAAGACGTTTCTTTTTAGTAAAGCTTTTAGCTAATATTTTAATTTTATTTTACCTTCCTTTCAGTTGCTGCCTGCCATAGTATTTTATCGATATAATATGTATTGTTTTTATGGATTTGTCTTATATTTTAGCTTTTGTGAAGCACTTTGTGAGTGACCCTGTGTGAAAAGTGCTATGTAAATAAAGACTTACTTACTGACTAAAAAAATGTTAAAATAAAAATCAAGTTGAGTAGAATAAACTCATATAAATATATATTTACAAAAACAATGCTTTTCACGTATCATCTTAAAAAATTACATTGATTATGTTGAGGGTCATTTTGTCTTGTGAAGATTCGCTAAAAAAAACAGGTTAAACTTATTACTGTTTAGTACTGTTTCAATATTTCTTACTTTTTTTCAAAATGTATTAAAATATAAGTAAACTACTCTCGAGAACAATCACTCATTGTGTTCTTGTCTTGCCAATGTCTGAGCTTTTTATTTAAATTAAAAAACGTGTTAGCTGCTTTGGATCCCAAGAATGCAGGTCATACAAGAAGGTAAAGGAGATGAGCATTAAATTTGCCACAAAGGAGTAATATTAAAGATTTAGCATGCTGCTATCAATCTTGGACTTTTAATTCCAACTCCGTTTAGTTTGCAGTGATATGTAATTTGTCCTTGATCATCTTTTCAGGCTGCTTTAACCTTTTGGTCGATAAATAATCAGTCTCTCCAGTCATTAATTGATGATTTTCTGTTTGTCTTTCCTCACTAACAGAGCATCCGCACATCTGGACTTATTTTGCTGGAAGTCATCTTGTTTGGAGCATTACTGCTCTACTTCCCAGTAAGTCTTTGTCCAAATCTATACTAAATGTCTGGAAAATCCACTCATCACATCAGTCTACAGTATAGTCCATCTTAACATTGAAGATGTCACTTTTAAATAACACACACTCTTTGATATACAGTAATTCTTTGACGGTTGATCAACGTAAACCAGCTGTTGTGGAGAAAAGCATCCACTTTTCCAAAGTCCACTTTTCTCTGTGACAGAATTAGCTGATTTATTGCACAAGAATCGAAGATTTGCTGCATTTCTCCTCCTAAGAATATGCTGGAATTACGTTAATTGTGTAAATGGTTGAAGAGTTATGAAAGAGTGTGAACACTTAAGCTAAAACTCCTGTTAAAGGGATAAAATTGCTCTATGGAAGCAACAAACAAGTGATTAAACGTGTAGATAATGGATCATTTTTTAAACTAAATCTTAAAAGGCCTAAACAACCCTGCCCTTTGTGGGTATCATAACTTCAGGTTACATTGAGATAAATAAAAAAGCACAAGGATAAAGAGAGCTCAAACCTACTGAAATAGCTTTGCCAGGACAGTCATGAATGTTAGATTTATTTTGAATGTCATTCTAAAACTAAGTTGACACCAGGTATGTGACACAGGTTTGACAGAGAAAACTTCCACTGCTGTAGAAAACCAGAGAAAACAAAAAACATTCCAAAAGTACTAATAAAACTAAACAGACGGCCTCAGACGAAACAGGTTCAGGAACACACGTAAAGTGCAGAATGTTGCAAATCTTATTCCAGGCTTTTTCTTTCATAGCTCTACTCAGATGAGAAGACATGAGATACCATACCATACCGTACTATACCATATCAAACCAATACCATGCCATGCCATACGGTACTGTACAATACCAGAACATACCAATACCATACCAGACCAGAGCATCCCATTCCCTGCCATACCATACCATGCCATACCCACAGTACTGTACCATATCAGACTATACCAATACCATGCCAAACTTACCAAATCCAAATATTAGTACCAAATCTGTGTCTCTGACTGGTCTAAGTTCAACGTGGTGTCACTTTCAACACGTATTTAATGGATACATGTTTTGCATGTAGAGCCTGAAAACACACATATTTACATAGACTTAGAAGTAGGAGCTGGAACGCATATTGCAGAAGGCGGTTTGAGCGTAGCTTGGAGGAGATCTGACCATCTTCAAAGCACTCAGCCTCTCATAAATGCTTGGCTCCCACAGAATGATGATGAGGGGGAAGACAAACAAAGTATCAATCTTGTGTCGTGTCATCCATCAGATTCTCGTCTGGACAGCGTCAGAGTAGGACTTAAACAGTTGGTGCGCAGGTTTCCAATGAGACATTTTTCTTTGCTTTTGCCAGCTTTGTGTGCTGTCCAATCAGGTGGGGTGTGATTGTGCATTATGTATGTGTGTATTTAGACTGATGCACGCTGCCCACACTGCACCTGGAGTGCAGAATCAGAAGCCCATCTATGGGAGGAAACAGATGGAAGAAAACCTGTGCGCCATGTAACAGGGAGATCTGACGAAACCTGGGAATTCGCTCCAATCAAGCACTCGCTGCTTGCTCTCCTCAAACACAAAGTGTGGAGGCTGGATGTCAGCCCGAAACAAACCCCTAGATGGATTTGGAAGAGAGGGCTTCAAAAGTCTCATCTCTGTACTGAGATAAATGTTTTTATGTTTTATTGTTAGGAACCCAGTGGAATTTGGTTTAACTACTGCACATTAAGGACTGTAGGTATTTTTTGGTCCAATTCTATGTGCCAAATCTTGGTTTAATATCCATCTACACATGCTTTACCCAGTTTACCCCAAGGGCAATTTCCAAAAATAGCTCCTTTAAAAATATCCTATCAGTCTTATGTTCTCACACTCATCATCTTCTTTCTTTCACTGGTTTCTGCCTGTCTCTAATCAGCATTTCACAGGTTTTGCGGCACCAGCGCCAATTGTTTCTACCTTTTTCTTCTTTTTCTTTGTGTTTTTCCCTCTCATTGCCCATTTGCGTTTCTTCTCCCCCCCACATTTTCTTTGCTGCTCCTGCCATAAGCCTCCCTAGCTGCAGCTTTACCACTTTGGCACTCAATGCATTTTTAAACATTCCATCAAGTTCCAGCACAAGTTGCTTTAAAAATACCTCTGCTGATTAATTGATGGGGGAGGCGTTGGAGGTTGGATGCAAACCAAAGCAGCCACCTTCTCCTCTAGAAGTCATGCATTCTGTGATGCAGCAGCGCACTTGTGTGGATGGCAGGAAGGCTGAGATACTGTTTGTCACCGAACATATCATCGTGTGAATGTGGGCAGAAGAACTGAGAAGAAAGATGAAATTTGTTTAGGTGGCGTAACAGCTTTTTTTCTTCAGACACAGTTTAGATTTATGGACCTGGATGTGTGTGATTAGTTGTGTGTGTGCATCAGAAGCTTTCTTGTGTGGTGCACTTCTTGTTCCAAGTGGCGATTTATTGTTCCAGTGTGTCATTTGGCCAAAAAGCTTCTCGGTTAATTCTCTTACTTCTCTTCAATGTTGTTGTTATTGTGAGTTGTGCCTTGCGTAATAGTAATAAATTAATGGAGAACATTTTTCAATAAAAGGAAAATTTCCTTTTCTATGGCTTTTTATATGATCAGATGTGTCTGAAATACAAAGATAAAGTGTTTTTTTTTTTTTTTTGGTCTCTTGTCAGCCTGTACGGGTACATCTGAAGTGGTGTCTCACACATCTGAACATAAATGAAAAAAATGAGCTGTCAGATGTGTCTAAAAGCAAAAGCCAAGAGTGTTTGACAGTTGGCAAATTTACAGTTTTTCTGGTCTTCAATTATGGCAGGACATAATTGAGATGAACATTTTTCCAAATATTTCATCACATTATACTCCTGGTTAATTCATACAGACACTTTTGGGCATGGCTTCTAGTTTGTGACTGGAGGAAAAAGAAGACTTTTACTACTTCTACTTTAATACTTCTTATGATGTTCAGTTTGTATTATTTTGATGGGAAAAACAACAGTGGACTAACCTTTATTAAACTTGATTAGATTTAGATTTGATTTAAAATAGTTTCTTTTAAGCAATCAAAAGAAGAATGCATGTGCAATACAATCAATAAAAAGAGGTTCCCATCCATAAAGATGTCAAATGTAGGATAACTGTTTATCAAATTATAGATTGTTTGAAAGGGAGCGGGAGGAAACGAACTTATAGAACCCCGTCCCGGCTCGACCTAACCACTTTCTTTACGCAAATTGTCATTTTCCGGTTCTTAACTTATGATCCAATATTTTCCAACATATATTGAGGTCATTAAGAATTCTTAAGTGACAATAAATTAAATGACTATGTAAGTATATATAACACTATTTCAGACTTGATCATAACATATGAAGAACAAAGTTCAGAAAAAAAATTGTATAGTATTTTTCTTTAATAAAAATAAATGTTAATGCATTTGACGATAATTCTTAGTTTTGAAAATACTTGTTTGTTTGCACAAAAATGTAATAAATTTCTTGCAAGAAATAAAACTTCTGGCTAAAGATATTCTGGGTCCATTTAGGTCAGTTAATTGGATGAAATGAACCAATATCGACACTGAATCGGATCAGCAACCACAAATTATGATTTAAATTGTTGTTAAAATATATTGTTACACATATGTATAGACATAGTTCACAAAAAAATGAAAATACTACTTTATTTCAGCATCAGAGTTTTGTAGAAAAACTAAATCAGTACAATGATTCATTTCTAATTACACAATAATCCACCATAAGTTATATTGGAAAAAACATTGTTATCTTTGTTCTTTCTGAAAACTAAGACTTCATAGTGCGAGTTTCCCTGGTATGAGAATGTCATCCTTTGTTCTGCCGTTTACTCAGAAAGGACTTTTGACTAACGCTCTTTCACTTGTGGTGGGTGAAGTGCGTGGTCTCACACGAAATGACTCTTTAGCAACCAGCTGCTCAGAACCAAAAATTCAGATCCCACCACTATCAGATGTGCCTAATTTGTCCAACAAAGATTTTACGCCAGACTCACAACTAAAGAACACGGAGGTGTTACTCTGGTGAGTAGGTTCAAACAGTGGAATTTCAGTTCTAGCAGAGCCAACAATAAAAAAAAGAAAAAGCAAGCATATTTAAAAAATAAAAATAAAAACATTATATGGCTGTATTTGCTTCAAAACAATTGAGGTGCAATTTTCTAAAAGAAGAAACCTGCACTTCTAACACTTGTCATCCACATGAGTGCAGATTTGGTCAATTTGTGTTAGAATTAAGGATTCTGTAATGCTTTGTAAGTCAATACTGTTTATTTTAAAAATGAGAAAATTATTTTAGGTCAAAATACAAATATTAGAGTCAATGCAAAAACAATAAAAGTAAAGATAAAGAAAAGCTTTAGTAAAAACAATAAAAACATGCACGATATAAAACAGGCCCTGAGATAAAAAATATGCACTCCTCTCATTGCAGCTAAAAACATTGCTCTTTTAAAAAAACTCAATTTGGGAAGGTCAAGAAAGGGGTACTTAGCTCAAAGAGGGGTGGGTCGCAACTACACCCCTCTGCCTCTCCAGTTGACTACCCCCCTTCCTTGGCTCCAAGCTGCAGTACGCCGGGACGGTCGCCAACCTGCTCCCAGGGCGGCATGGCTCAGGGACGCGTGGGGAGCCCCGCCCGGGTCTCCTCTCCCTTTCTGGCCCTGGTGGTCTCTCCCTGTCCTGTGTCAGGTGCTGGAGTGCACCTGTTCTCCATCTTCCAATTATGTCCATGATGCATTCAAAATCGTCAGAATAATCATACACAGTGCACACAAAAAGGGTCCAGAAATAAATAGAATAAAAATAAAAATCCATCCTGTTACATAAACACGGTAGAAATGAGGTGATCGGTGAGCCGCGGACAAATGTAGAGCATTAGATTGTCATGCTATACAGACACTCAAAATCCATCAGCAAAATAAAAAGTTTGAAAAAGGGAAACGTTCTGACAAGATTTTGCAGACATTGCGCATTCATCTTCAGGCAAGTGGTTTTGTTTACAAATTTTGTTCATGCTGGGGACGCCGGTTAAAAAATGATGTTGAGAAATGGGCGGGACCGACAAGGAGCGAAAGACGGAGGCTCAGATATCGAGTCGTTTTGCTTCCAGGTATTAAAATGGGCCACAAAAATGACTCATATTTCATTAAAAAAAATATTTTTGGTGTTCCAAAGGTAATATCTGATCATATACATGGATATAGTTTACTCTGAAATGCTGAAGAAAATCATGGTAGGGGTAGGGTAGATTTTTTTGGATATTTAGAAATGGATTTAATACAATTATTTTCTTTGCAAGACAGAAAAAGGACAATTTTTATTGAAGCAAGGGATTTTTTCCTTCCTTGAAATCGAGTTTTTGCAGTGCAATTTGAGATAAATGATTCTTAAACACCAGAGAAATAACTGAGATAAACTCCGGATTGGAATGTCACAACACTCCAACTGCTGAACTTCATCTTTGCACAATGATAGAACGTGCCGTGCCAGTTCTGAGGTGATAAAAAAAAGCTTTCATGCTGCTACATCCATGTAGGTAACACAGACTCAATTACACACTGGTTTCATAACAAGTTGTTGCTGCAGTCTCAGTGTTTCTTTTGTTTCGCTAAATTTGTCACAAGCCTTTTTTTTTTTTTTCTTCTTCTTCCTGGCAATGGAGCTGAGGTGTTCGGCGAATGCCAAGACATTGCAAAGTCAAAGAAAAATCCCTGGCTTTAGTGTTCAGACACAAAATTATGCAGCTTCTGAACCAGTTCCGCATCAGAGGTTACACGCTAATTACTCAATCTAGTCAACTGTAACCTTCATTTGATGATTAATGTTGATTATTTCATTTCTTAACTTTATGAAACATCAGCAACAAAGAGAGTATGCTGACTTGGTGGGAGTAAGAACCCAAATGCTAATGGTAGATATTATAAATATGTACAAAATTAAGGCAGAATTACAGAAAAATAGGAAAAAAATAATAATCTTAAAAAGAAATTCACTAGTCAAATTATCTGTCAATGCAGCAAGTCATTTTATAAATGAAGTACTATAAGAAATCAATCTATAAAAACAAGGAGTTCATGTAAGAATTAAAAAATAAAAAATAAGCAATAAAAGCTAACTGTTAAATAGAATTACTAAAAATTGAATATTACACACCAACAATAATAAATAGCAAAAATACTTTTTTTTTTTTTTTTACTTTTACGTATGTAAAAATGTAAACTGAAGAATGAGAGAATCAGCCACTTGAGATGGAGCATCTCGTTTTCCAGAGGTTCCTCCTGTTAGGCAGATAACGGAAAAGATGAGTATAGAAAGAAAATTGACAAACAAAAATGCAGTTTAAGATACAGATCAAGTATAAAGCCGACATTCACACATACACTCACATTCACACACACAAATAAAAGCTCTCAACTTTTCTCTGCCCATTATATTTTATTTTCAAAAAATTCAATCAAAGCCCAGAACATAGTTAACTTTTGAATGAGCTAAGAAGGAGAATCCTCTGCTGATTGGGAGAAAAGCTTGGAAACAAATAGAGGAAAGATAAATGAAAACCACTCAAAAACTTTTGAATGTCTAAAAACGAGGATTAAAATCGCTGTAAGTACATATAGACAAAAAAACCATTCAAGCAAGCAGGCTCGGGTCCAGAACAGTGGCACTGCCAGAAACTGTTGTGGGAGTAGTCAGACTGAGACCACCACTTTCACTGTGCTGGCACAGACACCCATACTCATTATTGCTTTTATTAGGAAGGAGATGGTTGTTGGGAGAAATGTCAAATCTGTTCTCAAATCAATCTCACTTATATTAGGCTGGTACAACTGTTTTTGTGTGCACAATATATACTGCTCACAAAAATTGAAGGAACACTTTTTTTATTGGGTCTGGCATGAATTGAATGAACCTGTCTGATAATTCTCTTGTTGGTTAATCAGCTGAGGACCTCGTTAATCAGTTTCAGCTGTATTGATGTTGATGGAATTAACAACAGGTGCACTTCAGTGGTAACAATTAGAAAACCCTCCAAACAGGACTGGTGTTACATGTGGAGGTCATTTCAAGTTTCTCCCTCTTGATCTTGTTTGGCTGGTTTTCCACTCGTGCTGATTTTAGCTTGTGTAATTATCTCTACTGGCAGTATGAGGAGATTCCTTAACCCTAAAGAAGTTGTCCAACTTCTCCAGGATGGCACATCCACACATGCTGCAGCAAGAAGGTTTAATGTGTCTCCCAGCACAATCTCCAGAACATGGAGGAGATTTCAGGAGACTGGTGGTTATTCTGGGAGATCTGGACAGGGCCGTAAAAGCAGGACCGATACCTGCTCCTTTGTGCAAGGCGGAACAGGCTGAGTACTCCTCATGCCCTACAGAATGACCACCATAATCATAATCAAAAGACCACTGGGAAAAATTTTAAAGAGTAACCAAACTCTAAATCAACTTTTTTGGCTTTTGACCTCTATAAATGAGAGAGGTCATGGTGCAGCAGTAGGGCGGTTGACTCTTGATCAGAAGATTGCAGGTTCAATTCCCTCCTCGCCCCCTCATGTGTCAAAGTGTCCTTGGGCAAATTGCCTCTGGTGGAAGGTTGCCGCCAATGTTCAGCAGCAGCAGAGCCAACCCGAATGGGTGAATGGGTCTGTGACTGTGAAGCGCCTTGGGCCCTTGAAGGAAGGTAGAAAGCCCCATACAAGTCCTCACCATTTAAAATTGCTGTATGTTGTTCCTTGCCACATTTTTGAAAATTGAAAAAAGGCTTGCTTAATTCCTAAAATTATAGTCTAAAATTTTCTGTGTGCTGCCCCCTACAGGTTGAAAGGAGGTATAACAGTGAACTTTTCTGATTGGTCAGCTGGTGTGAGGTCATGTCAGGAGTTTCACATCATCATGCTGTAAAGTTCTACCATTAAAGCCCTGCCCATCTTTGATTCTGTAATGGTTGATCGTTATCGTGTTACATTTAGCATGGCTCATACATTGCCTTCAGTTGTATAAAATCTACTGGTTTGCACTTACTTTCTGGTAGACTTGGAGGTTAGACAACAGTGGTTGGGTGCAGTTGGCATTGAATCCAGCAAACTCTGGAGCCATCATAATTCTTATGATGGGATTTAGAATGAACGTTTCATTCGGGATTGTTTGCTTATTACGTTAGCCTTAGCATCATTTTACCACAGAGACTCGGGTCCCCTTCAGTCTGGACCATGATCGTCTGCCTCGGGAGAAAGTGGAGAAGAAAAATCCTCAACCTCCACAGAAAGTTCTGTAATGAAACTGACATCACTTTGTTCTGTACCAATCTACATATTGACCATGTTTATTTCAAGATAACCTCGCTTTTTTTTTTTTTTTGGCATTTTTCAAATCTGGGCTGAGAGTGAAATCAGCCTCTAACTCTTCCTGTTGTGTTACACTTTAGAATAGATCAAAAGATGACCGGAGTGGTGCTTAAACATTAATAGTAATTCAGACACCAAGCTATGGAAATATTGACATTAGTGCTGAAAAAAAATCCTTGTTCATACGACTATTGAACATCATTACTAAGAGATCACAAAGAAGCTACTGGTTGATCCAACCTTACAATTCAGAGTTAATGAGGAAACGAGGGCTTGATTTTGTCTGTTAAAAAATTAAAGCAGTCCTTTTTACATCATGCTTCATGTTTGCATCCTGAAAATGAGCTCAACAACATTTAAAAAAGATCAGTACATTAATTCAAGAATAGTGTATCTGTCGATTCATGGTTGTTTTGCTCCAGAGGATGTGAGCACAGGGCAGAACAGATATGTATGTATACAGTATGTAGCTCTGGGGATCTGGCATCTACTATCTTGCTGTGGTGCCCACGACTGCTGAGAAAGGCGCCTCTGAGGTTTAAATGTGATAGCTTCTGGCATGTCTCTGCCTTAGTCTAGTGTTAACAGAAAAATAAAAAAATATGACCAGACTCCTACCATGAAAATAGGATTACCAAGAATAAAGAAGCTAATTTAAACTCATATTGACATATGAAGAGCATACCACTTGCTATCAGGGGGGAAGTGTGGATGTAAGACATTTCAACCAGGCAAAAATCTGTCTTCCGTGTCTGTTGTTGGAAACACTCCATTTCTATTTGGCAGTCATAAAAGAAAGTCAAATGTGTGACTCTATTTGCAAGAAAATGAAAAGACGGCTGAGCCTTTTCATTTTGTCTCGATGTAAGCAAGTGTGTCTGTCACAATAACCCCTGCTGTGCCTTTCCGCAGGTGATGATCCTGTACTTCAATCCCAGTGTGTTCAGATGTATCCTCCTGAGATGGGTCCGCCTCATGGGTTTCGCCATCATGTACGGGACTGTCATCCTCAAGCTGTACAGGTACTCAGAACAAGCAGAAGTGGGATCATCGCATGAGACGTGCCACTGTTTTCCCCTCTCTTGTCTTCCTCTTTTCTATTTTCCCTCAGAAATCCAGATAATTCTTGGTTGCACGCAAAACATAACACAGATTTAAACTACATATCATCTCCTTCCTGTGTGTTCCTGCTCAAGCATCAACTCACAGAATAGCTCAGTGTGCTCCTTAAAACTGAAGAAGGAGGTTAAAGGCCAGCTGGAGTGTTGGCTTGACAAAAATGACCGATTTGATTATTTTTGTGAGCTCCACAGATTGGGAGTGTGCTTGCCTTTAGGGCAATTTTTTATAGCCTGGACCAGTTGAGATATATTTCTTCCATAAAGTACCTCTAATATTTACTGTAAGCAAGAAATTGAACAGTCTCCTACATCCTTGCTGTTTATATTTATAGCTATTTCTTCCTATGCGAAAGCTATGCTTTACATGCCCACACATTTGTTTATTTTTCCTATACCTCCTTAATGTCATGTACTATATAAAGAGACACCAAAAAGGAAATTAGTTTTTTGACACTTAAGATGCTCAAATCTTTGTGTTTCATGTTTCTTTTGTTCTTCCTGCACAACAGGAACCTATTTAATTAAACAAGCATGAATTAATTAAAATAGCCGGGCATTTTCTCTGCTGCTCCTCTCACTTCAAGTGCTAATAACAGTATTCCTAATGACAGGTGTGGGTGTAATGGCAGGGTAAGGCGCGCATAAGCTCATCATGATCATTTAATGAAGCAGTTTGTCGAATCCAAGCTCAAGCTGTCTGTTTTGCTTGCCTTTTACCCCAGAGTGCTGAAGGTGTTCCTTTCCCGCACGGCCCAGAGGACGCCCTACATGACCAGCTGGCGGGTCCTGCGGCTGCTGGTGGTGATACTGTTGGTGGTTATGTGGTTCCTGGTGGCCTGGACCTCGGCAGTGTGCCAGAACCCAGGGCTAAGTCAGGCTCTTATTGCAGCTGGCCTCACCCCAGAAGGACTGCAGTTCAGCATGTGTCAGCTGGACCGCTGGGACTACATGATGGCAGTTGGTGAGTTTTATTTATTTGCTGTATTTCTGCTTCCCCTTTTTATTTGTCATTTTCAATGTTGAATTTCTTTCCCACATTTTCTCTTTAGTTTGCCATAAATCCAATTAGAAAATAATAATAAATGCATCAAACATTGCTAAAATAATTATCAGTTATGTAAACAAGTTTTCTTACACTCCAGTTGTAAAAATGTGGGCTGGACTGCCTATGAAACTACACACTCATCTCTAATTCCTCCTAAAAATTTTAATTTAATTTTTTAGCATTAACTAACCACCAAATAAAGTATTAACTGCCATATTTATGCATTACTTTGCATTACTGAGTGCATTGCATAAGTTAGTTAGTAGTTAAACCAAAGACAAAATTGCTGACCGTTATGTATTCATTAATTGCATGTGAAGAAATATTTTTGTAAAACCTTAAAAAAAATAATATCCTACAGTTGTATATTGTGAGTTAGAAGCACACTTTTACATGTTTTTGAGGTCAAAAAAGCTTTGCAGAATAGAATAGAATAGAATAGACTCTAATGTAACGGCCAGCAGCAATTAAATTGTGGGTGGTCCAACAGCAGCAATGCACAGTGAGTAAAAAATAAATAAATACAAACTATAAAAAACAGCACAAGGTATAAGGCAATAAAAAAAGTACAAGAACACAATAATAAAATACAAGAAACACAATTATTAAAAGGGAGGGATCCTCAGAGGGATCATTTGAGTGTGTTTAGCATCCGTATGGTTCAGGGGAAGAAGCTGTTTGCAAGTCTGATGGTGTGTGACCTGATCGACCTCTAGCGGCTTCCTGAGTGCATCAGGTCAAACAGGTGGCGGACAGGGTGGATCGGATTGTTTTAGTTCTTTTTTGGTGGCTGGATTTTGATACGGTCTCGGGGGGGGCAGAGGACACTCTGTCCAGTGCCGTGGAGCGGGGCAGGTGAGTGTCGGCAGGTGAGCAGGGGGATCTGAAGACTCAGCAGTTTGGAGATGAGAATGTAGTGGGAAAATACGTGTGAAAGAAAGTAGATGGATGGATGAACTTGGAATAATGGTCATTTTATTAATAGATTGGCCAGAAAAATCTGAATCCAGGAGGCACACGCCAATGAAATATAAAAACATTCATTATTTCACCCTTTTCTGGTTATAAACTTGCCTCCTTTATCTGTGTGGTGTGACTGTGTGCCGTTTTTTGAATTGTGTAGGTTTATTGGACACTATAAACCAAAGTACCACTTGTTTCTTACACCTGAGTGTGTGAAATTTGCTCTCTGCATTTGACCCGTCCCCCGAGGAGGCATTGAGCAGCAGCTGAGCTCCGAAGCAATTTAGTGATTAAACACCTCCATCCCATAATACCAAGTGTCATTAGATCCCATTTTTAGAGTCTTCGGTGTGATCCAACTGGAGAAATATTCCCACAAGCTCCCTGGGCAGTCTTACGCAAAGCCACAATGATGTCTGCATAAAACCATGTGCAGTCTAATAAAAACACTCAAGAAAAAAGGTTTGTGTGCATTCTAGCTGTTGGATCATCTAAATATTGCAGACTGGAGTAAGGATGAATAAAACATAATTGAATGACCTGAAATACAAAAAAAAAAAATCTAGGATAGGAAACATAATATGGCTGATTAAAGACTGTATGGATGATAGTTAAAAATCAAACTGAAAGTGTTGCCCCTTGACTTTGACAAATAGAGATAGAGGGGGGTCTATATGAGTGGTTTGGGATAGCAGGAATATGAAGGGTCCTCACATGCATGTCCCAGTATGGTTCAACACAGAGTTCATTCTGTGAAGATGCTCTCAATGATAAAAGAAGAAGACTCGGGATCTAATAAACTATGACACAAATGAAAGACAAAAAAATATAATCACAGAAAAAAAAATCCTTTCCTTATAGCCTTAATCCTTAATATCGTCCATAACCCTGCAAAAAGGTATACATCTCTATTTTTATTCTGTGAACGATTGTCATTTCCAACAGTTATTGAACAATCCTGTCAACACTATTGATGTTAATAGAGACTTTTTTTATTTAGAAATATATCGACTCTTTAAAAAAAAAATAGAATGTCTTTCATAAAAGTGTATTCTTTTCAATAGGTTACATTGAAAAATGGTACTTTAATAAAATATAGATCTATTGACTAAGTATTTGTTATTTTATTTTTGCATAAAGTGTAGCCTTTTGTGTGCACAAATTAGCATTCGTTTGCATACATTAGTTTTTATTGGTAGAAATTAGCAATTCATGCACACAAATTTATATTTTGTGCACAAAAATTTCTGGCCACAAATTAGGAATAGCTGGTGATAGAGTTTTAATTTGTGCACACACAATCTGTATTTGTGCCAAAAAAAAATGACAATGTGTGCACACAAAATGCTAATTGCTTATTTTTGGCCATGTAGCAGTTATTTGTGTTCGTGAAATACTAAATTGGGGTATCAAACTGCTAATTTGTGTACACTGAAAATATATATATTTGAGGTTACATTTTACAGTTTTTTTTTATGTCCAGGGCTCTGTAGTTGAAAATGAAAATGGTGTTCTTTCATATGCCCATTGTCAAAGACTAAACTCTTTAGAATTATGTTTCAAAACATACCAACTGTGTTGTGGTTGTTCTTTCTTTCATGCTTTATTCCAAGCCCTCTAAAATTGCTCTGCAGTAAAATGGATGCATTTGTGAGTTTAGAAGTTGTTGTCAACAGTTTTATTTACTTTTCTTTACCCAAGCGCTGTAATACATGGGTTTTCTGTGTAAACAATAAAATAAGGAATATCAAGCACCTACATTAAGTTTCAGAAAATATAAAAAAATTCAAAAACAAAAAGCAAGTCCCTCACTTTTTATTTCACGAAGATAAATACCATCGCAGAATTGAAGTTTAGATATATCTAGATAAATAAGTGGCGATTTATGGTCTGTTTAGCTGTTTTTGAACATAAATTTAAGGTTTATTACAGTTTAGAATCAGCAACTTCTGGATTGGTTTTTACAGTAAACATAAAACTGCCTTCAATACATCAAGCATCTTGAAAAACCAACCAAAAAAAAAAAACTGTATAATAAATAAAGAAAATAAAAAGAATGAAATGACAGTTTCTTTGATGTATTTCACATAAATTTCACATTTTTCCTTTACTAAAGGAAATAAGGATAGCATAAATCCAGCTATTCTTGAAACATGATGCGAGAAAAACAAAGACACTTTTTTATACTTAAAAATAAAGTTCCTCCTCCAACACCTGGAAGCTGTTTTCTCTAAAGTGTTCCTAAAAAGCCCAGGTGGCCTTGAAAACAGCATGACTTCCATGACACATTGATGGAGCAGGAGCACTGTAGCCATGCTGACAGAAGGGGAGACTAATCCTGTTTTGGAGGAGAGAACAAGTGGATCCCAGAGAGAAGCTCGGTCTCTGTCTGAAAACTGATAGACGGGCAGAAGGAGAGAATGGGAAGTGGCAGAAGAAGAGATAAAGGGGCCTGTGAAGTTTGAGGCTTCCTGGGACAGAGCCAGCGATGCAGAGAGAGTTTTCCACCAACAGATAAAGTGAAGGGGAATGGGGGGGGGGTATCTTTGAAGGGAGGGCAGCTGAGGACAGTCGTGAAGAAGGGATTGAAAATCAGCGTTATTCAGAGAAAATGTGTGTTTGAGGGAAGCAGTGACAACTTTCCCTTTAAATAGAGCTGAAGGGGCCTCTGCTTGAGCTTTTGCATGAGATATGAGGGAGTCCTGCTGTTCAGTCTGACAGCAAGTGCATGAAAACATGCACGCTGCTGCTTAGCTGCTGAGGGTGCTCAATGCGCCTTTCAATCTGGAGGATTCCAGCGATTCTGCATGCCGTTCTTAAGAAAATGTAGTAGTACTGTAATAAAGACAATAACTCATTGAAATTGTAACATTGCTCTTTTATTATGTATAAAAAACGTATATATCTTGTACTTTAGGTAAATCTTAACATAATTAGAACAAAATGTGCTTATTTTTTATTGGCATGCAACTCATTCCAAATGATAGATTTACAGATTAATCAGCTATGATAAATAAACTTTAGACACAAGTTGAGGATTAAAGCGCTGCAGCAACTTGTGTTTTGATTGAAGAAAAATGCCCGACTAAAAATACTGATCAACTGCAATAAAAAACAGTAATTAAAACAATAAATTTTATTTTTATTTCTTACTCATTTCGAAAACATTTGAGACAATGTATACATTTTTATGAATGATTCTCTGTAAGGCACATAAAGACTGGTAATGGTCATACACTACGTTGGATTCTAAGTGGAGAAATTCATGTTTTTTGGCTGAATATAGATGTCTTATGTGATGTTAAACAGACACTGCAGATTCGGAACCTTTTTCAAAACCATTGACTGTATATGAGAAATGGACTGAGTGAACACTCCCCCCAACATTCCAAATAGGAAATACCCATTGGCTCCAACAAGCCAAAATCCCATAGACTTCTATTGAAAAAAACAACTCAGTCATTATATTTGTCAGAATAACCATTCTTGCTCTACTTCCTTTTTTTTATCTGTTCTTGCTAATCTTAGTTTTTTCCACAATGTTTTTTTCTGTAGTGGAAGTTATTCAAGTCATAAACTGGCCAATCAGATGCCTCGATACAAGTGGTGGTGTCACGTTTGAAATTTGGAAGCCCACTTCCAAGAGGCAGTGATGTGGACTTCCAGGAAGCTCTCTCCTGATTGGCCAACATGGTTGCCGTAGAAATGTGGATTCAGACTAATCACAGCAGAGAATTTCTGGTTCCAACATGGGAAAGTCTGTACAGTGAAAAAACGGAATTGACTTTATTTGTTGAATCCAGAAGACAGCCATTTATCAATGGGTGATCAGTCCAGTTCTCTTACAGTCATTGGTCAAAACCCTCAACTAAAATAAATGTTTTACCTTTGTTAAAAACAGGTGTAGACACTGAAAATTAAAATTATTCAGTGAGTACAACTTGACAAAAATAGAGCTTCTTGACAAAACTCAACAGGTTATACTTGCGGCACACCGACTTTATAAAATTTGCACTTCAGAATAATATGTCAATAGTGATCAGCTTGTTAGAAACTTAGATATTTTCACTTTTCCTTTTATTTTCCTGTTTCAGCTGCATTTTTTAACAGGGATTAGTTTAGTGTTTGTCGGTTTTGTAGCAAGTGCAGCTTTATTCTAACTTTAGAGCTCCTGCATAAAATATTTAGACTCCTGGCTAGACACCCTCAGAACTAGAGCAAGGAACAATACTTACTGGAGGGGATTGAGTGATTTTGAATGAAAAAGAGAGTTTTCAACAAATTGTACAACACTTTAACCATATAACACTTTCGCTATAAAAAGTTACAACATCACATTTGCCAGGTAAATTTTTACCCAATATAAAATACCCAATAAAAAGTATTCCTCATAAAAAGTAGATCAAACTATGACAACACATGATCCATTCGAGTAGTTTTCTTTTAATTTAAAATGTGGTTTATTTATCAAAATTGAAAATAATAACATGGGAAGACTCTAAAAACATGCTTGAAGATTACTAAAAAAGTCCACCTATTCCTGGAACACGTGAGGCTTTACCCAGAAACCCATGACACTCAGAAAAATCCAACATTTTAAACATCATGTAAATACTTTAGCTCAGGTGAAAATCACCCGATGATAGTGCTGTAGGATTAAAGGAGAATCTGATAACTGTTTAAGTTATTGGGAGGTTCCACTCAGTTTCTCTACAGAAATGAAGCATCCTTCTGAACATTGTGAAATAACTTGATTACCTGTAAAGGGGTTCACCATGAGTGATCTGCAGATTATCTAACTGGCAGTGATTTAAATTTTTCTATTTCCTAATGAGCAAACACAGATGGTGTTGAAGACAGGGAATACCTACAGATGAGTTATTCTTACCCAAAAGTTTAGAACATTTCCTAAACTTTTTCATTTCAAAGGTCTTTTTGAGATTTTGTGGAGGCAGCCATTTTGAAATGAGAAGGAAAAGCCCTTTTATTGCCCCCAGTGGAATGTTGATGAACTGCAAGCCAGAAAACATGGACCAAGTTTTATACAATGGGTTTTTAAGGAAAGTTTTGATCATTCTATTGGTTTAGGGGTCTCAGAAATGCATGTATCAAATACAACATGAAATAGGGTTATGCCGCAGCAGAAGTGCAAAGAGTGAGTGGTGTAGGTGGAGCTTATAAAAATGTTACGTCAAAAATTAAGTTAAAAAGGCCTTTTTGACCTTGATAATATTTGAAGCTTTTTTTTTCTCTTTTTTGTGACAAGTGTTCCAATAACCCCCACATGATGTTAGGCAATATTAAATGTTGGTATTCAAATTTTCCCTCGTGTAGATTAAATTTCAACATTTGTATTTCACAAAAAAGTTTTTAAAAAAGAACAGCTTTCTTCTTAAACAGTTCTACTGCATGACACATTGAGTTAAACATGATCTGTATCGGCAAAAAAAGGAAAAGTGCACGTTTGCTAGATTTGCTTTAGAATGAATATAAATTGGTCCATTCAAGTATTTGCGGTGCAATAGTTCTGTTGTTGCACTGAAGCATGCAGCCATTTAAAGTTTAAATTCAGAAAGTTATTTTGTTCACTGAAAGTCAAAGATTTGTAAGCGTTACAAGGTTTTCAGATTTTTATTGGAAAGCATTCCAAAATTTTCTCCTTTTTAATTTAATTCTAGTTAACCTTATACAGATCTGGGCGGTGGAGTAGTGGTCAGCACTCTCACTTCACAACAAGAAGATGCTGGTTCAAATCTCTGGCTTTCTCCCAGAGTTCCAAAACATGCTTCATAGGTTAAATAATTATTTGAAACTTTCCTTTGGTGTGAATGTCAGTGTGCGGCCTGCGATGTTCTGGCAATCTGTTCAGGGTGAAGCCAATGATTGCTGAGATAGGTATGGACAACAAGGTGATCCAAAAAGGATTCCAAACCTAACGTAATAGGTTTGGAAAAGGAACGAATGAATGTAAACATACTTTTTTGTAAGCCCTGGCAGTTCACCAGTAACTTTTATGCTGTTAGGTAAGCTATTCATTGAACTGTGTCGGTAAAACAGACCTTTGACGGCGATTATATTTAGTTTTTTGTTTCAAATGTTTTATTATCTCTCATCTATGTATCTTAACAGATGTATTCTTATGTTTTACAGCACTTTGAAAGTAGATTATGGATTTATCTTTGTAATTAAATGTGTCTTTTGTTGTCTGTCTTTATTTCAGCTGAGTTCCTGTTCTTGCTGTGGGGTGTTTACCTGTGCTACGCCGTCCGTACCATACCTTCAGCTTTCCACGAGCCAAGATATATTGCTGTGGCTATTTACAATGAGCTTCTTATATCTGCCATCTTCCACATCATCAGGTAGGTTAAAAAACCAAAAAAATCCATCCATCCGTCTTCTTCCGTTCAACAAATATGCCCAAACTTCCCTCTCCCTGAGAGGGTAAAAACATTTAGGAAACAAGCGCTTTAACTTTGAAAGATGTAATTTTGTGCTAAAAAATAAAGCAGTTAGTAGAACTTTGAAGAAGTATTTATTTAAAAAATAAATAAGAACAGTGTCAAATAATAAAAATTTGACTTTAATCAAGAAGGGCTTCAAACTGTGTCAAGGTGCTCAATGATTGCACTAGTCTGAAAGGCACGTCGTTCCGTTTTATCATACAAGAGGATTAGTTAGAACTGGAATTGCAAATGTTTCTAAAAATCCTTGCCAGGTTTTGTATTCTTCCAGGTACCACAATTGTAAGATTTTTTTTGCTCGGGAAACTTAAAACTAAAAATGTAAAATAAACTGGTTTAACTCCTGAAAATATAGTCTAAAATGGTCTGTGTGCTGTGATTAGTCAACCTCTGCAAGTCCCACATCAGTTCAGAAGTTTCATGTCATCCTGTATAAAAGTCCCGCCCATATTTGAATGGTTGGCGAACCCAAGAGTGGCAGAGCCCGCTTTGCTCTCGAGAGCGGCAAAGCTTGCCAAACTTCCTGGGTAGCTGTCTGGCAAACAGAGTCGACTGCTTAGATCTCCTGAACCTTATGATTTTTTTCTTATTTTTATTGAGACCATGATAAAACGATACCATGATTACCTCATGATTATCCCCCCTTCTTTTTTTTTTTTGTTGCATTTTTCAAGTCTGGACTGAGAGTGAAGTCAGCCTCCAACTGTCCTGTTGTGTTACCCTGTAATAGTGTGTTGATAATAGTAATTGACTACAAAACATTTTCAGGTGTTAATATGAATTTTCTTTTAAAATCTATTTTCATTTACATGATAGGTCTTAAACAACGAAATAGCAAGTATTTTTATTATTGTATTTTCTCCATAGCATTAGGAAAAAAAATCTTCCAAAATAATTTACAAACCTTTTTTTTAATACTCTGAATACGCACATTTTGGAATAAAGAACGACAATTGTGTGTACTGTAAAACAGTTGGAGCTTTCCAGAGCCATTTTTTTCTGTACATTTTGCATGTGGCTGCCTTTGTCATAAACTGATTTCAAGGCAGCGTGACGGAAGAAAAAAAAGCAACTGATAATCTTAAACAATTATCAAGCAAACACACCTTTTTTTTACAGTAAGGGGGGGTTGTTTTTTAAGCAGTTTTTAGCAGATGAGATGTCGCCATTTCTGATCGTACTTGATCATCAATCAGCTTTCATTTCTATCATTCTCTTTTATTCGTCTACTGCTCCTTCAGTTAGGTCAATTTAATGGCCAACATTTTTTTTTTTTTGCTTGAATTTACAGACCTTAGAGATAAAGACAAAAAAAAGCAGAAATTAAGATGGAGCAGCAAAGCCTAGAGGAAAATGAACTTTATCTGATAAAATAAAAATGAGTCATCAGCAGAGGACTCTCTGAACCCTGCTGCTTTTTAAGAAGATTTATGCTCCTGCATGAACTAAATCAAATTGTAGATTGGGTCTGGGTTCTTTGTTAGAAACATTTAAACATAATTCACATGAGGCTTAACTTACAACATAATGGTTGCATGTTATTGCCAATTTGTTGTTTTTATTGTTGCAAATGAATAATAAAATTACAGTTAATGAAATAGTACTTTATAGTAAGTACAATTATTTTATAGTAATCTGTGAAAACAATAAATTATCTGTGCATTAAGTTTGAACCAATGTTAAAGCGAGATGTGTTTCAGTTCTCGGTGTAAAATTCTGGCATGAATTGAGTAATGAATTAAAATTAAGTTATTTTATTGCAGTTTAAAAAATGTCTAAAATGTAAATGTATAAATGATTACAAAACAGTTGGTTACTTGTATTTATGTGTAAAAGATTGTTTTTTTTACTTGACTGTATTAATTTGGTTTGTTAAATCAATCAGCATTGACTTGTAGAATATGGGAGGATAGGAATGTAATAAGCGTCATACGCTTCTGCTTATTCTCTTTTTATTGGTTGCTTGTGCATTCTGCACATTTGTTGTAAATCATGTAAATTTTGATTGTAACTTTGATTGTGTTTAACCCTAATTACATTACAAATAGATATAACACATATTTTAGTGTCTGTTTTTGACATAAAGCTGATCTCGTTGATTATATTTGTTTTTAAAAACTGTTTTTCTTCAAAAAAAAAAAAACTATCAATGATCTTGTCAGAAACGCTGCAGAAGTCACGGGTTTGGTGTAAGTTTCCATGGTGACTATCTGACTGTCTGATGCTAAATTCTCCGTCTTTATCTCCCGCGCACACTGCTCACGCTTCAGCTATGCTTGGATGTACACACAAACCCTGTGTGTGAGATGAGAAGAGAATATAGCCCGTTCAGCGTTGGAAATAAGACTTTTAGAGTAGCTATCGGCTAGAAGGGGGTGTGTTTGTACAGAAAGGACAGGGTTTGTTGGATGTTAAAGCCGTGTTGAGCTGCAAATCTCTATCATGGAGTGGAGCAGAGAAATCCACAACAAGAAGGTGGAAAAATACCAGAAACTTTAATTATTGCAGTGAAAGAAAGCACTTATTGATGTCTCATCAAGCTATACCTTATTTTTATACTGGAACACTTGCAATAATGTCTGTTCTTAGGTCAGAATACTCATAAATTTTTTAAGAGACCTAAAGAAATTGCTCTATGCCTTCTGATTTTCCTCTCAAAAAAGCAGTTTTAGGATGTCCACAGCCATTACTAACAACATATCTCCTCTGATCAGTGAACTCTTGACCTCTTGGTTGTCTTTTTAATTTTTTGTTGGAGTTGCCATCCATGATTGCATATGTGTACAGAAACACAAGTGGACTGTAGAAGCCATATAAGGTACTTGGAAAGATCTTAAACAATGAATTGGTTTTCCATCAGACTTAAGTAAAAGTAAATTATTCAGAAAACTATTTAGTTTTTGTGGGACCTGCAAGCCATCATTGAAGAAAGTTTGTTAATGATGCAGGTTTTTCACTCCGATGACAAAGTTGTTGATTGTTTAGAGCAGGGGTGGGGCAGCTGGAGTCATATGTAGCCCGTTAAACTATTTACATGATTATTCGTATTAATGTTTTATTTTCCAGGTGTCTCCCCATCGATGGTACACAACAAATACATTCACCTTTGTTCAGGGGCAGAAAGTTATTTTGCATTCATGTAGCGTTTAAAGTTTTGCTGTTTTTCCAATATTCATGTGTGATTTCCGAGTTGGACAGTAATTTTTTCTGATTGTTCTGACGTCACATGAACGCTACATCTCCCTAGGTTTGAGTTTTTCCCTGAGGGACATCAACCCATTGGTGAAAATGGCACTAAAATCAGAACAAAACCACAGTTTTGAAATAAAATCTCCAAAATATAGTAGTTTAAAGTATTTTTCAGTCAAGATTCCATGCTATTTTTTTCTTTTACGAGGTGAGTATAAGTTGAATCCACTCTATTAAAAAATAAATAATAAAAAGAAATAGCTATGCAAGTCGCACTGGGAAGATTTTGGAGACTTTGGCCTGCCCATGGCAGTTGCTGTGTCACAAATCAAACCCTTTTAAACTGCAGGTTTTCATCTGCTCCTGAACCAACAATATCTAAATAAAGGAATATTCAGAAATACAGTTTTGATCTTAAACTTTTATATACACACGTCTTTCTTCATAATAAAAATACTACGTGAACATGCCAAAAACACGGAAAAGAGGATTTTCATTAGAGTTGATGTTTGTTTAATTGGCTAAGATTTTTCCATGTAATTTAAAATTCTTTTGATGTTCTCCAGATTCTCTCTGGTGCCTGGCCTGCACCCTGACTGGATGCTCATGCTGTTTTTTGCTCACACTCACCTGACTGTGACTGTGACTCTGGGTCTTCTGCTCGTTCCGAAGGTAAGGTGGTGCTTTGCTTTGTTTTTTAAGATACAAAAATCTGAACAGAAAACATGCTGGGTAGATTTCATTTAGGATCAGTTTTGCAGAGGCTGTGAGGCACCACATATGATTTAAAGCAAAATATGTGTGAAAATTTCTTTCAAAGTCCTCCATAGTCATGCTTTCATGCCTCCTGCTGAACCAGAATCAACTTTTAAAATTGGAAAAAGCAACATCTCCAGGTACACGCTAAATATTTATAAACACCTAAGGCTAGAACTTACATCCACAAAAGAAGAAAAGATAATGCAACATGTAATGTTCGGTGTTACTGTGGCAACCGTTCCTTTAGATTCACCTCTGAGATGTGACCTCTTCTGCGTTTCACCTGCTTTAATTTCTCTCTTGTTTGGTTCTTTTTAATACAACTGCTGCTCCGCTCTTTTTCTCTCCCAAACCCCAAGAAAATTGATATTACCGAACTACTCCTTGTTTAAATTAAATTCCTTTTGTGATCCTTTATCCAGAAATTCAGAGCTGAATAAGTGCGGAACGCCGGGTAACCTGATTCTGCGGCGTGTGCTTTCAAACCAGATCCGAACAGTCTAGAAATGAAAGTCTTATCAGGGGTGGGATTTGATCCCCATCCATTAAGACACTTGCTATAACAGCCTACCATGGGGAAATGATTGTCAACTCTGATTTTCAGAATTTAATTTACACTGTATGCTAAATGGGCAATAAAAGACATGTCTGTCATATTAAAAGACTTTTTTTTATTTGGACAAAAAATATACAGTCAATGCTTTTTACGAACTGCAGGAGCTGTCTGCAGCACTCGTGAAATATTTAAAGAAGTGCACT
The DNA here is from genome assembly GCA_003999625.1 of Oryzias javanicus. NCBI lineage: Eukaryota > Metazoa > Chordata > Actinopteri > Beloniformes > Adrianichthyidae > Oryzias > Oryzias javanicus. The sequence continues at coordinate 16,104,918 of CM012453.1, forward strand.
GGTACATTGCACCTAAATGTGCAAACATCCTGCAGCAGAAGATGCACGATGGTCCACAGGGGCACACAGCTTTACTGCAGCTTTTGATTAAAGTGAACTGCTCTCTGTGCGTGCTTCATGCTGTGCAGTGTCGTCTGCTGTGAGTCAGCACTGCACACACAATGCAGGGGCTGAAAGATGTCTTACTGTCTCACTGGGAGAATGTACTATTTTTTATTTGAGTGCTGTTGTATTCTGCTTTCACTTGGTTAAAGACACAATCCAAAGAAAATAATGTTTTTAGCCTGTTCTTGTGGCATTTTTCTGATGATAAAAGACACATATAAAGAATATAAGCTTAAAATTGCATTTCTGAGTATTTCCTTATTCAAATATTGAATGGGGAGCAGGCAAAAATTTGCAGTTTAAAAAAAAGAGCGTATTTGTGATGTAGAACATACACGGGTGGGCAATAAGATCCCTCCTCCAAGCTATCAACGATGGGAAAGGGGGCGGAGTTTTGTCCTGCACCAAAACTCTTGTTTAGAACTCAGAGGAAAATTTCTAATGCTGCTCTTTAGAGGCATTGTTCTTGAAAACAACACAAGTTTTTGTTTTTGGCTAAAAACTGAATAATGATCATTGAACGATCACTGGGAATGCTGTTGAAATGAGATCAGTTTCTATGAAGAATTTCGATGTCTCTTGTTTGAAGCTGTTATAGAGGAGAGATTCAGCAACCATTAACATTTTCTACAAGTCTGTTGAGATTGCCTATATTAAGTAGTTTTGTTTGTTCTATTTTGTTTTATATATAAATAATTTATTGCCATTATCCCATTACTTGTGCATTCAACTGTTAATTCCTATCTCAAACAAAAACGTTAAATCTTGTTAAAATATTAAGTCAAAATAAGGTTTAGAAAAATAATTTTCTTCCAGATATGATTTTTTTTCCCCAAATAATCATTCACTTTTTGCTCATGCAAGATTAAATATTGTTTAATTCATCAATACTGGGCCAAAGGGTTGTTAGAAAAGGGTGTGGATGGCACCAACCAATCAAACAAGAGCTCTTAAATTACAGTGAATGTTAAGCAGGAGAGAGAAAAGTCGACACGTTTCTTAGACTATTTATGAATGAACTCATCTTTAAACCCCTTGACACCTATTGATGCAAAATAGTGTATTTGTCAGCCCCTACAATGGGGGTAACTTTGCACTCATATGTTTGCATTTTTCTTGTATGAAGACGTTTTTGGAAAATATTCCTCAAGAAATCATTAAAATGCAATCAAAACTATTACCTTTTAAATAAAGTGTGAAAAATGCAGTTGAAAACAAACCTAAAAATAAGATGAAGGTGAATGGTCAGGATGAAGTGTTTAGTATGTATTGGAGCACTTTACAGCTTTACAAAAACAACATAAAACTAAGGAATTTGAAAGCATGTATCAAGTTGTTTAATGCAAATTAAAGTAGCAATACATTGCTAAGAGTCTCTGTAGAGCAGCCCACTGACTAATTAGGAATTAATGCAAATTCAGCTTATATATCTGCAAGTTTCCTCACACTGCCTGTTTATAGTAGCAGCATTTCATCTGAGCAGGGGGGCTGTTGAAGTCTCCAGGGGCCCTGAGAAAAAAACAAAAACATAGAAAACATGCCACTCAAACCAGCATTCATTACTTTTGTTGGTGGAAAAACGTACACCCAAAAAGTTAATTAAAGCATTTTTTTAATTTCCAAACACGTTTTGGTTTTTAAAAATCTAGATTTCAAAATTACTATTGTAAATAACACGAAAGCAGAGAAAAGATGGATCACAAAAGCACATTTTACCAAATAAAAAAGCCTAAAATGTTTCAAAGTGGGACAGCAGTTGCGTCTTTAAGTATTGAAATGTGTAAAATGCCCAAATGTGTTTAACAAAAAGCTAAATTAACTCTTGTTGTTTTAGGAGACTTGGTCCCATCAAAGCCATATAGTAGCACACACTGTGAGTCAGGTTGAAGATTCTGCTGTAAACTCACTGACATAGACAAAGTCAAGATGCACCTAAACATCAATGATAGTCGCAGAATGTTTTAGTGCAGAAAACAGTACTTTCTTTCTTGAAAGACCTCACTGATAAAATGTTGTATTTCTGGTGTTTTTAACATGTTTCTGTGGCATTTTTCTTTACATTGTAGTACATATACACAGACAATTAAGCCCACAATAACATTTCTGAGTGTTTACTCAAATTTGTGTGAGGAGAAGACGAAAGACTATAGAATGGGGCAGGTCACAAGCTCCCTGCCCCGCCCCATTCTGATGTATCCACTTGCAGATAACCATTTATGTCTTCGTTTTTCTTCATCTTGAGTGGTCACAATATTGTTCCCATTTTTGGGAGAGCATGTGAACAGAGAACTCTCAGCAACATGAAGAGAAAAGGGTGGCACCGTTGCTCCATGGCAAAAGCCCCGCCCACAACTCAGAAGTGAATTTCTAATGAACTACTGCCGCTCTGCAGAAAACATATTTTAGAAAACGACGTCGTTTTTTTTTTTATTCTGGCTAAAAACAGCATTAATCATTAATCATTATTAAAGGTATGGAGCCCCGGACAGGAGATAAAAAAATTATTAATAAATTTGTATTCTGTGCACTCAAGCTAGTATTTTGTGCACACAAATTAGCATTTTATTAGCAATTTGTCCATACAAGTTAGTAAAATGGTGATAAAATGCTAACTTGTGTCAATAAAATGCAAATAACATGCTAATAAAATGCTAATTTGTGTGCGAAAAATGCAAACTTGTGTGAACAGAATTCTGATAAAATGTTACTTTGTGTCAAAATTCTAACTTGTGTGCACAGGATGCTAAATTGGAGGAACAATTAATGTAAATATTTTTTTAATGCCATGTTTAGAGCTTCATATAAAAACAGATCAAAAGATGATTGGAGTGGTGTCCCTTTTACGTATCTTTAAGAACAGAGACTGCTTTTCTTCAGGTTATCAGTGAATCATTTAGACTTCAACTTATGTATACAAGTGTTTATTAATCATCCCAGACACTTTTACAGTTAGAAAGCTCATTTGCTATCATTACCTTAAATTCAATAAAAGCGTGTAGATGCTGATTGTAATTTAGCTAAGCACTCCCGCGAGTGTCTTTAGGGCTGATGGAAAACATTTCGTACTCCTGCTGCGTGAGAAATACAGTACACCATGGGCGCTCTGTGTTCTCTCACTCTTTTCTTAATTAGGAACCTCAGAAGTGTAAGTCAGTTGAGTACACTTGGATAATTAAGCACAATGGGAGGACATTAATTTCATACAGACTCTGTTTCTTAAGCTGAGAAGAGTATGAGATCTCTTTGTGTGCTAAGTCATGCTCTTCAAACATCTAAATCAAGCCAAATCAGTGATACTTGAGCAATGCATTTGTGCGCTCATGCAGCCTTGTTCTTTGTTTCTGTGTTTAAAATCTAAATGGAAAAGGATTACTGCAAGTATGAACCTTATGGACAAAAAAAGTTTGTATTGAATTTTCCATGAGTGCAGTTGAATAGAGAATTAATGGGCTTCACCTGCAACAATGTAGGAACAATGAACCCAAACGGACAAAAAGATGGGGGAAAAAAAATGATTATTGATGCAACAAGCAATGATATATGAAGTGATCCGTTCAAAACTCAGACTATACTAGATTAATCAAATTCTTTGCTTTTAAAGATTTTCTCTGTTGCTGCAGGGAGAATCCTGTAAATCCCCCTGAAGAAGTAATTGAAAAACTTTTTGGATGAGAGAAATTATACTTGAAAATGTATTCACACTTTCCTTTATCTCCCTGCAAGGAGAGTTGTGCCATTCTCTGACTGCTCTCTTTTTGTCTTCCAGTTCCTGTCAAAAGGCATTCAGGCAAGGGATGACATTGCCACAGAGGCATACGAGGAGGAGCTGGACATGGGAAGATCTGGATCTTACCTTAACAATAGCATCACCTCTGCCTGGAGCGAGCACAGCTTGGACCCTGATGATATAAGGGTGGGACAGCATGTGTTTTTACTTTAGGTCGGATTTTGCAGATTTTAAAGCTGTCTTAAAATGGTTACCAACCTTTTATTTTTTTGTTTTATCAATTTGAAGAAAAATAGGATAAAACCATCTGACCATGGTGAACTTTAAGGCAAATCCAGCTCCTGAAAATTATTATCTTAGTGTTTTAACATTATATTTATCAAAAATAAGAGCTGCAAGAATTTTTAAGTATAAATATTTATATATATATATATGAAAAATTAAGCTGCAAATGTAATTTTCCTACTGCAAGTGGAAAATATTGCAATATCATCTTTGAGCTTGCAAATGATTTTATGTAATCAATGCCTAGGATGAGCTGAAGAAGTTGTACGCACAGCTGGAAGTCTACAAACGAAAGAAGATGCTCGCCAACAACCCACACCTACAAAAGAAACGCAACTCAAAGAAGGGCCTGGGTCGCACTTTGATGAAGCGCATCACAGAGATCCCAGAAACCATGCACATCCACCGCCAGTGCAGCCGAGACGATGGCAGCGAGCACGGCAGCAACCGGGGCACCTTGAAAAGAAACCAGTTTGAGCCGAGCCACCACGGTAAGACCACTCAACCTGCACCAGCGACATTACATCAGCATCATTTCAGCATTTCCTGTTTTCATTGTGTAGGTTTTAATTTAGCACAGTGATCACTTTTTAATCTATGTAATCTACTCATTCAGATGCCTAAAATCAACATACTCAGAACCTGCAGTTGAAGTAAACTGTTTTAATTACTTGATTGCCAAGGAGAGCTCAGTAATCAGTCACGAGTAGGGCTTGGATATCTGGAGATCATGCAGACATTGCAGGCCTCAAGTAGTATGGTATATAGTATAGGCAAGATATCTGCTGTTTACATTGAGGCAGTATATTTGCAGAGGTCCAAATGCATTATGGTACATGATATATATTACATTTTTTCATAATTTTATGACTTTATTCTGATAAATTTGTTCTCATAGGTTTATGAGCTTACTCTCAAATATTAATTTGACTTTTTTTATGATGCCGCTAAACTAATACTTCATTGAAGTTTATTTTTTTTAATCTTTTTTTAATTATAAATTATCACACTGAAGTAGTTACTGATTACTGTAGCAGTAATCGGCTTCCAACTATTTTTTTGTATGATAATTTAAATTAGAAACTGATTTCTTTCTGAGTACTGAATCATTGATAATAAATAAGGTATTGTGCTTTTTCATATACCTTTGTATTCAGTGTATTTTCAGTTATAAATTATCCATGACTTTGACTATGTTGTTTTTTTAAGTTGGATTTTTTTTAATAAATACAATTTGCATCTTATTTTGAAAATCCCACCCTGTTGTAACATTAGTCTGTTAATGAATCTCCTCACAGGAAAACCTCGAGATGACTCCCTTAAAAACAAAGTCATAGCTTTGCCGAAGTCACTCAGCTTTGACCACGTTTGTGACCAGGATGCAGAAACAGGGAGCCAAACGGAATCTGTTCCCGGAGACAAAATGACCCCCATCGGAAACGGTGGGGAGGTGTCTCTTCTGGGCTCTCTAATCGGCCGCAGACATGCCAAGAAGCACCTGGGACCAGCGGGAACCCCAACGACGCTGGAGCCAGCTGAGTCCACAGAGTCTGTTCCACTCTTTTGGAAATCAGCAAGTGCTCACAATTTAACACACGAGAAGAAACCTGTCCATCTGCGTACCTCCATCATGCAAAAGTCTTTAAGTGTGATTGCGAGCGCCAAGGAGAAGATGCCAGGCCTTGCCAACAAAGAGGATGCCTGCAAGAAGGGTCAGAAGGGTCAAGAAGACAAAATACTGTCAGAGGTGGACGAGACACCTGAACATTTCCCCAAGATGATCATCAGCCAGTCGGTGGAGTACTCCAAGACTCCGATGAAGATGGGCATAATGAAACAGCAGGTACTTTTGTGCAGACTCACATTCCCGTGACTGATGCATAAACAGAACACCGAATACATAACAAAAGGTACTCAAGAGTAAAATTCATAATGAATTCTTAGAATTATTAGAAGAAACAAAAAAATTCTGCAGTTTCTGCTTCTCATATGAGTGTTTAATATTTTTAAAAGTCCAGGGAGGTATTATCACACCAAAATCATAAAGCCAATATTATTGATATTATGTGACCAAGAAGGGAAAGAAGAACAATGGAACATTAGGGCTGCTTTATAAATAAAATTTTATTTTCTAAATTAAAAATTGGAATCTAGTAAATTTACGAGAAAAAAAGTCGTAAATGTATTACTTTAAAAGTCATAGGCTAAATTTATCACCTTTAATCTCGTTAATTTACAACTTTAAATTTCGTAAAAACTCGTAAATCTCTGAGATTTAAAGTCATACATTTACAAGATTTAAAGTCGTAAATTAATGAGAAAAGAACCAAAGTTGTCTGTTTATCAGAGCCGTGCTCGAAGATAAAAGATGTGGAGCATCTTGTGAAGATTTATTTCCAGACTGGTGTCAAAATTAAGTAGATGTCATGAAGGGATTGAACAAGGTGCATAACTTTGCTAAGATCTTGCCCGGCTTCTTGTTAAATTTGCAATCCTGCAAATTGGCTGATGAAATTAAGAGAGCTTTCCTACTGAAAAATAAGACCAGCTTGCTGCTCTGAGCTTGAACTGTAACTCATCTGAAGAACCTTCTTACTTTGCATTTCAAACAAATACAGTACATCTCTATATTTCTATTCAAGTCTCACTCCAATCAACTTTGGATCTATTTTCAAAATGTTCCTACTGGTCTTTTAATTATGATTATGTCATTTTAGCCAAAAAAAAAAAAAACTTTAAATGTCCTTTTCTAGGACATAGTTTCTGCAGGGTGGTGAGAGTTCATTAGAAATTTACCTCTGAATTGTGGGTAGTACTGTTGGTGCAGAATAAGCCTCACAACTCCAAACTAACTTTACCGTGGCTACAATATTCGATCAATTCAATCATTATTTAAAATAACCCGGCCTACAGTTTTGACAGTAAAACAAAGTCGTACGTGGATCTATTTGTCTCCAAGTTGTTGCATCAGAATGGAGCAGAGCAGGGAGCTTGTGTCTTGCCGTACTGGTTTCAACATCACACCTACAAGCTTTTTCAAATTGTGTTTTTTTTGTCTGCTCCTAATTCACAATGACAAAAAAAAAATAATTTCTTTGTACATGTCTTCCATCATTGTCAGGCTTTAGTTTGGTGCGCGGACACAAATGCAGGACAGCTGGCAGTGCTAAAGAAATTAGTCTTAATTAACAAAAAATCCAAAAACCAAGGAAGAGCAAAATGCTGAAAGACAGAATCAGTCACTAAAAATCACTCAAGGCCAAAAAAAAAAAAAAAAAAAAAAAAGGAACGTATAGGATCAAACCTGGCAAGAGAGACAAGAAGCTGGTGCATAGGGCAACAAAACATGCCTGCAGGGAAGTGATGAGAGGAAACCATTAAATACAGAAAAGGGAGGGAAAAACAATAAGCCACAGGTGAAACCCTTTAAGGAGGAGTAGTGATCAGCCCAGAGGGAAAACACATGACAATCAGAGGAAAATGCTACGAGAACATACTCAAAACTTAAAAAACACAATTATTATTGGAGTAGGTCTTTAACAAAGTCGTAGAGTATTTGTTTTGGGTAAACAGGACTTATGCTTAAATAGGTTTATATTATTAAAGGGAATCGTAAACTATCACCTATAAATAGAACTTAACTAGAACAACAAAATGGGTTTAATAACTCTTGTCTTGTAATTGGATTTTGTTTCACAGGTCAGTGGCAGCCAACCATCCATTTACCCTGAGACTGGAAGGAGCCTTTACGATGTGTCTGAGGTTTGCCCCTGGGAGCTGGAAGAAGCTCAGACTCCCTCAGAAGGGAAGACCCAGAAGCATGTGTCCATTGCGCCTGGAGAGACCACAATGGGCCGCAGGGGCAGCAGCAGCTCTGGAACCAGCAAAGCCAGCCGATCTCAGCAGAGGCAGAAAGTAGGGCAGTCGCCATCCAACAAACGTCGGTCCAAAGACAAAGATGGAGAAAGGGTTGATGGGCGGGAGGCACAGAAATCTCGCCCGCCCAAATCACCTCTCCCTCTTAAGCCGGACGTGTGCCCCTGGGAATTTGAAGAGCAGCCCATTCTGGGGGGAGATTCAGACTCCATCTCTCCTGACAGAATCAGGCGAAAGAAAAGTGTCACACCCACTGATGGGAAACCCAAAGGGCTCCACTCGGACTATTCCAAGTCTACAGGGAGCCTTTTGCAGCCACCATCTCTCACGGTGGAAATCTGCCCCTGGGATTACACCAGCCCACCCTCGCCAAAGCAGGAGAGGACCTGCAACAGTCCCACCACGCACAAGAAGAAACGGAAAGGCTCCTCCTCATCCAACCACAAAGCTGAAAAGGAGAAAGGCAGAGAGAAAAGCAGGGAGAGGCGGAGCTCCTCCAGCAAGCCTCCGTCAGAGAGGAGACGGGTTAGCCAATCGTCTGAATGTGGTGGGTTGGTTTCAGAGCGACGACGGAGTTCAACAAGAGACGCAGACACTACCGAGATCAGGAGATCAGAGGCTTTTTCCCGCGAGACGGGGCACTCACACAGCAACTTGGCTCAGACTAAAAGATCACCAGAGAAGAAGAAAGAAAGCACAACGCGCACCGGTTTCAAACCTACAGCTCTTAGCAGCGCAAATTTAGTTGATGTCTGCCCTTGGGATTTTCCAGAGCAAGATTCAGGCGAGCGAGCATAATGACTGGGTCAAAAGTTTCCTTTTTTGTAATTCCAATGAAAGAAGCAAAAGAATGATAAACTTACAATAGACTGGTTTGAAAGAGGGGTTCTTTCTGGGTCACCTCTGTGACAAGCAGACTGTGACAGAAGGACAGTAGATGTTTCATCGTTACACCACATTTTAAATGCGTTCTTCTGGCTGATTTTTTTTTTTTTTTGTTCCACTTGTAGCAAAGAAAACAGTTTCCATATTTTGTCACATTTGATGCATAAGGACAATTTGTTAAAAGATTCACACCTTTATTGGCCAACCAAGGTGACAATCATTTTCAGGACACACTAAACACAGTTGCAGCACATGGAGGAAACAGAGAACTGGGTTTTAAAAAAACAAATAAGGTCTGTTTGACAGGGATGTCAAAGTAACAGAATTAAATGCTCAGTGTAAGCCCACAGTATTTGTACATCAGTGATCCACCAATAAAAACACTGACCTATTGTCATGCACATCCGCCATCTTTTTCCTTCCGATGTCAATAAAATGACTTTTAATGTTAAGAACACTCCAAACTTTCCTCCCACCCCAATCACTGTTAGCAATCCAATGGTAAACATCAACAAAAAAACTGATTGTTGGGACTCTAAAGAGCTCACTGGGTTGCTAATGCACAAACACCTTCCAGTTTGCTCTATCCCGAAGTGCAAGCATTGACCTTCATATTAAGCAGTGCAACAAAAACATTTGGCACTAAACACCAACACTTAGCAAATATTGAGCATAAGAGACTGTCTCTTGTGCATCAGCAATTAAATGTCTCATTTTCATCACTTCTATCCAATTGAACTGTATCACATTTTTTATCCAATCCTAGTTTTTCCTGCATTCTCATTTAAGACTCCCCTTACGGGTGGATACGGGCTGTCTGCAGGACATATAGGTGATCCGTACAAAACTTTAACATTGTGGACCATCCAGTGACCCCTCAAGGCAAAATCTTTCATGCACATTTATTCCAACGGGCATGCTGCGGCTGTCAGGTCGTCACGAACATTTAAACAACAAACAAGAGCAAGTAAGTAGGTGAGATAGACCACTAGTGCTATCAAATCGGTAACTGTGTGTTCCTCTACATTTCTTGCTTGGCTTTCAGAAATAAGGAATTCAGACAATCAGAGAATAATTTGAAAGGGCATGTTAGGGGAGCCTTACTAGCGCTTATGTATCATGCACACGCTCTATACGTGCAGTATTGTACATGGTCAGTAAAGAAGCCAGTCCCTGCACTTCGCTAATAACTGGAGTGATGCATAAAGGGCGGCATGCAACAGCATTACCCGTACGTCATAAGTGCGCGTATCTTACATTATCCTTAATGTAATGAAACACTTACCACTCTAACACCAATGGTAAGTTTCTTTTTCATAAGTTGGACACAGGAGCCTCATAGGAACTGTGATACACAACTTTGCTGCTCTAAAGCTTTAGCTTCTTCTCTCTATGACCCTCTACAGGCCCAGACAACCCAAAAAGCTACAGCCCCCATACGAGTGCATTTAACAAAGGCTTTAGCTGTCTTGTAGATCTTAATGAACAAATTTGATTTTTAGGATTGGTTTATTTTCTCACACGAAACTATTTCCAAGTTTTTTTAGGCCCTATGGCTTGACCGATGTACTTTTGCAGCAATCCTGACCCTGAACAGGGCAAAGCGGGTATAGAAAAGAGATAGACCGTCATCTTCTAGAGTAGATTCAAATTCTATTCTTATCTTTGTTGAAAACTCTTTTGGAACTCAACAGCACATGTCTGGTTTTACCAATCTCGGTATCCAGTGCTGTTCACTTCATGTGCCACACGACTCACGCTAGTGTTTGGGCCCTCAGATCCTAGTCCAAGCACTCTTTTTCAAAACACTTCCTCTGCTAGCATGCTGATTCAGCATCAAAAAATAAGACCGTCCCTATGAGACAGTTTAGTACAATTAATATTTTTTTGTCAGCAACTTAACCAATCTTTACAGCTTGTTTTAGATCATCTGTTCAAATATCTATGACTGCCTAGCCTTGGTCCTTTCCATCAATGCTAATTTAAGATCTTTGTATTCCTTTCTGCGGATCCCATGGGGTTGTATTTAGTCTATCAACAATGGGGTACTCAAACCAAGTTAATAATTTGAAAGTAGCTTATGGTTAGATGGAAGGAAGCAGATTGCCAGACCTAAAGAATCAGGAATGGCTTACCCTGACCGACCAAAAGATATCCTCCCATCTAGACCAGAGATAGGAAACTCCAGGCCTTGAGGGCCGCAGTGTCTACATAATTTCCAGATATCCAAGCCCTACTTGTGACTGTTTACCTGGTTTAGATGTGTCCAGCCAATTAGAACATGCCAGAGCAAGGGATGTTGGAAACATGCAGGAATGCAGCCCTCGAGGTCTGGAGTCTGACACTCCACAATTGTCAGTTTTGCACATCACTGGGACAAAACAAGTAATTTACTGTTATTGACACATCCAAATCCACAGATTTTATAATGTAATTTAAAATCCACTTATAGTACACATCAATTATTTAATCAATAAAAGTGCCAATGTTTGCCTATTCCAACAAATGGTGTACCTATGTCCTTTCTGAGCAAACACAAGCGTATGGGTGGGATAACAAGGTGAGACTGAGTTTAAGAGGGGTGCAACTCTTAAATCGGTCCACTGTTGATCATAGTGTTCACATATAATGGTACAGATGATGCTGCTTTATCATCCAACCTCCTAGAAACTCAAGCAAAATCTAATCTCCTGAACTCACCTGAACTAGGTTGTCCACTTTAGGAGGGTGCAAATAGCCCACAAACTCAGCTTTCACGCCTTACTGTCAGACCAAGCATTCATGGAAATAATCTGCCAGATTTAAGAACCATGGGGGTACCTTCAGATAAAAGAGGAACACTGTATGTTTTAGTGAGAGTTCTCCGTTTACAGTGTGTTTTTTCTCAACATCCATTGCATGTGGCAAACTACCAAGCATCAAATGATTAAATGCTTACGTACTGGTCAATTTGTACTCAGATATGAAAGTGGAGTTGTTGATGTTGTTGCTTAAAATATTTGTCGACTTATATAACACACGATGCTCTTGAAAAGACACGTTTGAGATGGGATGCAGCTGAGGGGTACTGAAATATCTACAAGACGGAAATTTGTTTACTGTTATTGACTCCGTCTCACAGCCTTGTTTTTTTCAAAGGAGGCTCTAGCGGAGGTTGAAACATGGAGCATCCACACACGCACTATACTGAAAGTATTTCAAGGACCAAAACAGAGCCTGTCTATTGTGGATGATGTGAATAATACATTTTGTCCCTTACTTGCCCATTTTGTCCGCCTGTTGCACCTTCTTTTAAACCGTGAAGGTTTAAGAACACTTGCATGACCAAAGCTTTGTTTCTTTCTGTGATTTCTCTCATTTTAGCATCATCTCCAAAAGCAACAACAGTCTTGTGTCAGTGACGACTCATGCAGTATGGGCATGCACAGTAGTCAGTTCAGCTCGACAGTTGTGTATGCATGACAGCAAGAATACGGGAACCACTTAGATCACCTTGAAGCTTAAATTAGTTATTGCATCTGTTATAAAATACTTAGACGAGACCACGTGGCATTTTTAAATGTACCATGGGCATTTTTTTTCTTTCTCCATGGACTGGCTGTGTGAGGCTAGATTAGGAAACATGACCCACCTCTTGAACTTTTCTCTTTGGCAACGTCAGAGGCTGTTTGAATGGGAATGCCATCATTAAGCCACTACATGTATTTTATGCTAACTGTGCAGTATAGTGTTGCTCCCAATCGTTAGAGACTGTTGTAGCATCCAGATGGGATTATTTATACTGTGCATTCATATTGTGTTGCATGTATATACAGTTAACGATGGTACCAATTCTGAATTAAATGTTTCTATAAAACCAAGCTTTTGGAGAGTTTGTGCTTATTTTTAAACTTTTGTTCTCTTATTCTCCTCACTGTAGTTTGGTTTAGGTTGCACCATAAATACTCAAAGCTGTGAACCAGAATGCAAACAGTCTATAGCATTTGCACAACACTCTTACCTGATTTTACGTTGCACTCCAAAATGGGCAAAAATGTATTTGTGTTAAAACAAAAAAAATAGAACCTCCAAATTTGTGGTGTTAAGGATTTAAGGATCTTTCTAACTTATCCACCACTGCCACCATGTGGAGTGATACAACTTCTGCAACTTCTTTTGGTAGAGATGAAACTGAAAGAGTCCAACTGTATCAGATTCCCACTTGTAAGGTGTTCGAGTCAAACCACCAAGTCTTTGAGGGGAATAACTACGTGAGGATAATGTAGTCAAATCAGAATAAGCTTTATTGGTCAAATATGAGTACAAATACAAGTAATTTGACTTTGGTGACTCATCCACTAATGTCCAAGGACAAAGCAAGCAAATATAAGGTATTACTATGTATTAAAAACAGGGGTAAAAAATGACAGAGATATGTAAAACGTCTAAAGGTGCTCATGTTTGTGGTTTAGTACTCTGTGTCTGGTCAAAATTTCATCACAGAAGGGGAAGAAGCTGTTTTTGTGGTAAGTAGTTGTGATGTATAGAGCTCTGAAATTTTGTCTTGAAGGGAGGAGTCTAAAAAGATGGAGTAAGTGTAAGTGTTCACATATTTCCAAAAAATAAATGCATTTTTATGTTATCATTTAAGTTGTTCGTGATTTCAGATTTACCATTTAATAAACATTTGCTTTTCAAATCAATGTATAAACATTTGCTTTTATAATTAATGTAATACTCTTTACTACTTTTGTGTTTTAATTAACTCATAAGTGTTCTTTTATTCTTGCAAATAAGATTTAGACTAAGTACTACTTTTACACCACCCCCCTCCACACGCACAAAAAAACTAGTCAACATATTGCCACATCATGGTTGGGTAGAGAAATAAATAAATACTAAAATGATAGAAAGTAGAAATCTGGCTTGTACTGGAGTGAGGAAATAATGTTTTGGGGACCTGTCCACGCCAGTTGCTTAAGGCGGTTGTACTTAAGGTGGTTGTACTTAAGGCGGTTTTGTTTTGTGTAAGATTTGTTTAACATATATTTGTGTGTTATTAAATAAAACTAATGTTTGCTTTCAAATTTCAATCCAAATTTTAAAAGTTCAAAAACAAAAACACCAACAACAGCCTTTGAAAATGCCAAATTAAGTGTCAAATGAAAAACATACATTGCATTCAATCTGAAAATATGTGATTAATAAGCATTTTTTGAAATCTTAAAATATGCCGATACCACACTTTAGTGTTTTTTGACAGGTACCAAGCATCTGGTGACTCTAAATTTTAATGGGAGTGTGTGTGGGGTTGTTTGGCTCTCCGATCGGCTGGAGTACCCCACCTTTACCTAACAGCAGGTGGGATAGGCTCCAGCAGCCTCATGACCAAGAAAGCAATGAAGCAGGTTTAGAAAAGATGGATGGATGGATGGATGGATGGATGGATGGATGGATGGATGGATGGATGGATGGATGGATGGATGGATGGATGGATGGATGGATGGATGGATGGATGGAAGACCAAAGAAGAGGTTCATGGAGGTGGTGGAGGAGGACATGAAGGTAGTGAGAAGGATGTAGACGGTATTATTAAATGGAGGGGGATAATTTATCTCCATAGAGGGAGCAGCTGAAAGGCAAAGAAGAAAACAAAAAGTTTGAAAATGAAATTAACAAATGTTTGTTTTTACTATAGAAAAGACCAAAGGTTAAAGGTTAATGGTTATTCAGAACCCACTCTGCAGAAAATTGTGTTTTGGGTGTTTTTAATCATGTTTTTGTGGTATTTTTTTCTCATAAAGGAGGACTTGTATAAAGAGAATTCTATTTAAAATTAAATTATTGAAAATTATTTCTATTTACATTGTGAATCAGAGGCCCAAATTACATCTGAAAGAGTATATTTGTGATGCAGAAAATACGCTTAAGGCCACAAGCTTCCTGCTCTTCTGATGCATCCACTTACAGACAAATACTGTAATATAGATCCATGTACATCGTCTTTTTCTTCATCCAAGATGGCATCTGCATCACAATTGTACGGCTCAACAGCTCCAATATGGTGCATCGTTTTTGTTGCACTGCTAACATTAGGTTGGGAGTGTGAGCTAGTGTGAGAGAGCGTAAATAGATGGATCACGGGAAGAAGGGCAGGGTTCGCTCACAACTAAGAGGCAAATTTTTTGTGAACTCCTGGCGCTCTGCAGAAACTATATCCTGGAAAACGACACAGGTTTTTGTCACTTTGGCTAAAAACAGCATAATCATGATTAAAAGACCACTGAGAAGGCTTTTATGATTGACAATAAGGTGATAAGATTGGGATTTTAACATTTTATATGATAAAACTTTCAGCAAATTTTCATATATAACCAAGAAAGATAAGCGTCAAAAAATGTCCTGTTTACTTGAATTTTGAGCTTATTTCAAAAAGGGTTTCGCTCAGCTTCAATTCCTATTTCCGTAAATGAACTCTGAACATGTGAAGTACATATTTGTTTAAGAGAAAAAAAAAAGCAAACAAACTCCTCCCTTATTGCCTACACCCACCTGCCCCACCTTGCATGACCGATGACGTCACCTCCGCAAGCACAGCCCATCCTGCCCGGAGCGCACAGACGCAGCATCAAGACTTGAGGAAGCGCAACGCCAATATAACCATCTACAGCAGTGAGGAAAACATGGGCAACGTGCAGGTGAGACAATTAGACTTCCCATGACTTCGATGTTCACTTCTATGAAAGTTTTCATTTAATCCAAACGTGGTTTAAATCTCACAAACGCATCAATACAGTAAGAAGAGAATCAAGATTTAAACGCATTAAATGCTTATTTTTTGAGACTTGCGAAGTAAAAAATGAGTCAATAGAGAGTGCTTGGTCATGCAGATGACGGAAAACAAGGGATTTCTTAACGATTGGATCAATAGGGCCGCATTGTGTTAAAGCCAGGGTGGGCGAGGAGGGCAGAGGAGGCTGCTGCAGCTGCAGCCGCACCCATGACTCAGCGGTCACTGCAGGCGCACCCTGCTCCTGCAGAGAGCTGCGTCATGGAGCTTTACTCCAGCCTAGCTTTTGAAGACTTTCTGAATTAAATTTGCTGCATCTCTTCAAGATAATTTAAATGTATGTAAAGTCATGTTTTGTAACTTCTTTTCCAGCCCACTGTAGTCCCATATGAGGATTTTGACGTCACGGCTGATATAAAAGCTTTAAGAAAAGCGTGTAAAGGGTTGGGTAAGTTCAAAAAGCCCCTTATATTATTTTTTTTAATCAAATCTTTTCTAAACTGGTGTTTATTTTGACAAATTTAATGTTTATAATTGTATTTTTCATTATAATGATTAGTTTAAAACTTGCTTTAAAAATGGAAATTTGTATTTTAAATTGTGTGCATTTGATGTCAGTTTGAAAGATTTTTAAAGGTAAACACAATATCTGTGTCGCTTCAGGGACAGATGAGGAGGCCATCATCCAAATCCTGGCCAATCGCTCTGCAGCTCAGCGCGTTGAAATAAAACAGGCCTACTTTGAAAAGTACGACGACGTGAGTATTCACCCACCCTCCCGTCCTGTGTCTGCGTCTTACACAAGCCGCTAATCCTCAGTTTTCATGCAATCGCTGTGGCTTTTCAGGAGCTGGAGGAGGTCCTTAAGAAGGAACTGTCAGGCAGCTTTGAGAACGCCATCGTGGCCATGTTGGACCATCCTCACATCTTCTTTGCCAAAGAGCTCCGGAACGCCATCAAGGGGGCGGGTACTGATGAAGCAGTGCTGGTTGAGATCCTGTGCACTGCCACAAATAATGTGAGGGATAGGGCAGTCTTCTCTGAAAAGTTTGTCAGATTTCTTCATCGAATACATCTGGACTTGGTTAAGGGTCAGGGTGGAGATTGCTGGTTCAAATCCACAGTTGGGTCATGCTAAAGACTAAACAACAAGGATTAATGGTTTATTTGGGAAATACACCACCATCCTAGTTTTCAAACTTGGATTTAAGTGCAGCTCACCGCTCCGTCAAAGAAAGGATACATTCAGAGAACAAATTTCATACAGTAAGATGAGTGACATGCGATACTTTTACACACAAGGAAATGTGGCTGAGATAGCAACTCTACAAACAATCATATTTGTACATGAGTTTAGAACTAGTTAGGAAAAATAAACGGGAAACCACCAAATAAAAGATCAATTTATCCATGTAACAAACTTGCAGCTTGTACCTCCCTTCACCAAGCGAGGATAGGCTCCAGCAATCCATATGACCTCAACAGAGATTTGGCAGGTTCAGAACATGGATGGAGGGATTTGTTAAAAAAAAAACCAAGAGATTATATAGTATTAGAAATTGCTCTTAAGTGAACTGTACCGATACTAGGTGTTTGACAAAGGACTATCAATTTTGTGGAGTCATAAAAGAGATCTCCATTCAATGCATAAACTTGAACCCATAAAGACCCAAACCTATTTTTTCTAAAAAAAAATAAATAAATAGAATGATGTGGAAAATGTCACAAACCAAGTTGAACACAGAAACATCTCAGATATTTTTCTGTTACACTGATGTCACTATAGGTTCTTATGGGTTAAAATGTTGTTTAGCAAATTAGCAAACCAATCTGGTTGTCGTGTTCACATCAGCTCAAATTGTGTGCCCTTTAAAAAAAATCAACATGTTTGAAGTTTTCAAACTTTGAGAGTTAGTGATTCAATGACAAAGCCTTATGGAACTCCACAAGTTACTCTTGTTGTATGGGGACGAATAATTATAATAATAATACATTTAATTAAGGTTGTAGCAAGAAATAGTTGAAAATGTATGAAATTCAAAATGATTAGTAGAGTTGCTAGCAGCTAATTAAATTTATTGTTATTAATTGTTATATAAGGATATATTTAATCCTAAAATATTTCAACCATTGGCCAAAATATGGCAAAATCTTATAGGAATTAATACAGTTTTATATGAGTTAAAAAGGATTTGTCTTAAGCTACAAACACAATGGGCATTTGACTTGTGTTTTATAGTTTACAAATGCATGACGCCATCTACAGTTGGAAGAGGCTTGGCACAAAATTCCCAAGTGGGGAAAGTCTTACAATCCCGGCATGAAGCAGTTCAGTTCATTGCTTTACTTGCAGTGATGGATATTGATTACCATCATATCAAGAGAGTGCCCTTAGTTTATCTTTCATTGAAAAATAAATGAAGATGTCATCAAGCTAGTCGCTGTGTATGGGTTCACCCGGTAAACCAAATCCATACGTCAAGACCAAATCCAAATACCTGATTGTTTAATATTTGACCTGATTTAGCTGTCAACAGGTTCAATGGCCACAAGTTTTGTACGTGGAACTCAAACACTGTCAAAAAAAATTGCATAGCTGCATGTGAGCGCGAGAGTTTTGAACGCAGAAGCCCAAAATATAGACTTCTGATTGAAAGAGGCTGGTTGAATGTCCATTACAGAGGGCTTCAGAGAAGAAAAGACTGTCAGAAGTAAAGATAGAAAAGGCAGAATAATCAAAAAAATATAAAAGCAACATCAGTGTGCAAATGATTGTCTTCCAAAGACACGGAATTCATGTATCTGCTTGACTGTATCAATGGCAGTATTGGACATATCCAGGAATACTACCTGGACAGGAAATACAACCCTCTGTATCATCTGCAGTTTGTGTTGGTTCTGCCATGGCAGAACGGGCAAAGGAACCCAGTACTGATAGCTAAAAAGCCATAAAGTTGAGTATTGGAAATGAATATAGTTTGTGAGAACCCATGGTGGAACTGCAGCTTAGTGCGCTCAGGTCTGGCCTCCTGTCGTCTTGATGAGGATCCAGATCAATTAATGTGGCTCAAATGATCAAAATGATGTCACACCTTTAGACTAAAACTGGTCAGATGTAGATGCAAAAAAAAAAAACACTAGAAAAGGTAGCAGAAATTTGTCAGATTTAAGTTGTTTCACTGGCAAAATCTGGCAAATCTGCACACCCAGTGCTCACACAATAACAAAACAGACAAAAATAAATACATCTCCATCAGTTCAAAATACATGCAGACTGCGAAGGACGTCATATCTACAGTGATAGAAACCTCTTTTTTAAAGCCAATCAACCTTATTTTGATTTTTACCCACAGGACATCTTGAGCTACAAGGAGGCTTATCTTCAAGGTGTGTATTCTAGTAGTCACACAAAGTTTCTCCTTTCATTCACCTATTAAATATGGAATTTGTCTTATTATTGATGGTTATGTACTCTTCTATTAATGTTTATCTCTAACCAGAATCTTTTGGGAGCTCAAGTTGATTTCTGTACAGAAATGGTTGAGTTAAAGTTATGGGAACTGCAACCTGAACTGATTTAGTCTTATTTCAGCCCATGAACGCGACCTGGAGGCAGATATTGAGGACGACACGAGTGGAGATGTCAGAAATCTCCTCATCTCACTGCTGCAGGTAGGAAAAAATTCCATTCTTTCAAAGCAGAAAATGCCCTTTTAGCATTGTCGTTTTTTTTTTGTTTTCATGTCATGACTCGGACAATTGTTCTCCAGCTCGTTTGTCGCCCACTGAGACATTTGTCACTGGCACGCTCAGACATTCATGTCATTTTTTGTTGTATTTCTTTTACTGCCTCCACCATTCTCTGCCCTTTTCTCCTTTTTTTCCTGAAAATACGGAAAGAACAGAGCGACTCATTCTGTATTCTGCAGCAGTGAGCTCCTGTAACCTTCAGAATTTACTGTCAGCAGATACTTTTCAACTTTTATCTCAGTTTTGTGTGTTATCTCTCTGATCCATCTCTTCTACAGTATGTCACAAATATTTGAAGTCACCTCCATTTGTCAGTCACCGATTTCTTGAGGCTTCTTTTCCAATTTTTTCTTCTAATCAGCATTTTTCTCTCCTCATCTTTTCCTGCAGGCAAGTAGAGATGAAGGTTATGAAGTCGATGAGGATTTAGCCGACCAGGATGCTACATCTTTATTTGAGGTACGTTTTGAGGTGAAAGATGGCTGGAGATTTCCCCAAACTATTGACTGTTCCTTCAAAAGGATCCCAGTTAGTTTTCCAAAGTGATTGGTATTCCTTCCTAAGGGTCCAGTGGAATAGAGAGGTCAACATTGACATCAAAACACTGATCGGACAAAATTGCAATTTATATGGATAGGTCTGTTACATATTGAATCGACAAAACATTAGTTGGTGTAAAAGTAGGATCTGATCTGAATCCTCTTTAAAAAAATCAATTAGTAAACTTATTTACTACATTTTTTTGGAGTTTGTTACAATTCTATGTATTTTTTTTGTGAAAATGTTGGTGTAGGTGCAGGTAACGAGTACTTCGCAAGCATATTTTTAGAATTATTTATCATCTAAGTGCTGTTTTCAAAAGAGGCACAGGTAACAGATTAACCTCTTTGTGAAATAAATAAAGTTTTATTCTATTCGTTACTATTCTATTCTATTATATAAAGTAAATTTATTATACACATGTAAAAGGTGAAAAGAAAAAAAAGCTAAATATAGTCTGGAACTACAAACAGACAATTTTTTTTTTAACTTTTCTTAAATTGTTACATATATAATTGTCAAATGTTGTTTAAATACTATAAAAGATGCTCTTTTTATTGACATGTTCTCAATAAATCATCTAATATATTCAAAAGACTTTGCATTGGAAGAATTCCTTATCGTATTTTCTGATAGTTTCTTTTTTTGTTTTTGTTTGAAACTTGCACAGACATTTTTTCTGCTTTTTTTGCCAAAAATTTTTCTGATAATCATTTGCTGAAATTTCTAAAATACCCTAAAGAGTTGTTGTCAAATAATAATGTCTGAACCCTTATGCCCTTAAATGCTTGGAAAACATGTAAATTTAATTATTTGTATTGCTGTAACATATGTAATAACTTTTACTAATAATATTATTAATAGTGATTTTTATTAAAATATTATTTTAAATGTTACCTTTTCTAGCCAGTGTTCTTTTGTTAAGTCATGGACACATTGTCAATCTTCTTTTTAACTTCCAGGGATTTATTCTAAATGATGAAATGTTAAGCATGAAATGAAAGCTGATTGCAGATTGATTTTCAGAGTGAACAGGTTACCCAAAAAAGCAGACGTTTATTCTGTTGCACATGCTCAGAAATATGATGGTTTGTTTCTTACTTTTCCACCTCTCAGGCAGGAGAGGGCAGGTTTGGCACAGACGAGTCCACCTTCACCTACATCCTGACACACAGGAACTACATGCAGCTTCAGGCCACTTTTAAAGCCTATGAGTTGGTATGTTCTCACTTCCACATTTTAAAGAGATCATAGGCCTTTGGCATTGAGCGTAGACTTCTTTTCAGCTGTCTGATACAGATATTTTGGACACCATTGACTCTGAGGCTACAGGGACTCTGAAGGACTGCTACACCACGCTTGGTGAGAGGAAACATCGCCATTCACTGGTATCTTTAACATCCAATCGGTTCTAACTCCTGCTGTAAACATCCACAGTGAGATGTGCAAAGAACCCACAGCTGTACTTTGCCAGACGCCTCAATGCTGCAATGAAAGGTCTGGGCACAGATGAGGACACGCTTATTCGCATCATCGTGGGTCGCTCTGAGGCAAGTGCTTCTGTTTGTTTAAACTGTGATGAAAGAGCAGATCTTGCAGAGGTGCAACATCTAGTGGATTTTTTTCCTTTGTTGGGGAAAAAAATACACATTTCCCAACACTTTTGTAAAACTTTTATTAGTTTGTTTCTGTTGTAATTGAATAAATTATATTGCCAACTTTTATATTAATCAAAATATTGTGTATATATTCATTTTAATGTTCCTGTTAAAAAAAAAAAAAAAAGACATTTGGATATAAAATGTAACTGACATAAAATATTTGACCAGAGGCAGATAGTGAAAAGTGACTATCTCAATCATTATTTTGTTCTATTATTTTGTTCTATTATTTCACTTCAGATGTAAATTATAATTTTATTATATATATTTAAACAGAATAAATGAGGCACTGACCAGTGAGCATTTTAAATGTTGTTATATGTGTGTTATTTTATTCTGTTTTGGTTTGTTTTTACTATTTATTTGAACAAAACTGTGAGCAACATTAATATGAATATTATTACACTTGTTTTTTTATTAATATTTTGAAAAAACAGTTTTTTTCTGCAGCTTTTTTTTATACAGTTGGTCAACAAGGAATTTGCATAACTGGTCATCTTTTTATTACTATATAAACAAGCTCATTTTTTTAATTAAAATGTAATGATAAATCTTTTTTTTTTAGTTGACACAGCTTTTAACTACCATACCTGACTTTGATTAGAAGTGTAATCTATTTTTTTCTTTTGAAATTTTTGTGATAAACAATAGTTGACTCTCTAAATATTAGTTTTGAACTGTTTTGGCCTTTATTACAGAAGTGCAGAGCTGCCACCTAGTGGAAATAAAAAGAAAATTCATATAATGTTATAACATGAAAAGTTTATTGTTCTAACAATATAACTTTCTTGTTTGTGCAATATAATATCACATTCTTACAAAATAAGTGTCACATTTACACAATATACATGTTTACCACATTATAACAAAAACGTTTCATGTTCTCACAGTAAAAGTATTATATTTTTCGAACAATAAAGTTTATTGGACAAACGTGAAAACTATATTGTTCTTACAAAAAACTTTATAGTTCGAACAATATATAAACTATATTTACTATAACTAAAAAGAATATACAGGTTATCATAAACTCCTTCGACTCAAATCTACTTTGAACTTTTAATCATCTTATGTTTTTAATATGTTACCTTTAACAATATTTGTTGTCTTCTCTGTCAAAAGTGATCAGGAAAAATTCACTTCTTTCATAAAAGACAAATCTTCCAACATTGCGCTTGAACACAAAATTGACAAAATTCAAAGACTGGTGTCTTAATACATCAAAATAACAATCAAAAACAAAAATATGTTCCCGTTCAGCTATATTGGTTTTATTTTGGCCTGATTTCTGAATTTATAGAGTTAAATGCAAATAAAACAGTTTCTTTAATTAGGTTTGCAATCCATTTTGTGAACATAATCATACAATTTTGTCAATTTAGTAAATGATCAGCAATTAATAGGCAAACAGAATCATCCAACATCTAAAGACGATTACTGAAATTGTACAAATATTCTGATGAGCTGACAAATGAAAGATTATGAACAGAAGCTAAAACCTGCTTTGCTCCATGTTTTGGCCTTCATCCTCACAGATCGACCTGGAGACGGTGAAGGACATGTACCTGGAAAAGTACGACGTGACTCTGAAAGACGCCTTGGATTCTGAGTGTGGGGGGGACTTCAAACGTCTCCTCATTGAGATCCTGCACTGACATGTCTGCCCCCCCCTCCACCCCAACCCTACTTAGGCCTTAATTATAGCTTTACGCCTATCCTGACACTAATTTTCCCAAAGTCATTCTATCTTCGTCTCACTTTAAGCAATTTTGCAAGCAACTCAGTCATAAATTGGAAAATACTCATATTTACGGGCTTAAACTTCTTTTATCTGTACTTCTTCTTCATCCAGATAACCATACAGACATTTATAACGTTTTTCAGGTGTGAAGATGTTCTCTTCTCCATCACGTTTTGCCTCTTTAATGCCTTTTCACACAATCAATGCTGCTGAAATTTTAACTTTTGTGCAACATCCAGTGTTCATCATCAAACTTTTAATATTTAAAAATAACGTATTATATGTACACATATTTAGCCTTTTGTAGTCACCATTATGCTAAATGTGGTTTTAAATTATTTCAGTCAGCTCACGAGATGCCTTGATCAGTACTTTCAGTGTCTACACATACTGCAGGAAAATAACACTGAGCTTTATAGTGTCTGTAATCCAAACTCTTTGTATAATGAGGCATGTGACTGTAGTTGTAGCTCACTGTGGAAGTAATTTAAATTTTTGTATTGCTTTTAAATTATTACAGAGCAACCAAATGACACGGGTTCCACTAAAATGTTGTTTTTAGGAATATGTTTTAGTAACATTTACTTGGTTGCTATTTCAAAATGTGGTGCAAAACATATTCCTTAATAAATTTTAACCTGACTAAAATGGTTTGAAATGATTTTTGTTTCCTCTGTGGGGCAGTGTTGGACCAGATTTTAGAGATGTGTGGTTAGAAACAATGATGCATATTGTTGTATGAAGCTGAATGTTTTCGTTTTTAATATCGTAATTAGCAGTAAAATAACAAGAAAATTCCCAATTTATGTATTTTCTTCATCTAGTTATTTTTGGACTTTGATTTTAAAGTGTTTAGATGTGGGTTTTTTATTAGAGCACTAGAGGAAAGAAATGAAATGTTTGTGGTTGATTTTAGTGAGCGAGATTGAAAGAAAACTGGAAAAACAAGTGTGAAATGCTTCCAGATGGGCTGACACACGAGTAAACAATTTTCCAGCTTCTTCTCTGCAGCTCTGCATCTTCCTGGAGACTTCTAAGAGCTCCTGTTCTAGTGCTTATGCACAGAACGCACCTGCTTTTCTCCACATTCCTACTACCAGCACATCTGCATACTGGGCTCCATCTGTAGTTCTTCATAGCTCAGTCTGGCCGTCCATCTGTGTGTCTGGATGAGACGTGTCTGCAAACACAAGTTTAAACTCATACCTTTTATGGAGTTTAACGTTTTGAAGGAAAGTTAATTTTTAGAGCATTATTTTTTGAAACTATTTTAATTGCTTGTTTGCTTGAAGGGACGTGATGGAAGCTAGAAAATTGGGAGAAAGTCCCTTGTAGCTGTTGACCAGAAAATATTTGTTCTGAAACAATTTATTTCTCAAAACAAGGAGATTTTTTCTTCTATATTTTTTAAATTCAATATCTGATTGCAATTATCTCTGGGATTTTTGGTGGGACTTTTGGACAACTGGCTCCATCCGAGACATTTTGTTCTTTGGGGGTTGCAAAGAAATTTCACTGCATAAATTTATTTAATCTTCAGATGGTTTATTGTTTGACTCTGAAAATATGAAAGTTCTCTAAAGTTCATAGGAAGCCTGAACCTATTTATGTTCTCTTTTTTCCACCTGTACTCCATTATTACCCACAGAGTGCCAATATTCCAAGCCAACAGGCCATACCTGAAATGTTTTACATTTATCATTTTTACCTTTTCACTCTGAATGTAGTTTCAGTTATTAAATCTTTTAATTTTTATTGATTTTATTGTATTTAGGCTTTTGACCAAAGTTCAGTGAAGGAAATAATTTAATCATCCTTTTTGGCTCCGGAAAATGGTAAATCTTGAAGCTGCTCGTTAACGTCCTTGATCCTTGAAGAGTTATGATTTATTGATTCCAGGACACTTTAGCCTGAAAGTCATGACATCAAAGAGTGAAGAAAGAAAAAAAAACATAAAGTGGTTTCCTGGCTTTCACAGAAAGTGATCCCTGAAATCGTCGTGGCGAGCCATTTGATCTTGTGCCAACGCAGTGCCGTATCCTGGAGCTGAGAGGAGCTAATGAGCAGGAAGGCCATAAGCAGGTTAATAATGGCGCTAATATAAATTCTACAGACTAAATAAATGATAAAAGATCTAAGCTTTGATAAATAATAGGAAACACCTGGTGACTTTCATCCAATCTCTGCATTTCTGCAAGGAAATAAACTCTTGAGAGGAGGATACATTTATATTTGCAAAAGAATTAATTAATTAATAGAAGTATAAACTAATTTCATAATCTGAAGTTGCATTAAAATTGCAAACGATCTGGGAAAACAAACACTTTTATTTGGTTTTCTGGAAAACAGATATCACATGTCCACTTTACAACAGTTCATTTGGGTTAACTGTACTGTAAACCTTTGAAA
Source organism: Oryzias javanicus (assembly GCA_003999625.1). Classification (NCBI taxonomy): domain Eukaryota; kingdom Metazoa; phylum Chordata; class Actinopteri; order Beloniformes; family Adrianichthyidae; genus Oryzias; species Oryzias javanicus. The sequence goes on from CM012453.1 coordinate 16,130,666, forward strand.
TTAGAAAAAGACTTCCAATTCTGTGAGGTTTTGGTGACCTGAGTCAAGATTTGCAAGGTGGTCATTAAACTAGGCATGCAGAACGTATCTATAATGGAGAAAGGCGGATAACATGAAACACATGCTCCTAAAGGCACTCTCCAACCGCAAAGCAGCACCGGCGAAAAAACATTGTCACCATGAGAACGATGTGAAAAGTCCTTTAGAGTAGTTAAATGGTAAAAAAAAAAAAAAGAAAGAAAAAACAGATGAAGGTAAAACATGAAAATTTAGTAAATGAAAAACAGAAGGCTCAAGATGAAGAAATGATTTCCAGATGACTTCAGTTAAGAGTATTTGTTTAGAGTCGTTACTGTGAGCTGACTGATGACATGATGTACTACCAGTAGTCACATGAATGCGAAAAATACATAATGTTAAATACCATAATAATACTGTATTTTCCGCACTATAGGGCACTGGATTCTAAGACACACCGTCAATGAATGTTCTATTTTAGAACTGTGATATATACAGCACACTGAACTATAAGATTGCATCTGCATTCATACTAACTCTTGTCCTTGTTTGTAACGGTCTACATGTTAGCTGTGTCAGAAGCATAGAGAGAACTGGACTGAGTGACCCCAACCCCCCCGCGTTCCAAACAGGAAGTGCCCGCTGGTTTCAGAAAGCCGAAATTCCATTGACTTTTATTGAGAAATAAACAGCAATTACTCAGTCGTTCCTTTTGTTAGAATATCTATTTTTGCTCTGGTACTTCTTTTTACATTGTTCTTGCAAAACCAATTTTTTTTTTCATGATACATTTTCTTTATCACAAGTTACTCAATTTATAAACTGGCCAATCAGATGATTCAATAAGAACATGTTGCGCCATGTCTGAAGCATTTTATTGACAGATTCTCTGACCAATCACTGCTTATTAACGTTGTCTGGTCCCAGAATGGTGAAATCGGGCGATATCTGTCCCATAGAAAAATGGTGACTGAATTTCGTTGGAACTTGAGGTAAGGCATTTTCTATTGATGACATCACAGCCTTGTCATCACCATTTATATCAATAGTTAGAAGTGTTAGCATTTTCACAATACCTTTATCTCCCTACCTTGATAACAGCAAATTAAAAAGAAAAAGATTAATGTGACTGTGCTAACTCCCAACTTTGTTAGAAACAGTCCGATACAGCTAAAACAAACGTTGCTATTTCTATGCTAACTTCCAAACTTGATATAACATATTAAAATACAAATATCGCAACACGTTAGCCACGTTGCCGTATTTTACAATAACAATCAACTTTGTTTGAAACACGTTAAAAAACAGACTGATACTGCTAAAAAAAAAAAGTTACCATGACTGCGCTAACTCCCAACCGCTAACTCCCAACACTTAAAAAAACCCCAGTCAGGCATTGATACATGTTAGCTGCGTTAGCTTATTTACAATAGCACCAAACTCTGCTAACTGCATTCATGTATTGCCTTTATTAACTGCGTTCAAAGTAACTCTAGTCCATCCTTGTTTGTAACATTCTATGTTAGCTGCGTTGAAAGCGTTTGTCACGTTAGCATTTTCACAATGGCCGTTACTCCCTACCTTGTTTGTAACAAGAAAAAAAAAAATCAGACTGATGACCTACTGTTAGAACAAACATTAATGTGACTAATCTAACTCCCTACCTTGTAAGTGTCAAGTAAAAAAAAAAAAGTCAGAAACGGCAAAAACAGACTTTACAATGACTATGCTAACTTCCAAACTTAATATAATATTAAAAATACTGACCGACATTGCAACAGGTTAGCCATGTTAGCGTATTTACAATAATACCTAATCTTATTTGCAACACATTAAAAAACAGACTGATATCAATTAAAAAAAAGTTATTGTGACCGCGCTAACTCCGAACCTTGTTAGTAACATGTAAAAAAAAAGAAAAAAAAAAGGTTTCACATGTTGGCTGCATTAGCCAACCTTGTTTGTAGCCAAAAAAAAAACAGGCTAACATTTTGATGGAGCGCTGTGTACATCTTAAAATCTTGTTAAATACAGCAACCAGATTTAACACATTTATAGGAGATCGACTGGGTTATAAGGGGAACTGTTATTTTTGGAAAGAAATGTAGGCTTTTAAGTGTGCCCCATAGTTTGGAAAATAAGGAAATGTGAAAGTGTTTTTATAAAACAATATTTTTATTTTTTGTTCTTGTTCCTTTTTTGTTTCTTAGAAATTACATTTCACTTCCCATCTCCTACTTGGGGTCTAAAAGTGTAGTCGTACACTTCAATTAACTGCCTGAAATCGCAAAACCTTGTTCTGCTTTTATGCTTTGCTATATACAAAGTTATCAAACATTTAATTAAGCATTTGCACATCACTAATTTTTAACCTAGTTAGCTGTTTCCTTTAAATTTGATCTTTTCCAGACAAAAGTTATGGAAAAGCTGCACAGATTTCCTATTTAAATCAAACAAAAGAAGGTTATTAGGTAAATGTTTTATTTTTGGAAATGTCTGTTTCTCATGCTGCCACCCAGAGGACTGACACTCCACTTCCTGTTTGGTGGCTAATCTGGTTGACTCGTCCACGAACGCAATCCAGTATGAAAAAGACAGCTGTGCCATTGTGAACTCTGAAAGAGGCCCTGAGACTCACACTGGCCCACTCGCTGCCTTCAGGCATCTGGCCGGCCACCTGCTGAGCCAATGCAACAGGGCGCGTCCCATCTGTGTCGTGGCGCTGTCCCGACCCCTCAGCATCACTTCGTCTGAGAAGAGTCACCTTGACCAGGTTGCAGGAGTGGATGAGTTTAAGGTCCAGAGCCAGACTAACGGTTCCACTCTCCTTGAAGACAAAATCCCGCCTCTGGTCTGGTGATCCTTTTCCAAGCAGCCCGATCTGAGACACCTGAGGGGTTGTCTGGCGAAAGAACAGAGGCTTGTTTCGAACTGCTCCTGAGGGAAGGCCGGTGTTGGCCACGGAGGCAGACATGGAGGAAGAAATGGCAGCAGGGACCCAAAACAAACTGAGGAGACTGATGCCTGTCTCATCCCCAAAAAAGCGCACGTTGCACTGAGCAGGAGACAGGATCTCAAAGCTGATGGCATCCCCGGGACTGACTTTGGCCGTTCCAGACAGAGATATTGACGTGTCACGATAATGTACACCTGGCTTGAAGACTCGGAATAACTCCATCCCTGTTGCGTTGTGGTTGAGATATGCCACAAGCTGGAAGCCCTCACTTATGCATGCTTGCCCCATCGAATACAAGGCTTGTTGGAACACAAAGCGAACAGCACCGCTTTCCGCGAAACGGATCCCACGTCCGTCGTGAGTCAGCCCCATGACATAAGGATCAGAGGTGGAGGTAGTACGGAAGACTGGACGGTAGTTTGTGTGGTAATGAGCAGAAACCATCGCCTGTGCTGTCATGGCAACAGCACCAGTGTCATGGGACAGCCAGAGGAGGTTGAGTGGAGCAGCTGAGGAGTCATACAGCTGCAAGCCTTCATTGCTTTGATTACATTGATGGCTGGCACTCCGGAGGAAAATGGACAGCTTCTGACCTGGAGCGACCTCAGCTACCGCACTGATGCTGACACTCTGGATAGACCTCTGCTCCCTCTGCTCCACCCGCACGCCGCTCAGGTCGTGGCCGTTTGAGCCATCCGTGTCATTCAAGCGGAGACACACTTGGATGAAGCTGCGACAGCCGTGACTCAGTCCCAGATTAGCATCCAGCCAGACCAGACCGTGCTCCCTCAGAACCAGATACCCATTCTCTGCTATAACCAGACCCACATCGCCTCTTCCTTGGATGTGAAGCAGCATGTTAGGGAAGGCCAGAGCCAGGTAGCGGTCTTTTGCTCCCTGCAGACTCAAGTCTCCAGACCAAGAGAGAGACAGCGCCTCGCTGGCGGCAGCAGCAGGACCTAAGCACACCGTATCTGTGACGAAAGAACAAGGAGATGCTACGGGTTCTCCATCACACTCGCTGCACGCCTGACACTCATCCATGTCAGAGTTATAGAAGTAGCTGTGGCCACACAGTCCAGAGGCAGCGTCTCTCATGGTCATACCCTGGCATCTGAACCCACCTGGTCACATAAAAGCAGAAACGAGTTTTAAACACTTAAATTAAGAGATTTTTTAAAACTTGATGAGAAAAAATGATGCAAAATACCTGGGGTGTTTGAACACTTGTGCTGGTCGCCACATAACCCAGACATTTCCAGACATTCATCTCTGTCCTGTAAAGACAATCACTTTCTCTCAAAAGCTGCACAAAGATGAAAGTCTTTTCTGTAACTTTGTGGACTGCATTATTCAAAATGCACAAACTTAATTAATAATTAATCTTTTTACAGAGCTTGAGGTCGTCAGCCTCCATTGACCTGAAGATCAGAATGCTCACCTGACATATCCTGTCTGCGTGGACTGAACACTGAGCCACCAAGAAAAAGCCAGGTGGACAAATGGTGCACTTTTCACAGCGAGGATGGCTGCTGCTGTAGCTGCAGTACTCCTCAGGTCCACAGCTGCCACAGGCCAGCTGAGAGTGACCCACCTGATGAATAGAACAAATGAACCAACATTTTGACTTCATTTACCAATTAACAAATCTATTTAATTTTAAAGTTTTTCTTGAAGTATTCTTTCATAACTGTTTAAAACAGAATTCACATGATGAGTGCTTTAAATAATACAAAAGATGCACAACACTTGGTGCTAATTAAAAAAATGAGGAGTTCTTTCATTAAAACAAAGTAAAAGTCGTTTTTTTTGTTTGATGAAATGCAATTAAAAAGAAGGAAAATGAATAAATAGATTTAAAGACCCACTTTGAGGAAAATTGTGTTTAGCAACTTGACTTTTTGGGTGTTTTTAGTATGTTCTTGGGGCATTTTTCCTCACGATAGAATACAGAAAGTTAATCTTAAAATTGTATTTCTAAATATTTATTTATTCAAATTGCTGGGAATCAGAAGGAGCAGACAACAAAAAATGACTTTAAAGAAGATCGTAAGTTTGATGTACAATATATTATGGCAAACGTATTGACTGTATAAGTATGAACTGGACTGCACAACCCCTCCCTTTTCGTGTTCCAAATAGGAAGTTTACAAGAAGACCAAAGTCCCATAGACTTCCATTAAGAAACAGACAGTTATTCTCAGTCGTTTTATTTGTCAGAATGACCATTCTTACTCTAAAGCTTCTGTCTAAGCACGTTCTTTCTAATCCTTTTTTTTAAAGATGTTTCTTTACTGCGAGTTATTAAAGTTATAAACTGTCCAATCAGATGCCTCAGTAACAGCCTGTGGCTCCCGCTGGCCCCGCCTCCAACATTTGATTGATAGATTTGCTTGAGCCGCTTTCAGTGCAAGGGGTCTGAACTGAAAAAGCTGGAACGAGCTCACTCGTGATTGGCGACAGCAGGTCCTTTAAAAATGTGACCCAGTGGACTAATCGCTGTCAATTGGATGCAGTATGGTGGTAGACGTATTCAGAAGTGACGGCGAACACTAGCTTGATTTTGTTAGGGCCAAAAGTAACACATTTCCTATGGGGGACCTCAACGCTCGCTATGTCCAGTTTGTACTTATACAGTCAATGGCCAAGCCACAAGCTCCGAACTTTGCTCCACTTGAAGACAAATAGATCCATGTACGTCTTCGTTTTTCTCATCTGATCTAGGTCAAAACTGTACTGTTGGATAGTTGCAAAATTGCTCGCTGTTTTTGTTGTACTGTAATGTCTGATTAAGGTTCTGAGATGATGAAAGCTAGCGAGAGAGCAGGTAAATGGATGGATGATAGGAAGGAGACGGGCTTACTCTGCGCCAATAGTCCCACCTACAACAACTTGAAGGAAAATTTCTTATGAAAAACTGCAGCTCTTAAGGAACTATGCCGCCCCCCCCCCCCCCCCCCAAAAAAAAACCAAAAAACAAAAAAGGTTTCTTGAGTTAGCCTAAAAATGACATAACAATTAAAATACAACTTGGAATGCTTTTGAATAAAGATTGAGCTATATCAATCAGATTTGAACACTTAGGCCTAAAGCTAACCAGGGATTTTTTTTAAGGCGGATTGATTCAAGAGGCAGCTTACCTCCACTACACTGGCCTCCATGTCCACCTTATGAAAGGACAGAGCCTCCTGCGTGTGATGTCTCCTCCTTTGCCCACTTAAGGTTTCTACATGACTGTCCAGGAGTTGCTGGACAGAAGCGTGCTTCATGCTGTCCATCAGAATGTTGTACTGAGCTTTCACCTATAAGAAAAATGACTGACTGTTAAAGACATTGAAACATCTTAGGGTGCCTTTATTAACGAGTATATTGTATCCTCAAGAAAGGACATTCTTAGTCGTCAATAGCAGTCTTACTTGCTCCATCTGCTCAAACATCCTCCTCTGCTGCTCAAGGATCTCTCTCTGCTGGCTCACTAGCGCCCCCTGCTGTTCGCCTAGCAGCCTCTGTAGCTCTTTGACCTCGTTCTGCTGACCCTTAAGAGCATCAACAAGCCTCTCCTGGCTTTTGGAGAATTGCAGCTGCAAGACGAGGGCATCTTCTGAGGGAACCTCGTTGGATCCTGCAGCACACAAAGGAAAACTGTAGCATTTTGAAGCCGGATATCAAATGAAGTTTGTTTTTTTTTTATTATTATTTTTCAAGTCAGACTGACCTGGTTTCATGTCACAAGTCAGTTGTATGAATGCCCCATTGTCAGATCCAAAGTCCTGGAGTTCGTCCAGAAACTGTGCTGCTCTGTCCGTCACGTGAACAGGTGAGGTGCCCCCCCTCCCTTCTCCCCCCACCTGGGTGCCGCATTCCTCTCCGACGCACGGCTTCTGCTTCTGGCGCATCCTTGAGGGCAGTTTGCATCCAATGCCCTTACACTCCCGTGCGGGCGTGTGGTCATTGTTGACGGGACGATGGGCAACTGTGGTTGGACATGTCCCGCCGGAACAGCCAGGATGGAACACCTCCGCCGTGATGGTCCGCGGGTTCGTTCTTCTGGGCTGCGTAAAGCCCGCGCGCTGAGGCTGAGGCTGGATGATGGTATAGGGTGCCAACGGCGCGCTCTGGCTCTGATGGTGGCTCGACTGAGGATCCTGTTGATAGCTCGGGTAAACCTGCCCTGTTTTGAACTGAGGAGAGTGGTGCGGCTGCCGCTGGGACGAGGATGGCTCCGTGCGCTCCCGGCACTGCGCTCCGACGCACGATCTACTCCAATCCTGACCATTAAAGCAGCGCGGTCCACGACATATTTCAGATACAATCCCAGTACTAAGCAAAGTGATAACAGACAATGCAAAAATAATAGAAAAAGTTGCCATATTGTAATCCTTAAAACCAAAAAACAAGAAAAAAAGAATGGTGCCTCCTGGCACTCCAGCTCTTCCCGAATTTCCTCTTTTGATTATTTATTTGAGGAAAAAATCCATCATAACAGCAGCTTTTATTAATTTCCGTGACTCAACTCGAATAAACAGTTCATCCACTTGCTTCCATTGCGTAGATTCTGCCCCTTTTGCCCCCTCTGCAGACAGCTCAGTCTGGCCCACATGTGGCGCTCACTGCTTCTAATTGGCAACAGGTTTTGCTTCCAGTCTCAAATTAACCCGTAGCCTTCCCGGACATACCACTGTTCGTTCTGCAGCATGCTGTGGGTATAGGCATCAGTTCTGGGGTATTTATCCATTCAGGGGCAGATTCATGATTGCACAATTGTTTTCTTTATTTATTATCATTCTTTTATTTTTGTCTTGCCAGTTGTTTTCCATTTTCAAGGCCCTATCAACATTACTTTCCTTTAAATATAGAGTATTTTTCAAAGCTTTCATCTCCTCTGTAGATCTGAATCAGAGATCCTGTGGTGGGACTTTGAAGAACATCACCTCTTTACGTTGTTGAAGCCAAATCAGTCTCTCCTTTTAAAATACCAGCCCCAAAAAGACTTTATTGCCACTGAAATTTCCTCTCTTTGACACCCAGTGGCTTTGATAAACGCTTTCAACCACATTAGAAACTTGTTTCTTCTCCTTTTTGAGAAAAAAAAAATCTTTTCACACTGAATACAATTGTTTGTTTTCCTACATGACAGCATATTACAAGGTTATGAAATACGGAGATCTAATAATAATAACAACAATAATAATAATAATAACAATAATAATTTAATTCACGTGTTTTACACAATTTTAAAAATTAAATACTTCAATTTAGCTCTTGGCTGTATCAGATTTCCCTGCACTGTAAAATGTGAAAAGTTGGATCACTTTACAAAAGCTCTAACTTTTTTTACAATTACAAATATTAGTTTTCATTTAATTAACTGTATAAATTGAGTAAGCCATCAACTCAAAATACAGTATTAATTTGATGTCACAAATGCAACAAATTACAGATCTTTTGTGAATTGATCCAACATTCCACTTTTTACAGTTTAATCTCCTAATCTGGTCATATAAACGATTTCTTTTGACCTTTCTTTGTTGTGCCTTGCTTTCAGATATATGGCACTTTCAGTCGTGAAACAGAAACTGAAGTTGACCCAACTCCCTGAAAATCCAGAAAAAAAAAAAAAAAAACAGAAGAAAGAAAAGCCGGTTTCAGACAAGTAACATTTTACAAATGTATCATCATTTTATTTTGGAAGAGACTTGTATCATTTCATCCATTCATTTTCAGGACCTGCTGAATCCCTTTTGGGGTCATGGTGTTGCTGGAGCCAACCCGTTTTCTGTTGGGTAAAGGGGGGGCACACCCTGAACAGGTACCACTGTTGCTGGGCCACACACACACAAAATTAGAGATATTAATTAGCCTGAAAAAGAATATTTGTGGTCTTTGAAAGGAAGCCAGAGTGTCCCATATGCAAGAGGAGACATACAAACTCCACACTGAAAGGTCCCAGCCAGGACTTGAACCAGCGCCTTCTTGTTGTGCAGCAAGACCGACAACCGCTGATCCACCATGCAGCCCTGATATCATTTTGTGTTTTTCAAAAATACCATCGGTTTATGGTAGGTTTATTGTGCATTGTTTTTATGTAACTCTTCCAATCCCATTTAATAAAACATTCACACACACCTTATATTTGCTATTTACTATGAACATTACACTCCGATTATAGATGAAAATGCATGTTCTATGGATTACTGCTATAGTTCATCAATGCTAATTTTAAACCAGCAGACAAATAAAGTTGGCAAAACTTTATTTGTGCAACAGCAGAAAGATGGAAACATAATTACATATTTTTTTCATTTAGATTTACACATCAACAATGAAAGTATTTCAAAGTTTAACTGGAAGTTAAAGTCTACTCAGGAAGTTGGTACTAGACCACACGATCGACAAACTCAAACATTCAGACTGTATGAGTGGATTTGAATTGTAGTTAGTCCTCTGGAGGTAGAATGTTCTGGATAGTTCAGTGATTCCTCATTTTGATGGACTATCATACTGTGGAGTCTCTGTAGATGCTGGAAACTTTGTGATTTTTAATTAGTGAATTGCAAAAATGCAATAAATGAGGAAGTCAAACTGAAAAAATACAACAAATAACAGGGTCTTAAGTATAATGTAGCACACCCTCCCCCCTCCCAAAAGCAGGGTTTGTTGGTGGTGGCGCGTCTTCAATTCAGCACTGTGGTCTCACAACCACATAAGTGTCATTTAACAAGGCCTTTCAAAAACCTTCGTGTTAAGTTTTACACATCACGTTCTTAATTTTAAGCAGAGTTTCCTTTTGAATCTCCCCAAACTAGCAGCTCTTAATAGCTGCATTCACATCTGTAAAAAAAAAAAAAAAAAAGTAGAGTCCATAGTTTCCAGAAAATAGACCTCGTGTTGTTCTTAAAATATGATATTGTTGGTAAAATTGTGATTTTACTGATAAAAAAGTTCAAAGTATCTGTGTGTAGGCCACCAAAAAATTGGTTTTTATTTCATTTTAAGTATGATATATAAACTTTGGAAGGGTGGCAAAACACCAGAGTGAAAAGCTTTTACTTATGAAAAGATCAAAAATATGTATTTCTAACAGTTTTCTTATTATTGTTGTTTTTGCATTTAAAAATGTTCAATTTTTGTCAATATTGATACTAATATTTAGACAAAAATTGGGGGGTCAAGTGTGGGACAACGGTTTTTTTGGGGAGGCAGATGCCCCCTTTAGCTCCGCCCCTGTTTTTTGAAGCATTAATGGGCTCCACATTGATCTTTTTTCTTCTATAAATCTGAATGAAAATTAAATAAACTGCAATCTTCAGAGAATAACTTGTCTTCTTCAACTTGATTAAGTCAGAAGAGAAAATACTGACTTCAAATTAAAGTTCAAGAACATTTTCTGACCCTTAAGGCAAATAAATTAAATTACTTGGTTTTGTTGTGAAAATTTCATATTTCAGATTAAAATAACAAATTGAAATAACAAAATCAAGGAAGAAAAGCCTTCAAAAAAAGTGTTTTTTTTTTTATTTTTTTGGATTTCACAACACATTAAAAGAGAGCATTTGTTGGAGTCTGACACATTAGTCTGCGACAAGCAAGTCATTTACCATTTACCAAAAAAAGAACAAGCAGAGTCATATCAGGAAGTTCATCAGCTGTGAAAGTCACATGTTACACTGAGACCTCTGAAAGTTTCACACACATAGTGACAAGTGTCACAGCATCAGAGGAGGTAAGCCGTTTTTCAAAATGAAAAGAACTTTAAAGCAAAAAGTTTAACCTTTGAAAAATTGCTTATAAGTCCAGGATGTTTAATTTTTTTGTCTTTGAACCTGTTCGTCATCTGAGTCCATGAATCGGATGAAATGATGATCTGATTAGTTCTTCGCAGCTCTGGCTATCATTCAATACTGTGACTGTAGATCAAAGGAGAGATATTCTGACCGATAAGCACTGCAGAATCTTGATTCCATAAATTCCATGTTTCTGCCCCATCTCGAGGGCTTTAAAGAGTTAAATACCTGAAGAGCCACATCAGCTTTGTTTAAGACTAGCACATGTTCTCCCACAGCAGCCAATAGCTGGATGTGCAAGCAATTACAAAGCAACAAGAAACTCTGAACTGCAAGAGCCAGGGAGAACATGACTTTTTACAACCAGCAAACACTCTGTGATTCCTTTCATGCATTTAAGTCAGAGGTACTCATTTTTTTTAGTAATGCTTTTGCTGGTATCTGTGTCTTGGTAGCTTTTGGAGCTTTGTAGCCATTTGCCTCTGCAGTGGGGACCGGCAGCTCCGTCCGCCACATGGCTTGTTACAAACTAGCTTGATTGCACGAGCATAATCCCAAAAAGTTGAATTCCTGTGGTAGGTGCAATAAATGTGTTCCCCATGTGTGATGCGGAGGTCCTGTGAGGCCACCAAGGTGAAGTTTGCAGTACAGATTCACATATTTCTCGCTTTCATATGGAAACAATACCTCACACACAAGAAGCGACTCCGCTCTTCCCCTTTCACCTCGTTACTCCCTCCTGGACCTTCAAATGAAACATGAACATGCTTGTCTCTGATTGAGCAAACTCCCATAAAACGTATGCATCTGTGTTACAACCGTTCACATTTTTAATGGTTATTTCAACAATAACACAGTGAAGTGGTGTAAAAAAAATTTGTTTTTTCAAAAATGAATCTCACTGTTTCGATTTTGTTATCCAAACAGCAGGGTGAAAGGCAGCTAACAAGACTCTTTTAACATTTGTGTCAGAAACCAAAACTAAAAGTACAGGAATCATTTAAACATCAAGCAAGAAGAACCTCTTAACATGGTGCACATGTTTTATTGCTTCTTATGAATATGTGTTCACATTTTGTAATTCTTGATTCCCCTTTAAAAATTGTTTTTAACATGTTCTGGTGGTATTTTTCTGATGATGAAGGACATATATAAAGAAAATTACGCTCAAAATAGCATTTCTGATCATTTTTTTTAATCATTGTGAATCAAGAGCAGATGAAAAAATGATTTTTGAAAAAGCTTGTAGTTTTTACACACAAACTACAATCAGCACGCCGCCCTGTTCTCATGTGTCCACTTGTAGACAACTAGATCCATGTATGTCTTTGTTTTTGGTGATTGGAGTGGAACTTTGAGCAAAATTTAATAATGATGAGTATATGTGTGTTGGCATTAATGTGACTGGCTGGTTTTGTTGGGTGCGTGAAGGACTGGCGCATGGAAAACTAGGGTTTGTTCCTCAGGGGGCATGGCCCAGGAGGGCCCCTGTCTGGGTCTCCCTGTGCAAGTCCCTAGCCTGGTTGTGTCAGGAAGGACTTCTAGAATCTCTGTCAAAACCACCTGTGTAGATCAGTAATGTGGATGGTTCACCTTTGCCCAAAGATGAACAAAGGTGAACACAAAAGCACCGAAACATAGGCCCGATACGAATACTCCCCTCCTCCTTTCCTCTTAGCCCTCCCACTTCGTTTATCCCTCCCCGCTTGCTCCAAAGGGTGAGGAAAAAAAAGTGTCCAACATTTCGGAAGTGACTTTCGAAAGTGACTTTCGTTCGATGACGTTATCAATAACACGGGTGTTAGCGTGGAGCTTCCAGCAGCTTAAATATACATAACAACAGCTGTTTCATAACTTTATAAAGGTCACACTACAACATGATCATTACTTACATTTAAATGTCAACATCTGTGGTTCAGAGCGCACCAAAGTGAAGAAAATAGCCTCTTAGCACGACGCGGTTTACTCTCGCGATAGCGGACTTTGGACCCCTCTGTTTGGAGTGTGAAATTTAAAAAATAATAATCCGGACACAAAAAACAATAAAAAAAAAAAAAATCATCCCGCACATGACTTTAAATGCCACTTCAAATCAAGGGGGAGGGCTGAGGGGAAAAGGAGATGGATTGGGCCATAGACACATTTAAAACTGAAAAAAAATCAAATGATCATCTTTATGAAGTAGCTTTGTGTTTTTTAACTAGTATTCCATAGGGAAATATTGAAATTCACCTATTCGTTAGGAAATCAGCTATGTGGTCATCCAAAGTACTCAAGGTTTCACATTGAGTAGGTAAAAATATGAAAGATCACAAAATACTTTTTCTTTGCTTTTATTTGATTTTTGTTAAAGACACTATATGAATGATTGCATATCGTCATTTTCCTTCTTAGTTTATTAATGCTTCATAATACCTTAACTAACATTAATAAAGGTGTCCTTGTAAAATGTTACCCATTTTCTTTACGGTAAGAGTGTACTTTAGATCAAAAAAGATTGAAGAATACTAGTTTGACCACGTTGGCCTGATTGAGGTAGGAGACAGACATGGAACATTGCTCTTACAAATACAAAGATTTAAGTAATAAAAAAGTAACAATAATCAAAATAATTAGACATGACCCGCTGCAGCAAACACATACAGCTATATTAGTCCTCCTTTCGAAATCTGAAACTTTCTTTAAATAACTTCCTTCATGACAAATAATTGTACTTCTCTTTTAAGAAGAGGCTGCCTTCACCAAATTAAAGAGACAAATTACTCATGTGTAAATGAAAACTGGATTACTCCACAAACACCCTTAAACTGTTAACTACAAATAAATATTATAATCAAATTAGATATAAGAATCAAAGTCAAGCAATATTAAGTAAACTGATTAACAGAAGCCCAATAATTCTTAAATGATGATCCTTAGCAAAAAGTAGTACACTTGAAATTAGTTGTAAGTATACTTAATATGTACTTAATATATATATATATATATATATATAATATTATATATATATATAGTATAGCAAGTATTCTACAGACCCATTGTGTGGTGTATGAAGTATACTAACTGACCTAATTGGAACATTTTAAGCTTACAATATACTAACAGTAAATAAAAAGCAAATGTTTGGTATACCACCACACATTTAGTGTACGCTAAGTATACTTGTAGTACACATAAATAGATGACTTTTTGCCAAGGGGGAATCTCAACATCATACTGTTCATTACTGTCTTGCACTTCTTCTTTTTGCTACTGGGAACCAGGTAAATGAGGTAAGAGATAAAAGAAGTCATGTCTATCCAAGGAACCCATTGGAGTGAAATGAAACCAGATGGTTGAAAGTGTTTATGTTTTAACCTACAAGATTAACAATACGAAGAGAATAAATCAGATGCAAAACACAAGCAAAATCTGCAATCATTTGCATGCACTTCAAGATGTGCCGTGAACTAATGGGTGTCACATTACCCACTTTCTTACATTTACCAAAACGTTCTTCTACTTTCTTGTCAAATTAATCTGTTGTATTTCAGTGGATGACACTTTACCTACATAAAAATGTATTTTAATCGACACAAGGAAGCAATAACATGTTGTTGGCTTGGTTGTCAGAAGAAACAGGAAGTTGGACGAAATCTAAACATCATCACAAGTTCTTGTGTCACAGAGCACAATCAGCTTAAGAAAGTATAAAAATATCTTTAAAAAACATTCAATTATATTCTGAACTCATCATAAAGAGAAATAATAGAATTTAGATATAAGAAAATGGTAGGAATAGCAGAATATAGAATGGCTCCATAATAACAGGCTGTCTGCATGTCTATGCTGCAGTACTTACTCGCATGTACAGTAAAAACCGGAATCTAAATTTTGCCACCATCGCCGTCTCTATTTGTGAGTGCTGCAGATTGCTTCAATGTAGGCGACTTGGGGTTTCTGTATCTGTTGTTCATGACTAATCTTAGCAGTCTGCAAAAGTTGACAACGTGCTTCTCACTTTGCTTTTGTCCCACATGCTAGACATTTTTTTTCTTTTCTTTTCATTCCAACGCTGGCATTGTGCTTTGAACAAGTAGTAAATCCCAGATTTGGAAATTTTAGCAGAAACTGTTAATTTAGTTAAAACAATTCAAATAATTCAAGGTTGCACAAAATTTCTGTTCACAAATAAATAGTAGAAACAAAATTTAGTGTTAGCCTGAAATGATGCTAAAAGACTTAAATTAAGTTCAACATTACCAGAATGCATCGTTTTAGTCAACAGTTAAAGGGAGATGAGGTCAATTAGATTAGATTAATTAGTGAAGGGACTGTTACAAGAACAACACAGAATAACACAGAAACCATTTCTGCTCTATCACTCTGTGCTCTTTGCTCAAGATTGCAGATGCATCAGAGGATGCTGTTTTAACGTGACTAAGTTTCACACATTGTGTGAAGTTGCTATGTCGTTGCATGAAGAATTTGTTGACCGTGCCTCAGAAAAAATTTCCAACTATTTGTGCTTTCAAACTTTTATTTTTCTACAGCTTAAGCAGGGGCTACCTGAAACTAACAAACTAAATGGAAATGGTAGACACTTGTCACCTCTTAATAAATATTTTCGTACTGTTTTATTTACCCTGTGAGTCTGCTTCTATATTTTAAAATAATAAACTTCTTCTTTTTTTTGGCAGATGGAGCAGATCGATGACATGTTAAATAATCTGATCGGAGAGATCGATCAACTCTCTCAGGTAGAGTGGAAGCTATGTGTTTATTGGTGATACATTTGCTAAAGCCTTACAGTTTTTGCCTGATGTCATTGCTTATAAAAGCAGCAAACTATATTAAAATCTAACTCTTGCAACATTTGCTCTTACTTGTCAGGCTTTGCAGCATTTGCCCTTGTAGCTGCCAGGTTTCGCAACATTTGCCGTGGTAGTTGCCAGGTTTAGCATCGTTTGCCATGTTGCTGCCAGGTTTCACAACATTTGCCCGGGTACTTTCAAGGATTTGCAGCATTTTTCCTTGTAGTTGCCAGGTTTTGCAGGATTTTTCCTTGTAGCTGCCAGGTTTTGCAATATTTTTCCTGGTTGTTGCCAGGTTTTGCAACATTTACCCTGGTAGTTGCCAGGTTTAGTAGAATTTTTCCTTCTAGCTACCAGGTTTTGTAGCATTTTTTCCTTGTAGTTTCCGGGTTTTGCAGCATTTACCCTTGTAGCTGCTAGGTCTTGCAACATTTCCCCTGGTAGTTGCCAGGTTTTGTGGTTTTTTTCCCCTGTAGTCTCTAGGTTTTTACAACATTTGCTCTTGTAGTTTCCAGGTATGGTAACATATGTCCTTTTAGCTGCCAGGTTTTGCCGCATTTGCCCTTGTAGCTGCCAGGTTTTGCAATATTTGCCCTGGTAGCTGCCAGGTTTTGCTGCATTTACCCTTGTAGTTGCCAGGTTTTGCAGCATTTTCCCTCGTAGTTTCCAGGTTTTACAACATTTGTTCTTGTAGTTTTCAGATATGGAAACATATGTCCTTGTAGCTGCCAGGTTTTGAAATATTTGCCCTGGTAGTTGCCAGGTTTTGCAACACTTTCCCTTGTAGTTGCTAGGTTTTACAGCATTTTCCCTTGTTGTTTCCAGGTTTTGCAACATTTGTTCTTGTAGTTTTCAAGTATGGCAACATATGCCCTTGTAGCTGCCAGATTTTGCAACATTTGACGTTGCAGTTTCAAAGTTTTGCAACAGATGCCCCTTGTAGTTTCCAGGTTTTGCAACATTTACCCTCATAGTTGCCAGGTTTTTCCCAACTGTCCTCAAGTCAATAAGAGGTAACAGGAATTGTTTTAGCTGTAATCTTGCTCCACCTATGTGTGAGAAAACAAGTATCCAATCTAGTTATTATGACTAACTATCTTTGAAGCATTACCAATGTATTAGTCAAAAGTAGAAATTGTAAAAAAAAAAAGAAATCTAAGTCCTTTTGGATTCTACATAAAATTGTGTAGTGCTATATCACCAATAGTTCAATAAATACTCCCTGCAGTGATCATTTGAGTGATCACATCTGTAACTACCGTTGCAGTTACAGTCGGATAACTTGAGTCGCAGGAAGTATCTAAGTGTGCTTCAGAAAAAAAAGAGTCACTTTTCTTCCTTTTTATGCAATTTATTTTCTTGCACTTTCCTAAAGAATGACAAAGTACAAAATAAACTTGTAAAAATATATTTTTCAAGCAAAAAACAAAACAAAAAAGAAAAGCTTGTACTAAACACAAATATAGCACAATAACACGAAAATAACACGTTCTAAGAATAATGTGCTGCCGTGCTTCCCAAGTTCTAAATCCAACTAAAGTCCAACAAAGACACGGCAGCTCCCAAAATGCATCTTAACCAATAAAAGGCCAGAATGGCCGCATGGCCAAAGTATGACAGGTGCATGCATGGATGAAATAAAACGAACAATCTAATTTCAGCCAAATGGCTCCAACAACGTCCTTTCATGGAACCATCTTAATGACGTTGGCAGACATTTTTCCTGATTCATGTTAGAATATGAAGAGGTAATCAAATTAAGTTATAAGTTATGTCCTCATTGGTTGTGCTGACAACATCTGATTGCATCTTGGCTTCAAACCAAGCACCACAACCTAAAGAATGTCCTTCAGCACAGCCTGTAGATTCTCTCATAAACTCCTCATCAAGTTAGAAATACAACAAACATTCTGCACTTTTACTCTTTTGACAAATGTTTGATAAAGTCCATAATGGGGGGGATCAGTTCATGTTAGGAATCTCAAAAACACGTCTGACCCTTCAGTCTTTTAGGGTTGACAAAAACCACTCCACAGCAGGGAGACCTCAGGAAACACTTTTTGATTAAAGCTCTTTGAAACTAATGGATGCATAAATGGTTCCGCTTATGACCTTGATTAGGCCCCTCCTCCTTAATATTCAGGAGGCTCTGAGGTCTGCTTTCCATCTCTGTCTAAGCAGACCAATACAGACATCGCAGCAGAACAACACATGTTCTTAGATACCAGGGAGCTACTTTTATGTGGCAGGCCTAATTTTGCAAGCAGATTTGATGAATGTTTTTCATGTTATATTTGGTTTGCTATTCAGGAGCACCTAAATTGAAAGTCTGGATACAAAATTACAGTTATTTTAAAAGAAAACACGTTAATTTAGCCTTTGTATAAATATGAATGGAAAATAGAATATTTCCTTGCAAATAATTTTTAGATTAGGTAAAAGCTTAATTTATTTCATCTGTGTTCAACATTGTTTTGGAGAAATGTTCTTTATTCATGTTTTTGACATTTAAATAAAGTAACTGATGTTTTTGCCAAAAAAGCACTTTAAATATCATTTTAAAGATGCTGAGTGGAGCCAAGAAGAAACTACTAAAGAAAATGTTGTGTACTGACTAAAAGTTCATGCAGCAAATAGAAAATTCACCTCCGTTCTAAAAGCAAAGAGATTTTGCAGACTTCATCTGGCATTCTATCAAACTAAAACTAAACATGGTCGTGCTTGAAGATGTTTGGAGTGAAGAGAATGAAGCTTCAGTGGTAAAGTTTGGAGGTGGCAGTATCATGCTGTGGGACAAATCCAGACATTAATAAATAGATTACATTATGAGTTAGAAGTAAAAAGATAAAGAGCACTATAAAACGTATTTTGCTTTAGTTGCAACTTTGATGAATAAATTGAAATGTGATATATAGGGTCGGCATGAACAAAAGGAAAAAATATCTGAATTTCTTTTATTGTTCTGCTTTTTTTCCAATGACAAATAAAAAGGAAAAGAAAAAGATTAAACATAAAAAGTCTGTTTTCTTTTCCAGATTAACTTTTATGATTGTTTTAAAAGGTAGAAAACCCATCAGTAACATTAATATAATGCAGTGGTCTCCTTTGTTTTTTATCCTCTAAAGTCTCTGAATTCTGAAGACGACACAAAAGAAGTGAAGGATGCTTCACAGGAGCAGAGCACTTTCTCCATCGGTTTCACAGACCTTAAGGGTAAGCATTCTTTTATTCCTTCACTTCCAAAGAGTAGAGAGACTCGCTTTGCCCTGAAAGCGTCTGTTGATGTGCAAGTGGGGGAGACATGCAGCAGGCATCCCATAGATAAAATTCCTGCTGGAATATGTGGGTGTTTTGGTTTTCTGGTGCCAGAAAGTCACGTTAACCTTAAATGGAGAGCTTGAGCACTGGAAAGGGAAAACTTCAGGCATTTAGCTCCTTTGGAAGAAAAAATGTGGTCCATCCAGTTTCCTTCCTAATTCTGCACAGGATAATGGAGTTGCTGGAGTCTATCCTAGCAACAGTTGGCTGCCTGGGGGATTGGCGCATGAGAAACTTGGGTTTGTTTCTCAACGGAGATGATGAACTGAATCCATTGTGGGTCTTCAGGCAAAAACCTTCACTACCTAACTATGTAGCCACAAGGGGGCAAAGTCTTGGTTTCCCTGAGCCGGTCCCCAGCCCAGATAAAATACAGGGCTGTGTCAGGAATGGCATCTGTTGTAAACCTCTGCCAGACTGCTTGTGCTGATAGTTGAAAGCTGATTCACTGTGGTGACCACTGAAGGAAAAGTTGAATGACACTCAAGCTACATAAAGGACCCCGGACAGTTTGACAGTCTATTGTAGGGACACAGAGATAAAGATTTCAAAGAAACAATAATCAACCTATAAAATGTGTTTTTTGGACTGTGGGAGGGGCTGAAGTATATCTGCTGAAAAACCCACGCATGCATGAGAGCATGCAAACTCCACACAAAAAAAGGACCCAGCTGGTATTTGAACCAGGGCCTCGAGCTGTGATGACACGTGAACCTTATTCTGGAATAAATGTTGATTATTATCAATAATTGCTTTTATTTGTTTTGTGTCCAATTAAAAAACCTAGAAAAAAATGAAATTTAGGTTTGCATCCTATCAATATTTGTTTTCTTGTCTATGTTTTCTTGTCTTTCTTTGTTTTTATCTGGTGTTTTCATTGTTTTTATGTAATGTAATTTATCTGTATTTTTATCTGAAATTATTTTTTAACCTTTTAGCTGTGTTTTTATTGTTCCTTGAACTTTTAATGAACTTGTTCGACCTAGGTCATTTTAAGATGCCACATAAATCGAAAAAACTTATTATAAATTATTTGTTTCAATTAAGATATCCTCAATTTATTTGGTTGATGTTTGCAGGATACTGCAGAATCAGATTATTCTTTCTTTTCAAAGGAGGGTGGACACTTGAAATCCACAGAGGCACTAACCCTTTCATGCATGGAGGTCACTATTGTGTACAGAATGCTTTGATGGAAAATATATGATATATACCATTAAGACGCTAAGCAAAGAGAAGATGCTTAGTTCAGAAATAACAGTTTAATAAGATGGATTCTCTGATGATTGATGTTGAGTTCAGTGACTGCTACTTTTGCTACACATTTCTCAATACTTTTTATGTTTCTCTTAGGATCGAATTCAAGCTTAATGGAAGACAGCATTCAGATTAAAAAAAATTGGAAAAGATGAACAAAAAAGGAGACTTCAAAACAACAATAATTGAGTGTTCTAGTGCTGTTTTGCAGAATATTCACCTCAAATTCAAAGAAACCTCTTTTTTTTGTTAGTATTTTTTGTTTCTGATGAGTTTTAAATGAAGCTGTAACTAGGTCTTGAATGTAGAAGCCTAAAACAGCTGACCCTTTTTGACCGTTTTCTTGTAAGAGGTCTTAGGAAAAAGTCAAAAAGCTGAAGAAAAAGTTGACATCGGTACATAGTTGCCCAGGCATGTATTGATGTTGTGTGTGGAGGCAGTCCAATGACAGGCGGGGATAACACCATTTCAAAATCTGGAGACTGCTGGGTGGCCACAAGGCCGATTGCCAGCTGGAGGGAACTCTGATTGGACAATATGAAAATATGAATATTAAATGGCACTGGCAGCCTGCTGCCTGGTAACCCTGAGGTGTAAAAAAAAAGCAAAGAGTTGAACCTGTGACCTCTCACTCCTGAACAAACAGTTTCCCTCATCTCCTCTCAGAGTCACTCAACGAACTGGAAGATCAGGACTTGGATGCTCTGGTGGCCGACCTAGAATCAAAAAGCTCCTCTGAGGAATTACTTGTTTGTGAAGAAGCCGCCGGCCTCGTGGAGGAGCATCCACTTCCTGCTTTGACCCATGAGCCGGTCACAGTTCCCCCTGAAGTGACTGAAGAACCATCCAGTTTGATGCAAACTGTAAAATATTGATTAAAAAAAAAAATCTTTATAGAAGGCAAACAAATGACATGAGGATTCTTGAATTTTTCTATTTAGACAAAAGCTCAAACAAAGTTGGATAAAATTAAAATGGCTTTGGAGAAGCTGAAAGAAGCTAAAGTGAGAAAGGTAAAGCCCAAAAATACATTTCAGTCATTCTGAAGCAGACAAACTAACCAAAAGTGCTCAGTTAATAGTAAAGGTCCTGATGAGTGACGGCAGCTCCAAGACTCTGATGGTGGACGGGAGGCAGACGGTGCGGGACGTTCTGGATACGCTCTCTGAGAAGTCCCACTGCGACCAAAGCATCAACTGGAGCCTGTGTGAGACCAACCCCGAGCTGCAGATCGGTGAGACGTCCGGCACGCACGAGTGACGACAGGACCCCAGCGCCCCTCAAACCTGTGCCTGTTACAGAACGAGACCTGGAGGATCACGAGTTCTTCGTGGAGCTTCTGTCTGACTGGATTCGCCACAGCGAGAACAAAGTCCACTTCACCGCGAGACCCCATAAGTACGTGATGTTCACAGACCCACAAGTGAGTCCAAAACAATCCAGTCTCTTCAGATTTGATGAGTCAGTGTTCATATTAGTGAATGTTTTCCCTTCATCCAAAAGCTGTTTTACATGTGGAAAAAGAAGATATCCAGTCAGGGGGTTGTTAACAAACAGACCAAAGAACTCCTAATAAAGGTCAGCGAGAGGAACACAAAGACTGCATCTGTGTTGGTCTGTGTGGTCATTTTTAGAAACCTTTCTCCTCTGACTCCACAGGAGCATTTTGGAGGCTCTAGTGTGATTGTGCCTGATCTTGAGGGGAAGCTGTACCTCAAAGAAAATGGGAAGAAAGTCTGGAGACCTCAATACTTCCTACTGAGAGCCTCTGGCCTTTACTATGTACCCAAAGGAAAGACAAAGGTACAAAAAAAAACAACAACCTTGGAATTTTTATAATGAATGCACCAGCAGTTAAACATTATTTTATTTTTACTATCATGCGTTTTTGTGTGGCATTAAAAGAAAATGCTCGTGACACGCCCTTAGAATTATAGTGCATGTGTTTTTTTAATAGTTTTCATTTGAAAGTGTGGATTTTTATTGCATCTTCTGCAAATATAAAAAAGTAATGATATGTACTGATGTGTTTTTATATACATAAAAAAAATCTACAATTATTTTCCTTAAATTTTAAACTTTACATGTTTTTTATCTCTTTAAACTCCTATATTTGATTGAGTTAACCACTGAATGATACTCGCTCAGTTCACCATGACAGAGTCCTGACAGAGAAAAAGTGTGGAAAAACTAGACTCTAGATCAGGGTTGCCCAAACTTTTTTACTTAAAGAGCCAAAATCTAAATCGGTCCGCGGGCCAAATACAATATATTTTTGCAAGTAATGAAATAAAATGAGAAAATGAAGAATATGGTTTAATTTATTTATTTTTCTCATTATGTATTTGCAAGATTAAGAAAAATAATTATAAGAAGCATGAGTCTTTGAAACCTTTAACAGCTCGGCCTCACTGGCCATTTTGAATTGAAAAACAAGACCAAGCTGAAACATACTTTCTTCCAATGAAAACAGAAAACTGGGATCCCAGTGAGGGACGTAGAGCTGGTTTTTAGACTCTATCCTTTTGCCACTGCTGTTGTCGCTCCATCTTGGCCAGCTGACAAAGGCGACTAAAAGCAACGGAAGTGACCATGAAGGATCTTGAGACTCTTAACACACACAAAAATCATTGGGCGTACTCACTTGCCCTGGTCAAAAGCTGGTGGAGAAAGTGCTAATAGCGCCACCTGGAGGCTGAAAGTATATTACAGCTGTAGAGTTTTGGAACATCATAGAGAATCAATGGGAAATCGATACGGTTGCTTCATTTATTTGTAGTTATGTGAGATATTTTTTATAGAGTAAATATATGTAGAGAGTTTTTTATGTCTTTTGCTGAAGACCCACTTCAGAGAAATTGGTGTTTTAAACATGTTAATGTGGCATTTTCATCACGATGTTTATAGATGTATATAGAAAATAGTTCTCCTCAAATGAGCATTTCTGATTATTTCTTTATTCAAAGTATTTGTCAGACATTAGTGGTGTAGGCCCCAATATGCAGGAGACCAGGCTTGGTGGCAGAAACTAAAACATTTAACCTTCCTCTTGCATTAGCTTCCTGCTACCATCCACGGTGTTAATGGATCGGTTTTGACCCGTCTTAAATCAGCTTTAAAAGGCACTAACAACAACAACCTATCATCCAGTTTTTTGTCATCTCTTGATTGTCTTGTGTTAGGCTTCCTTATCCATGTAAATGTTGGTTTTATTATTTAGATTTCAATAAAAACAGAAAAAATAACCTCAAGTGAACCATATACACGGCAATAAAGGTAATTGTGCGACTTGAATCTTACTTCAATCGTGTTTTAGGTCAGTTTTGACCCATACAAATTTTATTGATTTTTATTTAACTTTTACTATAGCTGGAGGATCAGTCTAGAACAAATTCTCATATACAATGATGAGGCTGCAAGAAGGATCAGCAAATGTAAAAGAAGAAAAAAAACACAAAGAACAAGCCACGACAAACAAATTATTATACAACAATGGCATTAAAACAGCTTATGCAGACAACAAGATATATTTTCTTCCAGAACATGTAAGAATACATCTATATTTTTTTCTATTATCATAGAAATTTAATTCAAACACATTGGAACACAAACAACTAACAAATCAAAACAATATAAATCCCTTACATCTTCCAAAAGTATTAGAAAGCTAAATCAGACAAAAGTATTTGTGTGTCTGGACAAGTTTTTTCAGTTTACTTTTTTGCAACAATACTGGACAAATGAGCATCTCCTGAAACTCACATGATTGGTAGAGGAGGTGGCTGTCAGGGTGTTGACTGAAATCCACATATGATTTTAATTTGGCTCTAATCATTTCTTTAAAAAGGTATTTTATCCTAACCCTAACACTTGAAAGAACATAATTCTAACCAAAGCATTCTAGAACAAATAATTAAAAAGCCTTGATGGAATAAATTAATTTCAAGGTATTCTTGTATGCGATCAAAAACTGAAACAGATTGTTGCTGACCCTAACACAAATCTCAGGTTGATAAATAAACTTAGACGTGACAAAAACCATGGAAAAACCAAAAGTTGACATAGCAGATGACCTGACAAGGATGAACAGAAAACCAGACTCTTGAATACACTGATGTCAAGATTTAAAAAACGTTTAAATCTATCAACCTACAGGCCATGTCTACTTCCTGTAAGTTTGTGTCATTGTTTTTAGTGAAGTCAAATGTGAGAACTCAACATGTCCACTGAAAATGAAGAAGGGACTCATGCACAGAGTCTGAATGCAGACAGTTTGTCATCAGTTCTGCTTCATTCTAAAGAATGAGATGTTGAGAGGTTATAGTCAGATTTCTGTGAACGGCACCAAACTGATCCCTACACATACCAAAATGCACGTGTGACGTCTGTCAGTGTGATGAAAGCTTGTTTTTCCTCCCGCCAGTCTTCGTCTGATCTCGCCTGCTTTGTCCGCTTTGAGAATGTCAACGTCTACACAGCCAGCAACTACAGAGAGAAATTCAAAGCTCCAACCAGCTTCTGCTTTGTGTTAAAGGTCAGTCACAGTTTGTGGATTGTTCCTGTCTCCAAGGATGCACCCATTTTTTTTTTTTGGTCTGGCGTGCTAAAGTCACTGAGGGCTGAATCTGCTGGTGAATACAACAGTTTCCATGTGTCAAAGAATCAGCCTGGGACGCAAACTTCACTCTGCTAAAGTGGTTACAGAATCAAAAACAGAGTCTGGAATCCATGCAGAGTGCAAAAAAAAAAACAAGATAACAATTGAAGGAGTCAGCTTAACGTCAAAGTTAAGACATCATAAAAAGAAAGAACTTAAACCCCCAAAAATAAAAGCTGGATCTATACACATAAACATAGTTTTGCTTGTGTATCTAATAGCCTGCAGGGAGAAATCCTGACAGATTGTGGTGATCATCCAGCTTTGAAAATAAGGACACCTGAACACTATTTTATTATTTGTAAAAGGAACCTAAATTTGCATAATTGGCTTATTCCACTGATTTGAATATTAGCTTAAAAGCAGCTCTATAACTTGAAGAACTTGATAGATGATGGTCAGAACTTTAGAAAACAAAATTAATACCATGTAATGTCCACTTTTAGGAAGGCTGACTGGAGGGCACAAAACACTGCCAGCCTTTCAAAAGGATGAAAAATGAAATTAAATCGAGAAAAAAATCAAAATTTTTAAGGAAAGAAAACAACAATTCTGCTCTGTTTTTACCACCAGAAGTGAACCCGCAACAGTGTGAGCTCATCAAAGAGCAACTTTTGTTGTGACACCTCTGCAAAAATATCGTTTTTCCCATTAAATACCCCGCATATTTGTCAAATTTCCAAGTCCAAATAAAATTGTTTTCTTGTTTTATGATTGATAAGCAGGTGTTTTATTTGCATTTCTTGTGGTCTAAAAACACAACATCAAATCTCTTATTTTGACTATGCATTTTATCACAACAAAAAAAAATTATAGTAAATAAGATAAACAATTTCAAAATTTTGCTGGTAAAAAACAAGTTTTACTAAAACAAATGAGAGAAACCGATAATTTTCCACTTTTTTCTTTTTTTCTGTAGATCCATATGTTATCTGTCACATTCAAACATCTTGCAAGACACTCCCCCACCCCCAAATTATCATACTTATTCTGACCTCTGCTGGTAAAATTGTGTAATACAAATGGTGGAACTGAAAAAACTGTTTTGTTGATACATTTATCTCAGATATTTATCTTACTATAATAATATACAGTGCAGTCAATGGCTGACATTTAGTTTTAAAAGCATGAAAACATATATCATAATTCATACTTGGCACAGTTTGTGGATCTTCACGAATGTCTAGAATTTCTGTGGTATCCATTAAAATGGCTTTCTTCAACATTTTTTTTAAATCAACTGCATATCCTTCATTCTGTGCTCTCAGCATCCATGCATCCAGAAGGACTCTCCGTACATTAAGATCCTGTGCTGTGGAGATCAAGACTCTCTACTGCTTTGGGTCACCTCCATCAGAATAGCTAAGGTCAGCTGCAACTCTGTTCACCCTCTTCAACCTCATTTCTGTCTGTGGGTTTAAGCGGACATGTGTCACCTGTGTGTGCTCAGTACGGACCCGTCCTCTATCAGAACTATCAGGAAGCTGTGAAAAGAGTCTCCAGTCTTCAGACTGTACGGAGCAAAGATGCCCCCAGGCTCCAGGACCAGGATGGTGAGATTTAAAGACATTTACTCAGACTAACTTCAAAGAGAATGTGTTTTCTCCAAAACATTAAACTTTGTTTCTAACCCACTAGATTCATTTTGAGGGTTGCTGGAGCCTTTCCCAAGGACTTTTAGGTAAAAAGGTGTTCACCCTGGACAATTCATCAGTCAATTGCTGGACGAAGATTCAAAATATGTTTAAAAATGTACAGTTTGAAAGGCAACATTTTTTTTTTTTTTTTTTTTACCTCTAACATTACTGTTGAAGGATTCCTTCCTCATAAATCACAATGATTGGAAGCTCCTTGTAAGTGTGCAAAAACTCTCCTTACTGAGGTTGATTTCTTAAAACAGCATTTTTAACAACCTTAAAAAATGCTTTCTGTGGTGAAATAATTTTATATAGTTTAATGTAAATGCCTCATTGCCATTTATTCTGTTTAAGCTCATATGCCAGAACCATCTGAGATGAGCAGCTGGACCTGATCTCGACGATCAAGTTCTTTGCTCAAGGGCTCAATAGTGGGGCAATAACTGTGAGGCAAACACTACAGTGGGTATCTGTCCTACACAGGTTTTACTCCTGCAGATCGTCAACTAAATGTTTTTTTTTGGTTTTGCGAGTGTCTCCTGCAAGACGAAGCCCAAAACCTACCTCTGACCTCGAAAGATGTGAATCCCCTCCAATTGCTTTGTCCTGAAATTTTTATTTAATTTATTAAAAACAATTTAATTGGGTTTTTTGTTTTTTTGGACAACAATAAAAATTTGGAATCTTATCTTTTGTGTTCAATTTAAATGACTTAATTTGATCATTTGAAGTCTTTAAATTGTGTGACGCTGCAACAGACTGGCAATCTGTCAACCGTTGCCCAATAATGGATGGGATAGGCTCCAGCACCTCATGACCCCAAAAAGGGAATAAGCAAGTTTTGAAAGATGGATAGATAAATGCTGATGTCTTTAGCTTTAGAAGCGTATATCAAACAACTGCACTGTTTGAGTGGGTTTGTCGATCATAGATGAAAATATTTCATTGTTTTTAAATAAAATAGAAACACAGGATCGAAAAAAAGAGAACACTTAAAGTACCTGCAAGCATCTTTTCAAGAACTGGATCAGCTTTGAGCTCCATGATCACCCTCAATCTGAATACGTCCGTTTACTTTGGATCTAATGCTCTTTTTGTCTCCGTAGGTCAGTCCAATGGCAACACCTTTGTGGTCAACCCATGTGCGGATCCATCTCTGCCCATTTCAACACCGGCTGAATTTGATTCAGATTTAGACGAACCACCACCTGATTTCATCCCTCCATCTCCTCCAAGACACGCACCGCTCTAACTCTCATCCCCTTCAGTCAAAACTATTTTTTTTGGTTACACGCTTCTAGTAAGGAGGATATTTTAAAATTTTACATATTTATTTGCATTTCCTTTAGACTTAAATGTAGATACTTAGATAAAATGCTTTTTTGTTTTATAAAAATTGATTCAACAAAAAACTCTGTCCATTAGTGTGCTTCAATGAGCTTTTTATTACAAAAAGACTGTACATAAATTTAAATGACCACAATCTATATACATAGGACAAACATCAGATTCTGTTCCCATGAATATTTCTTTTTTTTTTTTTTTTATTCCACATTTGATCAGAAGAAAAACACATCTGAAGAAGGCGTCTTCTCCCACGATGCCCTGAAACGTTTCAGTGGTAAACATTACAAATTTTCTGTATGCCAGTGATCGTCTTATGATTTTTTTTATGGAAAAAAACGTATAAATAAATCCTTCACATAAAAACTGCTAGCAAACATTCCTCAGCAGTCTTGGACATAAAAAGAATGCAAAGCTAGAAATAGATCAGTTAGAAAAAGTTGATATCTCACAAAAAAAAAAAAAAACGACCTCATGATGGTAAAAAATACTATCGTAAATGAGATGCAGTTCACCGTAATGACAATACTTTCCTTTCTCAAAGACTCAGTGAACGCTGCCTTTTTTTTTTTTTACATCTAAAACCAGAAACTGTTAGCTTTACATCCATGAACTGTTCATTGGAGGATATGTATTACAAACGTACACTATGAGAACAGGCATCGACTTCAAAGGTTTCGTTTGCACCACAAAACACTGTGGAAGGGCAGTCTCCATGTTTCATTCCCTCGCTGTGGGCAGCAGAAGTCATTCGTGTGCGGAACATTACTGCTGAGTCGCCAACATTCACTACAAAACAGGTTTGATGAGGCCAGTTTACAATCAAATGTAAGGTCGATGTGAGGAAACTAAAGTTCTTGGTCAGTTCTTGGTAGTTTTTGAGGTTGCTTGGGTTATCGTGGTCACTGAGCACCAATGGAGAAGCACCACACCGGCAACCATGCAAAGAACAGGAAAAGGAAAATAAAGAACTAAACTAAATGTTGCTATACTACAATAAAAATTGACTGTGATGCTAAATACAAGCTTGTTAGTTAGCATGGAGCTGTGTAACAGCGTCACCGAACGCAGTGGCAATAATTCAAGGATTCATCTGTGGCTTATCATAAAAAATAAATGCCTTTACACAATAACTTTGCCCGGATACAAGTAAGATGACAGAAGAAGCATCCCATCTTGGCACCACTTCCACTGAGCGATGGAAACACTGGTGATACACACTGATAAATGCACTGACAGTTGGTCACAATACAGTTTATATACATTTCGATTATGTCCTCTTTTTTTTTTTTATCTGTAAATTTGTGTGAACGCAAACCTTTTTTGACACAACCTTTGCTTTTTTCGAAAACCCGGACATGAAAAGTAGTGTTTTTCTTTTCTTCAGAAGTAGGAGGGTCTGATAATCTAAAGTGTTTGTAAAGAGAAAGAAGCATTTTATCACGAGAATGCTACACAGGATCCTCTGACTGGATTCAGGTAAATACGACGGAGCTTTACAGTAAGATCCACCATGGTTGAGTTTTTTTTTTTCCTTTTTTACTTTATTTGGTGAGACAAAAGAACCCTACATGCTTGGAAAAAAGGTAATAGCGCTCAAAAAAGTCTGTCCTACGTACGTCCTCCCTTTTGTTTCCAGTGTAAACAAGCAGATCCCCAACCTCTTAAATTCACTTCGTTCATAACAGGATGATCTGCATACAACTGTACATCTTCATCTCTGGATGAAACTGGGAACCACAAATTGTATGATTAGGTTGTTTTTTTTCCTTAGTCGGCATAGTGCATGATTGATTCGACGTAGTTTCCAGGAAAAAGTCCCGTGACGCCGTTGCAGACGCCTTCAAACCAGCCGTCGTCGTTCTTTTTAATGATGTAAATGATGGCTCCTTCCATGAAGGACAGCTCGTCCTCCTTATCCTTTGTGTAGTCGTAGATGGCCACAACTACAAACAGAAAAAAAACAGGAATTCATGAGATTTTGCTCAAATCGACTTGCTTCATATTAGCTTAATTTTTAATTACACTTCAGTACTAATCAAGAGAAGCCCCCTGTGGGCCTAACCTTTCTCCAAGTACGCCTTGGGGGCCCAGTGGGGGTCTCCATCAGCATAGGGATCACTGTAATGGACCACAGCAGCGTCTTCCTCCTCGTAGTCAACAGGTGGAGGTGGTGGGGGTGGGGCGGGATCCTCAAACACACCCACGTCCTCTGGGGGAAGGGGAGGCGGCGGTGCTGGGCTGTCTGTTACTGGAGCACAAAAGAACGTCCAAAAAAATCTTTTAGTTTAAGTCAGTTTATGTGATTTTTGGATTGATATCATACATTTGAATAAATAAAAGTTTAAACAAAACTTGAACTGACTGTCAGTTTCACACTCAGCAATGTGCATCTATGCTGCATGCATTACATGACTTTAATTTCACTTTAATTTGAGCTGTTAGTTTCTTAACATAAATAAGTTAGAGATAAATGTTGCTTTTTGTATAACATCATCTTCTTTTCTCTGCTCAAAGAATCAAACCAGCTCATTTTTAATCCCTGACACAAATGTTGAAAAATGTATCCTGTGTGCCAGAGATAGCTCAAAAGCACAGCAGTTAAAAAACAATGTTAAAAATAGTCTCATTTGAATATTTCTGGTTTGTATTTTCTTGTTAGGAAAAAGGGCTACTTGCCAGTAAAGCTCTATGGTACATTGAGCAGAGTCTTTGACAAGTCCAAGAAGAGCGGAGCTGCATTTAGATCACAGGAAGTTCTTTTTTTCCTTCACTGATTTAGTGTTTAAAGAGCTGAATCACACACTTTCCTCAGGCTGAGCTGCAGGATTATGATCTGTCCAGAGCAGCTGCCACAATCGTCCACAGAAGACTTTTTTTGACACACCCCAGCGGGTCTTATTTGCCTGCTTCGTACCATATAGTTATGTCAAAATGGAAAAAAAAAATCCTGGTCTGAGATAATCTCATAGCTCAGTTAATTAAACTATTTCTGCAGGCTGACAGTTAAAATGAACGTTTAGGTCACATTTTCTGACAGAGTGTTGGTGGATCAGGAAAAGCCATCAGGTCATATTTTTTTTTCTTTTCAGTGGGTAAAACATACAGGAAGCAGGCTTTCAATGATCCATCGCCATGGCAACACGGAGACCTCTGATGGTCTGATCCACCCCAACCCTGTCTGCTGCGCGATGAAAGCATTTTAAGTGTAGCTGAGTGAGT
Organism: Oryzias javanicus; assembly: GCA_003999625.1. Classification (NCBI taxonomy): domain Eukaryota; kingdom Metazoa; phylum Chordata; class Actinopteri; order Beloniformes; family Adrianichthyidae; genus Oryzias; species Oryzias javanicus. Next base: position 16,161,652 of record CM012453.1, read on the forward strand.
GAAGCAAGCCATGAGAGAAGAGTGAGAGGCAGCGTGGCGTCTGAGGAAAGGTGTGTTCAGGTCACACCTGCGTGCTAAATGTTTTCAAAATGCACAAAGTATTTTTCTTGACATTTTACTTACTGCTCTCCTGCATTCTGGCCACAAAGCCAGTCAGAGGGATCTGAGGGGTCAGCTGGACCACAGGAGGAGGAGGTGGAGGAGCCACAGACACTAGAGCAGCCAGACGAGGGGGGAGAGGCAGAAACACAAAAGCCAGTGATGGACAGGGAAGACGACAGGAACAGAATCAGCAAAAAAAAAACAAACAAAGGATTGAAAAGAAGCTTTTGAACATAAAACAAGGCAGGAATAACTGTATTTGTTTCATTCTTTGATAGTGCGTCGTATTTTTCAGAGTATAAGTTGCGTTTTTGAATTTTATTTTTTTAACGTAGCTTGGCGAGGTGTGCAATTTGTAGGTGTTTAAAAAAAATTGGTCTTATATTTGTCATTTTCCCACTAGCAACTGGATTCTTTTTAGCAGTTTTTTTTCCAAATGACAACCACTAGAGGGTGTAAGAGTCAGGATTTGCTACTGACAGCAACGCAGAGGAAGAAGAGTGGTGGTCCAAGACAAACATGAAGGACAATCTGATCAATCTCCTTAACTTTATGACATTTTCTTATTTACATCGAAACATTATTTTTGCTTTTAGTTTTTGCTTTCTCTGACTAATGCGTGATATATCAAGCTATTAAATTGGAGATACAGAGATACAAAAGTACTGTTGAAAGGGAAAAGAGTAAACCCCAAACATGGAGATGTAAAATACTTTGTGTTCTAGAGCTCTTCAAAATGAAGAAACCTGAACCCTCAACATCATTTGCATCTTCCATGCATTGTAAATGAGATGTTCAGTCAATGCTTCCGTATAGTAGCTGCGTGAGCAAAATATCCACAATCAGATCAAAGATCAGATTAGAATAGAACTGTGAACATGGACCCTGAAAAACTTCCTCCAATTGTAAAAAACGTTTCCATGCGCTATACATTTGATCACAATAAATCATTTTGACATGCGCAGAACTGTCTAAAATACCGGAAATAGTTGTAGAAGAAGAAATAATGAGTTCCATAATAAACAAACAGTGGACTCATACCGTCCTGAAACCGCTCAGAGAAACAGTTTTCCCGGAAGACACGGTTGTCCTGAATCCGACGGGTCTCTCGCGCAGATCAGCCGGACGGACTGCGGTCCGAAGCTCATAACTTAACAAAGCATCCCCGCCAATCCAGTGCAGTAATGACACACGATCGATATGTCTATTTACATGAACCACTATCGGATCAACAATCGGTATAACCAACCTGTCTCGCTCGGAAAGAAATTTGGATCTGAAAGAGTCTGATCGGGCCAGAGTATTCCGAATGGCGTGTTTACTTGACGCATTTCTGTTCTGATCAGGCGTTTAGTCCGATTACTTGAGGCCATGATGAGGCTATAACTTGACGCTAGCTTAACCCACATGTATAGATACATTCTTGGACTGGCATTAAGCACTGAATTGTGCAGAGCTTGAGGATTTGTTTTTATCCAAAAGTGCGACTTAGTAGAGTTGCACGATATGAGGAAAACTTGCGAAATGGGATATTAATGATCGGTATTGCAATGATGTTATGACTTCTGATACATAAACAAATAGAAAAACAAATGCATAATTTCCATTTCACCGCAACAGTTTTATTTATTTATCAACACAAGTTATTTTAACTGGAGACGGGTTAGAACGTGTCGGGGAAACACACCGAAGAATAATGATCTACTTTTCTGGTAGTAATGGCCTTAACTAATATGGACAACAATTACAAACAATGTAAGTAGTGTACACTTTGTCTTTTTTCAAAAATATAATGGTTTCCCCGTCTGAGCATGTGTGCAACCATTTATTGCGGTTTACTCCATCTTTTGTGATTCGTGCAGCTGACATTGCAATGTCGGTTAAATTTTCAATTTATTGTGTAGGCTTATTCAAACACAACTTGGACACGTTTTTTATTCTTAATTATGCATTTTTTGGCTCTTGCAACTTATACTCGGAAAAATGTATGTACATTTTTTTTAAACTAGTCTCATCAAAATATCTACATTAGCACCTGTAACATTAAAAGCAATAGCAAGAATAGCAAAGCACTGCATCAAGCCAAAATCCTGCTGTTGAAATGTGTTTAACTGTACCATGTAGTAGAAATAATAAAAGAGCATCCGTGTGAGATCCCGCAAATTTAATCCAATGTTAGCTTTTATATCACTTACATTTTACCATCTTTTGGCAGTACAAAGCGAGGCTTTTAGCTACGCTGTCCTAAAGCACAAGAGAAAAACGCAGACAAACAAAAACACAGCCGTCCAAGACATGATGTCAGACTCAGCCACACCAGCTCTGACTCATAAATCACATGTAATGGAAGGCCGTCAGCTATCTCCCTGAGCCGTTATGCCGTATCACTCAAGCCTGCCGTCACCTCTAATCCTCATTTCATCCACCGCTCCACACTGTGCAATCAGTCAGCTCCCTGATTTAACAGCGGGGAAAAAAAAGCTTCTGCTACGTCCACTCTGACTCCAAAAGTTGCTTTTACTTCAGCAGAGCTACACCAGCTACAACTGCAGAGACAAGCTGATTGCCTCTCTCCTCTCAGATGAGACAAATAACCTCTTCCTTTTCCACTTTGTGCCAGGATGGCTGTCCTTTAAAAGCCATTACGCAAAAATGCCCCAGAGTCAGATCTGCCAAAATAAATTCTAATCTAGTAGCTTTTATGCACATGTCCTGGGTATCCCATAGTCTGGCAGATGATTGTGTTTTTCTGTTCTTTAATGCCTTCTTAGTTCAGCTTCCATCTACTGGTGAAGGAAACAATGTTATAACTCAATTAAAAGTAGTAGGTTAACGAGAGGAACAAACTCTACAGCAATTCTAAAGAGAGAAGACAATACAAGGCATTTGCTAATCATTTTTTATCACTTCATTTAAAAGTTCTAAGAAAGTCAACCAACAGAATGACAATTTCAGATCACTTTATTTCTTAAGCTTTTTTTTTTTTTTATTCCTACCTGAATTCTGTGAGAATGCTGGACCCCCATTGATGTGCGGCTGCTGGGAGGAAACAGAGGGGGCCCGGCGGTAGGTGCCGGTTGCTGACACCATGGAGGCAGAGGAGGTTGTAGATGAGTTGTGGCGGGAAATCTGACGGGAGATGGTACCAAACTGGGACATTGGGATGGGGCCCAAGCCGGGGCCCTGAGGCACAGCAGCTGAGGATGCGACCACTGATGGGAATGAAGGAAATGTACAGCTTTACAGAGACTGGAAGGCAGGGGGGGTCGTAGTTCCAATTTATACTTAAAGGGTAGATTTTTTCTTTTTTTATTTAAACTCACTTCGATTGTAATTGAACTGCTCCGAAATCAAGTTGTGTAGAGAATTAGAATGGAAAACAGAAAATTGAAGCTATGGAGCTTACCTTGTCCCATACTGGGAGGAGATGGGGTGGGAACTGCAAGAGGAATGCCAACTCCACTGCCTCCACTGTTCTCCCTGCCACCGCTCCCACCACTGCTGCCACTGCACACACAGCCGACAGTTGGACTGTCATCATATGACGGGTGGGACAAGTGTAATTACATGACAGTTTGACATGCTGTCATTACTTCCTCACTTCTCAATCTGGTACAACAGCTTTCTTGTCACCGTGGCAACACATTCAAAATTGGCAACAAAAAAAAAAAACAAAAAACTGAGAGCTCAGGTGTCACTTGGTGATACCTGTGCGTCCTTGGCCTCTGGTTGAGCGAAGCTGTGCGTGCAGGACTGTTCTGGTTGCCCAGTCTGGCTGGGCTTGTCATGTAGTCGTTAGGCACTACTGGAGGCTTAACAGGCTCCAATGTCTTGTAGGGAGTGTTGCGTCTGGATTCAAACAGACAAAAGCAATTACGTGAATAGAACAGTTTTTCCTGAATGTACAAAAGTTTTGTTTTCTTCTTATCATCTTAGTCTTTACTTGTCAATTAGCTTGCAACTGCAAAAAGAGCTAAATGAGTGTGAAACTGCTGGATATGCAGAAACAATATTAGCTTCCTGTACAGTTGTGTGGTACAGAAAGTAGTTTTAGTGGCTTTAGATCAGCGGGTTGAACAGCCACTGGTTCATAATCTTCATGTGGAAGACACAGTATTGACCTCAATTGCAAGAAACCTACAGAATACTTGGAATGAAACATTCTACAGAATAGTATTTTTGTCAATATACAGTTTTTTTTTTAGAATTTGAAATGTCAAATGCTAGTATAAATATCCCATTGATGTTATTTTGGTATAACTCACTTGTTTACAATAAAAGTAGGTGCTTGAGTGATGAGAACAGTTATAAGCAGCTTTCTTTAGTTCAGACCATTACATCGCAACAATTTCTTACCCAAGTGTGCCACGACCTGCCATTGGAGGGCTTGGAGGTTTCTGTGAGGGTGGGTTAGTTCTGGAAATGGTCCCTCCTCGGCCTGCTGCATTGTTTCCATGTTGCTGGTGAAGCATACGAATGATAAAATATTAGTTTTACAAGAATCTCTGGTTTGCTAAGTTTTTGTTTGACTGCCAACAATACTACTGTAAGACTTTGGAGACATTTGAAACTCTGCCTGATTGAGTCATTTGTGTTTTCAGCCTCTTTTTTTAATACAGACATGTTTGCATGGCATACGTTCAGACAATGAACAGGAAACATCAGACAGGAAGACCAGGCAAAGGAAAGACCAGAGAGAATGGGGTAACTAATGCAATGAGTGTCACTCATTTACTGCTTTTATTATTTGATGTGTAATAATATTTCAAATCAGAAGTATGAACCTTATATGTGAAAATAAAAAAAAACAAGAGCTTCTGATCGGAGTTTAAAATATTGTAAACAAACATTATTTTAAGTTAATTTTATCTTTAATTGTACACAGCAACAAATTAGGTCTAATAAATGTCTAATGTTTTTAAATGGGTGATAACCATCACAAACATCACAATGATCCTGTGACTGAAATCTGGTCAACGAGAGCAGAAATGCAGCAGTTTCTTACCTTGGCTTTGAGCCACTGAGCGCAAGCAGGCAGAAAGAAGAGAGAAAAGCAAGACTCGCTGGTTAATGGTCATAAAAGAAAGACTGTTTTAATGGCAGAAGGTGTAAAATATTAATAACCAAATAAATTGTAAGCATAAATATGGTCTCTGGTTAGAATATAAAGTTGAAAATGGATCAATAAAGAATACATTAGCATGAGCATATAAAATTTAAAGGACATAGAGGGTTTCCTGAATAAAAAAAATGTCATTGGTCTATTGGTCCACATTTCCTGTAGTGGTGTCCAGTGTGTCAACTTACTGCCTACTTTCAGACCTCAGACCTATACATTGGAAGGGGAGGGGGGTGCTTTGGGCAATTTGGGCAGTAGTATACAAAGTATACAAAGTGAAAAAATAGGTATATGCTTGAACATAAAAAAAATAATTATAGCAAAAACCTTTTGTATTCTTGTAATAGAGTTGTGATGTGAAGTGATATAAGGTGATAAGGTGGAAGCATCACGGAATGAATGAATCCAGGAAACAGTAATGCTTAAGAAAAAGTCTTGGTCGTAGGAGGCAAGGGTCAGCAACAAGAAAGAGGCAGGGTATAAATCCAAAGCAGGCGAGGCATACGATTGGCTGCACTTCAGATCCTTCTCTTGACCTGAAGTGTGGTGCTGGAACGAGTAGAAACTACTAGAAACTGGCAGTGCTCAGAGGACAAAAAGGACCTTAAGCCTTGTTTTCACTGAGCGGTCCTGTAAGGTATTTTGAGCGTTTCCATTGTAAAATGGACCCATTAAACAGTACCGAGCCATACCTCTTGGGAAAGCCCCCATTGGTTTTAAGTCCGTTGAAAAATGGAATGGGACGGTTGGGGCGGAGATGCAATAGCCACCCGTTGATTGGCAAAAAGAGAAGATGACAATAGAAGGCGCCGGCCCGCCTCTACATTTGGCCCAGCCCCCAAACACCATCAGGAATGCATGATTTTTTTTTCCTCAATCTGGCCGGTCGAAGTCCACGTAGAACATGACTTTTTATTTCATCTTTCTGCAGTCTGAACTGTGATGAGAGAGGATACACTATTTATTGTTTTCATTTCTAAAATGTTTTAGTCTTGTTTTTTCTGTGAAGATAACAGAAATTAATCATTTCAAATGTGCATATCTGCAGCTTTCTTGAAAAACATATTTCTTTACGTTCAGACACACTCTGTGATTGGTACAATTTTTCTGTTAGCCTTCAAACTGACCCCGGCCCACATCAGAGGAAAAAAGAAACAGTTATGTGGCACTCACAAGAAAAAGTTTGGGGACCCCTGGTCTACACCATGCATGCGCGAAAACAAACCACTCAGTGGAAGCGAGGCTTAACTGAGTGGAAACGCTTTCCAAAAAACTGGACCGTACCGTGCTGGAGCAGACCGCTCAGTGAAAACGAGGCTTTAAATACCCGATGGCTCATGTTATTTGCATGAATCTGATGAAGATAATTAGTGGCAGAAAACACTAAATATGGTGATCCTCCTGATAAAAGACAAAGGAGCATGATAGAGACCCCTCTCAAGACTGGCATCAAGTGGTCCAGGAGGTTGATAATGGAACTCTGCAATAAAAGTTGGGTCGAGGACAAAATGGGCAGGAATTCATGACTGCTCTCAGTCTACCAAAAACACAAACTCTAACCCGAGTGGCACAACTGACTGAAGAAGGGACGGGAGAGATTAGGCAGACCTACCATTGATAAAATGAGGGAGTAGCAGAGACTGGAGAAGACAAAGCCAAACATAAAGTTGTCCATGTCTCACTTTTGTAATTGGGAAGAAATTGACAAAAACAAGCTCCTCCATGGAAGACTACCTTCTGGCCTACCCTAAAACATAAGTAACGTCTGAATTGCTGCACCATGTGAACTTGTTTCCAGGCTAAATGAAGCCAGCAGATTGAAAACTGGGCTGAAGGAACCAAGACATGATGCTCCTGAGAAGATTAGTCAGTATTCATAAATCACCTAAAACGCCAACAACTCTGTGGCAGAAGATGGAAGCATGTTGTGGGCATGTTCACCCCACGCCCCAGACAGTCTGATGTGACCATGAAGACTGATACTGAAACCACAGAAAACAAAAGGCTGGTCTCCAGGTGCTAATTCTGCCTCTCTATGACTGTCCATCTGACTGAGGGAGAAAACAGGCTGACAGAAATGCAAGGCAGGCAACAAAAACAAATCTATGTATTTGTATCACACAAACCCTCACACATAAATGTCTTTTTCCCCCACTATGGCCACAGATTGCAGGGAAAAAACCCTTTGATTTCACAGATGTCCTTTCATTGTCATTTCTAAACAAACATCTAAAAGAAAAAGAAGCAAGATGAAAGGGCCTCTGCTCAAAGACACTGAGAAAGTCCACACATAAACTAATTTCAGGTCCCTGTGAGGCCTTCTTTGTGCATGTCCATCATTACACTTATCCAAGGGTTTAATCTGGGCTCTAGGGCACAAGGAAGTCCAAAAAGTCATGCAACCATTTGGAGCTCAAACTAACCTAATCTGAAAAATCAGAGCAATGCTTATAACGGTTATTGTAGTATAAGGAGCAATAGTACTCATTCCTGAATGTGTGAATACATATTCCCATCTCTCCTTGGGTTCATCCAGACGTGTAGAGGGTTGATGACCCTCCCCTAAATTCTTGAGAGTCCACCACAGCTAAAAAGAAACAGGCTGTAGGGACCGAGTGTTCATAAGATCCAAATTATGTTTTCCCCCACAGACAGAATTTAGAAGACGGGTAAATCTAGAAATACAAAATACCAGACATGCGCAAACACATGCAGTCAGTGCAGTTCATAATATGGTACATCTGTGTGCTGCAGTGAGAATCAAACCTATTGAATTATTCACCAATGTCTGCATGAAAGAAAGGTCTTGGGGAGGTGAAATGTGATATGCATTTCAGTCTGCTGTGATACACACAAAACACCAATACAATTTTACTACACAATAATTTTTCATTTTGAAAATGCCCTTCATAATGACACATTGTGTAAAACGCATGATTTTATTTTGATGTTTGCTCATGCTGAGCAAAAAAGGGCTCCCTTTCTGTAATTTTGACTGATCTGAATCGATTTCTATAGAGATCCATCATCTCCCACATCCCTGAATGGGGCTCGATTTGCATAGTGGTCCAAGCCAAATCTGTCAGTGAGCCAGCTCTCAAAAGAGGAAACACTTGGGTTTGAATTTGAATCAGCGGATGTTTGAAAATCAGCGGACAGCCACTATCTCAACAGAGACAGACGTGGGGGGGAAAGAGGGGTGCACAGGCCGAATCAAATACATTACACAGATAATCGGGTACCCACACTCACAAGTACAAATACTAAACTGGAGAGAGGAGGTAGAAGAGGATGGCTCATGGAGAGTGAGAATAAAGAAAACAAAGAAGGAGCCGGAAAAGGATTGAGATTTCTTTTTTTTTCCCCTCAGGGTGGATGTGATGGTGTGAGTAACACTTGGCAAAGATTTGTTCCTCACATTCACACACACAAGCACCACACATCCAGTTTCTGATGTTGGTGAGCACACACACACAAAACCAGAGTTTAAAAGCTTCAACATCCACAGTTAATTTGTTTCTTTCCCTAAAATAAACGTTTTTAATGTTCAACTCTAAAAAAAAATAATGTTATGTTATCTCAAAAGGTTAAATACAAGTGATCAACATAATATATCCATAGAGTTAAAAACAAAGCAAATACATAAATGAACCAGACCTTATATTTTGTTTTTTTTCTATATGAAAACAAAAACTTACTTTGACACCATGACCCACATCATCCAGCAGGGTGTAGTCGATGGGTTTCCGGATGTAACGCACCGGCCGCTCCATGTTTCCCGGGGCAATGATCTTGTGAGTTCGGGAAGTGTTCTTATTTGTGGTCAGGATTCCAATTTCTCGACGTGCTACTTTCTCCTTGTGAATGTCCACAGTCTGCAGGAAGGAAATTCAGTATTAGACCACACTAGATGAAAGGAACAAGTGTTGTCATTTTACAAGCTAGCCCTTCTATTTTATTTATGTTTATGTATTTAAGATATGTTTATATTTATTTCTTTTATAAATGCACAATGTCAGTTAATGAAAATATTACAGGAATAAATTAAATGTAAATACTGTGAGCTATCATATTGTTTGACCAAAAGTATGCATGTTCATATGGTAAATTATTTTTTTCAGTCTTTTTTTTTTCCAAATATCTAAGTAAAATGTTTATATATTTAGCATACAATAACTACAACAGATAAACAATTACTGCAAAAAATAGAAGTTATAAATTAAAGACAGAGCCCTTCTGAAGTTCTTAAACATATAATTTTTTAAAAATTAAATGTTTTGTTTTCAACATATTTTTGTTCAAGGTAACCTTGTATCATTTCTTATAAGATGTTGCTTGTGGTTCATTTCCTTAAAATCGTCTTTTGTAAATTGTTGATGTTTATGACCCCATGATTCCAAAATACAAGCAGCTTTTTTTGTATCGAGAGCAGAAAAAGTAGTATATTTTAGAAAAATAAATGATGTAAGAATGAAAGGAGGTTTATGAACTGGAAAAACTTCATACATTCAGCTAAATTGAAACAGAGAAAAAAAAAAGCCTGCTGGATTCTGGAGGGCCTGAGGTGTCTGATTGGGGAAACCCTGCATTAATAAATCAAATGTTTACATCTTCTGTTTAGATGGGACCAATTTCCTAAAGCTTGCCTTTGACCCCCTCACATCAGGAATAATTGAAAATACGACTGACCTACATCTCTTTAGTGATTGCAGTCATTATTACTCAGACACCTGCAGCGACTGGCCCTAAATTGATGAATGATGAATAAAAGTGAGCAATGCTGAACAGTGGGGAGGGATTGAAGGGTGTGGAAGAATAAGCTTTACAGATGGGCTTAACTAGAAATGAGTAAATGCAAAACACTTCACAAAAGTAGGAAGAACTAGAGGGCAGATTTGTGTGTGAGGAAGTTAACAAAAAAAGAGTGCCACTCATCTATTTTTTTCTTTACTTAATCCTACAAGTACGAGGACGTTTAAGAACAAAAGTCGACCTCTAGTTACCCATCAATCCCTCTGATGTGATGTATATCTGCTGGGAGAGAAATAGCTACAAGATTGGAGGCTAGAGTGTAAATTTAAAAGGAAATGGCACACCCAGCTTTCAGCTGGGAAGGAAGAAAAGATGTCCCGCCTATTTCCTTCCAGTGATAAGGGAGAAGTGAGGAACAGAGAAAGCGAGAGGAAGAAAAGAGAAGCTCAAAGAGGAAGAAACTTAGATAAACAGATGAGCCAGAAAGAAGTGTGGAGTCATCTGAAACCAAAAAGGAGAAGAGAGAAAACGGGAAAGAAGACATTCGCTACAGGACTGGAATTTAATCTTAAACCTCTTAAGCAGACAAGACTTTATTACATCTGTAATTTTCTAAGAACAAAGAAATGTTTCTAATGCAACAAATTTGAACAAACAATCACTTTTTCCTTTTAAAAACTGCTTGTTTGAAATTACCAACAAAACACACTACATGTAAGAACTATTACCTAATCAGGGAGTTGCGTCTGCCCTTCCTGATTTCTGTCATTGTTCATGTCTGTTGTAATCTTTCCTTAAACAGATGCGGATGTCTGCTGGGCCTCTGTGGGGAGTTTCTGCCTCTAAAAGGATCCTGATCATTTCTGCAGAGCTCAATCTTTTTAGCTTCTGTCTGATATCTTACTGTTTATGTGCCAAACTAATAGTTTTCTCAAAACAACTTAGTAAATTGGAATATTGTTGAACATTGGAACAGGTCATTAATAATCATCCTAATCATCTTTTGAATCCATAAAGCAGAACACTGCCAGGGCAGTATTGCACTTTAAAACTTGGTATGTTGAATTGAAATGGATTCACAACCAGCTTTACCAAGGTGATAACTTGATATTCATAAAATGAATATCTAATGTTTTGATGTAATAAGAACAATATTCTCATCTTTACAAACCTTTGTATTGGGTAAAGCTGTGTATTACCCTCCGTTTGCCCAGGGCCAAGTTAAAACAATGTGTTTGAATTGATCTCTAGTTACAAGAAATGATAACAACACATTAAATTCACTTAAAGAGTTATTCTCTGATACAGATTTGTAATGATAAATAAATACAGACATATTCTTGTACTTTTATTGCATATAATGTCTTTAGGTTTTTATGCAAGTATCAACAATTTTAATGACACTAGTTCCACTTTAGTTAGGCTTAAGTTATTAACTGCTTTTCAAAACTAAATGAGCTGTAAATCGAATTGAGACTTTATGAATCTGAATGAATCAATTCAAAACTTTGGCAAAATTTGAGTTTTCTTTGTGTCATTCCCCAGCCCAGGTAAAATGTAGGAAGTTTCTTAAACATCCTCATATTTTTAAGATTAATAAAGAAGATATATCAGAGTCAGGAAGGGCATCTGGCGTAAAACTCTGCCAAACCAAATGTGCGGATTGCTGAAAGCTGATTTACTGTGGCGACCTGGGACGGGATATGCCAAAAGGTGAACAACAACCTGGGAACTAGTTGCTTTTTATTTGAGATTCATATCTTTTGAAATGAATTATACTGTTTTGACAGTTGTTTGTAAGAAAAAGAGATTAAAAACCTAAACTTTATTGAAAGACTTAAATTCTTGCTCACAAGAAATAATTTAGAGATAAAAATGGATTTTGAAATTCTGATTGTGCATATTTTTATATCAGAACACATACAATGTAATCACAAGCTTGAATCTCAGCATTCTTCATTTTGTTTCACCAACTTTTATGTTATGGCAGAATAGTATGAAATGTGGATCAGGGGCAACTTTTCACACTGCATATATATTTTTTTTCACACATTTTTTTTTTTTTTTTTTAGAATAGCAGAGCAGAATATAACTCAGAATTTAGTAGAACTTAGTAGAATTTAACTACTAGAAGACATTCAGGATGTTATGGAATTTGCTTCAAAGGGATTATTTATTTCCAACTCAAAAAAGCATAGACTTTTGCAAAAGTTCTTAATGTTTTTTTTTTCCATTTACCTAATTTAGTTTTCAAGGTTTGATTTTAATGGAGCCACAAAACTGAAGGCATCATTTTGATGTGTGGATTATTGCCGACATTATTCCCAAGTGCCGAAGAATGCAGAAAATGGCAAAGAGGCTGTGTTACAGCACACATGCTTTCATTTTTAGAACCACAGCTGCTCACAGATCTGGCAGCAATGAACAGTGGGGCTGCGATTAAAGCAGGCTGTCACACTAACACGTTAGATTTCGTAGAACTTTCTCATCTTGAGGAATAACAAGAGTTTAGGATCACTGACCACCCTAGCTTTGTAAATTCCTCACATGCTGACCTCTCATACTAGAGCACAGCTCACAGACACTTTGAAGCCTCCAACCAGCTGAAGCTGAAGTATCAGTTGGTGTCATCAATCACAAGTGACCATCCTCACACGATCGATGAAGTAGTTAAACTGTTGCTCATTAAACTGTAACTATCCTCACTCCATTCTGCTGCGTCTGGAAGCTAAAAATGCAAAACAGGAGGGTGTGCTGCTGTGTACCTGACAGGCTTAATAAAGCACTGAGTAAAGAGACAGGCCATCGAGTTGTACAGTGGCTTACAAGGAGAAAAGAGGGGCTGATTGCAACAATAATAATGAACTCAGTGATGTGGTGTGTACCTGGGAGATGTGGTTGATGGAGGATTCCATGCGGCGCAGCTGCGAGGCCTGGATGTCCAGCAGCTGCAACACATTGTTTGCTAAGGCATTGATTTGGTAGGCAACACTGGCCAGAGACTGGGTGGTGTAGGCTTTGGTCTCCTCCAGGGCTTTCTTTTTGTCTTGAGCCTGGCAAGGAGAGAATAAAAAAAAGTCAGAAAAATCAAGGGAAGGATATGTGGGAGGAAAAAAAAAAACAAGTAGCCAATGAACAGGAGGATTTAAAAGGAGAGATATATCGAGTCGAATTTTAACTCTGTATTTTCTGCTGACAGTGAGAGGGATTCGTTCTACAGAAAACAGTGACAAAATCAGCCTGCCTGTGCTGGAATTTTAAAGCAAATCCATGCTAAGCCCCTGACAAGAAGTGAAGACAAATCTTCCGGTCTGTGGAGGAATAACACAGACTGGAACTGAAAAGCACAACGGTGAGCACCTTAGGAGTGGCAACACGGGCCGGGCGCATGGTGGGAGTTAAGCCGTGAGAGCAGGTATGCCAGGACTTTTTGTAAAATCCCAATTCTCTGCCCGTCTGCACAAACCATCTGTTTCTAAATGCCTCCACACAGTAATGGGACTGAATGGACATATTAATAGCCTGGAAACAAAGCATGGATAATGCTGCCACACAGCGAGGTCTTCCAACACCGAATTGCCAAGCATTGTCAGGGAACACTGAATTCTATTCTAGTTTATAGGGATTCAAAGTCTTAACATTTGTATTTTTGTACAAAATAACAGTTTAGCAGTCACTCTGCGGTTTCACTGGTGCAAAAAACCTCAGAACTCCACCTACTTATTAGAATTTTTATTTTACACAAATAAAATAAAACACCATATTATCAATTTATTTAAATGTTCAGCCACACTATTGAGATATCAGATTTATACTGACATCATAAACACCCACTTCAGATCAGAAGAGGATTCACAGTTTTTCCATCAAATAATAATAAAAAACAGTGTGACTGGTTGTGTTCTTATTTCACACATCATACTGAGCTAAGCTTGCTATCATCAAAGCCAGACTGGCAGGAGAACTTGTCAAAAGAAATATTAAGGATAAAAGTTGGATAACTGCTGCCTCTTGTTCTGTTTAAAAAATGGCATACAAGCATTCATTTATTTATCTGAGCCCAGTACTTTTCAATCCCTTTTTGGGGTCATAGAGTTGCCGGAGAAAAACCTGGATACTCCCAAACATAGTTAGGATATTCTAGAAACTAAATAATAGAGGTAAAAAAAAAAAAAAGTAATCCACCACAAAACAACAGATACTAAAGTACATTTGAAACAAAAAAAAAAAAAAAAAACACACACACAAAAAACAAAGCGTCCCAGACTTCACTGTTGAGATCACAAACATTCAAAAAGATGCTATTTTTAGGAAAAGAGAGCCAAAAAAAGCTGAGCTCTACTTTCAAGTTGGCAAAGTTTGCAGGTGACAGGTGTTTTGTCACAAGTATTGGAGCTAATAATAAAACCTGACTATATTCTAACACTTTTATGTTGTACTGGTACTTTTGTTTCTGTCATTCATCACAAAAAAGAAAAGCACATACTAAAAAAAATGCAGTTTTCAGGGTGGTGTTTGCATGTGTTCTCGTTGGAAAAGTAACCTTTCTGTCAGGAGCCCCTCTTCGTCCCATAGAGTTAAACTATTTACTTAATATTGAATTAAGTCTAAGAAGTAATCGCCTCTTCACCAGTATCAGCACATAGACCTCAGGCACCCCACACAGTTCTGAACAGGATGAAGCAAGTGCAAAGAATGGATCTTTTTGCAGTCCCTAAAGACATCATTATTTAGGAGAACTCAAATGCACACATCTTCGCTTTACAGGACTGAGTGTCCAACAGCAACAAATTAGCCGACCATTTCAAATGCTGCAGTACTGTAGGACTTTAAAGATCTGCATTAAAGGGATGAAAAGGACATAAGAATTTGTACTTCAGACAAAGCATTTTTTTCCTTTAACTTTGGCACAACCAACTCATCAATCACTCTTATGAACTACAGATTCGACAGAAACTTCAAGGATGCTTTTTCAAGCTCTAACTGTAATATAAATAAATACCAAATACAGAGCATGTAATATGGGTAAACGACTAAGTAGGGACCATTCGTCATAAATTAAACTCAATTACTATGTTTCAGTTATCAGCTATCTCCTTGTAGCAAAATCAAGCTGTGAAGAAATATTACAAAAAGTGTGTGTAATAAGGCTAAATAAAAAAATAATACTAATCTAGCTGCAAGAGTGAACGTATAAAAATACTTATTATAATACTCCCAGTCATTGCGGAAGTGTAGAACATGCTACACTTGCAATTTAGGTAATTAATTCCCATTTAAATATGTCTTTATTTCTATATACAGGGAACATGGGTGTCTAGGGCTGCAATATTGGCTAAATCCAAACTTGATTGAATTTAGCAAAAGGAGGAAGAAGCCAAAACAAAATCTCATATGATAACAGCATTATGGGTATAGGAAGAGGACCAGCAACCTCTAATTACTTGCAAGTAGGAGTGCATTTGGGTCATCCATTAATAAGGATGCAGATCATTTAAAGAACATTATAACGGGACTCTGTTTTCTTCTTCTGCACAGCTTCGTCAAGAACATATTGTTCACCCCGAGAGCCTTTTTAATCCTAGCAGCTGATGGGAAATTGAAGTTATTTATTCACTATGTGTGTGAAGTCAGCAGATTTTAAGTTAGAATTGAAGAAGCTACTCAGATGAGCAGCTAAATGTCTTCTAGATTAATGGAACTCTATGATAACCTGGATGACTGAGAATCTTCACAGATGTGCTGCATAATGCTTTAACAGTTTTTAAAAGTCTTTGGAAGCAAAAAACAACATACGAGCCAACTATGCCCCCCTTCCACCCATAAAAAAATCATCACTCATAATGCAATAAAATAACATCTGAACAACACAGGGAAAACTAGCAATTATTACACTTGAGTGCAGTAAAATTTAGCATTACCAATAAAACAAAAGGAAAACAAATAAACAAAATGAAGGCAACATTTAAAGTCTAGCTAAAATGACTGACTTCAGCCCCTAACCATCTTGCTGTCTCATCTCATTATAAAAGTCCTGCAACACTAAACGGTTTGGCAAATGTGATCTGACTTACTGTGAAATTGTTTTATAACATTAAAAGAAAAAGAAAAAAAAGACAGAAAGAAAAAAAAAATACTGAAGAGTAGTTCCTGGTCTTTCTCCCAGCATGCACCTCTATTTAACTCATATTGTTAATTCAAATAGGCCCAATTCATGCAGATTAATAAAAATACATTATAATTATTTTATATACACATGGGGAATTAATAATAATAATTTATAATTATTTAACAAACACATGGGGGGTATTAGCAAAATAAAAATGATAATTTATTTAAAAGAGAAAAAAAAAGCTAATATTAACATTATGGTAATGCACTCTGCACCACTTTGGAAATATTATATTGTAGTTTGTGGAAGTTTAATATAAAAGTAAAAAAAAAAAAAAAAAAAAAAAAAAAGAGCTGAAACCCCCAATCTCAAATTAATTAAGAGTAATTTTAACAGCTTGATTTCTTAATAATTCAACAATTACAAAGGTTTATTGTGACTTAGTGTTGAAAAATACATAAAAATGAAGGATTATGTATACATTGATGGAAGAGAATAATAAATTAATATTTAATGAGATTATGTCGGTATAACAAATTAATAAAGTATAAAATTCTTTAAGTACATGTAAAAACAAAGATAGGTAACACATTACGTAGTTTATATACAATGTTGTAGAGATTAGGTTAGCATTTTCACCAATTTTATGCTAAAGTGTTAGCCCGTCGTGTGTAGTTTACGTAAAAAAAAAGGTTTTAAAAATGTCTAGTGTTTAAAAGAGAAACTGGGTCGACGTTTTCCTACACAGGTACCTCTGGGAGAAAGCTGTGAGTGACAAACCTCTTAGTCATGACAACGACACACCCTCTGAAAGCCCCCAGCAGCTTACGGCACACAGAAAAAAGCGTTCGTATAAAACAAAACAAAAAAAAACATCGACACGCAACCATGCTCGACAAAATACAGAGCCGCGCGCTCTGTCAGCACACCGGGAGAGGAGGCCACTCCATGAAGCTAGCGGTTTGAGGGCGGCTTTCACAGAAACCAGCGTTTCCTTTCCTTGTGGTTTTCAATCTCTACAACACCAAACACGACACACACGCACAGAACATGCTCGGAGTCAAACTGCGAAGCTTACCTGAACATAATTGTTTTCACAGTATTCCGCTACCCGCGATAGATTCTGGTAGCTTTCCACGAGCGCTCTTTTACCGGCAGGGATTTCCTCCTCTAATAGCATTTGTAGCTCTGCCATCTTACATCCCTTTGCATTTCTCTCCTGCCCGTTTGTCTGTTTCTGTGAGAGGAGGCGGTGATGCTCTGCTGTTCTGATGAGAAAGGGGCTCCCCCGCCTGGCATTGTGGGTCCGCTGGCCTTCTATTCACAAAGGCCGTGGACGACTCGGAGATACGCTGTAAATGCTGAAACCTGATTGGTCGAGAAGACGGGAGCAAAAAAAAGAAGACCAATTAGATTTCACAACGATTTTGTAGCGTAACTTTACATTTTATCAAACTATTGTGTAATTTTAAATAATATGTTTATTTATAAGCTGCAGTTATACCAAATTTGCCTGACTTTTTCAAATAATTTATTTTGCAAAAAAAAAAAAAAACATTATTTGTTTATTCATGTACACATTTGACTGTATAAGATATATTTATTTTTTTAAACTTGTATGATGAAAAAAAGTATAACACATTAATCAGAAATGAGCATACATTAAAATTGTGGAGTAAAAAAATATTTTAGCATGGTAAAACAAAATGTGTTTTCAAACGTATTTTTACAGCCCATATTGACAACAATAAGAAAACAAAATAATAATTGTCAGCATGGTAGATTTAATCTTAATAAATCTGAACTACATTTCTATTAAAAAAAGATGGTAACAAAGTGTGAAATACAGTAGTATATTTTACTACATGTTTATTAAATCCAGCCTGAATCCTACAATTTGCAACACTATCTATTTTCCCAGAATCCCTACAAAGTGTTTTTACTATATTTGAAACAAATTTGGAGAAAATATCATAGGAAAAACTAGAAAAAGCTGTTACACATAAAAACCCACTGGAGCCTACATTTCCCAGATATCCTTGCAGTTTAAATCACTATCCAAGGGGTTTATGGGATTTGAATGAACGATTTGAAACGTTTTTACGCTGTTTGCTCCAGATTTTGCTCAAATTTAACTACATTTCCCAAGCTTGTTCGAAGCTCATACCGTTAACCGAATGGCTCATCTTTAGCTGAAGTGAAGATAGGGTTTTCTGCTACATTTTGCCGGCAAACACCGGCGTTTGGATTTTTTTTTTAGACCGCACGTGCTTGTGACTGTTACGGTGAGTTTTTCTTTTTTAAATCATCTCCAGAATGCGATATATTTCACAAAATTCGATACTGCATTCCAAATTATAATATTTAAAAAATACGTTTTTATTTGACCATTTGCTAAATGAAATGATAAAATGCAAACTAGGCCAGGGAGAATGTCTTTAACTCCAGCATTTTCTGGACTGCAGTGATTTGAGTTCTACTTCTTGTTGAAGACTCCTTCATGTCATCCTTGCTTGGGCTCAGCATGGCGCAGGAGGAGGAGGAGGACGATTACAGCCTGGAGGGGAAATTCAGTGCCGCAGTCAAAGTGGTCCAGAGTTTGCCTGTGGAAGGTAACGGACTTCCAATATTTTATTTTAATTTTGGAGGAGGAACTTAAAAAGACTAATTACATTCAACAGACTGTGAAATTTGTGCTCAGTGAAGTGTAAACACTCAACCTGATTGACCTACATGCAGAGCTGTCACTCTTGGCTGACCCCTCATTTGTAAGAGCTGCCACAAGGCTGGAAGCTGCTTAAGTGACTTGTTTACCTTCATTGACTTTATCTCATGTTTTACCTTATTATGACTTTAAATTAAATGTATATATCAGGAAAACTGTTAAATGATTTTTTACAGCCTTATTCCTGTCCCATTTTTCATTGCCCAGGTTCTTTCCAGCCTTCGGATGACATGATGTTAATGTTCTATAGTTACTACAAGCAAGCCACCGCAGGACCCTGCAATTTCCCCAGACCCATTGGCTTTTGGGACAGCAACAGCAAAGCTAAATGGTATGCATTCACGTTTTAGTGTCACGGTGCTGCAGCATAAAAAAAAAATGCAAAAACATTTGGTGCAAAGTATGAAACATGAGCTTTTTGCTGTGAATATGCTTTAAAACCACTTTCCTGAGTCATTCATGTTCTTCAATGAATGAAAAACCTTCCTTTTACAGACTTACATTTATGTTAACAAAAAAAAACTTTGATTTTACTTGGTGTCCTTTGGTCTTCACAGCTCCAGTCTTTCAGCTGCATGGTTTTCTCATAGCTTAACCTTGACTTTGTGTTGCCAGGGATGCGTGGAGCTCTCTGGGAAACATGACAAAGGAGGAAGCCATGAAGAATTACATTGAAGCCATCCAGCTGGTATGGCCTTTCACTTAAACTATGCACACAAAAGCTCATAGAAACAGTTTATTATTTAAAAAAAAAAATCTCCCAGTAATAGATTACACTTGGAAATTTTTTTAGGGCTGCAAATTTTATTTTGTCTCAACTAAATTTTTTATATGTAATCAGATTTTGGAGACTGTACCAATCTCAGATGAGGTGTCGGAACTGGTTCAGAAGCTCGGTAATTTCTACACTGAGGTCGACGGAGAAGACGTTGAAGAAAACGGGGCAGACAGCAGACCCTTCACCAGGCCATTTGCAGATCATCAAGGTAACTCCTCATTTCAGGATTAAGAATGTTAAGAAATATTATCCAACTCTCAAAAATACCAGCATGTTTCATATACTAAACCCTTTTCCCTATAACTTCACTATGAATAGAGACTCTGGTTGGTTCTGTGAAAAAAGCAACAATTGAAGGCAAGTGCTTTTTTTAAACATAAAAGATTGGCTGAGCTGCTTATTTCCTTTTTATTAGGCTAGAATAGCTCCCCTTTTCATTGACTTGTGCTTTTGTCACAGTGCAAAATTAAATCAAGCTTCCTAGCGCAGTCTGTCACACTCAGTCCTTGGCTCTTGTAAAGTTTGTGTTGCTTTGTGCTCGATGTGTGTAGTTCGCCATCTGCAGGACCTACAACTGCAGTGTGTCTTTGCTTTGTGTAGTTTTGTAGCGCGCAGGTTGTGAAATGCAACAAAGAGTGTTACAGTAAACAAAGAGTGTCTCCTGTATCGCTCAGGCTTTGGGGATCTCTGGGATGATATACAAAATATCCAGGAGAAGGGCACGGACAGCCCCGTGTCAAGTGTCAGCAGTGAGGAGGCAGAGGGAAGCAAAGAAAGTAGTCATGTGGAGCAGGATAGTGATTGGAGGATTGATGACGATGGAGATGAAGACTTCAGTGTGAGCAAAGAGGAGGACATCATAGGTACAACAGTGATGTAGTGGTTAGAAGTCTTGTGAAGTGATGGTGTCTGTGTTTATTTACTACCATGCACAAAGTTAACATTTGTTCACTACTAAAAATATATATTTTTTGTTCATTAGATGTAAATGTTTTGTTGTTTGAAGATTTATAACAGTCTTTTCCATGGGCAAAAAATAAATGATAGCAATTTTTCCTACAATTATTACTTAATATATATTTTTTTTTAATTCTTTGCTAAAAAATCCTCACCGCAGTTAAAAAGATACTACAAAAACAATATAAATACTGTATTATTTTGTTTTTTGTCTTTCAAGTGATCCCAGATTGGAATCCAGACGCTCGGCTTTTAACGGTAGACAACAGAGGATGGGG
This sequence comes from Oryzias javanicus, assembly GCA_003999625.1. Classification (NCBI taxonomy): domain Eukaryota; kingdom Metazoa; phylum Chordata; class Actinopteri; order Beloniformes; family Adrianichthyidae; genus Oryzias; species Oryzias javanicus. Next base: position 16,182,475 of record CM012453.1, read on the forward strand.
GTCTGACGCCAAAGGCTCAGGGAGCAGTATGGCGCCCAGCATGTCCTCCTTCACCAACGGGACGCACAGCTCTCTCAACAGTGAAGTGGAGGAGGAGGAGCTCATCTGTTCTATTGAGCCTTGTGCACACTATGACCCCTACATGCAGTTTAATGGATGCTTAACTAGTAAGTCAAACTCGGAAAGCTTGAATTATTGCAGTTTCAGTGTCTAAAGTTATGACTGTTGTCTCTTTCTTATAATAGTTTTCCTAACTTGGTCATTGTACCCTGTAGTATCTTTGTGAGTTGCAAATCCTGTTACTCCATAAAGTTTCCCAATATCCGCGACTTGTCAAAGCAGTAAAAAAAAAAACAACAAGTGTCTTATATTTATGGATTGTTTTGTCGCCTGCATGTTGTCTTCTCTACCACCACGCAGGTCACATGGGTGTTGCCTCTGACAGGAACCATCGATCCACAGACTCAGATAATGAGGAATTCTGTGACTCAATGGAGCATCTAGCAATCGAGGAGGTGTGATGTCATTCCCATGAGACTTCACCATGAAAGAAAGTCACATTTGAGGCTCATCTGTGGCCATTCAAAATGTTAACAGTCTGTTTTCTTGGTGCAGCGGCTGCCTTCGTCCAGAGGACAGTCTCCTGGATCAGGTGCTGCTACAGTGAAGCTAAACGATCTGTGGTTCGAGAGCAACGCAACCCTGCAGGGTGCAGAGGATGAAGTGCTGATTGTGTTTACTCCAAGCAAACACAGCAGCTCTTTGTCGAGAAGAGAAAATTGTGAGTTTTTAAAAAGATTTGACACGCATGGGATAGTTCTAGAAAGAGAAGTATGTTCAGTGATTCAAACGTTAACACCTCGGCTCTCCTTGCAGCATCACTGTCACCAAAGCCTCTGTGCAAGAGCAGAGATGCTGCATGTGAGCTGCATCCTGTCAGAGCTTCTAGGGAAAATGTCAATGAACAAATAGCAGTGGCTCTTCTGAGGCTGCAGCGTGACATGGCCAGCGCGTTGCACAGGCTGCACACTCTGGAGGAGCTGGCTCGGTCACAGGTGAAGGAACAGATCATGGTATTTCAACCATACTATTTCCAAAAATGCTAAAAGATTAAACAAATCTGCTGTAGCACTCCATGTTATTTCTCAAGTATATCTGTCAAAATCCATCATTGATAAAGTAGTTATATATTTTTAAAATATTTTTTCATTTCATGTTGCAGTCAAGGTCACCCTCACCGAGGCTGAAAGACTTTCAACTGGTTACACGGAATATCTTGGTATGACTCTATTTTCAGATGTAACATTTCACTGTAATGTTGCCTTACTTTATGAAACAAATTTTTTTTTCTAAGATTTGTCATTGTGACCCCTGACATATCTGCATTTATGAAAGATAGTTGGAAAAATTGTGTTGAGCTGAAGTAAACTAATTTGTTGATAATTAAAATAAAGACAAAAATATGATGTTTAATGCAACATTTTTTTTTGATAATTTTGCTCTTTAATGTGGAAGTTGTAAAGAAGGGATTGGAGATGCATGCAGGTTAAATGCATTCCTGTATGACATTGTATAAAGTTTTAATCCTTCTTCTCTTCATAGTTTTCTTTAGAAGAATATAACAAATAAATTGAAAAATTTGTGGAAATCATGTTTAGCAAAAGTGTGAATTAAATTTAGTGTCCTTAAACGCCAATAAATAGACTTTTTTCCCTTATCTAATAAATACATTGAAAATTAAATTAATTGAAACACATTTAGAATATGAACAGCTTTAAAGATTGTTTTAGTCACTTAGGAAGCATCCTTCCATCAATTTACTCACACTTATTTATGCTAGAGTTGTTTTTCGCCTCTCTCTTCTCTACTTCCTCTCTCTTCTTTGAGCTTTTTTAATTTCTTCTCAGGTTCACCAAATGGACCATTTTAATTAAGAAAGTTATCAACTGAGTTTCTCAGTCAGGTGATACGCATGAAAGCTCTTGAAAAAGGTTGTCAAGGTCTCTACATTAAACAATAAGAGATGCCATGTTTCAAACTTTGTTCCACTCAGAGGTACTTAGCATCTTCATGCAAATAAAATTCAATCTCACCAAGAAAAATTTATCACAAGAGTATATTCATCCAGTCAAATGAACTATTACAAAATTAAATGCACAGAAACAAGAGCCTCAGATATATTTAATTTTTATTTTTAAATAACTTCATTATTTGTGTAGAACTTAAATAGCAGTAGATATTTTTTTGATGTGTAGCAATTAGGGTTAGAAACCTACAACATTTATTACTTTATATGTCCTAGCAAGTTTCTATGACAACCTTTTTATAGATCTCACGATCATGGTAAAAAGTAAAGCGCAAAAAAATGATAATTTTTTAAAGTTTTTAAAGTTATTTTATAGTTGTAGGTGTTTACTACTTGCAAATTCCAGATTTTGTTTTTTTGTCTTGTTGGTGTAATATATTTTTACTGATTATAATTTTTGTCTTTTTTCTTAAATTGCAGTTTTTGAGGCCGTCTTGGTGGCCATTTGACGTGTGTCCTCTCACAGCCTTTTTGACTGTGTTCTGGCCTCTAGTTTCCCATTGGCTCGTCAAGCTTTATTTACAGCGTAGGAGAAGGCAAGTGGAGCTTTCGGAACCAGAATCTTTTGTAAAACATGTTAGCAATGATTAGCTTTTTATTTTTTGCTGTGACTCATTTTTTATGCTGTTTTTTTTTCTTCACAGGAAAATCCCATGAAGAGTTTGATGGCTAATATCTCTTGAATATTCACTTTCATTCCTTTGTGGCTTTGTTAAGCCTCGACCACAGATGGAATGCAATCAAGCTGAAACAAGAAAGCCTCATAGATAAAGAGAGATAAGAGAGAAAACATGGAAAAGAAAGAGACGGAAACATTATGTAGCAATTTTACTTGAAGATGATGTTTTAGATTTTTAAAGAATGTATTTATTGAAGTTGGCAGCTTTGCGCGAACTAATGATCATATATGTAGATTTAGATCACAGCTTTGAGATTTATATAATTCAAAACTGAAGACTCATCATTAGAAATTATCTTTAGAGGTTAGAAGATGGGAAATTTTCAAATTGAATTTGTAATTTGTTTTATCTATGTGAAACTAAGTTTCCTGTTTATTATTTAAAAATAGATTTTTATATTCAGGGTAATTTTTAAGACCAAAAATTAATATACTGCTAATATACTGCTTCTAAAACAATTGTACTTTTACTTAAGTTGGAGTATTTCTGCAAAACTCAGGGCCTCCAAGGAATGACGCATCTTGAAAATAAGACATGTTTCCTGGAAGATTTTAGATGGGGCTCAAGATGTTTTAGGAAAATGTAAGCTAAATAAAGTGGTAGCAAATAGCCTAGTGTAATTAAAATGATCAAAATTTATATAATAAATATATATTTAAAAACTTAAATTTTGCAAAAATATTGCACATGCATTAGACTTCTAGAAATGTTGGTAAGTAGCAGCTTGTCTTTGTATGGTTTGGTCCTGTCCATGTGAGTTTTAGGGAAGTTTACAGGTTTTTTTTGTCTCTACCTTTTATAGAGAAATTAGAGAAACGATACTACTATGCCATACATTGGGAAGAATATTGTACATTTTACACAAGCTTACAGTTATCTAAGTTGTTACATGCAAATTTCATGATACAATAAAATTTATTGCAGAAAAAAGTTTTTTTCTTTTGTTTAATTTAAGTCGGGAAGTTGCAATCTTGAAAATAAAAGGTTTCATATATTTAACCCAGTGAAATAATTTCAGAATAGTGTATACAAAATTAAGATGGAAATACAAATGGGGTATAACTTAAGGATTAATCGGCTTAATCAATGAATATATTTATATTCCTACAATCCAACCAGATCAATCTGTCTGTGGCAAGTTGTTAATCTAATCTAACTATACCATTATAACATCATGTCAAAAAGAAATAAATCAGTTATAATTTATAATGGAAAATAATATTTGGATTAAGGCACAGTAGGTTTATTTTACTATAACGTAAAAACGACCAAGTGTCATCACACCAGACAACACACATGAGGGCAGCAAAACAATATCAAGCCATCATTACAGAGTCCAATGATAGATAAATACTTAAATTATCCCGACGGAAATTGTCCCACACACAAAATAAAAAGATCAAAGATGAAAGCTATAAAAGCAAGAACAATAAATAAAGATAAAAAGACAAAAATGTGTCTAAAAGTATATGAAGAAGAAAGTTAAATTAACTCCTGCTGTGTCCTGTTCTTCCAAAAGTGGAATTATGGAGCCTGATTGCTCTCGGCACAAAAGAGGACCTCAGCTTGCAGTGGAACATTCCTGTTTGGCCAGGACAGGATTCAGGGAATGGCTGTTTATGTTCATCACTGCTCTGAATTTGGATGAAGTCCTTTGTTCCACCATCGCTTCCAATGGGTCCTGACTCACACCGATGATGGACTCCGCTCTCCTGATCAGTCTGTTTAATTTCTTGAGGTCCTTTCCTACCACCCCAACACACGATTGCAAAGATGAGGATGCTGGAAACGACTGATTGATAGAATATGTGCAGGAGCTATGGGCAGATGTTGAAGCTGGACAGTCTCCTGAAGAAGTTCATTCTGCTTTGGCCATTTATATACACACAGTGCATCTGAGTCAATCAGTCCAGCTTGTTGTCCAGTTGTAGGCTATGTGGAGACCACTTAAAGTAGAAACACTTTAAATTTTGTAGACATGTGACCACACAGTGTGGTAGAATGTTTCAACAATATTCTGTGAGTATTATTTTGATGCGGAAAAACAAAAACGGGCTGAACTTTATTAAGCTAAAATGTGAATGGATTTGTCAATAATTCTTGCTTGTTTGTACATGTTTAATTTACCCTTTTATATCGCAAGAGATGCAACAAATATGGAAAACTTCCCCAACATAATTCAGTGTCCAGGTATTTATCTGAGTCACACTGGTTGAAGTTTTTGCTAAAGATGGAATAGGTCAGTGAATCGGCTCCTTTAAAATAAACCAATATTGAATTGTTGCTAAACAAATGGATCCCTACAATATAAATAATTGTAAAATTTTACAGAGTTATGTTACATTTCAAACGTTGGGTGTATTGCATAAAAATCTAAAACGTCTTCGAGACGAGACATATTTTGAAATGGACAGAATTTATCAACCGCTAATAACGTCATATCCGGTTTCCTGTTCTCAGTCGTTTGGCTCTGTGCGCAGAAGTTACTGATGGGCTAGCTATGTCTGTTACGGGTAGATTGAGTGTAGAAGAAACCGAACTTTAAGTCCCAGGAATTGGAATTAACACCATAGTGCGATTGTTTTGTATCAGTGACAACTCAATAATGTTTTCTTTGACTATGTCGGTGCAGCCACAGGTAAGAAAAATGAGACAAATTAGCATTAGCGCGGTTGTTTTGGTTCTGACCCCTTTCACTTTAGCATACCTGTATGCTAGGTTAGCCCCGGCTTCTTTGGTGAATTCTTAAAAATGGAATTCGTTTCTTTGCTCGCCATGTTATTATTTTACATTAGCTTAACTATCAAATTAAGACCTAATAAGATACAAGTGAATTGTTTTGCCTTTAAAAAACAGCGATACCTTATGGTTGAATAATGTTATGTTTTGGTTAATAAGAGTATTGTTGGAGTTATCTGACCTTTCAGTAACTGCTTTAATTACCAGTCGTTCATTCTTACATTAAAAATATAAGTAGACCACCAAACCAATAGACTCAATCGTTTATTCATTCCTGTTTTATTTTGGTAATCGCAGGTGACTGTGCCTCTTAGCCACCTCATCAACATCCTCCACCCCCTGAAGAGTTCGTTTGGAAGCAGCAGCAGTGCCACTAGCAAGTCAAGAAAACTAAAAGAGCAGGACTTAGAACAGCATTGTCCAGAGGTATTTCTGAGCCTTAATATGTATAGATATCATGTGGTTCAATTGCTTTCACTTGTTTAAATTCTAATCCATTTCATACTAAATATAATGAAACTTTAGCATTTAATATTTATGCACTTGATCCACTTAAATGAATAGACTACATGGACTCTACGGGAACTCGGCTTTCCAGACCTGGGTAAACAACAGCTGGAGGAGATGCTGAAGAGAGTTTTACCACACATAAGCCCAGATGTTGTGTCCCCTCAACTAGATCGTCAGACATTATGGAAGACTTCGTACCTCTCCTCACACTCCTTTTTCCACAATAAGTATGGTGAGCAAAAAAAGTTAATTGATTTCAAAGATTTCTAATTGCTTTCTTACACATCACAACAATATCAAAACATTTCTAATTTTCAGAAGTGACAATACTTTTTTGGCTGAGGTTTTTCTCACATATTTACGTGCAAATAACAGACCAAAAAAAAAAGTGTTCACTTTTAGCAAATGTTTAGCATGTTTTCCAGCAGTTACTAAAAAACAATACATTTTTTTCTGCCAGGCTTCTCAGGGGGTGTCATACCCAATTCAGCGTCTGCTATCTCAAATAACCATCTCTCACCTCTGCAGACTGTTTGCACAGAGTTAAAGTACTGGCCAGGTAAATGTGGATTCACAGCATGTACTTGCATTTTATTAAACTCATTTTTCTATTTCTTTTATTAAAAATAAATGGTGTGTTTTAGTTTCTAATGTAATCAATTTGATATTACAAAGAGATACAACAGCTAAATTATTATTTTTTCACTTGTACTTTGTAGCTTTAAAAAAATTGACATACGTGTACATATTGATGTTTTTTGTCAGTTAAGAAAAAAACACTTAAGCACTAAGCTTACAATCAATAACAAAGTGTCATTTAAAAATGTCTTTTTATAAATGTTATTAATGTTGTTTTATGTATTAGTTTGTAACACTTTATGGTTAAAATCTTTGTTTTCACTTTTTCTTCAAAGTGTTAAATCAGACAAGAGGTTTTAAGACTTTAAGAAGTAAAACCAGACGTGTGCAGGCCTTTGAACGCCCCGTGGGCCCTGAAGCATTCACACCATCTTTTATGAAGGTAAACTTCTAATGATATCAACATATTGTGCATACTTTACCATCTTATGCACGTAAGTGCTTTTAATTTGTCTACTTAAAGTGGCAAAGGTTCACAAAAAGGTTAAATGTAACATATGAATTTAATTTTAAAATGCTGTCTGCACCTACTCCCAGCCTTAAATAGAAAAAGAATAATCTTCTCCTTAGCTTAGTGTTATAGAGCACAGTTTTATCAATTTTAACAAAATTTCTGATAAGATTTATTGCTGAAGTGTTTTTTTGTTGTTTTTTTTGTAATTTGTCCAGATTATTGTACTGTTCCATTCCTTCTGTATTACTTTCCTGATACTAAATTTAATATTGAAGGAGGAACGCCAGTGAACCAATGGAGTAGATCTTTTAAGTAGAATTAGACATAAAAGAACCACTTGTGCGCTAAATGTTTTGCTTGTTAGTATGAGGGGTTGCATGTTTTGTGTGGTTGAGTTAAATTTGTTTTATTTATATTCTCCTTCTTCTCGTGATCTTCACCTTTAGGGTGTTCTGATAAATGAAAGAGAGGGGGATGTTAGCGTTGAACAACACAAAGCAAACAAGCATAAAAAAAAAATACAATCACTATTGTCAACTATTTCCAGAAAGTATCATTAAAGTGATAGAGTCCTCTATAATATGCAATTCTGAAACTACCACCTTCGCAAGTTTATATTTAGAAATGACCGAAGACCTAGAAGAGAACCAACACACTGGAAGGAGGTGTGAAACTAAGAAGACTCAGGGGAAACAACAACCTTTTAGCTGATTGTTATTTGCTAAAAGAAAAAAATAAATTAAAGCTTCATTACATATATTTAATAAAACATGCATAAAGTGGTTCAAAACACACAGATCTATACTTCATATCAAAATATTAGTTCATTGAGGTCCATTTATATAAACAAACCATCAAAGACATCTTTGAACTCAAGAAATTCCTATTCATAAAAAAATAATAATTCGGATACCCATGTAATCAAAAGGTGCATTTAAAAAAAAATGTATCTTATGAAAAATATAGCAACATATATTTTTTTAAAAACCGTAGTAAAATAGGGGATATCAGAATCTTCTACTTTAAATTCACATGTGTGCCAAACCGTGTCTGGTGATCTGTAATTCTGATAATGAGGTGTGAAAGATAAGTTTAAATCATTGCATCAATTAAACTCAACATTGTAGTCAATTTATTTAGTGTGTTGAATGGTAGAGTTGTAAATGTAGTCTGTTTTATCCCATTGAAAGGTTCTGTTTTATTAGAAAAGTTTTTTATTATCTTGTCTAGATTAATGTAGTTTTCATCAGCAAACTTAATTTTTAAATGTTCAGCTAATTATTCAAATGGAAGGCCGACTTTTGGATTGTTGATGACGTTACCTCCTCTTTAGTGTCAGACACGATTCTGTAAGCACTGTTGGGCATCTTTTCTTGTCAGGGTTTCCTCACTCGTGATAAAGGGATTGAAGTTGAAAGTCTCGACAACTTGTTGAAGAACAAGAACGTACCGGACGGACAGCAGGATGCTTTTAAGAGAGGCTTTGCTGAGGGCTTCCTGAAGGCTCAGGCTCTGACACAGCGCACTCAAGGTGGGTTTTGTTGAACACTAATATTCTGTCTGTGTTCGATCGTTTTGCATTAAATGCGATGTGTTCAGACTCCTTAAGGAGAACCCGTGTAATCCTGCTCATACTGCTTTTGGTTGGACTCTACGGCATCTCCAAGACTCCTTTCATATCAGGTAAAGGCCAGCGTAACCCTTTTAAAGCTTACACACTAAACATTAAGTCATGAAAGACTAATCATAACAGTTGTTATTAGAGCTAGACATTTAAAACGCATCTCCAAATCTCCTTGAGTGTCTCTTGAATGGGCATGCCTCTGAGTGTTTGTGATTTCGAACTTTAATCTAACCATTTTGGGCAGTGCGGTTCCGAACCACCACAGGATTGGACTCAGCAGTGGACCCGGTGCAGATGAAAAATGTGACGTTTGAGCATGTGAAGGGGGTCGAAGAAGCCAAGAATGAGCTGCAGGAGGTGGTGGAGTTCCTGAAGAATCCACAGAAGTTCACAGCGCTTGGAGGGAAGCTCCCAAAAGGTGTTTTGTTTGTTTTTTCTCTCAGGGCAAATTTATTGTTGCTTTGTCGTCCATTTATTAACTGCCACCCATCTTTTCCTTAGGCGTCCTTCTCGTTGGCCCTCCAGGAACCGGAAAGACTCTGCTGGCCAGAGCGGTGGCAGGAGAGGCAGATGTTCCGTTTTATTACGCCTCTGGGTCAGAGTTTGATGAGATGTTTGTTGGAGTGGGAGCCAGTCGGATCAGAAACCTTTTCAGTGGGTTTTTTATTTAATGTTTCCCATTTGGAATTATACTATGATTTATATTTGATTTCAGTCTTCTAAATGTTTGTGCTTTCATTTTCTTAGGAGAAGCTAAAGCTAATGCCCCCTGTGTAATCTTTATCGATGAGCTGGATAGTGTGGGGGGCAAAAGGATCGAATCCCCCATGCACCCCTATTCCAGACAGACTATCAACCAGTTACTCGCTGAGATGGACGGGTAATCTCTTTATTTGTCTGCTACACATTATCACATGTCGGCTTTGAATCATGAGTTATCAGTTCTGATGGTTTAAAACGGCTAAGATGCTGTCGAATATCAAATTCAACCCATAAGAACCCATAGTGAGATCAGTGTAATAGAAAATATCAGAAATGTGTTCTGTGGTCCACTTGGTTTGTGGTCCATCCCACATAATTTTATTTGAAAGATAAAATTGTGTTCTTTTGGGTTAAGAACAGTTACATTCCATATCATCCACATTTGATCAAAAACGAGATAAAAAAAAAATAGAAGCTGGATCTAACCATGCAATATTTCGTTTGTCTGAAAAGTGTTTAGCATAACTTTGAAAATGCATCATGGCTAAAAACCATTTGACTCAATATTTGAAGAAGAAATTAAAAAAAAAAAAATGTAGAAAATGAGGAGGCCACATTTTACTTAGATTTTATTTTTTTCACCCAATAAAAAATTACTTTTAAATGTATTAATCTTCAAATATTAATTAATTTGATGACGATGGTTGTACTTGAAAAAAGTTAAAAATAAAATGAAAAAAATATTAAGTGTGATTTGTTGCAATATAACATGAACCACACATTAAGTTTTAAATAAATTTAACAGATGTGGTTAGAGATAGATGCAGATGTTTTTTATTATTATTTTTTCCTTCTGTCTTTCTATGATAATCCTTAGCTTGGTTTCTCCTGTAGGCATTTTATTGATGTTATTTTATTGAAGTATTGATGTGAGAAGATTTCATGCTTTATCTGTGTGTAACCTTTAGCACTGTGGTGCTGTTTCTGTATCATCAATGCAAACTCGGGTTGTTGTTGTAAATGAGAACTTGTTCTCAATCGACCAACCTGGATAAATAAAGGTTCAACGTGTTCCAAAAATATATATATATTTGCAATCAAGATCAGATATTGTTTGTAATTCAATGTTTATGTATTAAGATTATTTTTATCTTAAATATGTAAAATATCTGTATATCCTGAAAATGTTAACAATTTCAATGAATCTATGGAGATTTTCTAAAATCCCTTTTTTTTTTCACCAATCAATGACATATTTACTGCAAAACGAAAAGTTGTGTTTCACTGCTTGATGTCATTGTTGATCTATAAATGTATTTTCACCAACATAGTCAAGAAGAACACTGTGACTCCAAAACAATGACCTGTATTGCTGCTTTACAGGTTTAAAACAAACGAGGGAGTGATCATTATCGGAGCAACCAACTTCCCAGAGGCTCTGGATAAGTATGTCTGCGTGATTGTACAGTGAACGTTCAATGTCAGTTTCTCATCTTTAGATGCTTTAATATACTCTGTACAGGACCATGTCATTGTTTTTCCTTCAGTCTGATAGAGTTTTTGTGTTTTATTCCTGGTTTTGTTTGTTTGTTTTAGCGCCCTGATCCGCCCTGGACGTTTCGACATGCAGGTGACTGTTCCAAAACCTGACGTGAGAGGACGCACAGAGATTCTCAACTGGTACTTGAAGAAGATTAAAGTAGATCCAGGTGTGACTTCATTTTTTAAATATTTTTTTTCTCCATCTCAGATGCTTCTTACAGTATTAAGTTCTCACATTACAAATAGAGTGCTCATCTGGTTCTGCGTGGTTTCCATTTTACAATCAAATCAAACAATTGCTGTCCCCTCTGTCTGCAGCTATTGAGGCCAATATCATTGCTCGAGGCACTGTGGGCTTCTCTGGCGCTGACCTGGAAAATCTGGTTAACCAAGCCGCCCTAAAGGCAGCAGTTGATGGCAAAGACATGGTCACCATGAAGGAGCTGGAGTTTGCCAAGGATAAAATCCTCATGGGTTGGTGTCTATTTAGTTTTAATCAATGTGTAGAAAGAGATTTTATGTTTTTGTCTCTTAAATCTGACTTTCTAACCTCCAAAGGCCCTGAGAGGAGGAGTGCAGAAATCGACCAGAAGAACAAGATCATTACAGCGTATCACGAATCGGGTCACGCAATCGTGGCTTACTACACCAAAGACGCCATGCCAATCAACAAGGCCACCATCATGCCCCGAGGCCCCAGTCTGGGACATGTAAGATAACCTACATCTGATTCATTTGTTTGTCATGAGGGAAAAACTCCTCTTTATGTTGAACGTTTTCCACCCTTCTCGTTTCAGGTGTCCATGCTTCCAGAGAACGACAGGTGGAGTGAGACGCGCTCTCAGCTTCTAGCTCAGATGGACGTCAGTATGGGAGGCCGTGTAGCAGAGGAGATGATATTTGGTCACGAGAACATCACAACAGGTAAATAATCATGAAATCCTGTTTCTGTCCCTAATGTGCGTCATATTTTAACTCTTTTTTTTCCAGGAGCATCAAGTGACTTTGACAGTGCAACCAAGATTGCCAAACTAATGGTGACCAGATTTGGAATGTGTGAAAAGGTAGGCTAAATCTGATCGGTTAAAAGATTTTATTTATTTATTTATTTTACTGAGAAGTATTTTTGTATTTCCTCCAGCTTGGTGTGATGACCTACACAGACATGACCGAGCAAAGTCCAGAGACGCAAGCCGCCGTGGAGCAAGAAGTCAGAGTGTTATTGAAGGTCCGTCTTACCGTAATCGAACTAATTCAAAAGAAAACTGCACTTTTGTAATTCACTGACTCTTGCTTCTGAAGGAGTCGTACGAACGTGCCAAAGCACTGCTGAAAACCCACACCAAGGAGCACAAGAGCCTGGCAGACGCGCTGCTCATGTACGAGACTCTAGACGCCAAAGAGATTCAGTTGGTTCTGGAGGGCAAAACCCTGGAGACCAGATGAGATGTCCGGAGACAAGCCACTAGCAGAGGGGAGGGGAGGGGGTACAGATTTAAAGAAGACTGACTCAGGCCCCCATCCACAGGGATAAATGCTCATCTTCACTCAGTCACTTTAATGGAATCTCGGTCATATCTCCCAAAAAAGAAATGTTTAAACTCATTTAAAACTAGAAAACCTCTGATTTCATTTCATCTGAATTCTTACAATGAAAATATCTCATGCATGTGATGTTTATTAATGACCTCCCACCGTCAAAATTTTAAAAGATCAGATCAGTCTTGTTCTTTTCTCCTGAAAAAGTTGCAGAATGTGAACATCAGCTCACTTTATTATATTCAAACATGAATGTAAACATCAACCTGAGATGAAAGCATAATTTGAGTTAATTTTGAAAACACGCTGAGGCAAAGAGCTGCTTTATACTGAAGGCAATCAGAGTAACCATGAGCTCAAAGTTTGGAGGTCTTCCTGTAAATGTTTTTATTTCTGCTGTGATCTGATATTTTATTCCAGGTAGTATGCTGCACAACTTTTTCTTTTAGTTTTATTTTTGGAGCCAAAGTTGGCTAAGAAGATCCTTCTTTAGTATTCTGCTTCACCCCTCTCTGCTTATCTTTTAAAGGCCTTCAAGGGAATGTACAATAAGTGTAACGTTAAACTAGGATGTAAAGTACAAAGTTGTGGCACTTTGTGCAAGTGCACAATGACAATAATGCCTCTTTGTGTTTTTGAGGATCTGTACAGATAAAAACAGAAATCCGCTCAGCCTCAGACGACATGCAATAAACACAAGTTCCTTTAATGGTGAAAAGGTTTTAAGGAGGTAAAACTTTGGCTTCATTTATTTAAGTGGTTTAGCTTTTGAAAAGCTTTCATGCTGACGTTTTAGATGCGTGGAAGAAAGATCAAACCAAACTGTGTCAGCTGTTCCTTCATAATGCTGTAAGTGCTGCATATGTATCTGTTCTTGACACAAAAAGTAAAACTATATCAGGATTTGTTTATCTTTTAAAGCAATGAATTGTGTTGAAGTGGGATTCATATTTAAGTTTCTTAGACTTCTCAGTCTCCATTTCTCTTCATTACAGCCTATTTTATCTGTGTGGAGATGACCGGGATGTGATTATAAGATTGTAAATACATGTAAAGACATGCTTATATTCCTTAAATGCTCTGAATGTGATTCTGCTGTTGAAATTTCCCTAAATTGTAGTTATGATTGTTGTGTGCAAATAAAATAAAGTAAAATAAAAATGAAAGTATGCTTATTTCCAGAAAACAATAAGTGCAGTTTTCACTACAACACTCATTGAAAATCACACAGTAGAAATAGAATGTTAAAATGGGAAAAGGAGCCAAATTAGCAAACAATTTTTGGCCCAAATTTAGTCCACATCTGTAGTTCTGTTTGGCATTGTTGCTGCTTGAACTTTTCAAGCTGCTATTTTTCAAGTGTGTGTGTGTTTTTTTTTGTTTTTTTATCCCGCATCCACACTTGGCTCCCACAACACTCCCTCCAGTAATCTGTTGCAGCCAGCTTGTGACATTTAGGCCATATTCAGCTAGAACAACACATGTTCTAATAACTCTTTTAAAGATTTACTCTGATGAAAATAGTGGGTGTTTTCTGATGATGGAGAACATATTTAAAGAAAAGTAATCCCAAAATTGTATTATGGGCTATTTGTCAAATCATTGTGTATCAGGAAATGCAGTTTAAAAAGAGCCTATATTTGTTATGTCACAAATGCAAATGGTGGGCAACAAGCCCCCTACTCTGCTCCATCCACTTCTGGACAACTAGATCCATGAACATATTTTTTTTTCCTTGGTTGCTCCACACCAATGGTCCCACCCACAACTCAGAGGTGAATTTCAGATGAATCACTGTCGGCCTGTAGAAAATGTGTCTGAAGAGGACAACACAGTTTTTTTTTTTTTTTTTTTTTTTTCAAATTTTGGCCAAAAGTTATAATAATAAAAAAAAACCTGATCATGGCTGAATATCACAGTGAAAACATCTAAAGGTGATCAGAGAGGGGCTTTAAGTGTTAAATCATGAACAGTTTAAAAAAAATATTATAACACATACAAAAGAGGTATTCCTCAAAATTTTAAAGGTAAAAATATTTGGGGATTTGGAACCATAGAGATTTGGTAAACTATAGGAGTTTGATCTTCTTTTCATCTTATGTAGGGTCAGGAATGCCATCTATTCCAGCTACTTTAGGACAAATGGAGGACAGGAGCAGCGTACACTGTCCTGTGCTTTTTCATGGATGTCTTAGAAAGGTGGTCTATATAGTAAGGTAATGAAGATCACAGATGCTGACAGACTCCGCCTCCTGCACCTTTGATTGATTTTGCAATTTTTTATTATTATTTTTTTTTACAAATACACAATGTACAAAAAGTTTTTATTTTATTTTATTTAATTTATTTATTTATTTATTTATTTATTGTAGAGGCAAAATTTATGTTTCAAAAGAGAGATTTTTGCACTTCTCAAATGCTTTTAACAGGTTTTTTGGGATAGTATAAGAATTACTTTTGAAATTAAGGGTCTAAAATATATGAAAGAAATATATAAATAGATAGACGCTAGTTATTTCTTCTGTTGTTTGTGTGTGTGTGTGTGGGGGGGGTGTTCCTCATTTACTTTTTGAATTTTATAAATAGATAATTATTCAGTTTATACGTTTAATGCAAGTAAAAGTATCAGTGTAAACTCTTAAATTGGGAAAACCATTTTAATTTTCTTCTCCGTTTTCGTGAACCTCCTGACGTCACACCTTGACGTCTGGGCGGAAGTTGCGCGAGCTTGTCCCGTCATCGGAGCCGTTAGCTGCCCGCTGCTCTAAAACAAGTCAAGAAATTCCCTCATAAAGCCGCCTTCAGGTGGACTTCGTACTTTCGACTTAAGGATATGGACGAGGACGTGCTCACTACTCTGAAACTGTTGATAATTGGCGAAAGTGGAGTTGGGAAGTCCAGGTTTGTGCCCGTTTTCAAATGAGCTGTCAAGCTAGCTTGTAGTTAGTGTTGACATTCGTCTTTTATTTCGGGTTACCCAGGTGCTAACTAGTCTTACAGCTCTCCCCCCAGCAGGTTATACCAAATAGCAGCTGCTATAAACTTGTCTTGGAAATGTTTTCATATTTGAGCCTTTTTTACACAATTGAAAAACTTTGTGGTGGCAAAGTTCCAAACGCTAAAATTGTTATGCTAAAAGGTAGCAAACCAAATTGTTGCGGCAGGTCGCTTAAACTTTTTATTAACTAAACAAAACTCGCTAGGTGTAGCAAACCGGATGCTATGTCAATACATCTGTTTCCCCCTCAACAGCCTCCTTTTGAGATTCACAGAGGATACGTTCGATCCAGAGCAGTCTGCAACAATAGGTAAGACTCTTCAAAGCGTTTCAATTTCAAAACATACAGACAAAAAAACCCTTTATATCAAAAGATAGATGCTAAGTCGTTTCTATTGTTTCTAATGACTCATCAGGTGTGGATTTCAAAGTAAAGACCCTCGCAATTGAAGGAAACAAAGCAAAACTAGCCATTTGGGTACGTATTATCTCATCCCCACGTTATGTACATTAAAAGAAAAACATTGTGAAATAAGAGCTCTCTCCACTAGATGGCGACATTGCAAAGCAAACATTGATTGGCAAAACAACTGTAAAAAGCAGAAAAGCTACAAAAAAAAATCGTTAAGTTGGGCATATCTTTGTCTTTGATAAGGCTTGGAATTCTAAAATAGTTTTTACTTTCTCTACTTTTGTAGGACACTGCTGGACAGGAACGGTTTCGCACTCTGACACCCAGCTACTACCGTGGTGCACAGGGTGTCATACTTGGTAAACACCTGATACTTTTAGATTCTGTTTCTACTCCTTTGCTAACTTTCCTCTTGTCTTGTTACCATAACATTGCAGTTCAATGTCTAAGAGAAAATCTTAATATCTACTAGTAAACTTGTAAATTAAAATATTTTAGTGTAAGCAGAAATATCTAAAAACAAAACAAACAAAAAAATTGTAACTGGATTTTTTATTTCATCTACATTTCTTTTCCAGTATATGATGTTTCTAGGCGTGATTCATTTACCAAGCTTGAAAATTGGCTCAACGAACTGGAAACCTACACAACACGCAACGACATTGTAAAAATGCTGGTTGGAAACAAAATTGATAAGGTGAGCACATTTACAGACGTCTCTTACTACTTTAATTCTTAGCACATGCATCTTAGAAACTAATTTCTCTTTTCAAATTTACACTGTTTATGAACTGACCTGTTTTCAGGATGATCGGGAGGTGGACAGAAACGAAGGGCTAAAATTTGCCAGGAAACACTCTATGCTTTTTATTGGTAAGTACAGAATCGGCCATGTTATGCTTATTTAGACACAAAAGCAATATACAATGAGGCAAAGGCTCTAATCTATTAAATAAATGATTACATTGCATAGTTTTATGCAATGTTAAACCCCACCATTTAGTTGTTTTTTTTTTCCAGGTTTGGACTTGTTTATGATTCTTTGCTTTGCTTTCTGGAAAATAAAGTAAACTCTTCCAGGAAGTTTCCATTTCCGAAAAACTGTGTTAGAGGGTTCCACAAATAACAAAAAACGTAGATGTAGATTTAATTTATAAGAAAAACAGCCTCATCTTAAAAATTATAACCCTGGTTCTTTTTATTCGATCTAATGTATATGATTAGTCAATCAATCAAGAATAGATCTTTATTTGTCATTGTCGTAGGTGCATTTTGGAAACATCTAATTTAGTTTTGGAGCTAAACCAATACAAGATGCTTCTGTGTTTAAAGAGCCATTCTGATGAAAATTGTGTTTTTAACATGTTCTTGTGGCATTTTTCTAAAAAACTGAGGACATTTATAAAAAAAAAAAAAATTAAGTTAAAATTGTATTTCTTTATTCAAATCGTAAATCAGGAGGAAATGTAATAAGCCTATTTCGATGTGTAGAATACTCTGGGTGTACTGCAAACCCCCTGCTCTGGGAAAGGGAAGCGCAGTTGCTCCGACCGCACAAACTGTCCTGCCCTGATTTCAGAGGCAAATTTCTAACAAACTACTGCTACTCTGCAGAAACTATGTTCAAGAAAACGACACTGGTTTTTGATTTTGCTTAAAAGGGCCATAGTTATAATTAAAAGACCACTGGGAAGACTCTTAGAATAGAACAAAGGGTCCAGAGTGGATATTTAACCAAACAACATCAGAGAGAATGCCTCATGTAAAATTTTTGTCTTGCATTCATCTTCTTCTTGGCTGCTTTGGCACTGGAGCCTAACCCGGCTACTGATAGGTGAAGGTTTTTTTTTTTCAGAAACCCAGTTTAAATTGAAAAAAAAAAAAAATCAGCACAAAAATTGTGATATCACAGTTTGGGTTTTTAAAGGTTTAAATTTCTTTTAAGATTTAAAAAAATATCTGATCATCTCAAAAATCCTTTTTGTGCTCAGAGGCCAGCGCAAAGACCAAAGATGGCGTCCAGTGCGCTTTTGAGGAGCTAGTGGAGAAGATCCTGCAGACTCCAGGGCTCTGGGAGAGCGATAACCCGGGTCACAGGATCCAGCTGGGAAGCCCGGATCAGGCCGGTGGCAGAGGATGTGGAGGATACTGCTCTATACCCTGAAACTGGACGAAATAAAAAAAAACAGAAATGCACCAACTTTGTTTGAACGAGCACAGACCACAGCAAAAGGAAAGAGTGCTGTTCCAAACATTGCAGTTTGCACAATTACTTCATCGCTCATTCTTTGCTAAATCTATTTAAATTATGAATGAAAAGCAATCATGCAGGATCCGCCTCTCGTTTGGGTTTTTGGGGCTCTGTCATGTCATGTGTGAGTTTACAACATCACACACCAGTGTTTCAATTCAAAAAGACATGAAGAGACTTGATAGTGCCTAACAGATGTGTAGTTGTCTCACAAACGTATTCATATCCATATTTGTATACCGTTTGCAGTAAAGAAGCTTGCTGCTTATGCAAATGTCAGCCTGTTTGTTGCAGCGCGGCACAAACTTTTACACTACACATGAGTCCGCTAAATAGCCAGCAGACTTCTGGAACTGAGGCAGAGGAGGCTTGCCAGGCATTTAACACCTGAGGAAGAGTTTGCAACACTGTGATTGCTTTCAAAGATGATATTTTAAAGCTGTTACTCACAGTTTCTCACCATCTACCCAACTGTGTGCTTTATTTCTTCATATTTTAAACCATCTTTTGCGTGTGTTATCTGGCTGTGGCACCACAAAGTTTACAGCAGCAAGTATAAAGTTTGTTCATTTTCAGCTCCGGCAAAAGCAGTTTATCAGGGCTTGTTTTTCTTCTTTAAAATTATACCTTCAATTATGTTTTTCTCACATTATCTGATACCATTCCGAAGCATGTTTTTCATTATTGTAACAGACTTATTATATAGTTTCTAATTGCTTATTTTCATGTTAAGTCATCTCTGTTCTTTTTTTTTCCTCTTTGTTTTTGTTTGACAAATATACAGTAAACAATGTCATGAATTCTGCCTTAATGAGGGGAGGGAAATGTGCTGGTGTTATGGTCAGTTATATTTGGATTGTTTTAAAAAAAAAGATAAAATGAAATAAAAATGTGAAGTTGCTGTAACTGAACTCAAGCTTCTTTAATGAGCGCGAGCCAGTACTGCTGACAAAGTTGGGCATAGTTGCAGAGTGGAAACAACGTCACGGCGCTCCTTCCTTAATATTTGGTTGGTGAACTGGCTGTCGTGGATGACAGGACGAAAACATTCTTTGCTTATTACGTCAAGAACAGACCAAAAGCAGGAGGCATGGAAAGTACCTCCTAATTATTCATGTAGTGAAATATTGGCAATGTGAAAAACTTCAACTCCAAGATGAGAGGAGCCATCATCATGCTGATTATTTATATATATAATAACAAAGTAGAATTGTCTTATTGAACCATTCTTTTTAAATTTTAGTAGATTTTTAATGGCTTTCTTATTGATTCACAAAATTCAAAAGTACTCTTTTTCATTTATCCTCCTCCCAATAAGTTACTGTTACGAGAAGGACTTTATAACTATGTAATTATTAAAAAAAACATATAAAAAGTAAAATTCATAAAAATGTACAGTTTTTATGCCTGTTGAGTGTGCAGCTGGCCAATTTATACTATTTTAAAATTCAAAAATCAATACGATTTTTTTTTCTAATTTAATAAGTTCTAAACAATGTATCAGACTTTATGGTTGATTTGTTAGTATTGAGTTTTTTTTTTAAATTTTGTAATAAATATTATTGGAGTCTTGTTTTGGACTTCTAGAACAGAGGTCTGCAACCTGAAGCCTCCAGAGTCACTCTTTTACCCATCAAACTGTGGCTCTCAGGTTAAAGAAAAACAACAATGTTTTTCAATTAAAATGTTCTTTTTAATTTCAAAGTGCATGAAGTGAAACTGAAAAGTCTGATTAAAAAAGAACAAAAAACGTTTTGGTATGCTAAAAAACAATAGTTCATTTGTATTTATCATAAAATTATTTAGATGCAAGTTGTTGAATTTTCTTTTTCTTCAAATGTGAAATAAAAGTGTCTCCTAAGGGGTTGAGTTATTGAGGAATTGAACCAGAAGCAGGCCTCTGTTCTAGAATATTGTAATAAAATACTGCTCTTATTTCAGTACTTTACCCACTTCATTTATTATTAAAGATATATATTTATATATATAGGAGATATTTCAATTGAGAAAGAGTTGAGATCTGCTCTGCAAAGAGGGCAAAGAGTTGAAACCTTTTCAATTAAAAATACATAAACCAGTGCGATGTTTGGGTTTATTTGTTTTGTTTTGTTTTTGTCCCCTACTACTTGGATGGAATCCACCTGGATGAATGAGAATCCACATAGACAATGTCACAGCCCATGGTGCAGTCTATTTTGTGCTGTCTCCAACCAAAAATGATTCCATCTTTTGTCACCTCTGGGAAAAATCAGACAAGTAACCAACAAACAAACAAAACAATCATTGCAGCTTTACCAGAAGACTTATATAAACTAAACATGCTACACACTTCCTGTAGCAGACTATTTTTTAAACGTGAATACAATACTTTCAAACCAAACAAACTTGCTATTTAGCCTAGAGAAAATGCCTGAACCTATTTTCCAACTATGATTCCGATTTGGTTAAAAGGTAGGTTTAGAGGATAGAAGAATGGAGGGATGGATGGATGGATGGTTATATTTGAAGGTCTGGCTGGAAGAGTTGCTAGAGCGACACAGTAATGAACAGATGCCCAGCTGCCCCACCCTCACTAACCTCACTGTGGTTTTCTTTTGAAGGCTTTAGTGGATCTGCTCAGAGCTCAAAGAAATCTGTGTTTGTATAAGCAAATATCAGGTGTGAACGTGAACAGAGCATCCCAATAGAAATGTACCTATTATAAAAAATTAAAAAAAAAATGTAAAATTTTAAAAGCCTCCAGGCCTTCCTACAACACTTCTTTACCATTTAAAATGGTTATTCAGATATTTCCTTGTAAATTTGCTGTCTTTTTACTTCTCAGAGGTCTAAAATTGAAACATGAACATTTTTGTGATTCTTTTTTGAATGTCTGTTGGAGTTCAACATTTAAAAAGCAATTACATGTGGTTTACATTCCCAACAGCGGAGTTTCAATCCCCTTTCTGTAGAACCTTTCATATTCAATGCCCTTGATGTTACAGGATCAAAAATACAGTAGCGTCCGGGTGTGAATACAATCTTGGTTTAGTTTTCTTTTGCTTAAACCAAAGGTGGGCAAACTATGACCCCGGGGCTACGTGCCAACTTAATCTTTCCCACCAAACTGGAAAAACTCTTTTGATAATCCAGACTTTTTCTTTGACAGCTCTTTTCTCAGTTTTTTGAAAGTCTACAGTATCATTCCAGCTGGGCATGAACCGAAATTATTAATTTCTCCATCGTGATCAATTTTCAAGCGGATGGCACTTCCACGAGTTGAAAGGGATGCCATCCATACGTCACTACCAAATCTGAGTCTCTGATTGGTCAACGTTCAACCTGGTTTAGCTTTCCATTAGTGTTCAATGGTTGCACGTTTTGTATGCAGAGCCCGAAAATGGTCGCAAACTTGCGTATTTACTCGTAAGCGCGAGACTTGACATACATTTGTGCTTGATTATTTAGACTTTCATTAGAAGTGGCTGCTTTAAGGTTGTGTGACCATACAGTAGCTTAAGAATTGAGTAAAAAGTTCTTAAAAAAAAAAAAAAAAAGAGTATTCCCATGTGGTAAGAAAATGTACAAATCAAGAATCCTTACTTTAAGAAAAAAATAATTGTCACCATGTTTTCTCAAACTAAGATTATTTTTTCTTGAAACAAGTGTGTTTTTACTCTCTTAAGATTCAGTTTTTGTGCACTGAGTTCATGCACTGATTGAACTATGTCCAAATTCCTTCACCATTCACCATATCGCGCACTATATGGTGTGTTTGCCGTTTATTAGTGCTGTCTGAATCTATAAATTTCCCAGAAGTCTTTGCTGAGAACCAGTGTGAATTGATGCTCACAACAAATATAGTCCAGAATGCATTGTATTTTAACAATTTTTGCAAAAAACTGTTTAAATGTAATTTTTTAATGAAACCACCAATGTTTTCATCCTCATAGCACATTGGAGTCATAAACA
Source organism: Oryzias javanicus (assembly GCA_003999625.1). Classification (NCBI taxonomy): domain Eukaryota; kingdom Metazoa; phylum Chordata; class Actinopteri; order Beloniformes; family Adrianichthyidae; genus Oryzias; species Oryzias javanicus. The sequence goes on from CM012453.1 coordinate 16,204,602, forward strand.
GATGTTGTAAAATGCTCATATTGATGAAATTTTCACGTGACGTCCTACTCGCCATAAAAAAAAAAAAAAAAAAAACGGAAAAAAAAGTACTGAGCGTGGTGTCAGAATTGCTTTTAAAATCCAGGGCACTATAGATGGGATGGGGATTCTGACGTAGCCTGAATCTACTTCAGAAATGACTGAAGAATTTCTAAAAGAATCACAAGAAACTCTGAGTTATTGGAAACAAACTGGAGAAATGAGGGCTGCCTTAAGACTTGTGCACATTACTGCATGTCCACATTCAGCTCTGTGTGCCACCTCTTAATCCCACAATCCAACATTTGGAAATCTGTACTGAAACTGTTGATGTCTGCAAATATGAAGTCTACCACTAAATAATAGCTCTGTAAAATGTAAGTGTGCGGTCTTGGTCACAGTAAAGTAATGATTTAAAACAGAAGGTGAACAGAACATTTGACACTGGTTTTATTCAAATAACTGCTTTGTCATTGGATGAGGATCCAGTCTCTTAAAGAGGTATTATAACTTAATGCCACAGAGAAACATTGATTACAAAATTAAAAAAAAAAAAATTCTTTAGGTTAGTTTTTAGATTTGACACTATAATGATGGAATACGTTTGTCAGCATTAAAAACATCTGTTGGAAAACACATTCAGTGTCTACCCACTGCTGGAAACTTTGACAGTCTGCACCTCTGAGATATGAGAGGATTTCTGGATGATGCGGCTGGTGAGAGTGGTCCCCGCCGTCTGCTGCAGAGCAGATGCAGCGCCGGTACTGCACGCCCCGGTCCGGACGGCGCTCCTCGATGCAGGTCTGGCTTCTGAGCTGGAGGCACCTGGCATCGGAGCGCCGCTCTGCCCCTGAGCCAAGCTGGTAAGAGCCACGGCGGCACGGATCTCCTTCCAGCCTTGGCAGTCCCGTCTTGGTTTGCCTCGGTCCTGCTGGTGTATCCTGTCACGTGATTACAATGATTTGTAGAGATTCACCTCCAGAAGAAGTTGACATCAGAGGCAGGAGTGGGGGATTTTTTTATGAGCTAACTTAGTGAAAGAAGAGTAGCACTTGCCTGTCACGTTTAGTCAAAGTCCAATCCATTGCATCTGCAGAAGCAAAGAAAAATATTAAAGGTTCAGCAAAGAGATTCATTTTATTCATATATAGCAATAAAGTACATGTTTTATTAAACATTTTTCTGACTTGTGTGTCTTTATTGAGTTTATCTTAGTGTGAGTTTTGTTTTATGAAAAAATATTCACATTAAAAAATTAATTGACTTGTGAATAAATGCAAAACAATGCTTTTTATAATTTTTTTTTCTGGAAATGAGGGGCCAGTGTTCTCTCAGAGCTGAATAAAATCTCTGTTTTTGGAGCAAAGACAGTAGTAAAAATAAAAATTGAAAAAAGTTTGTAGAGTATTCTTCAGCAAATCTTCGGGTTTGTGGTCTGTGCGCACAAATGTACTATTTGTAGAACAAGTTTTCCATTTCATCTTTGGAACATAACTGTTTTTTTTTCATCTGACAGACAGACGTTGGTCAAAACCGACTTTTCTTCTGAAAGCAATGAGGAGAGAATGAAGGGCCCAGCGCAGCCTTTCAGTGGAAACAGCCCGAAACATTCCCATCTCCGCTTTCTGTAAGAGAAACAGGAGCCAAAAGCAACTTCTTGTTGATGGTAAATCATCCTTCAGCTTAGTGCTTTTCTTTGCTACTGAATATTCCTCAGCATTTTACTCCTAAACCTTTCCAAGAAAGTCGTTTTGATGTATTTATTACATAGAAAAAAGCATGACTTCACCTCTGTTTGGTTTCAGATTTGCAGAGGGGATCAGTGTAAGCAACATTTTATCTAGTGGTAATGAATCTGCTCCGTGTTTCATTTTAGAGCTGAAATAAATCAGTTTTAAGTGGAGGGGTTGCATTTTTTTGCTTTTCCAAACCAGTTCTACAGTTTCTTAGGAAGCTGGTTTGTTCTTTCTGCTATTGGTGAGATGAAAAAGCAAAAATGTCTACTACTAGAACTCAGTTCTAGAGGCTCTAAGAGCTCTTCATCCTTTTGCAAACTATGCAAATGTTTTAAACATGATAAACAGGAAATTCTATAAATACATTCCTGCCAAAAACCCTAACTTTCTGTTTGACTGGTGCCTTCAAAGCGGCATCTATTATGAGTAAATTAATAGAATGTCTGGGATTCTTTTAGTTTGATCTAAAGCAAAACCATAATTTTTTTGCAATTTTTTTTAAAAAGAAAAAAAAATCTTTTTTTTTTGTGAATCTACAAATGCATAAAAAAACCATTTAAATGTGTAGATATTGTGCATAAAGGAATGTTGAAAATGTTGCCTTTAAGATACTTCTGCCCTTAACAGTGCAGTACTTTTTTTTAAAGAAGAGAGGAACGTTAATTTAAGAGATATATTTATGTTTGAATCATGCAGAGTAAGAACAAATGTAACATGGAGATGACCCTCTGTTTCTGGATTTAAACTCCGATATTCTTTGGATAAAGATCTTTAAGATCCACTCCAATGAAAATTGTGCTTTCAGTGGTTTTTTTAATTTTCTTGCAGCATTTTTCTTGTGACAGAGAACTCATATACAATCATTTCAGATTAAAACTGAGTTTCTAACTATTTTGTTATTTATATCATGATGGATCAGAAACAGAAAAAACCTACAGTTTGAAAAAGCATGGGTTTGATATATAGCAACTGTGATGGGTAGGCTAAAGTCTCCCTACTCCAATTCAAAATTCTTCACTTGCACACAAATAGATTCATTAAAACTAGATTCATTTTTTTCATCATCTGAGCAGCCATCTGGCTCAAAACCGTATGGCTGGACAGCCCTGATATTGCTCACTGCTTTGTTTACTACGTTAATGTTAAGTTGGGGTTGTGACTGGCTGTAAGCTAGAGAGAGAGAGTGTACTAAGGAATGCTGCGATATAAGCATAGGGTTACTTCCACGTCAACAGTCATCAAAGAGGCAAATTTCTAATGAGTTGCTGATACTCCAGAAAATATTAGTTAAGATACGACACTGTGTAAATTGTATTTTTTTAATCTTTGGATTGACTTCAAATAATATATTATTTTACAGTTATTTTTGATGAATGTTGTTTATCTTTTAAAATTAGTTAAAATCTTAATTTTGAAACATAAAACTCACAAAAAAATATTTTAATCTAACAAGACAACCACAGTTTTTGAAATCTTCAAATTCTGTACCAAACATGAACACTGTGAGCTGTTTTTTAATGAAACATCCCAACTAAATTTGGGTAAAAGTCCCACAAAGCTGACATAACATCATCTCTCCAACATTTTTACATTTCCAATAGGGAATTTACAAGTATTACTTACAGCCCTCAGTTGTTTAATACCCGCTAACCCCAAGCTTTGGCCCAAATTATCTTAAAAGAAAAAAATAATTAATATCACACATTTTTAACAGAACAGCTTAATTAATACAATGTTTTATGCATTTTTTTAAAAAGCAGATGCCACTGTTGCTTAAATTTCATGCAAACTAAAAAAAACCCCAGCCAACTTCACACAGTAGTGTTTCAGGAAGTGGGCAGCTTTGTGAAAGTGTCCCTTAAAGTCCCACTTCAAGCATTTTAAGATTATTTATAAACGTCCTCCATCATGAAAAAAAATGCAACAAAAACCTGCTAAATGCACAAAAATACAAAATTTTCATTGGAGTAGGCCGGTAAATAGTCATAGTATTTTTACATGTTTTCTTTTCTTATGGATGGGGAAAGGCATTTCATTTTTGACTTTTTTTCTTTAAATACCTCCGGAATGGTGACTGTCTTTTGTCAGGACTTAGGTTAACACTTGCAAATATCACATCTACACTTTTTTTGCTTTTATAGTTCCAGTCATTTCAATTTATCATTTTGTGTCCAACCTGTCAAGGATTGGTTCATAGGTGACTTTTACCATACTTTTGACTCATGGCACAAAAACTTGACATAAAAATTAAGCACATTCACATATAAATAATTTGTCCCCAGTGGTCTTAAAATCTGAAATTTTGTATCTTTTTCAGGACATAGCTTCTGGAGAGTGGCAGAATTTTATTAAAAATTCACTTTCTGTGTTCGGTGCAGAGTAACCCCGCCTCCTTCCTGTCTCTGTTGTTGAGAGCTCAAAGCAGGGAGCTTGTGGCCTGCTCAGTTTATTTTTTACGTAATAAATAAGCAGTTTTACAAATGGCATTTTTTTCTGCTCCTTGTTTACAATGATTTGAATAAATAAATTCTCATAAATGTAATTTTGAGCTTCATTTTCTTAATATAGGTCTTTCATAGTGAGAAAAGAATTCCACAATAACATGTTGAAAAAGCAAAATTTTTATCAGAGGGTCTTTAAGAGAAAACTTTTGATATGAAATTAAAAAAAAATCTTTCATCTCAATTCAGCGTCAGTCAAAAAATCCTAAGTGTAACTAATTGAGTTAAATTTGGATAGATTGGAGACAAAAATATTAATCTCAGAGTTTGTAAAACAAAGTGTTGCATTAAATATTTCACCAAGAATTTGACATATGTGAAATGCCATTGCAGTTTAATTTCAGATAAAATGTGCCTCTAATTTGCATAATTGTATCCATCTGACCAACATCCATGTTCTTTGTTTTCCGTACCGGGATTTAGGTGGAACATCTCTTTGCAGATATTTTTTTCTAAGCACAATTAAATGTTCTATCAAAGTCCCAAATTAAAACTAATCCTTCCTTATTCTAGATGATGTTTGAAACAGATTTTGACAGAATTCAAGCCATATAAGTGAGAAAGGAATGTTATATTGAAAAAAAGTGGGATTACAAAATGTAATTTTGTCTTGAAAAGAAAAAAATGGGATTTAAAAAAGAAAGCAATTTTGTTTTGAAAAAAAGGAATTAGAAAAGAAATAATTTTATTTTGAGAAATATGTATTTTTTTTCAAAAGGAAAAAATCAAATTAAAAAGAAAGTAATTTTATTTTGAAAAAAAGGAATTAGAAAAGAAATAATTTTATTTTGAGAAATATGTATTTTTTTTTCAAAAGAAAAAAATCCAATTAAAAAGAAAGTAATTTTATTTTGAAAAGAAAAAAATGTAATTAGGAAATAAAACAATTTCATTTTGAAACAGTGGGATTTGATAAAGACAGTAATTATATTTTGAGAAAAAGAGGGATTAGAAAATAAATTTGTTTTAAGCAAAAATGTGATTCAAAAAGAAAGTATTTTTTTTTTAAAAGAAACAATATGTTATTAGAAAAGAAAGCAATGTTATTTTGAAAAAGTGAAATAAAAAAGGAATTATATTTTGAAAAAAAAAAAAACGTCATCAGGAAATAAAGCTATTGCATTTTGAAAAGAAAAACATATGATGTGAAAAAAAAGCATTTGTACTTTGAAAAAAGTGGTATTAGAAAAGAAAGTAATTTTATTTTGAAGAACATGACAACCAACAACATATTTAAGTTTTGTTACAGTTATAACCTGAGTTAATTGTGTTTTCCAAGGGTAGGGATGCAGAGATAGATATTTATTGTCTTTAGTTTAGGGTTTTGCCTGGCGTTTTTAAGAGCGTGACATCGGGTGTTGTGTGAAGTTCCCTGTAATGTGAACATAGACAGTAGGCTTTATTTAGAGATCTGGACTGATTATCCCCACTCCTCTCGTCCCAAAAAGAAAGTACCCATTGGTCCCAGAAAGCTAAAGTCCCATAGACTTCTATTGAGAAAAAAACAGCTATTACTTAATCATTCTATTTGTCAGAATAACCATTCTTGCTCTGGTGTTTCTTTTTAACATGTCCTTATGAAACTCAATATATTTTTCATGGTATGATTTCTTTATCACAAGTTGTTCAAGTCATAAACTGACCAATCAGATACCTCAGTAAAAGCATGTGGCGCCTGCTGGCCCCCACCTCCAACATTTGAAATGTTTGATTGACAGACTCTTCTAAGCCTGATTTCGAGAGTGGTTGCCTTGGACCAATCACTGTTTACTAACATTGTCTGGTTCCAACATGGCGACGTCCGTATCGCAGAAAGTGGCGACTGAACATGCATAATTTCATTGGAACAAGAAATAAAGCATTTTCTATGGGTGACATCACACCTCGCTTTGTCCAGTGATAATAATATACTGTCTATAAATGTGAAGCATAAAGTTTATTAAAGTTTATGTGTGTAAACTGTCAAGTTTGTGGAGAACACTAAAGATTAGAGGGAATTAGATTTAAACTAATCAAACCTGTCTTGTTTAGTTCAGATCTAAAGTCATCCTGAAGTGTTAAAGGGCTTTCAGAAAGATTTTCCCCTTTGGGGATGATTCAGAAATGACATTGATTTTTAGTGGGAAAAGGAGGGAGAAGACATAGTACAGATGCATCAGTAAAAGAATGGGCCAAATGAATAATAATGGAGTTGCTGTCTCCTGTCTGAAATGAGCGGAGGCTCTGACACAGCACTTGCACAAGACATTTCTATCACTCCACAGACTGCTGCATTTCTGCTCCTGGCTGGGGTTTCCATTTCTCACCCTGGGAGGAATAAAGTCTCAGACATTCTGTAATTGTCCTTGAGAGCGGGCTGGACATTTCCACCATGGCTTAAAGCTGAAGCGGAACAAATGGCACACTCTAGTGTATGGAAATTACACTTGCGGTGTTTGATGGCAGCCAGCAGGAGCTCCATCCAATTTCAAAATAAGGAATTTTAGCATCTGCACGAGTCTTTACTGGCGATGTTTGCAGAGACGTTGGCCCGAGCATGTGAGGCCTGTCACCGTGCTGTGCTCCTTATTAGTCTGAAAAGACACAAAGGTGTCAAGCTCGACCAATTTTGGTGCAATTTCATCTCGCAGAGCTCTTGAACTTTTGGTGGAATGCCAGTGATTTATTACTGTTAAGGTGCTCTGAGGAGCCAAGTGGAAGTTTCTGTTCATTCTGTTCTTTTACTGTACACTGCAGTGTTTTAAAAAGGAACTGAAGGGAAACAAGGCAGTTAAAACGTCAATTTACCTCACATTCAGCATTAATCTCTAATTAACGAGAATGATGCTTTAATTCTCGTAACTTCTCTTTATTTTACTAGGAGTATGGGATGATTGTAATTCCCTATTTAGGCTTCTTGACTTTCGCTGGAAAATTTACTTTATAGTTTTTAGCATTGTGTCTCTCACCCATGTGGTAGACAAAGTTGGCCTCTGTTTCGGAGGAGGAAGCTGGAGAGATGACATCTTGATCACAGTCATAGGACTCAGAGTGGCTCCGGATTTTCCGGGCTGAAGAGATGCCCTCCGCCTTCGCCGCTATCATGTGCCGCAGGCTGTCGTTCAGGTAGCGATTCAACAAGCTGCTCTTGTACTTGGACGGCGGAGACATGCTGTCGTCAATGTTGGAGCAGTCGCCGATGGCAAGAACGTTGCTTTTGTGGGAAGGCTTCCTGCTGAAGTTTGACTGGCTGATAGGAGTCTGCAGGGCACAGTCCTCGTCTGCAGAGGAGAGAAATACAACCGAGAGTCTGGTTTTTCTTTTAGAAACTGTCATAACAAAGATGGTTTATGAGGGTAGTGGAAAATATCACTGCATCTTTGGACTTCTCTTGACAATTCTAGCTAAAAAAAAGACGCCTTTACCATCTGTGTGGGTGTCGTCGCTGCACACGCTCAGCCTCTCGGCGTTGCCCTGGATGTATTTGTTGTACAGCTTGATCCTTAGGGCCCAGCTAAGGTCAGGCTGCCTCACAGTGTTCTTCAGCCGTCGCCTGGCATTCGCAAACCAGTTGGAAACCTGCACGCATGTCCCCTAGTTTAGCAGAAGAGCTGGCTCACGAAAAATTTAAAGCTTGCCCAGTGATCTTGTCTTACCTGTACCAAAGTCATATGAGAACCCAAAGCCAATAGGACTTTCTCGGTCTTCGTCGGGTAGGGGTTGTCCCTGTGCTTGTAAAGCCAATGTTTCAGGGGACGGGCCATGTTCTGGAGCACCTGTCTTTTGTGCCGAACTTTGACACCACTCAGGCTAGACCTGATGTAACAAAAGACAAATATAAATATATTTTTTTCTTATAGCACCTGTTGATGCTCTCCAGCTTCATTAGTGACCTTGCCGACAAGCACATAAAACCTCATACCCAAATCTTCTGTACTTCAGAGCAGAGCTGTTCACGCTGTCTTCCTGGCATTGCAGCAGATCCGCGCTCTCCCCGTCTGCTAAAGTCATCTGAGGTAGGTCTGCACACGTCTGCCTGCTCCTCTCGCCATCATCCAAACAGAGCGGAGCGTCAGACTTCATTGCTGCAACTTTCTCCATTTTTTTTTTCTTTTTAGAATACCCTCGATGGACAGGTGCATCAGTGGACTCCCAGATCAATGAAGAAATGGTAAAATCCCATGCTTGAAAGGTGTGATGTTAAAGAGCTGAAAGCCTCCCTCGTCTTTGGTTGCAGCTGATGACAGACTTCTGCAGAAGAATTTGGTTTGAAAAGTCAGATGATGCTGTCTGGTTAAGCTGGGCTTATCGAGGACAGTTCAAATAACCTGCTGTGCCGCAGCTCATTGGCCGTCCCGCTGTCCAATCCCTCCTTAGGAAGCCTCTGCAAGGAAACCTTCAAGAGCAGCAGCCCTCCCAGTAAATGAAAATTATTGCACTTACAAGTAAACCTGGTTATTAGATTTACTAGTAGGAGTTTATAGAAGGAGACTCGCTGCTCTGAAGCAGTTTGGTTTGCCTTCATATTTTTTAAGGTGAGGTGGACGGTTCTTGTGGATTTTGAGGAATGACTAAAAATAAAGTCTGCAAGTAATTATCTTTGTTTGAAATCAGAGGGCTCTGGAGAACTTTGCTGCCTGTTAGAGACAGGCAGCAAAACCATTAGTGAAATGTGATTCTTAAAGAGACACAAACGATAGGAAAACGGATTTTTGTTGCTGCATGTTTAAAAATCTTACATTTTTGAACCTGTGTGTGCATTCAAAGTTTCCAACGCTACATCTTTTTAAATAATGAACTGAATAAAATATCATATATTTCGTGTAGAAATGAAACAGTTAAATAAAGGTGAACAAATGATCTTTACAAAGCTAAAAGTCTAATTCATTTTTATTTTGCTGCAATTTCAACGATTTAAATCAACTAAAATCCACTTGCACTTGTCCATTTTATTAAAACAGTTTACTTTTTTTGTCCATTTTATTAAAACAGTATACTTTTTTTTTAGGTGAATGTTTCAGCAGCGTTTGAAAATAGTTTCAATGGTTTCAAAGTTGAAAAACACCTGGACCAGAAGCATCCCCACAAGGTGCAGTAAATTCCTGACTTACATTCCACAGCAGCAGTTGGAGAATACTACATGCTATCACACACCATTTAGCCCTGTCCCTCTGTGATATGTTCACCAGCTAGACTGTTGATATTAGCTCGGAACATACTTACATTTGGCAGCCAAGAGACTTGTAAAAAACGCAGTCAGGAAAATATATTTTGTTTTGTTTGGAGTATTTGGCCCTCGTTTAACCGTGTTTAGTGCATGTTTTGCAGGTTCACAAACTCTGGGTTCAGCTGAAAGGCAAATTGTCTAGCACTCACTGGGAAAACTCTCATGTCTCTTCTTCTCTATTGTTACTTATGACCTATTTAGTAGGCTTGCCAATGGTTTTAATACTGCTACATGCTGCAGCACTAGGCACTTTTTTTGCAAATGTTTTGGTCTTACACCATTTTTGCTGCATCCAAGCTGTTGTAATGAATGCTGTTATTTAGGAAGGAAAAAAATGTAGCAATACAACACAGCTTCCAAAGCCATGTTTTCGACAAGTATTCCAGTTTAGGTAAGTCCGTTTTGACATAAAGTTTTTGCCTTTTCTGTATTCAACTATACACATGTGTTTTACCACGGGGCTGCATGGTGGTGTAGTGGTTAGCACTGTTGCTTCGCAGCAAGAAGGCCCTGGGTCAAATCACTGTTGGATACTTTCTGTTTGGAGTTTGCATGTTCTCCCCATGCATGCATGGATTTTTTTTTTTTTTTTCCTGAGCAATCTAGCGTCCTCCCACAGTCCAGAAACATGCTTCATAGGTTGATTGATGACTCTAAAATGTCCCTTAGGAGTGAGTGTGTGTAGTCCTGAAATGGACAGGAACACTATCTAGGGTGTACCCCACCTTTGCCCTAACAATTCTGGGAAATATTCCAGCAACCCCGACCTTGCAAAGGACAAAGTATGATTTGAGGATGGATCCATTTTGGTCTTCAACTGAGGGACAATTTTTCACATTAGCAACTTGTATGATGACAGTAGTTAAGAATGAGAAATAGTGCAAAAGTGCTGTAATAGTGACTTAAACATAAATAAATCTCATCCATGGTTTTAGTTACTAAATTTTTCTTTTGTTATGCCCACTTTATATTTCCTGACCATTGCCTCAATCGTATTGTGTCCCTATTATCGCAATCTTGTGGTCCAATTCATACTAGGGTCATCCAGTTTTGTTATACCTTAGAAGCCTGATGACTCAATTGTCTCTAGCATTTCATTTTAGAGAGTCTGTCCTTTTTATTGTTATAAAGCTTGTTTTTTAAACAAAGTTTTTCTTAAGATGCTTACGTTTGTGATTAATTCTCTGTGAAGACAAGAGAAGGTACATCAGGATTTTTTTTTTTTTAAAAAAGCCTCAACATACCAGATAATTATACTTTTAAGAATAAGTTAAACTTTATACGATTTGTCACCTGCTGTATGTCTCAATAAAATCTACTGAATTTATGTTTGCATTAGAAAGTATTTAGAATACAGTACTAGCAGCCTTTGTTTTTTAAATCCTGGAATCTGGAAAAAGCTATTTTCCTGGATCAACTTTGCTCCATTATTATGATTATATGGGTGTGATTGTACTATGGGTGTAAAATTCCACTCGCTGATGATGTCATCAGCTTGTATCACATTTTGTAGCATCTAAGCAATTCTCTTCGGCCCGCCTTGCGATCAATATGACCCGAGCGATTACAAATCACTATTAAGTATAAACCAGGCGTTACCTATTTACTTCAAGTGTACGAGTTGTACCTTTAAAGATTTTGTGAAGTACTTTCACTTTATGAAGCCTTGTACTTATATCATTCAATATGTTTCATTTTTTCTGATGTATATATTTCGTTCTCTTCTCTGTTTAAACTTGTACAGAAATCCTATTCCTCTCTTATCCAAACAGTGACTCAGAGTTTAGCTCAAGAATTCCAATGTGTCTTAATGTGCGTTGTTGCACAAATGGCAAATAAAAAATCTTAAACCTTGAAGTAAATTGACTGTTTTGGAACTAGAAAGCTAGCTTCCACAAACTAGCAAAGTTCACATCAGAGTGTAATCAATGTATGTTTTTCTTGACTGAATTTTCTATGAGCATCCTAAAAAAAAATGGTACAGATTAACCCATCCATTTTCTCAACCTGCTATATCTCTTTTGGGGTCATGGGGCTTCAAGACCCTAACCTGACTACTGTTGGGCAAAGGCTTGGTAGACCCTGGACAGGTCACCAGCCTGCCTGTCACACTCACAGTCACACCCAGGGACAAGTTAGAGTAATCAGTTAACCTATGAAAGATGTTTTCAGACTGTGAGAGGAAGTTGGAGAAAACCCACACATGCACGGGAAGAACATGCAATCTCCACACCGAAAGATTCCTGCAGGGATTTAAAGCAGGGCCTTCTTGCTGTGAGTGCTAACCACTGTGGCGGAATCGATTAACCCGAGTCATGTTTGTTTTTTCTAGCTTGTTTGAGAAAAAAATTAAACACACCAAAACCAACTGACATCATATTTTTGTGTCATGTTTGCAGTGGAAGCTACAGTGAACATGGGTTTTCTTTGGATCTTTCCAGTGTCTTTAATGGCATTGTTATGATCTCAGAGGAGTGCCTGCAGACCCTCATTGCTGTCATGAAATTATGCACACTGACACGCTGTGCAAAGGTTGGGTTTTGGTTTGGCAGTGTGTGTTTGTGTGTTGTGGCGACCAAAGAGCATGCAATCATACCAGCGGCTTGATCTAAACTCATTTGAGTCACCGCCGTCTTTGCATGCCCAGTCGTGTCTGACATTTTTAATAATCTTGCCATATAACTGCAGTTTCGCCCTTCCATGTCCACTGCGCACGGAGCCCCACAGCACAGTCGGCTTTTATGAGTGGTCATAACTTTTAGCTGAATGACTGTGAAGGCCTCAGTCCCTTGAAAGCCATTTTCATTTCCCCACATCATTCAGGGCTCCTCTTCCTCCCAAACATGACATGACAGACGCATTAACGCTCCTTCACACCCAATTGAGCATCCAAAAAAGAGGAAGGGATCAGCATGATTTGTCCAGGAATGCAGCCATTAAGAAGATTTAGGGGAAGATCTGTGTGGGGCATTCAAACATGGGGACCAGAGTCTCACTGATGCTGAGTTGGAATTGCTTCATAAGAGCTATGTGGATCTACAAATCTTAGTACATCTGCCATGTTTTCTACAACTTTTCAAGTGTTCTAAAGTGTTTATTACTTTCTATATTATGTTTGATTCATACTGGCGTTAATGACGATAAGCTTTAATTTTAATATTTATCTTGGAATGGATTCCAGTTAAATAGAGATGCAGAGCTAGATCAATTTAAACAATTTATGAACAGTTAAATATAGATTCTGTAAGATGTAGTGAAAAGAAAAGCAAATAAAGAAATACATTTTAAATCTTTGTCTATAAACAGGTTTTAGGGAAAGTTTGCTCTGTTTCTTAAACCTCCACTCCAATTAGTTTCTGTTATAGGTGTTTTGAAAGTGTTCTTGGGGTATTTTTCTCTTGATGGAGGGCATTTATAAAATAATTACAAATGTAAACAGTGTTACTGAGTATTTCTTTTTTTTAAACAGGATGAATCAGGAGAAGATGCTAAAAATGTAATTTGGAAAATTTATTTTTTGTGATGCACCAACTAAGATGGGCGGGAAAAAGTCTCACTTCTCCGCTTCAATCTGATGCATCCACTTGCAGACGGCTAGATGTCAGGAAGTGTTGGTGGTGGACCCAAGATGTAGGAGACCAGGCTTGGTGACAGGAACTCAAAACGTTTAACCTTTGTGCTCTCTTATGGGGTCCAGATAACACCACCCTTATATTGATGTGTGATCCCTCCCATGACAAAAGTGGACAAAGACTGACAGGATTTTATGTTTGCTATTCCTATCTACAAGAGTGGAGACAAATAGTGGTTTACAAACTGCAGAGCTATTTCTCTCCTTCCACAATGCAAAAAAATTCTAGAAAAGATATTCAATGACAAATTAGCTAAATTAATTGATAAATATAACATAATAAATGAAAGCCGATATGGTTTCATAGAAAACAGATCAACCTCAATGGCTATTATTGATGCTGTAGTGGAGCATAGGTGACAAACTCTGGCCCGCGCGCCAAATTTGGACCGCAGTGTGACGAGACACCATCACCTCCTTATGTTAAGCTAGGAAAAACCCTGGTAGTACCATTAGCAACTCCATTTTGCATTCCTGCCTTGCCTGTTCAATATTCATTGTCAAATCAAAAATTTTTTGGTACCATATTGAAAAGTTAATTTGTTCAACCTTGGCCCGCGGCTTTGTTTACTTGAAAATTTTGCCCATTGTTTATTTGAGTTTGACACCCCCTAAGGGAAATCACAAATTCTCTGGATGAAAGGAAATATGCAGCTGAAATCTTCACCAACTTAAAAAAAGCATTTGAGACTATCAACCATGACATCCTACTGACCAACCTGGAAGAGTACGGTATCAGAGGAGTAGCACTAAGCTATCGAACAGGAAGAAAACAATTTGTCAAAATTAATCAATTTACATCAGAGGCCAAAGGGATAAGTTGTGGTGTCCTACAAGGATCAATTCTGGGCCCGCTGCTGTTTAATATTTATGTCACTCATATATTCAATGTTTCAAAACTTTTAAAACTCATTTTATTTGCTGATGACACACATACATTCTTTTCCACAGACAACAAAAGGGAACTTATCAATATGTTGAACACAGAGTTAATCAAAATGAAATCATGGATAGATTACAACAAACTATCTTTGAATCTAGACAAAACCAAAGTGATGTTTTTTGGTAATCACAAAGCCAACACAGAGCTCTCAATTAAAGTTAATAATGACTTAATCGAAAGAGTTACATAAATCAAATTCTTGGGGATTGTTATTGATAACAAACTGAGTTGGAAGCCGCACATTAGACACATACAAACTAAAGTATCAAAAAGTATTACAATCATAAATAAATTAAAATATGTTTTAGAATGCAAATGTATATATCCATTTTACTGCTCCTTAATATTACCATATTTCACCTATTGTATAGAAATTTGGGGTAATAATTATAAGAGGTCCTATCCTATCTTTTTGCTTCAGAAACGAGCCATCAGAATTATACAGAAAGCCGGTTATCTTGATCACACAAACAATTTATTTTATGAATCCAGAATTTTAAAACTGTACGACCTTGTTGATTTTTACACTGCGCAATGTCTATACAGAGCTCGTGGGAAAACACCATGCAATATCCAAAAATAGTTTGTAGAAAATGAAGGAGGATACAAACTGAGAGGATGTAGGAACTTCAAGGTTAGATTGATAAGAACCACAAAGAAAAGTTTCTGTGTCACTAAACTATGAATAAATAATCACAAAAAATGAATGAACCAAATGTGACATAAATGTGTTTTGTTTTTGTTTGTTTTCTATTTTCTAATCATTGCATCTCATTAGTTCTGTAATGAGTTTGAAATAATTGTGGGTTTTGTCCTGTGTTTTTCAATCTATGCTTGAAATAAATCAATCAATCATGGACACCAGTGAGGATAAAAAAAAATCATTGAAAAAAAAGAGTTCAGCATGCTGTCTCCTGGGGTCCAGATCACCCCACTTTTAATGTAAACATGCCTAAGATAGCACAAAGGTTACTAAACAAACTGAACCATGAAAAAACCTAAGGAGTAACAAAAAATGGTGAATGAACAGAACAGAACAGATGACCTGAAAAATATGAACTGAAAACCTAAAACGTAAATAGCCTGAGAGCAATTAATTGAAATGAACACAGCTGTGAATAATGATTAACCTGGAACTGGTGTGACTGACAGGAAAACTCAGAACGTGACCAAAAAACAAACCAAACAAAGGCACAGAACCCATATTTTGGATCCAAAATCCTAGATTAATTTTCCTCGTCATAGCTGGCATCTGCCTCAAAAATGTATGACTGGATAGCTCTGATATTACGTGCCAATTTTGTTGCACTGCCAGCATTAGCCGTGGGTTGTAAGTGGTTGTAAGCTAGCAGGGGGGAGGGTAAACAAGGGATGATGGAATTTCAGCAAAGAATTACTTCTGTGCTAACAGTTCTGCCAACAACTCAGAGACAAATTTCTAATGAACTCCCACCACTCTGCACTATGTTCTAGAAAATTACACAATGACTTTTCTTTTAATAAGGCCTAAAAACAGCACAATCATGATTAAAAGCCCACTGGGAATGCTTTTACAGCAGATCAAAACCAACACCTTGTCACTCCCTCCACCTCACTTTTTGACACTTTAGGTGTCCCCAACTCATCGTCAGCTAGTCTAGTACGCCTGGTACCGCATCAGCTACCATTTCCGTTACCGAGTAAGGGTTAGGGTACTGGTACTGGACATGTCCCGAGAACCAGTCCACGTCTGGTACCGCATCCGGTACTGCTTTCCAAGGGTTGCAGACCAAAAGTCAAAAAGTGACGCGGAGGGGTCCTTAACCAAACGTCAATATGTGACGACATGGGTATGAGAATGTTGTGATCAAAACATGACTGGAGTAGAACAAAAGATGAATACAGACAAAATCTCAGCTCAAAAGAGGCCAGTCAGATGACCGCAGCTCCTTTGAGTTTTTTTCAGAGTCGGTCGACTCCACTCCTTAGGAACCCAGTGGATCCCGGGCTCTGCCACCTTCTCGAGATCTTCTTTCAGCTCTTTAAACGCTGTGGCGACATCTCCATTGACAATTATCTTGTCAAACAAGTGACCATACTGGATCTCCATGGTTTCAGCCAAGTCGATCATGTCTTGGAAGTTCTCCTCCTATGAAACCAGAAATGATGTGCTCTAATAACTGCATTGATTTCTTAGACATCAAACCATATCCAAGTAAACTTACTATCCAGTACTTCCAGACATGCTGTTGTGTTAATGCTAACTGAAGCTCACCCATATGGTGATCTAACAACCCTTGAAGAGTTTACAATAATCTTCAAACACTGTACATGATAAGAAGCAGAGCCAGATGAGCCAATGAACTACACTGACCAAGACAAGACTGATAATTACAGGAACATCCTATTACCAGCTGTGGTAGAAGTCACAACACTTCTCTGACAGGTGGAAAAAATCTTCAATTGCCACTGTTTCTTTTTATATAGAAAAATTCTTATTTGTCCTGATGTTTCTGTATTAAAATTAACATTTTTGTGACTTTGGTCAGGTTTTTTGAATGGGCTAGGCTGCTTGGCATTTGGAAAACCACTACAACCTTGCTGTCGCACAGCTGTTTGACCTTACGGGTTTATAAGGCCCACACGAGCAGCTGGGGTCAAACAGTGACGCCAGATGGGAATTGGGGAACAGAATTTCCATCTTTGTGTCTTAGTGAAAACATGTGTTCACTTAAACATGTGATGTTGTCTGTTTAGACAAGGTCACAAACCCAACAGGCTAATGAAAAATTCAAACAGATTTTTTTTTCATTCAAACTAGATTAAAAAACACAATATAAAACCATCCACTTGGGCAAAATGTCATTAAATAACAACAAGCTGTGTTATACCTCCTAAATGTCTCCTAACTGCAAATGATTTGGTTAGGCATGTGTAGTGTAATGGGATCGTTTTTTTTTGCAAGGGTTATGTGCAAAAGAGTGCGTCCTCACTCAATAAATTCTATTTGCTCTGTTCTTTATCTAGTTTTTCTTTGTATCAGTAATAAAATATGAAAAAAAATCTGATATTTTACTTGGTCTTATTCCCTAAAACCAGAGGTTTGTAGTTTGCGTATGAAAGAGAGGACCAGATGACCCAAATTAAATATAGACACAGCAATGCATATTCCCTAACATTTTAGCTGCAGCAGTAAAACTATCACAGGCATATTTATTAAATAAAATCACTGTCCTCTGCATGCTTAATTTAGCCAGTAAATTTACAAATATAAAGCTAGCTACCTATTATTATTTTACCAATAATGGGTAAATCTATGAATGTTTTGTGTCAGATTTTATTAGATTATGAAAAAAAGGTTTGAAGAAAATTATGTTTGACAAAAATGAAGAAATTGGAAAAAAGTTCCATCCATAAGTCAGTGAGGTTAAAATCATTTACTATTCTTATGTTTTGGTATTAGTGTGTGGTTTATTGCAGTCAGTGGACAGGGGGTACTATAAATCCTTTTTTTTTTTTTTTGGCAACCCTATCAAGCTTCACTGCAGGTTTCCATAAGTGGTCTACAGAATGTGCCCATTGAAAAGTGCGGTAATTCAGTGGCATTTCAATAAAATGAAGTTTAAATTTAAATGTGACCCTCCAACAAGCGATGTATTTCACTCCAAACCATTCTAGAAAATCACTGTCTTACTGTAAAGGTGTGGACTTGGTTAGGGTCCTCTTTATCACATAGAAACTTGACTCTTCGTCTCGTGAGACGCAGTTCTTCAATGCTTGGAGGCTTCACAAACACCACATATGGCTTGAATTTAGATGTGTCGATGAACTTTATTTTCTAGAGTGAAAATGGGAAAAAAAGAGATTTATGAGGGGATCCTGATAAATACAGCATAATTTAGCTGTTATGTTGGGATGTCCTGGGAGTTAAAAACAGATAATAAGAAATAGAAAATGTGCTTTTAGTAGAGATCTCAGGTAATTGCATGTACTTGAAAAGTGTACCTCCTATGAACAAGATGGCCTGCAAACATTGTAATTATAAAGTTATGTATTGCGGTTGATGTTAACCTGCTTTAGCGAATTACTTCCAATGACTAAATATTGCATGTACTATGATGCGTCATGATATCAGTTTTAGCTATTACAATTATTATGGTGATAATTATAAAGTATGGTGACAGTCCAGAGGGAACATTGTACGCTACAAATGGGTTCAAGAATGCATATCAAATACTCGGTGTGGCGTTAAACAAATAGATTAGTGAACTAAAGAATTCTCACTTACACTGGGGTGGACATCCATGAGGCACATCTTGCCTGTCACCATCACTCTGTGTGCTGAATCTAGACTGGTTCCATAGTAGTGACCTTTATAACTGCCGTATTCTATGAGCCTGAAGACAGATGGAAAAAGTTATTCCTCGTGAAATTTATTAGAAAAGCTAGATCTTTTGAAAAAAAAAAAAAAAAATGAGAATGACGGTTTTCACTGTACCTGTGATTCAGAATATCTTCTTCAAACTTATGAACTGACACAAAATGATAATCCACTCCTTCCCTTTCCTGTCCTTTCTTTTCTCTTGTTGTGTCTGAAAGAGGAGGCAAATACCATTTTTATGTTTCCAGTAAACAATTTACATATCCAAGACGTTAAGCTTACAGGGTACACTGACGCCATAGCGGTCAGGGTCAGAGATGACCAGCCTTCTCCTCAGTTCATTCACGCCAACGCCGCTGGGCCCTTTAAGACAAAGATCAAGCCTGTACTTTCTGTTTGTAGGTGTTACTTCTCAACATCACTTTGTATTGATATTTTTCTCAATGTGAGCCTGACACAAAATCCTGCATCTGTCTTACACATCAAGAGGAGGAGGGCAGGAGAAAGTCAGACAGACAGAGCTTTGATTTCATCCTGATTTCAATATGATGCTTAATCCACCCTCTGTCTGCATTACTCTGTTCACGGCTCAGTGCTCCAGTGCCCTCTGGAAAGTCCATACCATTCTACTCAATTGTGACATCACCAAATCGATCGAGTCTCTGTGACAGTGCGGTGTCGGATGCACACACACAAACATACTCAGTTCTGGGATTTTCTCAGACCCTGCAAACCCGGAGTTGCATCAGACTAATAGATCACAGTCGAAAAGTAAGATTCCTGACATACCTGCCTTTTCCATCACAAGCTTGCATGAGCTTAATACATTACAACATTCAAGTTTATGGACTTGCTACTCTTACAGTGCTGATGAATTCTCCAGCTGCATATAGAACTGGAGAGAAGCCCCATCAGCCTGCCTTGATACCTTTTTGTGGCTTTTTTTTTCTAAATTAAAGAATCTTACAGTACTTAAAGTGACAGGCGATCACTTTTACCAGCTATCCTGGGGCATAAAGGTCTATTGTTTCTTTAAAGATGTGTTTATTACACGAGCAGAAAGGATATATTTCTGACCTGGTCAGACATCATTCAGCTGTTTCTGGATTAAAGATTTGGGTCTTGTTTTTCTGTCTTCGACTTTCATTGCCAATAAATTCTACAATATATTCTTAATGATGAATTTGGGTCTTTAAAAAGTTTTCCCAACAGACTCTAAAACGTAATCCAGAGTCCAGGTAAGCTCCAACTCAATTAAAGAGGTCAGAATCTGAATTGAAGGTATCACAACTTTACTAGTTTGATGATTGAGACACTGTCTGATGACAGATTTAGTTTACACGATCATGTACAAACATCTATGAGCTGTGTCCTCTCTGTCTTTTAATTTCCTTCAGTCACAGATGACCTCCGTTTGAATCTTAATATGACATTAAAAAGACCTTCAACTGTGCTCATTGTAAAGCTCTCCAGAGACACATACAGCTCTGAAATATACAGAGCAGACCTGCAGCATTGGCAGAACAGGGAATATGGGTTGGGCCACTGAGAAACTCAGGGTTACAATTTCTTTGGACTTGGACCACTTGTGAGGCATTTTCATGGCTCTCACGGGAAAAGATTGTTCTTGCACTCAAGATTTAAAGCATAAATCTTCATCAGCGCATTACCTTTTCTTTTGATCTGGTACAGCTTCATTAATACTGTAGTTTACTTTGGTGGAATCAGGTTATATAAAATATTTAGACAAGCAGACATTTAAACAGACATATAAATTGATAAAGAAAGGATCTAAAGATGTAATAAAATACAAAAAATGAGATGTATGAAATAAATAGAGATGGAAAGAATGTTAAGATTTTTACATAGGAATTTTTTTTATTATATAAAATACATTTGAACTAGATTCACTAAAAGGTGCTTTCCAATATCCAACACTTTTCCTTTTTCAAGTCATCACATTTTGATACATGACTAAGGACCCCGACTTGTCATTTTTTGATGTGTTGGGTGTTCCAATTAAATCAACACTCCCCAATCTCTAAGCTGCAAATCAGTTCCGGGATATGACCGCACTGGTACCCTAACGGCAACCCGGTACCGGACATGAATTGGTACTGATACCTGATGTGGATATACAAGTACAAGTACAAAATGACCAAACCCCTGATTAGGACCCCTTTGTGTTAAAAATGGAGATTTTGGGTGTCCCCATCTCTTTGTTTTTTTTACATGTTGACTGTTTCAAATTAAATCAAGGCTCCCTAAACCGATAGCGGGATGTGGACTGCACAGGTACTCTAACCCGGTACCAGACACGGATCAGTACCAGTTGCGGATGCGGTACTGGTTCCGGGCGCGGTACCGGTTCTGGACGCTGTGGTGCTGGACACTGACCAGCCAAGGGTTATGGTCCTTGTAACAGTGGAAACGAGGCTAAACAGAACTTAATTCTGTGACTTATTGATCCCTTTTTTAAACTAATTTAATCCCTGTCGAGGTCATGGGGTTGCTGGAGCCAATTTCAGCTAATTTTTGGTAAATGCGAGCTACACCTTGGACAGGTCGCCAGTCTATCACAGGACCTGAATTGTGCAAACCTCCAGTATTCATTTAAAACAGGGATAGGCGACTCCAGGCCTCGAGAGCCGCATTCCTGTATGTTGTTCTGGGACGTTGAACCAGGTAGTCAGCCATGAGCAGAGCTTGGATATCTGGAAATCATGCAGACACTGCGGTCATTGAGGCCTGGAGTTGCCTATTCCTGGTTTAGACTAACCACTCAGGGTGCTTATAACCTCCACCTTTCTTAAGGGGGGCGGGGAGTTAACCACTCTGATGACCTGAAGTAGAAATTATTTACTGAGTCTGTCAGTGACAACAACAGATTTAATCAAAAAGTACTGTATTGCTGGATTTCTGCTGTTGCCACTGACACACTTGGAATTTGTTAGTCAAATTTTGTCAGGATAAGTACATCAATGTTAGCGTCGACCAGAACATGAACGATTTTTCACCAGGATAAAACTCACCAACCAGGGTAATCAGACGCTGCTTGTCCTTCGCCTCTCTCAGGTAAGGAATAACTTCTCTGTAGGTGTGTGGACATGTTGCACCTTGCACCTCTGTGCTCCATCTCCAGAACCAGGAAGCATTTTTGGTCCTGCCGCTTTTTCTGCTCAGTCGAAAACTTCTCCTTAAACCAGCTGGGAAAATTTACAAGTCAGGTGTGTTTATCCGTAGCATTAAATTTGTCACATAAAATAAATCAAGAACAATTTTTAAAACTTTTTTCAAGGCAAGATAACCCACAAAGTAGCACACAGAACCTTGGCAATGTTTGAACTTGGCAATGTTTGATTCCTCAAAACATGGTAATCCCAAAGATGCAAAGCATCACAAATATAAATTTAAAATTCCATTGCAATACCTGGAATTTTTTCTAATACTGGTCCAATACTTTTAAATCTGCTAAAAGTTCCATCTGATTCCCAGAAAAGTAAGCATATTTGTCTTGTTTGACAGTTTTAAACAAAGACAAAACATTGCTGCTTGTGTGAACATGCTAGCAACCTGACAGGTGACAACATGAGTCGTGACATCGACAAAATTAATTCAGTCAGACTTGGTAACCCATTTTTACTAAGCCATCAATATTTTTCTGAGCTACTGATATACAAAGTCACTTAGCGGCAGGATGGCTCAGGAGGCTGCATGTGGGACTGGTGCATGGGAAACCAGGATTCGTTTCCCAAGGGAGAGCTGAATCCAGTGTGGATTTGGCAAGACCCTCCATACAACTGCCTACCTATGAAGCATCAAGGGGACCAAAGTCTGGATCTCCCTGTGGTCCCTACCCCAGATAAAATACAGAGTTGTGTCTCCACATTCTGCAAACATGCAGACCAGTGAAAGCTGATTTGCTATAGTGGCCCTTGACAAGATATCTCAAAAGGTGAACAACAGAAATAACAAATTAATTCAGCCACATTTATCTATTAGCACTTTTTATTGGTTTGGTCTTGCTGTATTAAAAAAAAAAAAGAAAAAGAAAGAAACATCTTGTGGGTTTTTAACCTTTAACTCTTTCTAACTCCCCAACCCACAGGGCACATAACCTACTAAAATTGTAAAAAAAAAAAAAAATATATATATATATATATATTGTATTTATAAATAATATGAAGACATTTTTATCAAAGTGTCTTGAACGAGAATAAGATAAACTCCAAGAAAACTCTTTAAATTCCCACTTACTTGAACACAAAGCTGATATCTTGGCGATGATAATTGTTTTTTAAACCATTTAGCTGAAATTGAAAAATGTACCATATCACAACCACCGATCTGTCGTAGCACACCAGTGTACCATGGCACAATGTTTAGAAAACCCTTTTTTAGATACCTGCATGAATTACTAAACCCTTTAAATATGTCTTATTTTTGGACTTGTGTTTTATGTTTTGATGTGTTTGACCTCAGTCTTCCTATAGAATGTCAGCAATTTTAGTGGATATTGAACAAATGATGCATCTTACGAATGTGAATCCCAGTTATGGCTGCATAATCAGGACCTTCTTCAAAAGATGAAACTAGAAGAGGAATAAGACAAAAGTAAGGTATGTGTGATTATTAATGAACTGTGTCTCATTATTATCATTCAAATGATATAGAATCACTAAACTGTTTTATTTTTAAAATCTGAAAAAGAATAACAATAATGATAATAATGGAAAAAAAAATCTGTACTTTAGCTATTTTTAAAATCTGAAAAAGAATAACAATAATAATAATAATAATGGAAAAAAAAAATCTGTACTTTAGCAGATATGCTGACAGCAAACGTTCAAAAGTAAACTTAACGGTACCTCCCCCCTCATCTGTGGAGCATGTGGAGAAAACAAAGGAAGTTAGTACAAGTGGAGGGCAGCTGAGCTCAACCGTGACCTCAACCCTCCTCAGGACCTTCACACATACCCCTCACCCCTCATTTCAACACTCAAAGAGCTCCGAAATGTTGTTTGAAAAGGTTTTACGCCTCTCAGGTGGGGTGGTTTTATAGAAAATACTGGTTTCTCACCTGCTGGTCGAGGTCGCTGAGGTTTAAACAAGGGTTTGGGCCGCTGTAACATAAATCTTCTGCAAAGATTTATGGAGATTAAAAAAACTTTATTAAATAAACTAATAACAAGTAATGTTCTTCTTCCAGGCAGATGATATAAAACTGTACCTCTCTTGCAGTTGCTTTGAAGGAATGAGCCCGGCCCGGCTGCTGTCGTTTCTTGCACTGCGGGCCTGCCACCAGGTGTCATCATCCATGTTTACAATCTGGAGGACATCACCTCTTTTAAAGGCCATGGCGGCATCTTTACATGGAACAGTGGGATCCTCCAGAGGAATGTAGTCGAATAGAGCTCGTACAAACAGCTGAGGAGATTAATTAAATCTGCTGGATAAATAACAACAGTACCAACACAAAAACAGCTCATAGTTCTGCTTGTAAAAATGTATAAAAGCCCCTAAAAGAAAAGATGAAAGCATGTTAGTACTTTTAACCAACTACTCTTCTGTTATGCTTGTTTGATTTGTCATTTATCTTCCTTGTTTCAGAAAAATTGCTTAATTTATTTATTTATTTTATTTAATTTTATGATGTGGTTTTATTTAGCTTTGGTCAGTAGGAAATCTGATAAATCTTTTAAACATGAAGCCTGAAGTTTCACTGCTGACATTAAACTACAATGATATGGTTTAGGACATGCAATAAAATAATTGTTGCCTTTATTTTGACACTCTAAATTCGACATGGCTGCAAGAGGATGTGACTGTCGAAAGCTACTAAATAAGTTCTCATACGATAGATTTTAAAGTAAATAAGAAGAAAAACATCCCCAAGAATGTCTGACATATGACATGCACTTTCACTACCTTGGTTTTATCTGATGGCAGGTCCTCTGTGAAAGATCCAGGAACAATTTTGAACTTTATTTCACTCTGAGAGCGAGCCTGCAGAAATGAAACAACAAACAGAATTAAAAGTTAAAAATATCTGCTTAGAAAAAACAAAAAAGAGTTTATAGAATCTTGCCAGATTATTTTAGGCTCAAAACTGAAAGAGAAGATGACCTGTTTATTAGTAAAAAATAATAACCCAACAATTATCGTTAGTTAAATACCATTCAATTAGCTGTGTTTAGGAAAAATCAGCAAATTCCAATTATCTGAGAATAATTTTTTTCATACAATATTTTTATAAAAAAAATAATATGAGCTCCCTCTTCAAAGGGTAACCAAACCCTAAATAAACTTTTTTTTGGCTGTTGAACGCCAAAATTTTGTTACCCTTTAAAATTTAACAGCAGCTTTTCAATCTTTACGTCATTTTCAGAAAACGTTATTGTAATTTCTGAGTTTATGGCGGTTATCTGGTTTCATTATATTACATATTATGTCTATATGGGTTTGTTAATTTGAAAAGCTTTTAATGGAAGATAAGTCTTTGAAACATGTAACAAAATATAACAGAGGCAAAGTTTAACTGCAAAAATGATGAAAATGATAAACATTGTTTAAAAAGTTCAAATTGAACAGAAAAAAAAATGATGATACATTTATCCAAATTTATTGCAAATGATAAACACAAATGCAAACTTTAACAGTTAAGGATAATTTTGAAGAATGACTGGTTTTTATCTTTTTAATTTTAATTTTAAAATTGTACTTATATTTTGTTTTTATCTTTTTATGATTACAAAAAGGATTGTAAGAAAGAAGCAGTAAAGGATTTCATCACCAACCAGAAGAGGAAGAACTTCTTTGGGTTTCTTGTACTCCAGTGGAACTCCGTTCACCTCCTTTAGCTCATCTCCTTCATGGATCAGGCCTAATTAGCCAAAAAATATCAATGAAAAAAAAGTATTTAGATGTGAGTATTTCTTTAAATATAATTTAATTTCACAATTACAAACCCACTCCATGAAAATCACGTTTTAGGTGGTATATGCATATTCCTTTAGCATTTTGCTCATGAGAGAGGACATATTTGAAGAAAATTAAGCTTAAATAGCATTTCTGAGTATTTGTTTATTCAAATAATTTGTGTATTAGAAACAGAAAAACAGCCACTGGAAAAAGCCTGTATCAGTGATGTAGATATTGTTAGTGTACCACAAGTTCCTTGCTCCGCTCCACTCTGATATATCTTCTTGTAGACTAATAGATCCACGAAAGTTTTTGTTTTCCTCGTCCAAAGCTCAAAACTGGAGAGCTCTAATTTTGCTCACCATTTTTATTGCACTGGTAATGTTACATTGTGGTTGTGATTACCTCTAAGATAGCAGCAGAGCGGTTAAAGAAATTGAGGATGGGAAATATGGGCGGGTTCATTCCAGAGCCACGCCCACAACTCAGAGGTGAGTTTCAAATGAACTACACTTTCTACAACGCAGAAACTATGTCAAAGAAAACGACAGTTTTTTTTTAATAATGGCTAAAATCAGTAACATTGTAATAAAACAAACACTTGGAATACTTTAACAATAAATATAAAAGATAGAAAGATAAATGGAGTGGAACTTTAAGTAAACATTTAATAAATTTTTATCAGCTTACCACTTTTGTCAGCTGCACCTCCTCTCATGATTCGTGCCACAACAATTGCCCCTGTGGATTTGTCCTTCTTGATTGTTGCCCCCTTGAGAGTATGGATGGGTCAGTGGTGGAACAGTAAACATAACGAGGAGACAGAGAAACTGCAAAGAAAATTGCTTACAAGCTTGTCTTTTGGTATTCCTTCATTCCAGGAAAACTTTTTATTTAAAGACTATTTAGCTGTGTTTACGCATCACAGAAAAAAGATTTTTCAAATCACTGTTATGTCCACAGATTATGTTGATGTGGTGCAGATCCCAATGGAAAGAGGACTGTGATTAATGAAGAACAGGGAACATGTCGGTCTAATCAAACAGATCGTGTCAGTGAAAGGTCGATACCTGTCTAGTCTAATTGACAGATCGATAAAAAGTATGTCCACTATTACTGGAGCAGACCGCCTCTTGAACATTTAAATGATAACACATGAGCAAAGCACGCACACATTTTTAAATGTCACTGTGGTTAAATGTGCAAAATGTCTTTAATCGATTCAAAGATTGGAGTTGAATTGAACTGTGTACATGACAGTGAAAAACTTCATTCGATTATAACAAACATTTAAATACGCCACACGTTTTATCTGAATAAATTATTTTAACATGCGCTGAACTGCCTAAAATACCAAAAACAGCTATAAAAAAAAAGCGAGTTCCTTTGTAGACAAACAAAGCTGGGGAATTAAACGAAACGATCTTCTGCTTATATCATTAATTTCATTATTTTAAGTGACTGTTGGTTTATCATTTTCTAAATCTGTGCAGCCAGTGCTTCATTCTTGGCCACACGGACCTGGAGGAAGGATTCGATTTATCTTATATGTTATGTACATGCTAACAACATTTAGCCTTGGATGCACCCAAAATTTGTGTGGTTAATGCAGCAATGTGCATCTTAGCTGCAAGTAGATATGTGGGAATAACATCAGCCTTTATTTTGACTGGACGCAATTGGCAGCAGGAATTAACTTGATTGTTTGCACAGTTTTTAAGGACTGTGCCAATGAGGATTTCCGCATTCAAGAGCTACCAACAGGAGACTGTTCTCCCGGGAAACACAGTTCTCCTGATCTGAATAAATCTGATCGTAATGATTCATAATGCATTTATTTTTTTCTGATGAGACGTTGTAAACACAAACATTTTATGGCTTTTTTTTTGGGAAAAATACGATTTTGTGCCCACTGTCTATGTTTTTGGTTTGTTGTCTATGTATCCTCAACCAGTTTATTAAACATTGGTTCATGCCTATGACAGAAAACACATTTTTGGCACAAATGGAACCCTGGTTTTGTGTCAACTGTTGGCAGCTTTTCCGAACTTTTATTTCTATCTTTTTATTTTATTTTTTTTATTTATTTATTTTTTAATTAAACGAGAGGAAATGGTAGACATGCAATAGTAAATACGTTTTGAAACTATTTTTTTGAAATTTCAGAAATGTCCTTTTGTGCTGTCTGCTGCAGCTCATCACACTGAGAATTGCTATATGTAAATCTGCATTCTATATGAATTTGAAATCAGTGAATTAAACTGAAGGTCAAGTGAGCTGAATGGTCCTTAGAATATATATATTTTTAATGTAGTCAAATTTAGATGAAAAATTAAATGTTGTAATAATAAAAAAAATGATTCATCATCTATTTTCAAATCTATTTTAAAAAAAAAATTCTAAAAGTTTACAAGTGCAATGTCCATTCTGAATGAGCTACTTTAAAAAAAAAAAAAAACTCAATTTGAATTTAAATTTTAATACAATACTACTCACCAGTGGCTCTTTGGTTTTGACCAGACTGACAATTTTGACTGAATCCTCCTCTTCATCTAGCGCATCATCAGGTACAGGAGCAAGAGTCGGTTCAAAGTCTTTACGAGCGACAGCATCGTGAACCTGCAAAAGGTTCTGCAAAATGCATCCAGTCAGGATGACAAACCTAATTTTCTTAATACCGGAATATGTCCTTCATCATCACTAAAATACCACAAGAACATGTTAAACACACCAAAAACATCCTTTTAATCAGGTCCCTAAGGAAACCTCCCACATTGCTAACATTATCTGCTTGTAGTAAAATTTCTATAAAGGTTTATTTTTTAAATACAACACCAAAAAAGATCACCTTTGCCATGCCACTGTGAATGAAAGAAAACAAATGTTACTCTGACATGAATGTAGGGAAACATCTGCTCATCAACTTCATTTTTACACATCAGTCCATCTGTCTGTCAGTTACTCTGCTTTTCATTCTCATGTCCATCAACGGTTGCTCATTTCACGAGCTGCCAATACGTGAGCAAAGCATCTCTGGCTCCTTTCAAAAGCAGGTTCTCCAGGAAAAAACAAACATCCATTTACAGTATGCTATCCCCAGCGTCCCATAAGTACGTGTGAGCTCCTGTGATGCAGCCAAAAACAGAAATGCCATTTAAACAAACTCTTACTTGTCGTCCAGTTTCGACTTCTCATTAAGAAAAGCTCCGACTTTGAACGTTTATCGGAAAAGCAAACTCAGTGTGAGCGTACATGCATCTGCCAGCAAATCTGAAACAAGGATATTTGAATTTTGAGATTCATGGGCCCCCTTTTTTTTTGCAAAATAATAAACATAACACCAGAGCACATTTTCTGTAGAGCAAATGAGGTTAGTGCTTGTCAGCACCTCTCTGGGAAGAGTGAAAAATGAGGTGTAAGTGAGTCGAATAAAATTTACAGTTGAATTAATTTGTTGTTTTGAGTGACTCATAAGAGTGTACTGAAGGAAACCCAACTCTGTTAGTTTTTCACTAGTGCTCAGTTAGGATAACTCAGTGTGACGCCTGATTGCATAAAGTTCAATGTCAGATTAGACGCGGAGAGTCACAAGGAGAGGAAAAACAAATTTAAAAAACGGTTTATTTTGTAATTCCTGTTTCGTGCAGCCGATGACATTTTTCCAAATGGACTCATAAAATGTTTATCTCTAGAGTTTGCTTTACTGTTTTATTTTAGCTTACTTTTTTATAGTTTGCGGAAGGGTTGTGTCTGCAGTGATGTTACAAAGAAAACACGGTTTTATGCTCTGCTTAAGCTCAATTTCCTAACTGCTAACAGCAAAAATACGCAAAAAAAATGATGCAATGTTACTCTGGGAAACTTTTGCGCTTCGCCTAAGCAGACAGAGCAGATTAACAGCACACTCAGATGACGCTTTAAACATGCTAAGAAAACATTTGGGGAGCGTGCTCACAGTTTTGGATGGACCTGCAGGAACACGTGATTGCAAATGGATTCAGCATGCAGTGGATGTGACACAGCAGGACTCGCCTCGCGGATCAAATGATTCAACAACCTAAAACTGTAATGAACTGAAGTGTAATAGCTTTTTAATGAAAAGTTTTTAGGTCTATGGAAACAAAGTGACTAAATTATGTTTACAAGTAAAATACAGATAAAAATAGACTAAGCTAACCTAAATTTACTGAGGCTCTGCTGCTTATGCCGAACAGCAAAGTTACAGGGCCTAAGGTTCCCTGTTTTTCATGAAATGATTTCTTAAAGTCCCACTCTGATAACATTTTGATCTAATTTAAAAGCGTTCCTAGTGGTCTTTAATTTATAATTATATTGTTTTTAGCCAAAATCCAAATAATTTGTGTCGTTTACTAGGATATAATTTCTGCAGAGCTCCTGGAGTTCATTAGGAATTCGCCTCTGAGTTGTAGGCGGCACTGTTTGCGGGGAGTAAACCCGCCCTTCCATCCCATCATCAGCTTATTTACACTTTCTCTCGCTATCTTACAGACCCTCACACCCCAACCTAAAATAACTGGTGCCACAAAAATTGTTAGTAATGTTGGAGCAATCCTGCTGAGCAATTTTAAGACGTAATGCGCATGGATCTATTTGTCTACATGTAGATGTAGAGCTTGTGTGGCCCGTCCAGCATATTTTCTACTTAGCAAATACAATATTTTTCAAATCGCATTTTACCGTCTGCTCCTGATTCACAACATGTTTAAAGAAATGCTCAGAAATGTAATTCTGGGTTTACGGTTTCCTTATGTTCTCCATCATCAGAAAAAGCTAAAAAAAAAACAGGTTTAAAAAAACATTTTTTTTATTTATTTATTTATTTTTTTTATCATAGTGGATTTTTAAATCATATTACCAATTTTAATCAACTTAAAAAAAACTAAACAACAACTTCAAGAGAAAATCCATTCATGGTTTTGACAATTGACAACATTTTTTTAAATAAATCTGCTGCAGTCGTTTTCATATTTTGGAGAGGGCTTGTATTCCTGTCCTACATCTCTTGGGGAATCAAAAAAAGTTATTTTATCGTTTCATTATTTTAATATGTCAACATCACGGTTGTATCAGAGATTTTAGCAATTAAGCATCAAAGCACACAAATATGTAAAGCCATCACCATGTAACCTTAAAATGTGGCTTGGAGAAGATGGCACACAGTTGTTTGACTTCATCTCTGCCGTTTTGGTTTTCCAACTCCTCCACCAACTAAAAGAAAAAGGGAAACAAAATTTTGAATTATTTTTGGAAATATCATTATTTTATTGGAGTTTCTAGTTGTACATCCTGAACCAGCATCACTGAAAGCAGAGAAGCCCTGACCGCCAACAACATGTAACAAGGTGGTTATTGAGTGTGTGCAGTCAACAGTTTTCATAAGTATAGTGCTCTTGTTCAACGTGTCTAGGCAAACAGCAAAAACAAAATGCATGAAGGTCACTGGCTTTTTTGAGAGGAAACACTGATATAAACCAGGCAGGGATCAGCTGTCACTCCAAATCAAACTCAAAGAGACTGAAGGGAAGGAAATCAGAGGAGGGAAAGCAGCGTGGAAACAGCAGAATTGACTGTTTGTGGGGTAAAAAGAGAAAAAAAAATTAATCTGGGAAAGGAAAAAGACAAAGGCAGCAAAATATGGTTTGAGGGTGGAGAAACGAAGGCAAGGAATAGGGGAAAATTTGGGAAAGATAAGGGAAAATGCCTGGCACTGTGTCCAACATTATGAGGTGGGGGATCAAGAACTTCTGCATGAAAATGTACACGTGGAGAGAAACTGTAGACAAGGAGACTAACATCTCAGTGTGGCTCTCTTAAGCTTCTTACAGTCTGAACTGGATGGACTTTGAGTTTTTGTTAAAGGCACTACTACTACTACTACTGATGACCTTAGTTTGGGTACATAAGTACATTTTATCACGTTCAATTAAAAATAATAATAAATGCAAACATCATATACTTACGTCTGAGGCTATACGTGCTGCCTGCTCCAGAACCGGGATGCAGCTTTGCCTCTCAAAACGCTTCAACCTCTCGTGGATCTGTAAAACCAAAGTACCAAAGTGTTTTTCTAGTTAACTAATAATTACAATAATCTTCACTGCCACAAGTGGCTTCAATTGTGACAAATCATTAAAAAGTAAGCAAGAAACTTGTCTGCACACAAAAAAATTATAAACAAGTTACTTTAAAGTACTTTTATTTTTTAAGTTACATTTAATTGGTAACTTGATTAGTTTTCTTGACTTTTAAACAGAAATGTGTTTTTAAAATTGCAGTATTTTGATGGCATTTGTTAAACAATTCAGAAAACGGTATCAGTGTTTCAATGAACAACAAGCTAAGATTTATCCATAAGGATATTAAAATTCATACTTATTATTGTTGCCAAAACTGGATCCAGTAGATGTTTAACAGGGATATTCAAAATTTCCACATTTTTAATGGCACAGAAAAATGTATACTTTTTTGTAGTTTAGCTTAGTTGTCAGTTTAAGGATTCTTTATAAAAACATGTTTTTTACACACTTTTACTTGATTTAAAGTTATATAATACCATAAGCGGAAATTAATTTTCATATACGCAAAACTCTCTTGGATCGACTTGCTGGTAAATGCTGCTCTTTTACTTGGAGAACCATTCTTTTAAAATGATTTCCAATAAATTGGAACCTGGCTATTTTGTCCATCTCTGTGTCCTTAATTTCCCACCTTATGGAAGCAAAAGCAGAAGTGAGTTTTTTTTTTTTTTTGTGGCTGAAAATAACTCCAGGTGTCAGGAGTCTGTACCTTGAAGAGCAGGTGAACTTTCTTCTCCATCAGCATGCTGTGGAGGAACCTGTAGTCCTCCTCTCTGTAGGTGGGAGATTCTGTTTCAGACATCACCAATGACAGCAGCTTGCACACACCTGGGGATGCAGGGATATTGGCAATGAAACAACCAGCTGCATGTGTTTTTTGACTAAAAGTCACGCTTTAAAGGGGCAAAGTGAGGTCAATCATAAGAACAATCAGATTTTTTCCATTCCTGCATGCTTTTTGCATTATTATGTTTGATAAGTAAAACTATATGGGTTTGTAGAAGTTCATTTACTATACCTTGGTGCTCACTTTGGCTCAGCATTCTTTTCACTCTGAAAAAAGTAAATAAATAAAACATTTTAAAACAAGTGAGAGTGGAACAAACATGTATATATGTTCACAAAAAACATACAAAATTCCACTTTTAGTGCATTACAGCCCTCTGCTGGTGAGTTGATTGTAGTTTTGGACCACAAGCCCCGAAGAGTAAATTAAATTTTGACTCTCTTTATACTTATTTTCTTTTTTTAAACAAGTAGGGGGATTGAAACAATAAAAGCTTTTCACTGTTACCTCAAACCCTGAAAAATGGGGGGGGAATTCTGTACTAATTCACTCTGATAACGCTATCAAACAAGATATATAACATTTATTTTCTTCTTCCAATGTATCAAAAAAGTTCTCCGAATAATAAACTTGACTTAAAAAAAGTTTTCTCTACACTTGGGCAAAAATATTGCAATCTGGGTAAAAAGTAAGTCTAACATCACAGCAGATTTCAGGTCTTCTAGAAGAGCTGTTGGAATCCAAGTGGATCATCATGATCTACACAAATCTACTTCGCTTAAAATTATACATTTTAATTCTCAGGATATATTGTCAGGATTTTGATGTTTTTTTTATTTGATATGACAAAAAATGTATGTTTCCACTGTGTGGCCATAAACTACATTTTAAAGTAGAAGTTCTTATTTGAAAATCAAACCTTATCAGAATAATCTTGATATGTGTTTTTATTAGCTCTCTGTCCTGTTCATATTCAGGTTCAGGTTCATGTCCTTGGTTAACTACTGGTCTTCAAAATGCTTGTAAAAAGAAAAACAACCTCTATAAAAAGTTCTTAAAACAAAGATCTAGAGAAAATGAACAGAGATACAAATCCTACAAAAATAAACTAACTGAAATAACACGGCACTGTAAAAAAGTGTACTATAATAATCTACTGAATGAAAATAAAAACAATGTAAAGCGAGTTTGGGAAATATTAAACACAATCATTAAAAAAGGGACAAAAAAACGAACGTACCCAGATTACTTTACAGATGAGAAGGGTCAAACCTATTCTATGAATGAAGCAGCAAACGGTCTTAACAACTATTTTGTAAACGTGGGTCCAGAGTTGGCAGCAGAAATTCCAGAGTGTAAAACCAACATAGAAAATATTCCATCCACCACAAGGATCCCTCACTCAATCTTTCTTTCTGATGTGAATGAAAATGAGCTTATATCAATCGTTAATAAATTCAAGAGTAAAAACTCAGCAGATTGTCATGATATAGATATGACGGTGGTGAAAAAGGTGATTAACAGTATTTCTAAGCCTCTAACATACATATGTAACTTATCATTACAAACTGGGAGATTTCCAAACCAAATGAAAATGGCAAAAGTGATTCCTGTCTATAAGAGTGGAGACAAACACCTGTTTACAAACTATAGACCGATTTCTCTCCTTCCACAATTCTCAAAAATTCTAGAAAAGATATTCAATGATAAATTATCTAAATTCATTGATAATATAACATAATAAATGAAAGCCAATATGGTTTCAGAGAAAACAGATCAACCTCAATGGCGATCATTGAGGCTGTAGAGGAAATCACAAATGCTCTGGATAAAAAGAAATATGCAGCTGGAATCTTCATTGACCTAAAAAAAGCCTTTGACACTCTCAATCATGACATCCTACTGGACAAACTGGAAGAGTACGGGATCAGAGGAGTAGCGCTAAGTTGGGTCAAAAGCTATTTAACAGGAAGAAAACAATTTGTCAAGATGAATGAATTTACATCAGAGGCCAAAGAGATAAGTTGTGGTGTCCCTCAAGGATCAATTCTGGGCCCGCTGCTGTTCAATATTTACATCAATGATATATTCAGTGTTTCAAAACTTTTAAAACTCATTTTATTTGCTGATGACACAAATATATTCTATTCTACAGACAATCAAAGGGAACTTATCAATGTGTTGAACACAGAGTTAATCAAAATAAAATCATGGATGGATTACAACAAACTGTCCTTGAATTTAGACAAATCCAAAGTGATGTTTTTTGGTAATTACAAAGCCAATACAGAGCTCTCAATTAAAGTTAACAATGACTTAATCGAAAGTGTTACAGAAATTAAATTCTTAGGGATTGTTATTGATAACAAACTGAGTTGGAAGCCACACATCAGACACATACAAACTAAAGTTTCAAAAAGTATTTCAATTATAAATAAATCAAAATATATATTAGAATACAACTGTAGATATTTATTGTACTGCTCTTTAGTATTACCATATTTCACCTACTGTATAGAAATTTGGGGTAATAATTACAAGAGTTCACTGCATCCTCTCTTTTTGCTTCAGAAACGAGCCATCAGAATTATACATAAAGCGGTTATCTTGATCACACTAACATTTTATTTTATCAATCCAGAATTTTAAAACTGTATGACCTTGTTGATTTTTACACTGCGCAATATCTATACAGAGCTAGTGGTAAAACATTACCATCCAATATCCAAAAACAGTTTGTAGAACATGAAGGAGGATATAAACTGAGAGGATGCAGGAACTTCAAGGTCAGATTGATAAGAACCACAAAGAAAAGTTTCTGTGTTTCTGTGTGTGGAACTAAACTCTGGAACAAGTTAAGTAATGAACTCAAACTATGTTCAAGTATTTATCAATTCAAGAAAATGTATAAAGAAACTCTAATTTTACAATATGAAGATAAGACGAGTTAAAGATCAACCTGTGTTTGAATAATTCCAAATGTCTGAACTTGAATGTGATAAAATAATGAAAAAAATTTTTTTTTTTTTTTTTTTTTTTTTTTTTAATGCAATCAAAGAGTTTTATGTTATGTAATATGCAGTAATGATTACTGATAAGTTTACAATCACAATGGCACTAATTTTCCTTTCTTGATCCTAAATATGTAGCAAT
Organism: Oryzias javanicus; assembly: GCA_003999625.1. Taxonomy (NCBI): domain Eukaryota; kingdom Metazoa; phylum Chordata; class Actinopteri; order Beloniformes; family Adrianichthyidae; genus Oryzias; species Oryzias javanicus. The sequence goes on from CM012453.1 coordinate 16,239,956, forward strand.
GATTCATGTAATTATGTGTTTCTACTGATAATCAATGATTATTACATATTGTGTAAATCATTAATGTTTATTGAAAATATGCAAGAATTCTTTCAGAGAATAATCAATAAGCTCTAATGTTACTTGAAAACTTGATTTCAATATGTTATTATTTTTCTGCATAGACATGACATTGACATTGTATTTTGATGATAATCAATGAGTATTACATATCTGTTACATGATGTATGATTGATGTTACTGTCTACTGAAATAATGTTTTACGAGATTAATCAATAATCAACATGCACTTTATTTTACTATTGGGAATGTATTGAGAAAAAAAAAAAAAAAAAACAACCGGAAGACATAATTATGCAAAACAGTTAAATGAAGTAATCAAGTAGGGGTGGGATTATATAAGTTCGCTTCTTCCCACTCCCTTTCAAGCAATCAATCAAACTCTACTGACTTTAGTTAATAATCACAAAGAATGAATGAACCAAATGTGACATAAGTGTATTTTATTTTTGTTTGTTTTCTATTTTCTAATCAATGCATCTTATTGTTTCTGTAATGAGTTTGAATTAATTGTGTGTTTTGTCCTGTAATTTCAATCTATGCTATGCTTGAAATAAACCAATCAATCAATCAATCAATCAATATCACCTGTAGTCAGCCTTATTCTGTTTTTTGGCTGTCATTTATCAAAGAAAACTAACTTTTTTCGTCATTCAGAGATGTATTTCCAGATTAAATTTAAATCATTTTTGTGTCATTTGCTGCAATGTTTGCTTAGAACATAAAAATCCATGTTTTCTGTGTTTCTTAATATGTTTTTCCAACTGTTTTTCTCCATGTAGACCCCTGGAAAAGGGCTTTTTACAATGCGGCACGTTTCTTTTCTTTTCTTTTTTTTGCAGCACATTTCTTTTGGCCCCTGATGTCAGAAACCCTCTGGGTGTTAAAAACCAAGCAGGCCGCAGAGGGGCAGTATCTCAGGAAGCATTACGGTTGGGGCAACACTGAGAGGATGGTAACGAATGTCTGCTGTGCTGCTTAGGAGTAGTGCTACATCTTCCTGGACTTTCTTTATGCTTATGAGCGTTTTAGGTCATAAAGACCATCAGTCATTTTTTATTACAACAGTGGAGGTTTTGCTTGTTTTTGGGCCTCAGAGAACAGCTTTAAGAACAAAACTCCATATGAAGCTGGACGTTGCTTCTTAATCAAAGAGTATTCAAGCTGCTGAAAAGTAGGGGAGTCATATTTTTGTAATATCTGTGTCTGTCTGAAACGCTGCGCTTTTATGTAATGACAGTGCTGAGGATTAGTGCACCTCATAAATGCAGTTATATGTTTGCTTCAGAATGAAAAGACGCATGTACAAAAATTAAACTACCACTCCAATCATATTTTGATCTTTTGTAAAAGCATTTCCAGTGGTCTATAATTGACATTATGCCATTGTTTTGGCAAAATCAAAAAATAACTTGTGTTGTTTTCTAAAACAAAGTTTCTGCAGACCGGCAGAAGTGTTAGAAATTCATATCTGAATTGTAGGCGGGACTGTTGCCATGGAGTGAGCCTATCCTAATTTCCCATCATCCTTTTGTTCACACTCTTCTGTTGACTCTCAGCCCCTCACAACCCCAAGCTAACATTACTGGTGCAAAAATGGCTGGTAATATTGGAGCTGGGCCCTATTGCTGCATTGTTTGACACTCAGCATTAAGGGTTTGGGTTGGGGTTAAACCACCATATTGCTTCCAAGTGTGACTGTGTCTGCAGCTAAATGCTCCCCCAGGAGAGGGGACAAATGCAGAGAACAAATTACACACACGTAGGTGAATAATAATTAATGAAACGTTAACTACAATGGACAATATGGTTAAAAAATACCTAGAAATGCAATTTGAACTGAATGTTTTTTATCATGAGAAAAATCACACATGAACACCATTTTCATGGGAGTCGGTTTTAAATAATGAGTTCTGCTGAAAAATCCATCCAATATCCACTGCATTTGTGTCACACATTATATGAACGTAGATTGTGGGAAACTTGCCTTTTAACAACAAGATCTTAACACATGTTGGATATTTTAACCCAGCTTAGCATAATTGCATAAATTTCCCAGAAAAAGAATGATAACAAACTATTATTCTTTTCTTGTAACCATTACTGATTTCTTCACATGAATTCCTTTGCTGTCAACTATAGTACAAGTAAATGTAAAAGAAGAAATCTGTGAGTTTTTTTGTTAAAAATTTTCCTTTATGACTTTCCACTTAAAAAAAAAATCACTGTGGCCTATTTTATTTTATTTTTTTAATTTGCTTTAAAAGAGACTGACTAAAAACATTTTGAAATTTGAAAAGATCCTAACTCACCAGTATTATTCCATTTTATTCCGTTCCTTTCTTGCAGGCAATAATAATGAATTTCTATGCTCCACAATCCACCGTTCACTTTCCAGACAGTGCTTCAACTGGCCAGATTGTATAAGAGAAAGTCCAATATCCAATCAATATGTGTCAAGTCTAACCTAATTCAAGCCAGCAGACAATCAATATACCAATAGCAGCATGGAGATTATGAAGCTCTTTAGAAAAACATGAAATTTGATGCTCATTTCTAAACAATTTTATTTTTGAGGATTTTTCATCTCAACTCATGAAGACCCAGATCCCCTTTTCCTTAAAATGAAAATAATGTGAAAAATACCACTAACCAAGTTGACCACAGAAAACATTTCAAATATTTTTCTGTTACACCGATGTCACTATGGGTTCTTATGGGTTAAGAAAAAATGATATTTTGCTTTACATATTACATTCTTTGATACCTCTCAGTGCTCTGGTCTGAGTTACTTTTTTTTATATAATCTTCATTGTCAATCTTTTATGAATCTTTCAATGCTGGTTGATTTGAAGAAACAGTGGTTATTAGTTAACCACTGTAATTTTACAAACTTTTTTCTCTTGTCTTCAAAGTCAAGCATTTCAAACAAATTATAGAAACAAAAATGGTAGGTAAAAGGGTTTACAGAGAGCAGTCATAGGAAGATAAAACATTCAGAAAGTGAAAAAATGTTTAGTTTTCAGATTCTTGATATAAACGCTCCTACTGTTTTGCAATTGTAGAAATGCAGCAGAATACAAGGAACTACAGAAACCCTAAAACAATGATCAGTTTTACATAGAAAGTAGCTGGTGCGAAAAAATGCCAAACTATTTGTTAAAAAAATAACCTCGAATGTAAGTTGGTTAAATTGCATTATTTTTCCACAGACCCCTCCCTTTATTTTGTAAAATAGACCAAACTAAAAAATATCAAGTGTTGCAGTTCTTTCAAAGACCACTAGAGAATGGCTGCATACAGGAGCAATTTTTCTTTGTTAAAAAATCTAAAGGACTGCACCTTAAAAAAAAAAACTTGGTTTCTTAGTTGCATATATATTTCAAACCAGAAACAGTTTTCTTTGTAAACTAAAAAAAAAAATGAATTGCATTTCATTTCTCAGAGTCTTAATTGTGAAATTGGCAAAATTATTAGTTTAACTTAGATTAGATAAACATTTTTAACCTTTAGGATGGGGCCTAACCATTAAGTGATATATTGTAAAAGTTATGGATAAAAAAAGTTACAGATGAAAGACAAAATTTAGAAAGGGGGATAGTGTGTCAGTTTTTTTTCTAATTCAAAAGCCATTAGTTTAATAATTATTTTTAAAAAATAACCCATATAGTGAGCGTTTATTTGTGAAATATTTACTATTTTTTCGTTGCTTTATATTTCCGTTTGGGCAATTTAGGTTTTAATTTGAAGGGTCAAACCGGAAATTGATTTTACACTCTGAGCTTGACGTCTGGCTCCGGCTTCACCGCTTCCTGCTGCATCCGCTGAGCTACCATCGCCCGAGCCTAGATCATATACCTTAACTACATGTCAGATGATGCACTGAGGGTGGCTTTTAGCAAAGACCACCCGCTATGCAGTTCTGGGGCTCAGTTAGAGTTTCTCAGCTATCAGGTTTATAGGATAAACTAAGCGCTGACCAGGAAGCAGAAGAAAAAAAAAAAAGAACTGAAAGCGAGCAGACAGACAGGAGGCCACGGTTCCCCCTCACACACGTATACTCATCACCACGGTCTTGATGGTGATGTATGCAAGGAAACCAGCAAGAGTCAGCGATGGGTAAATCGAGTTCTAGCCTTAAAACCAGATTACGAGTTTTAAAGTGGAACGCAAATGTTTTATCGGAAAGGCCGGCTGTTTCCTCGTAGCAGTTAGCATGTCGCTGCTAGTTAGCTTAGGTTCCGGGTTGGAGCTAACGTTAACATAACGTTAGCTAGCGCTGAAGTGATAAATATCGCATTTAGGTGGTGGGATTTTTTCGACAAAATTTATACTTGCGATAATTAATTTAAATTTTCTTCTAAAAGTGTCGACTATTAGCTATAATAGCAAGTCGTGCTAACGGTGCTAACTTTACTCACTTCTGCTAAGGGGAAATGCTCCACTGTTAAATTGCATTGAATTAATTTTCTTAATTTTATCTCCACAGGTTCAACGACAGAAGGGATTCACAATCCTATCAGGTATAAATATTACTAATCATTAAGCTTCACTGGGGTCCAGTGGCCTCCCATTAATACTAGATTCAACACGATGTTATTAAAAACATGTACATTTCACAAACACATACTACAAAGAAGCTTTTAACTGGATTCATCCTTAAATTCCAAAAACAAATTTACCTGTACAAAACTAAAATTCCTATGGAGTTGTATTATTATTACTTGAACTATGATTTAATTACTAAAAGATCTCAACAAATCATTTTTGTGCAGTACTTTCTAGGCACACAAATTCCAGCCAAAGAGCCAGTCCATCCAAAAACTATCTCATCACTCAGACTTTTTCTCAAGCTATTGCATTTATACTCAACTAAACTTAAAAAAAAAAAAAAAACTGTACTTGTAACTAAAGAAGCATCTTTTTTTAAAAAGGTCACTCACTTCAATTATCCATGTAGGTTTGTTAGAAGTAATCATTTGTATCACATGAAACAAATATATATATATTAAAATTTTTGTCAGGTAACACATGCTTGAGCCCTGCTGCCGTTTTGTTGTTAAACGCTGTTTTGTAGAAAGTCCAAATCTTGTTTTTTGAGAAAACGAGTCTGACTGCTCAAGTTCAATTCCTGCAGTGGATTGTCAGTAATGCTGTGGAGCTAGAGCTGAGGATCACTGCCAAAAACCCTGATTCCATTCAGTTTAAATTCACAAGTAAAAGAAAAAACATTTTCAATGTATGAAATATGGCTTTACTGAATCCCTGAAAGATCTCAACCCGTCTGTTGTGTTCTCGTTTCCAGGCCCATAAATCCCAGCCAAAGAGTCAGTCCAGCAGCCTGTACCGCTATGACAAGGTGCGGGATGGCTTATCGGATCCCATCCCTCCTTACAAGGTGCTGCGACGGTCGGATGAAAGTCCCGTCAGTAGACACGCTGACAATGCCGGACATAGCAAGGCCCGAGTTTCCCACAATGTTAGAGGAAAAAATGGTAAGCTTGGTCAAGGTAACTTCACTACATTTGGAATAAAAATCTATTTCTTCCTCTTATATCAAATGGGTTTTGAGGCAACTTTTCCGTGAGGTGGTTTTCTTACATCTTTTCCTATTCTGATCTGTAAAACAGTATTTATACACTGCTTTAAAAGAATAAAAGGAACCCTGCGAATACACATGCTATACCCGAACAAATGAAATGCTCCTTTGAAACACTTTATTCTTAGCATATTTGCATGTGCTGACAACACAGCCACATAAAAATTATTAATGGAAGTTGAATTTTTTTTTTTTTTTTTGCCTATGGAGGGCTGGATGTGGAATAACACTTCAAATTAAAGGGGGAAAACAGATGTCAAGCTGATCCAACTTCAATGTAATGTCTTTGAAAGAAGTCAAGTGTGTGAGCCTTTGCATGCGCGTATGACTTCCCTGAAGCCTGGGTATGATTGTGATGAGGCAGCAGATAGGTGTCCTGTGGGATATCCTTCCACACCTGGGCCAAAGCCTCCTGGACAGTCTGTGGGGCAACCTGGTATAGGTGGATGGACTGCACCAGATGTGCTCAGTTGGATTCAGGTCTGGACAACGGGCGGGACAGTCTATTATATCAATGCCTTTGTCTAGCAGAACTGCTGACACACTTTTGCCACACAAGGTCTAGCATTGTCTTGCATTAGGAGGAACCTCAGGGTCAATCGCCCCAGCATATAGTCTCCCATGGGGTCTGAGAGTCTCATCTCAGTACCTACTGGTGGTCAAGCTACCTACTGATGACCACATGGAAAGCTCTACGGCCCTCAAAAGAAATGCCACCCTAAACCATTACTGACCGCCAAACCGGTCATGTTGGACGATGTTGCAACAGCAGATCATCTCCCCAGCGTCTCCAGACTGTCACGTGCTGCTCAGAGTGATCCTGCTTTCATCAGTGAAGATCACAGGGCCCCAGTTGGCGAATTTGCCAATTTTGGGCCCAATCCAAATTCTTCCCGTCTCCCTTCCTCTTCATTGAGCCCTCCAAATGGAGAGTTATGAATAAATGTTCTCATATTTCACATGCCACTTTTATTTGATGAGCTTCTGGCGCTTGAATATACATAACAGCAGTTTTATAACATTAAAAAGGTCATGCTACACCAAAAAGTCATTACTTACATGGAACCCCTATCGCTCTCCTTGGCTTGTTTACATTAAAAGTGGGGTCATCTGGACCCCACAAGACAGTGCATTGAACTTTTTTTATCTTTGATTTTTTGAGTTTCACTAATGTCCATGACAGACATAAAATCCTGTCCACATTTGATCACATTTGTCATAGAAGGAATCACACATCAATATATGATTGGAGTCATCTGGACCCCAAAGATAGCGGAAGGATTAAATGTAAACGTCTGTGCTTCGGAGTACACCCACACAAAGAAAAGCACTTCTCAGCGCGACGCAGAGTACCCTCGCGACGGAGGACTCTGTATCCTTCCACTTGGAGGATGAAACGTAAAATATCAATTTTCCAGACTCAACTGCCCTTCAAATGGAGGGGAAGGGAGAAGGGAAGAATTTGGATTGGGCCTGACAGACGGCAAACCTTCTTGCCACAGCTCCCATCGTCCTGGATGAGTTGCTCTATCTGAGCCACTGTCTCATGGTACTGCTGGAGTGACAACACTTGGGATTCAGAATTCCCCCAAACATCAGCCAGAAAACAAAAGGATGGAAGTGTTGCCTGTGGTCACCACTTGCAGAACCCCTCCATTACTGGAGGTGTCTTGATGATCACGTATTTCCATGTATTGTATATTCCACTTGAACAAAAACTTGTCAAATTGATTCAGTTAGTGTTGCTTCCTATTTGGAGAATTTGATTACACAGAAGCGGGATTGACTTTGAGGATAATTGAGCTGTTGATGTGTTCCCTTTAGTTTTTTGAGCAGTGTATTTAAGTGGAATGTTATTCAAGATTTGGGAAAAAAATAAGAAGCAGAATAAATGGTACTTAGTTTGTAGCATAAATATTTGATCTCTCTAATTACATTAAAACTCCTCAAAAACTTTACAACCTTTACAAAAAAACAAAACTCAGTTGCATAACTGCAGAAAGTCACATTTCCTGGCTCTACCGTTAAAATAATCTTTTAACGGTAATACGATAATTATCTCATGTTTCATCACGTAATCTTGTTTGCACTTTCTCTAAATTGCTCTTGTAGATACCATTTTGCCTATAGATTTGTTTTATGTTGCCTGAAATATTTAGTGTTTGCATTAATAATATATTATTTCTTCATGCATTTTAGAGCTTTCTTAATACTCTTGATTTTCATATACGTTCTTCTTAATTGTCTTTACCATAAAACAGCTGGCTTATGGGCTTCATTTTTTTAAGGTGCGACTGGAACGCAAACTAATTATTCTCATCTACTTGTGTATTATATGCTCCATGATAAAACGAATATAATAATTAAAATAATTCTCTATATAAATGAGTTTAAATTGGAAATCATGTAGCCACACTTTATCATTCAACAAGTATTTTGGTACATATATAAAAAAGCCTTTCTGGGCAAATTACATTAATCCGAAATGGTTAATATGGTAACTTGTGCTGTATTAAGTCTTTAGGCCTACCACTCAACAGTGCAATTAAATAAACATTTTCCTCAACCACTTTTTCATTGTGGGTTTTTTTAACAAATTATTCAAAATTTAACAAATGTGCAAATGTGGATAAACCCAGAACAAATTTATATTCACTAATAACAAAGTCCCGTATTTCTGTCTTGGGAAAAGTGGCAATTTTTTTTTTTTTTTTTTTAAGGAGATAGGAGCTTCTCCACTTTAACAGTGGGAAGTGTGTTGCTTTTTTGTCATCAAGGACATGAGATGCAGCACTGAGCAGTCTCCGTGCAGGATGCACAGACATTTCTGTGCTGTTTTAGCCAGGTTAGGAAAGTGGACTTAGTTGTTTCTGCAGTATACAAGAGGACCCTTATTTTCGGGGAAGGGTTGAGTTGTTGAGGTTGTCACAGAGTTGATATCAAACTCCGAGTTGGAAGACTCTAAGAGTGCTTTTTTTTCATTTTTTTCTCTTCTCTCTGTGTCAGCTTGTTTATTTAATAAATCCTTTAGTGCTGGAATTAAGACAATAACATCTACCACTAATGCGTTTGATGAGCTGATCTTTTCACTTTAAAGGGGACAAGAAGAGAGTGTATTATCTTTTAAGATCCACTGATGTGAAGTCAGTATGGTGGGGAGTTCAAAATCAGTTCCATTTGCATCCAAGATGCTTTTGCTCCAGGAGGCATTCCATCCTCTAATAAGTAGGATCCTATTGTCTCCTCACATCTTGCTACAATCATTTAATTGGTGTTCCAAATGGATATTTTGGGTGGGAATATGTCAGCTGAGGTTGTTTAAAGTGGCCAGCAGTCCTGTGTATGAGCACATCTTTTTACACTGCTGAGTCAGCACTTCCTCATTGATGATTAAATGTAGTGTGGGCCATGCACTCTATTCCTTTTAGTTAGCTTTCTTCTATTGCCATATTTCTTGTGTTGTCACTGACTGGCGTGCAATTTAGATGGCTCAATGTGCCATGTGTTAAACATGATGGCGAGTGCATCTGGAATTACTGCAGCTGTGCCCCCCCACAGACTCTTGTTCATAAAGTAGATTTTTTTTTTCATAATAAATTCTGCATTGATCCATGTTGGATTAACCATGCTAACACCTGAACGCCACATATTTGTGGTAAAGCTGTAGATACAAGCTTACAAACGTCATGTGAATTGCTGCAAATTTATATATATAGCCTAGATATAGTAAAAAGAACACAATTTTTAAGATTGATAAAATTCTGCAAGTAATTTCTTCTTAACAAGAAATTGTACAGGATAGTATCAAAGTCTAGAAACAAGGAGTTCCATACAAGCATTTTCAAAGGGAAAAAATAAGCTAAAAAGCTAGCTCCTAGATCAGGGGTAACCAATTAAAATGTCAATGGGTCCAGTTATGAAAATAGCCTTTATACAAAGGTCCACTCTGTATAGTTTGGGTTCATTTCAGTAATATTTTGTTTTGTGCTCACATTAAGGCACTTTTACAACAGCAAGCAGGGACAAATTCCGGCTTTATAGCAAACTGAAATATTTTTTAATAATAAACAAAATGTTTTTCATCCTAAAATAAAGTTTCAAGCATTTTTTGGTGTCATGGTTTTAGGGTCACGGTTCAGATCATTTTTTGGATCAGTAAAAAGTAAAACAAAAAAAAAAAACAGCAAAAACAAGATAAAAGCTAAATTAAATTTTGGAAACGCTTCAAATCATATATTCAATTAACATATAAAGTACTTCACGCACACACAATATTTATATATGCAACATCAAAACATTTGGTCATTAAGGCATATTCATTAAAACAGAACGTCTCAAAATAACAGAATAAAACAATAAAACAACACAAAGAAGATGCTGAAATGTGTAGTTTCTGATTACACTTTCATGTCCTTGGACCAATTCCATAAAAACTGAAAGACAAGAATGCTTAAAAATAGTTTTGAAAATACCAAAACTACCTGGAGTACCTCTTAAAATACAAATGTTCTCGTCCCACCTGCCTAATGCCAAATTAAATAATAAATAAACAGTTTAAATATTTTTTTGGTAATAACTGTTTTATCAAAATTAACTACTTTATCGCTTGTCAAAACAAAGAGGATTTGAATGAATTTAACACAAATTCCATGCGACTTGAACGGACAATTGATTTACATGTTGCCAGCCTGAGGTGTGTACGTACAGGAGTTGGGATGGTGCACGGTACACATGCTGAACCATTCTGATCCGTACGGACCACGTATTATCCGTGATCCGTTACACCCCTAGTTTTGACATAAACTTGTTATAACCCGGACACTCAGCTATATTTTTTGTGTATTCAAAATCGGTGGAGAATCAAGTTAAAGTTTGTTTTATTAATGGTTTCTTGGGCCACACGCTTTGCTCCTCCCGTAACCTGCTGCTCGCATGCTCCGAACTGCATCATGCAGTGAATAAATGATGACAACTGTCATAATCTCTGTTTTAGTTTTTGTGCCGCACTATTTGCACCAGTTATAGCTGATTTCTTTAATTATTTTTACCAGTTCACCGGTCCTGGAGAGAAAAGACTGTCGGTCCGGATGTGGACTGCGGTCCGCCATTTGGTGATACCTGTCCTAGATAGTATTACTTAATAGATATGTTATACAGTCCAATAACAAGTATTTTTTTGTTAGTTCTTAGAAAATAGCTTGTATTTTTTTTTAGTTTTTATGGACCTTTGATTGCAGAGACAATAAACTAGTCGTGAAAAAGACTAATTTTAGAGCAAAATGAAAATATGATCTTATCACAAGGTGGCATATTTTAATAAATGCTCAGAAAATTACACAGCACTAGCAACTGTTTTGCCTAAGAAATCACATTGGATTAAATTCAATGGTTTGCCCTGGGAATTGAATCAAGATATCCTGCTTGGCAGCTCTGCTCTGAGCCCACTGAGCCATCCAGTTGATCATTTTTTATTGAGACAAAAACCCCCAAAATGTTTTTAACTTAACATTTATTAAACTTTAATATAACGTCTCTTAACATCACAGCTCTTAATTAAACATAACGTGCTCAATTGTGCCGATTTTAAGAAAAGTTTAAAGCACAGAGAAGCTAAAACAACTTCAAACCTGGTAACCTATCTGAAATATCTAAAAATAAGGTCTTATGTCTTTGCAAGAAGTTTATCATATGGTTTAGAAAAACGCACCTCGCTTACTGGCTTTAGTAAGCTGAACCTAAAAAATTCAAAATCTTCAACAATCAAGAGGAGTTGGTCATCCAAAATGATAAATTCCTTTCTCTCTCTTGTAATTCTAGTTGCCTTGGCACTTTATTTTTTCTTCAATGTCGTCCTCTTCTTGTAATTGGTGCACAGTTCAGAAGGCTTTGACTTCAAGTGATATACTAACCCCAAAGTTAGAAAAACTCACAAATGCATCATCTTTTGATATTTCAGCACACGGGATGTATACATTTCTATTCTTTTATCAGTCTCTGAGACAGAAAATATTTCCAGGTCACAGATGTGGTTTTGATTGTGAAACGTCCTGTTTTAGCTCAAGTGTTTTTGAGGTCAAAGAAAAAGAAATGCCTTGTCAACATTTTCAGCTGAAATACTTCGGTGGCTGAATATTCTTAACAGTGGTGTCATTCTTGGTTATCTCTCATAAGGTCTTGTTGGCGTAGATGGCCATCTGACACTGATGCCCCTCAACTTTAAATATATCTTTTTTTAATGTTATTTTTGGCTTTTTTAGTTGCCGTTGATATTATCTGTCTTCCGTGTGTCATTACTTTTCCTCATGCTGTCACGTCCAGGAAGGAAGGCTGCAGTCCCACACACCTCAAGCTTCCTATTATATTATTACTTTTGTCAACTCCTACCTATATTAGGTGCAGGTTTTTCTTTCATTAACAGGAGGATATCTACCATTTTATTCATGTGTACATATCTTCACTTTTTTTTAAACCCTACAGCACTATTCAGTGTTTTCACCAGAGCAAAAGTATTTGCATGAATTTCAATGTGTTGCATTTTTCTGAGTGTCGTGGTCCCTGACTGAAGTCTCACCTGTCCAAGGAATGGGTGGACCAAAGATCAAGTCTCCAGTGACATTATTTTTTTTTTTTTTTTTTTAGAGTTTTTTTCTTCTCAAATTCCTAATTTTTCCGCCATTTTCAAGCCTGTTTTTAGGATCTTCCTATGTATTTATTTTCTATTTTGTTACATAAACCTCAGTTAACAATAAACAATAACTACTCTAATTTATCATTTGTTGCCATATTTTGAACTATTTTTTTTGTGAAAGGTACCTTTATTGGGTATATGTTATCGGGTAAAAATTACCCGACAAAAGTGATGGTTTAACATTTTATAGCGATAGTGTTCTAGGGTTAAACAAGATTCTCTCCTGATTGTGTTCTGGAATAGTTCTTTAGTAGTCTTTCTTGCTAGCAAAGACGTTCCCTCTCTGGAGATTTTATTTTAGATCTTGTCTCCTCCTTTTTAGTCGTGACTTTCTAAAGAGATGATTTGATTTGATTTATTAAAACAGGTTTTTTCTTGCAGGCACCAGCGGCTCACCTCAGGAGATTTCCCATAACAACAGCTCCCAGCATGGCGCCGACCCTCATGCTGCTCAGAGCAAGCCTGCAGACAGGGTGAGAGTGTGTTCTCTGATATTTACATCAGCTCAGTTTATCAGATGAGGCTTTTTTTTATTTCTATTGTGAAATGGGCTAGAATGCTACTTTAGATTATTGTGTGTAGAGCTTCATGCAGATCTATTGCTTGAATTTCCAGTTGTTCCTAAACTCAAAGTGTGCAGCTTTGAAAAATCTGCACAGTTCAGATGTTTTTGGTGCTTCAGGCTGGCGATAACTTGATAATTTGTCTAAATTGCACACCACTGTTGGAAAATCCTGGATGATATTTTTCCTTAAATGTGTTCATAAGAACATTGAATAAACTGTACACTTTTTTAAAAAACATTTTCTATCCTAAGTTAAATTTCTTTGCTTCTAAAAAAGCTCTTGTTAAACATTAAAGCTTATTTTCTTTACAAACAGAAACGAGAGTTGATCAGTTAAAGAATCAATGCTTTTTCCTCTTCACTTCTGTTACCTACTGCAAGTTACAGCTTTGAGCCATCTTATTTTTTTGAAACATAAAATAGAAATTCAGATTAAAAGATTTAAAAAACTTAAAGCCACTCTAATGAAAAATGTGATGTTCTAATTGCATTTTTTTTCGTAATGGAGGACTTGTAATAAGAAAATTAACATTAAAACTAAAAGCTGCATTTCTCAGTATTTCTTTATTGAGATCCTCGTGAATCAGGGGCAGACAAAAAATACAGCTGGATCAAGAGTTTGTGACTTAGAAAAGGAGCTTTCTGCTCAGCACCATTCTGATGCGTCCACTGTTAGACAAACAGATCCATATATGTCAATGTTTTCCTCGTCTGAGCTCCAACACTGCTTACCATTTTAGTTGTTCCAGTAACGTTAGGTGGGGGTGTGAGGGGCTGTAAGCTAGTGGATGGCGCTCTCAGTCTGGGGTGCGGGTTGCACTTCAGTAATAGTCTCGGTCACAACTCTGAAGTGAATTTCTAAAGAACTCCTGTTGCTCTACATAAACTAAGTCCCTGAAACTGATAGTTTTTGTTGGCAAAAGATGGCATAATCCTTACTAAAAGGCCACTGGGAAGGTTTTTAAAATAATTTAAATGATGATCGAAGTGAGACTGTAAACAACTTCTGCTGGGTTTATTATGTAGGTCTTGGTGAGAATCATTGGAATAACCGCAATAAGCTTTATATATATATATATATATAATATGAAAAAAAATCTGTAATGCTACGGTCACAAATACAGCTGCCACCGTGTCATGGGGAGGCATCAGCAGAATCTTCAAGATTAGCTGCAGCTGTCAGATTTTTTTTTTTTCTCCACATCTGAGCCGTAACACTTGCCGTGGGACCCCGGGGTAACTGGATGATGTTTAAATGTTTCCAGACAGTAGCCATCCAAATCAAGTGTCACCAGCGGCTCGGCAGCTCGGGGCAATGTTCCCTGGGCTCCTAAACTATCACACACAAGAAAATATGTGCAGCCCACAAAATGACATACTACTACCTGCAACACACAATGATAGTCAAAAACAAAATTACAAAGTCAAACAAGTTAATTCTTCTTACTTCTGATGCAATGAGAAAAAAGGAAATAGAGGAGAGCGGCTGTACGTGCCCGGGGTTTACAGTGGCCAGGATCGGCAGATTGATGTCCGGTCATCTACAGGACCCCAGCCCATGTCTTCACTGCTACTGTACGTTTTCTAACTGGAGGATGGCAGTCAAATCAGTAGACGATCTGGGGGATCCTGGAGACTCTCCCTTCAGTCAATTATTGCACTGCTGCCTTCTTGCCACTGCGCCACCTCCAAATGTGCCCAGCCGGCTACTGGCGCTCAATTTGAACTTTTTCTTAAAAGTTCGACTGCCACTGTGCAGCATGGAAAAATAAATTACTGCTGCCGCTGGGCAACCACCAACTGAATCTGCTGAAAATGGGCGTATGGGTCACCGCGCGTTGGCATCGTGGCATCATTTAAATATCTTGAATTATTTCTTCTGTCTCAACACCAGGACCCAGCAGACGACTGGACTGAACACATTAGCTCTTCTGGGAAAAAGTACTACTACAACTGTAGGACTGAAGTCTCTCAGTGGGAGAAGCCCAAGGACCTGCTGGAGAGGCAAGATGCTCCTCTGTTTTCTCACACAGACGCTGATAGATGTCCTGTTGTAATACACAAATAAAAACCTTTGAGCAGCTCTTAGTCTCTTTTGCATAATCGCGTGCATTTGTTTTTGCTTTAGGGAACAACGTCAGAAAGACACGACCAAGATGGCAGCTAACAGTTTCCCGAAAGACATGGATTACAGACAAGAGGCCTTGCAGGACAAAGCCCCATCCAGTAAGCCCGACCTTGAGAAACGAGCGCGGATTCTTGTTTACTCCTGTTTTTCACGCTAATATCCTCGTTCCACAGAGTCGACGGCAGGAGAACAATCCAACACCTCCAGCTCCGCCCACTCCTCCTCCTCTTCCTCCTCTTCCGCTCAGAGCTTAAACTCTGCCGCTGGTTTAGGTTCAGCGCCTTCTAATACCACATCATCATCCTCCTCTTCCTCCTCCTCCTCCACTTCCGGCCAGGCTTCTGCCTCCATGCTGTCGTCTGCGCTGCTCCAGGACCCGGCGCTGCTGCATCAGCTCCTGCCAGCGCTGCAGGCGACGCTGCAGATGAACAACGGAAGCATGGATGTGGCCAAACTTAACGAGGGTGAGGATGGGAGAGGAGTCGAGGCCTCTCTGTGAAGTCCTACCACAGTTCATATAAGTTCATAAAGCAGATCAGAAGTCTTCTAAAATGTTCCTTTCTAATGAAGTGTATGTTTAAAAATACGGATGAAAACTTTAGATTCTTGTTGATAAAAAAAAAAAAATCTATTTTAGTTAACAAAAGGGAGTTTAAACTGCACATATTAATAGTTCTTTGAAGGTGTTAAAATGCTCTAAAGGTAGTAATAATTATATTGTGATGATAGATGATTGTACCCTGCAGCTCCTAACCTCAACACTTCAGCAGTCACCTGGAAATGAATTCCTTCCTGTTTTTTCAGGACACGCTTGCCGTTTAACCTTCCATTTCCTCCTTCTGATTTCCGGTTTTATCACGTGCGAATTACACGAGCAAAAGTCGCCTCCAGTGGCGGCTGACCCTGGTCTCCTGACGGATGTGCTTTCTCCTCCTCGCTAACACGTGTGTGTCTCCGTGCCCTCCCTGCAGTCTTGACAGCTGCTGTCACTCAAGCTTCCCTGCGGTCTGTGCTTCATAAGCTCCTCGCTGCTGGACCCGCTTTCAACGTCACTGCTCTGCTCGCCGCCGCTCAGCAGACCAATCAAGGTACAGCGTTGTTGCACCGGCTGCTTTCCTCCAATAATCACATTCATCGTGTTTTTGAGTCTTTGTTTTCTTGTTTTCATTTTTAAATCAAAATTAAAATCCAGAGAATTTCCTGTTTTAGCCTGTGGTAACGCCTCTCTGGGGTTTTGTGCTGTCGTATTCTTCACAGATGGTTTAAACATAAAAATTAGCTGGTACCGCGTAACGGCTTGTGTCTGCATAATCATGAGCATCTGTTTCTTTTGTTTTCAGCTCAGCATTCGAGTCCATCCCCGGTCTCTCTGGCGACCGATTCGTCGTCACCGCGGCCATACCTTTCACCCCGGAATGGCGTACCCCAAAACACCCAGAAGCCCCTACTGGGCATGCACGCCGCCAGCATCACTTCCACACAAACCAGGGTGAGTTGGAGGGACAAAGGTGTGCTTGCTGGTGCTCATAAATCACCTCTCTTTTTTTTTTTTTTTCTTTCTATTGTTATGTCTGCTCTGCCTCAGGATGCTTTATCTCTGTGGTTTTTCTACCGCGTGTCTGAGCTGCTTTGTTTTGACTCACATTTCTCTCCTCTCTCTGGCATCTGTTCTCCTTTCTTTTAGGGCAGTATGTCTTCAGGAAAACAAGGAGCAGCCACTTTATCCCAGACAACAGAAAAGCGTCCCGAAGACCCCAGAACTCTGCAGCAGAGAAGGTAGCTTCCACTGCTGAAATCGACTCGACGCCCCTTTGATTAACACCTAAAAGGGATCTTTTTTTGTTGAAACGATCACTTTTAGGACATGTTAGCTTTCCATATAAATGCATTTTAGCATGAGTTTGTTTCATTCCAGCAGCCAGGAGCTTCTGTGCTCGGGATCTAGTGTATCGAGTGGTGCATTGCCTCTTGTGGCATCCAGCAGCGGCCATGCTCAACTAGAGGCTCCCGGCTCCTTCACTCCCTCCCTGGCCGCTCACTTTGATGAAAACCTCATCAAACACATCCAAGGGTGGCCTTCAGAGAACACTGAAAAACAGGTACAATCCACAACTTTTATTTATTTATTTATTTGTTTAAAGTCGATGTTCAAGAAACAAACCGAACTTTTCCACCAGGCGGCTCGGCTGCGTGAGGACTTCCACAACATGGGCAGCCTGTACATGTCCGAGATCTGCACGGAAATGAAAAACCTGCGCTCCCTGGTCAGAGTGTGTGAAATTCAGGCCACGCTGAGGGAACAGAGGTGAGACTACAGCTAAACCCCGCCTCCCAACCAGCTGCTGATGCACACTGAAGCAGAATTTCTCCCCTATTCGTACATTTAGCCCTCCAAATGAGGAGTCATGGAAAAATAGTGGCTGTGTCTGAATTCCCATCCTGATCCCTAACTACTAAACTAAACTATATAGTGTCGATCTACATTTTCCCCTGGATTCTAAAAGCAATTCGGACATCATGTTCACTATTTTTTTCTTTTTTTCTTAACACCAGTTATGAAATCGGGTCAATCCAGACATTTAACAGCGTCTGATTCTGAATCCACTGTGTTCTGCAGGGATGTAACGATTCAATCAAGCCACGATTCATTCACAGTTTTAAAGTCACAATTTCGATTTTTTTCTCAACACAATGAAGTTATTTTAAGGCCAAGTATGTTTTCTTTTTGCCCCTTACATCAAACTTTCTGTTTTCCTACTAACAGAAAGGATTCGATACAAAAAACAATTGTACATAATACTGAAATGATCACAAATCCTTTCATACTTGGTTCACATTCATCATGAGTTCCTCTTTTTGTGTTTTCCCCACCCCGTGATTGAATACTTTTCCTAGAATGGGTTTAAACATTATGTATTTGCTTCATTTTTGAATATTAAAAATGGGAACATAAAAATGTATTTGCATAACTGTATAATTTATGATTAGAAAAGTTTAAAATTGATTAATCAATAAAGCAGTCCGTTTTTCTCCCCATTTCATTTTTAGTTTTAATTTTTAAAAAAATCAAATAATACGCTGTATTTCTGGCTTTATTATTTATTTTTTATTTTTTCCTTCAATGTTGAAGGGCGCGCAGGGGAAGCTCCCACGTGCACAGACCTCCATGAAGGGGTGGAACTAGTTTTAGGAGCGTAAGAATATTTTCACAGGCGAGCAGGAGAGGTCACAGGAGCGTAAGAATACTCCCACGAGCGCGGGGAAGAGGTTTCACACAGGAGTAGTGGAGCGGGTGTGAAGACTGTCCTTTAAATGTAAACTTCTCTGCTTCAGAACACACCCACATTAAGAAAAACCCTTTTTCTACATGGCATGGTGGTCACAGATGGTAGATATCAAGTACCACTGGCCAGCTGGCTTCCTGGTTGCCAAGGGTGAATAAAGAAGGGGCACGCCAAGCGCCCGCCTAATAGCCACTGTTTACATTCATGACCCCGCCAACAGTTTTTAAAGAATACCTCCCCATCGCACTGTGGCAGTTGTATTTGTGACTGTAGCATTACTTGGAGCACGTGTTAAAGTCGAGGCCCGGGGGCCGGATCCAGCCCGCCGGGTAAATACATCCGGCCTTCCAGATCTTCTTATTTAAAATATATTTTTATAGAGAGTAAAATACTGATTCTGAAATGACATTCCTGCCTGTTTTTATTATATCCTGTTCAGCCCGCGACCTAAGGCATCTTTTGGATTTTGACCCCCTGTGCAATTGAGTTTGACACCCCTGACTTAGAGCCTTTACTCTGTTTTTTTGGTGACAGGATCCTGTTTCTGAGGCAGCAAAGCAAAGAACTGGACAAACTGAAGAATCAGAACTCCTACATGGTTTGAGGACCTAAGAAGAGAAGGTTTTGCATGGTCGGAGGAAATCAACAAGCAGAAGAAGAATAAAACACGGACAGCAGGCTTCTGCAGTGCATTTTATTCTCTTTGCTTTCGCAACCAACAAGTCATTTTCTTTATTTTTCTTCTCGATTTTAATCCCCTCTCCACCACATTAACCGCCTTTTTCTGAAAAGGCCAGCCTGACAGTACATCTGCTGTCACCAGGCGGACACAGAGGACCTGAGGCTCTTTACAAACGGCACCTTCTGAATCCGCGACGCTCGGATTCTGTCTAATATATTGACTCAAGTTGTTTTCAGGTGTGTTTTTATGTGTAGTGGTGAGAAAGAGATTCAGTATGACCTAAAACCATCTTATAATCTGTGTGAACGTTCTTTGAAGGGGGTTGGGGGGGTAGGACATGCTTGTTTACTCTCAAAACTTTTGATATATCTGTCATGCATAGAAATGTCTGGATTCATTGCAGTGATACTTCAGTTACTTTGCATATTACTTGTAAATTGTTTTGCCATCCAATAGTTTTCAAGCCTGCTTTGTTTATTTTTTTTCACGTAAAAAAGAAAAAAAAATCGAAAGAAATTGAGAGACTACAAATTTTTGGTTTTTACTTGATGAGAATTTTTTTTCTTTTTTCCAGTGATGCAAATTCACTTAAAGTTGTGTTAGTGCACTACAGAATTTTCCACGCCATTTTTTGGAGCCCCTGCCGGGCGCCGCTGTTTTTTTTTTTTTGTTTTTTTTTTTTTCTTGCTTGCCCATTAGTTTTTTGTGAAAATATTGGAAATATTACATTCCTTTCACTAACTTTGTTTAAAAAAAAAGCAAAAAATAAAAGTTAAGTTGTTGTCAAACTTGATTCATATTAGAAACTTCTTTTTTAAAACAGAAGGAATCACTTCTTCTCTCCCACTTTGGTTAAACAGCTGGTCTTACTGCAGCATTTTTATCAACTGACTTCAGCCACAAAATGGTTGTCAACTATTTTCCCAGCATCTTGTTTGACTACAGTTGCACACTCCAGCTTAAAAATATCTTTTTTTTTTTTTTTTTTTTTGGTCTCTCTTTATTTTGAACCTTTGAATAGTTTCCATCAGATCAGAAGTGCACTCTTCTTTTAGGGAAGGGGGGAGAGGATTGGGGGTCTGGAGGCTTTGTATTCCATAAAATATGTGAATAAATGCTATAACACAGCTGCTGCCTTTTATTACCGTATGCATTTCTTTCTCACTTGGTATCTGATTGCTACCTTTTAGGTGCAGAAATGTATATATTTTTTCATTTACATACTAAAAAAGACAATCAGTTCCTTTTTGCGGCCACAAGATGGAGACAGTGAGCAACATTTTCAAACACCTGGATGGTGCAAACTTGCTGTGATTGCAGGCATTAAGTTTTTTTCTGATCATGGTTACACCTTGTTCTTTTTGACATGTAGATGAAGATGCTCAAAGCTGGAATTATGCATTTTTACATAACACCTTTAGAGTTTTCTGCACGATTACCCCATCAGAGTGCCTCAGTCTCTGGCACTTGGATGCTCTCAGAATTTTTTATGGAAATGTATTCAGTTGCAATCATATTTTCTTTCCACTTTTTAAAAGCCCCTTCAACTTTCTTTGGGAGGGGTTAAGAAACTTTCTGTCTGAAATTGTTTCCAACATTTCCATAAATCATCTGACATCCACCGTAAGGTTTCATAAAGTCTTAAAGAAACCTTATGGTGGATGTGACGGATGTCACTTAGAGTTTAACTGACTTGGAACTGTGCATCTTTGTGCACTGATATATTGTTTTGGAGATTGAAATTTTCTTAGCCCACATGACCTTCCAAAGCAAAATAATTACTACTAAGTATAATATTACTTCAGATTTGTGCTCATCTACAGTGATGAGACGTAAGATCTGAGTGTCCAGTAAAAAGCAAACTTTTCCATTTTTTTCCCCTATAAATAATTTTAATGCTTGCTTATCCTTTTATATTCCCTTCGTCCTGGCACAACAAATAGAGCCTTCAGCTGAGGCTTTTTCTACTTGCTGCATCAGCTTTACTGCTGTAATGTAGCAGTGCTGCAGCATTTGTTCTCATAGAGTTTGCCGTCCAAGGCTGTAAAGCACCGGAGTCACAAACTTGGTAATCATGATTAAAACCTTCCTTTCAGATTGCGCTCTGTGTCTCAGAATCAACCCGCGCCTTGTGTTCTCATCTGATTTCTTTCTTTACCCCCTTTAGTTCATTTAGTAAAAATTGATAATCTGACCCTAACCTTTTAAAATAACATTAATAATCTGGATTCTAGTTAGATTGGCAACAATGTTTTCAACAAGTAAGGTCCTTTTTATTCATTTTTTTGGGTTTCGCCTTTCTGGACTTCATTTAAGTTTTTTGTTAATTTTCTGCCCAGCCCTCAATCCTTGACACCAAATTCCTAAAACTAAACCACTTTATGTATTTGCAATTTCTTTTGTTTCAGAGAAAAGTTATTTCTCCTAAGTCACAGTTTTTCAGAAGGCAAAGAAAAATAAGATATTCTAAGAGAATAAGAGATTTTTTTCACCAGCTTTCAGCTCTTCAGAGCATGATGCTACCTCCACCATGCTTCTATGTTGGGGTGCAGAGAATTTACCCTCTAACTTATCACAATAAAACCAGCATTAGTAATATCCGACCACCGTTTCTCTACACTTAGTGTGGTTTTGATAACGTTTGTGGTATGCAATAGTTAGTTAATGTCATTTCATTTGATGTTTTTCTTTATTAAACTTTTGCAGACATATGTTAAATATCAGGTATTCTTTAGGAAGTTCTTTAGGAAGTCAGTTCCACTGAAGGAGATGAGTAAAAGACAAAGCAGTGGAGTAGTTTTTGAAGAATGTAAATATTTCTCAGAAAACAAAATGAGCTTGTTATCATATACTAAAGTTTGTTTCAGAACAGGATACCAAATCCTTTAGGCATCATCTAAAGAAATAACAGTGACTTGAGGGAGAAATGATGCCAAAGCAACCCCTCAACTAGAGAAAATGGCCTCTTTCTATGAGATAAGAGTACAAAATATGACAGAATATTAGAAAACATTTAAAAAATGCATCAGATGGATGGAAAAGCTCCTAATTCATGGATGCTCTATTCTATTCTACCGTGCAAATATACGTATTGATCTTCTCTAACAGTTACAAAATAAAAATAATAAAATAGTTGATTAATTTTCAAAGCAATTGACAAAAAGGTTTAAATCAGACTCATACATTTTGTTTCACCCTGAAGCTGTTTGTTTGAATACAGCACCAAAAAACTGTATAATTTATGCACCAACTAATACAAAAACCTATACAATAGTTTAGTTAACAACCACATAAAGTTAGTTATTGGCTGCCTCAAGCGGCTTGGTGGCAGAAAAGATATAAAACTCAGCGATTTGTTTTTATTGGAAGCACATTTTCTGTCTGCAGGCATTAGTCTAAACTTTATTGACAAAAAGTGCTCCGTTTGACCTGTCTCTTTCTTTTCCGTGAAAAATCCATACGCACAACCATTAAAAGTGTATGCAGCAGAGCAAAAGTGTAAGTGCTTCTTTTCCTTGACTGCATAGAGTGGTTTATTAATCCATTTTAATGTTACCAGCCTCCAGCCGGGCACTGCTGGATTAAAGAGGAAAACAAAAATCAGATTTGGCTGCATCTCTGTGCACTGTGACAGAGCTCCTACCTTATAGGCATACATGACAGCTCAAATCCCTGCATTCTGAAGCCTCCTACTACCGCGTTGGATCTATGTTTGTGCATCTACACACTCTGTATCCTCCTCTGCACTCAGGGTCACTGCTATCAGCCATTTTTGTGTTTATTCCAGGAAGAATATTTTCTTCCTTATTTTGTACCTACAGTTACAAATACAGCTATCACTGCTCGATGGGGCGGCAACGGAAGAATCTTCACGATTTCCTGCTGCCGCTTGATTTTTTTGAAAATTGTTGGCGTGGTCATGAATGTAGACGGCGGCAGCAATCCTGCACCACTGGTCATTTGCAACTCAGATTTTTGAGCACACATTATAATCTAGTCACTTTACAAATTTATTAATTTTTATACAACATACCTCAATCAACCACAATTTGGCGCCCTAGTCGAGGGCAAGCGTTACCACCGCCCGATTGTTTGAAATGGCTCGGTGGCAGTGGGACGGCAGCACAGGAGCTGGTGGGTGGCAGTGTGAAATTGGCCGATCATCAGACAATTTTGAGGACCTTGGAGACCCTCCTATCAGTCAATGACCGCACTGCCACCAGCCTATCTTTAGACTGCCATCGCGTGACCTCAAAATATGCCCACTGACTGTTGTAAAAACTGATCAGGTAGCATTAAAATTTTAACTTTTTCTTCAAACCTCTGTTTTAAGAAAAGAGATTTGACTGCCGCCTCCTGATTGCAGATGCTGCCCCAAGGCCATCTGCTGAATTAACTTAAAAACTTGCATTTCTGGTGCGTTTTGGGCAGTGGTGTACCGTCAGGGCCTGCAAAGCCTTCAGTGAAGGCCTAAAATTATTTTAAAGAAGTATCTAAATCACAGAGAAGTGTTTTCTTTTATATTCATTTGTCCAAAATATATTTGCGATCATTCCAACTGTTCTGTCAGCTTTACTCACAGTTGAGATGTAGTCAGACGGTTTTTTCACATGAAAGTTTCAAGATTTGTTGCAAGGTTCAGGAAAGTCTGCCTTACACTCATGCAGTCAGTGCTCTGCCTTCCAGTTCTCCATTAAAAAAACACTGCTGATTAAACCATAACCATATACGGGTTAAACACGTTTACGTTGCTTCAACCAATCAGAATCTGAGTTGAGAGTCTCTGTAGCTTCATCAGGGCGGATGATGACATAATCGCCTCTAACTGGATGGTCAAAGCTCACGGAACTAAATGCTAGCTTCTTCAGGCTGTAGGTAGTAGCTGCTCGTGATTTTTGTTTGAATCACTCCCTGTTTCGCATTTATTCTCTTTTTATCCCTCTACACTTCATTTTTTCTTTTTTAATTTAATGTGTTTTTATTTATTTTTCTGGTGATGTGTTTTCTGTTTTGAGAATGTAACTTTATAAGCATTTCAATGTACACTTTAAATCTAACTATTTTATTTGATTCTTCATATGTTTTTATCCTCTTTCTGTACAGCACTTTGGGTCTGTATGGGCAATTTAAGTGCTTTATAAATAAAGCTTATTATTATTATTATTAACAATAGAAGAAGGCAGATGATCTGATTTATTCCATAAGCCATTATTGATTTTTAATGTCGTATGCGTTTCTTTCACTCTTGGTATCTTATTGATTGCTGTCTTTTTAGTTAAGAAATATTTTAGTTTTTCTGTTTCAGACTTTTTTTTAAGTGTTCTTATTTGTGGCCACAAGATGATAATATAAGATATTTTGATTTTTTTTTCATTTTATGTTTGATAGAAAAGTTGTAGGAAATGTAATTTTTTTGTGTGAAAATAATTTTTACAATTCATACATTTTAAATGGTAAAATGGCACATACTTATATAGGGCTTTTCTACCTTCCTTGAAGGCCCAACGCACTTCACAGTCACACACCCATTCAAACACTGGTGGTGGCACCGCTGTCAAACTCTGGCACCAACTTTCCACCAGAGCAAGTTTGGGATTCAGTGTCTTGACCAGGGACACTACGACACACGGGCGGGCAAGGCGGGAATCTTCCATCAGGGGTCAACCTCCCTACCACTGCACCACGACGTTCTGTCATCAGAATGCAGTACCCTTTCTCCACCAGTCGGCTGTGAAACATCGTGTTCAATCATTTCTTCAACCTTGAAATGTCTGATGTCCCAAAAATAAGTTTACCTCAGCTGATTGATGGAGCTTCATCCTTTTTAGCTCTGGAGGCCATCTTCAGTAACAGAAAACAAAGTCTTCTTTTTTTTCTGCGTGGTGTTTTCTCACCTTGGATTTACTCTAACATCTCTTCAAACTCTTCACTTCCATCAACAGCACATCAGTTGGGATGCGTGTGAAGCTGACATTGGACTGTCTTACTTACTGACCCTTTCGACAGCATCATCCGTTGGGAGAAAGTGTGTGTTTGTGTGTGTGTGTGTGTGTGTGCATGGGTAACTGTGCTGATAGCCTGTCATCCTATATTTATCGCTGTCACCCATTTCTGTACTGATTTTAGTAAGCCAGCTGTGGGCTCAACCATTAACCCTGTTTCTCTAATTGACACTTTAACCCCTCTGCTCTCAAATTAGCAAACCACCCCTGTTATATATATATATATATGTCCCACCCAGTACTATTTCCATTTTCACCATCGCTTGACCACTCCTCCATTCGTCCTTGCCATCCTTCCCGCTTCACCACCAGTGACTCCTCTCCACCCGTCCCTCATCAACGCCCAGAGTTGTGTTGAAGTGACCGATATCTCTTTAAATCGGCAGTTTTTCTGACCTGACTCTGGTTGACTTTGCGAAACTTTTTGATGAATGGGGGGGATCCGGAAGCCGACGCCTGTAAAAGCTCACACCATTTGAACGTGCGAGGTGAGCCTGTGTCAATATTTAACACTGTACGAGCGTGCTTTAGGGAGTTTTAATGGGTTTTTGCTCCATTTTCTGCATTAGAATAAAAACGCTTAGATTGATGGGAAATGCCGCAGGCAAAGGAGCTGCACAGCATATATTGTGCTGTAAATTCCTCCTGAAAGCTTAACTGATCTTTCAGCTGTGATATAAACAGAACCTCTGGATGACAAGGCCTAATGTAAAACGCCTATAGATCACAGGAGCCAAACGTTGAACGATGATGCTTCCTAAAAGCCCAGAATACATTTTTATTTGTTTTTGTTGGAGTACGCTCTAGAAGATAATCGGCAGAGGTTGTACTGGATATGTGTGCAATTTCACTACATCGAATAAAGTTTAATAAAGACCCACTCGGCTGCTTCCTGCTTTGAAGTGAATAAAAGGATGCTTGGAGTGGCTCCAAACATGCGTCATCGTCTGGCTAACCTCTGTGTTTGGGCCTGCGATTGACTGCTGATCTGTCTGGGGTGTTTCCCCCACTGACAGCTGGGAAAGACTCCAGCTCAGAAGCAACGATGAACTTAGCGGAGCGGAGACGGTCACTAAGTAATCCAAAAAGTGAATTGGAGATTTGACACAGGCATGTTCAACCAGTCCAACCCTAAAACTCTTTAACATCCTCCACACAGGCACAAAGGGCAGTAAAATGAGTGAGAGTAAAACATAATAGGATTCAAAGGGAATTACTATTAACGATAAAAATAACTGAAAGAAAATATAGACTGTACATACTGAATATATTTAGGGCAGCAAAACTGTGGAATCTGCCTCCCCCTCTTATCACTGGCGGGAGCCATCTCCAGAGTACTGACTGCACTTCATTTCCCAGCAGCCCCAGCGCACAATTCCTGGATCACCCACAGAACATTTAGGCGGTGCACAGAGCCTCACTCATTGGTCATGTCCAAATTCCCTCCCTAATCCCTAACTACTAAAAAAACGATGTAGTGCGGGACTATGTGGTGCCCTGGATCTCAAACGGCCAATATGATGTCACCAATTTCACGAAGTCAAAATCAAATCAATACTAATGTTTAATGTTTATTTATGAATCTGTGTTCTGATGGTGTAAATGTGGATGGTTTATTCAAAAATTACATTTAAACATGTTTTTTTTTTTATTCATTAATAGGAAAAACATACAATATAAACTTGAGTTGTAAACTCAAACATGATGGAAATAAAAAAAAAATCAAAATGGGACAGAAAGAAGAAAAACTTATTTTGTCTGCCCCTTTTAACAAATCAATCAATAAAAAAGAAAAATACAAAGCATTGTTCAAAATTGTACGACAATAATGCTTTTTTTTTTAACCCTTGAGCTGTGTAATAGAAGCACCCCCCCCACACACACACACACACACACACACGCACACCCACCACCACCACAAAGCGTGTTCCAGTAATCTAAATGAGTGATGATAAAGATGTGAATTGCAGAGTTAAGTTGTTCTCTAGATAAAAGTGATTTGGGATTGTCAATTTATCTTGAAAACAATAAAGTTGAGTTCGGCCGCTGTCCCGATCTGATGGTCAAATGTCACTTTTGCATCCACTTTGTACCTCAAGTTTGTAACCAGGCATTAAAGAAATAACTCTGGGGAAAAAAAAAAAAAAAAAACCAAAAAAAAAAAAAATGTTTTTGTTTATTTATGTTTTACCTCTGTGTGGAGTTTGCATGTTCTCCTCCTGCACGTGTTTGTTTTCTCCAGGGCACTCCAGCTTCCTCCCACAGTCCAAAAACATACCTCACTCATTTGTTAATTGATATCTCTGAATTGTTCTAAGGTAAGATTGTGTGCTTTTGTGTTTTTTTGTGGCCTTGCTACAGACTGACAACCTGCTCAGGGCGTACCTCACATATACCCAACAGTGGCTAGGATAGGCTCCAGCAACCCTGTGATCCCAAGAGAAATTGATCAAGTTCTGAAGATGAGTGAGGTACAGAAAGGTCTCCTACTTGCAAGGACCAGGTTCCACTTTTAGAATAGTACTACACTGGTTACATTAGTACGTAACCATAACCCTGAAAGTATATACGGCTTTACACCAAAGCATTGTGCAATTTACTGAGGTCGACTTCTGATTAGAAAACTACAGGCTTGGTTCCCTATTCACCAACTCGTGTGATGAAGTGTCCTTTGGTCAAGATACTGAACCCTATATTGGTTCTGGTGGTTATAGACTGGCAGTCGTGTTCAGCAGTGGAGCCACCATCATGTGTGAATGAGTGAGTGTATGAGTGAACAGGACTATATAAGTATACGCCATTTATTATTTAGTTCTACCCCAAAAAATTAGGAGCAATCGTGACATAAAGAACACAACCCCTCTTCATCCACAGCAACGATCCATCCGGATTAATCCTGTCCAGAAAATAAAGGAAACTCTTCCAGAGAAATTTAAAAAATGTTGTGTTTTGGAACTTAACTGGCTTGCAAAACTAGTAAGATTTGACAGAAAGAAAGAAGTGCAAAAATATATGTCTGTGTAAAGACACTCAGAGAGACAGAGGCTGAAGACAACACCTTGGCTGTTTAGCAAAAAGTCAAACCTTTAATTTCTTTAAGGGAAGCTTTTTTGAAACAAACAATGTCTCTCTTGGCTATCTTTCAGCTTTAAAGACCTTGAACTTCCCCAGCTAAGATGCAAATCTTTGTCATTAGCAGGCAGCTGTTTGAAGCATCAGAAGTAGATGGAAAGCTCTGGAAAACAGTGTACGACCTGTAATTTATCTCAAAGAAAAAAAAAATCTAACCCTGATACACACTTACGGAATGAAAAGTGTTCCGCATAGTATCATTTCAGTAAAAAATAAGCCCTTTTTCTCAGACTTACAAGATCAAACATTTAGCAGCTAAAACAAAAACACTGTTTCCTTAAAGTTGGATAATGAGCATGTATCTCATTTAACTTTTATAAGTCTAAAGACACACTACCAAACAGATGCTAGTATTGTTATGCATCTAGTGCCTTCATAGAGACCTGCTGTACTTTTTACTTTGATGGATGATGATGGAACTGCAGGTCTGCGTTGAGTTTAAAGCAGTTTTCTCTCCTCTAAAACAGCCATAAAAGTGTCCTATTGCAGGTTTGGTATTGATCACTGCAGATCTAATCAGGGGCAATTTATTGCCTCGTGTTGGGGACGAGGTACAAATGAAATTTCAAATAAAGCAACGAGAGTGGCTTTGTTGCTCTGCGTTTCATTTGGTCGCCGCGTAACATGTTTAGTTGGAAGTACTTGCTGTATTGTTTTCAGTACAGTTACAAATAAAATTGAGAATTAAAAAAGAAGCTCATGTAGAATTCAAATCGCAGATCCTCCTTCCAGTAGCACCCAAGCCCCTCAGAATAACAACCAGCACTTCTCACAATTGAGATTAACTTTCTGTAAAAGCCTTCGTTCATGTTCTTTTTTTTCTCATTTTTGACAAACTAATGAACTGACTTTGGTCTTGCTAAACCTTCATGGCTCACATTTTACACAACTTTACTCAAATAATGCATGAAAGCAAACATTTATTTATTTTAGAAACAACTATTTGACAAAACTGTTCAGGGCGATCCTGTTATATAACCTGGAATTCATCCCTGATACATTATGACATCAGGATATGTGTGCAAAGACACCTCTGGACAATAACTTGGATTGTCTGCAGTGCAGAAATGGTGCAACCTGCAACAACACAAACCAATTTTATGCCTTGTGTTTAATCAGCCTATATTAATGTATGAGGAACATAATCACATCATCAGATTGCACCTGTAATTACACAATGTCACCACAGGGGAGTGCTGTTGGACCCACCCACCCATCCACAGCTTTCATTTCACGCTTAAAGTGGATCCAAATGACACAATCACTTCATAAAATTTCAAAATAAAAGGTGCCTAAACTACAGCAATTAAAAAATCATTCAAAAAAGTGAAAAATAAATGTTATGGTTTGTAGGCCTGACGTTTTACTTTATTATTGGTGACATTAATGACCTGGAAATCGGCAAACTCTTTCAATCAGAATGAAAGTCTAAAATATGACACCTCCTTCTTGCTGCAGTTATACTAAAAAAAAAAGGAAAACAAAATGAATAAATTTTGGAGACTTAATGAGGCCAACCAGCCAATAGTGCCTGAAAAAGAGGCACGAAGCAGCACCTCCCCTAATGCCTGTAAGTTCAATTATTTTAATAACCTTTCTGAATTATGTTTTAGCTCTGGGATTGGGACGTGATACCCTCTGGTCCCCAGAATAATGGGAATTTATTAAAAAATAGTTTGTCAGTGAAATGTACTGTTGTATGCTTCAGTTGTGGAGATGAGTGGATCTGGAAGTCAGCATAACACCGCAATCATCTGACCCAGCTAATTCATTCATTATCTCAGCAGGCCCGCCTGTCATTTTTAATGAATTCCGACTCTCTGATTACTCCAACACAAGTTTTTTTTAGCGCATTAGGCACGTATTTACAGAATTAAGCTTTAAGTGCCCCCATGTTTTCTCCATACTCCTTTTTGTTTATGCAAAAGTCTTTGGTTGCGTTCAGTTCTCATCTGAAACAGAGTCTTATGTAGGAAGTAAAGGAGAAAATGCGTCTGTGGGAGAGGATTCAGGAGAACTGGAGGTGCCACCGCGAGAGGGGGTGTTTGTGTGTCCGCAGAGTTCCTCTTGTCAGGCATTTATTCAAGGACTAATGCTGGGTCCTGTGTGTTCCCTCTTATCAAAGGGAGGTTAGAACACTTCAGCACAAAATACTTGCTGTGATTAATTATAGGCTAGATATGTGGCATTTTACTAACCTTTCAAAGGGTTGCTGTTAGAAGGTTGTGTGTATTTTATTTTTAATAATCACTCAACATGTACTAGCCTTTGCAATGAGTCCCTGGTTTGAGAGAAACATAAATACCATAACACCATAACTTAAACACATTTGACCTTAAGAAATTTAAAATCTGAAAACATTTCCAAAACATGTCTGGAGAATGTCAAGTTACTGGAGGTTTTTGTACTTCAGAAAAATGTCACTTTAACCCTATATTTATTCCCTTTTAATAAATGGTCCAATTTTTTTGGTCATTATGGTAATTCGATTAACTCATCTTGGAGGTGGTTGGTAGAGAAGAGTTAAAAGGAGCATTTTCAATTTTAAAAAATAATGTTGTATTCATCATAATGTGCTTAAATGTGGCCTCGCCGTGGGTTTTAGTTCTAACTTTTGGGACCACCAGCAGAACTGCACCCGAGGACCTGAGGGTTCTGGGAGGGTCATAAATTTAAAGAAAATCTGATAAAAAATGAAGGTCCAATACCATGTAAGGCCTTGTAAACCAATTAAAGAACTTTAAAATCAAACCTGAAGCTGACCAGAAGCCAGTGCAAAGATTTCAGAATTGGTGTAATGTGCTCATTCTTTCTGGTCCTGGTTAAAAGGCGTGCAGCCGAGTTTTGGACTAGCTTAAGTTCAAACTCCATTATTATTTTTACGTGTGATTTTAGTGGCATTGGGAAACTATAATTATCATGAGATCATGTATACGGTTAAAAATAGCTGAGAGAGAATTCAAAAGTAGAAGGGAAAAAAAAAGGTAACAAAGAAATGGTATAAAAAGTTAAGTTTGGCATGTGTTGGCTGATCACTCCTCTTCCTGTGTCCAACTGTTTTTTTCCTCTCCCTTTTCTGTATTTAACGGGCTCCTCCCCTCACTTCCCTGTAGGTTTGTTTTGTTGCCAGACACACCAGCCACTTGTCTCCCTTGCCAGGTTTTTTTTTTGTTCTTGTGTGTTGCGTTTTTGGCCTTTGGCCTTGGTTGATTTATGGACTTTGTAACTCTGATTCCTTTTTTCAGCATTTTGCTCTTGGTTTATGGATTATTTTGTTTTTAAATACTTTTTATTTATTTATTTATTGGAGCTGCCAAAAATAGAAATAGTTTACATAAATTCACAGACTAGCAAGAAAACACAAAAACTACTCAAAATATGACCAAATGTACCCAGGATCACAAGGTTAACTCTAATAAGGGGATTACAAATTTAGGAGGCGGGATCAGCAGAATTGGAGGGGCTGGACTTCTGCAGGAGCTGAAACTCAAAACCACGTCACACACAAAACAAACGCAAACACGCAGCCAAGATGACAAAACAAGTAGGCCAGATCAGGGGTCGTAACAAATAGCCAAGTATTTTGTTTAATCGTAATGTTTCAGATGTGCCTCAAAATGTCTCAGTGGTTCAGCTGTGATCAGCATTAACTTTGAGACAGGCTCTTGTGTTGTAGGCTATATAATGATGTCATTGAGGCCAGAAAAGTCCAAATCTGAGTTGTTTTAGTCCAAAGAATGACATCTTTATGTAAAAAGATGTTTAATGCTTTCTGTCTTTGAGGTTCCTAATTGAAAGCTTATTGACTTTTCAGGAAATTAAGAGCTGATTATCAGAAAAAAAAGTGCAAAAAAAATTAGTTACACGGGAAAATATGTACTATTTTTACCAACTTCATTTTTAGTTTAACTTTAGCTTCCCTCAGGGATTCTCATTGCCTTCGATCGCCACTGCAAGCACTATTGGAGCATTTCAGCTGTAAGCCAGATGCCAGCGAAAATATGCAGAAACACAATTTGAAGCTCAATTTTCTTTATTTATGTCCTCCATCAACAGAAAAATGACACAAGAACATGTTGAAAACACCAAAAAATTTGATTTTTATGGAGAAACCAAGGAAAAAACTGTAAATTGTTAGGAATCCATGATGACAATAAGTGCATCTTCAAACACAAATGTGCAGTAAGAACAACAACGAAAAAGATCATTTGACTTCAAATTTGTTATATTTAAACGAATCCAGTTGTCATTATCATTCATTTAAGGTTTTGTTACTTTTATTGTTTTCTCTTTATTGTAGTTTGTTTGTCCCAGTGGTTTATTCGAATACTCTTTTGTCATCTGTTGTTGTGTCCTCTGCCTTTTCTATATTTGCTGCAGCTCTAAATTGAACAGGATTTTTTTTGCCTATAATTTCTTGATTTTATTGTTCATATGTTCAAGAGGAATTAGGTTTGGATTTCCAACTCTTTAGGATTTATTTTACTTTGTAAATACATCTTTCTTTGTCTTATGTTTTGCATTTTTCAGCTGACAGAAGTTGAATCAGAATACACCAGTCCAAATAAAGAATTCAGCAGGAGAGTAAATCGTCCTTTTCGAGTTTTTTGCAGATTGAGGCAGCTTAACAGCAACTACGAAAAAAAACAAAAAAAAATACAAGGACTTTCAACCGGCCTTCCAGTTTCTCACTTGTTAACATAGAAAGAGCTGCAGCCATTGTGAAGAAAAAAAAACCCAAAAAACATTGTACAGGTGTCTCTGAAGGTGTGGGTTGGGTCTTTCCCTGCATGACTCCCAGCAAGATTTAGTTCTCAGGTTTTTTACCCTGTAGTCAGAGCACCATCCACTTCATCAACTCTTTGAGACATTAAAGCCCTGGCAGAAAGCCTCAGAAGGTTCCCCCAAATCCACTCCAAGCACATTATCCACTCGGTCATTCGTTGGAGGTGAGGTGCTGTTCAGTCATTCAAGATTTTGTTTGTTGTACTTTTTTTCAAAAACTCATTTAAGTTTTTTGGAGTTTTTTTCATTCTTTACAGCTTGCATCCTCATTTGTGACTTTTCTTTATGCTCAAGTAGAAATATTCATACTTTTTATAACTTTTTAATACTTCAAAAAATGCAAACTTCTTCTACCTGAATTCCTGCATTGAGATTCCTCCAGCAGAGTATCTCATTGCATCAGTATTCATGTCAACGAATGCAGCGCTTCTCTTAGAGGAAAGAATTATGGGACATTTCAGGATTTTCCACAAATAAATATATTTTATTTATTTTATTTATTGTATGTAGACACAAAGCAAAACATTTTGGTAAAAAAATGAATAGAAAGCGTGTGGCCCAAGGTGTAAGTTATTACTATTTCTAGTAAGATAGAATAAGTACCCTTAACCAATCGTTGCACGGTGCTCCGCTGTTAGATTGTCTTTGTACTGCCTGTATCAGTGGATTGTCATGATGGACAGACCACACCTCATTTGTGGATTCTTGGCTTTTTACTTGTGCATGTCGGGTTATATTTATTTTTACTCTCCTACAAACTCTCTCCTACCCTTTATGGTACGTGTTTTATTTTGGCCATCAGGAATCCATTCTTTAAGAAGTGGAATTTGGAGGATTATTGCCTTTTTTGGTAAAGTTTTCATTAGGGTTCATGTACTCAGCCGTCCAGTTTAGTCCATTTAACGAGGCCATATCATGATTTTCTTAAGCTTTTCAGAGTGAACTATATCCATGTATATGATCATATCTTACCTTTGAACAACTAAGAATCAAATTATTTATGAAATATTATACTTGTTGAGTTTTTTCCTACCCGGAAGTAAAATGATTTGAATCCTGAAGCTCCGCCTGCCGCTGCGTTTGGCTGCAGTCCACTTCATAATGTCAGAAAGCCGTGTGTCTGCATTTATTCCATGAAAATTATCCAAACTTCTTCAAAGATTGATGCACATACCATATATTTAACACAAACACACGCGGCTTCTGCATGGCTGTGCCACATCGGGGGGTTGGGCATCTTAAAGGAACCCTGTGTTTAAAGTAATGAACTCCTGGAATTCATTAAAGACAGGACACAACTGGAAGATATACAGTATTCTACATCTAATTTTTTTTTTTTTTTTTTTTGCTGATCACCACTGTGGAAATATCAAGTGTTGTGTCAGACAACAAGATATACATTCCTGCTGCAAGCTTGGTCTCCTGCATTAAGGATTGACCAGCATATTTCAGGAAATTTCTCTTTGTTTCATGAAAAATCATCTTTTTTTTTTTTATTTTTCTCTAATGTAGTTTTCCAGAAGTTTACAAAAACTGGGACAGGATTTTTCTTCATCTTTTGGCTCCTGGCTTTAAGCCTAGACATAGTGAATTATTCGTTTCAATCTTATTCTATCTTCTACATTCTGCTCGCTCACACCAATCCCTATGTCCTCCTTTACTACACTGCCACCATGTAGGTTAACAGCACTGGTAGTTAACTCTGACCAAAACTGATCTAGTATGGAAGTTCTGTTGGTGAATCAAATCAAACTTTATTTATAAAGCACTTTTCATACAACAGTAACACAAAGAGTTTTACAGGTTTAAAACAAAATAAAGAAATTATAAAATACACAAAATGCCCTCAACTCTCGTTACATATATAAAAAATTTACACCAAAATTATAAGTATTATAGAGACAATAATTTTCATGTCTGAAAATAAATATCTTAGTGTCTGTAACTTAATGCATAACGCCATCTTTAAAAAAAAATGGCCACAATTTTTGGTTAAGAAACTATTTTGCTTTTCTCCCTTAAACTTGTGAAGAGCTTCTCACTACATCCCTTTTTTCTGGACTCTGTCAAGTTTCGACATACTAGATGAATGTCAATAGGCCTTGTACTTTGCAGTTCAATCAGAACAGGTCCTCCTCCGTTGTGATTTCCTGAACGCTCTGTGTCGATCATCCAGATAAGTCTCATCAACAAATGCTGTTTTAAGAATCAGTCAATACTTCCACTGATTTGAAAGTTCTTAGAGGGGTTTTCTTTTTAGGCTTTGAAACTTCCTCATCAAAGTTTCAGTAAGTCTTCATCCTAACGGCTGCAGTAATGCCGGGTGATTTAAAAGCACAAAAAGATGCAGGTCTAACATGATTTTTGTCCTTTTTTTCCACGATGGAAGTCAAAAACAATGGAGCTGAAATGCATTTGATCTGCAAAACACAGAACATTATTATTCAGCTGGCAGGAAAACAATGGACACATTTCACCTTCCAAACGGCTCCCTCTTCATTAGAACAAGACTGTTACACATCAAGTGCAAAATAGAAAGAAAGCGACTAATTAATCATCTGTTTCCAAGCTTTTCTGGTGGGTTAAGGAAGCGTTAAATGTTGATTCACTGCGATGAGTCTGCAGAGTTGCCCCTGTAGCAATCTTATTCAGAGTGGAATGGATTACTGTCTAGTCCTGATGCCAAATTACAGCCTTGCACAACAATGGGCTGATGTAGCCAATTTGATTGTGAGGAACACTTAGCAAAGCAACAAAACACTTATCACAGTGTGGCGCTGCTTCTGCTTTCGACCTGCAGAACGCGGCTGGACGACAGGAGCCTAAGACTAAAGAATGAATCACCGGGTCGGCTGCTGAAATGTCTGCAGATTAGAGACGAGAGATCCTGTTTGCCCACATGTCCTCTAATGTCCTCTATTACTCTGTACCAATGTTTCTTCAACAAACAGCAAAAGATTTTCTGCTTCCACAAATTACCTTTCTCGCTTCTTTTTTTAAAATGCACTATATCAGAAATAATTCTTTGATTTTACAGGATTATTAAAGATTTTTGTTGGTTGTTTCCACATCCTTTTGACAGTTATATCTGTAAAATATAGATTCAAAAAGTCTCTGCATGATCAAAGCCTCCGTGAATGTAAAAGAGAAAAGAAAGTATTCCTTACAGGAGTAATTAGGGAGAAAAAGAGGCTGCATTTTTAGTAATGATAAGTTGATAAACAAATGAAGTATGCAATCTTAAAGATGGCTGAAAGCTCCACTAAATTAAGTATTGATCTCCTCTGAGCCCAGCAGAACAAATCTGCGGAAGCAAGTGTAGAAAAACGAAGAAAGGGTGGGGAGCAGTCCTGTGTATTTAAGATTGCTTTCTTTTCCGTTTGCACTTGTTCAATAGATCCTCTGCTCTTAACCGTTTTATCACCTGTCTGCAGTTTGCTGGGATGAACCTGTGAAGGCCGCTCCTCTGGATTTTTCACTTGTCCAATGCAGTTTTCCTTTATGCAGACATGTGGGCAAAACATTAATGCATGTGCCACAGGGAGAAGTGCTGCAAACCTGGCCTGGAACCTGAACATGATTCAATAGTGCATGCATTTACACAAAAGGGGATCAGGCGCTCAAGGTTTGCTCTGGATAAACGCTGGTTTAAATCCACAAAATGGTTTAAGGGGAAACTATTGCATAAAACATGGTCTTGTGCAACCGTAATCGTCCCTTGTGTACCTCCAGCTGCTGGCATTCAACGGACAGATGTAGCATTAACACACGACAATCTATGTCCTGTATGTGAGGACAGAAGCTGCTTCTTGCCACACTGTTGTCTAATGAGATGCTGTAAGAGAAATAAGGGCAACAACGTAAAGTTTCAAGAGTTACAAAGCGCACCCTTTCCTAAGAAGAAATATGTCTCATCTTTTCAGCTCCACCTCCAGAAAAAAAGAGCATCAAGGTGAGAAATGAAATCCTCTGAGTAGTTTTTTAATGTGTCCCTCTCTGTCAGAAGCTGCCAATTAAATATAATCCTGGTTGTGCTCAGTTTAATTGCACCAAAGCAACACTGCTCATTCTTCTACCAGATGTGCATCGATACCCGTGGAATACATGCAGCTTCTAATGAGAACTTTGGTCATGTTGGGAGGGGAAAATAATGGATAATGAGTCCTTTATCAAACAAAGAACATCCTCTTGAAAAGCATGTATTTTATCATGGTGGAAACAACTAGGTCAGGTTAAATCAATTAAAAACAAACGGAAACAAAGACAAAAAAAAGCATAATAGTATGTGCATGATTAACAAAAATGCTAGCTTAAATTGCAAAACAGATAACGACTAACAAGTGTAAAGGAGAATAATGTAGACAACACCTGACTGGTCATCCTGAAATTCAAGCATCATCTTGGATGGATGCTGAGTCTCAGCTTGATTTATGATCCCAGATAAAAGTCCAGTAAATGAAGCTTCACAATCTTATAGTCAAAAATACAGTAAACTGAAACAAATTTGGAAACAGGATACTGGCAAGATCATTTTAGCATTAAGGTTTTTACTTTAATAAGCAAGATCTTATTAAAGACAGTAAAAATATCATAAAATGAGAGAAAATAAGAAAAAAATGTCTAATAGAAAAATGGAGCACAAACTCTTTAGAAATATAAAATGTCAAAGACTAGCTAATTGCTAATGTAATTGCTAAACTAAACAAGACAGACCCTGACCATCCCTGCTCTTAGACCCTCCTAAAAAAAACGAATAAAAAAACAATTACAGGAAAAAAAAGAGACATCCTCTCTCAGGACAGACCGGCAACTGACTGTTAAAGAAGATTTAGCTTATCTAACTCTACAGCTAAATGTTAGAATAGTTTGGCAGATGCTCTTCATTCAGATGGAACTGGGGAAAAGCAGAGGGTGCGACACGAGCCAGAGGCAAGGTCCACGGTTAAGAGCAAAAATGTAATAATTAAAACCATGGATAAAAAAACTCAAAAGTTTGACCAAATCAATAATTTTGCCTGGTACTGTGCCCCTCCTTGTCTGACGCAAGGCCCCTGTCAAAGCTTGGTGGTGCTGGTGGTGGTGGGGTGTTTGTCTGTTAGTGCTTCTATAAAACTTTAAGGATGAAAAAGCATCAAAACAAATCTTTATCATTACCATGATGATTTGGACTAGTGAAACCTTTGGAGAGGCAAACTTTGTGTCCATCTCTGACATGCTTTAGTTCTGTTGTAACATCTGATGAGCACATACAATCACAAAGGGATATTTTTTTATAAGGCAACCTTTTGTGTATTCCTGCAACTCTTAGTTTTTTCTAAACTTCAGAGGTAAAATAAAAAAAAGTTAAACAAAATGAGCAGAATAAGTAAATCCCACTCAAGCCTGCGGAAGGTGTCTTGGAGAGAGTTAAAGGTCAAATTTAACATCCTAAAATAAAGTAAAATAATATGTAACCCCAGAAACTTTTTTCTACAAGTAAATTAAACTGTAGAGGTTAGTAAAACGTTTTAGAGGCATTGTTTAATTATTCTCTGCTGGAAAGTTGGCTGTTTTCACAATGGAGTGAATGTGGAATGGCTTGGTTGCTCGTGGTTGCCAATGTCCTTTGTCAAACCAGCCTCAAAGAGGAAGTTAAAGTGTGTTTGACTGAAGTGCATAGCACAGCTTTGCGCTGATCCTTCTAAAGCCATATGACCAATGGAGACTCCAGCACAATTCTGCTGTGAGTTCAAACACAGATTGCCGCATTCAGGGCACTTCTGCAGTTTTTCAGTTTCCCGTCGTCAGTTCTTTTTCTTTACTTTATTCACATTATTGTACAAAAAGCAAACATTTTCTCAATTGGAGCCGTCTGGAATATCGGAAAAATGGTAAAGTTAATAAAGATTGCAGTTGTAACATAATGAAGGATAATTGCATGTAATTTACGCTCTGCGTGTGGGGCTTACACAGTCCAGATTCACTGCATGACTCTAAATTACAATTAAAGCGTTTTGTGCCTGAAGTGAGGAAGCTTTTCATTCAGTTAAGTCAGCAACATTATTTACTTAGGCTACCATGAAAATGGTGCGTCAGAGAGAATGCAAGAACTATGAAGAAGTCCAAACAGAAAAGTATTGAGGAAATAATCACAGAAAAAGATCAAAGAAAAATTCCTATTAAAATGAAAATATAAGGTGTCCATAAATTTGTACCAGGTTCTGAAGCACATTTTGCAGACATAGCACCACATAATTGTTCCCTCATGAAGGGAAAACAACTTTTACAACAGGAAGCCTATTTAAGTGTCTAAGTTAATCTTTATGTTTAAGTATTAGAAGTTTCACTTATTAAAACTTTGGCATTTTTGTTTAACTAAATTATTACAGAAATTTAAATTTCAGGGATGAAGCCTAAATCCCATAGACTTCTATTTAGCAATTAAAATTATTACTTCTATTTGTCAGACTAATTGTTTTTTGATGTCTGATTAGCAAGTTTTATTACAATTTTTATTTATTTTTATTAGAGCCAAGTTATTCAAGATACATGATGCTTGCTCAAGAAAAGCGGTGTCCCCTTCCTTATTCACATCTCTTTGTTTTACATATTCGCAGATTTTTTTTTTTTTCAGTCACAAATTCTCCAGTTTGTCACAAACTGTCCAACAAATCAAGACGCTTGTATGAAACTTTTTCATCTCAGGGAGGTGCAAGAGCGCACTGGTTCCTCCAGTCTCCTGTCCCTAACCCTTGCGAATATCGGGGCATACTGTATGTGATGCCTGCTGGCCCCAATGCTCAGCATTTAAAACATTTATTTGACAGCGAGCCCACTTTGAGGTGGTGGGGGTGTGGCCTTCCTACAACTATCAAACTTAATATTTCCTTCAAAAGTCTCATTTTTAGGTATTTTTTTCTCAATTCACAGGATAAAAATATCAAAATACAACTAACAATTGGCTTCATTCCGTTTTTTTTTTTTTTTTTTTAACATCATAATTAGACTTCCTACCTCTATTTTAACACCACCAAGGGATATTTTTTCTTAAATAGAATAATAGAAAGAACCCCCCCCCCCAAAAAAAAATACACACCATATTTAGATGAGGAACAATGTGAGGGAATATTTAATGATCTGTGTTTTCCTCCTGTCACAGTTACACCAGGTTTAAGCTGTTAATCATCCACAGCTGTTTTGATTTAAGTTAACGATCCTCAGCAAATCTAAGGTTGTGCCTGAATTCCCTCCCTATCACTATATAGTGCGTTCACCATTTTCAAGCGCTATCTGAATCTATCAATTCCAAAATCGAGTGCATTCAAAATTTGATTGTTGCATATATATATTTATCGCTTTGAATTGTTACAGCGTAAGTGATACGTTTCTTAAAATACAACATGTACTGTGTAAAAATATTCCTTAAAATACACCAATAATTGCCCTATTCTATTTTACTGCGACAATACTCAATGTTACTGTTATACATCACTTTTAAATAAAATTACTTTGAGGACAAATTTGTGGCCAGTGGTTGATGCAGTGCATAAAGACAGTGTTAGATAAGGTAGTACAATAGTGTAACTACAATATAGTTGTTTTGGGATGCTGCTCTAGTCAGAATAATACAATAGTAATATTCAA
Source organism: Oryzias javanicus (assembly GCA_003999625.1). Lineage (NCBI taxonomy): Eukaryota > Metazoa > Chordata > Actinopteri > Beloniformes > Adrianichthyidae > Oryzias > Oryzias javanicus. The sequence continues at coordinate 16,280,504 of CM012453.1, forward strand.
ATATTTTTCTTTATAACTAATAGTGGGTGAAAAATGAATATTTGAAGGTGTTGGTTGAAATAACGACTCCAAAAATTTTTCTTCACACATTTTCAGTTTTCTTCCCAATTGGTTGTTAAAATGTGCATGCATACTGTCAACAGCTTTGATCATTCATCTCTGGAAACACAGACTGGGCTTCGTGCCTTTAGCAGACTCGAAGCAGTGATCCTGCTTCTAGTCAACAAAGAGAAGCTGGTTTGCCTCCACATTTTCACTGCACATCTCACAGGACCAGAGGAGAGCATCAGGGACTGCATGGGGTTTGGTGGCAGAGCTTAAGCATACCCCTGTTCACTTCAGCCCCCAAATACACCACGATAATCCTGAAACCACAGCAATGGCCTGCAGCACAATTCATCACTGCCAGGCTGGAGGCCACAGCCCATTAGTTAGAAACCATTCACGTCCAGACCAATACTCACTGACTAGAACAACACAAGCAGCCGGCTAAAGTAGTTAGACCGCTGAGCTGGAGGGTACGCGACCTGCAAACAATGCTATAAAAGGGCAGAAGCAACATGCAGCTCTTTCACCCTCCACTTTATTCAGTTAGAGCAACTCCAAAGTGCTTACAGCAAAAAAGACTATCCCTTTCCTTAAACCCTATCTAGTTATTTTGCTTCTGCCAGCAGAGACAATTGATTATTGATCAAGCTGTGTGCTCAAGTGTAATAAATAATCTAACATAATTAGTTGGTCGGCAAATTAGAATTTATCATGGCCAATAAATTAAGTGATTTGTCTATTTGCCGTTTGAAAATGATGGGATGTAAGCCTATGGAAGTGGCCGGGCAGATGAAAACTTTATTCAACTCAAACTTTTGGTATCGTAGGTCAGGAGCTGAAGTAAAAATTGGCTTTCATTTGCCATCCCGACTTTAAGAAGTTCGTCAAATTATTTTATACTAACAAGTCAAAGTGGTGACATACAATTATAGAATCTGTTTTTAAAATTAATTTTCATTTAAGTCATTTCTCAGCTGTTTTTACTTCAAATTTGTCAGGGGGATGAGTTTTTCCTTTTTTTCCTTCCTTCATCCCTGAAGTGAATTAATAGGTCTATTCTCTCTCTTTTTTTAAGATATATCTGCAGGAGAAATTTTTCTGTCAAGCACAAAAAAGTGGATTTAACCCTGTCAAGCCCACAAAATCCAAATAAATAAATAAAAAAAAAAACTGACAGAAATTTATTCTTTTTAATTTTCATGTTTTTATACCCTTTCTTGAAACTAACAAAAACATTTTCATATCATATTTTTTATGATAGATTCATAGAATCAATTATGACATGTAAGGTTATTTGGTAAATTGCTCACAACAATGCTCGTTTAAGATGTCAAAATATTGACATGAGTATTCAGGTTAAAAGCACCTGATTTGCCCACTGTCTCACAGTTCATATACACATTTTTAACATGGTGTACATAAAGAATTAACTATGAATAAAGATTGCATTTTTTTCAATACATCAAGTAGTGATTCAAAAAAATGAATAACAAAAGATGAGTTAGTCCCAATCTGAATTATTCCCTTCTTTTTACTCCTCAGTTTGAAGGTGCTTGTGAAGAGCTAGTTGTGTCAGAAATATATTTTTGAATATCCTCCCCTCCAAGCGAAGGGATGCAGACTCCTCCCTTGTGAAGGGGTTCTGCGTCGCAGAGGTGAAGTGAATTTTTTAATGTGTGTGTGCTCAGATGTTTACATTTAAATGTTAGTAATGACTTTTTGTCATAGCATGACCTTTTTAAAGTAAAAAAAAAAAAAACGCTGTTGGTATGTATATTCGAGCGCTGGAAGATAACGCTAGCCAACTGGCGACTATTGGTGACGTCATCAAGCGAAAGTGATGTCCTAAATGCGAGACACTATTTTTCCACAACTCTCCATTTGGAGAGCTAAATGAAGTGAAAGGGAGAAGGTGTATGGATAAAGGAAGAATTCAGATTGGGCCTTATTCTTGCCATTAGGTTTTGAAAATTAGCTAAACTTTTCTCGCCAAAAGGGTTTTTGAGATTTCATGGAGGCAGCCATTTTGAAATGAGCAAGTAAAGCCCTTCTAATGCGCCTATTGGAGTCATAATGATATGGAAAGAAAATGTTATTTTTTATTTAACTATCATGTTACCAGGAAGTCCCATTAAGATCTCTTTTTCAATGGAGACCTGGGCTTAAAGCCATGAGTTCTATACAATGACATAGTGGTCTCAGAACTGCATGTCTCAAATATGATACAGATGGTCATATTGTTGTAAAGTATTTGATTTATTTAGAGTTCCAGTGCTGGAAACAACTTTCGTTTGAAAAAAAACTGAAGTGTTTTTTTTTTTTTTCCAAGGTACTTTTTGTGCTTCCGGTTATGCTGTAGCTTGATGATGGTGAAGGAGTGAGGTTGAAAGCAACACGTTTATGTTGCGGTTTTTCTTTCTCTGTTAAATGAGAGCGAACAGTGATGTTCAAAAAGGACACCCAAAGCCTCCCTCGTCTATTAAGAATTTTTCACGGCGTAACATATACAGGGTTAACTCTATCTCAGATATAGATTTACTTGAAGTATCGAAGCATTTTGGTACAGCACAATACCATGAATCAGTCATCTAAAGCAAAAGCTTTGCTAAGAAACATCTATTGCTTCTGTTGCGGCCCAAATTACCCCAGTGCATTACTTATCAACCGATAAACTTTTACACTGGATTTCTTAGGGGAATAAATGTCAGGTTAGTTGTGAAATTTATTAACCGTTAACCATAAATTGGACCTGAATGTTTGCAATTTACAGTGTGAGTCAGCCCTACAGTGTGTCACCTTTCACCACCTACAGCATCCATCGACAAACATATGTTTGCATTCATCTTGCAGCATAAACAATAAATCTTTATCTTTAGGTGGCTGATTGTAAAGCTTCTCAGAGTAGACGTGCTATCCTCATTCATAAACATTCAGACCATCACTGTGTCAAGCGAGACGGTTAAGGATTTGTGACTTCAGATTGCCATTTTTTGGAGGAATGGAGCTTTAGCTTGTGAAACAAATACAAAAATCTTCTATACTGTACCATAGATTGGATTTTTCTTGTTCTTCTTTTTTATGGAAAAAGCAGGATTGAAGACTGAATAATCTAAGCATGTCTGCTGCAGACGCCACTGGTGCTGTCAGAAGACCTGTCAAGACTTCAACGGTCATAGCAGCACTTCTTTATAATTGGCTGCATAATCATTAAAAAAAATGACTGTATGCAAAGCTAGTTTAGAAAGTGTTATGTGTCTCTTATAGCATTTTTTTTGCGTTTTTGGTAAAGGTGATGACACATGGGTATAACACCATCTAAATGTAACTAAAAAAGTCTGGTAGTTATCTTTTGATGGCTTGTTATTGATGACAGCTCTCTTGCTGAGCTCGACTTTAGCTAGTTGTCATCATTTTCTGGCTTGACTGCTGGCAAAAAACACAGAACCAGAGGACCAGTGTGAAACCAGCTGTTGATTATAGACATTTATGCCACACAGCAGTGTATGCTGGATATTTTCCCCTCATGTGAATAAGTGTTTTGTTCAAGTTCTCGTGCTGTTTGTCTTGTGAGTATAACATAAGAACAGACGTTTTAAATTAAACATGTGTGACATGCATCTGTGACTTGGGCAGAACATCACATGCATCCAAGCATCAAATTACATGTGAGGCAGACACAGAACTAAAGTAAATGTTGCTGTGGAATGGTGATGTAGCTGTGTGAAAAGGGATGCATGTTCTGAGAAGGACCGAGCACACACAAAGACCTGTTGACCAGGTCTGGCAGGTGCAGGAAGGTTGAGCACATTTTCTTTTTTTTTTTTTGAAAATCGTGTTTTTTAACATGTAATTGTAGCATCTTTTTCATAACGAATGACTATTTATGGTTGTTAATTTTAGATTCAAACTGTGTTTCTTTGATCAAATTGAATTGGATCAGGAACAGCTGAAAACCAGATTTTTTTTAAAAGCTCGGTTTTAATGTCGCAGTTAATGGCATGGGCGGGGCAAAGTCTCTTAATTAATAGATCCATTTACGTCTTCATGTTCCTTATTGACCTGGTATTTGGCTCAAAACTCTACGGCTTTTCTGCTACCCTAATGCGAGCTTGGGCTTGTGAGGTGCTATTCGCTTGCAGGAGAGTGTAAACAAAGGAATGCTGTATAATCAGCGCAGCTAGTTTCTGCAGCAAAAGCCCTGCTAATCAAATATCTAATAAGGTCTTACTGCTCTACCGAAAATTTGTCTTAGAAAATGACACAGGCTTTTTGATTTTAGCTAAATCCTAATTAAAATGCTACTGGGAACAGTTTTACAAGAGGGACTTTAAGGTGGCTCCACAGCCACAAGACAGATCTGTGATCCTTGCCGCTCTGGTCTAATGGGAGGTTAGCCCCTGCTAACCTTTGCATGTTTGTTGACGAGAAAGAAAGTAATCAAAACTCAATTGGAATTTAGTCAGTTTAATAAAAGCTGGATCAAACTTGTACAGAGATTTCTATCTCTCGGGTCATGCAAAGACAAATACTTATAAAATAAGGTTCACTTCTATATGTTAAAGGCAGGCCTCATTTGGTTCCAAGCCAATGTTTGTCAGGGAGAAAGAGAAGAATCCCCAAAAGCCTTAACATCTTATATGCTCATCTTCACCAAACCTACATCTTGAGTGGTCAGCGTTCATGGTCTTGCTCCTGCCAGCAAAGCTCCCACCTAACTGGTCTAGAGCTCCATGTGGATTAATGTAACAATGGATTCATCCATGTGTTAGTATTTAATCTAAAAATATATAAGAAGACTCCATTTTGAATAAAAACTTTTCACTAAGCCCCTTAATGGGCCCAGGGGATCAAAAAACCCATGGTGCCCCCATGGGTCAATCCCCATACGTGTGCATGTGACCAAGGCATAACTTGTTTTCTTTTTTCTTGTCTCAAAATAGAAGTTCTTGCTTTTGTGTCCTCAGTCTGTTCTGTGTGGTTAAACCCAGGATGCAGGAGATTAAGCTTGATAGCAAAAATTAAACTTTATTCTTAATCTAAAATTTAAAAAGTAACTCACCAACATGACTAAAACAGCAAAGCATGGACCTGTTACGGTCCCAATAGGCACTCCGGCCTCAGTCTAGAAGGGGGAATCATAACACATGATACCGGACACCAATATGATAAAGGAACACAGTTTTATTAAAGAAAACTACTGTGTTCTGTAAAGAAACAAAATGAAAGGATTAGTGTGCTGGTAAAAATAGAAATTCAAAACAAAAGGGATTGGAACCTTGTCCAAAAAGAAAATATATGAGGGTGACTACTGACACAGCCGCATTGACTGTCGGAGTCAGTAGCTCCCTGATGAAAGCTAACAAAAAGAAACAAAGCAAGCCCGCAAATAAAGACTGCCAAGGCCCAACCCCAAACTAACACAAAAAAAAACCCAGAAGTGTAAGACTGCTGAGGAAATAAAGAGGGAAAAGCAAGAAACAAACCAGCACAGCTCAAAGTCCAGCTCTGCCTGCTGCTCTGCCTCTGCCTTAAATACCTGGCAGGTGGTGATTAAGATCATTGGCTCCACCTGCCAGGTGAGCAGAATGACATGTCAGAATGCAGAACATCAGCAACAGACAGAACAGGACCAAGACATAACAAAAACTATCATCTGACAAAGAAACTCATCAAAATCATGAGGCTGAGGGTAATCAACTCCAACAGAAGCATCTGAGTAATTGCAAACCTAAACCAGATATGCAGCGACAGAGGGGAAACAGAACATGATTGAAGCACAAAACATGGAGGCTGAAAACCTAAACAACAGGAGTATGTGAAGGGGAGGGTGGTTGTATTGCAGCGTGCTGCTGGGGGTGGACTACCTGCAAGTGGCCCTCCCTCCAGTGGCCGCTGCATGAGTTTGCCCCTCCCCTTAGTCTTATTTGCACCTTAGACACGTAGGACCTTGGTGGGGGGGTGCTTGGACATCACTGCCAGCAAGCAGTAAATGTCCTCTAAGTGCCCTTTCCGCCAATTTTAACAGCACCATAGACATGTAGGGCCGTTGGTGAGAGGGTGACGGGGCATCGCTGTGAGCGATCAGGAGATGTCCTGTCAAGGCCCTACTCACCAATTTTAACCGCACCTTGTAGTACACACACCTCTAACACCTCAAAATATACACTCTAACAAACAAACACGCATGCATCACACAAGAAGGGTGGGACTTTCGACCCTCTGTCCCCTACCCCATCCCTGGCGAGGGGGGATGGAAACCCTCGGCCTAGTGGTCTTGTCTCTTGGGTGCCGGTCTCCTGGGCTCTGTGACCTCCTCGCCACGCTGGGAGAGGGATCCCCAAGATCTAACAGGGGATCAAACTACATCGGAGCCATGGGGTGTCCAGGTCTCGGTGGTTCAGGTTCCGGTCCCGCTCTCGAGAAATGGGCCTCTCCGGGACTCCATCAGTGGGTGTGCCTGGTCAGGCCTTGTTAACATCATTCCTCTGGGACCCTCGTTCCTCTTGGGTGTCTCTCTGCTTGGCGGGGGTGGGCGGCCCCTTCCCGGCTCGCCCCTGGACCTCCCGCGGCGGGCGCGGGCGGACGTCTGGACCATAGAAGTGGGTCATCCTGGGGGAGTTCTGGCTCGTGCCTGGGGTGGGGCGGGGGGATGCTCGGCGCTGCTGGGTGGTGGTGTGCTGCTCCTCTGGGGTTGGGGGGCTCTCTGGGTGTGGGGCCTTGTGTTGGCCCTCTGGGCGTGGTGGGGGGATTGCTGCTCTGGCTGGGCGGGGGTCCGCGCTCTCTGTGCTCCCGTGCCTTCCGGCTCTCGGGCGTGGGGGCCTCTGCGGCGGTCCCGTGTGCCCTGGTCTGGGTGTCTGGCGGGATTCTGCGGCTGACTGGTTCTCTCCATGGCTCCTGGCGGGTGTTGGGGGGCCTGTGCTGCTACTGCCGCCCCGGTGGGGGGCCTTGGCGTGGGGATGGCCGGGCTCTCTCTCCCTCTATACATTCCATCAACATCCACATCAGCAAAACATAAACACTCACCTGAGCACAGGTATCAGCTCACCTCGCACTAACAGAATGTGTGATGGAATGAAAGGCTTTATTTGTGTCAGCTTCTATGATTGTGTGTGAGCTGCAGTGGTATTGTGTACATTTTTGACTACTTTAAAGGTAAAGATTATTCTAGCCAAAAGGTATGTGTGTAACTGAGTGTGTGTGTAGACAGGCCCCGCCCATTCCAGATTGTTATTTAGACCTGGTTGTTATAGGATGTTGCTACTCTGTGTTACCTTCTTTGTTATCTTAACCCCACTCTTTTATCCCCCCCCCTTGTTTCCGTCCGGTCCAACAAAAAAAAAGAAAAAGATACAACATAATTAAAATAAAGTTTAGCATGAAATACAACAGGGGTTTATTAAGTATAAACCCCTGTTGGGACAATAAAATCTGTCCAACGCAAGAGGCTCTCAGCCCGTATCTGCTTGCTCAGCTGTTGGACAGGACAAGTTTAAAAAAAAAAATAAATAAATAAACAACAGGAGTACCAGTCCTCTCACTACAGCCCAACTGTTCTCAGCAGATGGTTGCCTTGATATTGAGTGTTATTGGTAGAAGTTTCTTTACTGGACTGAATTGGATCATATTAGCTATAATTAATTTACCTTGTTTGATGCTTCTTTCATTTTTGTGTTGCGCCATAAAGCTACATGTTAATAACACACCGGACTTGTGTGGTGCATTGTGTGGTGCTACAGACAGCTTCTTGGACATGCATATAGCATATTGTGGTCACACAGGTCTGTCGTTGCCCAATACTAGCACATGTACTTACAATTGGAAGAGGCTTGTTGCAAAATGTCGAAGCAGTGGAAAACTCGCTAATCTTGCTCCAGGTTTTTTTCTTTCACAGCTCTATTGCAACATATGAAGGACTTGATGATGTTATATATCTCCAGCCAGGCACAAACTGTAATTACTTATTTCTGCTGAAATTACTCACACAGCCTGAAACATTTGCTTAAAAACTTGCGTAGTGACTTGTAAACCCAAGACCCCGAATGGGCATATGCTACTGCATGTAGTTTTCATTGAAAGGACATGTTTCCAGTCCTATGTGAACATAGCGTAAGAGAAATTTGGTTATGAACTGGCGCTTTTTACATTAACTAAATTAATTTGAAAGGATTAGAAATGTGGTCATTTAATACACAACAATTTATAGAGAGAAGTGGTCTGAGGTAATGGATGACTTTCAGTAACAGTAATACATATCCTCTAACGATGGGGAGGGAACTTGTTCATCTCGAGTGTTGGCAAACTCACGCCCACACAAAAAAGACAAAGGTTAACGCCTACTGATGATGACGTTTCGACCTTAAAGGATTATTAGATTTGGACATTTTCCCCTTTATTCACTTTAACTCGTTCATCTTGAACTCCCAGAATCCTACATTCAGCCCACACTAGCTTATCCCAAGCTGTCAAATGATCTATGCAATCTCAGTGAATTGATTAGTGGGACTTGTGTGGGTACCCTCTTTGGATCATGTGGTGGATTATCACAGCGTTGAGAAAGCATGAAACATAAAATGATTTATAACCAAGTAAAAAGGGACATAAAGCACATAGATGTCTTCTTGTGTGTTGAATTTCATTGGGTGGTGGGGTACATTAGCATCGAGGACAAAGCTGCATAAATACTGCATTATCTTTGATGTATGCATGGACAAGCATACGTGGTTATCCAATTTTCCTTCCTGAGGATGAGTTCATTTTTTATGGAGCTTGATTCTTGGGAGGGATGGTGAAAGTTTGTAGCTTTGATCCAGAGGTGAAGTCTTTTTGCCTCTGTTTGCGCTTAAGCACCAAACTGGTCAAACAAAACAATGTTAAGGAAAAAAAACCCATCACATTTAAGGCTTTTTTTCTCCCCTCCTCTTCCATCTATCTATCTATCAGCCTTCCTGTCCATCTCTCTGATGTGGTGATCCAGTTCAGTGTCCTGAATTAAAGGGAGCCAAGTGGCGTATTGAGAACCCAAGGGTTCCTCTGACACATCGTGTAAGTAGCCAAACCCTTTGATGGATGACTCTTATTTTCTTGTCAGCCTCAGATCACTTTTATGTTTATCTTGATATCTTCTTGATGGTCTTTCATTTATCCAGTACGGACCGGACAAGACAGGAAGGAAGGGGGATGGAAAAAGAGGGAGTCAATCAAAGAGATGGAAAGAGGGGGGATCGTTGGGTCGAAAGAGAAACAAGCCGCAGGTGGACAATGAAAAACTGACAGAAGAGAAGAACTGGCAGGGCTTAAATTGAGTGTAAACTGGTACAAGTCACGCAACAATCAGAGCTCCTTGCTATGTATTTATTTTGCACAGAAGTGAAGGTTATAGTTGTCTAAAAGCACATTGCCTCTGCCTGAGACTCTCTTTCGCTCCTCTCTTCCCATCATCTTTCTCCTAACCTCACAGAATCTCTTCAGACAACAGATATAAATGCAGTTCACAATCTTCCGCTCCAGTCCTCACCAGTTCACACATGGCCGGTAAGCACAGCTGAAGGAGCTCTGGCATCCTTACAGTGCTTTTCATTTGAGCCCTCTGGTTGTTAGTTACTTGATGAGCAGCTCTCCATCTCACACCCCAAGGGAAATTTACCTGTCTCACAAGGATTTTCAAGGCTCTCCATCAAATGACCTTAAGAGTTTCTTGGGTATCTTTATGGGGACTCTTGTAAGGCTGAGAGTGATATTGGTTTCTCTAAACCTTCATTAAATGACTTAACCGTTTAGCCTCTATTTTCTGAAAGCTAATATTGAGTTTTCAAATATTAATATTGGCTTTGTTAAAGGTTTTTTAAATTTTAAAAACAAGTCAAAAATCCAACCAATTATTCTATCAATTTCTAAAACACCTTCATATTCTTGGAAGAATTATATTGGATTGTCTCTCTGTTTTAGCTTCTTCAAAAAACAATTTGCACGGGAAAGGTGTCCAATTTCAATGTTAAGTCATTGTACAGACACGATTTGAGATCCTGCATGAGGCACAGCGCGTTGGTCCGGTAGCAGAACGGTTTGAGATGCACATCAACAATTTAAAAATCTGAACTTTGGCGAGGTTACCATGTCAACCAATCAGGGACTCAGCATTGGGCATGTGATGTATTTCAGTGTGATGTGTTTAGCTGTGCTTCACTCCTGTTCACCTGTCTGTGCCAATAAAACCTGCACTTGAATCCAGCTGTCTGCCTGTTTGTGACAGATATAGGAAGGAGCCATAAGGTGGGAAACAAATTTGAATTTAGCCTTAATTTTTTGCCAATAAAGCACTGATTAAAACATGAAATGAACAGACCAGGTTTTAAAATGTTATTTATAAAATTTACCTCAAATATTTATCAGATAATTTATTTTGCTCATGACACTGAGAGGTTACCATGTCAGTTATATTCTTTAACAAGTCAAAACTCTCCAATAAACTTTATCAATTTGAATTTGTGTAAAGGTAAGTCATGTTGACTCAAACTTGGGTTTTTTTATGTTTGGAGACAAACAATATTAAATAATATTAATAACACAAAACAAAAATATCATCGATGCTTTGATATGACGGAACATTTTCTGTTAAAAAAATTACAAATGATTCAGGGCTTCTTTTAACTGCATTTTTTTGTCATAAAGCAGTTCTGGAAGCCTAAAATTAGTTGTCACTTTCAATTACTGATGTTTCTGTCAATCGAAACTAAAAGTCAAATGATGACATTATTAAATACTAGAAGACTAAATCAGCAAATTGCCGACTGTACAGGGATTATTGGGTTTCCACTGAGCTCAGCTTCTGCTGCAGAAGAAGTCATCACGTCCATATTGCATCCATTCTGCAGAGTTTGCTTTTTTAGGTCGTCCATGTCCTGAGAGATGTTTTCTCTTTAGTTGGTATAAATTGTGCTGTAATAGGAGTCGGGAGAATACAGGGTATTATATGACATATTGAACTGTCACTCTTTTAGCATTAGTGCAGACAATAATAACCCTTCATGGATACACACACACCTCTGTCAGCACCTTTGAGGTCTTTAAATTTAGTCGATCTATGATCAGCAGCAAATAAGTTTTACAAACTTGGCAATACCTGTATGTAATATAACTCAGTATTGAGCGGCCAGGTCATTCGACATAGTCATAGCAATTCATAGTATATTCATATTTTATTTTCCTTTTTTTATGATGGGTGGGGGGTGGTCAGTATGTATGTGCACCACTTCTTAACATCTTTAACTTTTAGTCATTTTCTTTTACTTAGGCAATCAGTCAGTCATCCAAATTATTCCTACACAACTTAAAACACAATAAATGACAGTAAATATATTAATAAGCTTTGGTAATTTTTTTAGGAACAGTAAAATCCGATCAGAAAAAATCAGGATCAAACATTTTTAAAATACAATAAAATAATGTTTTTTGTCCCTTCTCCATTGGCTTTATAACTATCAAATTCTTCTTGTTTTAAATAAACCGCTTAGGTTTATTATTTTATTCTTAAGATTAAAAGTAATCATTATTATATTGTGGTACATTTTCATTTAAAAACAATTCTAAGCAGAACTTGTCTGTCGATGATATATGTGATTCATTGGACTATATTAACCCTGTGAAGCCCTCTGCATGGAAGAACTGACAGAAAAAAAAATTTAATTTTAATTTAGGTAATCTACAATGTTTTAATGAGATAATACTTTTTTGAAAGTCTTTTAATACAGGAATAGTCTTTAAAAAAGAATTACAATAGATGAGTTACTATCACCTTAAAGTTGAGAAAATTAGCAAAAAAAGTGTTTTTGAGATTTGATGGAAACAGTCATTTTAAAATATGCAGGAATAGCCCTTCTACTGCCCCTGGCGGACTGATGATGAATTACAGGGGGAAAAAAATTAGCAAAGTCGTAGGTTTAAGGAAAGTCAGAAATACATGTATCAAATATACACAAATGGTTATATAGAGTTAAAAAAGAATACATGTCTAAAACTTTATTCAAAGGCAAAATAATACCTACAAAACCAGATTTTACATGTGGACAAAAAATTGGTCATTTTAATTTTGATATGTACTCTGTGTCAACTATCATTGGCAAAAAGAAGAATTTTAAATCTAATTTTTTCTCTTCTTTGGTGGGGATCCAATTCATCTGAAGTTGGACAGATGGAGATTTTATTGAGAAATAATATAACAGGTATGATCTGACTTACAAGTGGATGGATATTTGGTGGACTGGAATCTGTCAACATGAGACATTTGTAAATGTATAGCATGGAACGTCTCCTGAAGGGCTACAAAAATAGTTCCAGATAAAAGGAGGGCATTGGTTAAAATTGTTGAAGTAAAAGTTGAACCAACTTTTGGGGAAAAAAGTGCTGTCTTTAAGTTATATAATAATCTTGGATTTGCATTCATTTGTTTTTTTAATCTTCAGCAGAAAATGTCTTGCTGTTTTTTCTGACTGTGACCAAAAGCAAACTGTTTAGGGTTGTAATGACTTGCATCTCCTGCCTGTCACACAACAGGAACATAACGTAAGTTTTCTATTTCCCACTGTGGCAATTACCATTTCTAAGCTATGTGCAATCAAAGTTTTTATATGTAGCAGCATTCCATAAATGTAATGGAAGTGGATGAAAAGTTTTATTTCCATGTAAATCAAAGCTGCCTTATACCAACTTAAAAAGGCAAGTCATTGTACATTTGACCTGCCCCAAAAATGTGGTCAAGTATTAATAATTACTTATCAGGTGGAAATTGTTAAGATAATCATGCAAGAACTTGCACAATTCATATTTGATGCTTTTGAAACTAATGCATGTGAAAAATTAATATGTATGTTACAACTCATGTAGGCCTGTAAAAAATATTTTTATCCAGCCACAGACTACTATGCATATTTAGAATTATGGGAAAGAAAATAGCTGAATGAACATATTCCACAGCAGGTGTTTTTTTTATGTGTTATAGTTTTGATTTAGAGCTAAGTAAAACAGATTTATGCAGTCCCACTCTGGGAGCAGATTCTCTGTGGCAAGATGAATGAAGAAGCAGAAAAGGGCACCACTTATTCATGTTTTATTAATTTAGATTTTAGTTTAAGGCTTCGAAAGAAAATAATATTAATTGTGATCAATTATCATCGACATTTGTCATTGCCAAATGATGAACAAAAAAGTCCCACAAAAGAGTTAGATTCTGTACACTTTTGCTAACACTGGAAAAGTCACGATGAACCTCAATCTGAATCGATGAGAGCTGACGAATGAAGTGTCTATAGGAACAATATGTTTGTAAAAATTTGAGGTGCATCTTTCTTTGTTTACGGCTGTCACGTTCGTCCTGCTGGAAAGTCACGTGATTTACGTCTAAACCCGGTGAAAACAAACACCTGTGCCATCTAAAACAATGCTGTCAGCCTGGCCCAGCCGCGGCCAGCCCTCATCTTTACTGCGGCTGACATATAAATTCTGGAAAACTGCCTCCTCCTGACACCTATGTGCTGATCAGCTGCAGGATCTATGAGCTTCACACATGTATGGTGGCTCTCAATAACAGCCGCCCCACCCACCCACCCACAATCTCACCTCCACCACCAAGAGGAGGAGGTTTCGAGGACAACAGCGGCTTTGACTGTTGCTGTCTTTTCTGATTTGAGCTATTTTTGTTTTTTTCTTTAACTCTGGTGGCTGTGTGTAAGATTGTTGGTTTCAACTTTTCCAATTTTTTCTGAATGTTTTTATGTAAAACAGAAACACTTAAAATATAAAAAATATAATTTTATATAAAAAAAGAAACACTTAAAATATAAAAAATATAATTTTATATAAAAAAAAGAAACAGTTAAAATTTAAAAAAATTATACAAAAAAAGTCATTATTTTTTCAGCTAAATAGAAAATTAAAAAAGGCAGTTTAATGCATCTCAATGTTTAATGTGTTCTTTTATGCTTACAAAATAAAATGTAACTTTTCAGGAGATCTGTATGCTTATTCTTATAAAGAACCAAAAAAAATAGGTCTCAAGAGCAAGACAACAATAGTTTGGATATTAAATGTTTATCAGAGACAATATACTTAACCGTAAGACACTAAACACTATTTTCAATTCTTAATTAAAAAAAGGTTTTATGTGTATTTACAATTACATCTCATAAAATAATCACATCAATTGAGATTAAAATGTAGCTGTTTAAGCTTTTCAACAGTAAAACACACCCTTTTGCCAGCCTGTGCTTTTCTATGAAATGTAATATTTATGTATCCCGTTTACTGTGTGCATCAAATTTAAGTCTTACTTTCAGTTTGCATCAGTAACTGCTGAAGTTCAATTGTTCAGCAAAAGCACAAGTTTAGTGGTAGTTTGTGTAACAAATACTAAGTATTTTAACTAAATTGATAAGAATAATTACTTTTTTTGGAGAATTGTTGCATTATATTTATTGTTCTGACTTTTTTTGTTAAAGCTATATTTGTGGTGTTTTTATAATCCCAGTCTTGCTGGACTAAGCCAGGGTCCCACAAATAATGCATCAGGGACTCTGTATGTCATGGATCAACCTGCTGCTTCCCTCTCCAACCACCAGAGGGAGCGCTAACCTGAGTTCTAACCTCACCCACCAGTCTTCACCTGGACGTTTATCATCAGCTATTTTCCATTTACTCATCACCTCCCACGTATTTAGTCTGACTTCTCATCTCGCCTCACTGCGAAGTCTAGTATTGCCCCGCATACGTTCTGAGTATTAGTTCTATGCCTGTCTTACTGTGTCCTGACCCCTGCTTGTTTATTGACCATTCCTTGTCTCAGTCTTCACTAAATCTTGTTTTCACATGGATCTACATGCCTCTGCCTCTTCATCACAGTAACATCCATCCATCCATCCCTCCATATTATTTACCTGTTATATCCCTTTTGGGGTCATGCAAGGCTCACGTTTGATGATTAACATTCCTATGTAGTGGAGTCATGCTCATATTTCAGACAATTCATATGTTTTGTGGTACAAACACAAAATTTGGCTTGGATGTATTTTAGATGGCTACCACAAAAGTATTCAATGTCTATTTCGCCCCAGTCTCTTTCTCTCTCTCTTGGATTTTGTTGTGGCTAAAATGCTTTTGATTCTGTAGTACAATCATGCCAAATTTGGAGCTGGTACAACATAATGCATTATTATTTTAACAACCAAATCCGCTAATGACACTGACAGAATGGCATACAATTTAAAAAAATATAGGCTACTGTTCAATGAATGATTCACCTCAAAAGTACCACCAGCTCCTTTTCTTGAATAGCAAAGCTTACAACTTCTTGTTCTGACAGTGCTTTGTGTGAATTTTGTTTGCCCTAATTTCCTTGATAATGTGATTTTTTTTTTTTTCTCTTCCTCCAAGGATTCAGTTTTACGACTGAGTATTAGGGCCACAAAAAAAAAAAAAAAAAGAAATATTACTATTTTTTCTCGTAAAATTACAACTTTAAATCTCATAAATTTACTATTTCAAATCTCGTAAATTTGCTAGTTTTTTCTCATAAATTTATGTAAGTGAAAGGGAGACTACATTCCAGTGAATGAACGGCGTGAGCAGAAGCAGACCGTCTAAACTGAAAAATGTCTTGGATTTTGACAGGTGAATGTTTAAGACATTACAGATATTTGGAAGTTTCCTTGTTTGATTTATGCTTTATTAATGTTTAATTCATTGATGGTGGCTTGGAGAATCTCTCTAGATTCCGTTGATGAAGCCTTCGATGTCTCCGCAGCTATCCACTTCCAGTCATTTCTTCCCTCCTCTGAGATCTCCTCCAACTCTGATGCTTTCGCCTGAAGAGGCCTAGTTTTAGGAATTTTCAATGTTCTTGTGCTAACGTAACAAACTATTGACATTTATCGTTGTTGTTTTGTGTTGAAACGGGATGTTTCAATTGGAGAAGGGAACGTCCGGCGCATGGTCTGGAGAACTGCATTCTCCTTTGGCTTCTGCGCATAACAGAGACATGACGTGAGGGCTTCTGGGTATATGGATAAAGTGGCGGTCCTGACAACAGACAACTTTGGTTCTTTTCTTATTAATTTATGACTTTAAATCTTGTAAATTTAAGACTTTTCATCTGACAAATTTATAACTTTTAATCTTGTAAATTTATGATTTTTAATCTCGTAAATTTATAAGATTAAAAATCATAAATTTATCCTATGACTTTTAAAGTCATAAATGTACGACTTTATTCTTGTAATTTAGCACTTAGGACTTTTTTCTCATAAATTTGAGATCTAAAGTCGTAATTTAAAAATAAAATTTTCTTTATGGCCCTAATATTCCGTCGTACAGTTTAATATTGGACAGATCCTGTGATTTAACAGGCTTACTGTAAGAGGCTGCTGAAGATAAGACAAAAAATGAGGGAAAGGAGCGAGAGCCTGTCAGACCAGGTGAAATGAGCAATGACCCCGCCCCTTTATATGAGCTTCCAAATAAAAAAAAAAAAACCTTGAAGGGGTGGTTATCTTCATACATTTTGACTGTATATGAGAACTGGACCGAGTGAGGACTGAGCCATTTTGTCGTTCAGATGAAACTTTACATCTAACAATAATTTCAGATTAAACGAAAAAATGCTTTCCTGGTGGCTTTTTCCTGAATGTGCCTTACAAATGTCTCTTCAGACTGCTTATTCCAACACCACTGGTGTTCTTCAACATGATAAAACATGTTTTACAAACTGTAAATGACGTGCTATCACGGTCGCACTCAACTCTCATGAATCTCTTTGTCCAGTAAGCTTTTTGAACTTGACATGTCTTCTTTAGTTTTTACTTTTTGCTGTATAAAACTTGCTGTGCATGACAGCTTCCTCCATCACTGCACTTTAAATTCCAACATGAGAAAATGTAAACAGAAGCACTGGGGTCTTCTGGGAAATGTTTTCATCTTTTTAATTATGTTACATTGACAGACTTATCACCAAAAAACTACAAAATAACTCCCCCTCCACTTTTTGTCATCTTTCCAATCGGTTAGTTCTTGTTCTCATCTGCTCATGTAAATATCTTATCCTATGCTAATCCTAATCCTGTGATTGATGTAACACAGGGGTGTCCAAATCCAGGCCTCGAGGGCCAGTGTCCTAAATGTTTCCAAACAACTTACCATTGAAGCTCCTTACTTGCTAGACACACCTGATCACGGTAAGCAGCAGCATACAAGGCAAGATTTCAGGCAAGGCAGCCAAGTTTGTATCACAACTTTAGCACATAGCGAATGGGTTCTTTGCTGTAGCTGGAACTGATGCAGCATTTAAGCTTTAAAGTCTCAGACCCAACTGCAGTACAGTCAATTAGTTGAGTAGATTTTGCTGTAGCTAGTGATATAGATGTCAATGCAAAGCTTTTTGTAATGTCTGAAACATTTTAGCTGGATTTGCCCATTTGCTAAGTTCTTTAAGTAATCGAACAATCAATTCATTTTGATAAATTCAGCTGATTGAGCAGGAGAATGTTCAAAAGTCATGTATTGAGTAGCTTTTTAAGAAATCTCAAAGTATATGCCATGAAATGCTTGTCTGCAATGTATTGTATGAATCACTGACTCATGACTGCTATAATGCCTATTATAATAATGATCTAATATGGCTACTTATCCTTTTAGCCAATTATTAAAGCCATTCATTTTACTTTTGGCCAATTGACATTTTATGTGTTACAGCAGGCCTGGTGATATTTCCAGATTTGCTGATTCATCTGCTAATATTTAAATATAAATTTGAACATGTACTCGTGCTGTGATGGCCAAGTACTTCCCCATGTGGATAATACAGTACATTTGTATTATATCTTTGCTCATTTTTATATTTTAGAGTCTGTTAAGTAAATGTATGAAATATATCTCAATCATTAAATCAGGGAGTATTTTAATGCAGTACATTTTCAACCTTATTCTACATTTAACAGGTAAAAAAATAGAAGATCTTAAAGCTATTACCATTCACTATGGTCTTTGGTGACTTTCTTCTTAAGGGGAAACTGCCACTATTAATCTTATGTCTAACCTGTCAGACTCACAGCGAGGTGTTTTTGAAGCAGGTAATATGACTAACACACTCACCCGGTCTCCAAGGACACGCGATGTTCCTGCAGTTCTGCCTTGTCTCTTTTGCATCACAACAAAAGGTTTTATAATAGTGTGGAAAGACTTTTTAATTGAATCAAGTACACCTGCCATAAATGATGACTTAATGTGTTGTGAGCTCTTTAAATTTTATTTAAAAAAAAAATTGCTCGGAACAAATTGAGAAGCAAATATTATTAAAGGTTAATCCTGTGTGAACTACGGTAATGTGATTAAAAAGGAGGTTCTAGATCAGGGGTGGGCAAACTACGGCCCGGGGGCCACATGCGGCCCTTAAGCTACTTAATGCCCTCCAAATTAAAATACATTGAACAAAAATCCTATTATTGTTATTTTCATTGTATTTCGTTTCTTCCCATGAATGATGTGTTTCTCTGACGTGTGTGTGTTCCTTTCTGAGTCAGATGGATCTTTCGGATTATCACACCACATAAATGCAGCATTTCTTTGAGTTTACATTTCCTCTGAAGAACATCAACCATTGGATCACCCAAAGAGAACAAAAATCAAAAGAAATTAAAACTCCCAAATTTCTGTTTTTAAATTAATATATGTGAATTTGACTCAAATAAAGCATGTTTTTCTCTAAATCATATTATTTTTTTAGTTTATGAGGTTGATTACCCAATCTCTCCTTCCATCTGCTCCTTGTCCGGCCCTTATGCCAAATTTTAGAACCCTTTGTGGCCCACGAGTCAAAACAATTGCCCACCCCTGTTCTAGATTATGGTGGTGACCATGAGAAGAAAGGCTAGTTAATGCAATACCGCGCTTCCACGGACCATTAGAAAATAAAACCATTTCAAAACCTTGTATTTGATTCTGAGTTTCAGTCAATTTTCTGAACCGTGTTTCAGTAACTCATTGGCCTCTTAAAAATGAATGATGATCATAATATGACTAATTGCTTTGCTGATCGAAGTTCCCAAATCTATGCAAATGCACATAGACTAGAATGTTGGGTTTCTGCGTCCGGTACGCCCGTGATCCTGCATTGCAAACTTTTTAAGTTTATTCACGATCTTCACATATGAATCACGTGTTTATTGACAGCACACTAAAGGTTCAACCAAGATGAACTTTTTTTTTTCCAACTCTGGTTTTTTATTGAGTTTTAACATCAAATAACATTACCCAGGTAACATATGCAGCATCTCCTAGGTAAAGTTCCTGTAATTAAACAAAACTAAACTAAAAAAAAGCTAAACTAAACCCAAAAAAAAAAAAAAAAGGAAGAACAAAATAAAGACAAAACAAGACATGGTACTGTGGGGAATCAGTTTATTTTGTAAAAACAAAAACAAGTAAAGTTGTTAATTTCATATGCATGACGAGTTAGAAATAAAGAGCAAATGTAGTGTTGGAATCATTCACTTTGCTGATCATGTACAGTGATTTGGGACCAGAAAGTGTTAATACTGTGGTGGGGTCTCCATTTTTTAATTTGTTTAACATGCATTTATACGATGCCATTTTGTCATCATATTCATCCATAAAGATGAACATTTGAATCGTGGCAACGCAGCTCTGTGACCAATCAGGGACTCTTTGGTAGTGACGTGTGGGTGGCATCCTTTTGAAAACACGGAAGTTCCAAACATTGTAAGCAAGATTACGAAGTAGAAAAAAAAAATCAATGGAGCTTTATATTACATCAAGACAGACATTTTTAGGAAGAGAGCTGAAAAAAAAAAAAAAAAAAAAAAATTTGCACCACTTTAACTTTTCAGTTGTAAGTGGCAGACAGGCGCTAATAATTATTAAAAACACAAACGAATAAGTATGCCTCTACCTGTGTGTCTGGCCGACTGGATGTGTGTTCTTGAAGGTGTGAATGCAGCTTTAAATTTAATATTGTAATGTTTAATAAATACAATGTGGTTACGTCAGGAAGGGCCTCCCGCTTCAAACTCTCTGTCAAACCAAATGTGTGACTCAGTAAAAGCTGATTCTGTGTGGCAACCGCTGACAGGATATGCTAAAAAGTGAACCGCGATCTATAAATAAACATACAGTAGATGGCAGGTGGTGCTAATGTGCTCATGCTTACTTAAACCTAGTGCTCTCTTATGGGGTCCAGATGACCCCAGCCGTGTATTGAAGTGTCATCCTTCCCATGAAAAATGTGGACCAAGGTGAATAGGATTTCAGGTCTCCCATGCACACCAGTGTAAATCAAATATCATTGGAAAAAAAAGTTCAGAATACTGTCGTAACCCTTCCGTTCTCCTTAGCTTGTTTACATTAAAAGTGAGGTCATCTGGACCCCACAGGACAGTGCGCTGAACTTTTTTTTTTCACTGATTTCTGAGTTTCACTAATGTCCATGACAGACGTAAAATCCTGTTCCCCTTCGTCCACATTTGTCATGGAAGAAATGGCATAACAATATGTGGTTGGAGCCATCTGGACCCCAAGGAGAGCGGAAGGGTTTTAAGGGATCCAGATGACCCACTTCCACGCCAAGGAAAGCACAAGGGTTAAAATAATTGTTACACTAACAGTAAATTAAACATGTGAAATGATGCCAATCAATTTAATTGTCATCAACATCTGCCAAAACACAATGGAAAATGTCGATTCACATTATAGTGGCTTTCAGGTGCATTCAGTCCACAAATGTAGGGGGGGGGGGTTATTTGGAGCCAAGATTCACACAATTGGTGGACACTGATGGACACATTACAAGGTCAGGCACTTTTCTTATGTGGCACAAGTTGTAGAAAGTCTGCCTATTTAATAACAATAACCTGAATTACTGAATAAAATAAATCTGAAGAGAGAGTAAATCTCAACACAGGAGGGCTGGTTGGTTTGCAGCCTCAAGGCAAAATACCATTCAGCAGCCATGTACAAACTCCTCGGGGATTCTGCTGGATGGGTACTTCAACTTGACAGAGTACACAGATAATCTGTGGATCTTGGGTTGAACATGGGGGTCACAGGAGCAGCAATTTTTTCCCCCCCTTGGGTTTACCAAGTGATGAATGGATAAGTCGAACACAAAGTGGATGCAGGAGCGTCATCTTTCCCCTGTACCTCCAGCTCTTGGGGCTCACAATCTCTGTACAAGGCTCTTGTCATGAGCAAACACTTGTGTTTTGAAACATAAATGAAACAGACAGCCTTTGCCTTGAAAAAACAAAATCATACAGATAATTGAGCAGGCAAACAGAAAAACAAGGATCTCCCTCTACAATCATAATTACAGCCTTCTGCTCTTCTATTATTCCAAGCCACTGCCAAGATCCTGGATATTAAAGACAGCAACTGTGTGGGTCTAAGTGAAACTCAAGATGTTTTTTAATGATGGATCCATTATTAAAACGACACAAAAGGAAGGCTATAGTTCTACTCCAAACACTCTGGACCTCTTATACCAGATGGTACAATCTCGTCTGTATATACCTGAAAGAAATTGAAGGAGACTGAGAGGTCACAAGATGGGAACAGTGAGTTCATGTCCTGCTCACAATTTCAAAAAATGGGGAAGGGGGTTGAGTGGAAAATGCAAAGGGACATAAAATGAATCGTGTCGCAGCTTCTTTGGCTCCATTCATCTAGTCAATCTCTGTTCTTCAAATATATGTCTGCAGCTGAACAAAATGTTTTTCAATGTTTCTGTTTAGAATTGATAGTAATATTACTTTCGTCTATAGCTAGATTTACACTGGATGTGTAAATCACATTTATGGTGCTTAGTGCCATATGGTGATCACACTGAACTGTTGCTACCTGACACTCGTTCATGCCCGGTGTGAAATGTCAAAGCTGTGTGAATCTCTCAAATTTTGCCCTAGACTATAATCTTTCACAGCTCTATTCTGATACATGAAAGACTTTGTCTCATAACTCCGGCCAGGCACAAACTGCTGATATTAATTGTTCCTCCATAGTTAATTTTCAAACGGTTGGCACCTATGTGAATTAAGCGGAATACCATCTATACACCACCACCAAATCTGAGTTCCCATTGGTCAAAGTTAAATCTGTTTTAACTTTGAACCCGTGTGCAATGGCTGCGTGTTTTGTCCGCAGTCCGTAGTCGTAATATTTTGACGCATGGCTAAGGACCCCTCCGCGTCAAAAATTGAAGTTTTGGGTGTCCTCCATCTTGTCGTCTTTTGACGTGCTCCTTGTTCCAACCTCCACACCAGAAACCGACACCGATCCGGTACCGGGACATGGACCAAACTGGTACCTTAACCTTTATCTTCAAAAACAGTTAAAAAATAAGTCAA
Source organism: Oryzias javanicus (assembly GCA_003999625.1). Classification (NCBI taxonomy): domain Eukaryota; kingdom Metazoa; phylum Chordata; class Actinopteri; order Beloniformes; family Adrianichthyidae; genus Oryzias; species Oryzias javanicus. The sequence continues at coordinate 16,302,949 of CM012453.1, forward strand.
AGTGTCATGTGTTAAATGATATGTAATGGTTGCAAGCACATTCTGTACATCTCTAAAATGCCAGTAGGTTTATAGAACACAAGGTTATTGACTGTTTAAAATAATGCTTATGCTGGAATTGTATTGGAAATCTATTGTTTTGAATGAATTGTGATTTCTGTTTTTAAGGGACCCAGGAAGACTAGCTGAAGGCTATAGCTCTCAGCAAATGGGATCCATATAAATAAACAAATAAATAAACCTGGTACCAGAAGCAGATCAGTTCCGGATGCGGTACTGGACACGGACTGGGATAGGGTTAGGGTACCTGTACCGGTCGTGTACCGGCTGTTCCGAGGTTTGGTCCACATCTGGTACAGTGTCTAACAAATAACCGCAGCCCTCAGTTAATTGGAAGAGCCAACAGTCTAAAAACGACGAGTTGGGGACCCCCAAAACCTCAAAAAGGGGGCCTTCACCAAACTTCAGTATGTGACTACTTGGAATTAGAATCTGTAGGTAGAGCCGTAAAACAGTCTCAAAAATGTGCTTAGCAACTGAACGTGAAACCCTGAAATGCACATTTATTTCCATTTACAGACTTTTTATTGAAAGTGGTCGCTTGAACACACATTGGCCAGGGCAGTGTGAATATGGCTTAAGATTGTTCAATGCCCACCAAGGTTAAGTTAAATACTTTCATGTCCATCCATCTATCTATCTAAACCCAATTTTTAAACCTCTTGTCCACGAACACAGCTGTGGACTTTTCAGCACGGACCCTTTAGCCTTAATCTCCTGATCCACTTTCCTATCTGATCTTGAAACACTGATTCATATTAATAGAAATGGAAACTCTTCACTGAGTGCTCAGGCGGCCAATATATTTTTCACCAAGGAGACATTTGAAGAACCTCTAAGTAAAGACGGCTCCAAACTATTCTTTACAGAAAACACATCTGTGACCAACAGATCCCCCTACAAAACCTGAAATAGAATTCAACCTATATTCTACTTAAGAGAGAGGCCAACTATTAATTGAAGGAACCTTTGAGCCATATGAAGTTTTTTTTTTTTTTCTTCTGTTTTTATAACCGTGAACCTCAGGTCTGCCTTGAGGCCTCATTTTCTGTCATATTCAAACTTAGCATTCTTTAACTGGTTTATTCACTGTCCCCACTCTAAATGTATCCAAACCCTGTCTCTTTCTTTATGGATTTTTGCTACTTCCAGCTACAAAACAGCTATTTCTTCTCCTCTGGGCTCTTTAACATTTTCGTCATTCATCAGCTCTCCAAAGTTCTCCCTCCATCTTTCCATCACACTGGTGGAACCTATCTACACATTTCAAAACCTTGTTTTTGATGCCTTTAACCGGCTGCACATTCCCCTGTCTCTGTCTCTCTTCCTCCTTTGTGTCCAACCTGTCATGCACATTTTTACGTGCCCTTGGTTTGGCCTTTGCCATCTGCCTTCACCTTGGTCTGCATCTCCCGGTACCTACTCCTGTCTGCTCTCTTTTGATCTCTCTTCACTGACCCACTTTTTTGCCTAAAAACTTTTTCCTCTTAATATTCCCTCCTCGTAGAAAGAGGCATACAAGCCTGTATATACACTCACAGGCCACGTTATTAGAGACACCTTGCTGGTACCGGATTGGACCCCCTTTGCCTCCAAAACTACCTTAATCCTTGGTGGCATAGATTCAACAAGATGCTGGAAACATTCCTCAAAGAGTTCTGTTCATATTGACATAATAGCATCAGGCAGTTGCAGTAGACTTGTCGGGGACATCCATGATGCTAATCTCCTGATAAACCACGTCCCAAAGGTGCTCTACTGGTTTGAGATCTGGTGACTTTGGAGGCGGTTTGAGTCCAGTGAACTCATTGTCATGTTCAGCATACCAGTCTGAGATGATTACAGCTAAATGACATGTTAACCTGATGGAAGTAGCCATCAGAAGATGGTACATTGTAGTCGTAAAGGGATGAACGTGGTCAGCAACGATACTCAGGTAGGCTGTGGTGTTGTAACCATGCTCAACTGGTACCAAAGTGTGCAGAGAAAATGTTGCAGCAAAAATTGAGACTCATCAGACCAGGTGACATTTTTTCAATCTTCTTTTAACCAATTTTGGTGAGCCTGTGAGAATTCTTACTGACAGGTGTGGTACCCGGTGTGGTCTTCTGCTGCTGAAGCCCATCTGCCTTAAGGTTTGAGTGTTTTGCGCTCAGAGATGTTCTTCTGCAGACCTCAGTTATCACTGTAACCAGTGGTTTTTTGAATTTCTGTTTTCTATTAGCTGAAACCAGTCTGGTAGACGAGGCATTTCCACCCACAGAACTGCCACTCACAGGATATTTTCTCTTATTCAGATATATTTGGACCTTTTCAGACCATTCTCTGTAAACCCAAGAGATGTTTGTAGGTAAAAATCTTAGCAAATCATCTGTTCTGTTTCTGAAATTCTCAAACAACTGGTTGTCTGGCACCAACAACTATCACATGTTCAAAGTCACTTCCATCACCTTTCATCTCCACTCTGATGCACAGTTTGAACCGCAGCAGATCGTCTTGACCTGGTCTACATGTCTAAATGCATCGAGTTGCTGCCATGTGATTGGCTGATGAGAAATTTGCGTTCACGAGTAGTTTAAAAGGTGTACTTAATAACGTGGCCTCATTTGTATTTTATATAGAGATAAATTTATATACTACTTTTTTTTCTTTCCCTTCACTCATTGTATTTGAAGAGGGCAACTAATGATCAGAGCTTACTGAAGGAAGTGATAGTAAATTTATGACAAAAACTCAGTTTTGGTTGTCAGGTAATAGACATCAAAACTTTTAACAATCATGTCTTGGAATGTTTTATGTAGCCCTTTTCTGCACTAAATTTAGAGTTCAGTTTAGTGAAGAAGTTTAGAGAAAAATGTTTGTGGCACCCGCTCTAATGCGTGTGTCCGTTCCATTCATAATGGATTTGGATCCTGTAGGGCAGGGGTGGGCAAATGTTTTGACTCGTGGGCCACATAGGGTTCTAAAATTTGGCATAAGGGCCGGACAAGGAGCAGATGGAAGGAGAGATTGGGTAATCAACCTCATAAACTAAAAAAATAATATGGAATTTAGAGAAAAACATACTTTAATTTGGATTCAAATTCACATATATTAATTTAAAAACAGAAAATTTGGGAGTTTTAATTTCTAAATTTTGATTTTTGTTCTCTTTTGGGTGATCCAATGGGTTGATGTTCTTCAGAGGAAAATGTGAACTCAAAGAAATGCTGCATTTATGTGGTGTAGGAATAATCCGAAAACTCACCATCTGACTCAGACAAAAACAACACCATTCATGAGAAGAAACCAGAAATACAATGAAAATAAAACAATAATTAGGATTTTTGATTCAATGTATTTTAATTTGGAGGGCCACATTAAGTAGCTTAAGGGGCCGCATGTGGCCCCCGGGCCGTAGTTTGCCCACCCCTGCTGTAGGGACTATTTGATAGGTGTCCATATGACAGGTATAAATGGGGAAAGAAATAAAAAAAGTATTTACTCTATATTTAAACTACAAGAGTATTCATTAAACATGTAGAAGTACACCTCAGTAAACCAGCCAGCATGGTTTATGTTTTAATGACTTAGCAGGAAGCAGAGCAATCACACCAACCAAACAAACATACCTTAATTTTGAGTCAAACACACAAATCAAAAGATATATATTGATTGTTTTGAGCAGACCCTCAGAGGCTGTATGAGAGAAGAAATTGGAAAGAAAATGGGTCATTGCTGTTTCATTTTTACAGCACCCAGACTCTAGAATGAACAATATAATTAATTTCCCTATGAATGCTTAATTCATTTGGCCAAAAAGATGCAAGTCCTCAACCAACATCAAAACATCCCATTACCCTCTACAATGTTGTATAATTGCATCAGGGATAAGTGTTTTCTGTCAGGCCTTATAATGCTGATTAAGTTGCATTTGTGCCATTCATTCTGAAACCTTTTATTTCATTGTTTTGTTTTGCTGGAAACTTTGTATTTTATTTGCTAGACATTCCTTTGGCTCTAAGGCAGTAAAACCCTATATTTTGAGAGACTTGCTCATTTAAGCACAGAATCAAATGCAGCTCCATTACTTCTGTCATAATATGGCCTCCATTCTTCTTTGTGGCTTCAAAAAAGGGAGACTCAGAAAATACTTTTATTTTTTTTCTGAAGTGCTTCTTACTGATATTATGACCACTATAATACCACCGTTAACTGAATTCAAATCTATATTCACTGCATGTAGAAAATTGTCCTACCTTAGTTTAGATGATGCTCACAACATAAACTTCTAAAGGATCAGTCCCCTGAAGCCCAGACACAATTTCTGCTTACTGTGGACAAAAGCAGTGTTTAAATTTAGCTGCAGCTTGGTGACTCAGTGAGCTATTGTGGAGCTGGGACAACAGTGGTGGGTAAAGCAGTAAAGTTTCACAAATAGTGACTGTTGGTTTAGAGCCACAGTGATGTTGCAGGATTGCTGCCATGAGTTAACTTCTTGTGATCCCAAAGAAACTTGGCTCTCCACTAAAAATATGGACAAGTGCAACATAATTTAAAGATTTGATCTCTTAAAACACTCAATGTGCATGATCTGTTAGATATTTGACTTTTATTAAGGTGGCCTTTGTAACCACACTGAAAGAATCCTTTTATTACTGAAGTACTGGAAATCAAGACAAAGCCAAAGAGAGCTGCTTTGGGGTTGAAAAGGCCGATCAGACCAACACCTTAAAGTCCCATTCCAACCACATTTTTTTTCTTTTGTAAAATCTTTCCCTTCTCTTCATTACAATTATCGGCATTCAATTTTAGCCAAAATCTAAACGCTGTTATTTTTTCTAAGATATAAACGTGTTCATTTCAGTTAGTGCATCATTAGTCTGAGCTTTTCCAAGTATTCGGATTTCTAATCCAACGTGATTTGAATTACGATAAACTCAGAAATGCAGTTTTAATTATGTAATTTTTTCTTTTAGGTCCTCTACTGTAAAAAAAATGCCACAAGAATATGTTAAAAACTCTACAAAGATAAGAAAAAGACAAGAAAAAAATGATTAAAAAAATTGTATTTTTAATGTTTTCAACATGTTCTTGTAGCATTTTTGGCATGATGGAGGACTCATCTACAGAAAATGAAGCTTAAAATTGCATTTCTGGGCATGTCTTTATTCAATCTGTTATGAATCAGAAGCAGATGAAAAATGTCTAATAAAAAAAGTTGTATTTGTGACCGAGAAAATATACTGTGTGGCCCAAAGGGCTCCCTGGTCTGCTCCATTCTGTTGCTAGTTTGGGGGTGTGAGGGGCTGTAAGCTAGTTGAAAAGCATGTAAACAGAGAGCTTTCAGCAACAGGGAGAGGGAGGGGAAGGGGGGTGGGGTTGCTGTGAGCCGAAATGGTCTACAACTCAGAGGTGAATTTCTGACTCCTTTTGCTCTGTAGAAACTATGTCCTAAAAACAACATGTTTTTTTTTTTTAAATTTGGGCTAAAAACAGCATAATCATAATTAAAACACCACTGGGAACCCTTTCACAATCGATCATAAGATGATTGTAGTGGGTCTTTAAGCCACAATCCTAGCTACAACATTTTGACGTCACTACAAGGATCTTTCTTTGGAAAAGTTCATGGTGTCAATTTGCATGTGGACTGTTCCCAGTGCTAACGTCACACTTGGAAAAAATGACTTTTGTTTTACATCTAATGCCTCTATTATTAGTTTTACAATTGATTGACCAAAATTGCATTTGAACGTTTGTAATTTAATTCCTCATTAGACCTTCTATGAATGAAACGGGGCTGCCGTCAGCAGTTTTGTGTTTTAAAAGAAAAAAAAACTGCTATTTGCTTGACTTACCCCTGACTTTTTTCCAATTCAGAATCCTATCAGTGACGCCAACGGCTATCAGGCTATTGTAAATGCGTCTACTGTTCTTCTGTAAGATGTAGTGATTTATCCACAGCAAAACTCATGAAGAGACCATCTTAAATGGAGTCTATTATAAGAAAAAAATCTCAGGTTGCAACAACAAAAAAAGGAACTTATTGTTCGTGTGTTTTTTTTTAAAGCACAGCCTAATGAGAAGATACTGATTTATAAACATTATGACAAATATGAAAACCTGCTAAATAAAACCATATCAAATATAAACACATCCTAGTCAAAGTCCCCCTTTGACATTTATTTATTTAAAAAAAGTGATTATGAAGTTTTTAACCAAAACCCCACAACCTAAATGTCTTAAAAAGCCATTTTTCATGTTGATCTGAAGCCTCTGCCTGGTAAATATCCTCTGGTTGGGCGTGGCTTCAGGATCTGAGCGGACCCGCTCCTTTACAGACACACACAGCCCCCTTCCCGTCTGATTATGGTAGCTCTGTGTCTCGCTAGCGTAACTCATCGCCACTGCTACAGCAGTATCGTTTTCAGCTGGATGTCAGCTTGGACAAGGAAGTGAGAGGATTGTGGATTTATAATCCGCAGCTGCGGTCAAATGAGCCGCCGTCCGCATTTCTGTGGTCACATCACATATGAAGCCCAATGAGGTAAAACAATGTTTGTGATACTGGGCTATATAAATAAAATTGAATTCAATTGAATCAAGAAGCTCCGTAAGGTCTGGTGGAGTTTTTCCAGCGCTCTCGTGACGCAAAGTTCATTGAGTCAAGCGGAGTTTTTCTGCGAAGGTTAGACTGACAGCAATTTAAAAGGAGAAATCCTCAGAAATGCAAAAGAGAAATTATTCCTTATTATATTTGCTCTCTAGATAAGAAAAATGCCACACATACATGTTAAAAACTCAAAAATACATGATTTTCATTGGAGGGGGACTTGAAGAATGTACAGAAATCATGACACCAATAATTTAAATAGAAGCAATGATGGGATATACCGGGTAAGCAAATTGCTAAATAGAAAATGACACTGATACAAATTTATATTTTTTATACATTTAACTGATAAAAAGCAAATTACAGGCTTGTGGACCCAAGCAGACTTAATGCTTCATATCCTATAGTTTTTCCACCCATTTACCTTGTCCTCTCTTTGAAGGTGCAGTTTAACAGTCTGATGGCTTGAGGAACAAATGATTCCAAGACTTATAACAGTGGGCAGCCACTGAGACTGCTGCTCAGCAGAGCTCCAAATTTTCCCCGAAACACTTGCTTACAACATTATATTGTACCTCTATTGTTATCAGCTTGCTAATACGTAAAAAATTAATGGGTAATAATGGGTGGATGATGAATAATTTAACGGATGATTAAATATTCTGTTTGCACTGCTTTCAGTGCAACTAAATGGGAAATATCTCATTGATTGTATCTTAGGGGAAGATGATTCAAATTTATTATGATTGCTTAAATACCATATCTGTCTTATCGATTCCTTGAGACGAACTGCAGAGAGCTTAATGATGCAACAAGATGCGTTTGTGCATTTTTCAGCTTTTCTTCTTTCAGAATGTGTCTCCAGCTTGAACTCTTATGATTCATTAATCTCTGCTAAATGACTACTTTAAGGTACTTTTGGTGTGTCTGAAGAACCTGTAGCTCAACCTTATAAATTAATGTTGCCATTTAAGATAAATGATTAGCAGAAGTGTAGGTGTGTAAGTGTGGATGCAGAGGAGTATTTATGCCTCCAGGCACTGAAAAAGTCAGAAACTCATCATTTAAAGTAAGAGAGGGATATGGAAATTAAGATTAAAATGGCTACAAAAAATCTGCTGTATCTTAGATAGTTGAGTAAAACGCGTCTCTAAGCTTGGAGAAAGGGCCAAAAAATCATGTTTTGCATAAGTTAAAGAAACCTAAGAAAACTTTGTAAGTTATGTCAAACAAACTTTATTGTTTAAAGAAACTATGCTTGAAAAAACATTTCTTGAACGTCATTTTTTATAAGACACAGCCTGTCTAATCTGAGATAAGAATTGTAAGTTTCGAAAGACTTCAATAACCCACACAAATTGAACTATATGTTTACATGCAATTTCATATCCCTTCGCCCTAATAATCATCTCCCCTGACCTACCTCAAAAGATCAATCTTGAGCTTCCCCAGAGAGAAAAATTTTAGATATTCTTATTAAAATGGTCTCTTCACTTTAGTTACCACTTTTGACTATCTTTTTTCAAAATCTTCAACGATTTTCCTCACATTTTGATGGTCTGACAGGTTGTCTATTCTCATTTGGTTTGTTTCATATTAAAAGTGTTCGGGCTCATCTTCCAATTTTGATTATCTTAAAGATACATTGTCTTTGCATGTGTCGTTAATAGACTCCACTGCTTTTTTTAAACACACTTTCACCCTGTTAATTTATTCATTCATCTTCTTAACCATTTGTCCCTTTGGGGTCATGTGTCATGTTTCAGTGCTTAGGTTTTGTCATCTTCTGTTTTCCCTGTCAGTTTCACCATGTTCAGGTTAACCATCCACAGCTGTTTTCATTTAGTTAATCAACCTCAGTGTATTTAAGTGTCTGGTTTTTCAGTTCTCATGGTCAGGTCATCTGCTCATCTATGTTCTGTCACGGCACTGGTTTGTTCTCCTGGGTTTGTCCTATTTAAGTTTTTTTAGTAAACGTTTATGTTTCTGCCACCAAATCTGGTCTCCTGCATTTGGGTCCTACACCGCAATCACTGACAGTATGACCTGACCATGAGAACTGAAAACCAGACACTTAAATACACTGAGGTTGATTAACTAAATGAAAGCAGCTGTGGATGATTAACCTGAACATGGTAAAACTGACAGGGAAAACAGAAACTGACAAAACCTAAGCACTGAAACATGACATCATGGGGGTGCTGGAGCCAAATCCGACTACTGATGGGCGAAGGCAGGACACACCCTGGACAGGTTACTGGTCTGTTGCAGAGCTACAATCACACACCTATACACACTCTCATACACACCTAGGGACAATTCAAAGTAACCAATTAACCTGTGAAATATGTTTTTGGACAGTGGGAGGAAGCTGGACTCCCTGGAGAAAACCCACACAGTAAGGTCCCAGGTTGGTGCTTCTGTTTTGGATCCCCCTGTTGGGGCTTGAACCAGGCCTTTCTTGCTGTGAGGCAAGAGTGCTAACCACTGTTCCACAGTGTAGCCCTGTTTCACCCTGTTTTGTCCACAAAATGTTTGAAAAGGCAGAACAAAAGATCCCAAAAGCTGCTGCATGACGGCCAACCAGTTGATGGTCACTTATCTGTCATTTACTTGATATTAAAAAAAATATGTACTGAATCATTGTAGGGATTAGAGACAAAAAACAAGTATGGAAACACTAAAAATGCACGTTTTGGGCTACTGTGTTTGAGACTCTCTCGCGTTCACGTGTCGCTACTTAAATGATAATGGCCATTTACGGGCTCTGAGCACAAATCACATGAACATTGAAAGTTAAACTGCATTGAGGTTTAACCAATCAGGGAGTCAAATTAGCCAGTTACTTATGAGTAGTATCATTTCAAAAACAGGCTTCCAATCAGCTGAAAAGTGATCACGGGAGAGAAATTAAGGGTGGCCATGGCGTAGCATTAGTGCGGTTGACCTCTGATCTGCCCATGTGTTGAACCGCCCTTGAGCAAGACACCGAACCCCACATTGGCTCTGGAGTAATAGGTTGGCACCAATGTTCAGCAACCAAGCTGCCAAAAGTGTGTGAATGTGTGTGCGTGGGTGAACTGGGCTGTGATTGTAAAGCGCTTTGGGCCTTCAAGGAAGGTGGATAAGCGCCATACAAGTAGACGGAATTTACCAATAGCAATTGCTGCAAATAATAACCGGATGAAATTATATGATACCAATTTTTTCATATATATAAAGTTTGGAGCAAGATTTGTGACATTTTTGCACCCAGCCTCTTTCAACTGTGAGTGCTGGACATGCGCTAGTAAACAGTAGAAGAAGAAAAGAAGCTCCTCCCTACTCGTCTAGTACGAACACCATGGGCTAAACGTGCGTTCAAGATTCTGCATTTAGCATGTTCTTGACTGGTTGTCACATACCCTAAAGAGTTTACCCCTTAATATAGATAAACAGTCTTAGAATGTCCAAGTTTTTCATGTTTCAACAACTTTTCATCAGCTGTGGTGATGACCTCTGTGAAAGCATATGTTTGAGCAGTCTGTTGGCCCACAGCGTTAACATAAGGTCAAGAGAGAAAACATCTCAGAGAAGCAACTGTTGCCATTGCTGCAAGAAATATTAATCCCAGATGGAAAAGGTTCAAGACATCTGTCAGTCTTCGAGGAACGATACTTCCAAGGACTCCAAGAAAAGACAGAATAAAATGTGAGAAGTACATTCATGTTCAAAGAAGGGGAAAAAAACTGTACATGATTATTTAAAGTAATCAGACTTGAGGGTGGTTTGTAGAGGAAGTCACTGACTAATTTCTTTGAAAAAGGAAGAAAAAACACTGATGAATAATTACATTTTTCTTCCTGGGACGTTTGTGCCATTCATGCAAAACCATGTGAATCTAAAGAGAAATTGTTGCATCTTTCTTGGAACTAAGATTTTCAATATTTACATTCAAGCTGAAGTAAAAATCATTTGACTTTCAAACACATTTAAAAAATAAAACAGGCTGAAGCCACGTTCAACAAGCCACTACTGGGTGGTTCAATTCCCATCCCCTTAATTGCTTGTAAGAAACACTATATATTATTGTATTATTGGGAGTGGGATTTTTCTGCCCTGTCACGTTTAAGTATTTAATTTTGTGATATAAATGATATCAAATACAATTATTAAACTTTTTTTTGGTCAAAAATTTCTCTCTCAATTTGAATCTGAAACTGCCAACAAATAACCCTGAAGGCTGTGTTCCAACAACTACCGGTTTTTGCCCCGAACCAGCCAACCATGGAGGAGAAAAAAAAGAATGAATAAAATCTTTCACTAGAGGCAGCTGGGGTCACTCGGAGAAAGTGAGTGGAAAAAAAGAACAGGGTAGAGGCAAAGAGCAGAGATGTGAGACCCAGAGAGAGAAGTCTGGTCAGACTAGAACTTTTCCCCGCAGAGTCGGCTGCAAGCCGTGCCCCCTTATTCCCTCACAGATGGAGGAAAGAGAGACAGAAGGTGAATGAATGATGAGTGAGTCATGGCACAGCTGTGGATATGAGCAATAGGCATTGCTGTTTACCTCCCAACTATATTTCACTCTAGAACCATTCTCTCTGTGATCTAGGAGAATTCACAAGAACCAATGTGGATATACAGTGGCCGGCAAGTCAGGGTTCTGGATCACCCTCACTGACCCTTGCTACGAACTATAGGAAAAAAAATCCAAGGCTACCCTTACTGAACTGAAACAAGGAGTTTTTTTTCCACTGGGTTGCAGTTTTGGAATTCCAGGAACAACCAGTAAGAGAAGAAGGTGCTTTGTTTGAAAAGTAAACTCTGAGAGTAAACTCTGACATGAGATGGAGCTTTTCCCTTAAAGCTTTAAAGTTAATAAAAAAAAAATCATTGACTCAGGAAGTGAACTCATGATACAAGATATCTGTTTGCTTTTTTCTTTCTGCTCCAATATTCAGGTGAGCTCAAGTTCAATTCAATTCAATTTTATTTATATAGCCCAATATCACAAATCAATTGCCTCATTGGGCTTCATTCAAGTAATATTACAGAAACAGAAAGTCAGCCATGAAATATAAACAATAACTAATTGCTAAACTAAACGGACTAAATAAAAGGTTATCCCTGTCCTTAGACCATCCCTCCCGGTAAGGAAAAACTCCTAAAAAAAAAAAACGCAAATCAGGAAAAAAAGAAGTAACCTTAGGGAGGCCCACATGAGGGAGAATCCTATCCTAGGTAGGACAGGCCATTTACCAGGACAATTAAAGAAAAATTAACTTATCAACTATACGTTTTAAATAGTGAAGCAGATAGGCTTCGTCCAGATGGGCTGGGCTTCGTCGGTGTAAGTGACCTCTCACAGTTGCTGAACAGTGCACCTCATGTCCTAACACATTCTGGTGCAGATCAGACCTACCTGTGTGAATGCATCGTACCATAAATACTTAGAGTACGGGCACCGTTATTGATCCGTGGTACAGTTAGTACGGGCAGCAGATAAAGAAAAAAAGTAACACAAGACCCACGTTTTTTACCATTTCATTTATTAAATAAAATATAAATGGATGCTCACTTTTTTTATTCCGGTCTGTGAAAGTATTGCCGAACAATAAACTAGTCTGTGGCCTAACATAGTTTGGGGACCTCTGACCATCAATTAACCGACAAGCATGTTTTGGGAGTTTGGATGTAGTCCAGAGTGTGTGGAGAAAACCCACAGATGTACAGGGAGAACATGCAAACAGAGAGGAGCTAGCCGGGATTTGAACCAGAGACTTCTCAGTGAGAAGTGAGAGTACCACTACTCCTGTGGAGTACAACATATATATTTCCTTTTTATTGTTTATCTTGCTCTTCTGTGGTAATGTCATAACCCAATTCCATAAAACTAGATGAAAAAAATATTTTATATGAATCCTCTCTCCTGGATGTGGTAACATTATTATCCAGCCTAAAAGAAATGCATTTTGTTCCATTAAACTCCTGGGAGAATGCTGGAATAAAACCGTCCACACATAGCTGGAATGAAGGGATAGGAAATGGAAGCCCTTGAATTATTACCTCTCTGTCTTGGACTGCAGTGATGCCTGACAGTACAGAAATGTTATTTGAAAGTTTAGTAGTCTCCTAACAGCTATAGAGACATTGCACTTCCTTAAATCATGTTAAGCTCCTGTGGGTAGATTTTGTTTAAAACATAATTTGAAAGAGGAGCCATTTTTAAGAGGAAAAAAAAAGTCTAATTCTTGCTTTCTGTATCAATCCTACATATCCAGCTCACTCCTTTTCCAACTGTTTATTCCATCACTACCTGCTGTTTGTTTGCGTCCTCTAGCTCCTACACACTTACCCACTAACATCACCCTGATACATAGTGGGATTCTGGCTTTTGCATATTCAGCAAATGCCCGTCGCTAATGCATGTAATAAATGAGAGACCGCCTTTTGCAGCCTTTTCAAGCTTTTGCTGAGGTGACATTTTGTAGTCTTGAGGTGAGCACGGGCCATAAGCCGCTCCTGTGCAACACTTCCCACAGTACACCTTTATTTACCCTTTTATCTTCAGACTGGCTCCTCAGTACAGGAATAAAAAATGAGGAAAAGTGCACTGGCTGCAGAAGAGGAGGAAGTGTCCTCCTTCAGTTTGTCATAAATGCTTCATTAGATTCTTGGCACCTTCATTCTTTGCTGTTATCGCATGGCCACAACATGTCCCTCTGATACCTACTCCTCCATTGTTCCACATATCTAAGCAGCTGACATAATCGTACGCCCCATGTATGCACACACTCACCGAGGCACGCAGCTACAGCTAGCTATCATTACCGGGTGCTCAGCAATGCCGACACCTCCATCTGCTCCATAAATCTTCCTCCTTTTAATTTGAAATCTCAACATTTTCTGCAGTTTAGGATGAGCAATTATTCAAGTTGCACAGTCACAAGCTGGTAAGTTGTGAAAGATACAGCTATTCACACTCCATCACATACACATTTTTGTTATCATTGACTTACTCATCTTTGGTGCTGATTAATGTCTGCAGTGGTTCCACTGGATAGGGCGGTTGCATTACCTAATTTTATGGAAATAAACACGAAAAAAAGAATTGCAGTCTGTGTCTAAGACAAAATGTACTTTAAGCTGATGTTACAAAACAAGTTGAACTTCAGAAAGTTCCTTCTAACCATGTTGTAACTAGTTCCACGAGTGTTTAAATACTTTTTAGGTTGCTTTCTTTGTTGTCCAGTCTTGAATTTATTAGATCGCTTAAACTGAGACTCTTCTGGCAACTTTGTGTTCAGATCTTAAACTTCTCCTACACTCAGATCTTTTAATCTGGCTGCCAGGACAGAAAAGAATTGGTTTTAAAGAGATCCTGTCGGTTTGAAATCCACTAATTTACCATTGCACGCCAACAATGGTTGAGAAAATCTAACATTTCAAAATCGACTACTTGCTGATGTAACAATGAACAGGTATTTGAACAGATGGATGATAATGTTGGAGACTCCGCATGGGGCTCCCATGAGTTTGCTCTGACTGCAGGCCCCAGATGGTGCCTAATGATAGCAGATATAAAGGGAAGAGCAATGGAGAGAAGAGATCCTGTTGGCAAGGTGAAAGAACAACAAGGAAGGAACAGGGGTTGAAGGAAGGAGTGGTTCAGCAGATGTGAACAAGCAATAGAGGATGAATGGATGAGTGGCGCACAGAGAGAATAAATGAGGACATGGGACTTCTAAATATGTCTAATTAAATTGAATAAAGAGAGCACACAAGAGAAATGAACAAATAAAGACGGGTAGGGAGAAGGCATGAATGTATAAATGATTAGTGTTTGAGAGTAAAGGATGAATGGATCCAAAAGGAAAGGAATTAGTAAGACTGGGAAACAAAAGAAGGGTGATTGCGAGAGAGAGCTGAGATAATCAATACAAGGGATGATTCAATAAAGAAGAGATCGAACATGGGCTTCAGATGGTGAGATTGTTTCCAGGTGTTTCATTTACTATTGCCAAGGTTGGGCCCCCTTTTCAGAGTCAGGGTTGGTATGGCCCTATTGTGTACTGTCACATTTCTTCTTCTTTTTTTTTTTTTTTTTTTTTTACCATGGATTTCTTCATTCAAGTTTTTTTTCTTCATTTCATTTAAGGTTTAACTGTTTCACTGTGAATGTAAAGGGCAGCAAGTCTAGCCTTGAAAAAGCTAAAGGCTTTTGCCTGGTTCATACTGGATGCAGAAACGGCACGAAGCGGTGTGGAACAGAGGTAGCTTCATTCAGTGCCCTTGCTACCTATGGTGTAATCCACACCAGGTATGGAGCGCTGCGCCCCTTCGCTGAAGGCTTGTGCCGTAAAGCGGATCGTTTTTACGTCTGGTCTATTTTGTGCGATTTGCGTCGACTCTGGCAGAAAGTAACATCAAGATATATGAGAAAATCCAGTTTATAAAAACACATTGAAAAATACAATCATGCTTTTGTATCTAAACAGACTGTAGAGATGAAAATAAACATACAATCACAACAAACGCACGCACAAAAACAGACAAACGGACTAACACACGCTTCTCTCTGTGTGTCTCAAAAACAGATAAATTAAAGAAGTCTAGGCCTACTTACTACTTGCTTCTTCTTAGCAGAAACATGTCATAATCACTTTGGTGTAAATTGCTGAAGAGATTGGATGCAGCACATACTCCGCTCCACTTCACGGCACTTCCACGTCCAGTGTGATCCTAGTGTCACTCACAGGCCCCCGTACAGGTGCAACAGGTTTTGTCTGGGCCCGAGGAGGATCGCAGAGAGGAGGGGCTACATCATAAAGGGAGCACAGGTGTGTGTCTCCAACGTGTTCTCACTCCCAACTTGTCTTACATGGAAGTATGGTTTGGGCTCCCTCGGCGTCACTTTTTGACGTTTTGGGTGTCTCCAACTCGTGTTGGAGATATTAAATCGAGGGTCCTCAATCTCTGGGCCGTGAACCGGGCCAAGGGCCGTTTGGTACCGGACCACAGACAGGAAAACATTTAGCCCTGGGGTACCAGTCCTCCTGACCAGTACTGGGACATTGCCAAAATGCTTCCTCTCTACTCTCTAACCCTAAACCGGTTCCATGTCTATTACCGTGCCCTGATTGTTGGCGACCCAACGGCCAGCATGTCAAAAAGCGACTAGTTGGGAACAACTAAAACGTCAAAAAGTGACATGGGGGCGTCCAAACATCCATATATGACGAGTTGGGAGTGAGAAAGTGTTGGTCTTGCTGCTCCCCTTGTGACTCGTCAAGGGACATCATGCAAATGGAATGTACCATTGTTATCTGGGTAATAAGAGTATCATAAATTATTTGTAAGTTACATTGTAGGAACTGCATTAGGGTGGTCGACCTCTGATCGAAAGATGACAGGTCCGATTCCCGCTTTGCCTGCCCATGTGTCAAAGTGTCCTTGGAACCCCGGTTTGCTTCTGGTGTTTATATCTTGGCGTCAGTGTTCGTCAGAAAAACCTCCATCAGTCTGTGAATATGTGTGTGCGAATGGAACTATGACTGTCAAGCACTTTTAAGTGCTATAGGGACTTCAAGAAAGGTAGAAAAACATTATATAAGTGTACTCCTTTTACCTTTTACATACGCTTATGACGTACGGGTAATGCTGTACGGGTTCCTCTACACCACACTCTGGTCATTAGTAAGGAATGTGTAATGGCTCCTTATCGACCGCATGCAACTATTTTACTCAAAGGGTGTACACGTGATACGCGAGTGCCTGTAGGATCCCCAAGAGTGCACACTTATTACATAAACAGAACTAACAAACTCCTTGCTAATGCGCAGGTTTTTGGGGATTGAAAAAGACTAATCATTCTCGCTCTACAGGTTCACCGAGTGGTCTGTAACCTAAAACTTCATGTGGTCCACTTGTGCGCCTTGTACAGGTTTGCCCTTTTTTACCCCATATTTTTTTCCCATTTTTGACCATATCCACTCTTAAGGGTAGTTGTGACTATGGCATAAGATAAGATTCTGGACCATCAGATTTCATGCCTCTGGTGGAAGCCTGAGTTTGATGGAGATAAATGATAAATGACAGTCATATGACAAACCTTTAAATTGACTTCTCTTGGCAAAAGACTCGCATAGAGAATTGAGGGGAGAACTGACTTTGCACTTTTCAAACACCATTTGTCTTTTTGCCATCAACCTGCCAGTTGACAGTTTTGCCCATGTATCATTGCTTTTTTTTTTTTTTAAACAGCAAACTTTTTTTCAAGATTAATGGTTTATTGGACAGTTAGACATAAGCTGAATATTTCTAAAGAAACTCAGGGAGTTAAATGAGCTTCATATCCAATGTGGGTCCTTAGGCAAGACCTAACTATGCCTTACTATGCAGCCACGAGGGGATTTTAGGCTGGGTGTCCCTGTGCTGGTCCCCAACTCAGTTAAAATACAGGGTAGTGTCAGGAAGGGTATCTGGCATTTAACTCTTTGCAAAACCAATTGAGTGTATCAGTGAAAAGCTGATTCATTGTGGCGACCCCTGATGGGATACGCCATAGGTGACCAACCACCATAAAGACCCTCTTCACATTGAATGTACATTTTTGTACTCTAGTATGGATAAGTATTCGTCCTTTTTCTCTGAAAAACACTGCAGTCAGAAAGAAATTTTCACATTTTAGGAAGTCTCCAGTTTAAATTGTTTTTATTTACGAAATGACTTTTGCAATTTGTTTGATAAACTACATTAATCGTGGTCATAAATATTCTGTTGACATGTGACACAAATTATCTACACTGTTTGGTAAAAACTTTTACATTTATGAGCGTGCTCACCCAAGCAAGATTTATTGCCTCAAATAGCAGATTCTGCATTATTTTAATGCTAACTGTAATTACGTAATTTTTACAATCAAATTAGTATATTTTTTGTATTCTTTGTATTAAGGTACACTTTTTTTACTGTAATTCAGTGTATTGCAGTATCTCTGTAACATGTGAGAAAGGCATAAAGGCCAAAAACCAAGAGGGTGAAATATCTTGCCCAGGGACACAAAAGTTGTCTGGCCTGCTTAACCACCTGAGCTACTGATGCTGTTTTTATCACATTGTAGCATTTTCTCCTTACATATATAAAATAATTTAAGATTAAAATGGTATTTCTAAGTATTACTTCGTTCAAATGTTTATGAATCAGGAGCAAACGGATAAAATGTTGTTGAAAAAAGCATGTAGCAGCTATGTAGGTGCTACAGTGGGCGGGCCACAAGCTCCACTACATTCTGATACATCCACTTGCAGGCAAATAGATCCATGAACATCTTTGTTTTTCTTGTCTGAGCTGGCATCTGGCTTAAAACTGTGCCGCTGAATAGCTTCAATATCGCTTGCCATTTTAGTAAATGGTCAATTGAAAATGGCATATACTTGTATAGCGCTTTTCTACCGTCCTTGAAGACCCAAAGAGCTCCACAGTCACACACACATTCACACACTGGTGGTGGCTCCGCTGCCCAACACTGGCGACAACCTTCCACCAGAGGCAATTTGGGGTTCAGTGTGTTGCCCAAGGAAACTTTGACACATGGTGGGAATCAAACCTGCAATCTTCAGATCAGGAGTTGACCGCCCTACTGCTACCACCGCGGCCCTATTGGTAATATTAGGTTGGGGTTTTGAGGGGCTTTAAGCTAGCAAGAGAATGTGTAAACAAAGGGATGATGGGAAGTTTGTACCGCCCACAACTCAGAGACAAATTTCTAATGAACTCCTACCACTTTGTAGAAATTTTGTCAGAGAAAACATTTTTTTAACCTAAAAACAGCATCACCAAACACCAAAAACAGCATAATTAAAATACCACTAAGAACACTTTTACAGAAGATCTGAAGATGATCAGAGTAAGACTATGAGCACTTAAGAGGAAGATGCTGTGGCGGTAAAACTTTAACTTAAAAATAAATATTTCTTTAAAAACAATTCATCAATGAGTGTAAGAAGAACAGCAAGAAGTTTTTTCTTGACTAAAGTTTTTGAACAAACTAGAGCCCACAGTGTTCCTGGTAATAAAAAGAAGGACATTACGCCGGAGTCACACTGGACGCGATAGCGCCGCGAAGCGGCGCGGAACGGCGTGCGCTTCCATTCGGCGCCCATGTTAACCTATGGCGTCGGTCACACCAGGCGCGAGGCGACGCGGAGCGGCGCGGAGGGTCCGCGCGGTGCAGCGCAACGTTTCGGCGTCTGCCTATTTTGCGCGAGCCGCCGAGCGCTCCGCGTCAATACTGGCAGGAAGTTGCATCAAAATACATGAGAAAAATCCGGTTTATTTTCAAAATAGAACCAATTTTTCACAATAAAACGCCGCGATTGACAAATGTGATCATGTTTTTGTGTCTAAACAGACTGTAGAGATGAAAATATGCATACAATCAAAACACAGACATGTTCACGAGCACAGAGACACACAAAAAAGACAGATACACACAGAGACAGATCAATGAAGGGGCACACTGGAGCGGGGCTTGGCTGCGTTTGAACGAGAGAGAGGCAGAGGAGCGGTTCTTCTGGGAAGAAACATCTGGTAATATTTTCAGTTTATTAATTGACCGACGGAAACACCTGCGTGCGTGCACACAGACACACAACAGAACAGAAAGACACGCACACGCGCGCACAAACCGATCAATGAAGTGGGCCGACTGCGGAGCTGGCGGCGTATGTGTTCAACAGGGGCAGAGACCATCCCCTTTTAGCAGAAACACTGGAGATATCCTGGTTATTGACCATGATGGCAAAAAAGCAATAGCTCTAGCAGAAGCGCCTGCCGACCCGCGGAAACAAATCGCGTCTGGTGTGACCAATAGAGCGCCGCGCAGCGGCGCGCTCTCCGCTCCGCGCCGCTGCGCGGCGCTATCGCGTCCAGTGTGACTCCGGCGTTACTCTTTCATGCGCATGGATATCAGAGCTAACTTCACCCAGCCAGAAGTGAAAAAGTCCTACAGGTTATTTTACTGCCTAACAATGAACTACATTTTAATTCTATTTCACTAAGCTTTTAATAATTTAAGTTGACAGATAATAAATAGTAAAAAACAAACAAAAAAAATCACATTTTACCTTTTTTGTTTGAAACAAGAAATCTAAGTTATGTTGGTGATTGCCATGAGATTTTGTGTATGATCTTTTCAAATTATAAAAGTTTGACCTCAGCTGCCGTGTTGAAAAAGATTTGGCTGGAATGAAAAGGACATTAATTGAAAATCACAGCAGTTGCCTACCTACAGGTAAGGACTCAGCTGCTCGGCTTATAAATTTAATCTAAAAGTCATAAAATAATAGTACAGCTTTGTGAAATGCCACCTCGAGGTAACGTTGTGACAGTTCATCACGTTGAGAACCAGGCTGGTGCTGAGTTCCAACTGTTTCTCAAAAGAAATGATCATTATATTTCAACAGATATTTAAAACTACTCTTTCAAAATCAATTTTTCTTTAAATGAAAAAGAATAAAGTGAACAGACAGGAGAAATGAATGGTGTGGAAAATGGACAGGTTAGAGAAAAGAAGGAATGAGTGAACGAGGAGGAAGTGAGGGATGACTGGATGAGAAAAGTGTAGGGATAGGAAGAATAAATAGACATCAATGAAGAATGAGTAGGGGGAAGTGATGAATAGATGGTGGGATCCTACTGGCAGGACAAAGGAATGAATGGATGAGAGGACAGTATTGGTGAGGAGGGATAAAAAGAATGGATGATGGTGGGAGTCAAGAAAATAAAGACAAACAGGGCTGGAAGGTTTAGTTGAGCTTAAGAAGACCCATAAGTTAAAGAAAGACTCAACTTTTATATGTTTTTGTGGCATATTTGATGGAGGACATACAGTAATTAATTAACATTAAAACAAAATTTCTGTGTTTTTTTTATCAAAACAATTGTAAATCAAGAGCAAAAAAGTCAATTTGATAAAGATTGGAGCTGTGATGTAAAAACTAAAACTGGCAGGTGACAAGTTTCCTGCTCAGCTACATTCTGAGGCATCCACTTGCAGACAAATCGATCTGTGTATGTTTTCCTTGTCTGAAGTGATATCTGGTTTAGAACTTTACATCTGGATAGCTCCATTTTCTTGCATTGGTAATGTTAGGTTTGGGGTGTGAGGAGCAGCAAGCTAGTGAGAGAGAATGTAAACAAACAGATGACTGGAAGTGGGGGGAGGCTCACTCTTCTCCAACAATCCTGCCCACAACTCAGAGTAGCATTTCTAGCAAACAACTGCCATCTAAACAGAAACTATGTCCAATAACACAAAACAGATGTAAGATTTCGGCTCAAATAACCTGTAAAACATATACTTTTTTAAGTCCTGTAAGTAATAATGATATCTTGGTATTTTTTCTTTGAATATGAATGATAAAACAAACTTTTTTTCACTCATAGCTGGTTGGTCAAAGCTATTTATTGCATCACTGGGAGACAAATAAAAACCCACAAATAACATCAGCTCTGATCCAGGACTTCTTAAAAAACTGGATGTTTCAAGATGTGAAATAAGGCGGCACCTGAAAAATAATGGGCTGGGTGGTCGAATCCCCAAAAGAAAGCATTTTGCACAAATACTACAACACAGCTTTCTCGAGACAAGCCTCCAAACCCCTGGACCAAAGTAATTTGAAGAGATGAGACCAAGATTGAACTTTTTGGCCACAACCATAAACACTACATTTGGAGAGGATTCTATAGGCCTATGATGAAAATAACCCTTTTTCTACTTTGAAACATTGAGGCGGATAACTGATGTTTTGGGATGAGCTACAAAGGTACAGGAAACTTGGTCAAAAATAATGGCAAGATGAATACAGGATAGTATCAGAAGATACTGGAGGAAAAGTTGCACTCTTTAACCCAAGAGGCTTCACGTGAGACGCACTTGGACATTTCAACATGACAACGATCCAAAACACAAGACCAAGTTTACCTGTCATTGTTCACAATATAATATGGTGAAGGGTCTGAAATGGCCGTCTCAGTCTCCTATCCTCAACATTATCAAGCCGTTCTTACGAGATCTCAAACATACAGTTCAAGCAAGGAAGCCCAAGAGTTTAAAGAAACTTGAGGTTTCTGCTAAGAAGAAAACCTTTAGAGAAAATAAAGAACATCATCCACAAACGACCACAAGAGACTTCAAGCAGTTATTGATGCAAAAGGAGGCAATACAAGGTATTAGGAACTGGGATACGTGAAGTTTGAACAGCGTCATTTGGGAAGTTTCTTTTTTAATTATGACTTAAAAAGGGTTAACACTGTTATTTAACAGTAAATGGTTTGATCCAAACATTAACCATGAGTGGATTTTTTTTTTGTTTTATCATTCATATTTCCTGAAAAATATCCTAGGATTCATAATGTCCTCAGGTGAACTTATGAGGATAACTGTATTCTATTTAGGAAATCTTAACTACAATAAAATTTGACAACTTTTAAGCCAAATTAATGTTAACGAAAAATTAAAACACCAATAATAGAATGAAATTATGCAAAAAAAAAAAAAAAAATATGTCGGTGTGTGTGTCAAATAGAGAGGTTTTTTTAACATTTCAGTGTTTAGACTTGAGACTGAGCTATCCATTGGATTTGTTGTCGACCACATCCTGACCATAGTTGGATTGTCAGTTAACAGTTAGTGTTCTTGTGGAAGTGAGACCTGAATTTATGAACTCTTTTTTAGGAAAACTTTTTGACTCCAGGTTGACACAGAGTATGTACCCAACCTAATAAAAGTCAGTTTGAAAGCAACACAGATGAATTCATTCTCCATCCCCTCTAAGCTCACATGGTTTATTCATGCATAATAGAGAAATTGGCACAGATTTTATGAGGTGTTAAAGGACTCTCCACAACACTGCTTCATTTGAAACCTATTATTCACATACTTATCAGTATGCACACCAGCAAAACACACATGGTGGTGCCAACCTGCTAAATCTTTTGAAACTTCTGAATTCAATGAGTCCCTTAGTAAACGTAGAACTTCACAAGACTGTGTTTCGTTTAAAGACCATTTAAAAAGAATTTACCTTGTGCATTTTGCTCCCAGCTTAATGTTCTGTACTGAGGTCACATTCTGCATTATTACTGCCTCCCTCTTTTGAATTATTTCACAAACGGCTCTGCAGCGGTTATTAAATTTGCCAGACTTCATTACCTCCCAAACCGTAGGCACCTGCCACCTTGGTGGTGCGAGTGCCAGCACACAGTGAAACGGAAACAAATTGAATATGAGGACGTACAGTCACAGCGCATAATTGACAGCTCCAGCTTAACGTTTATTTGCATTGGAAAAACAGCTTGTTAGATGTACTCTGAAGAAGTCACAAGCTGTCAAAAGTGCAGTCAGTGTTTTGACACTGCACTCTTTCTACTTCACCGCTCAACTAAAGAGCACCGGGACATAATTTATGGGTCTTCTGTTGATGAACAAGTCAGTTATGTCAGCCCTGTCCTTGCTTTATCACGGTGGTTCCTCATTCTCAACATTGATCAAGACTCGCATATCTCATGCAATCTGAAGTTATTGCACTAATACATCGAGCTTAGAGCCGTCTGAAGTAGCCCGCATCTCCTGCAGCTTCTTAGGCTGGGTCACAGTGTCCTCTTTCTGCTTTCCACTGCTATGTGCCTCTCCAATGACAGCTCCATATTTCAGCTCTGCAGGAATCCAGTCTCCACTCTGCAGGGTTACAAGACAAAGGCATGGGATGCAGACAGCATTTGTCGACTTATTAGTTCTCAACAATTCACTCACAGCATCATTCAACTTTTGGTGCAGATTTACAAAATCAATTAACCTACTGGAGACAGAAGCTCAAATTTATGATCTAATTAACTTGGAAAATATCAATTAACATTTCTGTATTAATCAGTAATATTTATTCACTGTAGCAAAAAATAAATAAAAAATTAGTTACAGATACATCAAATTTTATATAAAAACAGCCATTTACATGTATAGATTTACAAGATGAAGTGCTTTATATGATCAAAACAACGCTTTACATATGCAGTATAATGCCGCACATGCACTTTTTCTCAACAACAGAATCATCTGATTTGTGTTGATTGCTTAAAGACCCACTCCAATGAAAATTGTGTCTTTACAATGTTCTTGTTGCATTTTTCTCAAAATTGAGGACATTTATTAAAAAAATAACTGTTTCTTTATTCAAATCATGTTGGATACTTACAGACAAACACATCTGTTAATGTTTTCATTTTCCTCTGCTGGCTCAAAACTGTATGGCTGTATAACTCTGGTATTACTAGACATTCTGTTTTTGTTTGCTACGCTAATGTTAGCTTAGGCTTGTAAAGTGCTATAAGCTAGCAGGAGAAAGTGTAAACAAAGGCATGATGGGAAATTAGCAGAGACGTAGTTTTCGCACCAACAGTCTCGCCCACAACTCAGAGGCAAATTTCTTATGAACTTCCACTGCTCTGCAGAAAGTACGTCTTAAAAAAACAACGAACAACACAGGTTTTTGATTTAGGCTAAAACTGCTAAATTAAAACACCACTGGGAATAATTAAGAAAAATAGTTTAAGCACTTTATCATCGGAGAGTTACAGTAATCAAAACAATGTAAACATTGGAGCTAAAGCTGGTGTCAGAGGGTTAAGGTACCCACCATTTCAACCTTAGAAGTTCACAATTAATTGAGCTAGTGAAGCTTTAAACAACTTTGTTCAAATTTATAAATATTTCAGATTCACAAGAACTGGGAAAAGCATTTTTAATTGAGGGATCATGAAAGGTATGGGCTCTGTGTAGCATTCCTCTCCTTCTGCTCTGGTAATTGATGCAGTTTGGTTGTAATATTTGGCTGACAGATGTCAGGCAAGAGGCTTTCTTTTGATGGGAGCACATGTAGCTTTAAAGCCTGTTAACCTTTCAACTTTGATGCTTCCTTTACTAATATGCTAATTGTCCATTGTATGGGCACTAATGTGTTCTATGCCAGCTATGAGAAAATCTTTTTGAAGGACTTCTGACAGTACGCCAGATGGTTCTTCATTTCTGTTGTCTTGATAATACTGAATTCTCTTTCAAAATAATTTTTATATGATTAGAGCCACACAATTTCAAAATAAGTACATATCTGATTTTTATTTTCTTTTTGTTATTTTGCCTCAAACGGAGGTTGCATCAAATTCATTTTAATGTCACTGTTGTGACACTTTTGACACAATTCTGTTCTGACAATCTTTCTTAAGACAACTTTAAAGAATGCGTTCGACATTTTCACAGTTGCCCAACTTTTGAATTCTCTTCTCTAAAGAAAATTCCTTCACAAAATAAAAACGTTTCCACAGTCGGGCAATTTCCTGTGCTCTTTTACTCTAACTTCTAAACCATTTTGAGCAACATATTTTACACTTCAATCTATGACAAATGTGGCTGACAGCGGAAAAGCGAGAAGGTCAAAAGAGTAGCAGAGAAGTTTTAGCTTTAAGAACTAAGTTTTGGTGCTGAAACGTATGTAGAGGTGAAGCTTGGAGCCAAATATTGTTCTGTAAAGGGGCTGTGACTGATACTCGACTGTGTTTGACTTCACCTGCAGGAACGGTGCAGTGAAGGTCATAAAAAAAATGCAACATGGGTATCCAATTTTATTGAGGCCCTACTATATGAATTTAGCTTTAACTCACAGGTGCCCAACATGCTTGCTTGTCTTTAGCCACTAAAGGTTTTTCTATATTCCATGATATAATCATCGTATTCACAAAATATGGTAAAAATTCTTGCAGGGGAATATTAATGGAAATTTTGTAAACTCACAAACCTCATTTCAACTTTGCTTCTGCCTTTCTTAGCTTCCTAATTGGAATGCGTTTGTAGAATTTTTCATTTATGCATCTTCTACAGCTTGTCATCATCAGAAACATCATGCTTCCACAACTTCCACAATTAGCCAATTGCAAAAATCTCCCATGCTCAATTTTTCACCCTATTAAAAAAAACAAAAATCTGAGTTATATTTTTTTTGTTGGTCCAGGCTGCACCGTGACACATTCGCCACACGGTGAGGAGATCCTGGTACAAATTCCAGCTGGGACCTTTCTGTGTGGAGTTTGCATGCTCTCTCCACGCATTTTTTTTTCCTCACTGTCGAAAGACATGCATCATAGTCTGATTCATTACTGTAAATCAGGGCTGCCGATTCCTGGTCCTCAAGAACTACGACCCTTCCGGTTTTCCAGATCTCCAAGCCCTGCTAGCTGCTGTTTAGTTCAGTCAGATGTTCTAACTTTCTGATTGAATGAACTCACCTGGTCCAGGTAATCAGCAGCAAGCAGTAGAAGGAGATCTGGAACACAGGTAGGGGGGTTGCTCTCGAGGACCAGGAATCGGCATCCTTGCAGTAAATTATCCATAGTGTGACCAGAATTGTGTATAGGTGTGTGATTGTGTGGCCCTGTGACAGACTGGTGACCTGTCTGGGGTGAACCCCACCTTTGCCCAACAGTAGCTAGGTTAGGCTCTGGAAGCCCCGTAACCCCAAAGCGGATATGCAGCTAGTTAAGAAAATCTATCGATGGATTTATTGACCCAGATAGTCGAGACAAAATCGACAAAGAGCTTAAGGTGATCAGAAGAGACAGCAAAATTATTGGAAAAGAAAATAGTAGGACAAAAAAAGCAACTGTACAAATTATTGTGTGCTTGTGACTCATTAAAGGGTAACCAAACTCCAAATCAACTTTTTTGGTGCCGGGGGCTTAAAAACTGGACTTTAAAAGGGCTGTCTGTTAGTTATTGCCAAATTTTTGAAACATTAAAATGCATATGTTTAATTCTTGAAAATGTAGTCAAGAACTGTCTGTATACTGTCCCCTACATGTTGAATTGAGGTATTACATTTAAATTTCGTGATACGTCCCACGTCATTTCAGAAGTCCCACATCATGGTCTGCAGCTCCAGTAATGACAACAGCCCCACCCCTCTGACTGGATTTTCAAATTTTGGTTGTGGGTGGAGTCAGCCTCAAACTTTCCTGTTTGGTTACCCTTTTAACTGTAAAAAAAAAAAAACTGGTTCCCTCATTGTTGCAAGCATGGTAAAATGAATGACATCTACTCAGCAAAAATTAGCTAAATGTATTTTAATTCTGTATAATATGCTATTTCAGAACTGATGTCATCTTAAGTGCCATTTAAACAATTAAACAACAAGGCAAGAAAAAAAAAATTGATTGATTGGTTTATTTCAAGCATAGATTATGAAGATTACAGGACAAACATGCACAAATATTTCAAACTCATTACAGAAATAATGAAATGCATTGATTAGAAAATAGAAAACAAACAAATAAAAACAAAACAAACTTATGTCTCATTTGATTCATTAAATAAAGTAATTATTAACTAAAATCAGTAGAGTTTGATTGATTGCTTGAAAAGGAGTGAGAAGATATAATCCCTTCCCTACTTAGTCGGTTCATTTTACAGTTTTGCATAGTTTTGCGGTTCCGATCAGATCAAATGCAAGATGTTTTTTTTCTTTTCAAGTAACAAAGTAAAGTTCTTGTCGATTATTGATTAATTTCAGAAAACATTATTTCACGATTTCAATAAACAACAATCACGCATCATGTAAAGATATGTATAGTGATACATATTTTCATCAAAATACAATTTCATATTAATATAATCATGAAACACATTGAAAATCAAGTTTTCAAGTCATAAATAGAATTAAAATCAGATGATGAAGAAGAATCTTCAAATTGGAGGTGGACCTCATCATTGACCACTGGTTGTAACAACATGTAGACTAAGTAAAATAATCAACTTGTTAAAATGGAATTGACTATTCTGACATAATTAGGGCAGGGTTAGGGTTAAAATATGTGTAGACAATGCAGCAATGTGTGTTTTAAACATGAATTTTATCATTTTCTGCACTTGGTCGTACATGTGAATAAAATCAGACTTTGTAAAATAAGTGATAATTGAGAGCATGACAGCTTCTATTTTTGTCTTGGTAAATACGCCCCTCTGAGGCAGACAAATGTAAATAAAAAAAAAAAAAGAAAAGTATTTAGCGTTGGTAAAGTTTTCCCTTTACCCTAGGTCTCAGCTTAGCATAATTCATTACAGTAATAGTTTGCTTAACTTCCATCTTCTTTAAGCCCAAATAGTTATATTTTTCCACTGAATGGTATGAGTGGTTGTAATAATACACCTGTCCTCTACATGAAAAATTATGCAAATTTCACGTGAGAACTTTCCCTTATTCCATTCTTCATCCATTTTCTGCCCTTCCTCTAAAATCCCAGAGCCCCCAGCTTCAGGGACCTGGGAAATTAATTAAATGTCAGAAATGACAAGCACTCTTTTTCCCACTTACAACAGCCAGAGTTTTTTTTTTTTTCTTTTTGTCCCCAGGACCATAGAAACGACACATTGATTTCCCTGCAGTCTAATTCTCACTGTGTCTTCTTTGGATTTCTTTTCTTAGGAAGGGGTGGGAATGAACTGATTATGGAATGGAAGTCAACAAGGGAGTGCAGAAGTGTGGCGGTAGATGCAGCTGCATTCACGTGGGTGATATGTGGAACCGATAGCTGTACTGCAGCTGTGATTGTGCATTTACTGTATGTCTCCACTTCCACCAACAGTCTGTTCATTAACTTTTCGTTCTGTTCCCCTGACAGTCCCACATGTTCTGCATTTTGTAGGATGTTTGCAGTTCAAAGACCAAGGTCACTTAGTGAAGGGAAGCATCCCACAGAGACTTCATTAACTTACCATCATGCATTTTTGTTTTGTTATCCTTATTTAACAAAGCAGAATAAAAGTTATGTGTGACCAAATTCTTAAAATGCTTTCAGTTGATTTAACCAGTCGCATAAAAGTATGAATGAATGGGAGGGTGTGTATTTAAATATGAAATTTGCCTGCAAGGCACTTTGCACATCTAAAAATAAATGTGTTGTTTACTTTTGGGATGGCTATAATAACTCTTGTTGTTTCAAAAAGAGTCAAAGATCAGAGTTGTTTTTCTTATGGCTACATTACATTCAGAACCCTTAAGCTGCTTCCACAGACAATCTGACTTCCTGTCCCTGGCATTTCAGTACACACATACAAACTTCATGTCCTAACAGAGACAAATGTGAAAAAAACCAAACACACAAAATGGACAGAAAACAAAGATTTAGGATGTATTCAGATTGGACACTTTTGGTGTGTTTCAGAGTTAGTTTCTCCCGATAATCTTGAACAAAGTTCCTGTCTGAATACACACAAGCCGACCCTGGTTCTTCTTCTTTTTCTTTTCCTTTTGGCTTTTCTCTTCAGGGATCGCCACAGCAAATCAGTTTCCTCCATCTATAAACCCCGGTTAGGGACCAGAAACCGCTCTCTGACCCATCTTCTCGTTTCCAGTCAGACTCTGACATTCCTCAGTCTGAATACGATCCGCTCTGGGAGCAGAGTAACTGGATCCACAGCCCTCATTTTTACTACTTCATGTTCAGAGATTTCATCTTAAGACAATATTAAGTGCAGCTGATCCATACATTGATCTCATGCAGACTCTACTGCAGGAGAACTGACCTTCCAAGAAGGATTGTTGATCGTGTTCAATTGTTTTAGATGTAACACCCTTCTCAAAAATGACAATAAATTTAGTTGGTGCTTCTGAAGAGGTTAAAACAGATTAGAATTAGAATTTAATTTAATGTAGTCATTATTTCAGTTTGTTAAAGGGTCTTTTTCATAATTTAGGTCAAAGTTAGAGTTCAGACAATGATGGACTTATCAGAACAATCTTTAGTTTTGACAGCTCAGAATGACTGTCGCACATTCATCTGAAAAAAAGATTACAGTCATGTTGTCAACGACAAGGAATAAAAGGAAAACTAAAAGTTTAAGCTGTATTTTTTTTTTCTGCCTTACACTCTATTTAATGTTTTGTTTCCTTTTTTTGTGATGCACAGAATAAAGCCAACATGTGAAGACATTTTTATTGACATTATATTGTACTTAGTCTAACTAAACATCCATACATCTCAGGTATCATCCAACTTTTTGGTTTATAATCCCTGGACTTTCTTTGTGAGACTTTCTTTGCAAATGTTTCGGAAAAAACTAACCTGGGTTTCCAAAAATTTTATCCAAGACAAAAAATCTATAAACATTTTCTGAAGTGTTGAAAATAATCGCTATATTTTTTCATTGTTCATTTAATTGTAATAAGAAATATTAAATGTGATATAATTGTGATCCTATTTTAAAACTTTTTAAATAAAATGAAAAAGAAATAAATGAAGAAGATGGCTCAGAGATTACATTAAAAACAATAAAATGTTTTGTTTTGTGAAGAATCCAAATGCAAAAAACTGTATTAGATTTAATAAATAAAGTAATAAAACAACACAAAATCTAAAAATAAAGACTTACATTTCAGATTAAAATGCAGTACTGGTTACTCAAGAGACTTGAAGAGATTTAACAAACAAAATGTAAAATATGAAAATGAATTCTGAAAAGTCTTAAAAATTCAATAGAAAAAAAAGTGACCTAGTAAAAAACAAAACTTGAAACTTGTAAAACCTGTGAAAGAACACAATCTTAGGTTTTTTATTTTTTTCTTTTTTTTTACAAAAAATTAAACTCAAAAGACAATATATTTTCACTATAACCCACTTTATGTAGTAAAAGCAGTTTAGACTTCATGATCATCATTAACATTCGTGGTGCAGATCAGGTGCCCGTTTCAAGAAGCAGGTTTTGTTGAAACTCTGAGTTCATGAACTCTGAGTTAAGGAAAACTCTGAGTTTTTGGTTTCAGAAACTGAGATTGTGAACGTGGTTTAAACCAAAAACGATTTAACAACTCTTTTCAGCTGTTCTGAAACCAAAAACTCTGAGTTTGCGAATTTTGAGTCAGTGAACTCTGAGTTCAGGTTTGAACTCTGAATTTGTTAAACCTGCTCCTTGAAAGAGTTGAATAAATCAACTTGAAGTTGTTGGAACCAGCATCAGGTGCGAGCGGCGTGACCATAAAAACTCCTGATCAATAGAGCAAAGACTGCACTATTCACCATGGCGACGGTAAGAAACACCAATAGGTCTTTATACTTCCGGCGACTGAAATTGATGACTTGAAAGAATTGATGAAATTGAAAGAAAATCCTGATTTTCACAGGTTTCTGGCCAAGAAAATTAGCTTGTCCACCTTATCTGGTTTCAGGGCTGCTCTTTGGCAAGTAACAATGTTCCCACCTGTGCTGAACACCCGCTCGGAGGGAGGCCTTGTGGCAGGTATGACAAGTATTAGAGTGCAAGCTGCTGACTTTTGGAAAGTTCACCTCATGTACCTTCCACCATTCTAGAGGATTCATCTCACTGTCAATATTGGGGAGAGCCAAATAGGAATGTAGCTCCTTTTCAACAAGTTCCTTCACAGAGGGAGCTTCTCGTTCCACAGGGGTTGAAGGAGCTGCTGCAGCTGCAGCTTTCTGAAAGCTGCCCAATGAGTGCTTCCCTTTCTTTGGTGGGTTCATAATGGGACCACTCTGAGACGTAGAGGTGGAAGGTTCTGGACTCTCTGGTTCTGTGACAGCTCTCTCTTCAATGTGTCTTCTTTTAGCAGCATCGATGTATTGGGTTTTGAACCTTGGATCTACAAGTGATGCCATGTCCAGCAGGGCATCAGTGGCAGGATCACTGTATTTCTCCATAAGGTAGTCATTCACAGTGGACTTCATTTTTTTGTCAACTCTTCATCATCATCTTCTGCCTTCAGCGGGTTGTTTTGAAGAAGATGTAGTACAGGCTATACATATGACACACTCACGTATTCCTCCTCTGAGAGGGCATCAGTGAAGTCTCTTAGTGGCCCCAGGGCTTTCTTTAAGAACTCCATCACATCCAGGTCTTGCCATGTCAGAGCCAGATGTTTTGTTTTCATGTCACCCTTGAGGACTTCAGATAGGGCAGGGGTGTCAAACTCAATTGCACAAGGGGCCAGAATCCAAAACACACCTTAGGTTGCGGGCCGAACAGGATAAACATTTATTGAATATTAAAACTAAATTTTTAAAACTTTAAAAACGTAGCTGGTTACCTTCTATTCTGCAGGATCTGCATCTGAATGACGGTGTTTTTAGTTGCTCTTCTGTCAGTTTGTAACCCAGTTTTATGGGTAGCTGTCCCACATTAGTCCAAGGAGAGTCTAATGGTTGTTAGGGAGAAACAACCGCTAAAAGCCAACCGGTTGCTTGTGGGGAAAAAAATGAATATATAAGTCTATTGATGTCTAAAAAATCTCAAATAAATTGCTCCTGAGTATAAGTCACACCTCGGGCCAATCTATGAAAAGAAACATGACTTATAGTCCACAAAATACGGCATATCTATATATGTATATATTTCTCCTCTTAGCTCGGGTCCTCTACCGGAGGCCTGGGACCTTGAGGGTCCTTCGCAGTATCTTAGCTGTTCCTAGCACTGCACTTTTCTGGACTGAGATGTTTCAGGCCATCCCAGGGATCTGCTGTAGCTACTCTTCCAGTTTGGAGGTTAGCAATATTCAGGAAAATTTCTAAATGTTAAATTCATTTCTGAGCAAACAAAATTGTATCATATAGTATTATTGCTTATGTCTATTAAAGAAGGTAAATCACAAAGAAAGAATCATAAAGAAGATCCATCTGATCTACTTCTCCTCTACAAACTTCAGGGGTCAAAGGCTGAGACTGAAAAGGAGAAACACAAAAAGAAACCTGTACATTCTCAAAATGTGACAAAACCATTGTTACATTTCAATAAATGACTGATATGACAAGACTCAACTTGTTGCACTACAAATGTATGAGGATAAAGAACAAAAAACAAACAGGTATAAATATGATCCTGGACAACATTAAATGAAAGTCATTGCATCAAAACTGAATAAAAAACAAGAAAGTCAGTGATTCTTAAATGGGATCTGTATAGATTTGCATAAAAGCAATTTGCCAGCTAGCCAGCCTTTGTTTCTGTTGGCTTCAATTATTTGCAACTTTTATTCTATTGACTTATGTGACAAAAAAAAAAAAAAAAAAGATTTATTCTCTTTTCTTTTGGAAGTCCAGTGTTTCCTCTTCTAATGTAGATTTTAAGGGGCGCACAGGACCTCATTTGCTTTTCGATTTGCTAAAATCTTTCCCTGTGAAACAGTCACAATGGAGACAGTTCATAAATCCAGATATTCACATTTCAAACCTGTGCAAACACCTGTAATACGACAGAGACTTACCACAGAACTTTGGAGTCAAATACTCTGGTTGCCAGGTCTTTGGTCTAATTGCTGGATTTCAAAAAAGATATATCCAGAGCTCCTTGTAAACCACTGGTCTTTGTGGTAATCCATCACTGGTCAACGTTAAAAAAAATTTGACGACTTAAAAATGTAGCAGTAAATCTTTTATAGGCTTATAATGTTGGTTCTTTTCTTTTCAGGAATCCCTGCCACATTGATCATAATTACCACATTTTCGGGAGTGTAAAATTTGAAGGAGTAAAAAATGCATAGCACAGAAGAAAACAACATGCATAAGTTGCTATGGAGTATAAGTCACAATTTTGGGAAATAATTTAGCACTTCTGAACAAATCTGCCAATCCCAGTGCAATCTTGTGATTTCTCCGAACCCATTTCAAGTGTCAATTTTATTTTTGCAGCCTCTTCTTCGATGCATGACAACTTCATATCCAATGCTGTAGGATTTTATTGTCAAAAAAACTATTTTTCAAATACAATATATTTATTACATTTGTTCATATTTCATTTGTATGCATCTTTAATACATTTTTATTTACTTGTTTTTTTTTTTTTTTAAAAAAAGCTTTTTTTAGTTTCCAATTACTTGGCATTACACTTTCTATGTTTCACTAAGAATTCATGAGAAATATAAGAGAGAAGAACTGCAGCTGAGGTGGGGAAAATGAACCCTAGGATCAATGACGTTGATCAGAAATTAGGAGTTAAGGCATCTTATCACTGGAAGGGGTGACACCCACTGCGGGCCTGCAAGACAAGGGACACAGGGGGGTTGAATCAAACCATGCAGGTAAGGGAGACCATTTGGGATGCAGAGAAAATGGTCTCTAGGTCTTCTTCATCTCCTAATAAACTTGACTGATTTAACCTCTTGGATTTTGCTTCTCATTTGACAAAACAGAACACGGGGAGACATCCAAGAAATCACATCTCAACAATGCCTTTCTTTCAACATTTGCCAAATGTGATGCTCAGTGCTTGTCCAAAAATGTGTTCATTAAACTCAATTCTCTAGCTGTGAGTAGTAAAAACTACAGTGTTCCCTCACTTATTCACTTTTCTTTATTTGCGGTTTTACGTATTTGCAGATAACTCAAGGTGCTCGAATGAAACTTTTGTGTCTGAATAAGTTGTTGTGGTGCTGAGATGTATTAAATGTTTTACAAAGCATGATCAGAAGTGTTTTTGATGAGTATGGATTGGTAATGGATATTTTTCAGCCGCGAGGATGGAGGTTCTCTCTGTTTGTGGATTCGGGGTATTTGCTGATGTCTTCAGTCTTAAACTCGCGTGAAAATGGGGGGGAAGCATGAAGTGCTCGGGATCTGGATAAAAAAGGGTTATTAGCTGCAGGTGTCTAAAAAAATTGAGAAAAGTGAAGCAGACAGAACAAGGCAAAGCCAGGGATGGGTTTAAGAGAACTAGTAGAAGAAAAGGAAGAAGGCCGTATCCAATAGACTCAGTGTCCCTGCCTTTCCAATTTAGTCTAGCTGTCATCCTGACTGGTGATTAATGAAGTATGGGATCCCATCTGTTTTCCCTGGGAATTTCAGCTCCCCTGACTCAGAGATTACCCCTCCAACTGAATCTTTCCCCCCATTCTCCTCTCTGGGCAGAATCAGTAATTGGGGATAGCCTAGTTTTCTGCTGATACCAGAATACTATTGTGGGGGAAATTAAGAGAAAGAAAAAAGGTGGAAGTTTGCAGAAGGCTTTAGTGTTTATAAAAACAAGAGAAGGTGACATTGAGAGAAGGACAGACTCTTGATGAAGTATTTTTACACGTAGTTATGGGACAATGAGGACAATAGGAAAGCTAAGAAAAGTGTCTGGCAGAGAAAACGGTTCTGGCATCATCATCATCCAGATGGATTACAGCTGTGCTACATCACAAATGCAATTCAAAACCACAGTGATTTGTACAAGTATGAAGATCAAGCTAAAAACAACTTTTTTTCTTTTATTTTTAAAGAAAACTGAGCTGCTTATGTCTAATTTTGAAAAAGTTGAACACATAGCAATATAAATGTGTACTATTAAAAAAAAAAAGCTCTAGGAACTTGGATGCTGCACATGTGATCCATCAAGCTCTTTACTATAATCTCTGCACCTACAATATGATAATAATGGAGTTCAAATGTTGGAATTTTTGAAGTTGTCTTCCATGCTTGGAGTTAAAGGAACACTCCGATGAAAATTGTGTTTTTAAGAAATTCCTGTGACATTTTTCTGATGATGGGTGACTTATAGAAAATTAATTGCATTTCTGATTTTTTTTTTAATTAAAATTATTGTGAATCAGTTGCAGAAAAAAAATGTCACGTATAAATGATTGGAACTGTAACGTAGAAGCTACAATCGGAGAACCAAAACCTCCTTGCTCCGCCCCATTCTGATACATCCACTTGTACACAAATAGATCCACGTATGTCTTTGTTTTCCTCGCTTGAGCTCAAAACTGTACAGCTGTATAGCTCCAATATTGCTCGCCATTTCTGTTGCACCAGTAATATTACTTTGGGGTTGTGAGGGGATGTAAGTTAGCAGAAAAACGTGCAAACACATTGATGAGGGGAAATGAGGGAGGGTGAACTCCACTTCAACAGTTCTGGACACAGCTAATGGGTTGAATTTTAAACTGACACTCTGCAGAAACTATGTCCCAGAAAATGACACAGTTTTTTATCATTATTATTTTGACTAAAAACGGCATCATAATTAAAGACCACTGGGAACACTCTTAGATTATTGGAGTAGGACTTCAAAGATGGTTGCATTGCAAGTTATATCATGTACAGTAAGCTTTAACAGTAAGTGGGATTCTATAAAATGTTATGTTAATCTAATTTAAAACTACCTTTGCCTGAAATAAATTATGTCAAATTTAGTCTGAAAAAAATAACTTTTTAACAAGGTAGTGCAATGAGTTCATCCTCTCTTACGGTAATTACAATAAATATAATTTAATAAATTCCTAACATTGCAGATTAGATTAATCTAATCTTGTTCACATCTACCCAATTAAGACAGGTTTTCCTATTATTTCGGCCTGGCAGTGGAGTGGCAGTGGAATGGACTCTGGCATCCGTATTACTGCTATTCCACGAACATGCACAACGTTAGCGCGTCTAAGTGTGTGTGGCAAATTTTCAAAATTTTTTATCCGTGATATGGCAGTCAAACCCTGTGGGATGGACCTTAATGTTAATGGGTCAATCTGTTGAATAGGTAAAACAAAATGCACATCAAGAACTAAACTTTTGTAACTGGGGTTTGCAACCAAAAAAAGGCCCCTGAACCTGTTTGATTAGTTTTTTTTTTTTGTTCTGAGGAACAAATAAACATTTGGTTATAAAAATCCTCCTAAACTGCAAAAATGTATTAGTTATTCAAGTCAAAATGTATGGCTTTAAGTTCAGTTTAAATCTCATTTTAATGATTTAATGTTGCACTGCTTTAGCCTTTCAGAATGAACTATAAACCATATATATGATCACACATATTTATATGATTATTATCTTTGGAACACCAAGAAACAAATTATTTATAAAAATATTAGTTATTTTCAGGATTTTTTTCCTACCCGAAAGGAAAATTATTTGATTCCTGAGGTTCCACATGCCACTGCGTGTGGCTGCGATCCATTTCATAATGTCATCCTCTCTTTCTTTCTTTCTCCCACAAAAATAAACAGTATGCAAACTTCTTCAAATATGGATGCAGATACCACATATCTGCTATTGCTACACTGGTTCACAGCACAAATGCGCTCGACGTTTGCACAACTGTGCCCGACAGGGGGAGAGGGTGTCTTAAAGGAGCTCTGCATCTAAAGCAGGGGTGTCAAACTTATTTTTGTTAAGGAGACGCATTCAACCCGTCTGGACCAGAAACATCATAGCAATATAACCTTTGTTAAACTTGTTCTCTGTAGCTGGTTTTTTTTTGTTTTATTTTTTTTTCTTAGTTTGAAAAAATGCTTCAAAGAATCTATTAGTCTAATTACTTATTATGACACTTTCATTCACTGAGTCCAATGCAGTTCAAATAAAATGGATTTCACTAAAAAAAGAAAACCACCGGACGTCCTGCTGTGCAGCTGTGAGATCAACTTGAGAGAAGATTCCAGCTGAGCCGATCTGAGGATCCGATCTAAGGAGAGAAATTCTTGATCTACAGTAAAATATAACCGCATAATTTTTTTGAAGACAGGACACGACTGCAGGATATACTGTATCTAAAATGCATCTAAAATTAATGCTTTTTTGCTGATCACATCTAGCTCAGTGGAGAAATTGAGTGTTGGTGTTAGACTGGGGGTGGTGCTGGCAAAGCAGACTCTTCCTGCAGGGGGCGGTTTGCATCATGCTGATGTCAGCACGATTTGTCATGCTCGTTTTTTTGGGTATGGAAGGCGCTGTTGCTGATGGCACACATTTTTACAGGATTACTCTCAAATTCATGGACGGATCAAAATAACAATTTGGGTTCTTTAGAGAGGAGTTAAATGTATAATGCACTCAAAATCTCAAAAGTAAAATTGTCATGCTGATGCCCCTTTAAAGATAAAAAGGAAGAATACTTCTGAAGCAGAAGAGCAGCTGATGCATTGAGAGAATGATCTAATCCTTGAGTCACCGAACCAAATGGACTCAGCATTTGTCTATAGCACCAATCCAATTTTCCAATACACAATCTAACATTTTCCACAGTGTTAAAGATTCCAAAAAGATCTTGGTGTCTGGGTGATAGATTATAATTAATTCAATGTGTTCAAATTTGTCTTCTTTCATTCTGTTTGTCTGTTCAACCAGAGGGAGTAAACAAGTTCAAAACTGTTTTGAAAAATAAATAAAACCAGATAAGGGCTAGGTAAGAATCAATGAATGAGATCTCAGTTAAAATCACTGTGAAATTATTATTTATAAAAGCTAGAAAACGTGTGCAAACTTCGATGTAAAGCTCAAAGAAAAAAGTGCAGACATAAAAAACAGACATTCCGAATCCAACTTTTTTCTGAAAAGTGAAGTAAAAAATATTTTTAAAGATTGGAGTAAAGAAAAAGATTCTGGTCACCAACTAGTGCACAGCAGATGGTAACTGATTTGTTGTTGTTTTTTTTTTTATAAAGTAAAAACTACATTTCTTTGGAAAAGATTGAAGTAAAGGAAAAAAGATCTGGTTATTAACTGGTTCACATCAAATAGTAACCGGTGCGCATCTGTCAGTCACCAGAGTTTATTTTAAACTTACATTTTTAGACAACATTATTTAATTTTTTTTTTTTTTGCATGTCAATTTTTTTTATTTTTTTTTTACTTTGATGTCCATTTGGGGCTCCGTACTTAGTAGCTCATTTCACCAGAAATGTGTTTTGCCATCTAGCCTGGCACATCCTAAGCATAAAGGAAGCGAGTGCTCCATTCTGCAGGAGTAACTGATGTCAATGGAGTATTAAAGACTGCTAAAAATATTGCTTTACCCTGGTGTGTTAACCTATTGAACCAGACTGCAAGAGCTTGTCCTAGAAAACAACAGACATTTTTTTTCCATTTTTTTCACTTTGCTGTGTACAAAATCTCTGAAAAAATTAGTATGGATGATGGTTAAGAGCTTGAAGGGCAAAGAGAGCTGTCTTAAGCTGCAGATGATCTTCATTGAAACAAGATTCATCAGCCAGAGATGATGGTGCCACATGGGCATGAAGCACTCAGTGTGGGAAAACTTTTTTCAAGCACTTCAGCAAAAGGTGATATTCCAAAGCAGACCACTTGATACTTTATGATGTGAAAAATGAAGTCTCGTGTTATCTGGAAAACATGATGAAACGCAGTGCAAAAGTGAATTGGGAACAAACGAATAAGTATTTCACATCTTCTTTGAAA
The DNA here is from genome assembly GCA_003999625.1 of Oryzias javanicus. NCBI lineage: Eukaryota > Metazoa > Chordata > Actinopteri > Beloniformes > Adrianichthyidae > Oryzias > Oryzias javanicus. Next base: position 16,341,809 of record CM012453.1, read on the forward strand.
GGGCAGAACACTGTGTGCTTTGTCTCAGAGAAAAGGTAATGACTAAACCATCTGTGCCATTAGAAAAAAGGTTATTTACACTGTAATAAATGTATGCAGAAATGTATGTTTTCAACATTCTGACTTAAGGATAACTTTTGTAGAATTGCATCTGCATTTGCCTCAAATTACAACCATACAAAATTAACTTGAGACAATTCAAAATTCCTATGCAGTCCACAACAAGAAATGTTTTGGGGTTTTCTATCACTCATAAACTATCAGTTCTATTTGTAATAATAATAATTTGCAAAAGATGAAACCCTTTGCATCCACAATGTGAGAAAAACAAAATAATGTTCTATACCGTCTGCAGTGTTCTGTAAATCAAATTAGTGTCAAAGCTGATGCATGTTTTCTATTTCGATAACCTTTCAGCTTTTTGATCACAGAACTAAACATGTTGAGAAGGAGATTGTCTCTTTTAATGTTTATGTAAAGCACTTTGAATTGTCTCTGTACATGAAATATGCTTTACAAATAAACTTGCCTTACAGACCGTATAAACTAATAATTTATGTCTTCACATTCAGTATGAAGGGCAGCTAGTTTGCAGTATATTTCCCATGTTTTTGGCAGTTCTTGCAGTAAATGTAAATGAAAATAACATTCAAAGTTCAAGAAGAAAATTATTAGGTGAAGACACAACAAATAAGAGGGATTATCAACAGGCAGCACAATACGAGATTAATAACTGATGAATGTGTTAATGGGGTTCAGAAATGGGAAATGTTTTCAACTAGGTCAATCTGGATTAGATCTTGTTTTTTGACATCCACTAAACACCAAGGCATGTTTATTGTTCTGGTTGCCACCTGTTGGTCCTGTGAGGAGGGTGATGCCATCCCCCATCATAGTTGGGGTGGGACTTTTCGGATTGGCAGTGGTTTTCTGATAGGAATTGGTGCTACTGAAACCCTCATGGGCCAATATTTATTTTGAAAACTTGATTCCCAAAGATTGGAGCTTTGGATCTGCTCCATGGGGGGGTTGAAATCGACCCATTTTCCCTCTGTCCATGGATTGGGGCATCTGGAGCTGCAGGGACAATTTGCTTCATTATGTGGTTTTTACGGTCTCCCCGCTGGGTGGACCTGGTGCTTCATGTTTGGAAATGGGTGAGGATTGTGTGTGGAGGGATGCTCTGGAGTATGAAGCTGTTTCCCTGCTGCGCTCTAAGATAAAATCAAATCTCCATGGAATGGTCTCAGGGGGCGGCTTCAACATTTTGTCAGAGAACACTGTCGGAGCATAAAAAGTCACTGCAGCTGTTTGACGTCCTGTGCTGCCCTTTCAAAGAGCGTATGTTCCACCTCAGTTTCAGCTCTGTCTACCCTCGTAGGCATCACAGGCGAAATGAAATCATATGCTATTCTGTAGTTGGTTATTTTACACAGCACAAGGAGGTGTCATGTAGGAGCCTCAGAGGCAGAATGAAGCGGCTGTGTAATGGCTACCACTCCAGTGATAACATTTGTTCGACTACTGAAAACTCTTTAACCATTTAGTCACTTAACTTGATTCCAGCAGATTCTGAAGGGAGAAAAATGGCTGTTGAGATGCAACACTTTTTAGTAGTGAAAAGCTATCCATGTAAATGAGATGATTCTGGCACAGAGAAAAGTGGCTTTGCACCAAAATGCAGGACATTATCAATATATGGCATATTATAAACGTATGAAAAGCTGCTTTATTAATCCATGTCAGAATCAGCTGAATTACAGTGATTGCTTAAACAAAGATTAATAGTATGACAAACAACATGTTATTTAAGTGTTTCCAGCGACATCTCTGGTGTTAAAGAGAAGTTTTAAAAAGCCTCCATCCATCCATCCATCCATCCATCTCAGGGGGCGTCCACCCAGTGGGACATCCCGCAGAACACCTCTCCAGGGAGACGTCCAGTAGGCATCTGGACCAGATCCATAAAACACCTCATCACAAACATAAATTTACCTTTTATTGATAGCGTTTATATTATGCCAAAAATAATAAAAATTAGTTTGCTATCCTAAAGAAACAACACCTCATCAGATTAGTCGGACACAACTTTGAATCACAGTCCATTGTTTTTTCAGGGGAGTGAATCTTTGCACACTCTTACCACTTGATGCCTCTACGATGATAGAGATGTTACTGTACACCCCTGCTTGTCTTCTGTATCCAATGAAAATTCATATTTATATTGAAAAAAAATTGAATAAAGCTACAGTTGAAGCTGTGAACCTAAAAGTTGCAAAGAGTTCACCAAAAGTTCACAAATAAATATCATTGTAACTCTTATAGTTTTGAAAACCTGAATGCAATGTTAATATCTTTGTTTGATCTCAAACAGAAACACTTGAAATTGAATTTGATGGACCTTAAAATTGGTTGGGCTTAGGCTGTTGCGGTTTGTCAACAAATGTTGTGTGTTCAACAGCATCACGGCTCTTTGGCCTCCCTTGTGACAGCCATGCATGAGCACAGTCTATCATCTCATCATCATGCAGTCTGTCCCTCCTTGCTGTCTCTCTTCACAAGACTGCTGTTTTCTGCTATTCTAATAGCAATTCAGCCCTTGAATCTATAGTTTTTCTTATCCTACAAGTTGCTTGACTCAGTTTTCCTTCCTGCTTGACTAGTTCTTTAGAATTAACTGTTGCCTTCGTCCACATTCAACAGAGTTCATAATGTGTCAATCAATCCCCTTAAAACCAAACATTCAATTTGCTTTTATTTATTCAACTCACCAGACAACCCGATATTTTTTTTTAAAAAAGAACTATTGTTTTCTTTTTTTTGCAGTGCAGCACAAAAATCTCACCAAAAATTAATACCTGCATGACTTGCAATTCTTAACCCTGGAGCACTGGGTATTTTACATGAAAGTTTACATGAATTTCAATGTTACATTTTTCTGAGTGTCATGGCTAAAGTCTCATATGTACCAGGATTGTGTGGACCAAAAGCCAAGTCTCCAGTATTGTAATTTTTTTAGAAAAATTTTGTTCTCAAATTCCTAATTTTTCAGTAATTTTCAACCATGTTTTTAGGATCTTCCTATTGTTTTTTTTTTTTTTACCATTTTGTTAAAACCACAGTTGAAAATAAAATGAAACTTCTCTAATTTATCATGTGTTGTCATATTCTGATCCATTTTTTATGACAAGTACTTTTTATTCTGTAGATTATATCGGGTAAAAATTACTCAGCAAAAGTGATGGTGTGACTTCTTATAGCGAAAGTGTCCTAGGGTTAAACTTACGTTCATGAGGAATACTTTTCAACTCTGTGATCCCTTGCTGGGTTGAGTTTTTTGAAGTCCGACTCTGATCCTCTTTCTATTTTTTACCAGCATCCCTAGAAGTTTTGAGCCAAAATCTAAAAAAGATGTGTCATTTTCTAGCACATAGTGTCTGCAGAGTGGCAGAAGTTCATCAGAAATTTGAGGGTGTGGAGTAAGCCCACCCCCATCCCATCATCCATCTGTTTACTCTAGCTAACAGCCCCTACCAACCAACGTTACAGGTGCAATAAAAATGACAAGCAATATTGAAGCTATACAGCACTACACTTTTGAGCCAGATGCCAATTCAGACCAGGAAAACAAACTTGTACATGGATGTAATTATCTACAAGCCAATGCATCAAAATGGAGTGAAGGAGGGCGCTTGTGGCTTGCTTGTAGTAGCTTCTGTGTTACACTTACAAGCTTTTTAAATGGCATTTTGCATCTGATTAACAAAAATTATGAATAAAGAAAAACTCAAACAACATTTTAGACTCAATTTTCTCTATATTTGTGGTTAAGAACACCAAAAACCTGATTTTCATTGGAATGGATCTATAATTTAATAAGATTTTTGATTTTTTTTTAAGCAAATCAGAGCACACTATATCCATATATATAATCATAACACTAAAAAAAAAAATATATATAGTTATTTTCGTGAGCTTTTTCCTACCCAGAAGTAAAACAACTCGATTCCTGAGGCTCCAGCTGCCGCTGCGTGTGGCTGCCGCCCATTTTATGGCGTCATCCAAGGGTCTTTCTTTCTTTGTTTCTCCCACAAAAATAAACGGCATCCAAATTTATTATTCAAAAACGTAAAAAAAAATTGAGGAGAATAAGCTTTGCTAATTTTATGATAAGAATAACTCATCTATTAGTATATTTTTTTTAAATGAATACTTGTATTGATAGAATGCAAAAGGTATGGATAACCATTTCTTTATAATATGGTTTCACCATGTTAAAAATGTGTGTATCAAACTTTTTTTTTCCTGAATTCTCATGTCAATATTTTTGCATCTAAAACTAACACTTTTGTGAGAAAAAAAAATGGAATCACCCAAAGTATCTTTAATAATACTATTTATGTCTCATTAAAAATTATATGGCCAAGTTCTATTGTAGATTTTATCAAAGTATTTAGGAAAAAATCTTAATTCCCCAAAAAGTTAATCTGTCAATTGTATTAATTTTGTGGGCTTTACATAATTAAAGTTGTATTTTTTTTTTTTTTTTTCCTATTTTAGGTGTAGTTTTGATACTTTCACTTATTCTAATAATACATATATTAAAACAAAGCTTTTTTTGTAAGGTTAAAATTCTGGTTACAGTACCTGTAAAGGAAAAGCACTGACAGTCAAAATAAATAAATAAATATGTGAACATTGAATTTTTCACAATAAGTGAGTTTTTTGCATGAACAGGGGATCAAATTGATTCAGGGCTGAGACAGAAAACATACCCCTTTGATCCTTGTAGGATGGCAATAGAAAGTGTCCTCTGAGTGCAACACAGTGGTACAGAAGTTGCATCACACATGATGGAATGACTTGGAAAACAGCGCTGGGGATTGCAGGAATTCCCATAACCGGACTGTTTGGAAGGACTCAAAGGAGAGCCGGTGTATAGTGCAAGACCCCACTCACCCAGGATATGAACCATTTGTAGGAACATCAAAACCCACACCAACAGATTAAAAAACAGCCTCTACTCCATCAACCCATCTCCTCTCTTACCTTACCTATAGAATGAGCAGAAAACCCCTGCACCAAGTCATTCACACTGCACTGCTGCTCTTTAGAAGTCAACGTGGGGGTGTGTTTGCGTGTGTGTGTGTGTGTGCACATGGCTCAATATTAATGTCTTTCAACATATAGATTCGGTTTGCACTGTTACTTCTTATTCTAATCTATCCAGATTCTTCTTTTATGAGCCTTTTTTAGATTCTGTGTCTCACTGTGTGCATTAAACTGAGAACTCCTGAATGGAATTTTATTGTGCCTGCATGGGAGTAGTAAAGATTCTTCACCGAGCTTTGCTCTGTGACAAACTCAGCAACTTTTATGAAAAAACTATAAGTTGTGTTTCCAGTGCAAAGCTTATTTTTGAGTAAAACATGAAACATTCCTAGTATTGTCTTCAGCTAACCTAATTTTTTTAAACCACAAAAAGCAGCTACAGGTGTTTGTGAATAAATCTTGCTGTGTTTACAAGATATGCTTTCTTAAGGAAATAAAATGTGAGTCATGATTTGTTAACGGTGTGAAGCTGCAAATATAACATTTTGTGCTTTAAGCAACAAGAAATCTGTTAAAGAACTCAAGACCTTTTCTTTTAGTAATTGAATATTTATGCTCAACAGTGATTAAAAACCAGATCATGCATAAACAATAAATCATAATAAAGAAGACCTTATGGTCTTCACAATTAAGTTCCAAAGAAACACGAAACCCTTATTTTTTTCACACATATTTAAGTTTTAAGTAAATTACGTAAGAATGCATTCAGATTGCAAACCACTGAGAAGGAAGTTTCTTAATTCTCCCCTACAGTATTTTTTGATACTGCCTTACATGCAGAACCAAACATCAAAATAATTTACAGTAGCGTTTTTTCCTTCTACCAACATAAATTTATATTAGATTTTCAGAGTTCATTTTTGTCTTGGTTGAATGCCCAGACAGCTTGTTTTCCACCCATACATTTCTTACTTTCTTTAGGCAGAAAAAGTGTATTAACACCTGTAAGAAACAGGGCATTGAGGAAAGTAATGAGCTCAAAGCTTGTGAGTTGCATGAATTGTGAGTCCCATAAATAAGTAAGAAATTGAAATAAAGATGTTGGTTGGTCACAGCCTGCAGGTGTCTTGATACAGCAGATAGAATACAAAAAAGGGGAGATTCAGGTCACTAAAGATTTTTTATATGGCATTGAAAAACAGCAAAAGCAGTCCTGAAGCAAATGCTTAACAACACAGGCAAGAAAGACTAATGCACTGAGTCTGTTTAAATTATACATACTAAGCTACAGTTGAGAATACAATTATAAGACAATTCTTGTTGAAATAGGAGAGATAAATTAAAAAAGATTAATGTTACTGTTTAAAATAACTTTTTTTTTCCTTGCAGGGTGCTTTCACAATGGAGTAGTCCCACAGACTTAGTTTAATTGTGTTGGATGTGCTCCAAAATTTCACACCCTTGTTAAATTTCACTTGGTTTCACACTGTTTTGGACCAAACCTCTTGAAACTGCCATGCAGTCATGGAAGGTGCTTGTTTGATGGTGGGGTTTAGGGTCAAACGGCTCCAAGCTGGGCTTTTAAAATGGGCCGGACTGGGCTCTTGGGTGCAAAGCCCACCATAGAGTTTACAGAGATTGACAGCCATAAAAGTCAATGAGACGAGAAATTGAGTGACCCAGTTTTCTGCTCTTGAGATCCCGGTACGATCCAGAACCAGTTAATGACCGAGTTTTGCCACAGTAATTGTTATTTTGGCACTTTACAGGACCTGATAGTTTCCCAGGTTCTCACTTTGTTCCATTTGAGCTTGTTTTCTACTGATCAAAACCTAGAAGGAACAGTATGGTCTTACGGCCTTTAAAAAATTTGGATTTGCAGTAACAACCTTCTTTTTAAAAAATAATAAATATGAATTATGTCTATTTATTGGCACAAACAAAAGCAAAAATATAAAAAGAACCTAGCATCTCTCAAAATGTGATATATATATATATGTTAGGGATGCAATAATATTCAATATAAAACCGAACCATTTGGTATGCTTTCCACGGTCAGGTACGCCATTTTTCACGGTACGCATTTTATTTATTCAGTACCACCGTGAGCTCCCTTTAGCGTGTCTGTGTATTCATGTCTTTGTTGTAGAGCTTGTCTGCTTCCACTTCCTCCCGCCCTGCCAGAGAAAATACTTTGCTTTCAAACTCTGGTGTGGCCCAAACGGACCAATATAAAATGTCTTCATTTTCATAGTTAATTTGGTGCCTTTTTTTTCTGAGTTTAGATCTTTTTTCGAGCAATTTGGATGTAGCAAACATGCCCAATGAGGCAAATTTTCTTTGTGATTTTGGGCTATATAAATAAAATTGAATTGAATTAAATTTGTTTTAGCCACCAACAGAACTTGATTAAATTTAGCTATTTTTAAGGTCAAGATTATTGATCCTTGTGTGATCTTGATATTCTGTCTACTGCTGCTGACAAAAGATACCCAACCAACCAAAACCCCAAAATAAAGCAACGTCATTAAATTTTACATCTAAAATCTATTATGCATCATGAAAAAACCTGTGAATTGTTAATTCAACATATATTATATATATATATATATATATATGCTGAATTAACTTTTTCTGGTGTTCATATGTGCCAAAATGACCCATGAGAAAATCTTCAAAGCCTTTAATTACAGCAGCTTGAAATTAACTACATGCACACATTTTTAAAAATGAAACACACAATACATTACAAATCACTTGTTATGCACACACAAAACCGCATTTACACACAAACCAGATTTAAGACTTTTTGCCCTTCAGAGGAGCAAAATATTTGTCTGAAAGTGGTGCATTTAAATGCTGCTAGAATGCTGAGTCATCAGAGTTTTCTTATCAGCTGCTAAGATTTTAGATTGTGAATATTATCTGATAAAAACATGACATTTTCCCACTTTCTTAAACAGATATCCCCAATAATTAATATAAAAGAAGTCTAAATGTGCATTTTTAAAACACTCAACACAAGCTTATCAATTCTAATCGTTCTCTCTGGGCTGTGCTTTCCCTGCAGTGCCTTTGCCATAGAGCTTTTCAGCGAATGATGTCCAATCCCAGTTATGGTGATGTTAGGCAGCGCAAGGTCCTCCTCAATACCCAGAGAGAGCAGTGAGTTGATCAGCCCTATGTCCCACTCCGCTCCCTGGGTGTGGAGAAGGATATAAAACAAAAATGTTTTATATTTAAGGTAATGTGCCATGCTGTATTGCACATTAACATCGCAAATAACATCTATTTCATCTATTTTTTCCATGAATGACAAAAGTTTAATTTTGGAAGTACAAGAGCAAAACATCATTCAAGACAGAAAAGAGGCATTTTCCATAGACTTAGCAAGAAAGGCGAGGGCGTGGAGCCTGATTACCAAAGTTTTGGATAAACCTATCGACACAGGGGTGGCAGGACAAAGTAAATTTTGGGTGGGGGTGGATTCAACAGAGACAGTGTAAACTTTTGAGAGAGGGTTTCGCCACACAATGTAAGAGAGGTGGACTGCAGTCGCACCAGTACTAATGTACTCCATTACAACTTTGGAAGAAGCTCACTAATTCATACATTTTAAAGAAACAAAGTGATGAGGAACAGGCTGTTAAACACAATTGTCAGTCTTGAGTGTCACCCTGAACACATGATAGGCTGCTGGTGATTTTGTAAATTAAACCACAAAAAGGAAAAAAAAAAAATGTCTTTAAATCAAATAGGAATAAAAGCTTGACTATATCCATCCTCTTTTTTGAGACATTTTTATTACTATTGGAAATTTATACTGAAAATATTTAGTTCTAATGAGGGACTGACTAACTACAGAATGAAAACTCTTAAAACCACTGGAAGTTGGTCCTTTTTTTGCCGCTTTTGAAAAGTAAGAAATCTACCTAAAATATGTGATAATGTGTAAAACATAGTAACTATCAGAGTAGGGTGAGTGGGGAGAAGATAGGGCTTGCACGATATATCAGTCAAGTTTAACAGTAAGTTGGTGGCCCATCAAGCCCTGTGGGCATATTTCTGTCAATCAGAGGACAAGATGATTGAGCTCATATGTGATGTTAAGTGGCCGAAACTAACCGGTGAGAATAAATGAATATTTCCTGACAGTATTGTTCTGCAAGAAAAGTTTTACTTCACAGTTTTTTTTTTTTTTTTTTGACGAGAAGTGCCTGAGACAAGTGAAAGATTACTGTTTTTTTTTCAGTGAAAAGACTAAAATATGACATTGCTAGTGTGCTCTCAGTTTACTATAACCTATAATTTTAAGAACTCAAGTTTTTTTTGTCATTATATCTTTATTGGGATAACGGGACAGAACAGCCACAGCCTCTTGTTGAAACTTCATGTAAATATATTCAAGTTAAAGTGTAGGCATGCACATTTCTTTAATATAATAATCTAGGACAATAATAAGGAACCACTGCTTGAAAGACAAGTTTTACTACAGACAATTTTTTGGACAGGAGGTGTCTGAGACAAGTGAAAGATTACGTTTTTTTTTTTTTCCTCCAGTGAATATACTAAGATTAGGCATTGCTAGTACGCTCTCAGTTTACCAGTACCTATAATATTATGCACTCACAGTTTTTTTGTTTTTCTATCTGTATTGGAAATAACATGACAAAACAGCTACAGCCTACATGTTGAAACCTTCTGTAAATATCTTCCAGTTAAAGTGTCATGTGCATTTCTTAAATATAATTATCTAGGGCAATGAAAAAGAACCACTGCTTCGTGAATCCCTTTAAAATAATCTTTTGATAATATATATATATATATATATATATATATATATAATATATATATATATATATATACACATACATGCTGCTCAAAGAAATTAAAGGAATACTTTTTTTATTGGGCCTGGCATGAATTGAATGAAACCTTAATCAGTTTAATCAATTTCAGCTGTATTGGTGTTGATGGAATTAACAACAGGTGCACTTCAGTGGCAACAATTATTAAACCCTTAAAACAGGACTGGTGTTACATGTGGAGGTCATTTCAAGTTTCTCCCTCTTGATCTTTTTTGGCTGGTTTTCCACTTGTGCTCATTTTGGCTTGTGTAATTATCTCTACTGGCAGTATGAGGAGATTCCTTAACCCTACAGAAGTTCCACAGGTTGTCCAACTTCTCCAGGATGGCACATCCACACGTGCTGCAGCAAGAAGGTTTAATGTGTCTCCCAGCACAATCTCCAGAACATGGAGGAGATTTCAGGAGACTGGTGGTTATTCTGGGAGAGCTGGACAGAGTCGTAGAAGGTCCTCAACCCCTCAGCGGGACCCATACCTGCTCCTTTGTGCAAGGAGGAACAGGCTGAGCACTGCTCGTGCTCTACAGAATGATCTCCAGAGGGCCACTGGTGTGAATGTCTCTACCCAAACAATCAGGAACAAACTTCATGAAGGTGGCCTGAGGGCCCCACGTCCTGTAGTGGGCCCAGTGCTCACTGCCCAGCACCGTGGCCCTCGACTGGCATTTGCTCGAGAACACCAGAATTGGCAAGTCCACCACTGGCGCCCTGTACTTTTCACAGACGAGAGCAGGTTCACCCTGAGCACCTGTGATAGACGTGAAAGAGTCTGGAGAAGACAAGGAGAACGTTATGCTGCCTGCAACGTGGTTCAAAATGACAGGTTTGGTGGTAGGTCAGTGATGGTCTGGGGAGGCATATCCATGGAGGGACGCACAGACCTCTACTGCACAATTGTTCAACTACACCATCTTTCTTGGCCTGCTCTCATATTACATGCAGTATTTCTTACCTTTGTTTTACACACGTTGGTACAGTAGTTATTGCTATTTATTTTACCTGTTTAAAATCAACCATTTAATAGTGGAAATAAGAGGAACTGGTAGTCCAATAAGAATGATGAGAAAGTCCAATAATAGCTGCCATGGATTGACTTTTCAAGCCACAATGTTATGCAAAAATGTGTCTGAGCCATATCTGTCCATCTTTAGATTTGAAAATAGGGTAAATTTCACGACTGCTTACACTATGCCAACCAAGATCTTGAATTTGTTATTTCATAAGACATATACCAATGAAAAATCTAAAATTTTGATTTGTTACTTATTTCCAAACCTCAATTAGTCAATGTTTGAACTTTTGTTGGTACTCAATTGTTATGGAAATTCCAATATACAGTGGTCCCTCAAGATGTTTTTTTTTTTTTGCTTTGTTTTTTTTGGAGTTTCGAAAACTGTTATTTATTTTTTTATTCTACACAGTTGACTGTGTTCTGCATTCTGACTGGCCCTGCCATGTATCCTGCACCGCATGCACTCAGCTTGCAAGAGTTACATAAAACTTAGATCGCGAGCAGATCTTTGATTTCATTCTACTGAACTTGTTTTTCTACAATGGTTTACATTTCATAAGTTTAAACAAGAGGGAAGAGTTAAAAAAATCTTCATGTCTGTCTAAGAAATGTGCATAAAAAGTGAATTGAGGAGTTCTATTGGTTTAAAGATGTGCTTCAAAGGTAATGAGTCACTCTAAAGTGTTCCTAGGTGTGCATGTGTGGAGTGAACAGACTGGCAATCCATCAAGAGTGAACCCCGCCTGCTGGGAATGACTCCGTTGACCCCACGACCCCCAAAATGGCTGGATGGAAGGTCAATAGGAAACCAAAAGATTTTTATTTTCTTTATTGCTTGTCTTTAAACTAAAAATCAACATTTTATTTTCGTTACACGTTTATTTTTTTATGTTAACTTGCTTGGTTTTCTGGCACTCACTGTTGACCTATAATACCAATTTGCTGCAAATGTTGAATCTTTTTAGCACTTTTTGAAGGGAGTGTATTCGTTAGCTGGACTACAATCCCTGATTTAACATGAGAGCAAACCACAATTGACACTGTTGACTAATGATGCCCAAAAGTCTGTAACAATCTTTCACCATACTAAACCCCCTTTTAGACCTTTTTGTTAAGGTGAGGAATGCATAGCAAACTCTTTTTTTAGCATTGCCAGTTCACTGGACCTTACATTCTTCCCTAGCAAACCTCAGAATCTGTTAAGTTTATCCTTTGGGAGCAGTTGCTTGCTATACATCTATCACAAATAGTTAATAAGGTACCCTCTAAGCCCATTTATTAAATGTCTAAATTTCAATTATTAAATCCAGCCCTTAAGAACACAAAGCAGGTATATGGGATTTGATCACAGATGGCTGATCAGGTCAAACATTTTGGAACTCTTTTTTCATCTCTTCATAGCTCTCAGGCCAACACTATGTAAGAACACAGGATAGTAGTTCATGGTCAAAAGAAAAACAAAACATTGTTAGATTTGTACCTATCTTCTGTAGTTAACAAAAATAATTGTAGTTCACTAAAGTCATCACAAAAGTTAAAAAGCAGCATGAGTTTGGCATCACAGCAGAGTCATTTAACCTCTGCATTTATGACCTCAGGGGTATTTCTAAAAACATACACTGACCTTGTTGGGCATGTGACTTTCCCTCGACTCAGCATTTGCGTTGATTGATGTCCCCTGTAAAATAACAGCTACGAATCTTACAGAATCCCTGACTGTCCCCACCACTCTCCTCTTTGGGGAAAGTAAATATTCTGTTTGTTTTTCAAGACATTTACAGGTCTTCCTTATTCTGCTTTGTTTTGATTTTTCTCTTCTGTCAAATTCATCTAGCTAACTTGCAATGTTTTTTTTTTGGTGTGTCTCTGCTTTCTTCACGGCCCCCATGAGGAAAAAAAAAGCAACAATGATGCTTTCTATTGGGCTGGAGAATGTTTTGTTTTTTTTTTTTTTTACATTTTTGTAACAGTATAAGATCTACAAAATTACACAAAAATGGATAGAGGGTGGGAAAAAAATACAGTAACTTTCGGGCTAAAATGAAGAACTTAACATGGTTTGAACTCGTCGACTATACCGCAGGGTTCATAAAGCTGGTAGAACTGTTGGCTCCAATTCTAAGTAGTAAAGTCATTGTAGAAAAGCCTTGCATATTACAAACGATCTGCTTTTATTCTTTTGACCAATCAGAACAAATCTGGGATTGAAATGAGTGAAGCATTGCCCAAAAGTAGTCAGCCATGACAGAATTTTCTGTTTACACAACATTTAAGTTTTTTTATTGATATTGCTTTTTTTAATTAAAATACATTACACTAAAAATAAAAACTCAGTATGATATTATGAAAAAGAAGTAGAAATATAGATTACAATTGTAAACTATTTACTTTTACTGTAAGAATTAGTTGCCTTAATTTTTCTTTATCTACTTATCTACTATTTTTTTAAGATATTTACATCTTTTTTGCCATTATTTTCATATACAGTATTTCATGCAGCAAATATGGTCCTAACACTGCCAGCCACGTGGAGATCCTGTCTTGTTATTGCATTATTGTATTAATGAGTCTTACTTGCAGCAAACTGTCATGTGAGGTTTAGAGTTGAAGATGTTGATTGACCTTGACACGGACAGGTCAAAAAGAGTCAACAAGAAGGGATGATCCTTCAGAGGCCAACAAAACGGCAGATTTGACATGTGTCTTATTTTAATGACAAGACATTTAATGTAAATTTCTCCTTTTTTAATGGCTTGAATTAATTTTAAAAACACTTTAAACATCAACACCTGGGGTCAGGAATTTTTTTCATTCCTTTATTAAAGGTATCATTATTTATAGTTTTGATCTAGAAGTTTTCATCCGTTTTTATTGATTGATTTACTGATTTGTTAAAAGGGGGCAGACAAATAAGACAAATGCTGCCCCCTTTTAATTTTTTTCTTTTATTTCCATCTTGTTTGGGGTTTACAACTCAAGTTTATATTATATGTTTTCCTATTAATGAATAATGAAATAAAAATAAATGAATAAAATAAAGACTCAAAAAGTAGTATTCAGGGTTGAAATCTTGTACTGACAGAAATGTTCTGTTATTTTCTTACACCTTATGAAAAGGAGCACATAGCAAACACAAGTCATTATTTCATTTTTTGGGTGATGAAAGATTGAGATCAATAAACTTCCTTTAAGTTTCAATAAAATATAAACAAAACAAACTCAATTTGAACACAAAGTGACTTATTTCGGACAACCCTACCCCTGCAACAAACCCTACACACTGAGGGTCGGGTAGGGAGTAGCCATGGGAGAAAAAAATTCACATTCAATCTTTGTCTTCAAACAGATCCTATTAATGGATTTTGCCATTTAAAGCTTATGTTGAGAAAATTAAAATTTAAGATGCACCTTTCTGCAAAAACGTAGAAGTTTTAAATGTAACTCAAAAGTTTAGGTTTTTGGCTTTTCCGATTTCTCAGTACCGTCATTGATGAATTGACAACTCGTTTTGAGTCAACTTGACTTTAACACTTAAAAATGTTTTAGGGATTCTATATTTTTATACGCAGTTTTAATCTTTTTTTTTTTAGCTATAGTTTGTATGTTAGTATAGTTAGTATGTTCTTTTTTTAGGAGTTTTTCCAGGAGGGAGGGTCTAAGGACAGGGATAACCAGTATTATTTAGTCAGTTTAGTTTATGAATAAGCAATTGTTTATATTTTATGACTGACTTTCTGCTTTTTTAAAATTACTTGAATGAAGTCAAATGAGGCAAGTGATTTGTGATATTGGGCTATATAAATAAAATTGAATTGAATTATAGAGCTTGATTTTTCAATAGTCTTTTAAAATGTCTTTTTATTACGTCTTATTACAACTGTGGGGGTGGGTGAATATTTTCCCAGGTACCGTATTTTGATTTATTAGACGTACATTTTGTGCACTGTCTCTTTTCTGATTATAGTGGATGGACCTGTGGCTGAACTCAACTAACTTCATTTCATTACTCTGTTTTGTCTGTTTTAACCCTCGTGTTATCTAAGGCACATTAACATTGGGAGTGGGGTCATCTAGGACCCACAGAACAGCCCACAAACTTTTTTTTTTTAACCAATGATTTTTGATTTTCACTGGTGTCCATGGCAGGTATGAATTCCTTTCCACCTTTGTCATGGGAGGGATTGCACGTCAATGCAAGGTTAGGGTCATCTGGACCCCTAAAGATAGCCCCTAAGAATGTTGTTGAGGGTTAGAACATAAGATGGTTAATATGTCAGGCCCAATTTAGGCTTCATTTTTTTTAGCTCAGCATACTTTTGGCAGTTTCAGGATTTATTGATCCTGTGTGTAAATGTCTATATAGTCCATTCATTTTCGGGACAAAGAATGTAAAAAAGTAAAGCCCTCTCTGTTCTTCTATCGTGAGTTATGCTTCAGTTAACTGGACATTGAAGTATTATCTTTGGTAAAATAATTCTGTTTTTATGACAGTCTTTTCAAAATGAGATTGCTGCCATGAGGGATGCAGCCCATATAAAGAGAGGTAGTTTTTACTTTCTGTCTGTCACAGCTTTCTGGGTGAGCAGCAGAAACTTAATACTCTCCTTTATCTACCTGAGTGTTATTTGCTCCGATTTTCTCCTGTAAGGAAAGAAAACTCTATTTGGCACACATATCAAGGTATGAGTGAAATATGATATGTTAACTTACTTGTCCTTGCAGTGTACCTGTTCACCGCAAAATAAGGTTCACTGTCTCAATCACAGACAGTTCTTTCAGTAGTAGTTTCTGGATCTTGTTCCCATGTGGCTGGTGATCTGAAGGCTGCAAGGGATATTCTTACAAACTCTTTGACAGGTTCTTCTTGTTTGTCTGTCTGAAAAATGTAGCAAACTCAGCTTTAAGACTGAGTCTGAAGCTTTGCAAAGATGAAGCAGCAAAGGACAACAAACATGTTTGGACTTTATTTCAAGGGCCCAGAAGGCCTATTCTTTTCTGAATCTATACTTCTGATAAACACACTCTCATACTTGCAGACCTCCTTCAGGAGGCCCAACAGTATTTTTTAGTAAGTTGTGGGGTCCACCATTTTTAGAGATACTTAATCTAAAAAGTATTTGGAAGCACAATAACTGACATTTTCAGAAGAATTTGAATGTTCATTCTTGGCAGCTGGCAAGTGATATTCTTACAAATTCCCTGACAGTTTCCCCGTAATTGTTTGTTTCAAAAATGTAATAACATTTTTTTAACTTTAAAACAGAGACTGAAACTTTGCAAAAATGAAGCAATCAGAGACATCAAAATATGTTTGGACTTTACTTTAAGTCCCAGTAAATCTTTTTACTTTTCTGAATCTATACTGCTGATGTGCGCACACATATAGTCGTAAACCTGCTTTAAGTGGCCTTACCATTTTTAACTGAGTTGCAGGGTCCACCATTTCTAGAGGTACTGCAGCTAAAACAAAAATTAGGAAGCACAGTAAAAAAAAAGTATGAAATATGAAAACTGTTTTATTTTGAAGAATTTCTATTTTTTTCTGAGTATAAACTCTAAAGGGTAGAAGGCTTGTAGCACTTGAAAAAGGTACACAAGACAATCTGGCAACAAGTGGAGGGGAACATACAGCTTATAAACAGAAACAAGATTATCAAATACAGGTGTACCCATAAAGAGGACAGGAGAACCAGGTGAAAAAGGAAAGAAATCAACACACCTGAAACGAGAGGGAAGTGAAAACAAAAGGTAAAATAGAAAACAGAACTACACCTGGGGCCCATTTCAAGAAGCAGGTCTTGTTGAAAATCTGAGTTCGTAAACTCCAACTTCAGGAAAACTCTGAGTTTTCGGTTTCAGAAACTAAGATAACTTAAAGCCGTGAAAGTGGGTGAAACTAAACTAAACTAAAAGTAGGATTCACTGATATCGGAATTAATCACTATGGGAACTGACTCTGTGAATATAACCTGGTCTCGAGCAGGTTTCCTTCAGGAAACTTAGAGTTCCCTGTGGTCTCCGCCCCCACTTTAAGTGAAGGGTGTTCAAAAATGAGTTCCTCATTAACACTTTGAGAACATTCACATTAGAGACGTCACGTTTCCACCACGCAGAAACCAAAATGATACGTCCATTCAGGATCCCGTGGATGAGGAGGCTGGATTAATCCAAAGGAAATGTTATTTACACCAGGAGAAGATTTTGAGGCCAGGATTGGATTGCCTGGCGTTTCAAAATTCATTTTTATTTAAGAGATGTAGTTTTTCCAGGGACTCGTTAACAATACAGTTTTCTTTTCCTATTTTTAAGCCCATAACAACAGAAATCTTTACATCTCAAACACTGGAGATGCCTGTCAAGTCGTCTACCTTGCAGAGCAAGACATGTCAAATGTTAGTTCGGTTGTCCATGAGGCTGCCTTCCATTGCGAAGGGAAGAGATCGAGTCCTGGCTTTGGACAAAAATTCATTATGCTAAAAAAAATCCTTTTAATGAATATTATTTAAGTCTTGAAAATTAAAATTACACCAATTCCTAATTTAACATATTCCAGGCAGCAACAGTGTTTCTTTTTAGCTTGCAGTGATATTCGTGTGTGTGTGTGTGTGTGTGTGTGGTGGGGTGGGGTTAAGGAAAACAGTCATCCATGCGATTACGGAGATTACTGATTAAATTATTGACAGGTCAAAATACCATTCCTCACTTAACAAGTGATGACATTACATTCTTGACATTATTTGTTCCCGTTGCCATCGTGAATCGTGCTGGCTTTGCTCCATTGTTCAGAGTTTTTATGGTCGTGACGCTCGCAACCGGTTTCTGGATCCAACAACTACAAGTTGATTGAATAAACTCTTTTCAGCCATTCTAAAACCTAAACTCTAATTTTGTGAATTTTGAGTCCGTGGACTCTGAGTTCAGGTTTGAACTCTAAATTTGTTTAACAAAAATGAGGCATTAATGTAAAATATAGTGAATTAGGAAACTCCTAATAACTAGGCTGTCTTTTATCGACAGTAGCCCATTCTTTGAACCATGGTAGGATCTTGAGAGCTTCCTTAGTTTTGATTTTTTTTTTTTTGGGTCACGGTTTAAACTAGCATTGGCTGGTCTACAGCATTTTAAGTAGCATTTCTGTCCTTTGCACCCTCAGCAGCAGAAGGCTATTTAACCCCATAAAGTGAGTTCATAAAGCTTTTTTTTTCCCTTAATGACCCATTTACCAGTCTCCACAAGAGAATGTATCTTTTATAGAAAAGTTTTATAGCATTCACTGCTGCCTGGGGCAGCTGCTTTGCCAAAGAGACAAGCTTGAATCATATTTGAGAGGTTGACCTTTAAGATATGGGTCTCTATATGATCTTTGAATACATCCTCCAGTTAGAGAATATGCTGTTGTGTTCCTGGTTTCCCTTTTTAAAACATTTATCTTCTGTAAAATTATATTAATAAAAGAAAAAAATTGAATCCTGACTTTTTACAATCATATGAGGTTGATTGTAGTATTAAAAAAAAAAAAAAACAACAAGCTGTTTTTGTTTCTGTTGTTGTGCATTTTTTTTAAGACACTGCATGTATTTATTTTCTTTTTTTTACTAAAGTCATACTCAGAAAACAAAACTCTTGATCCTAAAATCTTTAGAGTTCAGGTGGAGGAGCCCATTCAGTCACACCTAGCTGTCAAATATATAATTCAAACAACTGCAATGTTTCCTGAGTCATTTAGTGTGCCAGTCTGAATGAGTCAGTCACAAAGTTGAGGGGAAGACTGACCTAATCAGATATTTATTGGCATCCTGCACTAGGAGGGTAGGACACTAAAGGTCATCGATAAAGAAGCTGACAGTTTAGAGTGCAATTTCCAAGCACATTCATTTAAAATGGGATGAAAACGAAACAATAAAGTAAGGAAAATGTACTCAAGATAAAAAAGGCTCTTGAATTTTTGAAATGATTATAAATTGAAACTGAACATCTTAACGTGTTGAGGGTTTAATATCTCCTTTTAAAATAAAAATCCATTTAGCGGTTCTTTTCAAAATCAAGTTTCTATGATCTGGTAAAAGAAAGTTGCTTTAACCCAAAGTTTCCTCAGTCAGTAGTGTTTTTCTGTCATCTATAAGTGTTGATCTGCTGTGTTTTGTCAGCTCCAAGGTCAGCACAACAAACGCTTCAGAGCACTGTCTGCTTTCTCTGGTGACCAGTTGTATAAAAATGAGGATTTTATTTTCTATCAAGACTTGGCCATTGCCCACACTGCCAAATGTACTAACTTTGAATTTAAGGACAATAGTAGTATTCCTGTGATTTATTAGCCTGCAAACGTACCTGATCTAAACGCACAGAGAATTTATGGGGCATTGTGAGGATATGAGACAATGTGGAAAATACAAAAGCTGCAAGCACAGCAACCTGGGCTTTCAAAACATCCCAGCAGAGACACAGACTGATCACCTCCATGCTGCACTCTATCCTAACGGTAATTCATGTAAATGAACTTCTAAGAATGTATTTATAGCAGTATTTAATCATATTCTTTATTAAACTGACGTTTTTGCCACAATAAATAATTTAATATTGATCTTAGTAGCTAATGTGATTTCCTGAGATGAGAAGTTTTAGGTTACACAAATTGTAAATTCAAAAAAATCTAAGCTACAAGTAAAAATATACTACAAAAGCAACTTTATGTTAAAGAATGCTTTTCATACAGTCTGTGCCTTAAAGGTTTCTTCAAGAGACCCCTAAATCTGTCTTCACACATGCACCAATAAAACTATAGACATTGACATGTAACAAAAATAATTAACGTTTATGTTTTTTTAAGGAACTTGAATGTTTGAATGGTGGATTTTTAGGAGACTTTACAAATGCCCATATATACAAATCATGGAAAATTCCTCAATTAATTTACTCTATTTCTAAATTAGCATTTAAGGATAATTTTGAAAAATGCACAAAAATTGTAATGAACACGTGCATAACAGTAAAATAAAGTGCTATTATACATAATCAAAACTATTATTATAGTATGAATTAAACCTGTGATGTTAGAATCAAATAGAGCAAAAAAAAATGCAAACAAAAATTTCAACAGGCCCTTTAAAGCAAAGAATAATTGCAGCTGGATGGCTGAATGCAGGGCTAGTATATGGGAAACTGGGGTTCATTTTTCAAGAGGCGCAATGAACGTATTCTAGTGTGGATCCCTAGGCAAGGCACTTTAC
Organism: Oryzias javanicus; assembly: GCA_003999625.1. NCBI lineage: Eukaryota > Metazoa > Chordata > Actinopteri > Beloniformes > Adrianichthyidae > Oryzias > Oryzias javanicus. The sequence goes on from CM012453.1 coordinate 16,361,968, forward strand.
GCTACAGACTAACTATGTAGCCTAGGTCTTCATACCGTTACCCAGCCCAGACAAAATACAGAGTTGTGTCAGGAAGGGCATCCGGCGTAAAACTCTCTACCAAATCTGCTTTGCCGTGGCAACCCGTGACAGCATCTGCTGAACGGTGAACAATAGCATCTTAGTATAATAAAAAAAAACAATCTAATAAAAGCCTCATTACAATTGAGAATTAATACAATTTTGAATTGAGAAATCAAATTAAAATAACATAATAATCAAACAAAAGTTTAGCTGAATAGTTTCTCTAGATGTAAATTTTTTTGTATATTGTGACATAATTTTATCTACCTTTGTATTTCTCCACTTCCCAGCTCGTTATAGTAAAAAGGAACATGTCTCTAACAGCTCACCTGGTTAAATAAAGGTTAAATAAAATAAAAAACTGAACGATGAGCCTTGAGTTTAGTTTTAATGTCTCTGCAGAGGCAGAAATCCTCAAGAGGCTTTTTCCCAGACAAGGACTGTAAAAGTGAAACAAAACCTAACCTTTAGACCAGTTCCAAGACTATTACCTGAAGATCTAAAAGAAATTCTTCATGGTCTGCAGAGTCTGTTTAAAAAAGGTCACAAACTATAAAACGCTTAATTAAATTAAAAGAATCAGGCTTATGTTGCAAAGCCAGAAGCTAAATTTTGAACAAGTAAAAGCTTGTTTACTGGCAGCTTTGGCAGAAACATAGTTGTTGTGAAATAAAGCTATAAATATAAACTTAATTAACATCTTGATCACTTTATTTTGTTTTGGTATTGATTCTTATTCTCATTCTGCTTGTAAAGACTGCAGGAACATTCTTGCTTGTTCCTGCTTCTTATGCCTTTTTCTTTTTATCTTCTTGGACTGTTCTGCATTAATTTTTCACTTTTACTTTTTTAACAAAAAATCTACCAGAAAGGGTCTGGGGCTATTTTTAACTACCCAATGCCTTCCAAACAACACAAGGAAACGAATTTCTTAACAAAACACACTAATGAGGTTTCTAAGAGGAGACAGGAGGGTTTCCTGGCCCACCACAAATCAGTGAGTTTATTGTGGAACTGTCTTGGTGCTTTCCCAAAGTATAAACCTCATCCCCTGATAAAGGGGGGGTCAAGGAGAGACCGGAGCCCCACAGCCTGCCTTCTCAGATTCTCAGAATTATTCAACTCCTGACCATGGATTTGTACACCAGCAAACAACTGACGAAGAGAAGTCTAAAACTACGTAGGCCTACACACAGGGCTTCCAACAACACAGTTAATGCATATTCTTTAACGATCTTTTAGAATATGATGTTTGTTCCGGACTGCCCCTCCCCGATGATGTCAGAGGTCGGCAACCTTTAACAGTAAAAGAGCCATTTGGGCTTGTTTTCTACTGATCAGAACCTAGAAGGAGCCACATTGACTCACGTTAGCCTTTAAGAAATTTGGATTTGCATTCATAACCTTCTTTTTGTTTTGTTTTTTTAATAAATGTGAATAATGTTTATTTTTTGGCACGAACAAAAGCAAAAAAAAATATAAAAAGAAACTAGCATCTCTCAAAAAGGGATTTTTTTTTTACGTTTTTAACTTTAGTAGCAAAAAGGCAAGCTCGTTGCTTAATTACTAGCTGAACTTCAAATTAGCATAACATTTCTCTGTAAATTAAATCAGCCAAAAATTTTAGCATTTTGCTGAAATAAAAGCTAAACTCAAAATTAGCCTAAAACCTGCAGTAGATAAAAAATTAGCTAAACATGTTAGCATATTGCTAAAATATTAGCTAAACTTCAAATTGGCATAAAAAAGTAATTATGGGCCAAATCCTCAAAAAAAAAAAAAAAAGAAAAAAGAAGAAAAATAGAAAAAATAGAAGTTAAATTCTGAATTGTCCACAAAAAAATTTCAATAGATAACAAATTAGCTGAAAACATCAGCATTTTACTAAAATATTAGCTAATCCTCAGTTTTACTCAGTACTCAGTAAAAATGTTAGCATGTAGCTAAAACAGAAGCTAAAACTCTAAATTATCTTAAAAACCCCACTAGAAAACAAATTAGCCAAAGACGTTAGTCTGTTGCTAAAATAATAGCTAATCTCCAATTTTTTTGAAAATTAATATTATTTTAATTTCTTCAGTTTTGAATGCAGATGCCCAAATCGCCAACACAGATTTTTCATTGGAAGTGGTCCCTTGAATGCATGTTTCCAAGGGCGATGTGGACGTATCATAAGAAGAAAGCTCCCCCCATAAATCTGCCAAACAACTCCACAATAGGTCAGAACCACTTGAGGACTCTGGATTTCCCTTGGATTGCCTTGACAGTTTCTTGTAAAGCAGGGTAAGGACTAAGAGGGAACGCAGCAGAAAAATTCACAGTAACACTTCATAAGTCTGCTTGAAACTAATAGTCAGCAGGTTTGCATTTCAGAGAATAAAAGAAAACATGCACACACTGACATACTGTTTTGTCAGAGACATAGTTTCTGAGATGAGAGAAAAAGTTCCAAACATCATGGGGAAATACCCAACAGCAGTAACATCGCAAAACAACAGTCAGATGTTCAGAAAAGAAACTGTACAGATCTTCTAGTTATGCTTTCCTGACAGAACACTAAGATCTTAATCAGTTACCTGCTACCATCAGTTAAAAAAAAGGGATGAGAGATTCAGCAAATTGTGGGTGCTGAGCAGATGGTACTCAGTGGATTGTAAAATCCTGACACTGCCCTTTTTAGTAATTTTAACTTTTTCTGGAACAGAAGACATCTATTTAGGTCAGCTAAGGTATGTGTGAATAAATGAAGGGTTTATCAATAAAGGTCACTGAGGGACTCTGTATTCATACAGGGTCAGTAAGGAGTCAGCAGTCACATACCTGGCAAGTTTTGAGGACTAGAAAAAAAAAACATTAGAAAACCGCAGCTCTATTGGAATGCTGCCGTTAGAGTTTTAACCACAACCAGGAGAAATGACCATGTCCCCCTGGATCTCATGTTCTAGCACTGACAACCAGTTAAAGATAGAATTAATTTTAAAATATTGCTGCCAGTTTAAACAGGTTCTGCTGAGACACTTTGAAATGCCTGGAAGTTAATCCACAGTGACAATGGACTTTATTAAACCATTAACCATGGAAAGCCCAGCACTGTCTGCACTCATACGAAAGGTGTTTCATAAATTGTTACCTTGCAGGCTCCACTGGGCTGCCCAACGGAGAATTCAATAGCTTAACCTTGTTCTGTGCTTAAAAGAAATAATATAAAGACAGTTTTCAGGAAGGATGAACATTGCAAAAAAATTGTTTGCCTCGCAACTTTTTTTATTGTAGATTAGGCAGTTAAGCGAGTGTCCCAGGTGCAGAAGATTAAACACCAACTTCCCTCTTCTGAATTTAATTTGTCAGATACATCAGACAATGAAGAAACATATTGGACAGATTTTTATTCACTGATTTTGTTTACCATCTTTCAATGCCTCTTTCTTAACCCCAAGTGTTGCATAAAATATAGTTTTCTGTTGGTGAGAAAAAACAACAAGTTAATCAAACATGATTGAAATTTTGATCTGCATTATTACATCAGAAAAAGGCCACATATGTACACGTTTTATGTGAAAAACCTTTTTTGCATTTTTCTTATCCCAATAGCTCCTCAGTTTAGATATCAGACTAAATAATGACCATGAAATTTGCTAAATTGTCATCAGTTCATTTGTGTGCAAAGGTGATCTATAGTGGTGGCTAAAGCAAAACCCGTAAAAAAAGTGCTTTTCCTAAAAACAGAAGTATTTCTTGAAAAGAGAAAGAACAAATTTTGTTATTACTGCTGGTGTTACTTACAGAAACCACAGTTTCAACTTCAGAAACAGAATTAAACTTTGGTGCACCTGGCTGTTGCTGGTGGTATTTAATCAAATAAGGAAAAAAAAATAAAACTGCAATATATATATGTGTGTGAAACAGAGTGTGAAATCCTATTCTGGAGTTACATGGCTTTAATACTGAGACAGTATGAGTAAAGCTCTGACAAAAGTAATAAGCAAAGCATAGCTTTAAGCCACATTTAGCCTGATATAAGGCTGTTGCCAAATCAACTAAGTGTAATTGGACTCCTGCCCTCTCCCAAAATCCTCATTTGCAACTTTGTGCTGTCACCCTACTCCTGAGCTCACACAAGTCAGCCATGGAGAAATCAGAATATCATGTTTAATGTAGGATCTGATGGTGCGTTGCTTATGATGTGCCTGACAACCCAAGCTTGGAAAGTGCAGCAGAAAGTTGGTAGAGGCACGTTTGCAATTGTAAGAACAACTTTTGCATGTAAAATTGAGCACAGGAAAGAATAAAAACAGGAGCTGCTGAAATTATACAAGTGTTTCCCCAATAAGTTGCATTTATCAGGGGTTGGACTCAAAAACATATCAAAAGAGTGCAGTATGCGAGAGCAGTTGTCAGACTGGATTAGTTTAGTTAAAAATCCAAAATGTAAATCTTTAGATTTGACCTGCAATCATTGCAGAAGAAAGAACCATCAAATTAAAAATGCCATTTAAACAAATCTACTTTTATAGGCCATGCTCCTTCTAAATGTCAGTGTTCTGCACAAGTACTTCTCAGACTAATTCTTACTCTATATTATGAGGAAAATACAATTAATTCAGAACCCCACACAACCTCCACCGTGAATTTGACTTCTGCCCGGTCCATCAGAAAAGTAATAATTATCCTAGCAGAACTGTTTTATTATTGTAACAATGTCAAGCATGCTTGGATGGCAGCAATGTGCCAAATGTGGAAAGTCACATGCCCTTTAAGATCTAGATGACTTTGACGTATTTGTGGCATGTAGGAAATTTGTAACTTTGCTTCTGTTGTTGCTCACCTTTCAGCAAACCCCGTCAGGAGTCAACACAGAAAATTTACTGATTTGCACATTTAGATGGCAGAGAATTTTACACCAAATGCCCTTTCTGACACAACCCCGTATTTTAGCCGAGCTTGGATCCAGTGGACAGCTAAAACCACCATCAAGAGAATACAGACGTTCATCAAATCTTGAGAAGGATCCTCAAGATGCACTGGCCTGAAACCATCAGCAACACAGAACGGTGGCTGGGAGAAAAAAACATACGGCAGTGGATGAAGAGATCAGAAGGCGGAGATGGGGTTGGCTGGATCACATTTTGAGAAAACCAACATCCAGCATTAATGGCCAGGCCCTAACATGAAATCCCAAGGGGGAAAGGAGACCATGGAACACGTGGAGCAATGGCCTGGTGGTTGGGGTCAAGCAGACCGATCACACCTGGAAAGAGCAATAAAGGATAGAAGACAATAGCGAGAAATTGTTGGTGGCCTACGCCCCACCAGGGGTCAAAGGGTATCAGGGATACCCAGACATGAACCCTTTTGCAGCTATGAAGCTATCTAATAGTGTCAAGGGTCTTGCCTAATGATTCCATACTTGATTCAGTTCATCGCACTCCCTGGGAAACAAACCTGGTTTCCCATGCATCAGTCCTCCACCTAGCCAACTGAGCCTTACAGTTGTTTCTAAATTTCTTCTCCCTATGAAGTCAAGTTATCAATTATGAGTCAGCACGTCTTTTTGACCATATTAATCATCTGGAAAAAGTGCTTCTGCTGTGTCCTGCAGTCTGCTGTGTCTGGGTTGTTGAAGGGGATGTGAGTCTACACACTGATTGGATGGTTGAGTGTTATGCCTAAACACATCTCTACTCTCCAGAAGAAATCACAGACATTTTGATATTTCTGGTGGTTGCATTAATACTGTAATTACCATTGAAACACAAAGTGACCATGCATGCCCAGATAGCTTTCCACCAAATACAATTGCACATTGCACCATGAATCATCAAAATAGACCATTTAAGATTACAAACAGGTTTTGCTACCGTAAAGCATGAGGGGTCCAGACAAATTAAGTAATTTTCCTTGTAATCCTTGTAGTAAAAAAAAATGAGGTACATCTTTGCATTTTTTAATCTATTTTAATTAAATAGTAAAACTATTTCTGTTAGAATGTACAAAAGAACATGTCATGGTAAGCATAAATGTTAACCATCAGATACATTTTTTAAGCATTCACCGCACTTTTTTTTTCTTCATATTTTCAATGAAAACAAATGGCTCCTTAAGCAGATTTTGGTCTCATGTGATTTAATCTGTAAGAAGCTGTGCTGTGTACAGCAGAAACCTAAAGAAAACCAATATTCGATTTGCTTGGTTTCATTTATTTATATGTGTCTTATCTAGATTCAGCGGGGATTGTATGGAAGTACACTGATACAGCGGAGACAAAGGATCATATTTCCCCATAAACAAATACGTGACAGAGAACAAAAATCCAACAATTTTAATAGTTCTTTTTGAGGAACAAATTAACTCAACCTGGGTCAATTTATGCAATTCATTTTTTGTCATTTCTTGACACTAACTTTGCCCACAGTCTCCTAATGATTGATAAAATAACCAGTTTAGCTGCCTCACATTTAGGCCTTACTTTTGTTTATTTATTTTTTACATCCAGGAATATCAATTTATAGCCCTGAGTTTTATCTTGGAAAATGTAATATTTGTTTCATCTTGACAATTCTTCAGATTTATTAATCTATATGTCTATACAAGTAGCCATATCGAATTATAATAATAATAAAAAAAAAAAAAAAAAAAAATTTCCAAACTGTTTTTTGATGTGTATTTTTGTGCTATTATTGGTAAGTTTTCATGGTAGCCACATGGAAAAGGATAGGGTATGTCCAAATTCCTTCTAAAAAAGAGTTTAAAATTTTTTTTTTCAAATTGGATTTATCCTGGTTAAATAAAGGAATTCAAATTTTTAAAGCAATTCAGGAAACATCCCCTCTACTTTTTACAAAAACAGTAAATATGACATCATCGATCTCAGAAATGATCCATGCAAGTCTTTTTTTAAAAACTATTCATAAATATTTATTTATTCATAATTTTATTTATAATTTTAAGTCTTTATTTTAAGATAATATATTATTTTAATAATATATATTTTTTATTAAGCTATTTATATCCACTGTGTTATGTTGATGAAAACATTGATGGAGGAGTAAAATCCAGCAAGTATGCAGAAGCTGACATATGGATTTAGGGTTAACACAAACTCAAACAGGGTGTGTAACATGCAGCCTCAATGTAATGTCAAAATAATTTTGAAATTTGCCAAAACAATGCAAATATTGTATAAAGGGTGATTAACTTGGCATTAAAAATGAGTTTCCACAAAAAAAAATCAAAGAAAACACAAGGAAAAGCAGTTAAAAAACAGGGTTGAGATTTGAAACCAAAGTTATGAAAGAATATATTCTCAACCAGATGAAAAGCTGTGATTAAGACCCCTTACCTCATAAGTTGTTCCATAAAGTGGTGTGTCCTCAAAGACCATTATTCATCCAGGAAGTTTCATAGCAGGAAAAGTTTTAAGGGTTATCTGGACTTTTTTTTTTTAAATGTTTTAAGTCGAATACATTCTTCCTCTTATCCAAGAGGCTTTCTCAATTTTTCCCTGAGCTGGTAAGAGAACTGCAATTGTAGACTACTGGGAGGGAGCGGTCGGGCTTGAAAGTTATGTTGACTGAGTGACCAAAACAAAAACCTGAATGGTTTCAGGTCATGAAGACCTGGAAGTCTATCGAAAGCAATAGGAGTCATTTGTCCTCGGCTGGAGTGAGAGCAAAGCTATTTTTGTCAAAATAAATAAACCTTCGCCTGACAGAAATGGAAGCCTCAGATATAACCTTCCATCTATTTACAACAGTCTCCTGAAATCCAAACAGGACAAACCAGTTTCACCCAGGTCATTACCACCTGAAGGGGCTAATCAGGCGGTGAAGGGTAACGACTGTCCCTCACCCTCTCACTCCAGCTGAGGACGAATGACTCCTATAATGACTTATAACAACCCTTAGCATGGACTTCCAGGTCCATGTGACCCAAAAACCACACTTTGTTTTGGTCAATCGTCATCATCATTATCAAGTCCAGCTTGTCGCTCCAAGCGGCCTAAAAAAAGGTGGTCGTTCCACAGTTAAAGTTTCATAGAGACTGTATCTAAAGACACTTTGAGCTTTGACCCAATGGCCTTCAAATTTCATGTTCTAAAATACTGAGATATTATTTGGATAAAGCATGAAATTAAACATTGACCATCACTCAATGGCTTTAAAACTGTTGAATTTACTTTAACTAAGCCATGGAATCAACTATAAAGCAGTCGGGGAATAAAGTAAACCTTTATTTTTGTATCTAACAATGAATCAGACAAAAAGACACTTTAAAATAACATTTAATAAAAGTGGACAGTGGTGCAATATCCTGTATTCATGATCTGTTCATCTAGGTTTTGGTTGTCATCAGTCCTTTGTGATTTTCAGCTCTTCAGATCTATAAACAGACCAAAAGTAAACCGTCTCCGCTTTAATCTTCTTCCTGGAATTGGGTCCAAAATGTTGTGCACAGAGAAAGTAGCCAAGACATCTGGAGTGATCCTGAGCTTATTACCGGTAAGTGAATCATCTTTTTTTATGCAGGAGTTTGCTTGCGTGGGTTTTCTCCAAGGACTCCAGCTTCCTCCCACCGTCCAAAAATGCTTTATAGGTGAATTGGTTCCTCTAAATTGAATGGGAAAGTGTATGAGTGCGTGATTGTGGCCCTGCGACAGAAGGGCGACCTGTCCGAGGTGCGTCCTGCCTTAGCCCAGAAGTGGTCAGGTTAGGCATCGGCAACCTCTTGACCCCAAAAGGGACAAAGTTATTTAGATGCAAGTTGTTTAGATTTCTATGTAATGATAAAAGAATAGTTAACATCCAACTGGTGTACCTGCACATATTTTCTGGAGAAGACTGTTGGCATTAAAAGCAGACTAAGCAAGAAATGTTTCTTTAGAAAATTTGTTTTAATCTTGTTGCTTATGTTCCAGTTTCTTCTGTCTAAGCTGCAGTCAAAACCAATGTTGTGGGTAATTAATTACAAAGTAATAAAATTCGATATTTTAATCACTCTTGTGAGTAATACAGTAATGTGATGAATTACAATTGAAACTTCAGTAATTAAATTATTATTACCAGACAACAGACACCCTCATTACTTCATTACTCACATTCAAAACAAATTATCTTGTGAAGTTAGCTCTAACGTTGTCTCTTGATGAAATGAAACAAAACAGATACTACTTGAAAGAAAAAAAAAACAATTATTAATACATGCATACTAGGGATCGACTGATATGGTTTTTTCGAGGCCGATACAATACCGATATTTTGTAAAGACTGGGTGGTCTATAGACTATATTTAGGCCGAAATTCATTTGTAATACTCATTTTGAAAAAAAAAAATAAATGAATGAGCAATATTATGTTTTTTAATGAAACCAATCAAGTCAACTTCTGCATATGTAATAGATTTTTTTTCAAATTCTACTATATCAGTTTTAAATAGTGAGTCAAACAATCTTGTTTATTTATTGATGTCCAATTGCCCCTAAACTCAGGACGACATGGAGTTCAGTGGTGTCAAGTGTGAACCGTATCAGAGTTAAAAAGGGAGGTGAGAGCATTTCGGGAAGCTAGCATTATTTTGATACCTATAGGTGTCAAAATAACAAATATTGGTGCCAATGCAGATATTGATGTTGGTATCGCTCGACCCCTAAAGGCTGGTTTATACTTTCAAGTGATTTCAAATTGCTCGCATCATGGTGGTCGCACGGCCATCAGAGCAGAATTGCTCCAATTTTATGCCCATTGTGCAATCACAGGCACAGGACCTGCTTTCCGCTGCCATAGTGAAAGTGAAAGTTCTCACATCTAGCAAATATCTGAATTTTGGTGAGGAATTTGCATTGTGTAAATTAGAGGTCTGCAATCTGCAGCGCCAGAGCCACATGTGCCTCTTTTATCTCTCCCTGGTGGCTCAAGAAACATAAAGTAAGTCAGAGAGACTACAGCCATGTTGACCGTTGCAGTCAACAGCTCCCTGCTTATGGCTGCCAAACCAAAAGAAAACAAATAAACAAAGACAGCAAAGTAAGACTACCAAGGTCCAACCCCACACTAAAATAACAAAACCAAACAGAACCAAAAAAATAAATAAAAGAAAAATCAATAGAATTTTTTTTTAAAGTAAGGATTACTTAATTAGTATTTATTTAATTTAGATTAGATAAATTTATAAGCTGATGGCTGAGGTGCACATATATGATAAACTATGTAGGTTTTTACATTCTTGTTGACCTGAAGACTCCTTATTTGCTCAACAGTACCTCCACAATGCACAGAAAAGTAAAACTTTGGTTAAAAGTTTGACTTTTTTTGTTAGTTAAAAGCACATATTTTATGCTGCACAATACTGGTTACTAGTTGCCCATAGCTGCACTAAGATGATCCTGTTTGGCACAGAGCATCTTTTATTTGGAAAATAAGTTATCTGAGCTTTTTGTCAAATGTAAATAATAATAATTAAAAAATTATATTTTGAGAGTTAATAGGTTCTTTTTATGTTTCCTTTTGTTCGTGCCAAAAAATAGACACAATTCACATTTATTATTTTATAAAAAAAAGAATATCATGAATGCAAATCCAAATTTCTCATAGGCTAAAGTAAGAATATGTAGCTCCTTCCAGGTTTTGATCAGTAGAAAACGAGGCCAAATGGATCTTTTACTGTTAAAGGTTGCCGACCCCTGGCGTTAACCAATCAGGAACTCAGCTTTGGGACATGACGCATATATAATGTAATCAGCAGACGGAGTCTAAAACCAACACAGAGGAGAATATGAATTTTCTCCATCTGAACTTTGATATTTTCCTATTTTTACCAAAACAATACTAAAAATGTTCTCTAATTTTATCCATAGTCTTGTTTTTTCCCTCCTCTGACTCATGCGGGGCTGCAGGTTGTGAAACGGGTTACATAAAGACAAAAGTACCACTGAAAGCGGCCGTCACTCGGATGCAGTTCCTGTAGTATATGGTGAAGCTGACAGCACTGGGAGAGTCTCTGAACAGCAGGTTAAAGAACACATACAAAGTTTTAGAGAAGCGTAGAACGGCAAATTTGCTGCTCATCAAAACAGAGATGCAGACACAAATCACAGAACGCAGCCTGAAAAAGAAAAAAAAAATATGATAGCATCTCAGCACCATACTTTATACTTACTGTTAAGCATGGTAGTGGATGGATGGTAATTTGGGCCTCTAGCTAAACAAAAGGTTTGAAGGCTGAAGCTGAAGGTTAAGAGTTTTGTCAATGCAATGTGTGTTAGGGCTGGGTATCAATTATAATCTCCAGAAACGATTCGATCCGATTCACAACACCCTGAATCGATTCGATTCCGATTTTTTTTATTCTTCCAATTTCATTCAATTTTGAGTATGCACATTTATACACATTTGTTTTGAAATACATTAATAATCTACTATATAATTTGAATATATTTATATTAATCTGATACGGTTAACATATTGTAAAATGTGTTAGTGAAATATTGAGATTGTTAATATCATACAGTGTAACATGGATTCTCAAAAGCATACGTTCTAACAACAATGTTGAGATCATCAAAACTGTAAACAGTGCTGCTTCTCCTGGAGGGCGTTTCAGTCTGACCACTTGGTGGCGATCACGCAATAGCAGTACACCTTATTCAAGAAGAAGACGACAGTATAAGGGAAAAAAAACTATGTTTCGGACCACAAATTGTGTCTTTTAAAAATATTTTGTCAAAAGAATTTGGAAAAGTCATGCCTGTGAGTTTATAAAGGTTCTTCATTTAGTCAGTAATGTATTTTTAGGCCGACCGAGTGTTAGCATTAGCTGTCCTATGGGAAATTCCATTAAACGTTAGCATCAAGCTAGCTGACTTTAGCTTTGTGTGCTAAATCGATTTATGTATTTTGTGAATCAATTCCTGATCTATTAAGTTTAAATCGCTTCAAATCGATTAATCGTTTTCTTCAACCCATCCCTAATGTGTATCTTGACTGCTCTACTACAGAATTGACTCAATTTTAGGTCACATCATGGATATGAAGTCAAGGCAGTGGCTTTTATTTAACCTAACAAAAATCTTGTTAAATTTAATTAAATTTAAAACAGGCTCTAGTAAATTTGAAGTAATATTTGAAAAAGGTAAAAATTCAGTGTTTCCACCTCTTGTTTCATTTTTTACCCCATCATGATGTAAAATAAAGTTGATTGTAAACAAGTCTAGACAAACAAATTTTTTTTTAATCTGTATAATTTTATTTTATTGAACAACTCCCTTTCAAAAATATTAAAATGTCCTTTGTTTTGGTATCAAATCATACATGTGGGTCATTAACAAGTTCTTGACCGTACCAACAACAGTTTGTGTGAAAGAACAAAGACAAACACAACACAAAGGAATGACGCAAAACTTGAAATGCAACAACTCATGAACATCCAAAATAGAAAACACAGAATTTCAAATCACAGCCGTAGCTTGAAATACACTTATCTTCTGAACATTGCGAGGAAAAGGAATATGTCAAACTGACTGATAAAAGCATGTGCATTTCATAGGAAAGAATAGGAACAAACTCATTTCAAGTCTTATCAATACAATTGTAAAAAAGTTATTTTTGGTTTGTGGTAGTTTCACTTGTGCCTTTGATTTTTGAAAAAGCAAATATTCATAACACTGTAAATTGTATAGGCTATGACTTACATTTAACATGAACAAGACAGAAATTTTTAAGAGATGTCTATATATATAATTTTGGAGACAAAAATATTTCAGACTTAGACTTAAAAGCCTTAGTATTTTGTCAACAGGGATCACCATAAAAAATATGAGAAATTAGACATTTAAATATGAAACAGTAAAGACATTGGTGTAATTCGCCTCCCAAAGAAATTTGCCCCCTCCACATGCACAGTTCTTTGAGAAATACCTTGATCTTTACCAACATGCACATATTTCTTCGACTTTTAGGTCACTAAACTCTTGCAAAAAATTTGCATGCTACCATACCAATTCTGTCTACACACCAGAAGAAAATAAAATAAGAAATAAAGAAAAAAAAATTGAGTAGACTAGTAGTTTTTTTTTCTAAACTCTTAAGTCTGTATTTGAAGTTCATTTTTGGACTCATCAGCATTTTAAAAGAATTATAAATCTATTACAATAAACATCTTTTCTAATCCATTCATTTGACTTGTCAATGTGAAATTGTTACAAAAATACACTCAATTCTTCCTTCTTGACCTCTAAGAAATCCTTTTTCTGTTTTTGTAGAGTCACTCCGCTGTTGTCCAAAAGAAAGATCCATTTGGCAATCCCGACTTCACTGAGACACTCGGCTTCTGCGGGTTTACCGTCTCAAATAATATCCAGGGACATCCCAAATGCTTCTCTTTGTTTCCAATCCGTCTCGAGCCAAGAGAGATTTGGTGCAACAGCAGCCCTTGAGCCACATGCACAGCCAGGCTGCTGCTCCTCTCTCACTGTTAAAGACTTGAAAATCTGTGATACTTCATAACAACATAGGTAGTTGTCAGCCATCAAAGTGGGCCACTAGTGACACCACAACAGGTTTGTTGTCTGAGGAGTGGGCTTTGGTGATATCATTGGTGGGTTCACAGGATGGGCCCAGTTGGGGCACGGCGGCAGCTGGTTGACCCAGTGAGGCTACCAGAAATAGGAAATCGTTGGTGCGCCGGGGACCAGTCACTGCCACCCCCCTCACGCCCTTGGTGGCAACCTTAGAGGAGCTTTTGACGCTGGAGCCTCGCAGAGGAGCTTTACATCGCAGCATGGCCTGGAAGCATCTGAAAAACTGGGTCAAACAGGCAAACGTGATTAAAAATGGGCTTAGACCACAGTGGATTTATGTTCCATATGCACTCTGAACTCATTTTCCAAGTTGTTTTTTTGGGTTCTGGTGCTGGAAGAAACAAATATGTCAATCCCCAATGAGGGAGTTCCAACTTAGCATCCTAAAAACTTTATTTAAAAAAAGAAACTGTGTGTTCTCTATTTTAACTTTGAAATTCAATAAACTGCTAAGCACTGTTTGAGTGTTATAACAAAAACGTGACTTACTAAATAAATAAATGCTTAACTTTCACCATATACAGCACAAAAATCAAATAATTTGTTTCTTCATCAGCCAAATACAGTTAAATAAATGATTTCTTTAAGTATAAGTTAGAAAATAAAGACAAAATTCTTAATGGGAGATCACATTTTTGAATTATGCTTCATTCAATTTCATCAAATGTCAGAAAAACATTTTGTCTAGGGAGCCCAGAGGACACTTGAAAAGCTCGTCTGTGAAATGTTTCTTATTTTTAACCCAAAATGTATGTGTGTGTGCTTTTTTTTGCAGTTCCCACCATGATAGTTTGCTGAAGGCACTTAGCCATTCTCTACAGAGCAGGCTGGGATACCTAACAATGATGAATCATTATGTGGAGATTAGTTGTAAAAAAAAAAAAAAAAAAAAAAACCATTGTGTTATATTTGTCCCAGAGCCACTCGAGTAGACCACTTTGTTGATTTGGGGCAATTTTGAGCGTGACGTTTTCCACTTTCATCGTTCTGTTCCATATTTTTAGCCCCAAAAGAAGAATCAAACTTTTGGTCCCAAATTGACTCTTTAACCTATTAACCATTGCACCAGAACACCATGTGATAAAAGTGGAAGAAGGGTACCAACTGCTTCGCTTTGGGCCAACAAACTGAGCTGTGCACATTTTCCCTTTGGATTCATGTAGGTCAGCGGCTCTAAAAGCTGTGGCCGGAAACTCCTGGAGGGGCATGGAGCTGTTGACAAGGTTGTGGGAGTTCGGAGGAAAAATAAGAGATTGATTGAAGTTTGTATGATAAACAAACCCATTATAAAGCTGGCCAAAATCTTTTATTCATTGCATGGGAATAACTTCCATGTGGCTTGTTGTAGTGGTAATGGCAGCAGCTGTCTGTAATGAGGCAGAGAAACACAAGAACTCTTTAGAGATAAAAGGTGAGGACCTCTGCTGTCCCTCTTTCTAACTCTCTGTATACGTTTTTGAGGAGCTCTTGATCTGCCACTCAAAAGCTTAGAAGAAAATGAATATTTTGATTGAAAACACCCAGAATTCATAGGTTGGGGGGGAAATACAAGCTAAGTGAAAATACACTATAGGTTTTGATTGTCCCCTTCCTAACTATGCAAAACGCTTGAGCAGTAAAGTTGCATTATTCTCTTCTTGGCATGTCACGAGCTCTTGCTTGGTATGCAAAGTACATGTTGCCAGCAAGAAAGAGATATACATTGTAAAAGGAAAAAAAAGGAAGTCAAGATCACATTGAGGGGGCAAAACTGGTTATCTTTGGGCAGGGTGAATAATTTTCGGCGGGAGGTGAAGGGAGCACGTAAGCGGCATTCCTACAGTCCATCAGTACTGAGAGTGCAGTGAACAAGGTCAAACTGACCTTCTGAAGTTTAAACCGAGCATCTGCTTGGAATGGAAAAAGATCGTATGTCTATATGTGAACAACAGGATAAATCAGTGCTTTCATGATGTAAATTGGTGAAATATTGTAATTTAGTCTTTTATTTCAAATATTCACCTGCCTGGGTGGTCTTCCACTTTAGATGACTTTAAGCTAAACAGGTGAATACAAAAGTGCAAAAAGAACAACAAAAAAGAACTTTAATTATAGCTTTAATTTATTACATTATTTGGAGCATAAAACCATAATTGTGTAAAAAAATAAAGAAAACAAACTGAAGGAGACAGTAAATTTCACAAAGTACTCCATTAATTCAGTTCATCTATATTTGTGTCACTGTTGTCAGAAAAAAAAAAATCACATTCAAAATTTTGTTAACGTTTTAGTTTTAAGCTTTTGTTTCTTTTAATTATAAGTATTTGTATTGAGAGTACAATTGGCAGCAACGCAGAACAAGTAACACTGTCCAAAAAGGGAAAAAAAATATTTTATCATATTTGCATTGAGACATTAATATTTTCATTTTTATTGTTATTATTATTATTGTTCTTGTTTTTCTTCCCCAGACTAATGCAGGACGGCAAGTAATCAAACTGGGTTACAGAGACATTGAAGTACTGCTGAAAGCGACCATCGTTCAGGCGCAGCTCCAGCAGTAGAAGGTAAAGATCGCCATCAAAAAAGAATCAGATGATGATGATTTCATTAACCTCGACAGAGACGTTGGTTTCTATGCTTCTGTAGAGCTCTTCAAAATACATTAACTTCATCTCTCAGTCATACGTGTCTTCCTTGCATGGTAAAGAAAATGTACAGTCAAAGCTTCACATGGCAATGAAGCTAAAAACTTGACAGCAGCTTCTTCTTCTTCATGTGACGGGAGCATCCAATGTCTTGAACAAGCACTGGGATTGACGCATGTCAAAACAGGCAGCAAGTGCAAATTTGACACATGAATCACATTTGGTGTGGATTTGTACAGAAATGTTGTACTTTTCTCCCAATAATATGTAATATGTATACTCCAGTGCAACTTATACTCCCAAAACTACAGTACTTCTAATTTCCCTGCCACTTTTTAAGTTTGTATGTTGTTTTTCAGCTCAGTTTTTAGTACTATTTTTGTACTTTTTACTCTTATGCGAATGCCAAAAATTAGTAGTAAACATCAAAGAATCATAAACATTATATTCTTTTTTGCTGTGGTAACAATCTTGCACGTAAATAACCAAAATTCACCCTTAAAATGAAAATGATATGGGATATACCTCGGTCCAAGTTGACCACAGAACATATTTCTGAAGTTCTTCTGTTACACTAATGTCACTGCATTTGTTTGGGTTAACATGGATTAAAGATTGCATTTTTATTTCTAATGCAAATATTGTTTATTTTTTGTTTGTTTTTTAATAGGAACAACTAGCTGAAGGCTTTTCTTGTTTGAGCATCACATAAGTATGAGTGTATTTGTTCTTCATCATGCAAACATTTAATATAAGCATAGATCAGTGTATGATAAAAAATAAATCAATTGTTCTTGTACACTAAGAATATAGTGCATTCTACCTCTGAACAGTACATCTAGTAAAATAAATAAAAATATAATCAGAAGTGCATCATCTGAAATATCCCTGATAGAGAAGACGGTTATTGATGATTGTGATTTTAAGAGGGTAACAATACAATTTCATTAAACGATTTACAATATAATAAAATGAATGAAGAATCAAATACTAAGATATGTTTTGTTCAGGGCAGCCACATGCTTAACATTCAGTAGATGCACTCTTGCCTCTTGAACTGCTGAACACTTTGTTGTATTTTTCAAGATATTATCATAAACAAGCAGCATTTTTATGAACTGTTTACATATTTTTCTGTGACTCCGGCTGAACCTTTGGAGCTCTGCACCCCCACAAGTATTGTATTCTGACCGGCATCAAGAAACACATCAAAACATTTAATGGAAAGGAAGGACAGGCAGTCTCAAAGGAACAGTGAAGGGTGGAGATTGAAATGTATACACTTTCTGCCAGGAAAAAAGAAACGGAGTCTCGGATACACTTCCCATTAAAAAAAAAAAAAACAAAAAACGGATCTTGACGTTTCAGGATTCTGATTTCATGCATATTTTTCCTAAATTATTACACTGCCTTCCTCATAAAGTAGAAGCTCCTGTTCCCAGCTCGACTCTGGACATCTCATCATATTGATAGACAGACAGAAAGATTCTAAATAATAGAAGAGTCTAGTCACAGGTGAAAATTCTCACAATATATTCAGAAGAATTGTTTTAGCATTACATTCCGTGCACATTTCTGACACGTAGACCCAGAGGCCAACATGGAACAAATACCGGTAATAAGAGCATACTTGGCTCTGTTTTTCTGAGATCCTGTTTGTGTGGACAAGGAGACGACACACTCTTGAGTAAACGTAGTATACTTAGTATACCTTTAGTGTTTCATGTATACTTATAGTCTACTACATTTTCTCACGGGTGCATGATAAATCATGACAGCACCTGGTTACATCGCAGAGTATTTCGGCCGTACCACAATGACACTGTGCAATAAAAAAGGAACTGGAGATTTTTGACCATTTTAAGAGCTTTGGATTTTATAACAATACAAACCAGTCTTTTGGAATAAAAAAAATCAGAACAAACAATTAAGCCATATTTACAAGTATTTTATATATATATATATATATATTATATATATATATATATATATTATATTATATATATATATATTATATATATATATATATATATATATATAATATATATATATATATATGTATATATATATATATATATATGTATGGGACAATACCCAATGAAGTGTGCATTATGAGAGATTAGAGAGAAGACTATACCTTTCATGCCAAGTGCTGTGTCTTTTTAGTAGGAGAATAACTAATTTAAAAAACAAATTACCGAAATTAAGATGATCATTATGAGGCGGGGGTTTGATTAATTTTTCAATATGTACTCCTTTACTCTTAAAAGGAAAATGATTTATATGCTGATTGTCACGATAGGTTTAATAAAGCATCAGTCAAGAGAGAAAGTTCACCTCTTACCACTTGTTTTGTCCAGATGATGAAGGAAAAATATGTTTTAAAGAAGTCTGCGAAGTCATAAAGTTTGGTCTGCGTGACCGGAACTTCTTTTTTAGGTGTGCATTATCACCATGGTTTATCACTTTTTAATCCACACCCGGCAGCCAATCAGAATTGAGTATTCACCTGGACCGTGGTGTAAATATATATATAAAGTATATAATATTTGGTAATCGTTGATTTGTGGGTTGGTTTTGAGTTATATTGAAAAACCTTCTTTTGTGCATTAGACTGTTTGAGATAAATAATAATAAAAAAAAATAATAATAATTTTCTGATAACATAAAACATTGCGCACAAAAAAATTCAAAAAGTCACGTATGAATTATGCCATAACCTTGACGTCCATCTTGAACTGCATGTGATTATTTCTGTTGCCTGTCTGATCTCGTTCTGGGTTATACTGAAAAAAAAAAAATCAGTATTGGGTGAATTTCCCTTTGTGGCCCTAACAAAGTTCTCTCTGTATAGTCTAATGTAGTCTATTCTAACAGTGGAATAAGAAAAGACCTTCTGTTTATTTGACACGGTTGTGGATTTTATTTCTGTTTTCACTGCCATTTTGTGTTTTGCAGGTCAGCTGTCACTCCTCCTGGATGGCCCCTCCTTCCCTGCTGCTCTCTGTGGAGGAGTGCACAGCTGTCTGCACTTTGTAATTAAGTCTATTTAAGTTACAGCATTTCAGTTCTCAGTGTCAGTGTGTCCCTGTTTAGATATCTTGTTTTAGCCGACACTGAGGTATGTTATCATTTAGGTGTTTTTTTCTTAGTCTTTAGTTTTTCTGCCCTTGTGCAGTTTTCCCTCTTGTGAGGTGTCTTTTGTTTATTAAAACTCTTGAGTTACATTTCCGAGTCCAAGCTTGATTCTCTGCTCCTGGGTTCCAGTCACCCCAGTCGTCACATTATTAGAATTTAACAGGATTTTCATGAGGCAGATGTCTCACAATTCTTTCTGAGACATATTGACTTATGAGTTTTGTGGATTTGCCTGTTAAAAATTTGCATAATTCTTCAAAAAAAATAAAGACAAAACAAGCTTTTAAGGTGCAAACTCTTAAAGTGATGCTGTTGTATGACTTAAGACATTGTGCATGAAATTTACCTGATACATATAAATATTTGACCACACCATAAATACACATTATAAGAAATTTGCAGGCATATGAACTTTAGTGCAGCACTGTCTGTCAAAAGCTCGCAACGAGATGCAGACAGAGAGAATAGGAGGAAGACCCCGAGGATATGACCAAAACTTCCACACGCACTGCCCATGCAAACAACATTCCCTTTTGTCAGTTACTCTATAATCTATATCTAAAAGTGAAGGCTATGGTGGGGAGATGCCGAGAATCCCCGCTGCCCACAGCATCTTCAAACACCTCGGTGAAGACGGGAGAGAAACAGAGAAGGGACTGTGGTGAAGACAGCAGGCAAAGGGGAGAGGATGAAGTTCGTTAACATACAGACACTTCAAGGCTGTGGTCAGAAAGGTGAAGGCGATGACAGATGAATAGATGATGCATGACAGGCGTGTGGAAGGAGGAGAGCTGACAGAAAGTCTTGGAGTGATAGGGGTTGCAGATGTCTCCGAAATCCTCTTCAGGTTCAGATAATGCTCTCTGATCTGTCAGACAATAGAGAGCTTCTTTAATTTTTAAAGAAGCTTGGATCAAAATACCTTTGTTTCTATATGCTTGCACACAAACACCTAGGATGCCAATCTCATGAATCTTGATGTCATTTTGACATGAAATGGTAGAATCTGTCATTGCCCACTCCATTGGGGTATCATACTTTATTTAGGAGGTCCAAATGAAGAGATTTAATGATGGCGCTTTATGGGTGACAAGTGTTGTAGAGCATCACTCAGTCCAGACAGAAGAATGACAAGCATCTGACTTCTCGGAGTTTCCTGGCACTTTCTCATCTTCTCAGATCAGCACAGAAGGCACAATTTGGATTAAAAGTCAATCATTTCCTGACACTGAAGTAAGTAAGCAGATCAATTTTGTAGATTTTCTGCAAACTCTAACATTTGTGATGGGAAGTGCAACAGGGCTACAATGAATGTTTTTTTGATTCCCTGTAAGGAAATTGAATCAAGAAATGTTAATATTACAGAGGTGTTTAAGGCAAAAAGTGCATTTCACCAAATATAACTCTGCAAATCACATTTAAAATATTGTAAAGGTCAAAGAAAACACTTGCAGAGTGTGATCATTTATAGGAAGCAGGACTATGGTGAAGAGATTGTGACATTTTTCATTTAAAAAATAAAATGATCATCAACAGATCAAATACGTTTGTATCAGTGCTGTCCAAATCCAGCTCTTGAGGGATTCCTGGTTTTCCTGCCTCATCTGCTGCTGATTACATGGATCAGGTGTGTTTAGCCACTAAGGAACGTCAATAGCAGGTTGGTTAAAAAATGATGTTGGACACTGACCCCTGAGGCCTGGAATTGGACACCCCTGGTATATCATTGATCTGTTTGATTTAGTTTGTTAAATGGCATTATGTAAAGACCTTTTTACGGCGTTAGTTTTCCTGTTTTTAGGTTGACCTCTTCTGTAGACGGTCGTAGATAAGAGTGGCTGCATCTTAAGATAAGCCCTAGAGTGTTTGCAGTTCCTTTAAGGGACCTCATGAAAATGGAACGTAGGATTGTTAATTTGTAAAAATAATACAAGTTACACACACTTAGTGACGTCCAGGTGATGCTGTCGTACGGTGCCCTTTTGCTGCGCTCTAGTTGTTTGTAAGGTACGCGTGCACTGGCACTTCATTGACTGCGTTCAAATGCTGCATGACGGGGTTGCCATAGGATGCAAACACAAAACCACATTCTGATTTACTCGCAGATAGTGTGTGTAAATAGTGAGCACTTGAACAGCTCTACTGAGCAGCATTTGGGGGATTTGAAATAATTAAAAATCTGTATAATGTACCTGGATCTACAGTACTTCACCCTTAATCCTCCTTTACACGTTCTATAAGGGTTCACTACAACCTGTTGCCTACAGCATGGTTGTAGAAAATAATCTGCATGAACATTTACATTATAAAGAATATAGCCTGGCAATCTACAACGTGCTGTGGGCCACCCATAAAGGTTTGCCAAGTCTTCACACAGACACCCCATATCTACCCGTAAAGTCTAAGGTCTACAACGGGTGCTGTCCAAACCAATTTATTAAAATGAATCACACTTTTCTAAAGCCATCCCTGCTGCAGATAACCTAGATCACAAGACAATCCATTCTTATTGACACGACTCATTGGATTCAAATAAATAACAGTAAAAATGAAGGGGGGATAATTAAAAAAACAACAGCAAGGTGAATCTCGAGCCACAGCCTAATCAAATTTGACCTACACCATGATGTCGTGTCTAAATATGACTCAACTATTTTGGCATTCACACTAACTGTTTACAAGTGTTCTCAGATGACATATGACTCATAAGGAGCTCTAAAAAGTTATCTTGGAGTGAAAAATGTGGTGTGAGAGATAGCCTGTTATGACAGCAAATGAGGGCATGAGAATTATTTTAAAATCTTTAAATGTGTATTGATTACATATTTCACCTAATTTATGTTCTTATAGATTATTTTAACATTTTTTATCAGTTGTAGCTTTACGATGTGCTTTACAAGTTAACTTGTTTAAAATATTAATTTTATGAAGGAGTTTATAAAACTTTAAAATATCTATAAATGCTGGGTAAAGTATGTTTGCTGTTCTCTTTTTTTTTTAGCCTGATAAAGGAGTTAAATTAACCAGTTTTCTATCTTATGCAGTTTTTACTGCCAAAATAAGTTGCAGTGGAAATGCGTGTGTCAAATAATAGATCCATTCAAACTCAAACAACTGTTCTAGTCACTTCATTTTTGGAGTTTTTGTAAAAGACAAGAGAAAAAAAACTGGACATCTTTTAAGCAAGAATTGAATCAAGATAATGACAATCTGAAAAAAAATTGTGGCTGCAAAGCAAAACAAGCACCTGATAAACTGAGTATCAGATATTTTTTAGAGAACATTTTTTCTAGATGCCTTTACAGTCAAGTATAAGGAATAATCTGTCCGTTTGTGGTCATCCGTGGATATAAAAGAGAATGCAGTGTGGCAAGCCCTTCATTCCTGCTGATAAAAGATTTAAAATGTCAAAGTGATGAGGGAACATAACATTTGTCTCCAGCGTTGTCATGAAAAGAAGAGTAAAGCCAGGCTTCAGTAAAAGTTAAATTTCTGGCCTACCCGGAGACGAAGCAGATGGCCCTTCAGAGGCTCAGCAATCCTTTGAGTTTCTCATGAATAAAAACTCCCGTTAACAAATTTTGGAATTAAATATTCAAGCAGCAGTGGAGCAGATTAGAGGGAATCCTGGCCCCTGAGCAAATATCTTGATAACTCACAGCAGTGAAGACTTTGAATCTGCATAAACAGTCTGTTTACAATTGTTTGATTATGACTTTACCAATGTTTAGTTTTAGTCTTTTGGACTGATGCAACTGTAGCTCGTGACGGGATAATTCATCAGGTTTGACTTGTTTGAGACTGAGTGAGCTTCTGCTGAGTTACATACTTTTTTGGTGCGAAAATTACATTTTTTTTCATCTTTTTTCCGTTTTAACCTTCTTTACAAAGACAAAAGTTGCAGCTTTTGTTCTTGTAGCAAACTGTTAGCATGGAAAACAAAAAGAAATGTGACAGCGCTAATGCTACAAAATGAAGCTTGAATGTTACATGCCCTGAATTCACAAAATGTCACAGAGACATTGCAGCTGCAGATCATTGACTGTCACATTTCTAAATGGGTGTTTTGTTTTTCATATTTTATTCAGACATAATGTAACCAAGAAAAAAATCCCATTCGATCCATCGATCTCTAATTTAGGGTCCTGGTCAAGAGGCAAAAGTTACACACATAGAGTTAAAACATGCTAAAAAATAAATAAATATGAATAAATAGAACAGAATAAAACAAAAAATGAACTAATTAAAAACAATTACAATTGATTTTTTTTTGGTTTTTTTCTTTTTTTGCAGAAAGTTCCAGTCGGTAGGAGACTTTCCTTTATATGATGCATTTTAAATCTATTTACATTAAGCATCAACTTCATGTTGGAACTTTGCCAGACGTGTCATGTGTTACAAAGCAAAAACTGAATCTTAAGAAAATAAAAAGGCCCTTTCAAGAAAAAAAAAAAAAAGTCTTATTTTTTGTCCAGCAAGAAAAATAATCAAATTGAAAAAAATGTGTCATTGCTGAAATGATCTTAGTTTAAAAAAACATGTCTTAGTGACTTAAACCTAAAGTAAGAATTCTTTTATAGACCATTTTTCTTACATCGGAGTATTCCAAGGGGCCTATTTCTACTGTGTGCAAAAAAAGCGGAATTTTTTTTTACAAAATGTTAAATAAAGTAATGGTGGCAATCAGTTAACCATTACAGGCAGAAGTTAACATTTAAAGTTTAACCATCAAAAAACCTTTTTGATTTTTAATTGTAAACTTCTAAACTTCTATATTTATGAAAAAACAGGAAATTGAAAAATTTTAGCATATTCAACATTTCTTAAATATAACAATCTTTGGAAATTAAGGAACTTTTTTATTAATACCGCATATGTAATATGAGAACAGTATAATGTATTTTAACATCAATATTCTCTCATAGATCATAGATCAGTTTTATCCTTTGGTTTACAAAAAGTGATTATAAATGATCTAATAACCACAGTGAAAAACATAAATGGTCCATTGCAAGTGTCAACGAGTTTTCATTTTACATACTTCAAGAAATGACATAAAAGAGACAAACATGTTGGAGTAAAAACCAATAAAAAATATTTTTCTACAAAACGTTTCTTTTACAAATATGCACAAAACTTTATAAAAATTCTAGGAATGTCAAAAAACAGTCAAAAAAAATCTACTTTTCTCATCCATTTGTGAGTTGGTTTGTGTTTTATCGTAAAATTATGATTTAATGGAAACGTGGTCATTTCAAAACTGTTTTTTTTTTCAAAATTTCTAGAATCCCAATAAAGTTTTGCGCAAATATATAATGGAAATGCAGCCAGTTTCCATTACACTATAATTATGTAAAAAAGCACAAACCAACTCACGTGATGAGTCATTAAAAACACGATGATGGATGAGTGTACGTGAGAAGTGAGAAGCTGGATCTTTTTTCAGTTTGAAAACAGGAAAAGATCCATTCAAGTTTGTCATGGCACTAGTGCTCATCCTCAAATGAGACTTATTCAGGCTGCAAGCTGCCGAGTGCAGCTATAGATGAAGCGAAGATGAAATCTTGGTTGGCGATTTTACGGAGGAGCTGTACGATTTCGTATGATATACAACTAATTTAGCTAGCAAACAGATTTGGGCTGAAAGCCTCTCGTGTTGGGCAGATTTTACTGTCACAACGGGGGTTTATTGAGTATAAACCCCTCTAGATAGCAAACTGAAATGGGCGGGGCCTGTCTACACACACACTCAGTAGTTGCACACATACCTGTTGGCTAAAACAGTCTTTACATTTAAATTAGTCAAAATGTACACAATACAATTGCAACTGCAGCTCACACACATAATGAGCTGTGATGCTGTTGGACCTCTCGTGGCGCCAGCTGTGCAGCGCTAAAGACAGACATTTCATGCCAAGAAGCACATTTAAATAGAAAAAAATGTTTCCATTGCAGTTTTGCAAAAATTGTCCATTTCGACACGTCCCAAAAACCAACTCCTCTAAGCACAAAAACTTTTTTTTTCGATAAATGGGATTTTTTTTCCCGAAATTGTTGTGTTTTCATTAAGAGAATTTATTATCGAAAATCCAATTTGCGAAATTTCAGTGTTAATGGAAACGCAGCTAATGAAAGCAATTGAAACCCTGAAGCATGTGTTTACCTCTCACACTTCTAGGTCAGTTTTATCACAATCATATCTTAACAATCTTCCAGAACAACTAAACAAACCATATATTCAAAAATTATATAGAGACACATGTTTTATGCTGAAAACAATTGTATGTGAAACTGTAACCATAAAACCATAGACACAAATTCAACTTGTACAAAATTTTTCTAAAAGGGTCAGACTGTAGAGATGAATATATGGACACTGAGACACATACATACGACTCTGGGGTGGGAGGGTGGGGGACTGATGATGGCAAAACAAAAGCTCGAAATAAGCAGAAGCTCCTGTTGACCATCACAGAGAAATGTGTGTCTGAAGTGAACTGGAGGTTATGTGGATACTGCCTGCACTCTGCCCGCACACCACTTCGTAGCGCTTCAGCATCCAGTGTGGACTCAGGGTAAATGCTCATCATTGGGAACATTTCTGCAACCTTTCTCGGACTCTACGTACAAAATATGTTGGCACTTAAACAATCAAGGTAGCGATAATTCAAACAAGTGCCAATCGTTTCATAATTGATAATAAAGGAGAAATTAATCATTTTAGTCCGTGCAAGGCCAAATTATGTGACAGTAAGCCTTTCATATATCGGAACACTGCTGTGAAAAGTCTGGAGCAAGGTTTACGAGATTTGCTCCACTTTGACACTTTGCACCAAGCCTCTTTCATCTGTAATGTCATGCGCCAGTACAGGGTAGCAACAGTCCAGTGTGAGCACCGTATGAGTTTAAATTCCATTCTCGATCCCGTGACACATGCCTGGTGTGAACGAAGCCTTAAATCAGCAGGGGTGCAGCTCTATATTATCAAAATCTTAATTCTTTATTTTAGAAATCAAGTTTAACCAGTCAACACAAAGAAAATAGCATTCACAGAGGCAGTTGACAGAGTGAAAACTTACCCATAATCCTCTCATTGTGAGACATCCTCAGACATCTTGGCTGTTGGTGCTCCTTGCAGAGACAACTTCACACCAGCTGCTACTTGTATCTGTACAGCATTTTTAGTCTTCAACTCGCCTCAACTCATAGTTTCCATAGTAACGGGCTGGGAGGAATTGAAGACTGAAAATGACATACAGGACATTTGGTGTCCCCTTTTTTTCCTCTCTTTCAAGATGCAGCCAGGTGTGTGATTTGTTGGATAAAGCGACTCTGTGAGGTCAGTTAGCTGTGGTGGCAATGGAGGGCATGCTCCACAACAAATTAACTTAATAATAACTCTGTGAAGAAAGTTTACTCTTCAGAGCAAAATCTTACCCTTGAATGGCTTTGGAAAAAGAAAATAAAAAGATAAGATTTACTTTCCAATATACAGCAGTGTTCATAATTTTCTGTACAGTACATAAAATCCTTCTGACTGACTCTGAAGGGAATATTTTCCAGACCTTACACAGCATTTTGTGCTTCACTTAAACCAGAACGAGATTTCAAAGATTACATTCAGAAAAAGGGGTTTATCTGCGCGCTCCAGTGGGACAATCTTGGTTATCTTCAGTTGTTTTTTTTTTCTTGCACCAGGATGAAGTGTGTTTCAAAATGAAAGAAAAAAAAAACATCTTAAACCCTGAGTCTAAATGTATTATGTACAAAGAGATAGGCTTTAGAAAGCCAATGGAAGAGGCAGAGGGGATGGCAAACACAAGGTGAAATTTTGAAAAGTTAACTTTTGACCAAAATGACAAATTAAAAAAAGGTTGAACCATTAATACATTTTTCATTTTGTAAAGAATTTGTATATTTGGAACAAAAATGTATTTAAATTTTATTTAAACATGTCAATAATCCATTTTGTTCAGAATAATATCAAATCCAATAAAAAAGCACTGTTGTATACACAAGTTTGATTAGCATATCCATAGTCATTTCATATGTCACCACAAGTCATGATTATTGGGAAAATTATTGGATATGCCATTTGTTTTTGGTATGGAAATGTAAAGTATTCCATTTTTGTTTGTTTTTTAAAGCTATTTTCATTCTAATAAAAAAAAAACTATAAGATTTTCTAAGTTTGTGTGCTATTTTTTAAGAACTATAAAAAGCATAAAACTATAAACAGGCTGAGCACTAACCTCATCTGCTTATGAAAACTATTGGATGGCCTTCCATCAAAAGTTGAAAATCCATAATGTGTCTGTCTCATAGATTTGTGTCTGTTTTGTGTATTTGCTCACCACAATATCACCAGTCCATTTTGTTCCTCCTGCTCACTTTATTACATGGCAAAACGTTAGTGAAGTGTTATATTTACTAATACAGTGACTTTCAACTTAAAACAAAAAAAAAATAAAAAATAAAAACACCTGTTTCTATGTTTTTACTTAATATAATGCACTTCCATAATTTTAAACATTATCTTTTAATATGTTTTATAAATTAAAGTATCAGAGAATAAGATGACCACTTTATAACAATGCGCAATTTAAAAAAAGAATCAGTAGCAATAAATTAGTTTTTTTTTTTTTTATGTTTGATATTTTCCATCAACTGACAAAGTTTGCTGCATAAAAATATCACTCCGGTCTGTATTTTGACTTTGTGAACTTTTATCTATACTCTCTGGGGCTGCTTGGACATGCGTTGCAAACTAATAAGCTTTATTGCTCCCTATGAAGAATGACTGATCACATATTTTGGTAACTTCAAATACCTTGTTAAAAAATATGAAATCAGTAAACAGCAATTTCATTGCTGACCTAAAAGCTAATAAAGAAAAACAGGTAAGCTGATAAACAGCAAGAGATGCCTGCTTCTTTTCTTTCTTCATGATAAGACAGCTTCATAAGATCTCAGTGATAAGTCTGTGACGCATTTTGGTAAAACAACTCTCCCAGCACCTTTTTTAACCATATTTTTAAAGCTCTGTTCTGTTGACATCAGTTGATTTTTTTAACATAAAAGACTCCAGTTTATTCCTGTCTGTCTTTCAGTTCTGTCCTCCCACTTTTACAGTTTTACAGAAAAATTGTTTGGCCCAATCTGGGTCTATGATCAATAACTTTATTTTTTCATTCAGTTTACCCTTTTATACAACAAACAAAAAGCCAGTTCACGATTAGTAAGCTAAAATATCCCCTGTTTTAACCACATTTATTAGATTCTGGAGACAATTTCGCCACTCACATGTCCAGAGCTTATCTAAAACACTATAAAAAAAAGAAAAAAACACTTATTCTTACCAACAACGTTGCTAATGCTGCCTTTATTTGAAATATAATGACAATAAAATAACTTTAACGATTTAGTAATGATGGTAAAGATCATATTTTATTATAAATTTGTGCCCACAAGTGCAAAGGAAAACATAGTATCCATAAAAGCAAATTGAGGCATGTGTAACATAACCAGCTCACTTTCAGTTTGGGGAAATCCCCAAACAAATAGTCAGTTAATTAAATTTAGCTAATCAAATCATATTAATAAAATTGTCCAGCAATAGACGTTGAAGTTTGTTCCAAATTGTTTTATTCATGACGCCATCGAGTTCATCAAATGGTACGAATATTTAAAAATAGGATTTTGCTGCGCTTTTGATTACATAAAGTGAGGGAAATTCATTAAAAATACGTATATTTTACTAAACCTACAGCAATTAACCAGAACTAACCAAATGTGAGAATCTAATGCATAGTTTAAGTATATTTGTGTAAGTATATTTATTTGTAACTCTTGCAAACTAAAGTAAGTTAAAAGATAATTTAAATCTAATCAGTCATAATAATGGTGCACATTAGAGCAGATAGAGAGTCACTTTAGATAGCCATTATACACTTTCTGTTCTCTGGATCAGAACATCTAATTTATATTCAACAAAGACTTTTTGCTGGAGAAGAATTATCTAATTTTCAGAAAGAAGAATCTTGGATGCATTTCAGCCATTGTTTTCAGCTCCAAACTCAATCTTGGCTGAACCTGAAAGTGCTTCATAAATAAAACCCCAGCAGAATGATTAAACAAAACTTGCTTTTTTCTACCCTCCTCTTCGGTTGGTGGAATTAATTTAATAACAAAAACAAGCAAAAAAAAGGAATGCACAGCAAACAAGACACTGGGTTTGAGGTCTGCGGTGGTTAATTATTCAGTTTCAAAGACTGTGAGTCCCTTATTCCTGAATCATTTCATTCAAAATGTATGCAGAGCTGGTTTATAATCAGATGCGGCTCTTCACATGTGTACCGCCAGAGCCATGATGCGAGGAATTACTGATAAAAACATGTCTGATGTTGAAGTTCATTTCCCTAGCTTGTCTGCTTTTTAGCTTTCATCCCATCTCCTGTCTCGCTGGCCTTTCAGCTACAAAAGGCGTAAGCAGGGCCAGCACTGTCGCCGAGAGCCAAAGAATGTGTCTGGGCCCTTCCACTTGTGACACGTGTGTACTTTTGTTTGTTCTCCCACAACAGACGAGCTTTAGAAACTAACTTTTTTTTTTTTTTTAGCTAACTTCATTTTAGATTGCAAAACAATGCTTCTTGGCAGGTTTTTCCTCCTTTTTCTGTTTTCTTTTTACTATCCAGTTTCTGTCGCACAAAATTCTGACTTGCATATTTCAATGTCAAACATAAAAAGAAAAAGCCCAAAGATGTGTACCGTATCTTCTGTACTATAGGATGATCCAGTTTTAAAGGCACACCAACAATGAATGGCTTATTTTTGAAATAATAACAATAGTAATAATAATAATGATCTTTCTGGGCTTATCCAGACACTCACAGTACTTATATTAGCTGTGTTTCCAATGACTATGAAACTGCTCAAGTTGGATTTGCGATAACAATTTATCCTAATGGAGACACGACTATTTTTAAAAAGTTGCATTTATCGTAAAAAAAAAGTTTTTGCATTTGGAGGAGGTGTTTTTTGATGTATATCAGAATTGACCTATTTCAAAGAACTACAATGAAAACACTTTTGTCAAATTAAATGAGTCACGTGACCAACAACTGGACACGCGCAAATGCGGGAGCCACACGAGGTCCCACAGCGGCCTGAATGAAACGCAGGTGTCTCTATTGATAGATGATGATGACCGCAAGTGGCATGACAGAAATTTGATTTAAAACCGTGTAACTGTGTTTTTTCAACATTTTTAGAATTTTGATAAAGTTTAACACACATGTGCAATGGAAACACGGCTACTGTTTATCCATTATTCATTCACTCATTGGTTATAATACATAAGAAAAACACATTACATGGAACCATTTAAAGTTAGCCATGTTAGTGATTTACAATAACATTCAACCATTATTTTGCATCGTGCAAAAAAAAAAAACACACAGTCCAACACGGCAACATATTGGCCACTTTAGCATGTTTACAATAACTCCCAACCTTATTAGAAGTCATAAAAAAACGCAGTCCAACACTGCTATTTGTTAGCCATGTTATGTGTTTCAAAAAAGGTTAGTTGTTATCCTAAAAAACAATAAAAAAAGATAAAAATAGACTGATGGGATAATAATAAACTGTTGTTTTTTTTTGTATATACTAATATATATATGATCTATTTTGTTTCTTATATATATATATATATATATATATATATGTGTGTGTGTTTGTATGGCTTTTAAGTGTGCTTCATGGAGCAGAAAATATGCTTAAATTATTTTTGTAAAAAACGAATAATAATGTGGTTTTGAATGCACATATTTTAAAAAGTAAAGAATCACAACTAGTCTAGTTGATATTCAGTCTCTTTCTCTGTGTTGCCATGTGTGTCCATGAGTAGGATATTGACCCTTTTAACCTACAGTTTGACACATAATCTCTGCATGTGCTTTTTGCAACAGATTTGTAGCATTGTCCTCAAAGGTGACATGAACTGAGTTGAAGTCAATGATTAGATAAAACAGCAGTTCTCTGTCAGGTTTAACCGGAACGTCGCTTAAAGTTATTAACTTCCAGACTGTTTAGTCATAGGTGTTTGATTGATTTCTGAGCGATGGTGTGAATTCAATTATCAGCCTGGAACCATGTAAAGTCACACCAAAGCCTGGCGTTCGATGACAACAAAATTGGCTGAATTGTTTTTCTTGTGACCTGAGATGCACCAAATGACAAGAGGAATGACACTTCTTTACTTCTTCTGGTGGACTCTTGCTTATTGCTTCACTTGTAAAAAAAAAAAAAAAAAAAAAAACTTTTTTCAACAAGTTATTGGCTATAAGGTATAGATAAGGTGTCTTAAGTTGGTTTCACTTGGACCTGTGGACTTGGTCTCAATAGACAAGCAAAGCTAATAAAACTCAGTTCTTTGTCTGGTTTTCTTTTACTGCACATTTCAGGAAAACCTAAGATTTAAGAGAAACAAAAATCCTTCCAGGAACTGTAAGACTGGTAGTGTTAAACAAACTCAGACCAGTAAATAAAAAAAAGCATGGAGAAGAAAACCTACAACTCTTGCTAGCTCTCATGTTTTTGTGTCAATATTGTGCACCCTCTCCACATTCGGCTTAAATATATGACTGATTTTAATTTAAGGCTTTTTAGACTTGTGCTGTTTTCTTCCTGTGTTTCTGTTGTTCAATCATCATTCTTGTGGGTATTCACACAAAAGTGAAAGACACCAAAGTCCATTAAGAAATAAACCGAGACATTTAAAGTGAACTAGCTGACTAAACCCAGCAGTATTAATAAATATCACACCTTGGTTTGGCTGTATTTGCTTTCATTGCTTCTTACATCTTTGAGTCAAAGACTAAAATGAACCTGATTGCTTAAGGTGTCGGGTGTCTTACTAGAGGGGAAGACGAAGCATAAACAAGAAAACTAGTCAGTCTTTAATTTTCTAGTAATCCGTATTAATGGAAATTAACTTGTAGAGAATAAGCTTGCCAGTGTGCGTGTGCCATATGATGGTTTCAAAAGGGTGGGCTATGGTAAGGATTTCTCCACTTTTATTAAGTTTTGGTTGTATTCACACTTTAACAAACAAAACTCTCAGAAAATGCAAGTCAGTTCCACCAGCTGCTTATCTTGGACCAAGAGAGAAAAATCAATGAGAAGACCAGCTATTTCTTTATTTTATTTTTTATTGGTGAGTATTATTCAACATTTTCAATGTGTTTACAAATGACTATTATTATTTTCTATCTACTCTCAAATTTAATTTGTCTAACGTAGATTTTCTCTGATAAAATAGTCACTGATCACTAAACCAGCAACTGTTGCTCCTTTTTTAGACAATGGAAAGTCATTTCTAATCCCAATCTTCATAACTTGTATATTTTTTTCACATACTTTACTTTATAGTCGTTTTATCGTCATGAAGGCAAATCTCAAAGTATTAAACTAGTTCTTAACCAAAACTGCTTAATATCAGTGGGAAAAAAAATCTTGAGAAAGTAAAATGACCCTCTTTTTCCTATTTTCTGTCCTGTAAGAAATTAACCATATCTAACCACATATTTATTTAGATTTTTTTTGTCAGATTTTTTTTTACCTATTTCTAGGGGGGCTGTTTTTGGAGTGTTAAATAATGATGAATTACTATAGTCCCTAATTTGTTTCCCAAAGTGTTTTTGATTAAATTCCTATCTGTTTATTTGATTCTTGAGAATCCAAACTTATCTTTTCCCTTTTAAGAGATTAAAAAAAATCATTTAATCATTTACTACCCACCTACCTATGAATACATGCAGATTTTTGCCTGAAGGGTCATTATAAAAAAAACATAAATCATGTATTTTGACCAATTTAAAATGTTTTTCTTAAGTAAACTGTCATTACTGTGTAAGAGTACGTCTTGCTGCTTCCAGCCTCACCTGTTTATTCATAAAGACATAGATGACTGGGTTGATGACGGTGCTCGTCTTGGCCAGGACTGAAGGAATGATGCTCGCCTCTGGCGTGACCAGGTCCGGTGGTCCGAAGGTGGCCAGCAAAGCCATGATACCATATGGCAGCCAGCACAGCAGGTAACAGATCACCATGATAATCACCATGAACAAAACTCGCTGCTCCCGCTTTCTGCTCATTGACACATTGATCCCACTCACCTGGAAACAATAATAGTACAGAGGAGAGAGGAAGACAAGTAAGTGCTCAATCTTCCGTGATGACAGAGTCTGTTCAAACATTTAGGCTTTGACGTCTAGATTTCCACACCTGAGGGAGCTGCTGGAGGAGGAGATTTTAAAATGAAATGTTTTAGTGAAAGAACAGCAGGTTACACAGGTTCAAGTGATGAAAAATAGAGGTTTGAGAATGGAAGAACATAGGGAGAAAGGGTTTGACGATTTAGACAAGGAAGACAACCATAAATAGACTGTAATCGCCAATGGAAGGAAATTGTTTTAATACAAAAACGTATGTTATCTCTTGGGGAAGTACAAAACAGAGTAGCATGTCTTTTGATATCTTTGTTATAAAATGTTTTTTTTTTTTCTATTGAATCTTTTCTGCTATGGTGTCTGAAAGGATTAGAAGGTCCAAAGCTTTTAGAACTTCCACAGTTGCTTCTAACAGATCATGTCATGTTATTCATGATTGATTTAAACCCTTTGGCTTTATATGTGAGACCAGCAATCTTAAACGTGAGATTAAGATGGACAGTAATTTGAAGTGACATAAACAGAGTTGTGCAGTTTTCAGCCAGATAGCTAAAATAATGTTTTTTTCTTAAAACAAACAAAAAAAAGCAGCTCCTGTCTTCATTAAACTTCCCTTAAAGTTGCAGTGATGCCATTTTATTTATTTATTTTTTTGCAGTCAGATGGTCTTTTCTAACTGTTCTCCAACTTGTTCAGAAAGCTACTGCTAGATTCTAGTCAGTCCATGGAAAAGAAAAGTTGTAACTCAGGTCTATCCCTTGACTGATTTCCCATAAAGAACATATTTGAAAGGTTTTTAGTTGGTTCTTTTGTGTTGCAGTTGAGCTGCACAGTGCAGGGCAGTTAGCACTGCATGAATGTACCCCACTGGGTACAATGGGACTCTGCATTCCCTTTGACCCATGTGGGAATAGAAGACAGATATTTGTGTTGCAGTTATTGTAACGCTGTTAACTTGAACACTGTTTTTACTAATAATGTGTTAATTCCAACTGACCATACAACTAAACTCAAGGTAAAACACTAACATCAAGCTTCCCTCTCTTCGTACTTGAGCTGCCTCTGTTAGCATGTCTGCCTCATGGCCACATGTCTGTGACTGTCACTCAGTTTCATTACCAGTGAGGTATTTGCTGACGGCACTGTTTTTTGGGGGGGATTTTCATCATGCTGAGGTTGAATTTTGAGTCATAAAGCAAATATGCTTTGCAAAAATGCACATAGAAGCAGAAAAACCTGAAGATTTAAGCATTTTTAAGAAACGAACAAGGCCCAACTGATCAGTCTCCTGACAACTTGACATGAAGAAAAATTACTCCTCTTACTCAAATTTCTGTGTTTGTACAAATATGGGTTGTAACAATGGTGGTGACGTTTGATTATCTGTCACTCTCCTGCCTATAATTGTTACATAGAGTTGTCTGTATGCTAAACTGAACCTTCAATCACTGACATGATGAAAACCATATTCTTTTCACAGAGTTGAGTTTTGATTTCACAGGTTTTTGTGTCGGAACATAAGAGAAACCAAACAAATTATTATTTTTTTTCTGCAGCAGACCAATAAAAGAAGTCAATGTGAATCTTTCTACATTGCTCATTTAGCCGTCTTTAGAAACTTTGTCAAAAAAAATTGAATTCACACAAATATTAAACCTTTTAGGTTTGCTCTTTTGTCTTTTATGCAGATTCTCAAAAACACCAACTTTGAGACGTTATATTTACCAAAAACTGGCATATTTTTAAGACAGTAATAAATTAGTATGCACACAAGTGATACTCCACAGTAGTCATTTTGCATTGATATGTTAAATTAGACGTATTTGCATTTAAAATTAAAACTTAGAAAGTAATGATTTTTTTTTACTTAAAGAAGGTTAAAGTTTTTAGGGAGGAGAAGTCGTACAAAGACTTCCACACAGCCATCAGGTTTCTTTTTACCATATTTTGCTTCTTAGAGACCACTTGCATCATCCACACACATTTTTGCCAAGAGACAATTTGTTTTCTTCTTGGTCAGATCTCATGCCTGCTAGTATGGACACCACATTTCAGATTATTTGATTTCTTGAGTTATCCAAATACTTAGTTTATATAGTTTCAAATGACATGTATCCATTATTTCATTCCAACCTGCTTGTACATACCTATATACTTCTTTCCCACACTTTCTTTAGCTCTGGACTGTATTTAAAGTCTTCCACCTCTTTCACCTCTGTTCCCTGAAACTTCTCCATTCCTTTGAGCCCCTCTCATTTACACACAGATGCTCTATTTTGCTGCAGCTGATCCTCATTCCTCTCTCAATGGTACCTGCTTCCTGCTCTCACTGCAGTGTCATCTGCAAACATCATGATCTACAGATTCCTGTCTGACTTCATCTTTATCTGTCAGTCTGACCATCACCACAGTAAACAGTAAGGGGCTCAAATTGATCCTTGGCACTGTCCCACCTCCACCTTGAACCCCTCTGTCAAAACCTGCAGCACATATCAGCACTGTCTTGCAGCTGTCGCATGTCCTGCATAACTCCAATGTATTTCTCTACCAATCCAAACTTCCTCATAGAAAACAGCATCTCCTCTACATGTATCTTGTCAAATACTTTTTCTACATTTAATATGACACAACTTTTGGCTCTCGCTTGACCAGCACCCTCAGCGTAGATATTGCATCTGTAGAACTCTTCCGGCAAGAAATCGTACCACTAATCACAGTCCTGCTCACTTCTGACTTCAACCAAGCTTTAGTTTCTCAGTTTTTCCCAGACAGTTAAAAAAAAAAAAAAAAAAAAAAAACTCCTGGAAAAAAAGATGAACAGGATTTCCTGAAGATCCCATTTTTTATTTTTTGTACTCCAGAAAGTTTAGTGAACTCGCATCAATAAACCAAAACAGATAGAAATTTACTGAAATGTATATTGTAACGCAAAGTTCACAACGGACATGTGACGCAGGTTCAAGAACAAGCTACCGGATGGCCACATGCTGAGGTCTGCTGCCCTCACGTCTTGTTTTTTTCTTTTTTTGTTGTTAAAACGACGGTGCTCAGGTGGTAGAGCAGGTCGGCCAATGATCGAAGGATAGGCGGTTCGATTCTCGCTCCCGCCAGCCAAAATGTCGTTGTGTCCTTGGGCAAGACACTTAACCTTACTTGCCTCCAGTGTGGCTCCACTGGCGTGTGAATGTGTATGAATGTCCCGGTGATGGTCAGAGGGGCCGTAGGCGCGAACTGGCAGCCACGCCTCTGTCAGCCTGCCCCAGGGCAGCTGTGGCTACAGTAGTAGTTTACCATCACCAAGTATGAATGAGGTGTGAATGAATAATGGTATTCATTGTAAGCGCTTTGAGCGTCTGGAAAAGCGCAGATAAATCTAATCCATTATTATTATTAAAACTAAGTTACAACATCAATTTGTTTCAACATGGAGTACATTTGTTACAGCAGAGATACTCTTATCACTATTAGTGCACAATGTACTCACAATTAAACGTTTTTGATCACTAATCCCTGCTGGCCAAGTGAGATCCTGAGGAAGAACAAAGGATGGGATGCAAGGCGGAGGCCTCGGGGAAAACAAGTGGCATCAGATACAGGCTGAGGGCAAACACAGAGACAGCTTTATGCGGGCCACATGAAACCCTCTCACTCCACCAAACTCAGCACCAGGATGCTTTGCTTATTGTGGGGGGGACTTCAATAGTATCTATTTTTTTTTTTTGCAATACATTTCACTGTACATTGTACCATGTATGTACATGATGTATATGTATGTGACAAATAAAGTTTGAATTTTAATTTTGAAGCTAAACACACATTCTTAAGCTAGCTTTCAGGATATGGTGATAATTCCTGATAATCAGGAAAGAGCCTCTCCTTTTTACTGTACAGCTTACTAATGCATGACCATTATCTACTGTTTGAGGAGGCTTTGAGCAAAATGTTGACAATTCTTGTGAATCTTGCTTCAGGTAAACTTTTCCTTTCACACCTTACAGGTTCCTAATCAATGCCAATTCCTGTACTTCAGTAGTAAAAAATGCTTACATCTTCTTAAATCAACACATTTTCATTCCCAAGTCACATATTGTCGTATGGTTAAGACCTCTGCGTTCAAAATTTACGGTCTGGGTGTTGTCATTTTTTGACGTAATGTCTGTTCCCAGAGCTGCAAACCAGCCCCTCTTTTGCACAAACCGGCGACCCACCACTCTTTTGCCGCTGTGCAAATTCGATGCTCGCCACCTGTCTCACTCCTGACGTGTGGAGCGAGTGAGCTCCACTGAAGGCAGAGAACCACCCCGCTGTGACATGACAAAAACGCTCGTATTGGATTAATATTCTCCCGGAGGATCAGATCACTGAAAATGTCACGTGTCCAAAGCTGAGTTCTTGATTGGATGATACGACGCAGCTACCTGTCAAACTTGAGCGCTCTCGTGCTCACACCAGCGGTCTTATATGAGCCCGCCTACTATCACAGGAAAGGTAGAATATTTTGCTAGAACTTTAAAGTACTGAACGAAGTAGAAGTGATTGACATGTCCTAAGAGTAATAGACCTTCCATGAAACTGAGCACCGAAATGCGGCATCGTTTGCAACAGCTTCTTTCGGCTTCGGTAATCATAATGGTTCGTACTAGGAACCAAACTTCCATGCCAGTTGAATAGACTTGCAAGAACACAAAAATAGTTGTAAAAAACTTGGGTAGCATTGCATGAACAACAGAGTTTTGAGCGAGGAAGCCCAAAGCACACATGCACATAGACCAGGGGTCGGCAACCCAAAATGTTGAAAGAGCCATATTGGACCAAAAAAACCAAAATCAAATCTGTCTGGAGCCGCAAAAAATTAAAAGTCTTATAATGAAGGCAACACATGTTTTATGTATCTATATTATCTATATTAGCCTACTATCAAAATGACTAAGTTGGTTACAAATACATGATGAACCTTCATGATTGACTGTTTATTTAATCCTGTGGAGAATGAATCACCACGTGACTACACTGTTGTAGGATGAAGTTTAACTTCATTACAATATTAATGAATTACAGTTTGTTTCATTGTTTTGATGAAATTAAAGGAATTCAATAAAGAAATCCGATTTCTGATGTCATTTTTATTTTGAGGATTCGTAAAAACAACAATGGAACGTGCATAACGTGCCCCTTATCTGGGCAACAGAGTACAATAAAATGCAGCATACATTAATAAAAATAAAACAACAGCCTTTTGAAGAGGTAAAGTGTATAAAATCAAATGAATACAGTTTAAGTTTGATTTCTGTGCAAATGCCAAACAAGTCAGTGCATGGGTAAAACGCAGCAGTATCCTCTCTCTCTCTCTCTCTTTTGACACCAAATCAGCGCAGCTATCCTCATTTCTGAGCAACCAAACACAATAATTTCCCTAACCCCGGGCTTACACCGCTAGAGTCACGGCTCTGTTGCGTTGCGGGAGCGGACTAGCTACAGCCAATGGCTTAAGTGTCATTCCAAATATATACTGACAAAAATCAGAAATTACGGACGCTGAAAGCGCCCTGCCCTACTTTTTTTTTATCGTTTTCTCGTGATAACGAGATAATCGATAATGAAAAATGAAGCGTTCCGCTCTCTCTTTCCCGCACGGAGACGCCGAAACTTCATCTGTTTTAAGTCTCTTTATTTGGTGGTTAACCAGAAAAACAGCAGCAGAACACTCCACAAAAGTTGTATTCACTAATCATTTTATTAGTGGGGATACCTCGAACGCCTTCATTCCGTCTCATGCACCAGCCCTCCCCCCTTTATTTACCCCAAACCTCCGAACAGCTGATTGACAGATCACTGCGCATGTTGTGTTCAATGAACTCCAGACATTAACTCAGTCCGCTACTATGCTTTTGACATTTTTATACAATCCTCAGAAAAAGCAGTTTTTCAGGAAAAAAAAATGGCGAGACTTTTTAATCCCTTGATTTTATAAGGATCAGTTCTGGGGTTCAATGTTTTCTATGATAAACTGATTTGTTTTGCTGCCGGTGTCCAGAGGTCAGTGAACGCACCATGCAGAAACGCTCGGCAGACCTGAAATCTGTCAATCTGTCAATGTTTGTTCGGGGTTAAAACAATGATTAAAACCAAAAACATGTTTCCCTCCTCCATCTTTTTCCATTTTCCAACATTTTGGAAATAGTGCCAGGGAGCCACAAGGCAGCGCTTAAAGAGCCGCATGCGGCTCCGGAGCCGCAGGTTGCCGACCCCTGACATAGACAGACTTTTCATTGGAAGTGTCTGTTTGAACTTGCGATTTTGTGGGACGGTGTGAGCTTTACATGTTCTAGCCCACATCTGACGGTAGATCAGGGGTGCCCAAATCCAGGCCTCAAGGGCCGGCTTCCTGCTGGTTTTCCAGAAACCCTGCCTAATCTGCTGTTGACTTCCAGAATCAGTTGTGTCTAGCTAATAAGGAGCTTCAGGTTGGTTGGAAAACATGTGGGACATCGGCCCTCGAGGCCTGGATTTGGGGACCTCTGGTCCAGATTGTCTGATGTAAGTGCACCCAATAGCAGCAGAAA
The DNA here is from genome assembly GCA_003999625.1 of Oryzias javanicus. NCBI lineage: Eukaryota > Metazoa > Chordata > Actinopteri > Beloniformes > Adrianichthyidae > Oryzias > Oryzias javanicus. The sequence continues at coordinate 16,402,160 of CM012453.1, forward strand.
GCTCTAACGAACATAACAGCAAAAGTCTAATTCAAGCCTTACAAAAACTTGAGAGTTATTACATATTTTGAATCCAGTGTCTTTATCTAGCAGCATTCAGAAAATAATAGATGAAGTGTTCCAAGGTCTTGAAATTTTCGTCTGAATTTTAGTTCACCTTTGCACACAGAATGCCCTCCTTTTGTTACTGTCTTATTCATCTACTCTTTGGTATTATTTAGAAAATCTGTAAATAAATTTTAGGAAAAGCTTTTCTTTCCTTCACCTCCACTTTGGAGTTAGTTCTGTCCAATAGATATTTTCACCATGTCAACTGCTGGCTGGTGAAAAAAGCCAGTTTATTGATAGCGTGCCCTTACAAGAAACTGTTTCATATGCTAAACTGCAATCCCTGAAGCAGATTTATTAATATTTATGAGTTGATTCCATTTGATGGCACAAATAACTACAGGCTTTTGACAAACGATTGAATGCTACAAGATTGGTAATGAGCATCAAAACAAATGAAGGCTTTAGGTTATGGACGATTGCATGCCGAGCCACACAAACAGCAAGTGATCTGCGTAAGGCAGAGCCTTTATTTGTGACAGTTTGAAAAAGAGTTGTAGATGAAAAAAGTGTGGTTGTTGATTACACGTGTGGACTGATGAGTGGGAAGTTTGACAGAGAAGGCTAAGGAAGGAATCATGTTATTTCTTCTGCCATCTTAATTAAACACTTGATAGTTAATATCTCGTCTGGAGAGAAAAGGTGTTCAGTCTCCTAAATTAAAACTACCCATTGATAGATCATCCAACTATTGTGCAATATTGGGAAAATTTATTATAGTGCCTTTCCTGTCAAGTTATAACTCACACACAATGGCTGTAAACACATCTGCAGGACACCTTCAGGAAAATAAAACAAACGCATTATTTGCAAATAAAAATTATTGTCCAGCTGTATAATGTATCATGCTTAACATGATCATTGTTTAAAAAATTATAACTTTTTTTGTGTCGGTTTTTTATGATTAAGTGTGTGAGCTGCAGTTGTATTGTGTACATTTTGACAAGTTTAAATGTGGAGCAAAAATATCTTTAGTTGGCCTGAAGAAGAGAATCCTGCCACATGGACAGACATTGAATTAAAACACAATGAACAGTTTTTCAAAAGAACACAGGGGCAGAGATGTGATCACCTCTGTGGAGGAAGAGCAGCTGGGCTTTTTTTTCAATAGAGACAATGCATTTGTCGTCAAGGTGAGACTCTTTTGTTTTGTGCACCCCGATGAATTCAGTGTTGTCCACTGCTGTGTTGTTGATTAGCTGTGGCAGGTGGCAGAGCATTAGACTGTGAATTTCTATTCATGTAAAATGTAGCCAAAACAAATATTGACGTCAAAACACATAAACAACAAAAAGTCTTAATTTCTCCTCTCTACAAGTATCCAATAGTTGTATTTTAATTTTGTTGGGAACAACTGTGCATCCCGTGTATGAGATCAATCATTTAAATAACTTAGCACTAAAAGTTGCACACTCAGCAAGATGGTTTATGTGATTTTTAAAGTGTTGTTCTTCTCACAGCAAGATCCAGCACAGCAGAAAACAGCTGAACTCATGCAAGAGTCTAAAAATCAATAAATCCAAAAAATGTATGCTCAGACTATGTACTTAACGGACTGTGCAGACCAAGAACCCAGCACTGGGTTGTGCTGACAGCTGTGTAAAACAAAAAAACCTATATCTGACACATTTCTACTGAGATTTCACAAAAATGTGAGTGCACATGAGAACATGCCTAGCAAGTCTGGTCAGATGTTCGATTATTGTAAGATTTGTGGGTTATGTTTGAATTATTGTGCTCTTTCACTGCTTTTCTCTTCAAAGTTTGGCATTAAAAAAACTGCTTTCAGTCCTTGTTAGACACAATCGTCTTTGTGGGGTAAGGCAGTTTTTCCTTGATCCAGTGATGCCAGACACACATCTTTTATAAAAATGTCCTCGCTGGTGGCAAAGCCATCTATTCTAATCACATTGTGTCACAGGTAAGAGGATAAATAATGGTGTTTGAAGAGAGAGACACAGATAAATTATACGGCGGTTCTGTGTCACTTTGAATATTTGACAGTTACACTTTTCTGCAGGAATTTTATACTTAATGTTCAGAAGGTGATCTTGAACCGTTCTGCTTTTACATCTGCAATAAAAAGGTTTTCACATAAGTTGAAAATAGGGAGACATTGGATCTTTCTTTTGACTAATTTAAAAATCAACTGTTAAAAGAACTTTAAAACAAAAGAAACAAATCCGTATGCCCATTGGCAGTTTGGCAGTTACGTGTGATTTAACTTTTGTAATCTGCAATATATGTCATTGTACTATAGTCACATGTAGCTGTGCAGGGGTTGACCCATTGCTGCGAGGTTTTGGAATGTCTGGGTCCATCAAGGGTTGTACTGGCTGGATCTTGTGCTGTGTTGACACCAAACACCATTTGCACGGCAAAGGCAGCCAGTTTCAATGTTAAGTCAGTGGTAAAAACCCAAATTTAGGTCCTGTGATGGGATTTGAGCGATTGCCGCGGCGGTCTGGCAACACCGCAATTGAATGGCACGGAGTGAATCGGAGGAACTCGGGAACTCAGCTTTGAGTTTGTAAAATTTTCAGGGACTTGATCAGCGAGTAGAATAAAAATCCAATCCATGCGATTTCCCTCTTAACCCGCGACGAACGTGGAGTTGCTTGGACTTGTCCCGCTCACTATTGGGCATAGGCGGGACACATTCTGGATAGATAGCCAGCACCTTCGCACCCTGCGGCGTCTCTCTGGCTACAGTCGGCCAGCCTGACGGGAGCGAGCATACCTCGCTCACTTGAGAGCCTGTGCGGGGTGCAGGAGCTGGCTGCTCGGGCCTCATGAACTTTGTGATATTTTTCATTGAGAAAATTATTAAAAAACATATTTTTGTTTTTATTTTTTTCCCTCATGGGGTTAATGCAGGACAGTCAGCCTTTAAACTGGATCACAGAGACACAGCGGAAAGTGTTGTCATTAAGGCAGCCTCCGGAGTGAGATGGAAAGTCCTAGGAAAATATTTGAATGATCACATAAACCCAGACATGGACATATGATTATCAATGTTTTTGCAAAACTCTTCACAATAAATAGACTTGATCTCTCATCATCCGAGTCTTCCACATATTGTGAGTGAGATGTCCACAGAGAACGCCCCATGTGGCGATCAGGCTAAAAACATTAGCTGTTTTTTTTTTTTTTATAGCCGGAGAGCAGCAAATTCTGCACGTGGCGAAAGAGGGACGCACCACACAAATTTGTCGAGCGAATTGCATTCGGTGTGAACACAGCGTTAAGCTGTCTTGGAGTTCCCTTGAGGCTTGTGTTGCCTCCTCAAGGGAGGTCATGAAAATAGAATGTACAATTGTCGGGAATGTGGTAAACGTATTGTGAAGTGTTTTAAAGTCTAAAGTCAGTTACACGCTTTTATGTTGTAGGGGTGATACTTTCCTACGATGCCCCTCTGCCACATTAAGTACTGCTTCCTGGTGCCTAGCTGAGATGTGCAGGTGATACTTAAATGCCTTTAGAAAACTCACATGAACAGCAATAAAAGCCCCTTGTGCAGAGCACAGTTTTTGGGGATTGAAAATGGAAAGAAGGTAAAAAAAAAATGTTTTTACTGTCCTCTTTATCTGTCTTTCTGTCTGTCTGTCTGTCTATCTTCTACTTTACCCTTACTTTTAAAGTGTTGGCTACAACATATCACCTGCAGCATAGTCATAGAAAAAATGTTTATGGACATTTTTTCTTTCTGCGGGCTCACTATGTCTTCAATCTTAAACTTTCCCTGCATGCCCATTTCTCCCCTCCAGACAGCATCCACTCATAAGGCCAGTTGTGGCTAAGACATTAAATGAAGAATACTTCCCCTTTCTGCTTCTTAATTGCTTTAAATAATCTGTCAGGATTCCCAAATTTTTAAGTCATGCTTAAAATGTATCTCCAACATTGAATTAAAAATAAATGTACCTTCTTCTGAAAACAGTCATTTGAGGATCTGCAATATTTTGTTGCTTCTAAAAACTGTGGGTACTTAGTTAAAGCATGGCCAGCACAAAACTTGGAGTACTGCAACTGTAAATTTAGGGTCCTGACACACTATGTGCAACTGTCGCATACAATAAAAGTCTAGCATTTTTGTTCTCTCTTCAGCAAAACTCATTCTAACTGGATACTATTTCAAAAGCAGGTTCAAACACAGACCGTTCGGCTGGACTTGAAAAGTAACTTATCTACATAATGCGCTAGCTGCGCTGACACCTCACACAGCCTTTTAATTTTTAGAGTTTCTCTGAGGAGGAAACTGCATGTGTGTTTAAATCAATACCACAAATGCTATTTCTCCAAATTAGCGAGGGAACTTTTGGGAAAACTACATTTACTGTCAATTAAGTGAGCTACATTTACTGTGAAATCAGTAATTTTCTATGTAATTAGGTCTCTTCTTTTTCAAGACTTGATGTTTACTCGCAATGCAGCATTGGAAAAAAAAATGCAAGATATCATTACTAAAGGGTATAATGAGAAACAAAAGTTTCAACACTTAACTGAGATAGTACAAAAACACTTCCCTGCTAATTAATCCTACTGAATCCATAAACAATATTTTATAAGGGACTAAAATAAATTAACCATATGTGCAGCAACACCAAGGAAAATCTATTTTTTAGGCTACTCCTCCATAATAACAGTATTTAAACATGTAGCATGTAAAATCCAATCGTATTATTTTTTTATGCTTTTGGGAAAAAAATGACTTTTCCGAATTGAGATTATGAGTAAAAATAGAATGAGAAAGACAAATAAACTTAAAAAAATCTGTTTATCGCCAGAGTTCATTTCTCTTTCTCTACCTGCAGCTAGAGGAAGCTTTAGTTTTTCCATCTGAAAATGTGTGTGGGGGTTAAAAATATTTTACTGATATTTGATTTCTTCATAGTAACATTAAAAAATTGAGTAGATGGTAATTTTTTTTTTTTTTTACCTTGATTAAGTTCCAAAAAACCTCAGAGTCACAGTCCCATCCAGTCGTGCACATCCGCATTCACACATTGATGGCTGCTCGGCTACCATATTTGGTACCAACCTGTACAACGGAGCTGGTTCGATTGATATTTCAGACAAATTGTCCATTTTATGTTACATGCACCAAATTTGGCATGGATCTATCTTAAAACATGGTCCTACAGGATTTGACAGCCATATCTCCAGTAAAAAAAAATAGGGAAATCCGCGCTTAGACGCGCTAACTTTATGCATGTCCGTGGAATAGCAGTGATAGAGATGCCAGAGTCCATTCCACTCCCACTCCAGAGCACAGCTTAATTGCGTGTAAGTGTGTCCTCCCACGCTCATCCGCTAAACAGACACTGTACAAACGCAGACTGGCCAAAGAAACAGCCGTGTTATAGCCGTGCACTAATGCGAAATTTTGGCGTCCAAGCACGTGTGCCGGCGTTCGCTCCATGGCCCGATCTTCCTGAACCATTGCATGACTGTACCACTGGTACCACACACAGTCGCCTGTGGTCTAAATTTTTGTGCAGTTCAAAAATTCTTTCCTTATGTTATGGCGGCCAAATTTTTTACCGCGTCTATCCCGCTGCCATATCTCGGCCGTTGCACTTCCAGGTCACTGCTAACAGCGTCTGTAGGCTGCCATGGATGGAATTTTTTTCCGTGCTCCAGCCGTGAAATTGCCATAAAAGCCAGTAGGACCAGGCCTTTAAGATCCCTTCTTACAGAAAAGCATGGGAAAAATCCCAAATGGCGGCCATTTATAAAGAGGGCAGTCATTCAGTTGTTAGAAAAATATTCAATGTTTATTTGGCCTAGTTTCCATAGGCAGCCATTAAACTTAACACCTGATTCACACCGAATGCAGCAGCGCTGCAAAGTGATGCACCACAGAGCTTAGAGCTTTTTTTTTCATCATCAGACCCATCCAAAATCATCTCGCTCCCTAGTCAGCTCATTATACGTTTATCTGTGCCTGTGTTTGTTTTTTGTGTGTTGTGTTTGTGAGTTGATTTTAATCTCTACAGTATGAAAAAAATTTGATCGCATCTGTCAATTGCTGTATTTTATTGTTAAAAAATTGGTTATATTTAGAAAATTAACTTGAATTTTCTTGTGTGTCTTGGCATAACTTCTTGCCAAAATTGATGCGGATCACTTCCGGCTCACGCAAAAAATAGACCGGACGCCAAAAAAAATCGCTGCATAATGTGAGCCGGTCTCGGAGGACTGCAGTGCTTTGCGTCTGGTGTAAACTACACCATAGTTTAACAACGGCTCCAAATGGAAGTGGCCTCCATTCCGTGCTGCTTCGCGGTACTTCCGCATCTGATATGAAGGAGGTGGAAGTGGTACCCACAGAATACGATTATAAATATACAATCGTGGCTGATGTGCTTTTCTGAAAGAAGGGATCCTAAGGTACATTCATGCCAAATTCGTTACTTGTACCACAAAATGCCTGATTATTTTAATAAGCAGCTCCACTAATAACCACCAGAAGCAATGTGGGGTTCAGTGTCATGCCCAAGGACACTTTGAATTTAATTACTTTAAGTTTGCAGGATATATAAAGCTGGGATTTGTTCTTTAAACTAAACACTTTTCTTAATCTTGGGGAGTCATTACTTGTGTGTGTTAATGCACTTGTGTGTGTTAATGGAGGGAAGGGGGTGGGTAAAGGGTGGAGTGGGTTACTCTCTATTTATTGATTTATTCATTTACTCTCTGTTTCTGGTTTAACTGTATAGCACTTCGAGCAGCGAAAGTATAAGAAGCGCGTGTTTGTAAAAAAAGTTTGATTTGATTTTTTTTTTGCAAGTAAACTGTTGTGCCCGAGGTCAAATCCCTAGCAATCCCTTTAGATTAAAAAGTATTATTGGATTACTTGTATGAATTGTTTGCTTTAAGGTATAATTCTATGTTCATTTTTTTTTTAACTAGGAAAGCCCAGTAATGTAGAGACAACAAAATGTGTATTAAATATTATGTAACTTCCTGGTCATTTATAAATTATTGTAGACTCAAATTTTTACCATCTATGTACAAACAAACTTAGAAACAAAAAAAAAAACTTCCTAAAGTTTTTGTTGCTCTTACCAAAGAAATGTCTCCCAACAGCTTCTTTAAAACATATTCCACAAGCTGGCAATTAAATAACAGCCATGTAAACCTTCTTCAGAATAATTAGGCTTCTTTGTGCTGACATTTTCCTCTTCCAGCCATCACAATGCTTTATTTAAATTGTTTTTTTTTTAAGTTAGAATGCATTTTTTTCCTGACCAGTCTTTTTTAGTTATTGAATATTTAGTACATTCTGTACTTTTTAGTCTTGCTTTCAGGATGACATTTTAATGTCTGTCCAAAGACTGCAAATAAAAAGTAGCTGTTTCATTTACAGAAATGCATGAACAGAAATGTGCATAAAGGTACAAGCATACCCGACCAAAAAAAAAAAACCAAAACAAAACAAATAAATGTCATTTGTGTACAAATAGCCCATCATTTGTGTACAAATAGCCCAGGATGGCAGGATGTATAACACTAGCAGGTGAAAAGTTTCTTTTTGAGTCAATAGTTCATCACTGCTGCTGTCTGTGTTTCTGGCCTCAAGGTTGGAGTTAATAAAAGTTTCAGCAAAAGCAGGACAGACCTTGGATGAGGAGAGATCAGATTTGATAGCTGCTAGTGAGATGAAGCCTCCCATACTGTGGATGTGGCTTCACTGCATGCTTTGTATGACAGCTCCTTGTCTATGGGAGAGTCAGAGCTCCTTCAGGATGCATGCAGGAGTTATCAGTGTTGTCAGTGGTGATGGAAAGTCAGCTGCAAGGGAAAAGTGGGGAAGTTTTAACATCCACTTCATACATTTTTAAGTATTAGTTTTCAAGGAGAATATCTTAAAACTGGCTGTTGGCATGTTTGCTGGTCTGATTTTATTGAATTAAAGACTAAAAATAGTCATAAAAAAATCTTTGGAGTAGTTTTCAAGTCCCATTCTTGTGCCTTTATTTGATTTAGAGGAACACATGGAGAGAAAATACACCCAAGTGATTTATATTGCTTCTAATTTGTCAGACAAGCTGAATCAATAACAGAACACCAGGAGGAAAGGACATGTTGAGTTAGCTGGATTGCTTGTACACTGTTTCTTCCATTATCCAGGCAAGTTGGCCGTAAAATTAGATTCTTTCCAAGGCTGGGTATTAGAGAAAGCTGAGTCTCCAAAAAAGCCATCGTCTATGGAAAATTTGGCCTGGAGCTTGGACAGAGACGTACGTTTTCACAATATAACCAAAAGATAGTCTCAAATGCTCGCAAAATAAATTCTACACTTGTCAAAATTCCACCAAGAGGTATTTAAACAAGTTAGACAACAGCATATTTAGTGACACTTTGCAAGTCCTTGATACAGCCTAAAGGAACGTCTTTTTATTTTTTTCTCCAGAAATTTATTTTAATCACTTTCTGCTTCCTCCAATGAATGTTTCTCTTTACTGTATTATTTGACAGATAATCATAGGTTTGTGTGTTCCACTTGTTCCCAGGACCAAATCCTTCTGAATTTCTCATTTACTGCAGTCTGTAAGTACAGGTTTCTGTTTGATACTAATATGCTTTGTTCCTATTGTAGCTGAAAGCTGCCCAGGTGCAATTTTCTGCTTTTTTCAGTTTAGGTAATATAATGTTTGCTGCTGTGAAGAAGAACTAAAAGAAAAGAAAGAAACTGAATTGGTGAATAACACCTGTGACACCCATTATGTTTCATAATATTTCCGTTAATGTCAGAACTGATTTATTGTCTTTACTGTTGTTAAACTCTGGACATCTTTTGAAAATTACCTCTGCAGTGAGCACTGACTTGCCTTGGAGATGAGGGAAAACGTAATCTACTTTTTTCTATTTACAGAACTTGCATTGGCCTTGAATTTCTTTGATTTGTTTCCACTTCTTGGTCCACTTTAAAATCTGTAGAGCATTTATTTTATGCTGAAGTTGATCACACCAGAGTTCACCGGACCCAAATCCTCAAATGGACTCTAGTTTGTTTGTTATGCTTCAGAATTCAGTTAAGCTTTCAAATTTGCCGACCAAGGAAATCTATTGATAGGAACCAAACCTGAGGAGATGAATGCATCCTCAGTAACCGTTTCTAATTTTTATGAACACACTTCTTGCCCCAAAAGAATAAAAGGAAGAATTCAAAATGCAAGTATTTTGTAATGTAACTAACTATATAATGTGGTTAACTATTTGTGGAAGTGACTACACGAAAACACCAAGATCCAATCTAAATTCTTCCCCTCTCCCTACAGCCTTTACCCCTCCAATTGTAGGGGCATAAGAAGCGGTAGTGGTGTTTGAAATTGTTTTTTTAAGGGGGAGCCGTAGGGACTTGTATCCAGGCCCAGCCCTGGGCAAAACCTGATTATGCGCCCTCTCCTGCACGCGCACGAACTTCGGCCCGGCAAAACAGAAAAGCCGCAGCTGCATTTAATATTTTGAAATAAGTATGTATGTATTTTAAATTTAAAGGACTAAACAATAACAACAAATTTTATAGGATAATAACACTTCTCCGTAACGAGAACACAAACTGCCAACCTTAGGCAGCTGCACTAACCACTGAACCAACAATTATTATGGCTCTCTAATCATGGTAGATCTTTTGATAGGCATCTCCAATAAATAAGGTTTAAAGATTTCCATGGCTAAGGGTTTAAAAAGATGAAAATAAAATAAACGAGATCGTTAGTTAAATTATTCTTTTCCAGCAAAAAAACAATATGATTTTTTGAACAAAATGGGGGGGTGGTTCCCAAGCAATTGAATGTAAATAAAAAAGACAAACCTCTGCTCTCAATTCCCTCCTTTTTTCTAATCCTAAATCTAATCACAATTTTTTTAAATATATGTTTTACTTTATCGCAAGTTATTCAAGTTATAGACTGACCAATCAGATGCCTTAGTAAAAGCATATGGTACCTGCTGGCTCCACCTCGAACGTTTGATTGACAGCTTCTCCTCATCCACTTTCAGTGTGGACTTCAAACAAGCTCGCTCATGATAGTTCCTCTAAAAACATGACTCAGACCAACTTGGACTCAACTCGACGGATTTTAAAATGGCGGTAGATGTATCAGAAAGCTATGGTAATGGCTTTAGCCTGATTTTGCGAGTGCCAGAGGTAAATCATTTTCTGTGGGTAACTTCAACACCTCGCTTTGTCCAGTTAATTATTATATGTATACGGAAATAGCTGATTCATGTTGATTGCATGAACAGTTGAGGAGTTACAGTGTGTGAATGAATTAGACATTGCTTGTTGCGTTAAGGGGTTACAGCAAGTTTATGTCTTCTAAATATTTAGTCAATGTTAAGTGAGAAAGCAAAAAGGGCAATAACTTATCTTGGCCAATAAAATTATCTGTGTTTCAGGCATTTATTGGTGCACCTTAAATCAACATACTCCGTGTCCACTTAATGGTATTACTGTAATTCCAATTAAAGACACATGTACTGTAAATTGCATCAAGGTCCCTGGACTAGATATGATTACTCAATACTGCAGAAAAGTAGTTGGTCAAGTGTTTTATATACAATGTAACTTGCCTTCAATACAATTTTTATTTACTTGGCGTGGAATAATTAAAAATTCTCCTGCACATTTTTAAGCTACATACATGTTTTGCGTCACATTTTCTGAATATTCAGTTTAACAACTTCAAAGTTTCTTTAGTTTAAAAAAAGATCACTGAATTGCATGGCTTTTTTTTTTTTTTCACCAATCCTCATAAACCTTTGTAGTAATATATGGAAGCTACATCCACATCCATTGTCCTCCTAAAACAATCCATTTTCAAAAAACAAAAATTTTTCTTTTGATTTTTCACAATTGATTAAAACAGCCAGATAATCACATCAAAACTGCATTTAAAATCAGGAGCTAACACTAAGTTTAGCTTTCAAATCTGTACTTCTATCACACCCGAGAAGTGAATTTTAATGTTTGAACACCAGATAGTATAAATAATAACCATATGGCAAAAGAAAAACATCAAAAGTTTGCTTGAAACCATGCATAAAGCTCAGGAATATGGACTTGAATTTAATGAGTCATGGAGTTTAGAGCTGGGAATTTGTTTGTGTCATGCCTATCTTCTCTGTGGCCTTATCACTCAGTGCTGGGATCAACTGCTTTATATTGTTGACATTAATTTAGTGAAATTTAGAATATTAACGTTAATGCAGAAAATTGTTTTAAAAGTAAAGGTGTAAATCTTTTTTGACTTTCAGATGCTGCTTTTGAAGTTTGTCACAGCAGTTCTTCCACCTGTATCACATCTTTGTGAATCCTCCTCGCACACATCAACCACCCACATATCCTCCTTGACTACATTCATTCAATCCTCTTCTTCTCAACATATCCAAACCATCTCAATGTGGTTTCCATCCATTTATCTCCAAAACATCAACTGTGAGGTGTTCCGTTGATGTTTACATTCCTGATTCTCTTCATTATTGTCATTTCCAAAAGGAACTTAAGCATCTTCATTTCTACATTCCCCAGCTCTGCTTCCTGTGTCTTTCTCAAGGCCACTGTCTCTAAACCAAACAACATGGCTTCTCAGACCCTTAAATCACACATCAGTCCTGTAACCTTCCTTCACCAATTCCAACCTGTTTGCACATGTCTATTTCTCTTTATCACACTCTCCCCCGGCTCTGAGGTACCTATTCTGATCCTTTGTTTTAATGTGTGTTCAAGAGACCACTACTGATTAAAAGTCTTTGTAAATGCGTGTGCAAGTTTTGGGCTTTGATGTTCAAAACTTTCACGCTCACACGTCACTACACACATTTTTAAAGTCAATTTTTGGGCTCTACATGCTAAACGCAAGTTGAAAGTTAAACCATTTCAATTTTGACCAATCAGAAACTGAGATTTGGCAGTGGATGACAGCCCCTTTAATTCACAGAAGAGCCAACCGTTTGAAAAGTAATCATGGAGGAGGAATTAATAGTTGCAGTTTGTGGCCGCTTGGTATTGTATAACATAAACTGTTTTATGTATCAGAATATAGCAAGAAAAAGCCTGGAGCAAGATTTATGATATTTACACCAAACCTCTTCCAACTGTGAGTACATGAGCTAGTATCAGGTATCAACAGTGTAAACACCAAACGCTAAAAGCATTCATGAACTCATGTTCAGCGCTATCATCAACAGGCACACAGCTGGATCCCAGTGCGGCAGGTTTATTTGGCACAGACAGGAGAACAGGAGGGAAGCACAGCTAAAAGTCCACAATTCTATATCAGGGTCAGGCAGGCAGAGGTCAAACAGGAGCATGAGAGCTTTAGAGAACAATCAAAGTGGTCAGGGTCCAGGTGAGGGTCGGGGCAGGCAGCAAACAGTCAAAGTCGAAGATAAAGCAGGGTCAGATGAGACAGAAGGTCAGGTCAGGATGGGAACACTCACTAATGAGGGTAGAGATGCACAAACAAGACTTTGCACTGAGCAGAGCTCAAAGTACATACCGCTCGGAGTAATTGCAGATGTAAAACGGCTGTGGGGCTTCTGGGAGTGACACAGGGGCTGATGGGAAGTTAAGTGTGGCGATTCAGAAGGTGCTAGTACACAAGTGATCAATCCCACTGATGGCCAGTGGGGGAGAGAGGGGATCGACTCATGACAAGCGCATACTCGAACATGCATCACATGCCTGGTGTGTATAGCATACGTCCTACTCTCCCGAATCTAATCTTGTCTCCCTACCAGCAAGCACACCCTCCTTCTCTTTTAATTGACCGACATCACCGCACCATCATTGCTAGCCCAGGCGTTGACCAACCCGGTACAAATCTTCTGTATGTGACTCACAAATGTTTGGCTTTGGTTTTAGATTGGATGGCCTTCCTTACACAACGCTCTGCATTTACCAGAAGTTGTGACCAGCACACAATCACACTAGATTGTGATTACATTTGTGCTCTTGTGGTTGCAATGTGTTGATCAAATGTTATCATTTTAAATTACTTTTTTTTGTTCCGTTAACTTTTTGAAAGACAGATTAGAGTACATCCGCATTTGACAAATGTCAGACAACAGGTCTCCTCCGTAGAATAAGTCACCTCCAGCATCTCTCAAACACATAAACCATGTCTACAGCTGAGTGGGGGGCACAGGCTGACATCTATGTTGACGTATTACCGAGACAAGGCTGCAATAAACCACCACATTTCCATTTTAAAGACAGCTTTGACAAAAACTATAGTCATTACTCATGGTCTTTGTTTCTACATCCTCTGCCATAATCTGTGTATTCATTTGACACTAACTGCTTTTGTCTCACATTTCTTTTTGTTTTTATTTTAAATCACATTTCCATCTGTGTTGTAAAAAGAATGTGCAGAATTTCTTGAAGATGGAAGTTACCTCTGGCACCTGGTCTAAACAAGGCAGTGGGCGCTGCTCTGTCCCCTCACCATATTACTTAACCATAAGGTGGACTTGATGGGAGGAGAGGGTCGGGGTGCTAAACATAGATTGCATTTGATTTTACAATATTAAAATAATCATAAAAATGACTCCTATGTAGAAAAATGTTGAAACAGTGAGTAACCTGACTATGTAAAGATGGAAGACAGAAGTAGAAATATATATTCAATCTTTTCTTTTTGTGTTACCAAAAACTGAGCAGTTTATTACCGTTTAGTACCATTACAGTTTGTTCGTTGATACTGTATAAGTTTTTATATTTGAAGGAAGTGGTCTGAACAGCTGTTAATCTTCATATCCCTAATTGAATTATGGCTTCCACGTAAACATAAATCAATTAAATAGGGACTTGAATTACATCCATTTTTCATTACACAATATTTGGTACTTGTATATTGCAGTCTCTCCTCGGCTCTGGGTTCAGTGCAGCGGTGGACACTAGTTCATTTGTGCAGGATGTCCTTGCACGAGTCTCACAAATTTCCAATAATTTGTACTGTATATTTTAAAAAGTTGATGCACTTTTTATTTGTTTATTTGACCATGAAGAACCCAAGAGCAATTTATTTCCTGGCTTTAAAATCAATTAGCCTTTTTTTTTTTGCTGCAGTAGCAGCATCAATTAACTGTGAATGAATGAATGAATGAATGAATGAATGAATGAATGAATGAATGAATGAATGAATGAATGAATGAATAAGAGAAAATTACAACAAAAAACAACAGTGGCCAAAACATGGCAAATAGAAAAATAGAAATTACATAAAAATAAAAAAACAGTGGAAAAAAATTAGAAATGAGAAATATCATACAGCATGAAATATAAAACAGAGGCCAAAAAGTTTAAAATATCATTTAAATAAAAACTGGATAAAAAATAAAAATAGATCAACAAGGAACATAAAAGTGAAAAAAAAAAATTGCCAAAAATTGAAAAACAGAAAAGATAAATAACACAAAAAAAGTAAAACATTGGCCAAAAAAGTTAAAATTAGAAATCATTACATAGAATAAAAACTATTAAGCTGCCAAATTTGACCCAGTGTTTTTTCAAGGGTCAAATCTAATTTGTGATAGAGTGCACACATGGGTTTTAAATCAATTTCTAGTTGGATGCAAAAAGGACTCTTTGAAGTGTTTAGGAGGTCTATGTCTTGCAAAAGTCAGGAACTAAACCAAAATGTCAAGTATTTAACAGCAGACTGTTGTGTGTCATGAACTAAAACTGTCCCTCGAGGAAAATGGAAGGTATATTTTAAGACTAACAGTTCCTAATTAATCAACATAATTTGTTAATTTAAAGTCTTTGCACAGATGGAGCAGGCGACTGTCATACCAAGTGAAGGCCTGGGAGGCGAGAGATATTCAGAGCACCTCCTGTGCCTTCCCCAGCTGCTTGCTTGTCTTCATACCCGCCTCCAGCAGCAGCAGACTTTGGCTGCTGGACTGTGAGATTGGTGGTGGCATTAAAAGCACAAAGCAGGTTGTGTGAGTCTGACACTGGGGCAAAAACAGTCAGACGCAGATAGAGGTGGAGTGGAGAGAGTGAGATAGAGCAAAAAAAAGAAGATTTTTGAGAGGTAAATGCACACAGCAGGATGAGTGCGCTGGGTGCAGCAGAGAGAAACGAGACAAGAAAAGTGGAAAAGTAAATTTCCCAGAGGGGGAGCAGTAAAAGCGTATAGGGAGGATCTGCATGCAGGTGGATATATGATTTCTACTCATGTGAGTCCAATTTTAATGCCAAATTAGCACCGAAGTGCTGCTGTTGATAAGTGTTCCTCCTCTCCTCCTCCCTCCTGCTCTTCTACCCTCATTATGGGATGTCAGTGTGGGACTTTGCCCCGTGTTATAACCAGCAGGCGATCTTCTGGTCTGCTGCAGAGAAAATGGTGCTACTGCTACGGAGACATGAGCGCTCAACCTGAAGAGATGAAGTTGAAACGTAAGGGCACTTCAATATCCAAGCTTCAATGAGTGCGCATACCCTTAGAGACCCTATTGGAAACAAACCAGCACAAAATAATTAGAGGAAATTATTATCCAGCATACTTGGGGAATCTATTGAAAGAATGCAAATTCAACTCCTGGGAAAGCATACACTGACTAACTCTACCATGGTTGTGTAGTCCCAGTTCTGGAGAGTCAGCTGTTTTTTTGGGGGGTCTGAGTGCAGAAAGATGGCGTCCAGACATCAAACTCCACAAGTTTTCTGAATTGTAGCACCTTTTATAAAAAAAAAATGCAAATAACTGATAACTGTTACAGTCTCTAATATAAACTGTGCAAGATGAGATTAAAATGGGACACAAAAAGGGAATTAACCTTTCTAAACACATTTCACATTTCGGTTTTAGAATCGCTGAGTTGGCTTGCTGTGCGTTTCAGGATGAATGTTAAGGCTCTTTTATTAGTTTACAAAACTCTCAATTGCTCTGGACCCTCTTATTTTGGAGATTTTTTTGAGGTCCTCCGGCAATGGCCTTTTGGTTGTTCCTCGGGTGAGGACTGTGACCTACGGTGAGGCTTCGTTCCACCATTGCTGTCCTCGCCTGTGGAACAGCCTGCCAGAGAAACTCAGGGCCGCTGAATCTGTAGAGATTTTTAAGAAAGGGCTCAAGACACACCTTTTTAATATAGATTTTTGATGATTATGGATCTCTTAATTTTGTTTCATTGTTTTAGATAAAATCTATTGTATTCATCTTAAATGCTGGTTTATGAAGCTATTTATTTTCTATTTTATCATCTCCTGCAACTGTTCTATTTTACTCCTTTTGTTCTAAGCTCCAGTGTTTCCTCATGTGATCCATTCGCTCCAGGTTAGTCGGCTGTCCCTGGGGCTCGGTGTTGGTGCTCGCCTTGTCTTGGGTGGGAGGGGGTCTGCATTGCGACTTTACACTTGTGGATTATTGCAACATTGGGTGGGCGGGGCTAGGGCAGGGTTTGCTGGGGCGATTATTTTAACATCACAGTTTTTAATGTTTTTCTTGTTTTAATGTTCAGCGCCTTGGGCTGGCGCAAGCCATGAAATGCGCTTTATAAATAAAATTGATTGACTGAGTGATTGATTCCTTCGACTACTGTAACTTTTCCACATCATGATCTGCTCGTTTTGTTTTCACTGCGCTTGCATGGTGTAGATCGCTAGCACGTCATTGTGTTGTCATTGTAGTGAACTAGAAAAGCAACAACTATGGTGGTCATCCAGCAGCTCGTCCTTTTCTTGCTTTTTTTTTTACATCGTGCATAACAGGAATTTTATGTTGTTAGAAAGAACATTGCGGGCGGCTAAGAAGAATACTGCAGTAAAGAGTAAATTGGAATTGCTAGCTTAGCGCTACAATGGCTCCACCCCAACCATCCTGTTCTATATTTCTATGGATCTAGAACAGATCTGGGCCCTTAAGAGGTACGGGTCGGTACTGTTTAATGGGTGCATTTTACAATGGAAACGCTCAAAGTACCAGACCGGACCGCTCAGTGGAAAAAAGATTAACAGTCAGGCTACAATTTTTCCCACAATATTTTACAGTATTCTGCAGTATTTTAAAAATCTAAACTTTTTTGGGTTAGGGTAAGCTGCACCATCTTGTCTGTAGCCAGGTCCCTCTTACAAAAACAGCGGGACATTACCCCTCTGGGATTGGAATTGGACACCAAGAAATACAGATTAATAAACTAAGACGTCTGAAGTCACTTTCAACTTCATATCTTCGTCTACTACTTCAAGAGAAAATTATTTTTTTTTAAGTCTGTGAGTATCTGCTTATGAAATGCTCCAAGGCATGAATACTTATCGTGTGAATGTTGAATATGACTAAAGTTTTGGGAGAAGGAACAAAATGGTAGATACATGTTCAGTGAGGACAACTCCTTAAGTTCATTTAATAGGGAAACTTTTTCAATTCTCCTGGCCTGGCTCATGACTTTGGCAACTTGCCTTCACAGAAACCACAATCTCGTTTAACTGATACTTCCCCCCCCCCCCCCCCCCCAAATTGAATAATTTATTAAACACAGACATTTCATGCATTCCTGTCAAAAAAAAAATAAAAAGACGTAACTTTTGGTTTGCCTGAAACCTTGCAGCTTTTTGAGACGTACAGTGAGTGAATTATATATGTAATGTGACTCATTTTGTTTCAAGCGTCAGTTTAGTGCTTGAAAACTTAAGTTAAAACATATGAACTTGTTTGCTGCTCATTTGGGAAGTGCATCTGTGTGATTTCTTATTCCCTCCGCTGGCAAGACGCTGACAGCTAAAACTGCAGCGTGATATCAAAGCAAACTCACATCCTGGCACCGGGACATGAATGCCAGAGAAAGCTACACGCTCACCGATCTAATCGCACTTTTCGCCCTTCCATCATCCTCCTCCCTGCTCTGCCAGAGGGTGGAAAGTGCAGTCACTGAGATGAGACATGCAGCTAATGCTCAGAGTCACATGAAGACTCGTCAGTAGCATTTTACTGAAATTATTTCACTGAGGAACGCGGGTAACCATCTGTGCACAACTCCAGCCGTGCATTGCTTTACAGCAAACTTGCATCCACACATACACTTAGTGGGCTTTGCGAACATAGTAAACAGTTTACCTACGTTGATGTATACGCTTGGAATTCTGGGAGCATAAACATACAGAGCGGTTTGTCTGTTGGAACACAGCAGACAGATGGGAAAAAGACACTGGCGCAGCACTTTTAACGGTCTGATTGCATCTCAGCATTCCGGCTCCTGGGTAGGCCTGACTGCTCTGCCAGCACAGTTGTTGGATGCTAAACATGATTGATTGCTGGGTTTGTGTGTGCTGCATTAGTCTCGTGCAGCCTGTCGAGCGCTACATGTGCCTGTCGCTTATCAAAGGGGGCCCCTCTCAGCAAGAATCCACTGTCTGACTCCTCTTCTTTTACATGTTTCAGCTTCACCCCACGAGCGTCACGTCGAAAGTTTGGCAAAAGTATGAGAAAAACTTTATTTGAATAAAGGAAAGTCAAATTAGTCTGACAAATGTTAAGGACCAACTGCTTTCAAACAAGCTGTGAAGGAAAGAATCAGGGATCAGATTGAGGGCGAAGCCGTGTCTGGCGGAAGAGTGAATTCAAAAGTGGATGTGCTGAATGGAGAGTTAGTGTAGATAGATGCAAATGTGTGTGTATGTGTGTGCGTAAAACTGAGTTGAAGTGTTGGGACATTCTTTTTCATTTGAAGTAATAACACTCTAAGGACTACAGCGGAGAGGAACACTTTACGAGACATGTGGAATTGAGTTTTTCAATCGTTGACCTAAAGGGAATTTTTTTTTTTTTTTTCTCCACCATGAGATTGCTTCCGGTAATGTCTGGTTATCCTGCCTCTTGTCCTCTTTTTAGAGCTCGGAACTGGAGAGGGGAGAAAAAATTAACAAATCAATGCTCTTGTCAATGTCAAAAGACTTAATAGGGGGAAAAAAATCAAAACCAAATGAATTATGCCCACTGGCTGTAAGGAAAAAAAAAGCAGAGTTCACAGCAGTCCTGCTTTCAGCAAAGACTGCTGTGTCCAAAAACCCTTCAACTAAAGCCCAGAGTGTCCATGTAGGAACTGTATCTTACTTAAAAAAGATAAAAAGTCCTCTTAAAAAAAAAAAAAAATTATTTTGCTGCCAATCGACAGGAAAATAGTCACTTCTCGCAACTAAATCACTACCTCGAAGGCTTCTATTTGCGTGTCAGGCTCTGTCAAAACAACTAATTTTCGTTTTTTGTTCCCAATTCATTTGACAGGCTTGTCCAGTTAGTCGATAGCCAGCCTGCTCAGTCAAAGTCTCTGACAAAAGTAATGACACAGAAAAATAGACACCAAGACATATTTGACATGACTAACTCTGTTACAGATGGACTGATGTACTTCCTCACTTTAGTGCAGAGCTGAACAAATGGGGCCTGATGGCGCACAGTTTCCCTTCTGTTTATAAAAGAAAAGTGTTCTTTTAAAATCTACCGGGGACCTTCTGTTATCCATGATCAATTTGACTTTTTCTGCAACCACAAATGAAATTAACTAGAATAGCTGCCTTAATATGAAGCCAGTTAGACTGCAAAAAGCAAATAACACTATTTTTATGGTCACTGCATTCAAGTTATTAGGACTTTAATTTTTTAATCAAGGTTGACCTTTGAGCTTCCTGTTTGAGGGGCAAATGTTTGCTAAAAAATATTTAAAACAGTAACACTTTGGGTCAGACTATTTCAAAAAATAACCTCAGTGTGGCTTTTTACATCAGCAAAGCATCGATTCATTCCCTGGTGAAATGGTCCAACTTTACAAGAGATTAAGGCTGAGTTATGGTTAATTTCTACACTGTCCAATTTGTCGCTGTTGTTCGATTTTACATAAGAAATATGTGATTTTATTGTATTTTTAATACAACTTTAATTTGCTTTGAGTTCAAAATAAACTGGTTAATTTCCCCTTTTTTTTTCTAAAAGAAATTCATAAATTATGTTTTTAATCAAAACTAGTCTCAAATAAGAGCGTGGTCTTTTAACTGACATGCAACTACAACATGATCAGCACTGGAAAAGCCTTATTGTGCTCTCTGCTATAACTGACAAGCATGTTTGTCCTGCCTGTTGGCCCATTTTTAGAAAGGAATTGGTTTGATGATACCATAATTATTCAAGATGGCTGTAGGGCTAAAAAAGAAAAAAATTGAGGGAGACAAACATGATATCCATAAACAGTAATTATTAGGGCAACCACTGACTGTATATGAGAACTGGATCAAATAAGTGTGAGTATGACATCACTTGTAACAACCAAATGAAGTAGCCAATTTTTGCAAAACGGATGCCACCATGTTGGAACCAGAGGACATCAGTGAGTAGTGATTTGTCCCAATTGGTCAGAGTCCACATTTCTATGACAACCACTCTGTCCAATCAGGAGTGAGTTTGTTGGAAGTCCACACTCCGACCAATTGAAAGCGGACTCCACAAAATCTGTCAAATGTTTCAACGTGAGATCACTTGTTGAGGCATCTGATTGGTTAGTTTATCACCTCATTTACTTTGCACAGGCAAAAATAGGAAAAAAGTAAGTAAGAAAATGCATAAGGAGCCACACTGAAGCTCATTACACACCCTGGGAAGTGAACTCAGATGTCCACTGTGCCAGTCCTACATCCAGCCAACTGAGCTGCATTTCTATTGACTGGGAAATTGTGCAAATAGGATTTTCAATAACAAATTTCCCTAATAGAAACAAGTTCATAAAAACTTGAAGTTGTGCTTGAAGGAGGTGGTTTTTGAGATGTATCAACATCGACATATTTCATAAACCTGCAATGGAAACACTTTTCTAAAATTAAATGAGTCACGTGACCAATATTGACTGCACCTCTGCACCAGCTGTGCAGTGCCTTGGGCCCTGCAAAGTCAGCGCCGCAAGAGGTCCTAAAAATCACACAGCTCATCAAAAGTTGCTGAATTGTTGGATCCACAGATCCTCCGTAAAATCATAAACCATGATTTCCCAAAATCGCTTCATCCGTCTCATATAGTTTGCTGCTCCATGGCCTGAATAAGACATTGATGTCTACTTTGACAGATGAGTGCCATGGCGGAAATTTGAATGTATCTGCTGTAAATCAAAGTATTGTTCCTGTTAGTTGCCATATTTTTAATGACTTAATGTGTGAATCGGTTTGTTTATTTGAAAAATTAGGATTTAATGGAACCATTGTGATGGTGAAATTTTTTTTTTTTTCAACATTTCTTGAATTTTGAGTTTCACGCATGTGTGTAATGGAAACGCAGCCAGTGTAGTGGTCCCTCGCTGCTGCGCGGATTTTATTTAGTGCAACTTTGTATGCTTTTTTAATTACAGTGCATTGTGCTCTGCATTCTGACTGTGTGTAGGGCATTGTCAATCAGTCTCATCTATGCAGTGTTTCCTGTGAAGAATGTCTTCAACCTACAAAATTTACATAAATCTTTGATCAGAAGCAAGCTTGTTTTACTCTTTTAAAGTAAACTAATTTTTCTACAAGGGCGTATTTTAACAGGAGAAAAAGTGTGAAAATGTTTGTGTTTGTCTAAGAAAAGAGCATGAAGTGTGTAGTGAGGAGTTTTACAGCCTTAAATCAACTAATTATAGAAAAGAAAAGATTACTTTCACAATTTCATCCATGGCTTATTATTTTTGAAAAATTCCCACTATAATAATTGGAAATCTGTACAAGGAATATGTCAGGATGCTATGTTCGGTAGACAATTCCAACAATGCCTCTTGAAAAGCTTAGGAAGGAATTTTCTCAAAATTGTGGTGTTTTTGTAAAGAAAAACATGCCCTCATCAGGTTCCAATATAGTCATGTTGGTCTTTTTAATTGCTGAATTAAATCAGGAAGGTGACAACAGAGCATAGTTACCCGACTGTTATAAAACAAAGTTTATCTTTGCTTTATCCTTCTAGATCCTTTACTTGCTTTAGCTGTTTGTGTGAACTTCTTCTGTGGTCTAAACTGTAGTTCTGCCTCATGGTAGGTACAATTTTATTTTTTTTTTATTTTTAGCATTTTAATATGAAGTTTTTTAACCTACATTGCTAAACATATTCTTTAAAGAAATGAAGAACATTCAGTCTCCCAAGTGTTTACCAACACTGACATGCCCTGAGGCTGTGAAAGGAGTGGTCGGAAACTGTTTGCGTCAGCTTGTCTTCAATCAGACAGCTGCTCACATAACCAAAAAACAAATAATTCCCCCAAACACCCACAAAGTCATTCAGAACAACTTATTGGAATGTCCTTGTGTCCCACTGCTTCGCAGTAGGGGGCTAACAGCTCATCACTCAGTTTGGCCTGAAACTGCCGGAAACGCATACACTCATATTGACACACCCCACCTTCCCAGAAACTTCAGCCACTGCAGGGTTTTTAGCAGCTTTCAGCGTGAGCATTATTGATTACCCCAGCATGGCTTTGCTTTAGTGCACATGACTTTTTTTTTTTCAGCCTCAATTTATTAATCTACTGAAACATAAGGTTTTCCAGAAAGAGATTGAGCACCTTTTTATGCAGTGTATTCAAAAACCTTTGTTTTCCCCAAGTTATTTGTAATGTAGATTTTATAATACATTTGTTTTTGATGGTGTTATATCTTTGTATTATATCTTTCTGAAAGGTCACTTTGGAATATTTCCTGCCCTTTTTTTGAGAACGGCATGTAATGCTAAAAATATGCATACAAAGCATATTGTAACAGTTGTGTAATGCCCTGATCTCTGGTTGACTTTACAAAAGTCTACAATTATTATAAAACTCTAAGAAGGACCAGGCGGCAGGAGCATGATACAGCCATTTTAATAGTGCTGCACTGGCTCCCTGTGCATTTCAGATTGATCTTGTTATGGTTTGAAAAGTTGAATTTCTTAAAGTGAACAGACTATTTTACTCTGAAATCTTGATATTTAGGTATTTTGCAAATATTTGATCTGTTTCTGTGAGTTTCTCAGTTCTCAGTAAATAGAAAGTTGTCAGGTCATTTAGCACTGTGCAACACTTAAAATTGTTTTATTCACATATTTTTTTGTCACTTTCATTATCAAATCTGAATGAACTCATCATTTTCCTGTATGAATTTGGGATGTCAAAGACATTAGATGTATATCAAAAAATCGATCGGGCAGTGGGAGTAACGGCAGTATTGGTTGAAACCCAGATATGAACCTGATTATGTTGGTTGAAAGCCATAAAATCAATCAAGAAGTAAATAACCGATTTGTGGCAAACTGCAGTTTCTCTTTCTGTTTTTTTCTACCGTCTTTTTATGTAAATGCAATGCAAAAAAAAAAGACATCCAATCGTAAGCTTGCTTCTTCGAAGTGAATAAACTTCTGTCAAATGTCATGCATTATTATTTATAGTTTTAATTGCCATATGAATAAAAAACATCTAGATTTTAGCATTTTTGGCAACAAAAAAAAAAATCTGGCCGTATCGTATTGCCAAAAAGTTAGTTGAATCCTCTATGTATCAATTTGTGGACCATGTATTGAGATGTGCATCGTGTGAGAGGGAAAGATGCACATCTCTTGTATGAATCAACCCTTAGTTAAATATCTGTACATAACATTATTTGTAAAATGTTTTCACAGGAAAACATCCCTGAAAGTTTTGTCTGATTCATGTCCATAAAAAACATGTTTGTGTGTATATGTATGGAGTGTTAAACATTCACTGTCTCAAAGTGAGCAGTCACCCTCCATAAGTATGCACCCTATGATGTATGGCTTTGCTAGATTGCTATATTTTCAGGGAACACATTTTTCTGACATGTATGACTGGGTTTGTCTCCACCGAGACAGAAATGATGTTATTTCACACAGACAAATGGCTGTTGTGGCTTTCAGTTCCAGACAAGAGCTTTTGTCACATACATTTTTTTTCTTTGTTTGTAAAACCATGGCTTCCCTTGTCACAAGCTGTCAAATGAGACTAAAACTTAAACTTTACCAGGGTGTTCTAAACAAACATAAAGGATGGCGTCCACTCGAGCAGAAGCGAGATAAGAAAGGTTTACATTTTGGGATAGACGAGTGAATAGTGTGTGACTCAGTCAGTAATTGGTCAGAAAATACAAAAAAGATTCCAGCAGGACAGCACAGGGATCCAACGAGGAGTGCTAAAATCATGAATGAGGACAATCAGAACGACTTTTTGGTTCAGTTTCACTGTGCTGACAATTGAAAGCAACATAATGAAAACTGTTTATTTATTTATTTTTAACATTAACAGAACGCACCCATGCCCTGCAATAGATTGGTGACCCATCCAAGGTGTACCCTGCCTTCATCTAACAGTAGCTGGGATAGGCTCAAGCAACACAATGACCAAACTAAGTGAATATAGGAATGAATGAAAGCATCCATGATAGTCACACGAGCTGCACTTCCTTTTCTAAGTTTACTCAAGTTTTCCTGATTCACTTATTTGATGTTTTATTTATGAGTGATTTAGTTAGGTTGATTGTGCAAAGGCCAACTAAGGTAAACCAACATATTTAAACACAGTAGAGAGAGGATAATGAGCACAAGAGACGCATCACAAAAAGTTTTTTCTTTGTCTCCTCCAGGAGCGATGTGGGATTCAGCGTCTTGCCCAAAGACACTGAATCCCACACAGTGGCTGGAGAACATGTGACCATCTGATCAGAGGTTGCCAACTCTGCTTCTGTGCCGCAGCCCCCTCGCTGTTAAATATCTGTAGGAGGGAGGTCTTGTTTGGGAGTTAGGGTATTAAATTGTCCATTTCCCAGAGTAAGTGTTTAAAGACACACTCTGATAAAAATGGTCTTTTTGGTGTTTTTAACATATTCTTGTGGCATTTTTTTCTCATAAAGGAGGACATAATGAAAAAAGAAGGCTCAAAATTGTATTTCGGAGTATTTCTTTATTCAAATCATTGTGAATAGAAGAGGAAACTATTTTTGACATGGATAGCTACAATATTGTTACAGGTTGGAGTTGTGAGGGGTTGTAAGCTAACAGGAGAGAGAGTGCAAACTCTAATGAACTTGAAGAGGAAGAGCGGGAACTTACTCCACATCAACAGTCCCGGCCACAACACGGTGGCAAATTTCAAATGAACTACTGCTACTCTGCAGCAACTACCTTCTAAACAACACACATTGTTGTGATTTTGTCTGAAAATGGCATAATCATAATGAAAAGACCACTGGGAACACTTTAAAATACCTCAAAAGATGATCAGAGTGGGACTTTAACTGTCTAAATACAAATAAATAGAGCAAGAGGTAGCAAAAATTCAGCTACACCTTGTTATTCCACTGCAAATGGGCACAATCTCCACTGTTACCTGGTGTGTTATCTGAAGTGTAACATATCAGCTATTAAGTGATTTCGAGTGACATGAATTCTAGTCTCCGTAAAACAATCCAACATGTTTTATTAAACAAACTCCTGACCCCTCAACACTTAAGATGAAAGGAACCAGGTCTAATCTTCAAACACATTCAAGACTCCCATGTTAGCTAAAAATGATAAGCAAAGTTGATTTTTGGATACTTTGGTACAGTTATATGCACCTTTGTCGGGGTGCATCATGCACTAAAATGTACTTCATGTATGTCATGTACTAAAAATATTACAAGCACAGAGACATTTCTGCAGATCTAAGCAGCTTGAAATGCTACTATGTCAGCACACCTCACCAATCATTTCTGTGAATGATATGCCGTCCTGTTGCCTTCAGAGACTCCAAAGGGCTTTCATGGTTTCTCTGGCTTTACAGGCTGATATACCAAAAAGCACCACCACTTTGTCCAAAGTATTCCTCATATTTTAGTACCACTATTTCGCTGGGTTAGGTGATGAAGTGTAACTACCTTATTTATCATGATAAAACTACATTTTTCAGAAAATAATTCAGTCTCAGGCGTATAACAGAAAAATGTAAATAAATATGAATGTGTAGAGCTCCAAGCTTATATGCAGTTAGTATCTGTGAAAACTTTGTTTCAGCTTGAGTGTTTCAAGTGTTTGTGAACTGAGGTAGATTTATTGCATGGAAAATACAAAGCCAACATACATTAAGCTCAAGACTGAAGCCAATGAATTTTTTAGCACAAAAAAGGAGCAATTTCGAGAAGAGAAATATAAATTCCACCAATCCTCAAACGCAGCGTTTTACGTTGTTAACGTTTCTTTTACAAAATAAAAAGAATAAACAAATTAAAAACATTTTTTCAACTTCATAGTTAGATACTGTTTTGCAAAAATTTGAATCTATGGGTGAATCCAGATTGGAAAAGTCAGATGGTCCAGACAGTGTGCTTTATTTGGAATTAATCAATTCTTGAAACTTGAGTTGGGTCTGTATTCAGACTGCCTTTCAACCTGAACCAGAACAAGAACACCTCAAAAGATGGGTCAGAGAGTGGATCCTGGTTCTGGACCAGGGACTGCTTACGAGTATGAAGAGTGTTTGAACTGAGATCTGGTTCCAGTAAACCGAGACATTTATGTTTCCTTAAACACCAACTGCAATCCAAAAAGAAAAATTGACCTTATTTTTGTTAAAATCATTAACTCTGCATGTTGTTTTACATATAATCTTCAACACTTGTTTACCTTTCAGCACATTCCATCTTTCAATGATTTGCACTTTTCAGTTGCCAGAGATTTTTTTACGCTGGATGCCCTTCCTGAAATGAGACACTAATTATGATTAAGGTCAAAAATGGTCTTTGTGATAATTATTTGGACTCCAGCTGAGTCAGCATTTATCAAGTCAACTTTCCTGAAATTAGCTTTTTGTTTGTGATACATGGAAAGATACTTTTTTTCTTTTAATCAATTTTATCTATGTACATTTTTTTAATTTAGTAGGTTTTTTCACTCATGATGAGATCAAATTTAAAACTTTTGGGGCTAAGCATAGATCTTTTTTGAGAGACCTCAGTTTTTCAAACATTGCACCAGTCCTTCTTCTTTCCATGAGATGCTCATTTGCCCAAAAAAAGTGTCCAGCCCCCCCCCCCCCAATCAGCAGACACTTCATACCCATTCTGACTGAATTTTATTGCAAAATATAGTGCCTGATGTTTTTTTTTTGCTGATGCATAGTTACTAAGGTACTTTCAGGGTTTTACCCTGTTGTCACCCTACTGAGTTGGTTTCTGCAACCCCCTGACCATGAGCAGGAATAAATGGGTAAAAAATATCAAATTTAGGTGATACATATTCACTGAAGTGAAAATGGGCAGCGTATCCAATACATAAACTTGCAATTTGTCTGTAAAGATTCTCCGTTATCCATGTCATGTATCACTGGTTCCTGTTCTTTGGGACAACTGGACTTTAAAGAGCAATCAATCTTTAAAGTTCTGTTGCTCAGAAGAACAGAAATCTTGTGTTTCAATAGAAACTGAACAAAATATAGTATCAAGAGTGTTCTCTTCATCATGGTGTTAATCAGTTCCTCCAATCAACAAAAAAAGTTGAGAAATAAAAATAACACAGACACCAAAATAGATTTTTAGAGTGAAAACAACCTCATTTTTGCAGACTACTGTTTCAGTCAATCAGAGCTGTCAATCATAGTTTTTGGCTTAAGTATGTCCAATCTATTGGGGTATATTTGAGCAGACCAAAAAAGTGCAATAATCCCTATTAATTTTTAAAGTATATCTTTTTTTTAGACCTGTTTTCACAGCACATTTCACAGACAGGGAAATTTGGACATCCCCCTCAAATACATGAGTATTTTTCCCTCTCAAGTCATTTCTGAATCAGTTTTGTTTCATGTGGAAAAAGTGGAAGTTTCCCAGCAGAACATAAACCAACTGCCTTCAAAAACTTGCATTCTTCCACAGTGCAAACTGTTCCCCAGCTCAGCAATGCACACAAAATCTATCTGTGGCTTGTAAAAAAAAAATTATAAACTGATTCAGCAAAGCAGAACATTCTCCGCTCCATGCATTTTATCAATGAGCTTTGACTTCAAACGACCCTGTTGCTGTTTCACACCCTCTTTTGGACCACTTTTAACAGATAAAGGTTTCACAGCTTAGTGAAGCAGGCGACTAATTGACTCAGTGTCCCAGATTTGGCCTCTGCAATACAAGGATAACTTCTACTTATTGTATGGAAGTACTGCACATTTTAAAATGTGTGTCCCAGCTAAATATATGATAGGAGAGTGATGTTTGCCCATATCCAATTAAGGTTTCCACTGCTGCAAAACCCAGACTAACCTTGCTCTGTTTTGTTCTTTTAATTACATCATACCATCGTTTGTTTACAGACAAGGAACAAACTACAAGAGCAGTTTTAGAGATCCTCTGATCTGGTCAAAAAGTGTCCCAGTTTGACCTTTGATCATTTTTTTCAAATTTATCATGATATCTTGTTGTCCAGTATTTTTCATTCATTATTAAGTGCCACAGTGATGAGATAATCAGTGTTTTTACTTTATCTCTTAGTGGAATTTTTTTCTAGCTGATGTTTTCTTTATAACAAAGTGCTCAAAGTGGTCTTTCAGTTATGATTACAGAATCCCGCCCTTGTTTGCAGAGGTCAGGGAGCAAAGATATCCACAAATACCCCAAATCTGCTAATAGAGAGTGCTATTTACTTGCATTTAAAAAAAAAAAGTTTTTGCACTTAGAGAAGGTGGCGCGGCACACGGGTGCACGGCACACGGGTGCGCCGCACTGCAGTAACGTCACCCAAATGCTCCCTTTTAGTGAATCAAATAAAAAAAAACTTGTTCTCATCCTTCGCCATGTTTTTAGTGACTTATCGTGTGAGTTGGTTTGTGCTTTATTACTGCGTTTTTTTCAAAATTCCTGGAATATCAATAAAGTTTTACAAAAATGTGTAATGGAAACACAGCTAAGACACAGAAATAGAGGAAGCGGCTGTCATCCAGACACACCCCTGAGTGAGATAAAGCCCCGATAACCGCTCAGACCAGCTGAGGATCCCGTTCAACAGACATTGAGCAGTGGATTCACCGCACTGATTTAATGGGAACAGCCAATATGTGAAAAACGACAACACCTAAAACATCAATTTTTGACACAGAGGTCTTAACCATGTGCCAATATGTGACTTGGGATTGAATATGTGTTTAGTTGGGAAGATATAGGCATTATTATTATTTTTTTTATTGAAGTACCAAAATTGGCACCGATTAGGAACTGAATACCGAAACCAAAGAGCCAATAAACCGATAAAACCCACTCGGTCCCCAACCCTATTGATAGGTTTCAAAATGACGTATCAGGAAGCCACGGTGACGGCTTGGCCTGATTTTAGGACAGGCAGACGTAAGACATTTTCTATGGGTTACGTCAACACCTCGTTTTTTTCAGTGAATTAATATATGTCTATGATCATAATGAAGCATAGAATGGAGCTTATATCCTGCTTGTTTTAGCTAATAAGTAAAAACTACAAGCTTTTTCAAACTGCAATTTTTCATCATTCTCCTGATTCACCACTTTGTGAACCAAAAAAGTAATTTTTTAAACCCTGTATGTTTTGTTTTCAAGAAACATGTGACCTAACATGTTTTTGAAGATTAAAACAAAAAAAAAATTTTTTTTTTTTTTTTGCTTCCTTTGGTTTGAGTTCAAGCTCTTTCTCTTTGTTATACACGCTGTGCGCGTTGGTTGTTTCACCACAAAGATGATGAGAGGTGGAGGCAGAAGTGAAGTGATGATGGTAACTGCAACAACCAAGGTGAGGAAGATGAACGATAATGGTGCATTGAGATGGGGAAAACCTGTGAGCGGGGCACACCAGGGATAGGAGATTGAGAAAGAGAGTGCTTTGAAAAGAATAAAAGAGCAGGTGAAAACATCAGGAGCTGTCACTGGTCCTTAAAATTAATAGAGCTGCTAGATTCAAAAGGGTAAACATTTAGGATTGACATGTAAATATGTTAAGATGTTGAACGAAGGAAAGAGCTTCAGTCAAAAGATACACTGAAAAGTCTGAAATTTGGCTTTTAAATGATGCTTGCAGGGAAAAGAAATAACTTTAAAAAGTGAAGAAAATTGAAGGACTGGCGAGGTAATAAGCCACTTAAAGCACTCATGTGAATAAAAGACAAACTTCGTCTTGGAATCCATTTAATATACAATAAAATCCCCCAAATCCTACAAATTACACACAAAGCTCTTCAAGAGCTCATTCAGCACTTTTCCATTCAAGGCCTCAAAACGTTTTTTTTTTCCCCAACAGCTGTCTCTGCTTCTGATTCATCCATGTGGTGTCAGAGAGAATTGTGTGTAAATGGTCATTTTTTTGTTTTTTTTTTTTTTACAATTCTTCTTAGAGCAGCATTGCTGTTCTAAAAAAAAAAATAGCATTGTCAGAAATAGAGAACTCGAGACACGCAACAGTTGTCGAAGGGCTCAAACTGGATTTTTCTTTTTAGTCTTGACATTTGCTGGACTCTCTTATAACTCCATATTACTGCCTCTACATTGCAACATGTCACCAAAATGGGCCGTTTTGAAAAGCAGCAGTAAAGTCAGATGCGGCACAAAAACACTGCGTCTTTGTGTAGGGCCAGAGCAGGATTTCACCCAAATTATGATTATTGCATTTCAATTTTAGCGTCTGTGATGGAGACGCACAAAACCGGATGAAAGGTCACATGGAAGCACGCAGGATAAAGAAGGAATGCTCTTTATTTAAATTAAATAGGGAAAATAAAAGTCAACTGATGATGTAGTTACAAAGAAAGAAAACCTCTTACAAATGTGGTCTGTGTGCCACACTTTCATTTGATTATCTTAAAGGATCACTGAATCGGCTGGGAAAGAAATCCCTGCTGAGGTTAGCAGATGCATCAGCAGTCTTACAAAGATGGCACAAACCTCAGTAGAACCAAAAGTATTTTGTTTCAAAGAATTCCTCCAAGAATCTTCTGCTCGGATGTGTTTTTGTACATAGCTGGTCTGGGTTCCATCATAGCTTTGATTGAAAGTGACTCAGAGATGAGGAACATTTGTTAACTCATACTTTTTAGGTGTCTTTGGCAAAAAAAAAAATCCAATATAAGTTGTTTTTTTTTTTTTGTTTTTTTAATATATGTAAAATTAAAACTGCTGGACATGTCTGAAAATTTCAAGATCTTTAATACGGTATCCATTCCTTTTTATCAACTTCTCCACCTTTATAAATGCTGCTTCATTCACTGGTCAATAGTTAAGCCTCTGGTTCATTTGGTAGTATAGGCAAAGGTTAAGGAATTTAGGAATCATATTAAGATTTATATTAAAAATAAAGGATGCATATAAAATCCTGTCTGGGGTCTCACATTTTGTAGAGGCAGATTTGTGCACCATCATACTGGGAATAGGAAGGGACCACCCCCAAACTTTACCTACAACTTGCAAGCACAGAATTGCCTCCAATTATTTGGTTCACAGATCCATTCAAAGTTTTTTTGTTTTTTGTTTTATTTATTCAAGAGACCAACCCAAGCTACCAATGAGAGAAAAATCCACACCATAACACCAAACTTCTCACTTGGCACCATGCGGTCAGACTAGGATTGTTCCCATGGAAACCACCAGACCCAGACTCATCCATCAGATTGCCAGATGGAAGAAATGGGATTTGTCACTCCGGAGAACGTGTCCTCACTGTTTTAGTGTTCAGTGGTGGGGTGCTCTGCCATCAGAATCCATCCCATGAAGCTTCCTGCTCACAGTTGCTGAGGTAAATTGACGGCCACTGGAAGAGTGAGGTCGGTGACCTCTTTGCACTATGCACCTTGGAATACATTGACCCCACTTTGTCTGTTCTACCATTTTGTGGCCTAGTTGCTGCCATTCCCAATTGCTTCCACTATGTCATAACACCAATTGACATTGGAATATTAAATAGTGTGGAAATTGCGTGATTGTAACACCTAACATCAATTATTTAGATGATTTGCCTTGTATTTTGGCATTATTGTGTGTGTATGAATTGTGCTGTTTACTGGAGAGCAGTCCTGATGGGTGCTGCTCAGTGAAAAGACTTTCTAAAGCCCAAGATGAAGAACACGCGATAAGCACAAGGTCACTGCATCTGGTGAAAAGCAGGTCAAAACCAGGGCTCTGGGAGTCACAAACCATCACTCGCATGCCTCTTCCCCTTCATAGTAACTCTTTCATCTCTCTGCCACCTTCACTTATACTTGATATCTTCATTTCTCAGCCAGCCCACGCATGTGTCACATACAGGAGGCTGAGGAAAAGTTGTAGCACTTGAGAGAGCGTGGTTGAAAATCCAGGGGGACGTACGAGTCACATAACGAATTCAGTCCACGGGTAAAGATGCTGAGACAAGGGTGAGACGGCTGGATATCTAACCAAGGACCACTTGATAAATGTGTTTATCGACATTTTTTATTTTGTATTCTGATTTAATCTATCTCATTTTATGCTCACAGATATGATGTATCCTTGTGAGTCTGCTAAAGCAGAGCCTCCTGGAAAACTTTTTGCAATAATTTTACATCACATCTTCATTGTTGAAGGTTTCAGGGTCACATATGTAAGTTTACCCTCTTAAATCTGTTTTCTTTTATTTGTAAGCATACCATATTAGGTGAATAT
The DNA here is from genome assembly GCA_003999625.1 of Oryzias javanicus. Taxonomy (NCBI): domain Eukaryota; kingdom Metazoa; phylum Chordata; class Actinopteri; order Beloniformes; family Adrianichthyidae; genus Oryzias; species Oryzias javanicus. Next base: position 16,434,867 of record CM012453.1, read on the forward strand.
AAGTCATGCTCTCTGCATAGTTTGGCCAGGGCTGCCAGATATAGCCACGTGCGAATTGTGTGGTATTTATTTATTTTTTTTAATAAAAAGTCTCACATTTTCTTTATTTTCTCTCTAATAACCACTAGAGGGCACTGTAAATTTGTGTTTTAATATTTTCCACTGAAAGCAACACAGAAGAAGAAGCGACACTCAGGTTGTGTTCGAATATCCCCCCTAATCACTATGTAGAGCACTATATAGTGCGTTCACCATTTTCTAGTGCTCTCCAAATTTTCTAATTCCAAATCGAGTGCACATGAAAATTCTCAGAACTCTGCGAAAAACTAGCGTACATCGATGGCACTAGATTAGCTGATATAGACCACAGTGCGGTCAAACAATTACCTTTAAAATCCAGCACACCAAGTAGTCCAGCACTATATAGTTATTTAGTGATTAGAGATTATCAGCAGTTGGTGTCCAGAATCGAGAAAGTGTCACTTAATTTTTTTGTCTACTACTGCTGAAGTAAAGCCGGTGTAGGTACCACATCTACTCGGGGTGTCAGAACGGCTCGGGGGCCTGCGACGACCGATGACGTCACACTACGGAAACCCCACTTAGACAAACTACTTAGCTGTTCAGATGTGCTCGGGCGCTTCATGCTCGGGTTCGCGTTTTCACTGGCACACTACGGAATCCCCACTTAGACAAACTACTCAGCTGTTCAGATGTGCTCGGGCGCTTCATGCTCGGGTTCGCGTTTTCACGGGTTGCTCGGGTTCAACAAATTGTTTTCATTTTTGCTGATGAAAAGGTGATGGAAATGCATTTTGGCCACACGGAATATGTCCAGCCAAAATGACATTGCCACATGTCCGCACTATACGAGTCCTTTCTCCTCGGGTTCTATTCATTTGTTTTCATTTTACGTTTCATTTTGTAATTAATTTTGTAATAATTATGGTATTTCGAATTTGAAGGTATGTCTGGTGTTATTTTTTATACCAAATTTTAATATCATTCAATAAGCAAGAAGAAATTTATAACAGGGAGACTAGAAAGACAAATTTATTTCTCCAATGTGAAAAACAAACAAATGACTGCATAGAAAAAATATTGTGAGGAGTCTGGTTTAAATAATTGGACTGAATGTCTGTTTCAGCTATTTTTATCTAAAAAAATTTTGATAACTCTAATCAAAGGCAGCAACCTCCAGCCTTAAACATTAATTTAAACTTCACTCTGACTTACAGAACCTTGTAACTGATTTAAAAAGTATGATTGCACAGTTATATTTCCTTTCTAAACATGTTGAAAATAATAAAATCGATTTGCAAAAAAAGAGAACACTTCTTTGTTTGTTCATTGTTTAATTATTCAAGTCTTATTAAAACAAACAAAACCCTGAAGAATTAACATCAGATCAGTTCTTGAATGAATGAATGAAATGGTTTATTTCAAGCAGCCAGGAACAATACACGAAATAAATCATATAATCAATCACAAGTAGATCGCTTGAAAGGGAGTGGAAGGAAGCAAATTATAAAATCCCACTCCGGCTCGACCATACCATTTTCTCTACATGAATTATCAATATCCGGTTCAGGACTTAATATCAAATATTAATATAGTTTCAGGTTATAAAAGACCATTAATATCAGTGATGTAATAGAATTTCAAAAACATCCATAGACAATTATTTATATTAATCATCAACAATAATCTAAAATATTCTCATTAAGAAAAGATTCAAAAAGTATCAAGTAGTAATCGACTTCATTTGTTACTGCAGGAAAAAATATCACAATACTCTCGTTAAAAAAACAATTTGAGCAGATTGCATTAATCAAAGAACGATTATTATAGAATTTTAGCAGAATCAGTCTTTCATCACAGCTTAGAACAAGTTTAAGGCCATGTAAACAATCTTGTAAACCACCTTCGTTGTTATGACTGAGAGACTGTGTTGGTCTCATTTTAAGGGAATTGTTCTCGAGTTCTTCAGGTCAGAATCGGGTCAGAGTTCACATCCATGGTTTTTTTTTTTTTTTGAGTTCATATTTCACATTTTTCTTGAATTAAAAGATTCAAACATGCGTAATCCCACAGTTCTCGAAGTCTTTCATGGATTTTATTTCCAGGGGCTTCGTCAGGTCCGGTGGTCTGAGTGGTTTTACAAAGATTCTGGAGTTCAGAATCAAAGTTGATTGGATCTCTTTTTTTTTGGGCGAAATATTCTTGCGTGCTTTGCCAGATCGGCATGGTATTTTGAAACATGCTCGTTAAGGAAGATTGACGTGCCTTTTTCATCAGAGCCATCTTGTGACTTTCCTCGTTGTGGTAGCTGTTTTGCAGATCTGTGATTAAAGTCGCTTGTGGGCAACTTTAAAAGACTTGAAAAGCTGAAGAGTTGAGGAGAGCTGGAGACACACGTCTGCTCGCCGTGACCCGGAACCAGTTGTTTAATCCAAGTTTCTTCTTGTCTCCACAGGCAGGCCAAAATGATACGCTGGAAGGGTAGCTAAAAATAAACAAAGTGTGTAAAAAAAATAATTAATTCTTAACAAACAATAATAAAATATAAAAACAAAATGATACAGTGTGTTTTAACTCAAGGGCTCACTTAATCAATAACATGACTCAATAACTTCTAATTCTCTTGGATATTTGATAACCTAATTTGACAGTTTGAAACTAATGTGTTAGATTATCTGGTGTATGTGTTGTAGGCTCAGTAGTCTTCACTGGTTGGAGTTTAAGGAATTGACATCAGAGCATGAGGCGGTTGCATGTGGGTGTCTGTAAATCTTAAGGTGCACACACCAGCTTTGTCTGCGAGCTTTCAAGAACAGGTTTTATCATTGCTTTTCTTGTGGAAATCCTGATGCTGCCCAGCCTCACCAAAACTTTAGGTGTGTTTGAGATTATGCGCTGCGCACATTATTGCCTGGATTGTGGTGCATGTGGGTAGTTTTGACGCAGATGTCACTTGTCAATCATCATGAAAACATTGCAGGAAAGAGGCAGGTGCAGCTGGAAATTTAGCACTGTGCTGTCAGCAAGCTGCCTTTAGACTACAAAACAATGCATTGTGGGAAACTGTATCTAGTCAGTTTTTGTACTTTGATGCAATTCTGTTGAAAAATGACTGGGACTAAATGAAGGACATCTACATATTTTGTAACTACTTCTGGGAAGTAGTAAATTACTGATGAGAAAATGAACAAGATTTCAATAAATCTGTGGTTTTATGTGTTATTGCTGTGTCTAAAAGTTAACTTTGATTTCAATTTTATTTATTTCTTTGGGCCAGTGGACATTAAATTAACCCATCGGCTACTTTTCATCTGTTTTCTGCAGACGGATGTTGAAAATTATTATATATAAAAAATAATAGTAAAGTTCATGCTGAGGAGGAGAGGCACGTTCTACATCATTGAGATTACCTGCAATATATGACACCTGCTCTTTGGTAACTGTATATTGGCTGCAGTGACCCTTGGAGCAAGACTTTAGCCTCATTGGTCCAGTATGCAAACCTCTGGCCATGGCTGTTGTCACAGAAAAGAGAAAAATAATATATAATAAGAAATTGTGTTGTTTTGGAAGTTACATTTATAGCTGTCTTACCCCTACCGTTCCATCAGGCTGACACACCACCATTTGCGAATCTGTGCCATCTCCTTCTGCATAAAAAATGTAAGCACATGTAATACTCACAAAATGTAAAACACATTCTAGGTTATACTTAGCCTTTTGAAATTGACAACAATTTATATAGGAAATGTAATTTAAGTTCCTTTCTAATACTCACTCCATGTCTGAAGGAAAAAAAATACTGACCTCAGTGAACAGAAATGGAAGGTCTGTGCTCATGCAGAGAGCATACTGTGAAAAGCAAAGATCAGTCCAGTTACGATGGCATAAAACAATACACCCCGACACCTCACTTTAATAGTGACTAGATGACAGTTTACCATCAAGATGAAGATGCCACAGCTGTTTCCACTGGTTTGGTCAGGAAAACCCTATGAAATTGATCAAACATTACAGAAAAAAAAATATATATAATGTTAAAAACACAAATACGTGACACAGAATACATTGCTAATGCACTGGTGCATCTACCTTTATGTCACTTCCAAACTTTGTTGTCCATTGGCCTGGAACAATGTGTTGAGCGAGGTCACTGTCAAAATCATTAGAAATACAAATTATCCACCTCAAACTGGTTAATGGTGTGAACAACAAAACAAACCACCAATTAAAGGAAAATACTGTCATACAAGCTAAACTTTAATAAATAGCCTCTGAACGAGGCTAAACTTTAATAAATAGCCTCTGAACAAGGCTAAACTTTAATAAATAGCCTTTAAACGAGGCTAAACTTTAATAAATAGCCTTTAAACGAGGCTAAACTTTAATAAATAGCCTTTAAACGAGGCTACACTTTAATAAATAGCCTTTAAACGAGGCTAAACTTTAATAAATAGCCTTTAAACGAGGCTAAACTTTAATAAATAGCCTTTAAACGAGGCTACACTTTAATAAATAGCCTTTAAACGAGGCTACACTTTAATAAATAGCCTTTGAACGAGGCTAAACTTTAATAAATAGCCTTTAAACGAGGCTAAACTTTAATAAATAGCCTTTAAACGACGCTAAACTTTAATAAATAGCCTCTAATACAAATAGAAATAGAACATGATTTAGTACAAGGATGATGGCGAATTATATTAGAAACAACGTTTTGAACAAAAAAGTGGCATATATTTATTACAAATGTGAATTTAAAAAAAAAAAAAGCCTATACCATTAAACGTGAAGTCAACTTTACTCATCATCACTTACTTTTAATTGTGTAATTCTTTGACGCCTTCCGAATGGTGGCCTTCCTGCTCTCTGGATTTTTAGAGCTGATGGTGAGGCTATGATAAGTCCCTTCTGCTAAGTAGTGCTGAATTTTCTCGTAAAAGTCATCCATGTTTGTCCGTAGAAGTGTAATAGCTTGCTAGCGTGTGTGAACAAACGTTCAAAGTGAACAAACGGGAGTTTATTTAAATTGAAATCGGTGTAGAGCCAATCAAACATTGAGACGTCAGCAGAACCAATCAAACATCGAGACGTCATCAATCGTCGCAGGCCCCCGAGCCGTTCTGACACCCCGAGTAGATGTGGTACCTACACCGGACTGACTTGGTTACTGTTCTGATAGCAAGCCCCAATTTAAAATTTAAAAAAGTGTGCGCAAAATACCCAAATGGCAATCTAAGCAATACACACAAAGTAGGGTGATTCTAAGTGTTTATGTAACTGATTTAAATTTAATGGGACAGGATATGTTAAGATGCCTCTGAAGTTGTCTCAGATTTCAAGGTGATCTGTGACAGTTGAAGTCTATGGCCTTGATACGTTTGTGCTTGAGGGTTCTTAAGACTCAGACTGCAGCAAAAGTTCATTCCTTGTAAATGGCCAAACATTCTCATTTATTTAAGTAACATTGACATTTTTTTTAAATAAATGTGCTTGTACACAGCACGCAACATTCTTTTAGCAGTGACCTATGGTATCTGACCATCCTTGTCAGCGATCATCTGCTGAATAACTGATAAGTCAGCTGACATGCTCATGAATGTCTGGCCAACTAATCTAGATAGAAGGACAACTTGAAGTCACAGGGAACTTTTGCAAATATTTTGATTAGAATGTGACACCAAGAGTCTAGAAAAAATATTTTTTTGCAATATTTTAGTTTTCTGAGACACTGAGACATTGAATTTTTTAGAAAGTTTAAGCTTTGAACATTTAAATCAGTGATTTATATAGAGATACATATATCACTGGGAGTATTCGGGCACATTGCATGAGGCCTATGTCACACTGTCCACATTCAAATATTGGACAAGCTGTAGGTTTTGATGTCTATTTATTAAAACAAAAGTTTGGAGTGTTTTTGCCAAATGTTTCAGGTTCAAACGTGTAGTAGTAGTTTCAACACAGCAAAAAAGCACATACACAAAAGACTTAAACTAAATACACACCGCGCTTTCGACACACGTTTATGAACACGCTACATACAGTTTCTTAAACACACATTTAGCTACTGGTATTCACACTAGAAAAGAATGGAGGGGCTCCTTGTTCTTTTTGTACTATTAACTAACACATGTCTGCCACCTTCAGTGGGAAGAGGCTTGGTGCCAAATGTGGACACGGTGCAAATCTTGTGAATCTTCACCCTGACTTTTTCTCTTACAGCTTTAATCCAATATATAAGACTTGGTGTCATATAGTCTATGTTATATATATGTCTCCTCTGTGGTCAATTTTCAAATGGTTGCCACTTCTGTGGATTAAAAGGAACACCATCCATATTTGGCTCATGAATCTGAGTCCCTGATTGGTCAAAGTTCAGTTTGGTTTAAATGACTGACTGTTCTCATTGCACAAACAGTGATAGACAAAATATGAATGCAGCTGTAAATAACTGTAATAAATGACCAAGCAGCAGAAATACCATATGAGGATATTAACCAATTCAACGAAAAAATAAAAAATAATTCACGCTCAATATTCCTTATTGCAACTATTGATCAAGAAATCATAAATATTGTCAATAAATGTAAAAACAAATTGTCCCCCATAAAATTAAAATAGCCAAAGTAATACCAATCTATAAAAACGATGATTTAAAAACTCATATGCTAATTTTGGACAAATTTAATTATTGCCACAATTCTCCAAGATTCTCGAGAAACTATTTATCTCTCGCTTAGGAAAATTTATTGGTAAGCATTCAGTAATTCATTAAGGTCAATATGGCTTCAGAGCCCAAAGAACCACCTCAATAGCTGTATTTGAATCCATTGAGGAAATCGCAAAAGCTTTGGATGATTAAAAATATGCATCAGGAATATTTATAGATTTTAAAAAAGCATTCAATACAATAAACCACACAATTTTGCTAGATAAACTAGAACGTTATGCGATTAGTGGAATGGCAGGGAATTGGGTAAGAAGCTATTTAACTGAAAGAAATCAGTATTTCACCATAGATAATTACAAATCTTTCAACCTCAGCGTTACATGTGGGGTCCCTCAGGGCTCTGTGTTAGGACCTAAATTATTTAGTCTATATATATATAATTCATATTTAACGCATCCAATCTATTAAAGATTGTGCTGTATGCAGATGACACAAGTATATTTCATAGTAATGATAGTTATGATAAGTTAATTAGTAATATTAATGAGGAACTGCAAACTATAAAAAAAATGGATAAAGAAAATCCCAATCAAGAAATAAATATAAACGGAGCAACAATCGAAAAAGTTCAGGAAAACACATTTTTAGGATTAATAAATTATTCCAAACTATCTTGGAACTCACACATAAGACAATTATAAATGAAAGTTTCAAAAAATCTCTCAATAATAAATAAATGTAAATATAATCTTGACCAAAACACACTTCGTTCATTGCATTGCTCATTAATACTTCCTTATCTCTCATACTGTAATGAAGTATGGGGAAATAATGACCAAACCTCAATACATCCATTATACATGTTACAAAAACGACCAGTTTGGATTATTTATAAAGTAGGATACCTGGAACACACAAACCAATTTTTCATACTGACCAAGTTACTAAAATTGCATGATCTTATAAATGATCAAACATCCCAAATATTATATAAAGTGTATAATAATGTATTACCATACAATATTCAAAAAATATTTATATTTTGAGACAATTCCCATAAATTACGTGGAACAGGGAAATTTAAACAACCTATCGTATGCACAAAAAGGAGAGAATTCTGTGTGTCTGTATGTGGAGTAAAATTGTGGAACAATCTGGGTTTAGAACAAAAACAATGCAATAATAAATACTTGTTTAAAAAAAGTTATAGATGTATCACATGGACAAAATACAAAAAATCCTGATTTAGACATAGTATCAGCATGTATTGAATATATCCAAAAACAGATAAAATACTGTGTTAAATGAAAGAAAAAATATGTGTGTGAATGTGTTGTATACATATTGTGTTTATTTTACTATGTATACTGTAAATTCTATTTGTAAAGAATATTGTGATGAAGCTTAACTTATGATTATTATTAAAAGTTGTCAGTAATGTAATCGTCTATTATAATGAATTAAGGGGCAGGCTTCAGTAAGCAATGCTTCTGCCTGCCACCTTTGCCTCGTTTGAATAAACTAAAAAAAAAAAAAACTGTTGTACGTTTTGTGCGTAGAGCCCAAAAATGGTTGTAGGAACTTCCGTAGCTATACGTGAATCCAAGGTTTTTAAACAGACATTTACATTGATTTTTCATCGGAAGTAGTCACTTGAACAGGCTTTGCTGAGGGGAGCTTTAAACATCCAATCATGATTCTGGGTTTGGCAAAGCAAACAGGCAAAAGACAAACCTCAAAATGAAAATTTGGTCTTTGGAATATCAGCACACCCTCCTTGGTCTCAATATTTAATTGCAACAAGTTTATGAAGTCACTGGATCTACAGTGGCAGCAGAACACAACAGATTGGGGAACAGTTGGCAAAAATGAGAAGCTTTAAGAAACAGCATTTAAGTCTGAGCCTAAAGGAACCTTTGCTTTGTTTCCTCTCTCACGCCGTTTTTAAGAAATATAAGTTGTTCCAAAACCGCCATCTGTTATTCTCTGTGGGCGTTTACTGACTCAGTTACATTAGACGAACAGATATTGAAAACAAACAATTTTTGTGTGATTCTGCAGTCATAAAAAATCTATATCTGTCACTGAACCAGAGAGTGCTGATTTTTCTAAACTCTTTTCCTGTGATAAAGGCTTTTGTGCAAAAATAAAAAAAGCATTTTCTGAACATTTTCTGATTGTCAGTCTGTCTTTTTGTCTCTCTCCATTTCTTTGAACTTATCTAAAAAAAAAAAAGCTGCACCTGTTAAATGGTTTTCACATGTCTAAACTGGATTTACAGCAATTGGTTTGCATCTTATTGTCATTCTGAGTGAAATGGTAAACAACATGGTGGGTCATTAAAACCAGCACAGATAAAGAACACTCCTGCAAACATGCACAAAGAAGAGGAAAGGCAGAGCGACAGAAAACAAAGAACCCGAAGCTGACATTCAGTGGATGTGCGAGAGGAAAAAATAAGAGTAGATAAAAGCAGATGAAGACAAAAAGTGAAAGAGAACTAAGCGCTATCACTTTCCAGGGCTTCTTTTGTCACTTTCACAAAGAACTGTGTGGGCTTTCAGACAGGCAAATAAGGCAAAATAAAAGGAAAAGACTGAAAGAAGTGCTGCTGTTGTCGGAGTTATTAAATTAATTGTAATTTGTCTTCCTGCACAGTAACGTCAGTAGCGAATACACACACACACACACACACATAAGTAATTATATGTCTGAGAAAACACAATACTTACAGAGTCTGACTGAGATGTAATCCCCCAAAATTGGTCAGAGACCTGCTCTTGCAAAGTGAATTGCTGTGTGTGCGTGTTTTACGCCTTCCCTGGAGGGAGCGAGAGCGCTCACACATTCAGCGAAGCCTCCGCTCTGAGTTTTCCAGTCAAGTTAGCAAGGCAATGTGAGAAATAGTGGTTACCTCTCGCTTTTTTTGATCTCAACCGAATGCCAGCAAATCAAACAGCCAATCATACTTAAGTATTCATTAACCACTTTTATACAGAGATTGTGGCTTGAAAGTGTATTTATTTTTTGTGATTCCCACTCTGGCTGTGTATTCTCAAATTGGACAGTGGTGGGAAAATCTTTTGCAAGTTCATCCTTTCACACTCCGTGATGAAAAGAGGTTTGACCAGAGTCTCCTTCAGTCACCATCTGAAGGATAAAGGGGATTGGCTCTGAGCGTAGGATCATAACGAGTCCGTTCACCAATATCAAAATTAGAATTAAAAAAGGCAAGCATCAGAAAATGTCATCCAACAGGTGTTAGTCCATTATAAGATTTCCTTTAAAGATTAGTACACTTTTGGTCTGAAGTTTTTTAACATCCCAAAAATCCAAATTCCTTTTTTTAACTCTTTTGAGGTGGTCAAGTTCAAAGAACAGTTAAAAAGAGTTTAAAAGTAAGTTTTAAAATGTAAGGGAGTAAAAAACAGAAAAGTAACCAAAAGCTGAAAAACTTTGGATTGTTCAGATTTACACAAATAAATCCATCCAAACAGACTATGTTCACCGGCGCTCGGAAACATGCACTCAACGACCATTGCCTCAGAAAAGTCTATTAAACACACATAATTGCATGTTTCGGGCTTCCATGTTCAAAACTCTTCTGTTCACTGATGTTTTTATGTTTGTTTTGGGGCTCTTGGTAAAAAACACAAAGCCATTGAACATCCATCAAAAGTTAAACAAGTTGAACTTTGACCAACAAGCAACTTGGATTTGGTAGTGATGTATGGGTCCTCTTTAAAACACAGAGGTTCCAGCTGTTAGAAATTTGATCACGAAGAAAAAAATGATTTGCTGTTTGTGCCCAGCCATAATTATTTGTGTTGAATGTGTTTGTTTTTATAAATCTGACAGCCTTCTTATTATACTTCCTGTTGACCTGCAACCAACATTCTAATAAATAAAAGGTCTCCGCAAACTTGCAGCAGATTCGTGGTGGCAACAAACCATCGCTGGTCTCCTCGAGAGAAAATCTCACTCTGACTGATGTCTGCTTCTTTCTAAAAGTATTCGTCTTTGCAGAAATTACTTTAACAATTTGACACCAAGTATTTCACATATTGGAACAGAGCTGTGAAAGTAAAAGACTGGAGCAAGATTTGCCAGATTTGCACCAAGCTGCCTCCAAACGTGAGTACAATTTCTAGTATTGGGTAGTGACAGTCCAGAGTAAACATAAGCACGTGCAAGAATGCCTGTTTAACATGTTCCTGAATGTGCATCCTATTTCCTGTGTGTACGTAACAGAGGTTGATCAAGCCTCAATAGTCAACCCTACATGTATTTGGACTTTTTTTTGATGACTTACAGCCTTCTCTGTCTTCATAAAAGCAGTGTACAAACACTGTTGTATAGGCTATCATAGGTTTGTAAGCTCCAGTTGAATGGTACTGTACTGCTAAAATAAGAGGTGTCTTAAAAATGGGTAGAAAAGGTCAACCAATGAAGGACAAGAAGGAGACCATCAAAACACTGTGAAAGATATGTCTCTCTCATAGAAAAAATAAAAATACAGTAAAGTTCCACAAAACCATTAAGAAGAAGTGTTCAGAAAGGGGAAAAACCAACAGAAAACAACTTAAAAAATCTATACATAAAAAAGATTTGTAGAGCAACAAAGTCAACTTGGCCTAATTTTATTGTAAGATGGTCTTAGATTCAACTGTGCAGGGAAGACTTTGAGCTGCTGGGCTGACAGGACGAGTTGTGTTGAGAGAAACATTAAGAAATAAAATAATCAAATAGTGCCACGGGACTACTGAAGACTAGAAGATTCTATCGTTCAATTAATCAAAGCAAAATCTCTGAACTGCTTTATAGAAATCAAACGATAGCATGCATGTAAAAGGGTTCAATAACAGATAAAATGAGGGCAGTGTTCTAGCTGCAAACATTTTCCTAACTCTTAAAGAGCAGGCATTTGACCCATGGGGAGCAGTGAGCTGCAGACACAGCCGTGCTCTGGAATCATTTGGTGGGTTAACCCCCCAATCCAACCCGTTATTGCTGAGTGTATTGCAGGGATGCATTGGTATGACTCAGCTTTGGATCTGAGCTCCCGACCTTCCCCTCTCAGGGCAAACACTCTACCGCAAGGCCACCTGAGCTGGTCTCTTGATGCATTCAGAGAACTCATTAAAAATGAGACGTAACTGTGAATTTAAAGTTAAAGAGACCATACCATGATTTTCTTAAGCCTTTCAGCGTGAACTTTATCCATATATATGATCATATATTACTTTTGGAACACTAAAAAACAAAGTACTTATGAAATACTAGTTATATTTCATGAGTTTTTTCCTACCCGGAAGTAAAACGACTCGATTCCTGAAGCTCCGCCTGCCACTGCGTGTGGCTGCCGCTCATTTCATGACGTCATCCCAGAGAAATCCATGTGTCTGTATTTCTCCCATGAAATTAATCCAAACTTCTTCAAAGATGGATGCACATACGATATATCCGCTGTTAAACATGGAAAGAATATTTGAACTGCACGAAAATTTAGACCACGGATGACAGCGTGTGGTACCAGTGTTACAGCCACGCAATGGCTTTGGATTATGTCAGTGCGAAATCAGGCTGTAGAGCAAACGTGTGGACACCGAAATTTCGCATTCATGCATGGCTGTAGCACGGCAGTTTCCCAGACCAGTCTGCATTTGTAGCACTGCTTGCAGCGTCTGTTTAGCGGCTGAGTGAGGGAGAAACATTTATTACCCCTAATATGGCCATTAAATCCTATGGGACCAGGACTTAAAAAGAATTTTTTTTTTTTTGCTAATCACCAATAGAGTGTTGTGTTAGACTGGGGACGGTGCTGGCAGAGCAGACTCCTCTTGGAGGAAGCTGTTGGCATCGATCTTACGTCAGAACGTTTCCACCCGCTAGTTTTCATGGGTATGGGAGGGGCTGCTGCTGACAGTTCATGTTTTTAGAGGATTACTCTTAAATTAATGAACGGATCAGAATGTTGCTTTGGGGTTCTTTACAGTGAGGAATGAACAGTAAAATGCATTTAAAACCTCAAAAAGTAAAATTTTCATGGTAGGGCTCCTTAAACAAATTTTTGAGAGCATAATTCATCAAAGACGTGCATGGTTCCCAATCATGTAAGATGATAAAATAAATTAGAAAGTAGACTAAATTATTTTCCCTTTTTACTAATCAATAAAAGAACCCTTCAATTATGGATGCATGTATTACAAAATGTTTGATGTGATGTGATTTAGCATTCTGGTGAAAAAAAGATACATCTCTAAAAAACAAACAAAAAAATTGACTAGGAGGCAAGGCAACACAACTGAAAAATAAAAACAACTTTCAAATTAAATTTGTTGTGTTTCCAAATAAGGCCAAAAGTATATTACTTGAAAGGTTTGCTAAAAATCTTTAAACAAATCCATAAAAGTTGATGAAAATTTCCATTATGAGGTGCATTTTTTTGTTTTTATTTGATTGCGACACATATTTTTTTGGATTAGATGATGTTTTATGTTTAGTCAGTCACACCAGGTTTTAGTTTCAATCATCTTTGACTGTTTTTTTGGAGCTTATTACTCCTTGATGTGTCTCATTCTTTGTTTTTCTGTTGATCATTCTCATACTCTTTGCTTTATGTCACTTTTGTTCAACGTTACCATTGTCTAGATATGTCATTTTGGTGGGGCTGAGCGATACTTAGCATTTGGGTATCAAGTTGATACCGGTCAATATCGCCAATATCAATAACAATATCTATATTTTTTGTAAATGCGGTGGATGTGACATAAACCTCAAAATCTCAGTTTTTTTTTTTAAGCACTGTTTAATTTTATGCACTTGTAAATGTTTTTTTGTACGTTTTACTTTTTGAAATTGGTTGACAAGCATTAAAACAGAATTATGACAATTTTTTCCAACTGAATGAAAAATAGTTTATTAAAATAAAACTTTTATAAAAATTAAAAAAAATGTGAAGAAGTCAATGCAAAACAGTCAACGAAGCAAAAGAAACAAGTAACTATGATAGAAAAATAAATCATAATGTTTAATGATAAAAAAAAAAAACAACTGATAGAAATATAAATGATTTCAAACTTTTTAGCCTTTAAATATAACAATAAAAACAGGTGAAAAGTAACTTGTCAAAAACAAATCAGATTTAAATAGAGTGCAAATAGGGTGAATAGTGGATGCTGTCTGCGTGCATTGTTAGATCTGCTGCTGACATTTCACAAGACAAGACAAGTGGTGAGGCTGCGACTCAGCTGGGTCCTTTCGGCTGATACAAAAAAGTTTCAAACAGGAGTGGAAATATCGATGTTTGCGGAACGTGATACCGATAATATCCATATTTTTGAATCGATCAGCCTAGCACTACATTTTAGGTTTTAGTCAAGTTTGAGTTCATTGTATGATGTTCTTTTTGTTGCCATGTCTTACTTACACTTGGGTCGTCTATAACCACCATTTGAGACATCCATACTTGTTCAGTCACTTTTGCAACAACACTGTCCTAGTTTTTTGGGGAAATTGCATCAGCTTTCCAGCTCCCGAGAGTTTGTTGACATCTCCTGAAATGCAGCATCAATCCGTGCCAGTTTGCACTCATGCTGTGCTTTTTAGCTATTCCTAAAGACAGTGGAAGCATTGAGACTGAGCAGTATTTATCTGTTTTGGTAACAAAGCAGTTATAAAATCTTTTTGCAAAGTTTTACAAACCTATTATTACTTCAGTTTGGATATATTTCATAAACTATATTCTACATGCCAGAAAAGTGAAGGAAAAAGTGGGAAGCATCTCTTGATACCGGAAAAATCTGAAGAGGGGTGACAGACTTTTAAAGTAATATGGAAAAAGTCTAGTTAATGGCCTCCCACTCACCTGTTTGATTGCATACAGTAGCTTCCCGTAGCAGAAGACGATCACCATGAAGGGCACAATGAGGCAGAAGACAAACAAACAGATGATGTATGATATGTTATTGGCCGTCTTGGCCGTCCAGTCGACAGAGCAGGTGGTCCCTGGACCCTCCGGACCATAATGGCTCCAGCCAAAGAGTGGAGGCACAGTCCACAGCAGGGAATAAGCCCAAGACAAGACGATGCCCAAGGAGATTTTGCGGTAGTTGGAGGAGTCTGCCTCAGCGGGGGTCATCATGGTGCTGTAGCGCTCATAGGAGAGAACAGCCAGGGAGATCAAGGAAACGATGCCTACAGGGTGAAAAGAACACAAAGATTACTATGTACATGTGCTATTCCCACACTACAGAGTACAGATGGTGATTCTGTAAAGAGCATGTGCAGATTGGTTCTGTCTTCCATATAATTGGATCATAAAGCAGAGATGGAAGTGCACTGCTTGTCTAAAGGCTTATATTCTCACTGTGATATAAATCCTCACAACTCTCCCTGAAATCACAAGTGCAACTTGTTTATTCACTCACATGGAGACCAGGATATTATTCCAAAAAAATAACTCTCTGAGCGAGCTATGCAGCACAGTAAAACCATTATATTTCATCTGATATTTCAGTTAATATTCTGTGGCCCACGGCAGATCTGTAAATTAGACGCCCTGGCACCGCCGCCCCTGTCCAACAATGACAATGGGGTATAAACTTCGTGAAGCCGTCCTTATCTCCTTGTACCGCTCGATGATCGCACACCCCGTCCTCTCCGCGATATCTCTGGGTTTCTAAGCCGTACGAGGCCTGAAAGCAGCGTTTACATTGACCCCTTGACCTTTTCATTCTCTTTTCTATTTGCTTTGAAGCTGTTATGATCCATGGGGTTGTCTGTAAAGCTCATTGATTTTCAGGGACAGTTAAGGGGACCTGATCTGAATGCTGCTCCTTGAAAGCCTTTCACCATCCACGCCACAACATACATGCAGTAAGGTAAAAAGCAAGGGCAGGACAGTAGCTGGGGGAAAGAGTGAGGGGCATTTCAATGAAATGGAAACAGATTTACATCTGCTGCACAGATGATGTTTCCTCGACTGCAGCAGACCGAGTAAACTCCACAAACCTCTGCCTGCAAAGTTTCAGTGACACAAAGTGTTTTACTCGTCTGTTTGCCATAAGGTATTGAGCTCTTGTTGTTTTTCCCTCACAGGCTGATTAGCTTGAGGCTTCTATTAGCTCTGGTGCTGCATTATTACAGTCAACACAGCTTTACAACAACCCACTTGTGTTTCTGTTTGATCTGAGCTGACTCAGAGAAATCAATCCAGAACAGGTTCTGAACTGTGTTTTTTTTGTTTTTTTTTCTCTTTGGTTTCTTTTTTTCCAAAAGTATCAAACTTTGATTTACCGCTGCAACGTCATCTTGATTGCAGTTTTAATATTAAAACATTAAAATACTTTCTTACCACAACATTCTGGAGACAACCCTATCCTTGACTTTTTGGTATTACCATCTCAGCATCATTGTGCCTCGGTTTTTTTAAAGAAGAATCAATGATGTACTTAGTGATGATTGTAATGCCCTGAAAACTTTGTGGGAAAAGGACATTGGTGTTTTGTTACAAAAAAAAAATAATATTATCTGAAAATGGAAAAATTGTAAAAGAATATAAAATTCAGTATAAACAATATAAAATATTACAGAGATGTTATTTGACTCCAGTGAAATTACATAGAATGGGTCTTATGAACAACTCACTGTGTTGGGAATGTTAAAAAGATTCTGGCACCTTTATACATTGTCTATGGGAATTTTAAATTTCATTTCATTTTTTTATTCATTTCCAAGAAAAAAACGTAAACATAATACATTAAAACAACACAAGGCATCATTTGCTGAGGAAATGAAACGGAGCAGTATGAAGAAAACATATTTTTCTTCCCCCTTTATGTGCAATACATGTAAAAAACAAACAAACAAAACAAAATGGTACATCTACAACCAACTACACATTACTTTGTACTATTGTGTATAGTATTTACAGGTGAAAACAGAAGTAAAAGCTTTTAAGTCATACTTACTATTTCTTTCTTGTGAACATATTTTGAATCTTATGTGGCAGACAACTTTGATTAGCTTTGTGCTTTAACTTTAAGATACTTAGACTAACTGGGTCATTAAATTTTAATATTTTTAATTTGCTGAATATTAAATTGGAAGGTTCAATGTTGTTACTTGCAGATATTATTCTCACAGCTTTTTCTGTAGAATAAAAATTGGATTTAGATATTTCTTACATGCCTTTTTCCAAATTTCAGTGCAATAATTCATATGTGGAACAATCATATACTTGTAATATTATGAGTGTTTCTTTTAAATTCATTTTTATATTATTTATTGTATTTTTCATTTTATTTTATCTTTTTAGAGGTTTTATCTGTTGTGTCTTTGTGGCAAATGGAGCTTGAGTCTGTAATAAAGTATCTGAAATCAGTGAGTTATATAACAAATAGAACACTTTACTATCCAATGATTATTTCCCTCTGTGAAGAACAGCAATTGTCTTAGATTTATTTTCAGTAATATGAGATCTCCAAGGGAAACTTTCATCAATGATAAAACCCAAAAACTTAACTTCTTTTACTCTATCAATATTATTACCATCTATTTGAAATGGAATGTTCCGATCTAGCTTCCTGGTGCTGAATATAATAAATGATGTTTTTTTCACAGTTCAATTATAATTTATTTGCATTAAACCATTTTTTAAAATTTCTTCTAACTCTGCTTGGATTATTTCTTTTATGTGCTATAAATTGTCACCTACATAATAAAGGGTTGTGTCATCAGTAAATGCATTTTAGCAAATTGGACACATTAACAATGTTATTCAAATAAAGATTGAACAACTTTGGTCCGAGAACTGACCCCTGGGGTACCCAGGCTGAGGGTTCCCGCTCCCCCGCCAGGGATGGGGGAGGGACAGAAGGTCGAAGGTCCCACCTTCCTTGTGTGATGTTTGTTAGTGTATATTTTGAGGTGTTAGAGGTGTGTCTACTACAGGTTGCAGTTAAAATTGGTGAGTGGGGCCTTGACAGGACATCTCCTAATTGCTCACAGTGATGCCCCTGTAGCATGAATGGCTAGCAATTAATACTCATATGAAGGGTTGAATATGTGATATTCGCCTTCAGATCTGGTCAAAGTTATAAAGTTTATTAATCTGAAATTTTCAGATTAACCTCTAGGGGGCACCACCTCCTCAAGGAGGAAATTATCACTTTAATTATTAGTTATTATTTCTAATTAATAAAGTAATACTCAAATTTATCAGTCTACTTATCCAAAAGGAAACGTGAGTGTCTTTACCTTTGAAGGGACGTTTTGTGAACCATGGAAATTATGAGACAGAACAACGACTTCTTATACACGTTCATTTATTGCATAAAACTGGATTAACAAGAAGGATTATTGAGTGTGAAAGCACAGCATTGATTATACTTTGCAGAGATGAAAAGAAGAAAGAAAACACTTTTCTAAAACTATTCAAAATGCATAAGTGAAGAGCAATAAAAGAAGTTTAAAACAAATTCAAGTTATGTAAATGGGCTGAAGGTGTATGACTGTAATGTCTGATGTGTCTGATCTAATGCAAATAATGTTTTAATAAAATCGAGATAAATGTCCTTCTGGTGATTGAAACAATAATTACTTAGTTAAATTCTAAATCAAAGAAATGTACCTCTGACCACAAACAGTAAAACGCTGGAGCTAGTCTTCTTACCATGCGGCTTGAGTTCTGGTTCAAAGAGCACAGGAAGGCCTCTCTTTAGTTTCAGCTTTGAGAGACGGCTCTTCTCCGAGAAGTCAGCCAGGTGTTGAAGTTAGAATCTGTTCCCAAAGGAAGATTCAGGTTGTTGTCCAGGGTTTTTTTTTTTTAGTCTCAAGTGGTCAAGTGAGGCTTTATTCCAAAAATTAGCAACTAAATTAAAAGTTTTCAAAGCTGGCCGGGCTACAAAAACTTAATAATTATCTTGTCACTTATAAAAATTAGAAAGAAAAAATGAAAAGTTAAAATTGCATAAAACGTAAAAAGGTTGAAGGTTCGGTTTGTTTAATCTTAAAGATGGAAAAATCTCTCAGAAGTTTTCATCTCGAAGCTATTAAAATCTTACAAGTTAATTCTTTGCTCTGAGTTTTCTCTGTTCTGAGTTCTCTTTGTTCCGTTTCCCTCCAAAAATCTTCTGTCCTCTGCTTGAAGCTACCTTCCCTGTTTTCTGTGTCTTCTCTTCTTGACTTCTGAACTGACTGACTGACTGACTGACCGTTTGAACGTCGCGCGGGACAAAGGCCCTGAAACTGACCAATCAGAAACGAGTTGGGCCGGTCTTACGCCCTCATCTAATTAACATACTCCAATAGGATGTGAGTTCCCAATCTGGGAGTGGGTTCCTAATTGTGGCTGTTTGTTTCTTCAGAAGGCAGACCTTTTACACAAACATCTCTTAACATTAAGGAATTAAAGAAACATTTAATTATTTTTAATCAGCTTGTCTCCTTATAAGTAGAAACCCCTTTTGCTGGAAAGAAAACAAAATAATAATAAGCATCAACATTTAGAAGGTAATAAAAAGATAAAGGAATTAAAACCAAAATCCAAAAAGAAAAACGAATGACAATGGCTAAAGATAAATAAGACCTCTGGTTCGTTTCTTATTTACCTGCCAGATCCTTCTTATAATAAATGCACAACTTTAGTTAACTTTTCTAAGGAATCAAAAACAACTGTTAAGGTAAAAGTTATAAAAACACTTCATAACCAGAACAAAGGAGGAATCTTCTTAACCCAATCTGGTGTGAGTGAGATGGGGTTTTGCTGAAAGAAGCCGTAACTTAATCTACGCGGTCTTGGGCTGTTTCATTTGTCAACAATCATAGCATTTTCCGACTTCAAAGAAAACTTTATTCAATGGAATGCACTTTCTGGTCATCCTGTAAATCAAGATGCTGGTTAGGCTCCAAGGTGGCTGGTCGTCATGGTAACCTGGGATTACCCCACGTCTTCCTTTGCGGGGGAGTTAAGTGTTTCTGGGGTCTGTTGCCATCCAGTCTGACGAGGTGTTACTTTCAGGGGAGGCTGATGTGGAGTGAAGACAAATGCCTGTTGGAAGGGGGGGAGGTGATCTTTTATGGCCTCAGGGTCAATTTCTGTTGGTTAAGGTCTGGAACAGGCTGAAGCATCTGGGTCTGTCATGCTACACCCCGTCACCCCTTTCACCAATGGCCATACATGTCTATGGTCTGGTTAGAATTGGCAGGAAGGGCACTGAGAGGACATCTACTGCTTGCTGGCAGTGATGTCCAAGCACCCCCACTGGCAAGTAGTCCACCCCCCGCAGCGCACTGGCAAACCACTCTCCCCTTCACCCTAATGCATGTTTGTATGAGGAATGGGTTCCATTTAGAAATATGTACCACTTTACACTTGCACGCAGTATTTCCAGATTAGGTGGTTAATAGCCCGAACTTCACAAAAAAGTGCTCCAGCTCAGGTCTGAGAGGCCGGACCACAACGACTGGACCTGACTGGTGCCGTAAGTGCCTCTAACACTTTTCATAATACTTAAAGACTCCGGCATCCACAGCGGAGCAGAACTGGATGCAGTGTGAGCCTAAGGAGTGTTTTAAAATAATCTACAAGTGTGGCAACGTATAGAAACAAGGGGAGATTGGGAGTAAAGCTTATTGGCAGAGATTTTACATGGCAACACTTTAAAAGGAAATAGTACAAAAAATTTTAAAGAGTTGAAGCTTTGCAGGAAATGGTAACCAAAGATAAGTTGAAGAAATACAGAATTTTACAGATCATTACAAAAATTATGGCTTATTCCAAAAATGTTTTAACTAAAGCTAGATCCATTTTTCTGTCAGGCTAAACTCTCACAACATTCTGAAGAGCACGAATCCCAAAATTTTCACAAATGAGTCTTGACTTGCCTGCTTGTGAATCCTTGCATGCACACTTAGTTCACCACAGAACTAAGTGTGCATGCAAACAAGCGAGAATAGCCAGACAACTGTGCAGTAAAATCAAAACGCAAAACTGAAAATTGAAAAATCAAATCCATCCATCTTCAGAACTTACTGTAGCCCTTTTTGCAGTCACAGAGCTGCTGGAGCCTATCCCAGCTACTGTAGGGCAAAGGCGGAGTAGACCTGAAGAGGTTGCTAGTCTGTAGCTGTCCATAACATCAAGGTTGGAAAAAAAGTTGTTATTAATGAATGTAAGTAAATAGTGGAAGTGAGTACAGTTCACTTCTTCAAGCCTTATTTCCTTTACAGTCAGAGCACTTCTGAGGCAACTTAGTTCTTAAAACTCAATCAGTTGTAACAGTTTCTGTTATTCCTCACCCAAATGTGGCTTATTTGTAAACATGACATCACTCTGATGACATGAAATGCTTTGGAGGATATACCAAAAAGTATGAAAATGAACTTACCAAGCATAACAAAGCACAAAAGGAATAGTTAACAATACACATACCAGGGCACATAATTATATTGAACCTACTAATTAGGATCTCCCAGGAATATGGAAATTATGTGAATTACTGAAAAAATATATCAGTTTTAAGCCTTCACAGTGCAACATTTAATGAAGTATACCAGGTTGTTTGTGCACTTCTGAGGGTTGACAACTTGCTAGTCAACATGCGTGTTCCCTCAGTCCTGCATACTGTAAAATTCTCTGTTTCTCTTCCTCTCAACTTGATCTCAGAACAGTTTTTCCTCAAACTCTTTTACGCTCTATTAGTTTTATGGCCAACCAAAAAGAAAATGCAGCCAAAAGTCTGGTTGAGTTAACAGATGGTAGACTGATCTCTCCACATAACACAGTGTGACATGAGATTCTGCATACAGTCATATAAGTCATCAGTGCATAACTTCATTTTAGCTCAAACTAATTTACTGTGTCTGTGCTCACAAAAGGGAAAGTTTGCGTCCTTGGAAAATGTAATTAAAGCCCAAATTTGGGCATTGTACAAAGTGTACGTTTTTTTTGGTGGACTCAATGAAACCAACACATTCTCACCTCAACTCGTCCTCCACATCACCCCCTTCCACATCAGATATTGACACCTTAGGTGAGCCCAAATTGTGTTTTTTTTTGACACACTGCTCCAATTAATTTGTTTCAGAAGAGTTTCACAGATTCAGATTCTGTTTAGAAATAATCAAGTGGAAGAAAAATGTATAACCAGTTTAGTTAATTAACATTAGATATGTAACATGGATATCTGTAAAAGAGAAATCTCCCAGAGAAATTTGTCTAAAGTGAACTTAAGCAGAGACTCATTAGTTTGTGACAATGTGAAGAAAGATTGTGATATTTTTAACATATCTGGAGAAAAATGAGTAAATCTCATCATCTACGGGGCATAAAGTCACCCAAAGATTCAATTTTCTATGTGCACAAAATGAACAGATTCCACATGCACTTTTCTAAACAACTTCTATTTTTATCCATTAAAAGGATTTAGATGCTTCTATTTAGCTACATTTACTAAACATTTATTATTAGTTTAAAGCATTGTAGAGGAACAAACTTAAAAAAAAGAAAAATACAGCAGCAGGGGAATGAAGGTCTTAAAAATCCCAATAATATTAATCAAAAAAATAATTATTTAGATGGCCCTGCGCCAGACTGTTGACCTGTTCTGGGGTGACCCCGAAAGGAATTATGCAAGTTAAAAATATGGACAGATTCAATTATTTGGAGGAAATAGACCTCAAAACTTGAAAATGTACAAAAAAATAAAAGTTCTCAGGGTTTTAGACAGATTTAAATCGGACAGAGTCCTAAAAAAAAAGAGTTTAAAAAAAACTCCTAAAGAATATTGTGATGTTTCCACTGAACCGGGATACAATTGATTGGTTATTATTGTTTGAAAGCAATCCCTTGACCTTAAAACATTACTGTCTGTCTCTAAAATGTAGAACGTCACACAATTTAAACATTTCTTTCATTTAGTTTACCAACAGAGGAAGAGCACGATAATATGAAGTGACAAGTGATCTGCAGAGTGAACTGATAGCAAAGCTTTGGTGAAATTTCAATCAGGAAGATGTACCTCACTTTCAGGAACTTTGGATTACTTCTCTCTATACATCCAGCATTATTGCAGTCTTATTTTGAGCCAATCAATGTCATACTTTTGATTTTAAATTCATGAATGTTTATTTCTCCGCATTCCAACTTTTTTTTTTTTTTTTTAACTCTCCCTCGTCCTGTTCTTCACCAGAAATAATGTTTTAGAATGATAAAGCGCACCATCAGTGGCATTTACATCCATGGTCTGAGCTTATCCCACTCATCCAAGATGTCGTCGGTGCAGAGCCAAATTTCCAAAAATATAGACTTGGTTCTGCAAATTTTTGAACATCACAAACAATTCAATACTTCTACTCCTAAGATCTCCATCCATCCATCCATCCATCCATCCATCCATCCATCCATCCATCCATCCATCCATCCATCCATCCGTCCAATCATCCTCTGAACTTAATGAATTCTACCAGAGTCAAGGTGGCTGCTGGAGCCTGTCCCAGCTACTACTAAAAGCCAATAGCGGCGTTTGCGCTGTGCAGGTCACCAGTCTATCGCAGGGTTCCTAAGATCCCCCTTTACTAAAATGCAGTTTCATTTTTTGGTAAAGTTGAGGATTAACCCTCAGCTTTAGTCATTTTAGTCCATTAAAGTTGTTTTTGTACTTTGAAAAACAGAAAAAGTGCTACCTAATAATGCGGGGTAAAGTGACTCCATCACTGGACAGAATCTGTAGACTTACAAGAGTTACTAAATATTTTTACATATTTCCTAAACTCCTCACAACTAAAAGTAACATGTTAGTTCAGGATATTATTTTGCAATAAATTAATCACCAGACCGCAGTATTATTATAAAAATCATTAATAAATGATCCCATATTAATTATTTTTTTGGCATTACCTCTTTTTATGGCATAAAAAATGAAATTGTCTTGGATGCCAGTTTGTGCCTAACCTCCATGCGCATAAATTCTTCATGCACCTGTCCCCAGACTGGGACCGTGTGCTGCGGTAAATCCTGAAGGTGATGGATTCATAGACATGTCTCCAATCTCTGTTACTCAGCTTTGAGTGACAGACCAAATAAATCACTTTTCAAATTTGCCTCAGTTTACCAGCAGCACTAAATCCTGGGAGTCATTACGCCGCTGGAACCCTCTGTCCCCAAAACTCGCCACCATTTGTAATTCTTCATAAAGACTCATCACTTTAAATGTGAAAACAATGACTTTAGCACAGCTTTTATGACATCTCATGAGTACTTTTCTGGTCAAAATTTGCAGCTGATACTTATTTGGGGCTCAATGCCCATTTGGATTGAACCTCTTTAAATCTAATATTTCAATTTGAAATATCTTGTAATCTAATAATGTATTTAAAATGTGTTTTGCAAGTCCAGTGAACATTTTGAATAAAGCTGAAGTGTTTATAAGAGTGGAAAAAACTACAGTGAACAAACAAAGAACACAGAAAGGTTGATTACTCTGCACGTCTCGTGATTTGGAACCAGACGTCCACAATCCAGGAAACAGATTTTGATTTCACATCTACAAGACTGTTAATTAATCTTTTATTGTTTCAGCTCATTGCTTAGTCTGACCTTTGTGGCAGAGCACCATTTTTCTGCTCTCTTTCTTCCCAGCTGAGACCTGACACACCGTCAAAGCAAATTAACATCACTCAGGCCAGGTGTTGCTTGCACCGCCATGATTTACATTCATATGCAATTCCTTTCCTCTCTGCCGAGCACTTCCTCCTGTGAAGGGAGGGCGGCCTGACTTGGAAATGCTGTGCGTGGGCTCAGCAAGGTTATTCCAGCGATGGTGTGCAGAGTCCACTTGGGGCAGAAAGGCGCCCCGCAGCATGCGAGGACACGTAGGCTGGTGTCAGAGAGCGCCAAAATACGCTCCTGTCCTCTTCCTCTGTGGGTTTGTGGAACGCAGCAAAAGTTAACGAAAAACACAGAGAAGGAAAAATGAGTAAAGGGAAGGTGAAGCAGCTAAACGGGTGTCGGTAGGCGATGGAAAAGGATGAAAGCTTCCCTGCTGAGCCACCCAGCCGTCTCCCCAAATTGTCATCAGACGAGCTTTTGGCATTAAGTCGAAATTTGAAATTGCGACATGTAGCAGTCTGAAAGCGGGAGGCTGGAAGTAAAGAGCAGAAATCGATTTGTGAAGGGAATATGCCGCTTTTCCACCAGATGAATACAGTCTTTTGTCACTGACAAAGTTGCCTCTTTAATTTGAAGCCAAAAAAAAAGAAGCTGCACAGATCTAGCGAAGACAGCAGAGTCACATTGTCAAAGCTGCTGTGAACATCATTCAGCCAAGCAGTCTATTTCACTTTTCCTTCCTCTGACCCTCCCTCATGCTTTCACTCTGTTTTACGAGCCCATTGAGGAATTACTTGTCCATAACCAATGGAGACTCTAATGATGTCTGCCAGCAATCATTCTCTCCATTTCTCCCTCTCATACACAAACTCCCCTTCTGTCTTGCTGCTCTTTCAGTTTTGCAGAAGCCAGAGTTTTGTCAGACATATTTTAATTAATTGGCTCCTTGTGGATGTCAGCGTTGCTTATTTTGAGATGGCACCTAAACTGAGCGAACTCGAGTTAGTGAGACAGTAGCTTCAGTCAAAGGAGCGACAAAGGGCTGCTTTTTCTGCTCCTTCGTCTCTCATAAAACTGAAATTAAGTGATTCTTTCAGAAAACTGCCAGCGCACTGTTGAGAAAGTGAAACTGGCACACAATTTTGTTGCAAGTTTAAAAACGGTGATATCTAAGAAGTTTCTGTGGTAAAAAAAAATATCAATTTTAGTAAGGCTTCACTTTTAGAAGCACTTTTTGTTTCAAAAAAATGTCAGCACGGGCTATCGAAAAAGAATCACAGTGCCCAACACTCCTATGGAGTTATATTCCTGTCAAAATGAGACGTATACCCGTAGACAAAGTTGCACTGTAAAGAGTGTAACATTGGATCAATTAACCAAATATTGGTTTTCATTTAAATCTATTTTTGAGTTGGATACACCATCAACCCAACATTTTAATTTAATGAAAGCAAAAAAAGTAAATACAAACAATTTACAGAGCTTTTGTTATTTGATCCAATGTTTGTTCCTTTAGTTCCAAGTTACCTTAGTTGTTTTTGTTTCATTATTGTCTTAATATCACATTGTTTTTTACATCTAATAAATGTATTGGCTTGTCTATTAATCCTTTTAGGACAAATTTTAACCACTTCTGGTTCTAAAATGGTCTGTGGGATCATTGTGTGCACGATCAGCTCTTGTCACTTGGCAACTGCAAAACAATGAAAAATGATAGCGCAAGCTGTTTTTATTATCACATTCATTTCAACAGTTATGGTAACAAAATGCTCTTTGCAGTTGATGTTGTCCTGTTGGCTTAATCAAGCAAGGACCTCCAGAGGGTATTTTAGTGGTTTGTAGCAGAGTGTGAAGCGACTGGAATGAGGGTCAAAGTCTGAGGCCATAGTTCTCGACCGGAGAAAGGTCATTTTCCCTCTCTTTGTGGGTGGAGTGCTCCTGCTTCAGGTGGAGGAGTTTAAATATCTTGGTGTCTTGTTCACCAGTGAGGGAAGATTGGAGCGTGAGATTGACAGACGGATTGGAGTGGCGTCCACCATTTTGTGGTCGCTGCACAGGTCTGTTGCGGTAAAAAGAGAGCTGAGCCAGAAAGCAAAGCTCTCAATGTATCGGTCGATCTTTGTCCCAGTACTCACCTATGAGCTTTGGGTCGTGACCAAAAGAACGAGATCCCGACTACAAGCGGCTGAAATGAGTTTTCTCTGGAGGGTGGCTGGGCGCCTCCTTAGAGATCGGATGAGAAGCTCAGTCACTCGGAGAGAGCTCGGAGTAGAGCTGCTTCTCCTCTGCATTGAGTGGAGCCAGTTGAGGTGGCTTAGGCATCTGATCTGGATGACTCATGGACACCTCCCTGGAGAGGTGTTTCGGGCATGTCCCACGGGGAAGACCCAGGACATGCTGGAGAGACTACGTCTATGTCTGGCCTGGGAACGCATTGGGGTTCCACCAGAAAATCTGGAGGAAGTGGCCGGGGAGAGGGAAGTCTGGGTATCTTTGCTTAGACTGCTGACCCCACGACCCGATCCCAGATGAGTGGAAGACGATGGATGGATGGATGGATGGATGGATGGATGGATGGATGGATGGATGGATGGATGGATGGATGGATGGATGGATGTTAACAAATTAATTTGGCTATAGTCAGATCAGTAAAATTCATTTCTATTCTGTTTTAGTAAAATAAATACACTTCAAAATGCTTCTGCACTTAGCTTGATCAATGTTTCCTGACTTGATAAATATTTTTGTAACTGTGACATAATTCATTATAAGTTAATGGGGGAAATTTTGAATTCAAGACAGAGAAAAGTCTAATTGAAAACAAAAAAAAAAACAATTCACAACAGACATGTTAAGCATTGACTAAATGTATTTTTTAAAGTGTACGTAACTTTGTTTCTGACCATACATTTCATTTTGAGAGTAATCTAACCCCATACTTTCTGTCTTTCCTTTTTCTTTTGCGTCTTCTCCATTGACTTTCATGCAGGCTATGATAAAAACCCAAACTCTTCAGCAAATCAGTTCATGAAACCTAAAATATTAAGTAACGCCAAAATTTCTCAAAAGCCCTGATGTATTGCTTCAGAGTTGATTGGTTTTCAGCGTCTGCTTTCCTTACGGCAAGTCTTTAGACATTAGGGGGTTAAGATGCACTCAACTTGACTGAGAGAGGGAACCTGCTTTGAAAGATTTATAAGACCTTTATACAAACCTCATCAATGAAAAACTGCGGCGAGCACGGAACATGCAGTCAATTTTAGATCTCTAAAGATAATCACGGTTCTCAGTTTCACTTCACATCAGGATTTTTTCTCTCAAACCTGTCAAAGCTGCTCTCATTTTTTTTTCTTGAACTTAGGACGTTTATATCAGTACTGACATTGATGAATTAATTCAGTGAAAAAATTATAATAAAAATTGTCCATCCCATATATATATATATATATATATATATTATATATATATATATATAATATATATATATATATATATATAAACTTATGATTCTTTCTCCATCCAGCTTTTTTAACATTTACAATTTTAAAAAAGCAAAGACAAATATGACCTAGGGCAAGCACTTATGCATAGTCAGTTTAAAACACCCCCTTTGGCAAATATCACACATTGTAATGCTTTTTTTTCCTAATGATTTTATCCTGAAACCTTTTTCCACTTTCTAAATAATTTGTATAATGCTTAGAGGAGGAAACTGGGAAGATTCTGTCAGACCTTGAGCCTATAAAGGAATTTAATTTTGACCTAAGTAATTCATCATTCCTTAGTTATTAAATCCTTATTTTTTCTCTCTGAACAGTTTTGTTAAATTCTTTTTTTTATGTTTAAACACACATTTATATATGTTGCAGTTTGAGATATCATGAAATACATCTTTGTATCCACGTTCGTCTATAAACCTTTTGATACCAAAGTGCACAATCTGATCTTTTTCCAGTCTTGTTTTGGCTTTCTGTCAATAGCCAAACAAGCATCTCTCTCGAGAAGTTTTTGTTCCCAGTTTGAATCGAACACTTTTTTTTTCTAAACTCCATGACAGAAAATTAAAATTTCACAACTTTTGAGCAATTTCCCAGAAATTCTCATAACATCTGGTTTCTAAGATTAGGTCAGAGGAGTCAGAAACCTCTAACATAACCCAGCTCTTCATCATTTGAGTTCATCTACCTCTGCACTGGGAAAGGGGTCAGCTCTGAAGGAAGAGAGAATGTTACACAAACTGCCAAACAAACACAGCTCAGCTTGTATACAATATACTTGATGAAGCTACAGTGTTATCGGTGCAAGGCTTCTTTTGCTGCAGCGCTGCAATAAAGATCTGTCCAGGTCATCTCTTCCCAAAGCAATATAGACTTTAACGGCAGCTCTCTGCCCCCTGAAATTGGACCTCTTTTGTTCTATTTGCTCTCCAAGTTTTATTTTTGGTAAATACTATATTGCAACATCTTCACTTTTTTCCTAAATCAGCAAAGTCAAATTAGTTTTATTTTTTTTTTATTCTGTATTCTCAGGAGTATTAATAATTTCTCATGTTTTATTGACCAAAGACAAACCTTTTAAATCTACTTTATTCCACTTTTATGCACTTTTTTTTTCTTTACTCATTTACAGCTTACGTTGATAAAACACTTTCTTGAATTCTGTTTGGACAAACAGTTTGTTGTGCAATGTAAAGTTATTATGTCCTAAAAAAAAGGCCCCCTGTCCAGTATGCCCTATAGCAGGGCTGCTCATTCCTGGTCCTCGAGATCTACCACCCTGACTGTTTTCCAGATCTCCAAGCCCTGCCAGCTGTTGATTGGCTCAGTCAGATGTCTCCACAATCTGATTGAAAGAACACACCTGGTCCAGGTAATCAGCAGCAAACAGTACATGGAGAGCTGGAAAACAGGCAGGTTGGTAGATCTTGAGGACCAGGAATGAGCAGCCCTGCCCTATAGTGACTCTGCTTACTATTTAAGATGAAGTAAAAACAAGATTAGAATTTGATTTAAGATTATTTTAGAGATTTTTACAACAAATAGTCTTTTATTTAATTTTAATCACAAATAAATTATATTTTGACAACAAATAAAGCATAGGAACCTTACTTTTTATAGAACAAAATAGTTAATTCTTGCTATAAGATGAAAAAAAACATATTTAATGTATAAAATAATGAATAATTTGCTCATATCGTTTTATTCTCACACTTTTTTCCCTTGCATGGTTTCATCATTTTCCCCCCAGATAATGGGAATTACCCCTCCAGTAGATAAGTCATGATTTCCCCTTGGGGTAGCTGACTTTTTTTTCCCGGAAACGCATCTGCCGCAGCCTGATCAAGAACTGGTGCAACAGTCCCCCAAACTAACAGAGAGCTGGCTTTCTTTGCCGGAGGTATCAACTTATACAGTAAAGAGCTTTTAGCGGCCATTTGATTTACAGCAGAAGACACCGTGGTGCGCACAGAACCTGCAGTTCTGACTTTTAACCGCGTTTCAACACATGAGCAACACCGCGCGCTCCCATATCCCATAATTGCGCATATCTAGAAGGGGATTTAACAATCTGGAATGCAGCTCCATCAGGAGATAATGGCTGCGCAATGTACCACACAACTATTACGGATCGGAAACACTTATGGAGACACCACCACAGCTTTGCGCCTTACTCTAAGATCACTCCATTTAAGGCACGAATTATACGACACTATAATCGAAGAGATCGTAAAGATTGATCAAGTCTTGACATGAAACCGATCAAACTAATAACTCAGCGCGCATGAGACCATGAGCTCCGAAACTGAGCAGAAAACATGTTCTGCTCACCAACTTTCGTGCAAAGTGCATTTCTTTACGCTGACATCTACTATAAAAACAACCACAGGAGAAGCTTTAAAAACATGGAAGCGAGTGGTGAGGGTCCGCGCAGCGCTCAGCCGCATCTCCAAACCTCGACCGCCGTGGAGCGATGGAGCAAATCCACGCACAAATATCCAGCGAAAACGCGCAAAAACACCGCCAAGTCCCGAATCCTTACTCACCGCAGAGGGAGTTGGCGAAACCGTACCAAACGCAGCCCCCGTCTCCGATGAGCCACCTTCCCTGCGTGCTGGCCGCGAAGCTGAACGGAGTCCCCAGCACGCACACCAGCAGGTCGCTGATGGAAATGTTCATCAGCAGCAGGTTGATGGGAGACCGCAGCATCTTGTAACGGCAGAAGAGCACGAGCACCAGCAGGTTGTTGACCAGTCCGAAAGTGCCGATGAAGCCGAGGCACACAGCCACGACCAGGTGTCCTGTCGGGCTGAGGGTGGTCCGGTATGAACCGCCCCCCAGGTGCCCTTCCCCGGCTCCGGCGCACAGAGCGCTGTTGAACTCCGCACAGCCGCTCAGGCTCACGTTGGACACCAGCATGGCAGTCCGTGTCACTGCGGTGCCACAGCGGGAGGCCACGGCCTCAACTACATTTTCTTTTTTTTTTTTTTTTCTTCTTATAATCTAAAGAAGAAGAGTTGCAGAAAGCAAAACTTGTAAAAGGCACGTCAAAGAGAAAAAACAAGCATGATAAATAGTTTAGGGGGGAATTTCAAAACTTTCTATCTTAGTTTGTGAGGGGGTGGTGGTTTTTGGGGAGGGAGGGGGGAATTTGGCCAAAAAATAAATAAATAACTGAATAAAGTTTGGTCGGGTTTTGCTCCACCGTGTGGCAGTCTGTGACTCACTCCTCCCGGAGTCGCTCTTATCTCAAGCAGACACCTTCCCTCTCTGCCCGCATTTAAATCACTGTTACGCGCTCTCCGGCAGCTGACGTGTTCTGTTTGGCTGCGCGTGTTCGTGTGTGGAGGAGGAGAGCGGCGTGGACGTCAGCCGTGCGTCTCAGGGAGCTGCGCTCAGCTGAGGAGCGTCTTTAACTTTCGGGAGCTCCTCCAGGTGCCGCGCTGCTGTTTGACGGTGCGCGGCGCTGTCCGTGGTGCTGAACCCGCTCACCAGCTCCTCCACATATGATCGGCTCCTTATTACACACCACGTTTGCTTAGATTGGGAGTTTACATGCATGTCTTTGAATTCGGATTGCAAATAACTGAGCTCACCCTCTTTACCTTTTTCTTTTTTAAGTTCAAGAAATCAAAAACGGACACTCTATGGCATTTAGGTGTGCTATACAAATTTAAATAAGTTAGGTTAGTTGAACATTTTGAACCCCCTCTTTTAATGTATTTCATTTAAATCCAAACACAATTAGCTAAAAAAAAAAAAAAGTGACAGGGGTCTCCTGGGAGCATCCTTTATGAACATAACTGGGGATCACTTGGTGTGGGAAGTTCCTCTAATATTGTTTTCTTACTTCTGTACAAAGTCAGATTTCTATACATTTAATTTCCTTTATTTTATTTTATTTTTGTCTGTAATGATCTTATGTCTTGATTTTGATGTTTAAATTTCCCTGTTTTTTTTTATGTAAAGCACTTTAAGTCGTTGGTTGGAAAAGTGCTATACGAATAAAGTTTGGTTTGGAGATCACAGATGACATCAAGATCATTGTATGTCTACTAAAGAGATACCTGAATCATTCATTTTCTTTTTTCAGAATTGAAAAAAACGTTTTTTTCCTCTTCAATAAACATCAGAAGCTGCAGATTCTGACTAATCGTGGAAAATCAACAAACAAAAATTAAGCTCTTCTTTGTGTTTTTTGAGGGAGTTTACTGAGATTCCTAACTTTTTGTCATTCTTCTCATTTATTTTTCTATTACATAGGTTGCAACTGAAAGGCAGTAAAGGCCAAGTGCGTGTTTGTTTAGTTTGATGTTCTAAGCTTGGAAATCATGCTGTATTTTTGTGTCTGTTTTTACATCTTTTTATCTATTTGTTATCAAATTAAAATTACCTACATGATCATAGCTGATTTGTGTCAACACTAAACCAAACAAAAAAAGGGAGACCTCTATAAGAACTTCCTAGACTATAAGAGGTTGATTGGCAACACTCTGCCTCTTATAATCAAGCCTTAATAACAAGGTCGTGAGCAGCTGAGCAGTGCAGACTTCTTCTAACGCAGCATTCAGTATTTGTGCTAAAGGAGAATAATTGTATATGTTTGTGATTGAACATTTTTGCTGCTTAGCAATCTGAAAAGAATGAACTAAGTTTTGTCAGACAGCTTAGACCTTATCTTACAATTTTGACAGAGATTATCAACCAATAAAATAATAAAATCTTATAGAAGTATCTTGTTTTCCTGTGGATTCAAGCACCTTGTCAACCATAGTGTCTTCAGTAAATGTAAGTATTTTAGAGGCAAATTATGTGTTTTTCATCTGATAGTCAAAGTTTGATTAGATCATGTAACAGGAGGATGGTTTAAAGTAGATTAGCACATTTACATATGAATGACCTCAAGTATGTACTGAGGTGGTTTGGACTCGTGTAAAGTGGCTGCATTGCTGTGGTTCTTGACCAGAGAAGGTCTCCTGGGTAAGTGTAAAGCTCATAAGCCAAGTTGAGGAAACCATGTGTATCTTAAGATATTCTCTGAGATGGGAGGAGCACTGCTCAATCTTACCAAGAGAAGCCCTTCATGGTGGCGTCTTTCAAATGCTTCCTTAAGGAGGTATGCCAGAGACCCCAGAAGAAGACCCAGGACATGCTGGAGAGACCATGCCTCTGAGACAGCTTTTGATTGCTCTCAGCAGAGCTGTAAGAATATTCCATGGATGAGGAGGTCTTTGAGTTTTGCCTCTTTGATCCGACTCCTGATACGCGGTAGACGATGGATGGAGGGAGGACTAGAAAGAATAGAGTCAAGGTTTTGAATTGAAAGAATTGATCACAATTCTCAACAAAAGTAAAAAAGTAGTAACTATGCAAAAAAAAAGAACTTTGAATTTTGGATGTAGTAGTATAGCCCTTTTGGCTCAATTTTGTTGCTTAAATATTGCCCCATTTGTCTTTAGTAAACTGAGATCTTAAGAACACATATTTTTTTTTTATCATGAATTCATGTAAATTTAACAGCAGTGAAATAAGATTACACATGCTTTGACAGTTGCAGATACAGGAGGTGAGATCTATTGGTCAATGTTTAATTCTTAGCTAAGAGACACAACAATATAGTATACTAAACAAAATAAATGTCAGCGATTGGTTGATAATTAAAGGTTCATTCTTGAGGTTAAGCGCTGGCATTTGGCACAAAAGCAGTATTCTTTGATACATGTGAACCGTGTCCTCTGCCATTCTTGACACAGAATGTAGTTGGAGAGTTGCAGAATCAGATGGAGGACCTTAAGCTTTCCCCTGCTCTAACCTCTTTCACCCAAATAGGCCCCTTGTTACACTGCAAGGGAGGTAATTACCAATGAAAACTGTACAGCGACATTTACTCTGACACCTTCTTTCCTGTATACAGGCCTAATTGAGCTGAGTTAAGACACTCGGGTTCTATTGTGAATACCACCCTCGTTTAATCATTGCAGCAGGGCTGAGAAGCTGGTATTTAGCTGGATTTCTGGGTCATCTCGGTGGCTCTGACTTTGATGTCCGGGGGAGAGAAAGTGTAAATGGGGTTGGAAGTTCATCACTGGTGATCTATGTAATGTGAGAGTCAGAGGAAAGGTCCAGCCGCTTTATCGGGGCTGTTATCACATGTATTTGATTTAGCGCAGACTGTTAGCACCATATTATCTCATAAGCTCTGTGAAACAGTACTGAACAGCTGTTAAATCTTTTTTTTTTTTCAAACACTCTGAGAAAGAAGTATTTTTAACATAAGGTCCATTTATAATTATGTTTAAATCAGGATAGACTAAACTTTAAGGGAAAATACAAGTCAGAAGTAGTGCTAGGTGTATAATAAAAACATTAGTTAGACTGTCTGCTCCCATTTCTTGAATCCAGGCACCATGACGAAGACTGAAGTCCTGTATTAATTAGACAGTAAGTGTTTTACTCACTTTTTGCTAACCATCCATTCCATTGAAATATACCTTACACAACTGAAAAGGTTCTTCCAAGTATGAACTGCCTGTATGATACAGTGGGTATTTCTTGCATCCATTTTTGTAATTCATTAAGTGATATGTTATTTCATGTATTATGACCTGATTGCTTGAAATAAACCATTTCATTCATTCATTCATTCATTCATTCATTCATTCATTCATTCATTCATTCATTCATTCATTCATTTAAAAGCAACATCAGAACCAGATCAGGCCACAGGTTCATCAGTAGATCAATGCTGTCATGGTTGTTGTTGAATGTATACATTTTATAAATGTGACAGGCTTTTGGTTATTCGAAAACGAAACAAGAACCCTCCAAAGGATGAATCCTAGAGCAGTTCTTGGTCCTGGCCCTGGGTCCATTTGGGTGAATTCAGACTGAAAATTTGATCTGGATTATTAGGGGAAACAAGCTCTGGTTCACTCTCAGTGTACCAAATATGTCCAGTCTGAATATAGCACTTCATAAATCTGTGTTTCTTCTTTAATGTTGTGGTTGCTTCGCTGTCTGTTGCCGTTTTAGTGACTTCAAGTTACGTTTAATTGTAGCTTAATGCAGCTAATGTTATGCTACACTTGTCATCTGGACTCTTAGAGCTACTTCCCTTTTGGGACTCATAGTTTTCACATCGCTCCATAACTCTGCTGCAGATCCGTACTGACACACAGCCTCTCTGTCTGCGCGGTGAATGCTTCAAAATCCGCCCTTCAAACCGGACAAAATGATCACAGCGCGGAATAGAAATTAAGTTTTGGCTGAGCGGTTCATTTCCAGTGTAAACTCAACTGAACTTGTAAACTCATAATCTGTGCCGGCTCCGCAGCGTTTGGTTCAAAGAGCGCGGATTATGAAATGTTCCCTATGGAGACAGAGAGGAACTGTAGACACAGATCTGCTGCAGATCTACTGGTTTATCTCCATTAATGACAGCTGCACACGATCCATTTAAACCAGTGAAACTGCCGCTGTAGAGCTAGCTGTGTTAGTGCCGATGCTACCTTAGCTAGACGAAGTTCTCTGTTCAACGTGATCAACCTTAGTCACAACATGTTCCATCTTCATACATCGTCATAGTGCTGTCATGAAACACAAGTTCTGCCTTGCAGAAATTACATTGGAATATTGTTCCTCTTTTATTTTTCTTGTGTTTCCCACACTTTCCAGCTTCGTTAGCGTGTTGTTATAGGCCTACCCAGAACTTCCTGTGACATCACTGCTGAGCGGCTTAGCACTACTACACGTGTGACCAAGAGAACGGCAGACCCGGCATTTGAAACTGCGTATCATAGTTTTAAGATCAAAACAAGAAAAAAACAATCAAAAAAATAATAACCAAAATAGTTGTTGACTATTTTAATAGTTGATTAGTCGTCGATTAGTCGACTAATCGTGGCGGCCCTACCATTCACCCATACACACATACATTCACACACACTGATGGTGGCTCTCCTGTCTTACACTGGCAGCAAATTATGACCTCCTGGAGCAATATGGGGTTCAGTGTCTTGCCCAAGGACATTTTGGGACATGGGCATACAGAATGGAAACTGAACCTGCAATCTTCCAATCAGACATTGACCACTCTACAACTTCACCACAGCCACCCAGTAGGTCAAAATTGAGAGAAACCAGAAAAACAATTCTCACCCCATTTGCAGATTTGACTTTAAAAAGCAAAGAAAATTAAATAACTTTTTTTAGTCATTAAGATGTTTTTTCTCAAACATAGATAATTGTGCTATTGAAAACCTTTCTTGATAAGATTACTGTTCTCAGAAGACAAAAAAAAAAAATTTCTTGAAACAATGGTCTTTTTATTTTCTTAAGATTCAGTTTTATTAGAGAGCTTTCAGACAAAATTAGACCAGAGAAGAGTTTGGCAGAAACTTTAACTAACTGGATGTGTGTATTTGTAATGTGGGGGGCTGCAGTGCGGAGGTGGAGCGGTCAAAGTTCAGTTCCCACCTTGCCCGTCCATGTGTGACAAGGTGTCCTTGGACAAGACGCAGAACCCCACATTGGTCCTAATGGTTAAAGGCTGGCGCCAGCGTCAGAGAGTGGAGCCATCAACAGTGTGTGAATGGGGCTGTGACTGTCATTTAGGGACTCAAAGCAAGGTGGAAAAAGGCCTAATATGCCATTTATGTTCATTAGAAGCTAAAAATAACTCCCTAAAAAATGTACCCCAAAGAGGCTGTATTGTAGTGTGTCCAGGGTGACAGATCCGAAACCTCCACTCTTGCAGAAAGCTTTACCTTGCTTCTAAAGGTAAAGGTTGCTCCAAGATCTGCTATCTCATGTTAGTCGGTTTGAAGGGAGCCAGAATTCATTTAATTTGATACAACTACTACTGCAAAATGACAAGAACGACATGACATGGTTTCACAAGAAAAACAAGAAATCAAAAGATATGTAAAAATGCATTAAAAAAAAAAAACAAGGAAATCCAGATGTGAAGTCAAATAGTTCTTGATGGTGATCTACTGTAAGCATCAATTGTTGAAACAGCTTGGGGGAAAAAAACCTAAAACTTTGCAGCCATTTAATCTTTATTTTCCTTGCATGCTATTCTTTTTGTGCAAAGCTGCCGATTCTGGGGGAGAAAAACTTAATGATGTATGAGAAAGAAAAAGGAGACAAGAAAAGAGAAGAAATTAGAAGCCAAAAGATACAGCTGATGGATGAATGGGAGATCAACAATGGTGGGCAGTTTTTTTGTTTTTCCTGCAACAAACTGGGGTTTTAAACCACTAATCCCATTGGTATTTTGTTTCCATCCCTGCCTTCTTTGCTCTGTTTTTCCTCATCACTGATGCCCTCCCATTTGACACTGACCTTGCTCTGCAACTCAATAAGGCCGAAGCATTAAGGAAAGCTCCCACAATATCACAGATCATACAAATTTATGGTCTGCGGCTCTAACACATGAGTCAGCTCCAGACTCTAATTCATCTAGACAAATGTGCTGCTTGAGCCCACATGCTTTAAATGCTAGACACTAACCCTGCCATGACATGATACAGAAAAGGAACATATATCTGGGGTGGTGGGTAGGAGAGGGGAATGAAGTAAAGCTGTCAGGTGAGATGCTGAAGGTGAGAGGCATCACAATGCAAGACTGTGTTTGGTTCATATCCTCCAGGGACATTTTTATGTGGAGCGAAGACATTCCCTCGCTCTTGTCTGGATTTTCTTTGTGTGTTCTTGTTCAAGATACACATCCTTACTTTGATTCTTCATTATTCAGCTTGGAAAATGTTTGGACGCAAGAAAATATTTAGATTCATACTGTGTTACATACAAATTCATGAGGTCTTTGCCTTAAAAAAGACCAACTTGTGCACAAATGTGTTTTTTTTTTGTCCTCCATTCCCCATTCTCATATCTACATCAAGTTCATATTACTGAGAAATGTACTTAACATTTACAGATTTATTTGATTGTCCAACCGGGACACCAGTAAAGTAGAAGTGAGCAGATAAAAGTGGTTTGTTTACTCCTAGGGACTAACGTAGGTATACAGTGGTCCACTTTCCTGGTTTTCTTTTTTTGCAGATTTTTTTCACTGTTATTTTTCATACTTGTTTTATTTACAGCACGCTGTATTATGCTTCCTTATTGGCTGTCGATCTTGTCAATTGATCCCTCTTGTGCCGTCTCTCCTGTGCAGAATGTGTACATAAATCTTTCATTGTGAGCAGGTCTTTGGTTTTATTCTACAATACAGCAGTTATTTTTCTATTTTTCGAGTTTAAACAACAGAGAAGTGTGAACATGTTCGTGTGTGTCTGATAAAGGTGTATAAAGTGTGTGGTGAGGAGTTTTACAGCCTCAAAACATCTGTAATCCTAATTGGTAGAGTTCCCCTGTCATGGGTAATTTTTCGAATGCTATATACTACGTTATATACTATCCAGTATGCATTACCTTTGCTCACTGAAGTGGAGGATCAGGGACCAGTTTTGTAAGGGAGCATGAGCTCAGGTAAGAGAAATACAACTCTAGCTCCAGCAGCAATTTATTTTGCAGGTTTTACATTGAAATCTGTTGCAGTTGATGAAGAAAGTGGTCAGAATTGAAGGGTTTCTTTATTGACAGATAAAAGGATGGTCTCTTTTTTGGGAAAGCTCTCTGGTCTGAAATTGCTCCAGAATTTGAGGCTGACTTTGATGCAGGTCAGTTATCACAGAAAGGGAAAACATTTGAAATCGGTCTCCACTGTATTGGGTTGAATAAAAGACTTGTACTGTTGATGTGATATCTTTCTTTCTCCATCCTTCAGCACAGCGGTGATGGCTTTAGACAGTCATAAGTGAGGCATTGGTGACCATACAATGCTTTACATGTTCATACCAAGGGGATGGAGCATCAGTGCATAGATTCAAGCACAACTTCAGTCCGTAATTTAATGTAATACATGTTTTGCTGCACTTGTGACAAATAAGAAAAACATGTTGATATTTTTCTTCACAAAAGCTTTATACTGCTTATTTTCTGACATTTTCATTTCTTCAAAATTCATGGGACCTTTCTGTGTTGAGTTCGTATGTACTCCGCATGCATTTTAAGGTTTTCTCCGGGCACTTAGCTCCCTCTCACAGTCAAAAAATATCCAGGTCAGTCGCTGAATTTAATGTGTTGGTGTGACTGTAAGTGTGTGTGGTTGTTTGGCCCCGTGATGAACTGACAAACCCTCCAGATTGTACCCCACCTTTGCGCCTTTGCCAAGCAGTGGTTGGAATAGGTTTCTGGAATTCCAGGTCCCTGAAAAGGGGTTAAATGGGATGGATGGATGGATGGATGGATGGATGGATGGATGGATGGACGGACGGACGGACAGACAGACAGTTGGTTGGCACATAGTGGGATTTTATAGTATTTTTATGTGCCCGGTCCCAAGTCCAGATCAATGCAGAAGAGAGGTCTGCATCCACTATAAGCCAAAAAAAAGTTAATTTTCACATTAAAAATTCACTGAGTAATATGTAGATGAGATTGAATCCAATGGTACTATATTTTGCTAGACACACCTTGACCATATTTCATTTTTAGAGATGGCACAGTTTGTCTTCACAGTATCAGATTTTGACTAACTCAGTGGCCTAGTTGAAGAGCATCTACCCCAAGACTGGGAAGTTGTGGGTTCAAAAACTCTAAAAATAGGACTCAATGCTTCCCTGCTTTAGGGTATGGATTGGAAGTTAAAAAGCTGCATTATTCCTGTTTCCAGCTCACTGCTTCTGTAGAGGGTGGGTTAAATACAGAGAACAATGTTTGCACTTGCAGATGACTAATGGAAGTTTAACTTTAGCCTTTTATTGATTGGGTGAAGAGGGTCAAAGAATTAGCCAGAAAGAGTATCAAGAAAAGTCAAAGAAAAAAGCTCAATATTAAACTCAAATTTGCTAAAAATAAATGAATAAATAAATAAAAGGTGCGGGGTAAGTAGACTACATTGCTTGTAAAAAAAAATGACAACAGCAGCAGTTTTCCAAGACAATAAGAGGAGCAATGGGCAGGAAAAGGACGTTGCATCAATTCAAGCTATGTTAAATTAAATTATTTGTATTTAAATCAAGATTACAGGTTTTAGTGGGGTTTTCACTGAAAAGACTCAACTTACAGGAAAGAAAGATCATGATGTCATTATATTGCTGAATTCCTAAAGAAATGCAAACAAGACAGTATTAGTATTCCCCTGGCGTACCCCTGCTCACACCTGGTCTAAAACGCATAATTTAAATGAAAACTTGTGACTGGGTTTCACCTTGCCACTAAACTTCTAAACAGATGGCTGCTTGACAGCCTGGCATGAAACTCAGCTGACTGTGATCAGAAAGCAGGATGTAAGATGCTGAAGTCACACCTAAAAAAAGCACAAAACTTCTTTAGATTGTAATATTTCTTTGGCTTATTTTTCAGATCTGCCTCAGTACAGTTCTTCTTTTTTTCTTGTAATTTTGCTAGCCTTATTAGTGTTATTTCATTTTTACATTAGGATCTATATTTTCAGTTCTCTTTTAAGTGAAGTTAATATTTTGG
The DNA here is from genome assembly GCA_003999625.1 of Oryzias javanicus. Classification (NCBI taxonomy): domain Eukaryota; kingdom Metazoa; phylum Chordata; class Actinopteri; order Beloniformes; family Adrianichthyidae; genus Oryzias; species Oryzias javanicus. The sequence goes on from CM012453.1 coordinate 16,475,218, forward strand.
CACTAATTGCACTCCTTACAATGCATGCTAATGTGCTTTTCCTTGTGTGCAACAGATGCAGCAAGAGTGATGAAGTAATGAGAAAATCTGTTCTTTGTGTATATAAACAGAAAAGTAAAAGTCAAGAGTTTATATTTTTTTATAACACAGTCCGGTGATACATTCCATCAGAGATTGGTGGAGAATGTGGAGTGAATGGATAGATGTGTGTGTGTGTGTGAGAGTGTGTGTGATATAGAAGAAACAATGAAAAGGACAGATTTGAGCGTGCTACTTTTGCAAAGAGTGGATTTCCCATCTGGTGTGACAATTGTGCAGAAATGGTCACACTTTAAGGTCCAACTGACAAAGTCTGCTATCCAGACACTGCACTCAAGTGATTGTGACTGTTCATTCAGAATGATAAAATCTAAAGTTGTTTCTTGATTCTTGTTGAATGTATATTCCTTTATTTGAGACAATAATGCCATTATTTTTTAATGTGTTAAAAAAAAAAGCTACAGTAGTTTTTATTATTTACAAGGCAGGGTGCTGCTTCTGTATTCATTCTTACATTTATTGTACTATACTACTTTTTTTTCTTTTAAAATATACAACAAATCCTTTGATAATTATTGACCTGCTTCTCATACAGAACTGTTGCCAACAAAATGAATTCTTTGTTTTTTTAAAGGAAACAAAGATGTACTTCAGAAGTTTTTAGATATATATTTTGAATATTGTTACTTTTATTGATACTTAAGTGCTTAGACTGAATTAAGTAAAAACCTTCAGATTTGGAGGATGTGTTGTTTCAAATTCTGTTTTAGATCCAGAGTTTGGTTTTTCCCTTTGGCTTAGCACGAGGTGTTCTCTCTTAGTTCAGTGCTCATTAAAGGGTTTCTTTGAAAGCTCTTTTCAGGAGCTGTGTTATTCTGCCAGCTCAAATGCTTTTTCTTGACAAACGAAGGAAAGCAGTTTGCTGTATGGCCTGAAAAGCGGCAAAGTGCTAAAAGCACTAAGCAATGAAGCTAGGGTCCGCGCATTAAAAATATTTTTTCATGCCTAATTGGAAAGTACATTGTTTTGTGCACTTTAATGCAACAGGCAACACTCAGAACACTATAGACTGATAGAAATGAAAAGTTGGAGCAGAAATCTTCTTGAAAAAATAATATTTAAATAAAATATATTTATTGATAAAAAAAAGTTTAGCAGAAGTAAAAAAAGAAACATCATCAAGTTACTAAAAGTTAAAATGCTTTTTTTTTGTTTGATGCCAGATCAGTGAAGAATTAAGACAATTTTAAAAATCTTTCTAAAAACAAAAAAAAAAAAAATGTTGGTATATATTCATGCGGGTTCAAATCTGACAATATAATTTAGAGCAGGGCTCAGCAACGTTACTGACCTGAAGTGCCAATTTAACATTTTCTCCTAAACATCTGTGCCATCATTAAGTATAATGTGAACTCTGTTGTCATTCAACCCTCAGCTTATGCTATCAGGGATCACCACAGTCAATCGGATTTCATTGATTCACACAGGTGATGGGCAGAGTTTTACGCTGGATGCTCTTCCAACATAATCCTGTATTTTCAAAGAACTGATCAAGTTATGCAACAGCATAAAGGTTTTTGTCTAAGGACCCTCACTGGATTTTATCTCTTTGCTGCCATGGAAACTGAACCCAGGTCCTACACCAGCCAGCTGAGCTATCCAACCACCTCTAACTGTAATACAAACTTTAATGTAAATAAACAGAAAAACACTTCCAATATATCTAAAAAAAACATGTAATTCACGAACAGCGAGTCAAATAGCTTTTTTTGAACATATTAGTTCAAAATTGTACTTTCATTATAATATTGCACAAAGAAATAGTTGAAATAGTATTGCAACTAGTTTTTTTTTTTAAACCAAAAGTATTGCATTTGTAGTACGTCGTATTAACAGCAACAGGATAGGATACATCAGAACAAAACATCCTGAATATTTCGAAAAACTTCACGACTATTAAATACCAAAAATAACTGTGTGCCTCTGGCATTTTCCTTTTTAGTTACATTATGAGACAGGACCTGAGGAACTTGTTAGTTCATTATGTGTTGATGCTTTTGTTGCATTCAAAATTAAATGTTTTTACTTTTTTGTTAGTTTGCTATTTACAATGATTTAAATTTTCCTTAACTGGACAGTATCATTCTTCATTTTAGCCTCCAGTAAACTCAGTGATCAGATTTAATATCCATTTCAAAATTTGTTCTCATTTCATATTGACATTTGGTGGAACAGAGAGTAAGTCTGAATATAATCTGACCTTATTTGGTTATTATTCAACAACCTGGACTAATCAATCAATCAATCAACCAGAAATAAATGACTAATTTTAAGAGAGAGAGAGAGAGAGAGGTTTGGCTCTTCTGTGAGGAAATAATAGATCAGAAATCTCTTTAACCAGCAGCAGATCAACCACAGATCATCACCACAGCGCCCACCAGAACCAGACAGCTACAGGTCCACTCCAGCCGCAGGGCTGCATGCTGGACCCGAACTCAATATTTGATATTGAATATATTGAATATTTGAACACACGAGCACACACTATTTAACATACCCTAAATCTTTAGCCATTGATGCGATCAAAGTGAATCAGCTGATTCAGGCACGGAGAAAAGCGACTTTTCTTAACCGCATGCAACACCTTACAAACGTAACGCAGAGAAAAGTGGCTTTGCTTTAAATTTTTTTATAATTTCCTTTTCTTTTGAATCCTCTGGAATTACATTAATTCAGTAAACAGTTAAATAGTTAAAATTGTCAAAAGAATGTCAACGCTGGAGCTGAAGTTCTGGCATCAAAGGGTTAATAATTGTACCTGACTTATAGGAAATCATCCTTCCCTAAACTTAAAAAAAAATGTCACCAAGTCATCATTTTAAACATTTGGAAACAATTGAGATTTCTTCCTGCTTTGCAATGTAAAGTGGCTCTTTCATATACAGCTACAATTGACCACTCACACCATAAAGCTACGGTGGCCCTGAAGTTCAAATAACATCAAACGCTTGTTTCCAAAGTGACTGTTTTGAGTAACATTTTGCTTTAAAACTTCAAAATGATAAATATTCTTCACATGCACTGTACTCCCAGTGTGAGTAGAGGGCCAGCCATCTTTTTCCATAACATTGTATATGTTGAAATGACAACAAGGTTTCAATTCAGTTTCCTCTCATTTGCAAGTGTTTCTAAACTCTTTATAAACTGTTTCAGGCACTCCATAAAACTGTTTAAATTTCCTCCATATGACTTTTTTTTTTTAGCTTTTTGGAAAGATTTATTCATTGAATTCCATTTTTGAACTATAAAGCAATTCACTGGTGATGCCTCAACCCTTGATTATTAGGGGCTTGACTGGGTTATTCAAATCTATAGAGGTTAATAAGAAAAAACTAAAGAAAGATTCTAAAAAAAAGCCGTGCCCAATAACCTGCAGCCGCAGCCTGATACCGCTGGAGGAACCTGATGGATTATACGTGTCACAGAGTTACACAGAGGGTCATTATGATATCACATCAGAACATCTGATGCAACATAAATCATTACAAATATTCAGGTATTGAAAGTGACAAGCGTGTAATCTGGTATTGAAGACTTTAGCTTACGGTGCCAGAGTAAAACCTCTCCTTTTTTCATGGAGACAATATCAGTCCCTGAGGATATAGCTTTTTAATAAATGATGATTAATGGGTAAAATTGAGCAAACAGACCGAAAAGATAAGACGGTGCAAGATAGCAGACAAGTCATTTGAAGGAAAGGCTGGTTCCAAAAAAAAAAAAAACGCACACTTGTCCCTGGACCTCATTAGAAAATTTGGTGGACAAAAGATGAGTTAAATAGAAAACAGAGCTGGCAAACCTTCCAGCTCACCTTTTCTCCATTAAGCTTACTAAGCTCAGTAATTATAAGAGAGATAATAAGTACATAAAAACAGCAGGAGTGATTTATTGTACTACCAAGGGCTATAACTCTACAAGAACATTGCTTTGTCATTTGTTTTCATTGCTCGAGGACAGAGGCCATACAGTTCCCGTTCACTCACTTTTTTTTCCATTTTGAGCAGCAAATGATATTCAGACCAAAAAAAAAAGGCTAAATCGCTATGGTTTTGTCCCATAGTGGTTAGTCAAAAGTGGCCGCTGATGCAGACAATTTGCGATCCGTTTGAGAAAATTCCCCCTCGACAGATGAGCAATCAGAGGGAAGGTTTCATGTTATAGCAGAGTACACCACAACTGCATAAAACAATCATTATTTCCATGTAGATGAACTGTTGCCATTACAGATGCCGTAAACGGACGAAAAACACCACATAGGAAGAAATCTGTCAGTTTGTGTGCGAAACCATCACCAGCACTTTGGCTTTCTCAGCTTTGCGCTGAAGAGGCAGAAATCAGTGATGTATGAGTGGGATGCAATTGTTCATCATTTTATCTGGGATCGCCATTTAATCAACCTAAAGTGATTTGTCTGGGAGGATGTGGATCCTGATGAGATCAAAGATTGATAGTATGATGAGATAAAAGAGAGGCAGATAATCATATTTTAAACACAGTCTGCAAAAAGATGCCTTCTCTTTTTTGATGAGCCAAGGCTTAGTAAGCAGCATGGCAAAAAAAAAAAAAAAAAAGTGCCTCGAAATCAAAACACAATTTAATGTTTGAATGCGAACATTAATTTGTACCGCCCGACTCACAAGTTTTAAATGTGTTTATGCAAGCTGCAGCATCTAAGCTTTTGCTTTGATCTGCTTAATGCAGCTTTTAGCTGTGAGGTTTATATTTTTTTGAAGGCAGGCCACTTTCAATTTTAGTAAAATAATTGCCTTAATATTGAACTAAAAGCATTATGGTTCATAAATGAACGCAAATTGACAATTTTCAATGCCCGCCTGCCGGAAACCAATCATTTTCAAGCATTCAAACTATTCAATTTGCATGTAAATATACCCAATTACATATAGAACCAAAATCAGGGAGGACAGATGGCCGGGACTGAAAACCTAAGCAAGTCGGTGACCCCAGGGACGCATCCTGTGAAGCAAGAAAAGATGGATGAAAACCAAAACAACTAATACTGGTCACTAATGAGTCCTACCTTACATAAAACAGAAGCTTAAATAGTTTTAGATTTATTTGATGATTTTTGACCTCGGAAAGACAAAATCAATCATTTGAACAGACTAAAACTAGGTATTTACAATATTTCTAAAACTAGCCACTTGTTTTCTGCTGGCCCAAACCAGTATTGCTTTTAACTATCAACATATTGCACAGCCTAAAGCCTAGTTTTACTTCTCCAGTTGCAGTACATCTCGATCGCGTTTTGTTGACACAAAAAAATAGAATGTTGATTAGTCTATTTGACTTTTGTCCTTTGGTAACATAAGCTTTATGCAGGAGTTTAATCTCTAGTCTGTTGATGTGTCAATTTAGTTTTATCAATTTAAAAGCCGTAACAATGGGTAAAAGCTACAGGTTTCAAAATAAGACATTTATTATCCTTTTAAAATAAAATAATAAAAAATATATATATTTAAGGTGACATGCCCATCCACATTAACACTGCAGATAACACCAGCGTCCATTTTTCCACCACAAACGATTATTAGGAATGTTCCGATTTTGCATGTATGCATTATTTTAAAATTATGCTGTGCAAAAACCAAACTGAGAAGCTGTTGGTCATTGTAGCTTGAGGGTTTTGTAATTACAATAATGGTATCAGCCTAACATATTTGTAAATTTGTACAATGAATAACATAATTACATTAGATGAATGTTAAATGTAAAAAAACAGAAATTTATATTATACAAATTGGTGATTCACTCATGGAAGATAAAACGGGTGTGAATGCACATTTTAGTCAACATAATCCAAACAACCTTTGGAGGTTAATGTTGCACTTAGTCTAGATAATGACTTAAACCTTCAACAACTATAGATATTATTTTGCTTGCCTCAAACTATGGAGGGAAAAAATGTCTATATACATCTAGTGTTTCAATCTCAATCTTTGTATCTTCTGATTTCATGAACGTCAACAAGAAATGTTAACAATTATGAGAAACAGAGGGGTTTTCCAAATCCATGAGTGAGCTGCCTCCACATCTTGATGGTAAGATTTAACCAACTGGGCTCCATCACAAGTTGGTTACCATTTTCCTTTGTTATCATGTTAAATTGCAAGAAACTTGAGCACTCAGTGATCCTTTAGCCTAACAGATATTCAACTTTTGACCTACATCATCACGCTTTTTCTACTGACAAATGGTTGTACTACATTCAATGCCAACGGTATTGCAGATTTTTGTAAACCCCTTCCGTTCTCCTTAGCTTGTTTACATTAAAAGTGGGGTCATCTGGACACCACAGGACAGTGCGCGGAACTTTTTTTTTTCACTGATTTCGGAGTTTCACTAATGTCCATGGCAGACATAAAATCCTGTCCCCCTTCGTCCACATTTGTCATGGAAGAAATCGCATAACAATATGTGGTTGGAGCCATCTGGACCCCAAGGAGAGCGGAAGGGTTTAAAGAGAAGATGTGTTCTGTAAACTTTGCAAAAAATTACTCAACATTCTAGCCCATGTTTCACAAAATGATGCAGACTCCCTCTGGATTCTTGTTCCAAACACATTTCAAGTCACTGTAGCTCACATATCCAAAAATGCCGCAGTGCAGTGACCTAAATGCAAGTTTTTCAGCAAAATCATCCGGGCACATTTGAAAGTTGTGCAGTGGCAGTCCTGTGACAGGAAGGCAACAGCATGATAACTGACTGATAGGAAGGTCTCCAAGGTCCCCAAAATCGTCTAATGATCAACCAATTTCAGACTGCCACCCCCCTGCCCCTGTGCTGCAGTCAAACTGCCACAGCTTAATTGTTAGAAATTGTACAGTAGCAGTGCGGAAACTGGACAAGGGTTGTTGACGTCCAAATTGGAAAACAGCATTGATGCTGCACAGAAGTCATCATGGCGTTGGTAGCACCACAGCAACTCAAGAGACCTGAGTATTGAACAATTGTGGTTGATGTTGAGAAAAATACCAAGAAGACAGAACATGGTGGCTTCTTGGGAGACATGGTGTCTAAAAATTTGTAAACTGGCAAGATTATAATGTGCGCTCAAAATAAGAGTTAGAAATGACCAGTGGTGCAGAATGGAATGCTTTTTACCCCCGGGCTACCAGTTGCCGGTAGCCCTCAATATGGACGGCCACCGTCCAGAGACATTTACATACCAGCGATACTAGCCAGCAATTTGACTTCCACCACTCTGCTGTTGCCAGATTTTGTAATGACATCATCCCCACCTGACTGCCGCCATCTGCATTCATGACTGTGACAATTTTTTTTTAAACTGAGCAGCGGCTGCTAATCTTCAAAATTCTGCAGATTGTGATGATGATGGCTTTATGAGGCAAAAAAGTATTCATTATTTTCTTAAGCCTTTCAGAGTGAACTATATCAATATGATAATGTATGACCTTTAGAACACTAAAAACAAATTATTTATGAAAAATGTGTTATATTTCGTGAGATTTTCCCTGCCTTGAAGTAAAACGGCTAGATATCTGAAGCTCCGCCTGCCGAACAGCACAAACACACGTGGCTTCTGAACGGCTATGGACCGCGTGGTGGGGGTGGGGGTCTTAAAGATGCGCCGCGCCCAAAGTAACAAACACCTGTTTGAGCTGGAATTTATTGAAGACAGGCCACAGCTGGAAGATATATGGTATTCTGCATCTATAATGAGTGTGTTGCTGATTATCACCAGTTCAATGGAGAAACTGAGTGCTACTGCTAGTCTGGGGGCGGAGCTGTCAGAGCAGTTTCTTCCTGGAGGCAGCTGTTGGCATCGTGCTTACGTCAGCACTTTTCCAACCGCTCGTTCTTGTGGGTATGGGAGGGGCTGCTGCAGACTGTGCAGGTTTTCAAAGGATTTCTCTTAAATGGATGAACGGATCAAAATGCCGCTTTGGAGTTCTTTATAATGAGGAATGAACAGTAAAATGCATTTAAAACCTCAAAATGTAGAATTTTCATGGTAGGGCCCCTTTAAAACTAAGACTAAGAAAAAATCTAATATTGAAAATAAAGACTCAGGTAAACCTAAACCCTTAAATTCCTTTATTGAGTTTGACACAAACCAGGAAGTACCAAATGTTGCATATCCTTAACCCTTTAACACCAAAGACGTCATTTAATGCCCTTAAATAACACGCACTATTTGACATCCTATAATCTTCTACCTTCTATGCAATCGTCGTGAATCATCTAACTCTGACGCATAGAAAAGCAGCTTTTCATATCTGCTCTGTGCCATTATGCATCACTTCTTTTCAGTGAAGTGTTGCATCAACATAGACGCTAAAGCTCTAGTGTTAAGGGTACAAAGACGGTAAAGTTTTCCACTAACTCCCAAATGAAAATCAAATTTTACATCAAAAATAAACATAAATGGGTAAAAAAAAAATGTATCAACCATAGGGGGCAAAGGTTAAAGAATGAAACACATTTTCACTGTGAAATATGTATATATAGTACAATGGATGTTTCTCATACAATTTTGTCAAGAATGAGGTTTAATATTTGACCTAATTATTCACAACTTATTTTTACTTTTTAAAACACTGATAATTCACCTGAAATATTTTTATTTTAGAAACCTATTTTGATGTTCATTCCTTTAGTTATTATTCACTTTAAAGGAGGAATGGGGTCAACCCAATACATCTTCAAACTTTACTTTACAAGGGATCGTATAGATCTACATATGTGTGGCATCAACACCGAGCAATTAGAAGAAAAACAGTTTTCATTAAAAAAAAAAAAGAAAAAATTCAAGTCAAACAGATCTAGAACTGTTGTTCCCTGCTGTGATCAGTTCAATTATAGCTTAGAAGTTTGAAACCCATAACCTCTAATTATTGCAGGAACTGTATTTTATCACTGAGCAGCCAATAGCTTAACCGCTATAGGAGACTTGCTACAGTTAAAATTCCTTCTGCTGTTTTCCAAGATGTCCATGATTTTATACCACTGGCCTCCATCCTGTCTTACAACAAAATATTCACTCCCAATGATTGTCCCAGTTTTTAACCAAGTTTGAACTCATTTATGAGAAAAAAAGACTCACATGCCACCATCTTATTTATGACTGAGCTAATATTAGCTATAAACCACACCAATCAAACATCAATTCTGAAGAAATCTCTTAAGAATATATGGCTCTGCTCACTTGACAGACCAGTGCACTTAATTAATTCACTTGCAGGACATCTAAATCTATTCGGGACGGTGTGCCCGCCTGTTTACCTAATGGCCTTCCCCTTTCTCACCACCTGTCTGTTATTCTTTGCACAAGTCTTCTGTCTCCTGGTGTCCCTGAGGATGTGATTAGATGTGTCTGGGGTCCCAGTGGGAAATCACTCGTCCTGCTGCTGGTAAGTCTGTAGTGACAGATTAGACCCAGGACTCACTAGCTGCTAAATTACTCCACAGACTGACCAGGTCAGAAAAAAAGTATGAGAATGGTGATTTTTTTTTTCTTTTTTTTTTTAAAAGATGTACAAAATGAACATGTGATTACTGTTCAAGAGGAAATTCGCAATCAAGAATATTGTTGTAAGGTGGCGTCCAAACAGAGATGGGGGCAAAGGGAAGGGCTGACAGAAGAAAAAGACTGTATTTGAAAAAGTAAACTGTTCAAATATAGAGTACTATATTTGAGAAGGAAAAAAAAACTGACAACAAGAAATTATTACTCACTAGAAAACTCTCATGGGTGCAAACAATTATCCTGCAGTGAAGCCACATATTTTACTTTAATAAGAAAAGATTGTGATGAAAGGACATGGCATTTCCACTCGGTAATCAAACACTCAAAAGGGATTTAATTAACTGCAATATGCTACAAGCTTGTCTTTTATTGCAGTTTGGCTGAGCAGTAAAGACATAATTCTTCAGAGAATGGGGTTGATTAGGCGTCATTTACGGTTAATATGTACTGTTCGTGCTGTACCCTTTCACCAGCCATGTCAGTCAAAAAGTCTTCCAACTCTGTTATTGTTGGCAGGATGGATGGTAGATCATATGTATAGTTAATTATTTATTAATAAAAGTGTTTACTGTAAATTTTTGGCAGGTGATGCAAAACAGCAATGTCTATTGATTGAAAATAATACATAATCATTGTAGAAGTTTTTTTTAAGTCATAATTCAAAGTATTTTGCATTATTTATCTCAATTCAATTTGACAATTCATTTTTCAATTTGCAATTCATTATTCATTTCAGGCTTGCAAAATGACAATTTATCCTCCCTCTTAGAGCACATGTAAGATGCGTTAGGATTTTTTTTATTTCAGAAAATATATAAACTTGGAATCTGTTCTTTATTTGACATCATAGTGGAATATTGGATGTTGTGTCTTCAAACTATCCATCTTTGTAATCCAGTGCACTGGATGCCTACTCTATGTTTCAAAAAATAAAAATGTGTCATCCTTTTGTTGTCTGAGTTTTAGCTCATTCTTGTCAGTGAACGTCTCCCTATTGTCTCTGCATTTAGTTTTAATCAAACTGAACTGTTGGGTCAAATGCAGGTCACCTTGTCACCGTTATTGCTTCAAGCAGATCCCAGGAGAAAACAATCGAAGAAACAATAAAATCATACACAAAAAAATGAAAGTCATGACAGAATATTTTGTAGACAAAAAATGATATCCCGAGAGATTTCCTACTGCAGAGACTCTTAACCTTTTATAGAATGGTAAGGTTTCAGTCTCTCATAGACAATAACATGAGTGGTGGCAGGAAGATATTTACAGGTTGAAATAGCTGATTTAAAAAAAAAAAGAACTTACCCCAATAAAACAGCAGATTTTAAATTCACTTTTTTTCCTTTTTGATTAGTTTAGATTAAATTTGAGCAGAATAACAAATGTCCATATTATCCACAAACAAAAATTAAACCTTTTTTATTTAATTGGTTATTCCAGGGGGGAAGTAAAGAAGACAGAAAATCAAAATAATGGATGATAAAGTGGAAGGGTTTTTTTTTTTTATCTGCCAAAAAGTAGGCACTTTTCACACAGTAAGCACAAGTTCCTACCACAATTTTTTCACTTGATTGAAGGGACAGGCGACTTCTTTTGTCAGCAGCTGCATTTAGAAAAAGACTTATGTCTGCATTACAATCTCCCAGCTTAGGTATTAAGAGACGGTGGATGGAATGGGTGACAGGAAGGTGACAGAGTGGACTTCCTGTCTGTTATCCGTCTTCCTACTCAACAGATCGCAGGGCAACAGATCTGACAAATCTACGTCAATTCCACAATGTTTTTATACCAATATGAGCCAAATCTCTGAGGGTTTTTTACCAAGATTCTATTTCACAAAGAACTCTTGAAGGGAAAATCGATCCGACTGGATGCAAGAGTGACCATAGAGTGTTCATTTTCGAGGGCTGTTTTTTGTCTATTTTTGTTCAGCTAACAAAAAAAAGTAAATGTTCATCTTCCAAACCAGTCACCCACTTACACAGTCAACACAAAGTACCCCATAAGACTCACAGTTCATACAGAGAGTGGCTCTTCTCTGGGCTCTTCCCATGAGCTGTCAGCTTCACATTCAGTTAAGAGTCCATTGAAATGTGCAGGAGGCATTTTTATCCACAGAAACACCCCTCACTGGACATTTGACAGTTTATGGATTATTCTTTGAAAACTTCAGAGATGGTTGCTAGTAAAAATCATTGTAGATCAACAAGTTTTGAGCCTATCTGGCACCAACATTCTTGAAATTTCTTTTATAGCACAAACCAAAAAAAAAGCTTTACGCAATACAGAAAACAGCACAGAGAGGCCACATTTTAACTTACAAATCTCCAAATTAAGATAGAAAACAAGGTATGACTTCTTCACACTCGATAAATAAAACTAGAATTTCTTGAGTCTGTAGCTTTTCCAGATTTGCTTCATTTAAGAAAAGCCAATGAGACAACTTTACAATGAAAAGACGTAACCTCTTTCCCCTAAAAACCTCTATTTTACTTTGGAAAACTTTTTTCATCAAGTTGAAAAAAAGGACTTGTCGGTCACAACTCTGCAAATTATCCACCTTAAAAATATAAAAGAGGTCTGTAATCTACATCAAAAGTTCACTTCAGAGAGGTAGAGTGTAAAATAGTATCCAGGATAACGTGATTTTTAAATGTATTTGTTCATGGGCGTAAGTAATAAGTATTTGGTCAATAACAGAAGTTCAGTTCAGTACTTTGTAATGTAACCTTGGTTAGTGACAGACGTCAAACATTTCCTGTAGGTCTTCTGTATTAGAATAAGGTCAAGAGATTGGGTAGACCCCTCCAGAACCTTGAAATACTTTTACTGTAGACGCTCCTTCGTTGCCCAGGCGATATGTTGGGATGATTGTCATCCTGGAGGACCCAGACGCGTTTTTTCCACAGATGGAAGGAGTTTTTCTTCCCAAACTCTTACCATACAGCATACATTAATTTGTTCCTTAATCAGTCCTCCTGCCCCCTTTGCAAAAAAAAAAACAAAACACCCCCAAACCATAATGTTTCCATCCCCATGATTCACAGTGGATATGCTGTTTTCAGTATTTTTCTCCCTCCAAAGTGAATTTTGTACCAAAGAATTCTGACTACATTACATTCTCTTAATCCTGGATCATCTAGGTAATTTCTGGCAAATTTTAGACAGGCCTGAACATGTGCTAGATTAAGCAGGGGACCTTTAGAACTCTGCAGGATTTGAACCCTTGAGGATGAAGTGTGTTACAAACCTTTGTTACTGTAGTGCCAGCTGTCTTCAGGTCATTGACCAGTTTCCCAGTGTGCCTCTGGGCTGTTGTTACTCACCGTTCTCAAGATCCTTTGTTCTCCACCAGGTGAGTATGGAGTCCCATGGCATGGAGTCCCAGGTAGAAGGATATTTTCAGTAGTATTGTATTCCTTCAATTTTTTAAATAATTGCCCCAACACTTGATCTCTTCTCACCAAGCTCCAATCTTGCCCCAGGTGTCCTTTGAGAGCGCATTGGTCTTTCCCATGGTGGAGAAGTCAGATGAAATACTCTGAGGATCAACTCAATCTTGCTGACACCCCTCCTCTAGAGGAAGAAGAGACTGAGGGATTTGGAGTGAGGCTGTCCATCACCTAAGCAAAAGTAACTGACGTAGTCAATCATCTCCTGGTGGCAAGGAATTGGGAGCAAGGAGGATGGTTCCCATTTTCAAGAAGAGGACCAGAGGGTGTGTTCCAACTACTGGGGATTCATAGCCCACTCCCATCCCTCCTGACCCACACACAACCTTTATTCCACTCTTACACCTCCCACCCCATTAACCAATGCAAACAAACATTGAAAAAGAGGCCGGTTTTATCACCGGTTCCACTCATAATCTTTATGGACAGAAATAAGCACGGTCATTGGCCTGAGGAGATCTGGTTTGAGGACCACAGGACACATTGTAGATGATGTTGTCCTGTTGGCTTCATTACACCAGGACCTCCTACATGCATTGGGGCTGTTTGCGGGTTGGTGTGGTGCAGCTGGGATGAGAGTCAGTGCCACTTACTTTGAGGCTATGGTTCTTCACTGGAGAAAGGCAGTTTGCCCTCTCTTGGTGGGTGGAGTACTCCTGGCTCAGGTGTAGGAGTTTAAACATCTTGGGGTCTGGTTCATAAGTGAGGGAATCGACAGTCAGACTGGAGTGGTGTCCACAGTTATACAGTGGTTGTACCAGTCTGTTGTGGTGAAAAGAGAGCTGAGCCAGAAAGCAAAGCTTTCTATTTACCGACCGATCTTCGTTCCAGTACTCACCAGTGACGTGCGGTGAGGTTCACGGCTGGTGAGGCACTGACATCATCATACAAACTTTACTAAGGAGCTGGGGAGAGGGAACTCTTTGCCAACACTGCTGCCCCCGCAAACTGGTTCCAAATGATAGATAGATGGATGGATGGGCGGGCAGGGTTTTTGTTGCAAAAAATAGCCCACATTTAAGGAGGCTGTTAACAAGAACAGTTTTAATACATTGATTAGTCCCCTTACAAGCAATTTCTAAAGGCCTTTTGAAGATGAACACCTTTTTGTCACCCTTTAGATTGGGGGCAGCAAAACACTCAATTAACTGTTAACAAGGGCACAATCAGAATCCTTAGTAATGTTAGTATCATTGGTAAAGTTAGTAATACATTATTAACTTACAAGGCATTTATAGAACATTGCAAATATATTTATTTATGAAAGATTAAAAAATGCAAATAAATGTATTCATGAGCAGTTTATTTAAACATGTAAGTCATTTGTAAGACATCTAAAAATGCTAATAGTTTTCTTTAGTTAATACCCTAATCTTGTTCTAAAGGGTTACCAGAAGTAGAAACAGGTCTGTGAGGTACACATTTATTTGGTTGTTTGTTGTAGCTAAATACTTATTTTTATCTGCATCATTATCAATGTATATTCTTTAAAAATCATGTAATGGATTGCCTGGATTCTCTCTTTTTTTACTTTATTTCTCCCACATTAGTGTAAGAGGACCAATGTAAAATTTTACATATCACCTGTTAACCAACTTGTTAAGTGGGCCAACTTGGAGAATCAGTGAGTGCCAAATACTTTTTTGCTCGGGTCCTCTACCAGAGGCCCGAGAGCTTGAGAGTCTTCCGCAGTATCTTAGCTGTTCCTAGCACTGCGCTTTTCTGGACTGAGATGTCTGACGTCTTTACAGGGATGACTTCTCCAGCTTGGAGGTTACAGTCCCGAGTGCTCCAATTACCACAGGCACCACTGTCACTTTCACCTCCCAAGCTTTCTCCAGTTCCTCTCTGAGTATCTGGTATTTCTCCAGTTTCTCATGTTCCTTCTTCTTGATGTTACCATCACTTGGTACCGCCACATCCACCACAACGCCTTTCCTCTGTTCTTTATCCACCACTACAATGCCTGGTTGGTTCACCATTACCATCCTGTACGTTTGTATGTGGAAGTCCTGCAGGATCTCATTTTCTACCACTTTCTGAGGTGTTTCCCATTTTGACTTTGGGGTTTCCAGTCCATATTATGCATGCATGTTTCTGTATATTATTCCAGCTCCTTGGTTTTGGCGCTCCATGTATGCTTTCCCAGCCAGCATCTTACACCCTGCACTTGTGTGCTGGATTGTTTCCGGTGCCTCTTTGCATAGCCTACACCTTGGGTCTTGTCTGGAGTGGTAGATCTGAGCCTCTATCGCTCTGGTGCTCAGGGCTTGTTCCTGTCCTCCCAGGATCAGCGCTTCTGTGCTGTCCTACAGGCCAGCCCTCTCTAGCCATTGATAGGACTTCTTGATATCAGCCACTTCAGTTATGATCCGGTGGTACATTCCATGCAGGGGCTTGTCCTCCCATAAGACTTTGTCCTCCAGCATGACATCCTCTGCTCTCCATTGCCTGAGACATTCACTGAACACACTGTCAATTGGGGCCTTGAGCTTGACACATTCATGCATCTTGGATGCTTCATCCTTGATAGTGCCTTCTACGCTCACTACTCCAGTGTTTTTCAACCAGTGTGCCGCAGCACACTATTGTGGTGTGAGAGATGTTCAGGTGTGCCATGGGAAATTATTCATTTTCACTGATCTAAAAACATTTTCTTTCACTAGGATATCAGCTCTGTTTTCATTTAAACAATATTGAATAGCTAGGAATATATAAGACCTTTTTTTTCTTTGAGTTTATTTGATTTAGCCACAGCTAGCCTTTTTTTTTTTTGAAATTTTCCGCCCCTCCAACTGTCTCCACCAATCATTCTTGGAGACTTATTTATGTCATCAGTCAGACCAATCAAAAGTTGTTAAAATCCTCACTTTTTTGTTACAACTTGGCTCATAAAGTCTCACAGTTCCAACAAAAATAACAGCTAAAGCTTGTGTGGCTAGTGGTGTAGCTTCCCGCAGGATCTAGCGTCAGACCGTGGAAAAAGTGAACAAAATGATGAAGCTCAGAGACGTGAGTTTGTGCAGCAGCAGCGTCAGTTTTGCACTGCATCTCCCATAATGTAATAATATACAAAAGATTTGTGTAAAAGTTACATTTTGTACTAAGACAAACTAAAAAATAATAAAACTTCAAAATGTTCACTTTTTGTGTTGTCACAATTGAACATAAACATGAATATAATTTTTGGTGTGTATGTAAAAAACAAACATGTTATCATCATATATTTGTTCAAAAATTACAGCTGCTCTAGCACAAAAAATTAAAGAAAAATAAAGGAATGAACCACTCTTTGGAAAAAATTTATTATTTTTTGTGAGATTACATAAAATTGCACATTAATAAAGTTATTAATAAAAGGAAAAACAAATACTTGAGCAAATTTAAACAAATTAGTTTAAAATTATGATTGAAAACTATCACACCTTTTTTTTTCTAATTCATTGAGGAAAAACAGCCTCAACTTCCAGCTTTTCTGCCCAAATTATTCCAAAAAATTGTTTCGAAATCGTGCAGGGACTGTACCTTAACACAGACAATAGAGTTTCTCCTGTTTTACATATTTGGAAGCTGGTGTGCCAAAGAATTTTTGTCAAGGAAAAAGTGTACTTTGGCTCAATAAAGATTGAAAAACACTAGAGAGAGAGAGAGAGATCTATCTCATTTTCAATAGGTATATATTGATTAGCAAAAGAGGACACATGGGGACCAATGACTTGCCCAAAAGCCCTTTTGCTCACGGTAAGACTGAGGATTGAACTGCTTATCTTCTGAGAAGAAACTATTAGCATCATTTTGTCTACACGGTGCATTAAACATTTTCGCTTTTACAATATCACTTCACAATAATGCCTTCCTTATTTTAGCTATTGATCTATATTTACTGACAAAAATAGCACCCCTAAATGATAAAAGTGGATTTGTTTTTGCTGCTGCTGGAGTTTATCAGAACTGATCAAATGAATATTAAAGCAAAGCACACTCAACTGTATACTCCAGAGTAAATCATCTGAAAAAAGCAAAATTATAATTATTATTTTTCTGATGAGGCAGAAAATGTTGTCATGTGGTGTCATTTGGTCTGATTCTCACAATTAAACAGAAATGTCAAAAACATAATGATGTGATGGACTTATGATGGTAAGAAGCTGAAGAGGATTTCTTTTTGACTTATCAGATTTTATCAGGAGAAATTGTAAAAGGTGTAAAAAAGTGAAAACATTATTTACAAGTTCAATTTAAGTTTTCTTTCAAGAGAACTACATACTTCTTGAGGTTGTATTTATTTTGTCATTTTTAGGAGCTACCAAAATGAAAGTCAATATTAAATTAGAATAGAATAGAATTGTAAGAAATTTAGAATTAAAAAGCTTTAAAATGTAGTGACTTTGTAATTTGAATGGACAATAAAAAAATAACTGAACAGATCCACAATTCTAACAAACACAAAGGTGACAGAACAGATGCTCTGAAACTATGGATTTAGATATAGTTACATACTATGTGTAACTAAGTCAAACAGAAACAAGAGTGCAGAAACAACATTAGGTCATTCAAGTCCAACAAAATGGCGAACAACATTGGTGCCATCCAGTCATCCGGTTTTGAGTAACATGCCGGCTCGGACGAGAACAACAAAATACGTACATGGATCTACTCATCTACTAGTGGATGCATCTGAATGTAACAGGGCAGGGAGGTTGTGGCCTACTGAATGTTGCTTCTTTGTCACAGCCACAAGGTTTTTCTAACTGCAGTTTCTACAGTTTAAATAAAGAAATTCCCAGAAATGTAATTTTAATCTTAATTTTCTTTGTATTTGTCCCCTTTCATGTGAGAAATGCCACAAGAACGTGTTAAAAACACTTAAAACACAGATTTTAATGGAGTGTATCTTTAATATCAGAATCATACCATAGGAGAACATCCAAAAATAATCAGAAATAAGAAGTAGAGATTTTTTTAAAACTAAGGCTTTGTTATAAATGAATGTGTAATATAAAAGTAAATTGTAAAACTTCAATATTATCTCAAAAGCAGTAGCTTTCATAATAGTTTATGTGTTCTATCCATTCTTGTTTTTATTCCTATTCTTTGCTTTATTTATTTTCTTCTTGGAAATTGGAATTTCAGCCATTCTGTGGATGGTTCATTTTCCGCCGCCTGTGCTCCTCGCCTGTGTTTGCGCCCTCCATATAGCTTCTTGCCCGTCTGACCTCAATGTTTCAGGAAAAGTTTTGAATTCCAAAACTTTCAAGTCTTTCATGTTAGACTAAATCTGACAGCTCAGAAAAGCTCTCTCCTTTTCACATGCTTCTGGTGAGCGAAAACTGCTTTTGACATTAAGAGGGACCCAATTTTTACTTTGGAAAAACAGCAGTGTAAAATTAAAACAAATCAGAACAGAAAAAAACTGTGTCAACTTCTGCACATGTTCACTGACTTCAATTTCCACATTTTTTTTTCTGAAAATCAGTGACTGTCAAGTTGCATGGTTCTACTAATAGTGGAATAAGGAAGTCTAAGACAATAATAAATAGTCATGATTTTCAGACTATAGTGGACAGGAATGTATGTGTCCATATACTAGTATTTACCTGTGTGTATGCCCAGCCAAAAAGCAGGGATTTACTCTGTTCAGTATTCATAATATGTTAGAAGAGTGTGTTGAATGAGGATTAGACAAAAAAAAAAAAAATAGTGTAGAATCTCTTGGAGGCCAGAGGCCAAAGGTGAGACTTGTAAGTAGTACAAGGCGGGCCTCATTACAGCGAGCCCAGTGTGCTCTGGTTACAGCAGTTGTCAGGGCAGAGTAAACAAACCAGAACACTGACCTCAGAATAATTGAATTATTCCCACTCGAACACTTTTATTTGTGTTTGTATGGAAATTTATGTTAAAAAACAAACAAAAGTACAGCTGCCTCAAGAAGTGTCTAACCTATTGATAGACAAACAGACAGACAAAAAAGTATATTGTTTCATTAATATTCGTCTAAAAAAACTGATTTAAAAATAAGTGTTATGTATACAGCTTGATCAAATTTGTGAGTTTCTCCTCTTAAAAAACATTGAGGCTAAATTCCTGCCGTATCCCTATGACTTCTCCTTACTCCTACATTTAACCCTCCAAATGGAGACATAAAGAAAAAATGTGTTTCCAAATTCAGACATTACTAACCCTCAATGACGTCATCAATAGTCGCTGCTCAAAAAATACATAACATTGGTTTTATAATTTTAGAAGGTCATGCCAAATCAAAAAGTTAGAACTTTAAATGTAAACTTTTGTGCTTCGGAGCTAAAGATGGGACGATTCTTTGAGAATATGTAAAAGAAAAAAAAGAACAATTGAAACTCGTCAACATATTCATCAGTGCAAAAAATGTAAAAATGTCTTGGCCTGTGCCTACATTTAGAAAAAATGCAGGGTAGATCACATTTCTTTATGCAGGCTTGCTGTAAGTGCGTGCCCATCTGTGTGTGTGTTGCAGTCTGGCTTAGTGTTGTCCATCTGCGCTTTCCTCCTGGGAAATTCTTGCAGCTCCTTCAGATTTAAAAATTTCACATAAGTCAGCCCCTCCAGGATTTCACGATGTTGCAATCGGAACTATTAATGCAAATTTACATTATTTTTACTTTTACAAATTTACTTTACATTTTCCTGCATCTTTGACCAATTTACCGTGACAACAGTCATGGGTGACGACGCAGCTTTATGACTGTTTCCCTTCGAGTTCTCACGCTCTCACGTCAATGAGGGAGACAGCCCCCTCCAGGAAGAGTCTGCTCCACTCCAGGCTAACACAAACACTTTCTCCATAAAGCTAGCGGCTCGAGCTGATGCTGAAGACGTGCGAGAAGTCGGAGAGGGCTTGAAATTTTTTTGTTGCTTTGATTTTAATAGAGCTCAGATATTTTTTTTTCAAACAGATGGATGGATCTATAGTGGAACCTAATAAAGCTTTAAATTTTGTTTAGTTTTTCCCTCTTGTAATTTTTGCCACATTGTTGAAATAAGCAGATTAACTTCTGGTCAATGTTGGCCCTATTTGGAATCCACTGAGTGTCAGCGGAGATTATACATCCAGTGCAAAAGCATCTGTAGTATTTACCAGGTAAGCAGGTTAAACTTAGCTTTAATATGGTCATTCCTCTGATGTCACTCTGCTCACCTCACTTAATGACATCGCCACAGGAAGTCAAAGAGCAAATTCAAGTGTGGTTTGAAAGCTAAAACAGCAAAACTGTGTATTCACATGTTTTACTGTGACCACATTTATTTTATTTGTTGTCCTGCTACACATGTGTGGCTGTTAGAACTTCTTTTTTTATCCCAGGATAAAAGAATAACATATCAATCAAATAAGTTTGCATCGTTGTGTGCTCATAGTTTCATGTGATCTAAGACTGTTAGGGATACGAACAAGTCTTCACACAGTGCAGCACAAATTTATAGTAAATCCAAATTAAGCTTTCAGGGCTTGTTGCCAATAGATGCTGTGTAGACTCACTACAAGCTGGCATTCTTGTCTTTAGCATCAGGGTCAGCTCACCTTTCACCTCTCCTCCATGCTGCTGCCGGCTCAGCCTTTTTCCTTTCCTCAATAGAAATCCAGAGTGCACAGCACTCTAACTCTTAGCAGTAGCCAACAACTCTGCCTGTGCCTGGATTGTTAAGCAGACGTGTGCAACAAACAAGGCAATTGCTATCTTATTTTGAAAGGAGTGATTGTCTTCACATCACATTTTGACCACAAGTTACATCCCTCTGGTGGCGGCATGCGCACTTCTTCAAACATCAATAGCATAACTCAATCGATGCACTTTCATCAGCTGTTTACAGCCATCCCTCTCTACCCGTGCTGCAATTTTAGTTCAGTCTCATCACTTCACTTGATTTTCCCAGCTCGTTTTTGATTTATTCCTTTCTCGCCCTAAAATTGGCAGCACACATCACCACATTTCCATGTAGTTGTTCCATTCAACTCTTACTTTTTAATGCTCTGCCAAATCTATAACTGAACAACATCATAACAGCTCTTCCTTATGCTCCTCACTCTTACTTCTGTCCTTTTCACTTCAATAAGAAAGAGAACATTCAGCCTTTATGGCCCCAAGCTATAGATTTCAACGCTCCAGACCTTTGCAACAGTTAATCCCTTCAACTCCTTTCATTTCTGACTGAAACCTGGTCTGTTTAGAGTCTAGACCATTAACTGTATATGAAAACTGGACTCAGTGACTCCTCCTTCTTTACGTTTCAAATGGGAAGTACCTGCTGGTTCCAAGAAGCCTTTGTCCGAATTCCTTCCATGCTCACTATATGGTGAACTTTACGGTGCGTTCGCCATTTTGTTGTCCTGTCCGAATCTATTATTCCAAAATCGAGTGCCCTAGAAATTTCTTTGCCGAAAACCAGTATCCTCAAATGCTCACTGCATTAGCAAATATAGACCACAATGTATTGCAGTTGAACAACTTTTGCAAAAAATTAAAACAAGTTTAAATGTAATTATAGTTGTAATTTATTGTAATCATTTTAGTAAACCATCCACACTTTGATTATCAGAACACAGTGGTGTCACAAATAGAGGTCGTGAAATGTTCATTTTGATTAGATTTTCACTTTGTGAAATCGGTGACGTCATATCTGCCATTTGAAAAAAAGGTGAGAAAAAGGTAGTGAGCATGGGCACTGTATGGTGCCCCACTATATAGTTTTTTGGTAGTTAGGAATTAGATTGGGAATTTGGGCATAGCCTTAATTCTTTTATCATGATACTTTTTCTTTTGTGCAAGTTATTCAAGTTGTACAATGACGAATTAGATGCCTCAACAAAAATATGAGGTCCACGGGCCCCTTACAGTGAAAATTCAAAATGGTTGTTTGACAGATTATAGGATTGTGGTCTTCCAACAAGTTCACTCCTGATTGGTGAAAGTGGTCACCAAAGAAATGCGGACTCAGACTGACTTGTATTAATCACTACTTACTGATGTCGTCTGGCCTCAACATGACAGCGTCCATATTTAAAAAAAAAAATGACTTCATTTCATGGGAGCCAACCCAGTTGTCATTTACAGTCAGTGGTTTAGACTCTCATTTAAGTACTTGAACACCAACATCAGACTTGAGATCCATGGACATTTGCTACTTGTTTTGAAGTTTATTTTTTAAAAAGTCAAGGGGTTCATGTTTTGGTAAAGAAATAAAAGACAATTGTTTTGTTACATGCAATCTACAGAATTTTTCTCTTGACAAATAAAATAACCCTTAATCCCACCCACAATCCAATTATGCAAAGACTATGTTTTTGACAAGATACACTAAATCTCCGTCCTAACATAAAACATAAATATTTCAGTAGAATCCAAGTATGACTCCTATTGGTGGTCTGCATTAACACACCTTTGTCAAAAAGGTAAAGTCATCACATGTTGACGTTTGATTAAGGATCCCTCCACATCACTTTTTGACGTTTTGGTTGTCTCCAACTCGCTGTTTTTTGACATGCTGGCTGTTCCCATTTAATCACAGATCCCCAACCTCCGGCCTGCAAACCAGTACCTAAACCCGGTACTGGTACCCTAACCTGTCACTGGACACAGTACTGGATGTGGTACCCAAAGCGGTACCAGATCTGGGACTGGATACGACCCAGTACTGGGTTAGGATACCGGTACTGGATGCGTTTCGTGGACCAGTCCACATCTGATACTGCATCCCGTACCGCGTACCAGGCTTGGGGACTTTTGATTTTACCAACAGCCTGCTTGTCAAAAAACAACAAGTTGGAGACACCCAAAAAAATTACACAAAGAGGTCCTTAGCCAAACAAAAATATGTGACAGCTTGGGGATGAGAACGTGTGTGAATGTAGTCCTTATACTGGCCCCAGCCTGTAACTACCAGAAATGGAGGTTCAGTGTCTTGCTCAAGGAGACTCGCACCAATGGGCGGGCAAAGCGGGAACCAAACTTGTGATCTTTCGATCAAAGGTCCACCAATCTACAACACGGCCACCCACAAGTTGGTGAGGGGAGACCAGCTCAGTCCGAGTCCAAAATAAAGAGCACAAACAAGGTCAACACCATCACCCCTTACTGGGAGGTTACACCTTTTGTGACAAATCACTGCACTATTTGTGCTGATAAATTACTGGGCCACAAAATACCATTGCTTTCCAATCTACAGACCCTCTATTACAGAGTTAGATCGGTGCTTTGTGCACATGAGATAGCAGTGTATGAAAGCATAATGCCCTTGGGGCACAAAGATGGATGATTTCCCACGTGGAATAGCAGCTGATAATGGAGAAGAATACAATACAGTCTGCAAAAGGGTATTTGTTGGTGGGCAGAAAATTAACACCAGCCACCAGCCAAACCTGCTCAATTTTGTGACAAGCTAATGAAAAGTTTTATAGATTACAGTAGATGGGGTAAACTCCAGGCGATGTTGAACAGAAATAGTATACTCTGTTTCATTTATATGAGCTGTCTGGCTTTATACTCCGAAAGGGCTTTTCACAGTTTAAGATGTTTGAAAAAGTGAACAACCACAAAAAAGAGCCAATGAGAATCGAATTGAATTAATTACAAATTAAGCAAGATAGAGATTTGCTACAATTGCCATTTCACTATAGTTTAACAGTTTGGAACATTTCAGGAAATGTGTTTTAAACAGGGCCAGCCTGCATTCAGCCAGGAAGTGAATTATATTGAATATGTTTCTGAATAATTTAAAAAAGAACCAAAAAAGGAAGTTTCTTGTATCCCACCAACAGAGGAAACTAAACAATAAATTTTGCAAGTTCTCTCACTCAGAAATCAAGTACAAGTTTGACATTTTTATCCTAAGTGCATGTCTACTGTATATAAAAACTACATAATATAACTATTATAAAATAGGAAATATTTTTTATAATATATAAAAAATTTGGAAACCACATTATATGATTCTTTTTAAATCCTTTGTATTGCTGCAAATAAGTATCTGAACACCTGAGAAAATCAATGATAGTATTTGGTATAAGAGGCTTTTGATTACGCTTAGCAGGTCAAACGTTTCCTGTAGTTTTTCACCAGGTTTGCACTCACTGCAGGAGGGATTTTGGACCATTCCTCCACACAGATCTTCTCTGGAGCAGTCAGGTTTCTGAGCTGTCACTGAAAAAACAAGGAGCTTGAGCTCCATCCAAATATTTTCTATTGGGTTGAGGTCTGGAGAATGGTTAGACCACTCCAGAACCTTGATGTGCTTCTTACAGAGCCACTCCTTGGTAATCCTGGCTGTGTACTTCAGGTTATTGCCATGTTGGAAGACCCAGCCACGACACATCTTTAATGCTCTTACTGAGGGAAGGAGGTTATTCCCCATAATCTCACAATACGTGGCATCTGTTATCCTCTCCTTAATACAATACAGTCGTCCCATGTAAAGACAAAACCTTCATAGCATAATGCTGGGTTCACACTGGACGTGGAATCATCACAAAGCAGAGAAAAATGCGCATCAGCTATTCACATCACAGGCGTATTTTTTTGCGACAGTCAACAGGTGCTTATGCTGGAGCTTTATTGGTTTGTTTTTGCCATCATGAATGACTAAGTTAATAGCCTAGAAATATTACCCAATATTTCTGGTTAGAAGAACCAAGCAGTCAGTAGGCCAACACTTCTTTAATATATCTATTGTTGAGATACAAAGAGAGAAATAAGTAGTGTCTGTTTTTTGTTTGTGGTGTTGTGATTGTATGTTTATCCTCCTCTCTATGGTCTGTTTAGATAAAAAACAAGATTGCATTCATCAATCGCTGTGTATTATTGAAAAAAATTGGTAATATTTTGAAAATAAAGCAGTGCCATTTTGATGTAACTTCCTGCCAAAGTTGACGCGGATCACTCGCAGCTCGTGCACAACATAGACCGCATGCTGAAACAATCTGCTGCACTGCATCAGCATTCCACGAAGAACCGCGGTGCTTTGCACCTGGTGTGCACCACACCATAGGTTAACAAGAGCGCCAAATGGAAGCGGCCTCCGATTCAATTCAATTTTATTTATATAGCCCAAAATCACAAAGAAATTTGCCTCATTGGGCTTCACAGCACTTCCGCATCCATGGTGAACCAGGATGTGCTACCCCCCCATGCTTCACAGTAGGGACGGTGTTCTTGGGATGGGACTCATTATTCTTCTTCCTCCAAATACGGAGAGTGGAATGAAGACCAAAAAGTTCTATTTTGGTCTTCTATGACCACATGACTTTCTCCCATAACTCATCCAAAAGGTCAATGGTAAACTTAAGACAGGCCTGGACATGTGCTGGTTTAAGCAGGGGAACCTTCTGTACCATGCATGTCCAATTCTTAGTGTATCATCAAAAGTAATATTGGAAACAATGATTCCAACTCTTTTCAGGTCATTGACTAACTCCTCCCCCTGGTCCCCCTGGTCCTCCTGGTCCTCTAGTCAAACGCAGAGTGACAGTCATGTTTAGCTTCTTCCATATTCTAATAATTGCTCCAACAGTGGATCTTTTTCACTAAGCTGGTGAAAAATTATAATAATTATAATAATCTAGTCTATAATTCGGCCTTTAAGGTCTTTGGGCAGTTTTTTGATTAGTAGTTGGAGTCTGACTGATTCCATGGGGTGGACCGGTTTTTTATTTTTTTTATGTAGCTAACAACCTAAAACAAGTGCATCTAATTTCAATAAGTGGAGTGTAGGTGGACTATTTAAATGTGGACTAACAGATCTTTTAGGGTCAGAATTCTAACTCAAAGAAAGGTGTTGAAATACTTATTTGCAGTATTAGCAAACAAATAAATTACCAAATTAAAAAAACATCACACTATGTAATTTCTAGATTTTTTATGTCTCACAGTGGACAGGAAACTAAGAGGAAAGTTTTAGACCTATTCATGACCTCTAAGTAGGAAACTTGCAAAATCACAAATACATATTTGCTCAACATAAATATTGAATCGAACAATAAAGTAAAACAGCATGTAAAACAATATTCAAAAGCTTGGCAAATTAGAAGAACACGTGTGCAAGAAAACCAAAATAGGACACTAAAAACATGAGCCTATTAATGTATTACTTAATTTGAGGCTTTCAGGCTAAAATTAGTTCTTCTTTTTCTCTGAAAGATAATAATTGGTTATATTAAGTTCCACAAAAGAAAATAATAGTATCCATAATAATATCCCCTAGTACAATATGATACAATTTTTCGCCCTGGTTTCCTTTTTGTAACATTATTGTGGTCTGATGGGAGGTGGTGTTTTCTAAATGACCTGTTTCTTCTCTTTTAATGACTCAACCTTTCTCATTACTGGAGACACCAGCATCAAGCTTTTTATTAATGCACTAAAGGTAAAGTCTTTGGGGATTCATGTCTAACACACGAGTAAATTTGCATTAGTGAAGTCATTGGTGCTTCTACAGATTTTATATGAGATTAGTCATAAATATGTTGTGTTTTATTCAATTAAAACAACATAATGGTCTAAATTAAACTGCATTGGTTTTAAATTCGAAGTAATGTAAATTTTAGCACTTAGTTGAGAAAAAAAAAAACTTAGGTTTTGTTCAAATTATGTAAGAACATATGCTTTTAAAAATAAGCACACACATACAAAATCCATGTTTTTTTAAAAAACTTTATTGATTTTAATTTTTGTCACAGAGACTATGTGAACTTCAAGCTTGTATATGCAATACAAAGTACAAAATGTTCTTAAAACAAAATTAAGTACATGAAATAGAAATAGTATGAAATATAAAATGCATGTTGGAACTGTTAGAAACTCAGGAATCACTTAAAAAAAAAGTGAAAAAGGTGATCTGGAGGAGAAAAATACAAAATGTACTTAATGTCATATAATTATTTCTAGGCCAAACAACAGTTATCAGTTTCTACGTCATCAATTTCCAAACAGTTGGCACTGCCATGAATTAAAAGGGACGCCATCCACACATCATCACTAAATCCAAGCCCCTGATTGGTCAAAGTTCAACTGGCTTAACTTTCGATGGCTGAATTTTTTTTTTACATAAAACCTAAAAACTGACCAAAAAATTACCAAAGTGTTGTGTAAACGCAAGAGTTTTGAAACTGGAAACACGAAGCGCACATACAAGCATGTTTATGTAACTGGTCCGTTGTTGTTGCTCTGCCTTGTGGTCAGTTTGTTCATGTTCTCTACATGAATTGTCAATATCCGGTTCAGGACTTAATATCAAATATTAATAGATTCAGGTTATTAATGATCATTAATATCATTGATGTAATCCAAATTCAAAGCATCCACGACAATTAATTTATATTAAATCAGTAACAATAATCTATTATTCTCATTGAAAATAAGACAATTTGTGCAAATTGTATTCAAAGAATTATGATAATATAAAAAGTAATAAGTAAATCATTTTAATTTGCTAATGCAGAAAAAAGCTAAATATTCTCATTAAAAAAAGGACAATTAGAGCAGATTGTATCAAAATCAAAATATTCTAATTAAAAAAAAAATACAAATAGGTCCAAGGAAATCCCTTTATACTCAAGAAATACTTCAACTTGATTTTCCACGGAGTTTGCATCTATCTCAGCTCCGCTAGCATCTATGCTAACGTTGGTAGACTCAAATGACAAATTCAGGATGACAAAAGCATGTCAAATGTTTAAAAAGAAGTAAATGAGAATTCCGACAATGTTTCAGAGTGTTGCTTTCTAGTGATGTTGTTCAAAGAGATGAAGGTTAGAATGGTTAGCTCAATGCGCTACTCCAAATATAACAGCAATAGTTGAATTGTTGTATTTTTTTTTATTTCCACTGAGTGAAAGAAGCTTTTCCTCAGTTTTTTATCAAGCAGTTTACTGAGTTTACCATACCTATCATTCTTTCTGGTTTTCGTCTTAATAATTAAAAAAAAAAGGAAAAAATATCTCATGCAAAAATCTGTTAGTATTTTCTGTTTTTATTTCAATAAATGTTCCCTTGTTGTCTATTTTCGCATTGGTACAAGAAAGCCTGCTTTACGTTTTTCCATTGTCATCTTATAACAAATAAAATCTTTTCTGACTCAGTATATCGAGGTCAGAAAAATATACCAGAAGTTGACAGTATTGCACACAAATAATGTCAAAAACAGTAAAATATGAAATCCATGGATTTCAAAATGCATTTTTATATTCTAATGGCAGTTAAATGAAAAGAAAATAATATGTTATTTCTCTATAATTCATTAGATGCTTTTTAAATGTCTTTTTGTACTGCATAAAAACATTGACCACGTAAGTTTGGCATGTTCTTTGATGAGATAATGAGTGGTGGGTGGCACAGGAAGTTTCAAACACGGTAATCCTTCAGATGACAGGTGGAGGAGCATAACTAAGCTTCTCACAGGTTGGTAGTGTTCAACTTTGGTATGAAAAAACATCATCCAAGTGCACATACACAAATTTATTCACCATGTCTCCTAGGATGTCGTTAACCATGTTTTGAAAGGTAGCAGGAGCATTTGTGAGTCTAAGTGGCATGACCAAATATTCATTGTGCCCAAGTGAGGTATGAAATATCGTCTTCCATTCCTCCCCCTCACGAATTCTGATGAGCTAATATGCATAACATAAATGCAACTAACCGAGTGAAGATGGTGGCCCCTTGTAATAGTTTGAATGCTGAAGCAACGAGTCATCTGGTTTAATCCTCTTTGGCCTCCAAGCCCCATATAACAAAGAAAAAACCCAACTCAACCTGGTGATGTGGCACGACAAATCAACCCTTTAACAGTGGGGATGTCATCGTCACACCTAAATAACACATTTTCTTTGACATTGTGTAACTCCTTAGCAAATTTTGATTCTGAGAAAAGCAGCTTTTCATATCGGCTTTCAACCAATATGCAACACATTACTAAAAAAGTATTGCATAATGACGAAAAGCCACTTTTCTCTGGGACAGATTCATCTGATTTACATTGATTGCATTAGAACACGACCGCTATAAAGTTTTGCATATCAATGTAGCTCTGCTTTACTCTGCTATAGAGTCCACAGTAAGTTAATTGTGTAAATGGTTGAGAAGTGACGGTTGTCAAAAAAGTATCAATATAGGGACATTGACGTTGAGGTGTACAACATGGACAACACGGAAGCACCTATACCATGGTCACTTACAAAATAAATATGTATTCAATCAATTTTTATTGGTTCAATCTAGTTATATTTTTGATTAAAAGCAGACTATTTCATATGTGGTGCGACGTGTAGTTATGGTATTGGCTAAAGCCCACAGACTTCGACTGTAGCGGCAAAGAAAAGCAATATATATGCTGATAGGTTTACAATAGATTTACGATAGGTTCAATAAGGCATCAGTTTAGAGAGAAAGTTCACCTCTTACCGCTATAGAGGAGGCTTTGAGTGTATTGAAAACGTATTTGAGCGCTGTACTCTGAGGGGAATCGTTTTTCCATCATGTTGTTACGTATGAGTGGAGTTTTCATGATTTTGAGATGGCTTTGAGAACTTATCTAACAAAAAATCTTCAAAGTCTACCCAACTATACCAGCATTGAGTTTCCATGACCACTCCATGGCTAAGATTACAGGAAAGTGAGCAGTGCTAGTTATGTGGAATTGCAGTCAATTTGTTTTGGAACTGGTTCTGTACATAGATCACGTGATCGTCTATGGGTTGGACTTTTAGAGGACTGTCTTTGGAGATCTTTGGCAGACTTGTAGTCCAAGAAACTGTAGTCAGAACTGGAGTCAATGAATGCCTCTCTGTGTATGGATACTTTTGACATGAAATTCAAAAACTTGTCTGGAGGGTTCTGAAAGACAAACTATACTTAGTCCAGCTCAAGCATGCCATCCATTTAGTCCTTGTGTTATCTTAGGCATGTTAATATTGGGAGTGGGGTCAACTGGAACCCAAAAGACAGCGACTTCTCAATTTTTGGTGTCCATGCCAAACAGGAAATCCTGTCCACCTTTGTCATGGGAGGAATGACAAGTTAATGTAGGGGTGGGGTCATTTGAACCCCACAAGATAACACAAGGGTCAGCAAGCGTGCAGGCCATTTACAGTAATAGAAGACGTGTGAGTGTGAAGAGCAGTGACGTGCGGTGAGGTTCACGGCTGGTGAGGCACTGACGTCATCAGTCAGATTTACAAACTTTACGAAGGGGTTGACCCCCCGCCCCTTTTTTTTATGTTAGCTTTCATTATTTTGTGATTGAAAATCATGTCCGCTCCCCGTCATGCAGTAAAGACGCAGGTTGCATTGACTGCTCGTATTTTAATTGCGTCCAAGACGGGATTTTTTTTTAAGTTGGACTCGCTTATTTAAAAAGAAGTTGAAAGTAAAGACTCATTGGCTGTCACGAATATGCTGTCCGCGTTTGATCCAACTGCAGACGACCGTTGAGCAGCAGCAGCGGCAGTATCAGCGCTCCCTCGGCAGCTCGAGCGCCGTTTCTGCCGCTGCAGCGCCGGATCCACCAGGTGGTTCAACCGGACACCGGAACCGTTCTCCTGAACGTAACCCTGCGTCTGCATCTAAAAACATCACCACTGCACGTATTTACAAACTGACACGTGAGTAGACCCTCTCCGTATTCTGGCATTTCATTTCATTAGATTTCTGGTTCAAGTGAATTCAACTATCAGCATGTGCTGGCATTAAATCAGTTATTGCACTTGTTTTGCCACCGCTAAATCTATTATTTTTTAGCCGCGGTGTCACATACATTCTCTGGGCTCACTAGCGCCCTCTGCTTGTGGCATGCATATCGTGGTGAGGCAGGCGGACTGTCTGCCGTACCTAGAGTGTTTTTGAAGCGTATTTTTAGTGGATAAAAAGACTAAATGAGTCCCAAACTGGCAACAATGTAATCAGAAAGATAGCAAAAGATGAGCAAATCAGGTCAATTTAAAATAAAGCGCATTTTATGATAATGGAAAGACCAAAATAACAAAGGCATGCGACAGCTGCAGCTACAGTCAGTGTGTGCGGCGCTGGGTGAGGCTGGGGGCGGAGCTACCTCACCTTTTTTTTTTTTTACCAAGACACATTGAAAACACGGACAAAAATGGTAATCATAGAAAATAACATGTCTAAAAAATAACATTTGATTTTTGTATTTTTCATTTAAAAAATATATTCATCTTAATGAATTTATGCAATTTTTTAGCTATATTTTGTGGGTGAGCCTCAGCCTCACCAGCAAAATTGGCATCACTGGTGAAGAGTGAGAGGAAGTTTCAAACGGGATAATTCTCCTCCTGACTTTCAGAAGAGTCCAGCAGTTACTTAAAGTGCACCAAGGTAAGACTCAATACCCAACTTTAGCTGTCAAATGTAAATATATCCTCTACGTTTTTCAAGTCAAATGTCAAATTTCTGTAAAAACAAACCACTAACAATAACACCACATTTCTTCACATTTTTCAAAGAAGCATCTTTTCCCCTGCTCCTCAACCATCAAACATATAGATGACTAGTATTTGGTTAGGATGGACTCCTCTGTGTGAGATCTATTCAGAAGCCATCATTCATCTGTCCAGTGAACATTAACTGTGATTTGTTTTTTTTCTTTGCTGTCAAAACACGAGCCCAAATTACTTCTCTAATGGCAACGTTAGATACAGCTATGACTCAAGGAATCAATAGTGCACCTCAGAAGAGCAAAGCAAAGAGGGAACGTGATTGGCGGGTAGGTTGAATGGCGCAATTAAAGCACAGACAGGACCCTACGTCTTTCAAAGGTGCAAAAACACCAAAGTGACGATGCCAAGCTTCAAAGTGCAAAAAGGACAAAAGGCCTTAATGTGTCTTTTGCCAGAGGAGAGATTCTTCAAAGTTTACTTATACATTCTACAGAAAAACATCATGTTTTTAGGAAAAGATTTGACATGATGATAAACGCTATCCGTGTGAAGTTCAAGTATACATGTCTCACATGTCACAAATACATGTCTCCCTGTGGAAAATGTATGGAGCATCAGACCTTGATGTTGACTCAAGCGTGATTTAAGCCATTTCTTCATCCAACAAACTCACAAAAAAGCAAAAATGGAAGTATGGGTTGAGACTTGGTACTTGGAGAGAGATAGAATATAGATTACCTTTTTTTTTTTTTAACCAGAGCCGCAGGCACAGAAGGATTACCCCACACACATGCACAGGATTCCTCCAGGAATACCAATCATGAGCACACACAAGGCAGAATAACAACCTGCCCTCTGTCCACCGTGTTGTTCCCCTCACAACACAACAGGCTGAGGGTGCAGAGAAAATGAAACTGCATTATGGGAACTGACATGTGAGCCCTTCAGCAGCCTCATCCAAATCTGGGTAAAAGATCATCCCAGCAGGAGTGCAAATGAGAGAAACTGCAAGACTGATGGAAAAAGAAAACAAAATAAATTAGTTAAACATTTTTATAGTAACCTAAATTAATTTTGTGTTTTTATGTACCAAGTCTATGAAGCCACATAGAAAACACATTCAATAATGATTATTATTTTTGTATTATCATTATTTTTTCATTAACCGTTATTTAACCAGGGTGGATCCCATTGAGATTTAAAACCTATTTTTCAAGGGAGTCCTGGGCAAGACGCAATACAAGAATAAATAAGAAGCAGTCTCAAGTGCGCTTAATCTAGATTTAAAAGCATTTATGGAGATTTAAGCTGTTTCCATATAGAAAAGCATATTGAAAGGTATTTTGTCTAGTTTTCTTGGATCAGA
This sequence comes from Oryzias javanicus, assembly GCA_003999625.1. Lineage (NCBI taxonomy): Eukaryota > Metazoa > Chordata > Actinopteri > Beloniformes > Adrianichthyidae > Oryzias > Oryzias javanicus. Next base: position 16,508,055 of record CM012453.1, read on the forward strand.
CTGGCATGTATTGAATGACTTCTGCACAGCAATAAATACTTTTTGAATCAAATATTCATGACTATCTTAAACCTCAAACAAAAAAAAATTTAATAGTTAAAATGTAGTTTAGGAAAATGTGTTTTTATTTATTAAATGCAATGAACGCTTGTTTCACTTATACAAGTATAGCCTTATGACTAAAACTAACAAAAATTTGCATTTGGTTGATTATTTCTTTTATATCGAATGAGGCATTTTTGAGCTATATGTTGGGTTATATCTTTGAAAAAATTGAAAATTTAACCACAACTTGACACATTTTCCACTGTCTGTCAATGAAGAAACAAAAGTAAAAAAAATAAAAACTTGTGATTCAACCTTTGAAGTATATAAAACATTAAAAGGTTTTGGTTCCCAAATGTTACCTATATTGGCGATTAAGAATTCAGTTAAATTTGGGTCAGATTAGTTTGGATCACCTTGCATGGAGCCACAGGGCAAAGAGCGAGCAGGCGGTGATGGCCACTCAGCAGAACTGTGGAGCATTCAGCCTCACCAGATCGACAGGACTCTTAATGAGCCATAATGTAGGGGGGTAAACAATGTCTGCACTTTCTGCACACAGTAAAATGCAACCCTGGAGCAGCGCATTGCAGTCCAGAAAAGTGTGATGCCTGCCAACACCACTAGTTTTCATTGTTGAGAATGGAGATGCTTTGAAAACAGTAAAAAAGATTTTTTTTTTTTTTTTTGGGGGGGGCCTTTAAGGTTAAAAAATATTCAACCTATAAGGCAGATCCGCTGATTTTACACATTTGAAAACAAACTTTTATAGTTTCATAAAGCTTCCTATATGTCCCAAAGTATGAAGTTTGAAATAAACATTGCAGTTATTTATTTATTTATTTTTTTGTTGGGTTAAGATCTAATTCCTGGTAGGGACCAGGGTCGGTCTACGTCCAGAGGGTTGGGGACCCCTGATTAGCGTATGCATTTTTCCCCTGTCTGTGGCCTAGTACCAAGAGGCCCTCAGACCAGTACCAGTTTGCAGCTCGGAGGTTGGGGACCCCTGATTTTATGGGAACAGCCAGTGTGTCAAAAAACAACAAGTTGCTGATCTCCAAAACGTCAAAAAATGGTATGGAGAAGACCCGACCCAAACGTCCATATATGACAAGTTGAGAGTGAGAATGCGTTGCCGTGACACAATCAGCTGATTTACATTGATCACATGAGAACTTGACTACCGTAAAGTGTTGCATATCAGTGCAAGGCTCTTCTTCCCTGTGATAGAATCGGCTGATTTACTTGCTTAATATCATAAACAACTGAAGAGTTACTGTAGTTGACAGAATTTTAGCACTGGAGACAAAGCTCTGGAAATACAAAGGTTTTCCTGCAAAATTTGATTGAATACTTACGATAATTCATTGAAGGTTCAAAGCTTTTATGAACAAGCAGGGCTTAAGCTATTAGAACGCTTCCCAAGTCAACGAATTACAAAACAACAAAGACTTAAAAACAGTTGCATTTTTTTGAAAAGTTATTTGGGTCTAACTTGGATCTAAGTTATACCAAATGCAAAGATATTGTTGCGATATCTTTGCATCTCTTCCACAAAACCTTCAGCATGTTGCCGTTTGGACAAAAGGACAATGGTCGAGTGGGAAACGATGACTAATGTTGCCCTGCTTCAATCTGCAACAGTGTTTAAAATTTTGTTTATATAGTTAGTTTAAATATTAATAAAGGAACCTGATCAAACTCTCTCCAGCTGGTCACAATGTTTTAAAAATTGATTTTGTGTATTTGTACTCCGCTCCACTCTTATGTCCAAGGACTTTTGTGGTTTGGGTTTTGCCTTGCTCCCACTGTGTGGTGATTTTCTGTAGTCTTATCTTCTTTTTTTTTTTATTTATTTATTTTTTTATTGACACTTCCCTAGTCAGTTTTCTCTACATCTGGTGCAGGGGTATGAATAACTTTGGGAAGCACTGTGCATTGGCAGCTATAGAGCTGTCAGAGATGCAGAGAGCGGTTGCGTTAAAAACAGATCCCACTCTATAGGAAGTTGCAGCATAAAATTTTCCCAAAGGTTGAGGCATTTCACCAACTGTGTACAGGGGTATCTTACATAATAAATACCCCATAGAACGAATCATTTATATAACTAACAGCGCTGCATATGTCCACATCCTTAGCAATCTAACATTTAATAGCAAGCCAAACAAGAAAATACTTATATTATACTTATACTATAAATATTTCTAATATACCATTCCAACATATGCTCTCCAAGCTACAAAAAGGTTTACTATGAAGGATGCGCACATCAGCCTCCAGTGACCAGCATAACTAAAGAACCTTGATTAGTATACCTTTAGAAAATATTATCAAAACATATATATGCTAGAAATAAAACTAATCAGTTCATAGCTATGGTTTTCTCCAGAACAACAAATTAAAGTACCAAGGTCATCCTCACCCTTAATTCTGTACTTCCCTAGTATCAGTCTAGTATAAATATAGTTTTTCCTGTTTGGTAGTTGTATTTCTGGTATGACATCATCTACAGTGTCAGCCTAAATATACCTGAATAGTTGAGCCTTGGAAAAAGGGGGCAGGGGTAGATTTGTACCCATGGAGAAGCAAGTGTCGTAGACAAAAAGGGCAAAGCTGAAACTTGTCATCTGTCAGAAATGGTAAACTCTTTCTCCAGACTTTTCCAGACTAAAAAATGGTTAAAAATCTTTTTTTTTTCTTTACATGTTATTTGGTTCATTTTATTAGTTAATTGATGAGCTGTTGTGTTCTTAAAGGTATTATTTTGGTTGGTCACCTTGAAGTGGGTTCTCCAGTTTCAGAACTCCCTCCATCGATGTAGGATTACTTGGTAAGAGTTAAAAATTCTTTGAATGAAAGTTAAAAAAAAGTCTGTAGCATGTTTTGCTCTGTCAGATTACCTCTACCTGAATGATTTAATAGGTCTAACAGTAATGTAAAAGGGGAGCCAGGTAAAATTAAACTTGCAAGTGTGGTAAATCACTGATCATTCATGATTAAACAATAGAATGGAATTACTTTCTAAGAGAGGAGCTGGCAGGTTCAGATGTGCCCGTGAAATACTATAAAAATCCACTTTGACTTCGTTCAGCTTCTCTTTTTACAATATTAATTCCATTAATTCCTTTTTTGTAATATGAATCACATGGATGTGAAAGACGTAAAAAATCTGAGAAATAGCGAAAAGTCGTTTTTCATCACATTATGCTACATTCACACCACCCTCGGCAACACGTGTTCAAGCTACCACTTTCAATGAAAAGTCTATGTAAACATGCATATATGCACATTTATTCCACGTTCAAATCTCTCTCAATCAGAAGATTCATGAAATTTGCTCTGCTTTGACATTTCGCTCCAAGCCTCTTCTTACCATGCGCTGGCATTGGATGGCCACAGCCCCGTGTGAACACCGCATGCTAAATGCAGACAGCATATAAGCAATGGCAGCAAAAAGGTATCAATTCATCATTATAGTCCAATGTATGAAAACACTTTGAATTTTGCAAAGATTTGACCATACAGTGTGTTATAATGTTCCCTTTATGTTATGTTAATGTAGAAAACAACAGTGGACTAAACTTGATGAAACTAGAATGTGAATGGATTTAACATTCATTCCTGTTGTTTACCGGTTTGTTTGTACACAATTTCGTTTACACTTGATTATCTTGCAGGAAAAACAAGGAATCTGATAAACTTCACCTGCACTGTTCAGTACCAGGTATTTATCTCTGAGTCACACTGGTTGAATTCAAATTGAATCAAAAGCATCAAATCAAATCAGATCCCTGAAAATAAGCTAATATTGAATATAAATTGGATTGTCAACTACCAGTTATAGTTAAAATGAATCATTACAGCTCTAGTCACTATTGATAACTACACCTATCATCTATTCATTTATAGTAAAGTACCATAAACAACAATAAAAGACAGATTTGGACTCCAAGCCCTTTATAGCTGTAAGATAATTTTCAATAATAAACATTGAGCATCAAGAGCTCTGGCACACTGACTATGGGAGGGTTTTTTAAACAAGAAGGTCAAAAGTTTTCTCTGAAAATGAATCTGTCTATACAATTTTTAATCAATTTGTCCACGTACTAAATTAAACATTCAATAATGAGACGTGTGTGGCACGAGAAAAGGACAGCCGTAAAAAGCTGCATTGTGGCAAAAACAACATTGACATGAGCCAGTAATTAGATTTAAACAATATTTACCAATTATAGTGGCTAAGAAATGATTGGATTGAGCCCCTTCTTACTTAAATGTTGTTATTTTTTTGCCCTTTTAGGGCAAACGTTTGGGTATTCCTAACTTAGAACTTCAGAACAAAGCGAAAACACTTTAGCTTAAATTTCCACATTCCTGTGCATAAAATGTATTTTTCTTCTCTGTTAAATGGAAAGTTTATTTTTCAAAATAAATCTGCAATTTTATGTGCAACTGAAATTGATTGACATAAAAAAATTGGGGTTGGTTTTATGACCCACCTGATGCATGCATAACATAGGTGGGTGAAAAGTGTACCTGTTGCAACCTCATATTTATATTTGCAATCAGTTTGCAACAACTTTTGTTTGCAACCAAAATCCTGAACATTTTGTTGTGAAAAAAAAGAAAAAATATATTGTTTGCATGGGAAATTGTAGGTTTTTGTGTCATTAGGAAAGATTATTTTTATTTTTTTCCAGTATAATTTGTTAAATTAGAAATGTAGACATACTTTTTGAGGCTCTAACACCCATTAAATCTTGTTTGTTCTGTGAATGACCAAGTTTCCCCAGCCAGTAATATCACTAATCAAGCAATGCTTTTAGTTTGCAACAAATACATCACCTCAACTGTCTGCAAAATATGGAGGGAAAACCAAAATGGATAACATTGAGTGGAAAAAAATAAAGTGAGAGTGGGGACTTCTCTGTCTCATTTACTGAATTAAGGAAAAAAAAATTAAGCATTTCATAAGTTGTGGGGGGGAGGCCAGCTGAAATATTAATTCCTGACATTCCCCTGGCAGATTCACTGTGGCATTGTTGTGTATGAAGAGATGGCATTGTATGATTGGGCGATGATGACATTCAGTGTGAAAGCATGCTTCCTGTGCACACACGCTGTCTGTCAGTTTGAATGAGTAGCATGGTGACAGGGTTGCTGCTGTCTGCTCCTCGCGATTCCACTCATTTTCATGGAAATTAAAGGCGCGCTGCCTTCACCCTCTGAAAGGTGGAAATATAAAAGGAGTTCTTCAGGTGAAAAGTTGTGTGTGAGGAAGGCAGAGGCTGACAGGCATTGAAGGACTTAGGTAAACACTGGAAAGTAATTATGAAACAGAACACATTTATTCAGGTTTGCTGAAATTAAAATATACTGAATATAAATATACATAGATATTTTTTAAGGATAAATAAGACTTTTCTTTACTTTGTTTACACAGTAATGCTATGGTTACCATAGCAATGAACCAGAGATCATTTTCCCCCAATAATCTGGAACAAATTTTCAGTCTGAATACACACAAGTGGAATCTGGTCCCGGACCAGGAACCACTCTCTGACCCATCCTTTGAGGTGGTCTTGATTCGTTTCTAATTGTACTGAGCTTTGGTTCCCTCTGAGATCCCTTGGTCTGAATACAATCCACTCTAAAGCCAAAAAAGTTGGATCAAAACGGCCACCGAAGCCGGAGGCTACGTGATGTAAACAAAGCAGGAATGAAACAACAGGACAAATGTAAAGCGAAGAGGTAAAAAAATTTTAAACCAGCCCAAAGCAAGATTTACTGCTGTTCAGCCAGTCAGTAAATATTCCTGATTACTGAAATCTGTGGAGCAGGTTTACAGACATTTTGAGCCTGTAAATCTGAGCCTGTAAATCTTATCACATCACACTTTGTACACAGACAGACATGAACATTTTCAGAATTGTCTTTTGTTTAATCTCTCAAAGTTCAAACTTTCATAGAATTATATTCCAGGATTGTAGAATGAAAACAAAGATCTGATAGCGATAAAAGGTTTATATAACTTTGGCAAATTGAACGGGCCGCATCTCTACACAAGGAGACTTGGTACGAAAGTACCTTGTTGACAAGATCAACAGCCAATCAGGATGCAGAGCACAGTGTGTTGTTTAGACCAAAAACAGCATGCAAAGTTGTGCAGGAAAAATTCAGGAAATAAAAACCCTGAAAGCTGAACTGCAATATAGCAAGGTAAAAAAAATTACAGCAAATCCATACACATGGAACACATCCCTTGTCTTGTCACCATTTTTCCGAGTGGTACAAAATGTAATGACATCCCATAACAGCTCCTTTCATACGAAACAGTATTGTGGAGGTGATAAGGACAGAGGTGGTAAAAGCAGGCAGTGCAAAAGGAGCTAAAGAAATATGATAGAAATGCAACAAAACAGAAACTAATGTTAGCATTCTGTGTGTGTTTCAAGTGCTTTCTTTCCAAAACATAACATCCCAGTGCACTTTAGCCAAGAAAAAAAAAAAAGTTTCATTGCATGAATAAAACAAGTAGTATCAGGACAGTGTTGAATATGCAGACCATCATAAACACAAAGAAGTTCAAAAAGTGTCAACCATAAGCCAAACAACCAAAACACACAGTCATGCATCCAACAACTGTAAATGAGAAATGTGCGGTTTAAATTCCTCTTAAACTGACAAGCAACAAATTCAAACAAAATTGGAATTTAATAAGAAAAGTAGAAGGGAAGATTTTTGTTTTTGTTGAATGAGATCAAATTTAAGAACAGCAATTCAATCATAAGACAGTAAGGCAAAATAAAAAAAATGCATTTGCAAAATTTCATAAAAGCAAATGAGATGTGAACCTATTAGACCAGTTTGACTCAAGCTACCATAATATCCACACTGTAGGGTGCACTGGATTATAAGGCATGCCATCAATGAAAGATCTATTTTTGAGTTTCTCATATAAAAGGCACACCGAACAATAATAAAATGAGACAAGAGTCAGACAGAAATCTGTCAGTCTGATTTTATTAACCATGTGCACACTAGTACTTGTTACAAGCAACACATGAGCCAAATTAGAAGCCTTAGCTGCGTTAGCCGCGTTAGCGTATTCGTAAGACCTGTAATTCGTAAACTAGATTCAAGCATATTAAAAAAACAGACTGATATCACTAAAACAAGCATTGCTGTGGCTATGCCAACTCACAAACTTGTTTGCAACACAAAATACCCCACATGGATAACGCTAAAAACATTACTTTGACTATGCTAACTCTCATAATTGTTAGTAGCACGTAAAAAAGCACAGTCCGACACCAGTTCACGTTAGCCACGTTAGCATTTTTACAATAACATCAAAACTTGTGTGTAAAAAAAACACAGACTTACATATGACAGAGCGCCGTGTACCTCTCTAAATTCCCTTGCCAGTGGTAAACATAACGAGAAATAATCCTCATACAGTACAAGGCGCTTCAGATTATGAGGCATTTTTTAACATAGTGAAGCTTTGGCGCAATTTCAATAAGGAAGATCTACTCTCCCAGGTGTGCAGGGCGTTCATCGCTACTCTCACGTCATCAATTGGTAAACACGGGAGCCAATAGCGAAGTACTCACTCACTTCATGGCCAATCACAATCGAATGTCTACCTTTAAATTCAGTGACGTTTTGTTTTTCCGCATTGCAGACATTGCGCCGGCCCACCTCCTCCCCTTCTCCCCCCGGCTTGACTGGCGCTGTCCTGTGTACCACCATCAGCGTCTGGGCTCTGGTTCCAAGTGTCCTGTGGCTCCGTTTCTTCCCGAATCCCGTGTGGGGGATCTCTTCACTTGGTCAAAGATCATCATATCAAGCAGATTTCTACAGCCCAGAGCCCAATCGCCAAAAAAGGACTTATTCATGCAGCCTGTTAAATCATCACAATTAAAATTTTCTACGCAGTTCTGAGTTCTCTCCTTATTGAAATAAGGTCCACTTTATAGTACTCAAAAGAATCACACGACTGCACTGGAAACCTAAAAAAGTAAATCTGTATCTATATCTAAAATCTTGAGACAGGAAAACCATGACTCAAATAAAAGTTGTGGATTATAACAGCAGAGATGCTGTTTCTTCTAGTCAATTTACCAGAAAAGTTTAATTATGTTGTTCAAAAGAAATTGTAGCTAACATCTGGCTCCATGCAGACCTATATGAAATTGCACAATTGCTGTCTGTTTTTGCAAAAAAAATGCTGTTGTAAGAAAAGAGACTAGAGGAAAGGACTTCAAAGTTCCGTCAACAGACTGAAGAGTGTGTTTGCTTGCCACTTGGTTTTATTTTCCCAGGTTAGCATTAACCCTAGAACACTTTTGCTGTAAAAAGTTACATCATCACTTTTGTTGGGTAATTTTAATGAATATAATGCAATCCAATTAAAAGTATTTGTCATAAAAATTGATCAAAATATGACAACACATGATAAATTGAAGATGCTTTCTTTTATGTATTTTCACCAGTGGTTTATGTAAGAATATGGAAAATATAAGAAAAAAAAGTTTATAAAAACATGCTTCAAAATGACAGAAAATAAGGAATTTGGAAACAAAAAAATTCCTAAAAAAAAAAAAAAAAAATACTGGGGACTTGGTCTTTGCTCCACCCATTCCTGGGACATGTATGACTTTACCCAGGGACCCATGACTCTCAGAAAAATGCAATATACTGAAAATCATGTAAATGCTTTCGCTCAGGTGAAAATGTTTACATGAGGTTTTAACCCTACATGCTCTAGGGTTAAAACCGACTGGATGTAGAAGAGTGACACAAATATATAAGCCCAACTCAAAGAAACCATTGAAAATAGGTTAAACCGGACACAGAGCAGATTAAATAGGAGCCCGTAAATAATATCTTCGCAAAGAAAAGTGAATCAGCATTAACATGGAAATCTTCCTTTGGCCTGAATCAAAAATCATATATTTGTTCCAGCCAACCTTGGAAATGCAGTAAAACCAAATTTGTATCGGACGTGCGGCAAATAAAAACAAACCATTGCTATGAAGCAAAAGGATGTTTTTGAAAAGCTGGAAGTGCTTCAGTGCTGGAGGCCTTGTAGGACAGAATAGTAATAGCAGTCTAAGACAAGTAAAGTCTGTCTACATTGACATGATCTGAAAGCATGCGCCTGTTCACCTGTGGATCCCACTCTGCTTTTAATAAAGACAATTTTATCACATTTACCAGCACTCACTGAACCTTCCATGAGGGCGTTTTAACATTAGGTTGCACTTCTTTTATTTATTGATTTTACAACTTTTGTAAAATCACAATTGTAACTGCGTTATAATTTGTTTTAAATTGGCGCATCATACAAATGTCACCCAAAATGTTTTCTAAATTAATTCAAGAACCACAGTGGTGATCACTGTTTAAAATGACAAGATTTTCCACAGAAATTGACAAAAAAAAAAAAAAAATTCTGCGATAAGACATTCAGTTAGAACATGTTTGCAAACATGAAAACCCCACATGAAACACAAGGTTTTTTTTTATAGAACTGTCTTTTTTTTTTTAATAAACATTATGTGCATTTATTCATTAAATTCAATGTAGTTTTAATATAGAGTCACTTCACTATAGGGTTATCACCAAGTGTGCACAAAATGCAAAAAACACCAGACAGATATTTATTAATTAAAATGTTATCTCTTAACCCTCATGCTCTTTTGTGGGGTCCAGATGACCCCACCCTTACATTAAGGCATTAGTCCTTCCATGACAAAGGTGGACAAGGTGGACAAGGCTTCATGTCTGTCATTGGACACCAGTAAAGATCGACAATCATTGAAAAAAAAGTTCATAGTAATGTCTTGTGGGGTCCAAATGACCCCATTTTTAATGTAAAAAAGTTTTTTTCTGTAATAAAATTGTTTAATTATGATTATGCAGTTTTTAGTCAAAAAAAAAAAAAAAGTCATTTTTTAAAGAAATATTTTCTGCAGCTCATTAGAAATATAATTCTGGGTTGTGGGCGTGGCTGTTGGCACCAAAGTTAGCTCCGCTCATTTCCCATCAAAACTTTGTTTACACTCTCATGCTAATTTACAGCTTCTAACAACCCCAAGCTGACATTAGCATAGCAAAACAAGGGTGCACAATATCAGAGCTTTCTAGCCATACAGTTTTCAGCCAGATGCCAGCTAAGACCAGGAAAATTAAGACGCTAATAGATCTGTGTCTGCAAGTGGATGCTTCAAAGTTGGAAGAGGTAGACTTTGACCCGCCTATTATAGTTGCTGCTTCATTAGACTGAGCATTTTTCATGCATATGGTTTTCATTTGCTCCTGATCCAAAGCAATTTGAATTAAGAAATACTCACAAATGCAGTTTTAATCATAAATTATTCTATATTAGCCATCTATTATGAGAAAAATGCTGCATAAACATGTAAAAACAGAAAAAAGACTATTTTAGTTGGATTGTGTCAACAAGACTTTGCCTCCACATGCATTGACATCACATTTTGGGCTATATTACCACAGTTATTAACTCTTTTACCTGTGGCTCTGTAACTACATGTGTAGAGGGTTAGCTGAAATATTAGCTTGGGTCTCAAGAAGTTAAAATACTGTTTAATCCAGATAATTCTAATGAAGCCAAATTTCCTTGATAGTGAGATACTGAAGTCTATATAAGTGATCAACACATACTTTCAAATGTTTTAGTTATCCCCAAATTGAGCAGGAAAAAAGTGACTTGAGAAAAAAATTCCTGCTAATTTGAAGAACAGGAGGAAACATTCAGCACAACCAGACTTAGCTTGGGCAACCATCTGCCATGATTGTTTTGAGTGGGAGACAGAAAACAGACAAAATTGAAAACTCCTGGAATATCTGCTGTAAAATACAGAAACTGGTTTGTGGCAGCAGCAATAAACAAATACAAAATCCTGGAAAATAAGCCAGTCATTGGAGCAGTTAGGAACCAGGAAGCAGATGAGTACATAAGGTCCAAACATTTGTTATAGGGCCACAACACCTGTAAAGACCAACCCTTTCTACGGGTACATGTGACTAATACTTAGTCAATACAGCACTGAAAAAACAGATAAGACAAGGATAAAACCTCTCTAACTTGTGTAATTAGACAAAATAAACATGTCAGTACGTATAATAACCATAAAAGAGAAGGAGGAACTCAAATTACTACATAATCTGTTAGGAAAGGAAAAGATTTGCAACAACAGTGGAGATGGAAGAACATAGATTTACATTCCGGGTGTATTCAGACTGGAAAAGTCAGTCCGCTTGATTTGGTCCAGATCGAGTCCTGACCCTTGCCTTTAGTCTGATTTAGATTGGCATCTATCTGAGATTTCTGTTTCAAACTATAGCTTTTAAACAAACCCCATGACTAAAGAACTCCTCTGTCATTGGCTAGGAGTTGCAAGGCCTGGGAAAGCATCAAGAAAAGAACAATAGAAGCTGGTGGTTGTGGTATGTGGGGTATGCCCCCCTAATACCAATTGAACATAGTTAGAACACCACAGCCTAGCTGAGTATTGTTGCTGACCATATACATCCCTTTATGACCACAGTTTACCCATCTTTTGATGGATACTTCCAGCAGAATAAGGCTCTATGTTATGAACCTGGAATCATGTCTAACTGGTTTATTGAACATGAAAATGAGTTTACTTGACTTAAATGGCCTCCACAGTTACCAGATCTCAACCCAATAGAACGCCTTTGGCACATGATGGAACAGAAGATTGGCATCATGGATGTCTGCAGCAACTGTGTGATTCTATCATGTCTATATGGTAAATGGCGTATACTTGTATAGCGCTTTCTACCCTCCTTCGAGGGCCCAAAGCGCTTCACAGTCACAGACCCATTCACACACACATTCATACACTGGTGCTGGCTCCGCTGCCGAACACTGGCGCCAACCTCCCACCAGAGGCAATTTAGGGTTCAGTGTCTTGCCCAAGGACACTTCGACACATGGGCGGGCAGGGAATCGAACCCACTATCCTCCGATCATGAGACGACTACCCTACCACTGCACCACGGCCGCCCGTATATGGACCAAACTTCCTGAGGAATATTTCTAGTACCTTGTTAAATCTATGCCATGAAAGATTAGGGCAAAAGGGGGTCCAACCCAGTACTAGCAAGGTGTGCCTAACATTTGTGGTATCTTCTGGGGTCCAGATGACTCCAACCTTACATTGATATGTTATTCCTCCTATAACAAAAGTGGATAAATGGCGTATACTTATAAAGTGCTTTTCTACCTTCCTTAAAGGCCCAAAGCACTTTATAGTCACAGACCCATTCACTGGGGTTGGCCTAACATTGGTGCCAACCTTCCACCAGAGGCAATCTGGGGTTCAGTGTCTTTCCCAAAGACACTTTGACACATGGAACTCCAAGGCAGGAATTGAACTGGTAATTTTCCGATTAGGAGTTGACCACCCTACCGCTGCACCACGTCTGCCCCAACAAAGGTAGACAGGATTCCATGTATGTCATGGACATTAGTGAAAATCAAAAGTCATTATAAAGGGGCCGGTCAGTGTTTGTCCTTTAGCATGATGGATCCACTCGACAAATCTCATCCCCCAGACTTTGGAACAGAAACATTCTTTCCTCCCAAAAGTTGCAACACTAAATGTAATTTGAAAAGGAACTTTCAAATAGGAACTGATGTGTACAGTAATGACATGCTTGAATGTGGACCTATTTGACATTGTAGGCGAAATTATTAGTTTAAATATTGAACAGTATTTGGTCAAAGAAGCAGCTCAATTAAGTTTACACAACCTGAATACATAATGGATGAGTCGTTCAGTTGTTGCCCGTAAAATCTTCTGAGTAAACTTTTTCTATCACCTTAAGACATGTTGTGGTTTTCTGAAACTTTAATTCTTGATTTAGCAAGTATCTGTTTGTTTATATGTATTTATATGGTAAACATGTTTACATAATCTCTTGTAACTTGTGCTCCGGAATGTGAAGGAGCAGATCTACTGCGTTCGGCTGATCAAAGCAGCATCAGGAAATGTGAAACTTAAATTGATAGAGAGAGGTCTGTCCAGTCAATGAAATTCAGACAGGAGCGAAACTCATTACTCACTGTCACAGAGCAAGTGACAGGTTTCAGCACCGAATATGGACACAATGAGCCATTTATTAATACCAATTGTCATGATGCCCCCCATCCAGCCACCTCAATTTCCTCTCCCTGGTTTTTTCATCTTAGCAGTTAGCTCAGAGGCAGTGGATGGCCCCCAACTCTCCAAACTCCTGTTTTACAGATTCCCACCATTACGAAATGCAAGAAAACTTGAACTGAATGTGGCGCCCTTCCCCACCTGTCACAGACCTGTATGTTATTCTCCTTTTTAATTGGCTGCAGCTCTCCCCAGAGTGGAGGCTCTATAACAGAAGACACAGTAATGGTTTACCATGGGACCTGTGCATTAAACATACAGTGCAACCAGCACATCGGGGGAATACTTCAGCAGATACTCTCCCTCACAAGCCTATTCTTTATGGCAACTCGTAGCTCAGGCATCATAAATTAACTACACCATAATGCATGTCTGAGTTTATAGTAATGAATCCACTGCATAGTTTATTTTTTTATTGTCTTTTGAATTTCTGTTTCGGATGAACAAGGACAGGAAAATTGATAGAACGATCTTCAGTTGGCCTTTGGGGATCAAAGTTGGTTTTGATAATAACTTATGTACTGCTTGCAGTAATAAGTTTGGTAATGAGGTGTTCTGTTCACTGCTGTACAGTCTCTGCAAAGTCAATAGGGAAGTCAATAGAAGGAGAAAATGTGTCTGACTCTGAGGGTGTGCTCAGCCAATTATCTGATGATGCTATCACACGAAATGTTTTCAAATGCTCATTCGCCCTGGCTTTGAAAGACTCCAATAAATAGTGCTTTATGCATCACATCATCACTTGATTGTCATCAACAAACTTCAACTCAAATTTTCTTCCTATTTCTGTATCAGCATAAATTCCAAGTGGCTTGAATTACTCCTTTGCTAACAAAGAAAAACTTAGCTGTCCGAGATCAAATTCACTATTTTTGTCATTGCTATCATGACAAGACGTTTTTTTTTTTTTTTATTTTACTGTATTTTCCCTCTTTTTTAACGACTGGCTTTAAAGTTGACTACATTTATAGACTGTAGATTCTAAGGTTTAAAATAGGAGTTTGATATATTTCCAAGTGGGATTTCGCAACAATTTAAACACAACAACAACAAATTGGCTTTAAAATGGCATAATTCATCAAGAAAACATTTCAAATTTTGATGTTAAGAAATATGGTGTGTATTTGCGAAAGCGAGCCCCCTTCCAATTTCAAATTTAAAGCAAACCCAAAGGTATTAAATGTCAAAGTTCCTCAAATGACAGCTGGAGTTTGGTTTCAAACTTCCTTAAAGCCAACCACCCATGTTTGTAACATGCTCTTGTGACATCTTTCTCATGATTGTGAACATAAAATGAAAATTAAAACTTTAGCCGAAAACAATTTGTGCAAGAAATACAGATGGCCCGCCCCTCTCTCACCGCGTGACGAATTCTCTACTCGCCACAGACGCCTGTGGAAGGAGCTACCATCAGATGTTTTCAGCCTGATCACTACATGGAGCGGTGTCTGTATTTATCTCATTCATGATACATGGAAGACACAGATGATGTTGAGAAATCAGGTTTATTTATTTTAAAGGGGCCATACCATGATTTTCTTAAGCCTTTCAGATTAAATATATCCATTTATATGATCATTCAATACCTTTGGAATGGCTGGCTGTATAGTTCCAATATTGTAATTTACGCTGCACTAAAAATATTTGGTTGGACGTATGAGGGGCTGTAAGCTAGTGGGATACTGTAAACAAAGGTATGATAGGAAATGAGCCCAGGCTTACTGCATCTGTTCCACCAACAACCGAGAGATAAGTTTCTAATGAACTTATGCCACTCTGTGGAAACTCTACAAATGACATCATTGTCTAAAAATGTCATAATCATAATTAAAAGACCACTCTTTGAAAATAAAAGATCTACAGAGTGTGACTTAAATGCTGCAGTTCCCAAAATGACCACTGGGGGAAGGTTGCATGAAGGAGCAATTTTCCGTAGATCTACTATGTTGAAAAGTGAGATTTTCAGCAAAAGATTAACCTATTTTCATCTTGGTTTCAGTTTTCTTTTAGGTTTGTATTGCTTTGACAATGAACAGGGTGTTTTATTTATTTATGATTTATTTGGAGCTCAAATTAACTTTTTTTGTTATGTTTGTATTTTTGTTGGCAAATGGGTAACCAAATGAACCTGAAAGAGTTTTAAACTTTGCACTGTGCCTCCCAATTTTGACAACATTTTTGAGGTAGTTAAAGTAAACTCCAATCATTGTGAGTAATGAGAGCGTTCCATATTAGGCTACAATTACATCAATGGATGACATCAGAGATTATAAGCAAGGCATAAACATATCGATAGTGGCAACTTGGTTGTACTCCTAATATCATACTTTATTTTATTTTCTGTTTGACTTTATTTTGACACAGGGTTTGGTGCACCGTTTTCTTTGTGTGTGGAATAAAGGTCATATCAGATTGAAATGATTGCCTTTTAGAGTTTGATTATACCAATTAGTAATTTTGTTTACTGACTGACTGTGCATGGGAGGTTAAAGTGCTCATTAACCTTATTGACATTCACTTCTTGAAACTCATTCCG
This sequence comes from Oryzias javanicus, assembly GCA_003999625.1. Classification (NCBI taxonomy): domain Eukaryota; kingdom Metazoa; phylum Chordata; class Actinopteri; order Beloniformes; family Adrianichthyidae; genus Oryzias; species Oryzias javanicus. Next base: position 16,523,856 of record CM012453.1, read on the forward strand.
ACTGATTTTTAAGTTTTCAAATTTATCATAAAAAGTTACATCTAAAGTATTTTTGCAACATTTTAAGTGGTGTCACGATCGCTTGAAAACTTTCAAAAAGGAAAGCAGTGGGAGGGCTCCAATTAATAACCTTTGGAGCTCACTGAGACTTAATTTGAAATGTTTTATAACTATGACACAGTTGACACTTCAGGCCCTATTTTTCCTGTCAGCTTTTATGTGGATAAACGTTTTCAGGGCACCGAGAAGTGGAGTGGCTGCTGCTGTCAAAATGTTGCTTTTGGAGGTAGACATGAAACTGTTTTAAAGACCCACTCCAGTGAAAATAGTGTTTTTGGTATTTTTAACATGAATTTGTGGCATTTTTCTCATGATAGAGGACATATATAAAGAAAATTAAGCTTAGCATTCTTTTCCAAATTGTTGTAATTCTGGAGCAGATGCAAAAATATCGTTTAGCTAAAAAGGGTATGATCCTAATTAAAATACTACTGGGAATGCTTATTACAATAGATTAAAAGATGATTGGAATGGGACTTTAGGTTTAGTCTTATGGAATATTATAGACCAGGGATAGGCAACTCCAGGCCTTGAGGGCCACATTCCTGCATCTTTACCAACATCCCCTGCTCTGGTATATTCTAATTGGCTAGACACACCTGAACCAGGTAATCAGTCATGAGTTGGGCTTGGATATCTGGAAATCAAGCAGACAGCACAGCCTTCGAGGTCTGGAGTTGCCTTTGTGTAGATGACATTCTTGATGTTGGTAAAACTGGAAATCTTACATGGCAAAACAATGCTTTGTAATGTAACTATACCACATTAATACCATTACCAGCTCAGTGGCCTTGTGGACCAGCTCAGTGGCCTTGTGGACCAGCTCAGTGGCCTTGTGGACCAGCTCAGTGGCCTTGTGGACCAGCTCAGTGGCCTTGTGGTAGAGTGTCCGCCCTGAGATTGGAAGGTCATGGGTTCAAGTCCAGGCCGAGTCATACCAAAGACTGTAAAAATGGGACCCAGTGCCTCCCTACTTGGCACTCAGCATTAGGGGGGATTGGGGGGTTAAACCACCAAATGGTTCCCGAGCGCGGCTGTGTCTGCAGCTCACCGCTCCCTTAGGGGATGGGTCAAGTGTGGAGAACAAATTTCACACACCTAGGTGTGTGACAACTAATGGGACTTTAACTTTGACTAATAAACAGAAAACTGCTTTTTTGTTTTCATTTTTATGTATTCATCTGTACTAAAATGGAGTGTCTGAGCTCATTTTCCATGACTCTCAAAAAAGGTTTAACCTTGTAGCAGATGGGTTTTTTTTTTTGTTTGTTTGTTTTTAGAAAATGTGTACTTGGAAAGCCCTTTGTCTTGGGTTGATCTCAGGAGAGTGGTCCACATGTGTTTTCTCTTATCATGTCTGGTTATCTCGTCTGTTTGAAGATTACAAGTTGTTGGGTAAGAAATGACTCGCATTGATATTTTGCTAGAAGGCTAAAGTTGGCGCATCCTGACCACACACACAGAATATACTATAAAAGACTAAGACCTCGTTACATAGATAGATATAGATATCTCTATTTGTCATTGTCTCAGGTACAATGAAATTAAAAAGTGCCTCCTGGTCAGTGCAACATTTATGTTTCAAATCAACCCATGGTAAAAAACTTAATACTAAAGTAACAAATAATAAATAAAGAATGTGCTGGTAAGTAAAACCTGGACATTTACACAATTAAAAAAATTAATTAATTAATTTTAAAAATGAAACAGGATACATGTCATTAATGGGGATCATGTGCCGATATTTGTCTTGCTTGGTAAACCCTTGTCTCAGAGCCAAAAAAAAAAAAAAAAAAAAAACCACACTGACACTTTTCAAAATTAGGTGTAATTATCCAGAGGCGGCTAATTAGAGAACTAGGGGTGACAGTGTTCTGACTGTGCCTCAGACCCATTTAATGACACACAACCACAAGCAGGTACATCTCGACCACCACATCCAGCAAATTCAAAGCCATTCATCATGGTGTCAGCAGGAGACCGGTGAGGAAGACTCTGGGGTGAAAACTTCTAGAATTAGAATTCTGTTTCACGTATATACTTGCCTTTCACTTGTCTGTGAGCTCTTGCACTGTAAGGATAAATGGATGTGTGTGTGTTTGTGGGTGTGTGTAAGTATGTGTGTGTATGGGAGAAAGCTCTTGGAAGGAAAAAGAAACAGGAAGGTGTTCCATGCATCGGGAAGAGGGAGATTTTGTCGAGAAGAGATTATTTATTTTTTTTACAATAGCCTGCAAGTTTCATTATTTTATGCAGGACCTTTTCTCCTTTTATAGGCTGGAAAGGATCTGGAGTTTTGCATACTTGGAATAAAAAATAAACTGTCCAAGTTTTAAGTCCACCCCATTTTAATAATTTACTATTTTAACTGACAGACAAAATAACAAGCTATATTACATTTTGTTGTTGTAGTCTTGAGTGTTGCAAAACTATTTCAATTGGTGAGTTGAAAAAAAATCATATAAAGACATTTCATGAACAAAATCAAGCATCTCTTACATTTACCTCCAAGTATAAGTAATGTTTTTTTGAATAACAATTTAAAGATGCAGAAAACATGTTTAAAATTTAAAGATAACACTACATGGAGTCTGGACAATTCTCTACTCCAAGAGATTAAACTGAACATTATCAGTTTTAGAAGCCCAGGGAAGAAACTGTATTTCCAAGTGAGAAGCAGCACATAAAGGTGGCCTTAAAGTGTAATCAGCTTCAGAAACACTGGGAGTACTGAACAAATGAGACATGTATAGGGACCTGAGACATTGAAAGGTCTCAACATAGAATTCCCAAACTGCATGATGTACACTTGCAGTCTGTAACAAAAAATAGGGGGCTAAGTAACTCTCCTCCATTTTTTCTATCATTGTAGTAAGTATGATAGAAAACCAAGTCCTCACAGCAAAAAGGCCCTGGTTCAAATCCTGAACCCCAAATATATGCTTCATAGGTTAACTGGTGTCTGGAAATTGCGCCGAGGAATGAATATGCAGCCCTACGAAAGACGGATGACCTCTAGCTCAGTTGGTTCTAATAACCCTGTGACCAGATGACGAGGTCATCAGTGGGTTCAGAAAGTTGCACTTGAAAAAACGTGTTTTTCCCCAATATAAAACAAACTCTCAAAGTTCTATTAGCTGTAACGTACCTAGGTGTGTGTAATGTGTTCTCCGCATTTGGCCTGTCCCCTGGGGGAGCAGTGAACTTATAATAAGAATATTTCCTATGACTGTACCAGAAAAAATGTTTTAACATAGTTTTTTTTAAAGAGTATGAAGTAGAAAAACAAGAACCTAAATGTTAATAGGTCTTTCATTGCAATATTTGACCATTCTACCATTGTAAAATGGTAAAATTAATTTTATTTAATGATCACAAAGTTAAACTGTCATGATTCAGTGCTTAGGTTTTGTCATGTTCTGTTTTCCCTGTCAGTTTCACCATGTTCAGGTTAATCATCCACAGCTGTTTTCATTTAGTCAATTATCCTCCGTGTATTTAAGTGTCTGGTTTTCAGTTCTCATTGTCAGGTCATCTGCTCTTCTATGTTCGGTCACGGCACTGGTTTGGCCTCCTGGGTTTGTCATATTTAAGTTGATTTAGTAAATGTTGATGTTTCTGCCACCGTGTCTTGTCTCCTGCATTTGGGTCCTTCATCCACCAACCCTGACATAAACAGTGCAATTTGATCTCATGGCTACAAGTTGTTTTTACCCAAGAAATTTCATAGAGCTTTTTGTGTAGTGAATGAAAAATATTTGTTCTTAAATGGAGTGATCAATATTGTCTGATTTCCACAGTAAAATATTTTTCATAAGAATAAAAAAACCCTAGAATGAATGTGGCTAAACAAATAAGCTTCTAAAGATATGACTGAGGAAAGTAAGAGCTGTTTATTTCCAATATTGCTAAATGTAGCTTTTAAACAGTTTAGGAGCTTGAACTAGTGCTTCAAAAATAGTGTAATCAAGCAGCATGACAGGATGAATATCGTTTTGTTGACATTTCAAATCAATACAAGCATCGTCTCATGATTTATCACGATATGTCAACACCGAATGATGCCACCCATACAACGAGGTGAAGTTTGTTGATCCACTACAGCTTCATGAAAGCTATGCCAAAACCTATCTGAAGTCAAAACACTTATTCTTGTATATATTGACTCAGACTTGTGTTTGGTGGTGGACTGGGTGTAATGAAGTGAAATGAGATGTTGTTCATTTCCCGATGTTTCAGTCCAACAAGCATTACCAACATCCAGCTTTTGAGCATGGTCACACACTTCTGTGGGGTTGGCATTCCATTCCTCCATCTGTATTTGTTACAAATCAGCCAATACAGGCTGCACATTCTGGGTGATCACACAAATATTCATTAGGGTTGAGTTCAGGACCGCTGACAGACCCCTCCATTATAGGACTAAGCCTCCCTCTCAGCTCTGCTGCTCTCCCCACAAATCCATTTTCTTTACAAGTGTAGCTCTATTTAATCAGGAAATAACTAAGTTCAGAGGTGTTAGACAGCATAAAAGTGGTTCCCAGAAAGCTGCAACAAAGAAACACTTTTTTTCAAAAACTTTTTTTCTCACAAAGATCTACTAAATTATCATTCTTGAAAATAGAAGCACAATAAATAAAAAGTGTAGCATTATACTGGACAGTCATCCGCATCTAGAAACACAGACAAGGAAGCAAAGTAAAGCTGAGCAAGCAGTTCAGTCATTTCTGATAAATTACCTAATTCAAGAGTTCCAGCTACGGAGAAAGTAAAACTCGAAGGAGTTTGGGTGCAACTTTGGTGTTTCAAGTCACACATGAGCCATACATCATGTTTTACCTAATGGCTTCTTACAGTCTCATTACAGAATAGAATTTAGTTAAAGGCATCAGGCTGTTTTGACCCCTCCTGTTCTACTTTGATGAGTAATGCGAGATGTTTGAACTAAATGTTAAGCCGCCAAGCGAAAGATGAGTAAGACATCTCTTTCATACGGTGGATCTTTGATGGTTAAAAGAGAAGTCTTTCATGTCTGACTCCAGCAAAAGACCAAACAGGTACGACGTCTGCCATAAATTCCTGCAACGATAAATTAGATAATTTCTATTTGTTTTGAACATGAAAAATTAGCAAAAAGGACACTTTTTCATTTCCATGGAAAGCGTTATTATTAGAGAGTCGACTACAGCCTCTTTTAACGTTTGATGTGCATCCAATGTGTGCTTACTCAGCTGCTAAATAAATACACAAGTCTGTTATTCACTTGCATCGGTGTCAAGGGTTTCTTTTCCTCTCTACGTTGAAAGTGTCTAAAGGTTAAATAGAGGGTTCAACTGGAAATACTGTAGAGAAAACTTAACCCTTCTAAAGGAGAAAAAAAATCCTACAGTTATTGATCTCTGCAGGTATTATGACTTGTTTTTTTCAACCTTAAGGCCCAAAGCGCTTTAAAGCCAGGAATCCCCAACCCCTGCAGACAGGAAATAGATGCATATGCTATTGTCAATCTAATATCTATTTTTTCTGTTTTGTTTATTTTCTAATTCTGAGACAAGTTTTATTTTGGAAATCTACCACATCCGCGTCAAGACTAAGCCAGTGAGGAACCCAAAGAAGAGTCTTTGGCCCCACCTTGAACATTTGATTGACAAATTCTCCTGAGCATGCTTTCAGAGAAAGGGCCCAGTCAGCAAGATCAAGAGGGCCCTAAATGGTTTAAAAGTGAGCAGAAAAGGTTGGCTCCAATTGGATTTGACCGCAGTTTCTGTGGGGGCCCCACATTGGCTTAAGTGGGCACTGTGTGGGTAGCTTGGTACAAGAGAGATCACTCGGGATATGGACGATACCATATTGAAGCCAGATGACGTCAGTAAGCAGAGATTGGTCCAAAATCTTTCAAACATTCGATGTGGGGTCCATATGTTTATTTTGAGGCATCTGATTGGTCAGTTTATAATTTAGATAACTTGCTCTACAGAAAAAAAATACTCAAAAAAAGAAGAATGTGTTTAAAAAGACATCAAAGCAAGAATAATTATTCTGACTAGTAGCGGTATATTTCTTAATTGAAGTCTATGAGATTTTGGCTTCTTGAAGCCAAGGGGTACTTTCTATTTGGAACAGGCTTACAAAGTCTAGATCTTACATGTGGTCAGTTGCTGATTATATGGACTGAATGGTATGGCAAGTCAAAAATGTCAAAAATCATCACTGAAATGATTTGAGGTGGTTGGCTCTTTTGCTTTCTGCAGTCTTTGGATGTATCTACCCTTTGACTTTCTAACACTCAGCATTAATCTCGTGCACCTTTTTTTTCCAACTTTTTGATTACTGTGATGATATATGTCAAGTCTGCTTACATCCAACATGTCTCTGGAAAGTCTTAGCACAGCATGCACACAAGCTCTTGTTTGGTGCAAGAGATGCCAGCCTTTACTGTTCTGCTCCCTCTTATGTTCTGTTTCTGCTGAGATCATTGCTTCCACACCGACTGTCAAAAAAGTTACATTTCTAGATTTCTGTGGATTTCTGCCACTACCGCATCAGCAAACTATCACAGGCAATGTTTTATTTTTAGCAAGTAAATGCCTAATATCTATGTTCCCCGATAATAAAGAGGATTCCAATTCCAAGGCAATAAAAGGAGACTTTTTAACACATTTGCACTGAAATTGGAGAAAAGCGAAGGCACATAAAAAAAGTGCTAACATTTATGGAAAACAATACCTCTGCCTTTTAAACCACTTCAGAAGAATCTTTTATTGAGTTTACCTCTCGCCTCATGCTCTCATCAGTCTGGCTGCTTTAGTGAAAAATGTTTTCCTTTTTTCTCCTGCTGGCCTCTGCTCAGTCTCCCCTGTCAGCACTGCTCAGTGTGTTACCCAGCAGCCCCAGGCATCCCTGGCGGCTGTTCACAGCACTAATGGGGCACAGAGAGAGGAGGAGGAATCCACAGGAAGAAACGGACGATTGAGGTACGTGAGTGGTGGTGCAAAAGGGAGACGGATCGATACTGGAGCCCCATGGGCAAGGCAGCCCAGTGGGCGCACAACAGGTGGTGTTTGTTTGCTCTCGTTTTGTTTTTTTTTTTTGTTCCAAGTGTCAAGTGCTCCTGCTTGACCCAATCATCCAGGCAATGTTCGTCAGCAGGGAATCCAAACAATTATTGATTTTTGCAACGTGACTTACAATTCCAAAAAAAAAACAAAAACTACAGGGTTCTCTGAAAATGGACCAAAAAAAGAAAAGAATCATTAACACATAAAACGAGGAAATTGTGACTCAAGATATGGGCTGTCTATATATAGGAAGTCAAAAGTGACTTTTACGGATTGATTTCAAATTGCAGCAAAAACAAATTATTTGTTTGTCTGTGCTGCAGGCAAGAGGGGTGAAATAACACTGCAACAATGTGATGTAAACCGTGATAACACCAGGCAAACATAAACATAAAGCTGCTGCATCCATTCCCCCGGGGTCTTTTTCCCCACTCTTCACCTTTGTAAAACTTTCCCGGAGTGTAATTGTTTGAGAAATCTAATTATGCTTGTTTAAGATGAGAAAGGGATAGTGTGAGGGGAAGTAATCAGAGATTTTAGCTTTACTGTCACATCCTCTCTGTTCTGCTTTGTTCCTCTGGCTCGGATGGGCAGTTGGCTGATCGGTTCACGGGGTTTATTTGTTGCTACTCAGAATTACCGCTGCAATCTGCTCTATCTGAAGAGGGAATGGATTTTTAACAACAACTTAATACTTGTCAGAAAATGTTAAAACGTTCACAAATTCCAGCTGGTTGAAAAGGGCACATTTAGACCATAAAGAAAAGCAGATGTCCGCCATTTATTTCATTTCTTTGTCTATGAATACATCATTTAAGTAATAAAAATAGAAAAGAAAATGTTATTTTGAATTAGAATGTCTGCACTTGTGAGAGAATGGACAACATGAAGGGTAAACATCACATCAAAATCCAAATTGCTGACCAAAAGATGTTACTATCTATAAATTTAATTAGACATTTCTAAATGGGATCTTTTTATTTTTCTTTTTTCAGATTAACTAAAGAACGGTGCAGAGAAAGCTTTGTGAAATCGGTTTTCCCATCCAAGCAGCTGCATCCATATAACATTAAGCTTAATGCAACACCTTGGAGGTAGTTGCGTAATGCATTGGTCCCCGGTCCCCAACCATCAACCCCCCGTCACTTGGTACCAGGTTACAGACAAAGAAAATAATAAAAATGGTAACTTGGATTATATCTGTTTTTTTCTGATTCTGAAGCAGGAGAAGGACTGTTGGTTGGCCTTGAAGAGGTTCTGGCAAACCATCCGATGCCTCAGGGGGAGAAAGCAGTTTTCTGTAGGCACTGTTTTCAGTGCAGGTAAGGGAGCCATTGACTTCGACTGGGGATATGACCGGGTAGTGGAAGGACTACTTTGATAATGTCCTCAATCCTGCTGACATGCCTGCTCTTGAGGAAGCAGAGGTTGGGGGCTAAAGGTGGAGCTGTCCATCACCACAGCTGAGGTCACTAAGGTAGTCTACTAGCTCCTTGGTGGCAAGACTCCAGAAGTGGATGAAGTCCGCCCCGAGTACCTCAAGTCTCTGGATGCTGTTGGACTGTATTGGCCGACACATCTCAACAGGATTATGTGGCAGACGGGAACTGTATCACTATACTGCCAGACAGGGGTGGTTCCCCTTTTCAAGAAGGGGAAAGTCTATGCCAGAGCACTGGAGAGGAGAGTTTGGTAGTCGTACCTCAGATCCAAGAACAACAGTGCAGTTTCCATCCTAGTCGGGAACAGTGGACCAACTATACACCCTCTATAGGTTGCTGGAGGGTTTGTGGGAGTTTGCCCATCCAATCCATATGTGTTTTTTGGGTTTGTAGAAGCCGTTTGACTGCATTCCCCATGGCGTCCTGTGAAGCTCTGGGAGATTGAGGTCTAGGGAGTTTTACTGAGGGGTGTCCAGTCTCTGCATGATCAGAGCAGGAGCTTGGTAACAGGCATTAAGTCAGACCTGTTCCCAATGCATGATGCATGTTCTAGCCACCACCAGGGCCCAGGGGGATCTCGTTTGGGGACCACAGGATTTTCTTTCTGCTCTTTACAGATTGTGTTGTTCTGTTGGCCCCATCGAGCTAGGACCTCCACCATGTATTGGAGGGGTTTGCAGCCAAGTGTGAAGCAGCTGAGATGAGGGTCAGCACCACTAAGTCTGAGGCCATAATTCTTGACCAGAGAAAGGTAGTTTGCCCTCTCTTGGTGGGTGGAGTGATCCTGCCTCAAGTAGAGGAGTTTAAATATTTTGGGGTCTTGTTCACGAGTGCAGGCAGATCTGAGTGTGAGGTTGACATGCATATTGTGGCGGTGTTCGCCGTTATACGGTCGCTGCGTTGGTCCGTTGTGGTGAAGAGAGAGCTGAGCCAGAAAGCAAAGATCTTAATTTACCAGTCAATCTTTGTTCCAGTACTCACCTATGGTCATTAGCTCTGGGTCGTGACCTGCTAAAATTAGCCTTCTCTGTAGGGTGGCTGGTTGCTCCCTTAGAGATAGGATGAGAAGCTCATTCATTTAGCTGCTACTCCTCGACATCGAGAGGAGCCACTTGAGGGGGCTGAGGCATGTGGTCTGAAAGCCTTCTGGACACCTCCCTCAGGAGGTGTTCCAGGCGTGTCCCACTGGTCGGAGGCCCCCAGGAAGACCCAGGACAGCCTCGAGGTCCCCCCAGAGGAGCTGGAGGAAGTGACCAGGGAGAAAAAAACCTGGTTATCTTTGCTTAGACTGCTGCCCCCGCGACAAGGTCCCAGATGAGCAAAAGAAGGATGGGTGGATGATTCTGAAGCCAGTTTTTTTATTGGAAAACTACCAGACTCTGTCCACCACATCCGTCTATGACTCTCTCTTGTGTTTTCACGCGTTGTAAATATACCTCCCACTTTCTGAAAATTGTATCTTTTTTTATCTAAATTTCATACAGTTACACTTTCAATTGAAAAATTGATTTTTCATAAACTAGAATGTCAGCTTCAGCCCTGCTCGGACGTGTTCGTGAAGATCTTGTCTGACATTAAAACAGTCTAGCAAAGGTTGGGGACCACTGGTCTAAAGCCCACTTCTAAACTCTGAAGCAGTGGGATTTATACAAATATATTTTTATACAATCCCTTAGTGTGACTTCCTGGGTTCTTTTTTCGATCTCTTGCAGTTGAGGTGAACATTACAGACCTCGCTCATCTTTAAGTGGGACATTTTGCAGAATCGGTGACTGCTGAGTACTTTTTTTGCCCCGCTGCATGTCACAAATCAAGGCCCTTTCTTTTTCTGCAGTTTGACATTTTTTGTGCTCATTATCCTCCCAAGTGTTCTTGAAGGATCAGACAGACGAAAGAAGTTTGACATAATTCAATGAAACACTTCAGATAGTCTGTTAATTCCACAGGACAAGTTGACCTCAGATCGCCTCAAGAGTTTCACTGAGCATTTCAGAATGTTCCTTCTAATTTCACATTTATTTGAACATTCTCAAAGGAAAATGTTTACTTGCCTCAAAGGAATCCTGGATTCCTGAATTATAGGTTTTGATGTGACAAAAAAAGATTGGTGCAATACCATTTACCATGAGGTCCCTATGCTAACTGATGTTCTCACTTTGTATTTAAAAGACGTCTTTCATGATCCCTCCAACTGGATGCCAAAGAGAGATGTCAAATATTTTGTCAACCTATACTTTTGCATTCAACTGTGAGATTGCATTGTCAATCCAGTGACGTTACTCTCTGGACTTAAGTTCTATTTTTCTCCTTAATTTATGAGAACAATGTCTTAAAAACTACTGCCCTCACTACCCAATTGGTAGTTTAAAGACTATTGATGTTTCCGAGTATAGTGTACAAAGTTTGCCGCTTTGCCCATGAGCAACACGCTGATGAAATGTGTAATATGTCAATGCAACTCTTTAAAATACAATGTAAGGTTTTCTTTGCTCTCTAGAAAGGGGAATTTTTACATCCAATATAGCTACTTTAACCCACAATTGAGTAGAGTAGCTCACTGTTTAGAACATTTGACGTGGTTTGCGTTTTGACACTAGAAATTGATAATTTTTGTCATGTGTATGCATCCATGTTTTTGGCCTTTGTGTTCAAGGACAGTTCTTAGACTTCAAAGACTCAACACAATCAGGGTGAAGCAGCCAGGACTTTTGAAACAGTCTCTGTCTTGCTCTGTGAAGGAGTTTTGTTCTGTTATCCATGAATTCATCATATGTGGATGCAATTCAGTTCTCCTTTCGTGCAAGTAAGACTCTGGTGGGCAAAATCTCACCAGCACAAAGCTGTCCTTCCTCTATTTTTAGATTGAAAAGTTTTTTTGGTCAGTAATTCTTCCAATATTCACCCATCTGGCTGGACTGCTTTTACCCCTAGTCATTCAAGGTGACCCAAACGGCCCAGTTGTGCTTCTGACAGCCAGCTGCTAACTGTGTTTTGCTAAATGCTAGCGCCGTGATTTAACTCCTTAAGATTAAAGCTGCTCTTTGATATGCCTGTTTCATTTATCTGAAAGAGATCTAAATTTAAGAAAATTAACTACCGTGGTAATAAAACAGAAAATGTGATTTCTAAAGAGCTTAATAACATAAGCATAATCTTATGTAAACATAATATTAAAAATAAAAAATAACAAAAAAAACGAACAAATGAACAGGTGAAAACCTATAATGATATCAGCTAGTCATGAACACATCATCAAATTCATGCTAAAACAAAGTTCATTTTTAAAAATTTTAAATTAGGACAGGAATCTCATTTGGTCAAAAATGTTCAACAACTCCAAAGATATTAAAGCTAAAGTCACTAAACTTTTTCACATGATTATCACTTGTATAACAAGAGAATAGTTTTTTTTCCTTGTTTATATTTGCTCTATTTTTACTTGTTTATTAAAACTACTTCACAGAAGTGTTCTATTTAAGTTTTTAATGATAAAAAAGGCTAAAGAAATAAAATAAGGCACAACACAAATCTGTTCATTCAATTTGTTTATGTTTTAAATGTGTTACAAACTGGATTGGGTCTCCGTATTGGCAAATTCAAAAAATCCAATGACTCGGAATCGAATAGGGTCCAAAAAAACCTGATCTGGACATCCCTTGTTGAATGTTAAAGTGGTGCAAATCTTACAAATCTTGATCCAGGCTTCTTCTTTCACAGCTGTATTCTTATATGAAAGATTTGATATCATATAATTCCGACCCGGAACAAACCACCATCATTCATTTTGATCAATTTTCATCCATTTGTGACTACCAAATTGGCATCCCTGACTGGTTGAAGTTTGACCTGGTTTAACTATTGACATGCATCCAACTCTCATGTTTTGAATGTAGAGCTCAAAATTAGTAGTAGAAACTTGCGTAGTGTTGGGTGAATGTGAAAGTTTTGAAAGCAGAAGCCCAAACCACATCTCTACATTGACTTTTCATTGGAAGTGTTTGTTTCATCACATGTAGCTTTAGACCAAAAGCAAAGATCAACAGTACCAGATCGCCATGGCCTTGTGTTTGATAGTGATAATGGTAAACTTTTATATTTTTATTGGTAAAACCTTCTTATCGCAAATGTAATGCCTCATAAACAGCTACATGGTAAACCAAAACTAAAGCATCGTTGTCGTAGGGAAATGCATGCAAAAACATTGAAAGACATCATTGACATTGTGATGCATAAATAAAGGTGTAACATTAAGATCAACAGAACCGTGGCATATGGGTCAATGTTTGAAAACGTTTCTAGTGAAACAACATATGGGATTAGAAATTCTCAGTTTGACAGCATCACAGGAGTTTGTATATTTAAGAAACAATATGCCTATTTTACATACATTTCAATTTACTGACTCCATAACTTCTAATTAAAAAATAAAACATCTCCTGATCAACACTGTACATATAAAATAAAGGCTGTCACTACAGGACACAATATTGTGATGGTTGTGCCTGCAGTTGATCAGTCAGTGCACTGTGGCTTGGTTCACTACACTTATTTTAACACAGAGAGGTGTTTGTCAGTCGGGTAGGTCCCGTGCTTTGTTCTATTATTTTCTAGGGTGAAAAAAAGCAATTCACAGAGGTGTGTGGTGCAAAAAAAAAAAAAGAGGCTTGATTTTTGCAACACGAGGAAAAAAAAGTAACATTCTTTCTATCTACGAGACCCCCAAAATCCCAGTAGTTTTGTCTAACATTCCATGCAAGAAAGAGAATATACGAGAGTCGAAGTGCTAGAAGAACTAGGAGGTGTTTTGCTGTGTCCCTTCTGGTCAGAGCTGAATGTGGGCAATGGCAACCAGCTGCAAAGAAAAGTTTTACACCTTTTGTAACTACATGACTTGTCCATAGAGGTTCCACTGCTCAGTGTAAAAGCAAACTGAACCCAAAAATGTTTTTTTACTCATTTAAACCAAATCTACTGAACTGTGTGAGTGTCAGAGCACCATGTTGCATTCAGATTTCACTGAATGTAACTAATTACCTGGAGGAGCAGTGAGCCTCAGTCACTGCCACAATTGGGAATAATTTTGTTAAGGCTTTTTATTTTAAATTAAGACTTTAATACTGTATTCTATGTTACACGAAGGCTTGTTTATTGTTAATAACACATTGAAGAATGCATTGTTACATTTACCCAGATGGAGCTCCAGACCAGTTTAAACCAGTTAAGGCGAAGCTTCAAGGACCTAATTAGTACTTTTCCACTGAAAAACAAAGCTATAAATTATCTTGCTGAAAGGAGGAGGAGCAGCACGGACATTGACCACAAAAGACGTAGATTTGGTGAAGACGACCATTTACGGCAGGAGTGTCAAACTCAAGGCCTCAAGGGCCAGCCTCCAGCTGGTTTTCCAGAAATTCTGCCTTATTTGCTGCTGATTACCTGGATCAGGCGTGTTTAGACAATAAGGAGCTTCAACAGCAGTTTGGTTGGAAAACGTAGGAAACCGGCTCTCGAGACCGGAAGTTTGACACCCCTAAATTAAGGTATTAAGGACCATGGGGGACTTCTTCTATCCTGCCAGGCATTGGCTTGAAGCCATGCATGGTCACCTCAGGGAATATATCTGTGGGGTCCATTTTACAAGATATCGTCTTTCGTGGTGAACATCCACAATATTTTGGACGAGTTTGATCCAACTTTTATTAAAAAAAGAACTAAAATCCAATTGAGATTTTTGGTCACTTTCATCCTTGTTAATGAATACGCAGAGGTTAGCGGGTGCAACATGGGACATGGTACTGGACACGGTACCAGATGCACACTGGTCCTCAGGACACATTGATTACCAGTACCTTCACCTTAACACGTAAAAGAGTGCCCTTTCCCTTTTCTGGAGACCGGCGCAACATGGTTCGCCATTGAATGGAGTCCGAACCGGAGTCGGGCTCAGCTTGGGCCTTTGATCCCAGGTTGGGGACCCATAATTTAATAGGAACAGCCACCATGTCAAAAAATTACGAATTGGGAATTGTCAAAAAGTGACATGGAGGGGTCCTTAATCAAACGTCAATATGTAACAACTTGAGAGTGAGAATGCGTTGATTGTTATATGTATATAAATATATATAATGCTTAATATATTTTAAAATCTTGGATTTTTTTTCGTGCCTAACGAGATTCTCTGAAATATGGGATCCTAAGGTACATCCACGCCACATTTGGTGCTTGTACCACAAAATTATCTCAATTATTTTAATGACCGACTCCACTTTAACCCCCGTCAATTAAATTACTATTAATTTCCACTTGTTTTTAAAATATCAATTCATTAAGCTGTGTTAAAGTGCTATATAAAAAAAGCAAAAACCATTCGTTCACCTTTTAGCATATCCCTTTAAGGCTCACCACAGCAACTCAGCTTTCACTGATCCGCACATTTGGTTTGGCAGAGATTTTGGAGAGAAAACCCTTCCTGACACAACCCTGTATTTTATCTGGACTTGGGACCAGCACAAACCCTGGCTCGGGCTCCCTTGTGGCTACATAGTTAGGCAGTACTGTGAAGGGTCTTTGCCTGGGTACTAACACTGGAATACGCTCATCGCCTCCTAGCCGGGAAAAAAATCCTGATTTTCCTTCACCAGTCCTACACAGAACCAACTAAGCCATCCAGCAAAAAAAAAAAAAAAAAAAAAAAAAAAAACACAAGATACAGCTTTGATGATCATGATTTTTATGATCCAATTCATTCCAGATAAAGCCAGAAAAACTTTTAAACAACATCTTAATTAAGAAGAAACCTTTGACACTAAGTGTTTAGACGAGATGTACAGGGTCCTATTTTATTAGTCTTTTGTTAGTGGATTTTAACTGCAATCTTCTTGTCTGAGAGCAGAAGCTCAACCGTTTGGCCATTGAGCTGGTGAGTACTAATCAACCTTGGGTGTTTTTGCAAGCATCCAAACAGCAAATTGTGAAAAACTAGTATTGATTTTTACTCAATTATCTTTCTAAAAAAACTGTTCTGTCTCCTTCTTACTTAATCATTCCTGTAGTATCTGTTTTGTCCTGTAGTTTTTTTTTTTTTTTTCCTTTTCCAGTTTTTTGTTTGTCATTTTTTCCTTCCTGCTCTGGTTATTGAGGTCACTAACATGTCTCTTTTGTCTTAAAACAGATTTCATTTATATTTGTTTATTTGTCTTCTTTCTGCACTCTCATTGCTGCAAAAAAGAAAAAAACAAAAAAACTTTCTATCTTACACCTGATGGAATTAATTATTTTCCATCCTCAGTGGCGGACATAGCAGTTTGGGGGCCTTGGACAAACAATAATACGGGACCCTCTGCAATGATTTTTTTTTATTTATTTTTTTTCTTACCATAAGAATAAAATGTCTGTCAAATAACTTCTCCACTGGTCCCCTTTTTGACAGCGTCACTGTCAAGAATCCAAATGTTTTGGTAATAAAATCTAAAAACCCAAATCACAAAAATGTTAAAGAAATTTATTTTATTTACATTATTTTTACTTGAAAAAAAAAATATTTTTATTGAATGTGATATGTTACTCAATTTCTAGTAACAAAAAATGATGATCTTTGCACTTTTTATTTTTTATTTGTGTATGTTTTATTAAATTTAATGTTTAAATATTTTAATGATGGAATATAACAATACCGTATCGTATAGAGTGGTGTCAATAGAGAAAAATAAATATTCTTAAATTTACCATTTTCTGCCCCTCTCTAAAGGTGCATTCACATTCGCATGCCCCGCCCCTCTTTCACCACTCGACCAATTCGCTTTTCGTCGCCTGTCAAAAAATGTGTTACTGAGTTTGACGCATGTGGGAGGAGCTACTAGCCAATGTTTTTAGGATGATTGCCATAAGGAAAGGTGTTTGTGGAGATCTCTGTTACAGTGAATAGAAGACAGAAGATTTTCAGAAATAAGATGCATTTATTGTGAAGAGTTCTACAAAAACATTGGTACTCATGTCTCCACGTTTGCGTTTACATGACAGCCGCTGTGTTTCTTTTTCCTAGCGACCTGTCAAACTTCAGATATTTATATTTTGGCTTCACCTGATCCGCGCCTCATCGGTCAAACTGAGCTGCTGGCAGAATTTGCTCAGCGCCGGTCTCTCAAATCACGCCGCAGGACTTCAGATCACCTCAGAACACGCTTTTGCCATTCACTTAACTTTGAAACTGGCCATGCAGTTTGTGTTCAGTGGGAAGGCACCATTGGCCTTTTCTGACCTTGGAAGTGTACATTTATTGCTTTCTCTGTCTTTTCCTTTTTTCACAGCTGATCAGACAACTTACTCATACCACTTTAAAAAAAAAAAAAGATTTTAGAATAGTCTCCTTCTGCTCTAACGTTCTGTTGACACAATAGTCCATTGTTCCAGAGAGACAGGGGAGGGCAAAACAGTCAGATGAGCAATCATATGCATTTTTAGTGATTCATCAGTAAAACAATAATAGGGGGTAGAAATTATTTTAGACATTTTCATGGGTATTCAGCTTGGGGCCCTCAAAGCGTTGGGGCAATTAGGCAATCGCCTACCTTTGCTAAATGAAAGTCCACCCCTGTCCATCCCGTTCTCACTTTGTTTCAGGTAACAACTCTTCTATTTTTCAACAGGTTTTCAAGTTATTTTGTGATTGTTCGCCTCATATTCTCAACATTTACTGATCTACAGTTTTTGTGCTCTGACTGATGTTTCAGTTTTTTTGTTTGTGACTGTCTATTTTCAGTACATTGAAACATGACAGAGTCTGGATTTACTGAAGGTTTTCCTCTTTTCCTTACTTTTGAAAAGCGTTTTCCTCTCCACAATTGATATTTAGTTAATCACTCGTGTGTAAAACATTTCTAAAATAGATTTGATGATAGATTTGAACTGAATTGAAATAATTAGTTGAATTGGTTTTAGAAGGGCCCTGCAACAGACTGGTGATCTGACCTGCCTTCACCCAAGAGCAGCTGGATTGGCTCCAGCAACCTTGTGACCCTGAAACTATGTAACCAGGTTCAATGGATGGACGGATAGATGACATGAAAAATAAAGAACACAAATTGCATTCTTCCTGCTCATTCCCGCTGTGTCACAGACATTACTCTAGGATTCACCTCTCAGTCCATCGGGGATGATGTGCCAACAAAGTTATTGTCATGCTCAGCAAACAGCGTGAAATCACAGTAGCTGTAGGATGATTACTGCATGTCAGTGCCAGGTCTGTGTGTGAGTACTCCTGCACAAGATGAGGCCAGTTTGACATAAATATTTCATGACAATTTTGTCAGTGGCTGGGCTAAAAGGAAGGTATGTTTTCAAAAAAAGATGGCAGTGTTGGTCTTTGCATTTACAGAGATCATCTTTATTTTTCTAAAGCCATTAAAGTGAAACTTAATAGTTTATTAAAGACAAATTTAAAGGACTGTGAGGATTTTTTTCACCTTTATCAGTTGTTCTTTAGCAACAAATCACTAAAGCTAAAAAAAAAATATTTTTTTTATGCGCTGTTCCGCAGCTGTCAGCTGAAACCTTGCATGAGATTCTAGGTGGCAATTTCCACAAATGAGTTTTTATTGGAGGACAGCTTAAATAGTATGCATGCAGAAATGCAAAGACCTTCCCACTTTCAAAGCCTCAAGCTTTTCAGCTTCCTCCATGCTCCACATCTGTTTGACATGATTGCATTTTTTTATTGCACAATCTGAATAGCTGCCTGGCCAAAACCGCTTCAGGCAGATGTACCACTAATATAATAACATTTGGAGAGAAAAAAAATGATTGAATATTTTGTCCTCAGGTTGGAAAGGTAACCAGTTCCAGCTCAAATAAGAATAAGGATTGCAGACCTGGAATATCTAGTCTCCAATTCTGCAATATGTCCCTCTGATAAGCGTAGCATTTCATTACTTCTTGCTGGGGGGTTAAGATGTAGATGCCAGGTGAAATTAAGAAATGAAATTATTGGACAGGGGACGGCGTTTTGCAAACTAATAACCGATGGTCCTAAAATAAATAGCATCATTTTAATTAGGGAAAGATCAAAGGTCATAGGAGAAGTGAATGCCAAGACATAGACCCAGTCCAAATTGCTTCCCAACCTCTCTGGTTCCTCCCTAGTGTTCCAATTGTAGGGACATTTAAAACTGTAGTGGTGTCTGAAACAAACAAAATGTTTTGTTTTTGTTCTCCCACCATGACTATCAGGCATCTGATCGGCGGGTCCAAGCAGCGCACCGATTGAGTGACAGTGAAAGGCTGCTGATTTGGTTGTTTTTTTGAAAAGCAAAAGAATTATAACTTGTAACTTGAATGTATCTATAAAAAGATTTTGTACTTGTAAAAATAATCTTTTACACACAGACAAAGCATTTTTACAGATGGACAATTTCTTTTTTGACAAGTAAAAAACTTTTGTTATTTCTTCTACAGGTACGAAATCCTTTTGCAGACACAAATCTCTTACTACAAGTACAAAACTTTTTTACAAATGGACAATACTTTAGCAACAAATTTAACTTCATACTTGACTCTGTCAGGGGTTGGAAACTGTGATGAACTCAAGGACTTAGACAGGATATCCTGTTTCTTTTGTTTCAGAATTTTTTCAAGTTTGCCTGAAAGTGTAATGACTACACTGCTCCTTTTTTGTCCCTTTTTACTATTTTCTTTTTTTTTTTTTTTTTTTACACAAAAGCATGTTTTCTGGATTCTTCTTGCTCTTAAGAATTTTTATGTATTTTGTTTTGTTTTTTTTTATTTAAAAAAAAAGCTATGTCAGAATGTATTCTAAAAATATGAAACATTTTTGAGATTCAACTGCCAAGTGTACCTGTCACACAACTAAACAAAAGTATAAACAAGAGCATGGACTTTGTAAACAAAGATTATCAAATGATTAAATCTGGTCCATCGTATTTGTTTATGTCAACCTGTTGCTTTTCAATAAAAGACAAAAATTCATAACTGTAAAGTTTCAAATCTTAAAACATTTTTCTCTTTTTGTCTGTACCATCTGAAGCTTCTTCTATAAACTCTTTAACCCCTCTGGTGGTTGAAAGTGCAAAATCAACACATGAGCCTATTTATTAAAAAAAAAAAAAAACAAGGAAAACCTTCCCCCACACTCCAGACAACTGCTCACCCTCGCCGTGACAAGCCCGGGGTGGGGGGGCAAGACAAGTGGGGGCCCTGGAGGAGTGATGTAAACGAGGCCCGAACAGGCTCACCCACTGATGGAGTTTTTGGAGAGGCCCGGTTCTCAAGAGCAAGGACCAGAACCCGCACCACTGAGACATGGACACCCCTATGCTCCGATGTAATTTGATCCCCTGCTCTTGGTCTTAAATCTCAGAGATCCCTTCCCTTGTGTGGAGAGGAGGCTGCCGGGCCCAGGAGACTGGCACCCAAGAGAGGGTCCGCGCTCCCCTGCCGATGGGGTAGTGGACACAAGGTCAAAGGTCCACCCTTCCTTGTGTGATGTTTGTTTTGTGTGTGTGTGTGTATATACTAGGGTAGGGTGTATATTTTGAGGTGTTAGAGGTGTGCGTACTAAAAGGGTACTCACTGTTAAAATTGATGGGTAGGGCATTGAATGGACATCAACTAATGACTCACAGTGATGCGCAATCACCCTCTTGCCCAGGGGACCCTACATGTCTATAGTGAGGTCTGTAAGACCCAAGCTGTTCGTTGATATGCCTGTTTTATTTCTCTGACGGAAAAATAAAAGTTAGGAAAATGAACTACTGTGGAAATAAAATCAAAATGTGATACCTTGAGATGTTAAAATAAAGAAGCCCACTCAAAAAAAAATACAACAACAAAAATAAGGTTCTAATTACTGTATATCAACTAATCATGAATACTCATCATCGTATTCATGCTAAAACAAAGTCCTTTCTAATTCTTAAGAATTTTAAATCAATAACTGAATTACATTGGGTTAAAAATGTTCTGAGGATATATATATTTAGATTTATTTCAAACATGTAAAAAAAAAAGAAAACATTAGAAAGCAAAAAAAGGACAGTAAAAAATAACAATACATTCTCCTTTTATTAGAAAAAAAAATGTCACAAACTGAAGTCAATAAATACACATTTGAAAGGGGAGCTAAAGTCACTACATTTTCTCTCATGATTAATTTTCACCAATATACTAACATTGGTAATAGTAATTTTTTATGGGTAATAGTTACACTATTTTTACTTTATTTGTAAAGCTACTTCACAGAAGTACTCTGTTTAAATGTGAAATGATAGAAGAAAGTGAATGCAATAAAAATATTGGAAATCTGAATTTATTGAATTTTAAAAGTATTGGATTGAGACTCAACAAATACTAAAAAATAAAAATGATTCAGAATCGGATTGGGTAAAAAAAAAACTGAGTGGGACATCCTTACTTGTCACCAATCATCAATTCCAAAACCAGCATCTCCAGGGTCTTATTAGACTTCTCTCCTAGAGTTGAAGGTGGGCCCTTAATAGCTGAAGGCAGTTGAAGAGAAAACATTGTGGGAGCAGGAAGATCTTCACAAAGTCTGCCAGTTCAGGTTGATTCCACCATTTCCTGTCTTTGTTTGAAACAGTTTTTCTCTCCAGAATCTTAAACATCCTCGTTCTGTAGCCACGACGGTGTCTATTTGTTTTCCTTTCTGAACACACATTGTTCTAACAGTCCGAGCAACAGGCTCACAGGTCTGCAAAATTGTGTGTGCGGGGCAGCATCAGACGGTGAAAGAAGTGAGCCCATAAAAGTTTAAAGATGAAAAGAGAAAAACGCGGACAAGAGATGAAGGAGTCTCTCTCCGTATTTATTATTTTTCTCTGAGCCCACGCACAAACAAACAAACACACACACACACGCACATCCCGTCTGCAAACAAGATTAGTTTGCTCACCTGCATCTGCTGGCAGACATCACTGAAAGCAGCCAGAAAACCCTAGAATACAAATACTATTTAAATATGTTTTTTTCTTGTCAGTCATTTTGATTTTCTAACTGAGGAATCATAACATGCTTTCAGATTCTGTTTCATTCATTCTTGTTTCCAATACCAAAGCACACAGGTTGGGAAGACAATTCATGCAAAAAAAAAAAAAAAAACAGTTATCAGCTATAAATTCACATATCTTACAAAACAATGTAGGTTTTTTTTTTGGTAGAGAAATTAAATTAATTTTTCAAAACCCCTTTAGTATCTTTTGCAAACAAAGATTATAAGAAACTGAGTTAAGGTAAGAGAAATAGGAAGAAGATAAAGCTACTGGGTCCGAGCCATGTTTTTACTGATACTGCTTGGTAAGAAGCGACGTGATTAATGAAGCACTGTAGCTTTCCTTTCTGCTTCAAGGGAAAAAGACCTGGTAGACTTAAGCCACACCTTCCCTCGTGTTGCAAGAAAACTTTAAAGTTTGATCACAATAGGTAAAGTATCTGTATCTTTTAATTTTCCTGAAAAAAAAAACAAGACTGTATAGAATTTTAGTACCCAAAGTCACTTTTTAAAACAGTGGTTGCACCCTTTAATTCACAAACAATACTTATGTGTCTCAACTACCATCTTAGGTGGACTCTGGATGATAAGGTTTTGTTTTAATTCAATTTTGAATTAAAAAATGTAAAATTTACTGTTCCTACACTCTTTTTGTTTTCTTTTTTTTTTTTTTTGAGAAAAACTGAAGCCGATCTCATACTGAACAATTTGTTTCAAATGTTTGTAAGGAAAGAAGGGCACGAGGGCTCTCATGATGTTCACAAAGCTGCATCAAACATTTTTATGGACAGCTTTGACCAAAGCAGAGATGTCTGCCAAAAAATAAACATTCCAGTTTGGCTGAAATCTTATAGTAAATATGCTGACTGAATGATAATTTAGGTTCAAAGAACAAAATAATTTAGAGTAAAAGTAGTAGTACTCTCTTTTAGATGTTATAGTTGACACCATTTTTTTACAGCTAGGTTGTCTTTAAAAATGAAAGACATGAGAAGACTGAGGTAACATGTTATAATTAGGTAAGTATTGTCTGTGAGCACGTTATTTAAGAGTTAAATAATGCTTAATTATGCATTAACTAATGTTAGTAAAGGGTTCCCTTGTCATTAAGAGTTATTGACTGATCCTAAGCAAAATATAAAAACTGAGGTAAAAATTAAATGTAATTGTATTTGTTTAGCCCAATATCACAAAGAAGAATTGCCTCATTGGGCTTAATGACACTAATTTTACAGATGCAGAAATTTAGTCTTAAAATATTAACAATAACTGAGCACTAATCAGACTAAATAAAACTGATTATCCCTGCTCTTAGACCTTCCCTCCCAGTAAGGAAAAACTCCTAAAAAACCTGAATCAGGAACAAAGAAGAAACCTCTGAGATGCCCACATGAGGGAGAGATCCTATCCCAGGACGGACAGGCGATATACCAGGACTTAAAGAAAAATTAGCTTCTACAACAACATTTGAATAGAGTTCATTCAGAGGCTATTCCAGAACATAGTTTTGGTATTTAAAAAAAACCTCAATTCTCACAGACAGATGTGGAAAACACGAAAAAAAAAAACATTATGCCATTTATAAAGGTGGATCAAGACACTGCTAAAAGATGTGTGTGCTTTAATTTCCATTATGTTTTCCAGTATCGTCTTTGTGTGTGTTTTGGGCTTTTTTTTTTTTTTTTTTTTTTTTTGCATTTCACTGTGTTTGAGATTGGATCAACCTTGTACAAATTGCACTGTTGAGCACTCAGGCCAAATTATTGGAACCCCTTGCTGGTACAGGGTTGGACCCCTTTCTGCCTTCAGAACTGCCTCAATCCTTGGTGGCATAGATTTAACAAGGTACTGGAAACATTCCTCTGAGAGTTTGATTCATATTGACATGATAGAATCACGCAGTTGCTGCAGATTTGTCAGCTGCACATTCATGTTGTCGATCTCCCATTCCACCAGATCCTAAAGGTGACCTATTGGGTTGAGGTCTGGTGACGGTGGAGATCATTGGAGTCCAGAGAACCAGTCTGAGATGATAACATGGCACCTTATCCTGCTGGAAGTAGCATTAGAAGATGGTACACTGTGTTGATAAAGGGATGGACATGGTCAGCAACAATACTCAGGTAGTTCATTGGCTTGAACTGATCGGATCATCTTGACCATGTATGCATGCCTAAATACAATGAGTTGCAGACATGTTGGACAGTTGTGCCTAATTAAGTGTCCACTGAGTGTATATTTATGAATAAAAGTGTGAATGTACAGTATATAAAGTCTGTGTGAATTAGAATTGTTGACAAAGTCTGCATCATCCACATATGTATAACATTAGATTAAAAAGGCCTCCTGGGAAATTAATTTTGGTGCCACAACGATGGTTTACATTGATGATGAGGTCCACACACATCATGAAACGGTAATAAAATAGGGAGTTTCAGAAAAGTTCTGGTAGAGGTCTAGTAGTTACAAAAGGTTAGATAATTCTATAATAATGAACAAGCACACAGGGACAGTGAACAAAAGGCTACCTCTAGCTGAAAGCACAATGATTAATTGATGTTTTCTCCATGGAAGTTCATTACTCTGGCCGTGCTCTCAATGACAAAACTCGACCCAACTTTCCGCACTCTCACTCTGTTACCCAAGTGAACTTATGTAGGCAAGAGCATCTCTTCCTTCAACATCTTATTGATCTACAGTGTTAACAGTATGTGCACTTTTAGGGATTGTTAAGGAACCCAAGGAAAGAACCAGTAAACAAAGTCAGGGGTAGGGATGACAAGGGGAGCTACAGAAAGAAGCACAGAGCTCAATTAGTGCCAACTTTCAAATTTGTTCTTTGTGCAAAATCAACTATTTTCTGTGGATTAAGAAAAATTATTACTTTTTGAGCAACTGCAGTTTCAAACCAAGGTTTGAAGCATTTGAAAATATAATTTTTCAATCAAAAAAAAAAAAAACATTTATTGAGATTTCAAAACTTTAGCAAAAATACTTGCACTTGGAATTTCTTTGTTTTGACATTAAAATGCTCCAGACAAAGATGACAATGTTGTGAGGTCAATAATTTATAAACATGATCAAGGACGAGGTCGGAGAGAGCTGGGATTCTGAAAGTGCATTGATTATGGCAATTACAACAGGAATGGTGACAACAACAATCCACAAAGTCCTTCCAGACTTCAAAACACACAAACAACAGTTGGTAACAGAATCAACCACTTGATATTAGAAGAGTAGATTTGATGCTTTTTGTTAATGTGTGCAACTTATACCTTAGTCCCATGGATCAGTATGGTGGCTGTAGAGAGGTGTAGCTGCCAGTGTGACCAGTGTGAATCAATCCTCACTATATTGGTGAATATAGACCAAAATGCATCAAGTTTGAACAACTAAAAAAATATTTAAATGTAATTACTAATAAACCATTAATGTTTTCATTAGTACATTAGTACACAGTGAAGTCATAAATAGATGTTATAAATCATTGCTTTGATTAGCTTTTCTTTTCGTGAAACCAGTGTTGGCATGCTTGCCATTTTAAAAACAAAGAAAAAATAGTGAGCATGGTGTCGGATTTCCTTTCAAAATCCAGGTTACTGGATAGTGCTGAACTATATGTGTTTTAGTAGTTAAGAATTAGGGTGGGAGTTCATACATAGCCAGTGTCTTTAAATTCAGATGTAGCTACCACTTAATGACATTATCAAAAGTCTCCGGTTATCTATATTAGCATTTAGCTGCCAGCACTTGGAAAATGCTTAACATCAGTTTTATAACTTTAAAAAGTCACGCTAAAACAAAAAGTCATTATTTACATTTAAATTTAAATGTGTGCTTCAGAGCGAACCCACGTGGAGAGATAAAGAGCCGGAAGTTCCTAACCCTTAAAAAAATCAGTTTCAGACAACACTAAAGCTCAACATGGCTAGATTTATACATTTTATTTTGTCTTAAAAAGAGGAAAAAAGGAAATGTTTACTCGCAAATTTCTGTCCCACTGTTCACAAAATGCATTTGTTCAGCACTTTGAGTAAAATTAAACTTTTTATTTTCACTAAATTGGGCAAATCTGTCTCTTGAAATAAGTTCATTCTCCATTCACAAATAAAGAAAATATTATGTTAAGAAAGAACAACTTGCTTCGTGGATTAAAATAAAATGTTTCTGACAACAATATTTATTCATGACTTTTTGTAATGCATTACAGCTAAAAAGTTATCAGTAAGTTAGTTTTGACTAAAATCAAGTATAAAAGCAGAAACTAGACAAAATGCTTGTTGAGATGTCTTTTTTTCTGCAGTGTAACGTCTTTTGTGCTCAGATAAACTGCTGGGGCTTTGGCGGATGTTCATTCTGGTTAACGGCAACTTTGAGACCCAAATAGTTACAATCTCCAGTACCGTTGTTGGTTTGATGACAGAAAAGTGTGCACTCTTCTCTATTATCCAATAAATGGACATGCTTTTTTTTAATCATACATGTTCTTGCTTGTGTTGTGGTGGTCTATCCTGTTTTGAAAAAGTTCATTCCCACATTTTTCAAAGTGTTTTTATTCCAATCCATCTTTCAATTCATTCTGCACTTTTCCCATGTGGCCAAATGTTAAAACAAACTCTTGAGGGGTTTGAATGAAAAGCACAAGGTTCATTTTCAAATCTAATTTCACATTTAAATCTTAATGCATAAAAATCCACAAATATATCAGTTGGAGGTTGCAAGCAAATAGTAGGTAATGTGTAGATGCTAAACTGTAATAAACAAAGACAGAAATAGAAAGTGAACCGCTCAGTGCACAGCACTCTCACATTTTATATATTTTTTTTATTTCCAAGACACCGGTCCATCGCTCTGCCTCCTGATTGTTCTTCCTCTCCGCTGCAGCTCCTCACATGTCACTCATTTATGCACATCATCTGTTTCCCAGCATCCTGTCACCCTCTGTCTTTCTGGGCTCGGCAGCCAGCAGAGGCAGCGTGCGCTGTAGGTTTGTGTGTGCCATCGTGTGCACTTCGCTCTGTCTTACTTTCAACTGAACAACAAAGGAGAGGGTGAAGAAGAGAGCACAAGAAAAAGACAGGAAAAAAATACATATATTTTGAGAAGCAAAGGTACTAACCTAAGGAGTGCATAGACAGATTTTGAGGCCGTATTTTCTAAAAAGCAATAATAAAAAAAACCTTTAAGGGTGTTCACACAGGTATAAATACATATTTTTAGATGTTTATATGCAGGATGGCACTTTCTCTACACTCTTTTCTTTTAGATTTTTTTCTTTAGAGGATGTCAGGAGCCTAAAACAACTGAAAGACCAGACATGAATAATTTTGCCAGGAGACAAAGTTATGATACTGCATACAAACAAACACGCCACAACGATGAACAAAGGTCTGGATGGGTCTCCCATATGTAAGCAGGGATTCCTTTCATCCAGCAGTTGTTTGAAAAAAAAAAAAAGAATGGGTTGGATTTTCTTTTGTTATACTGACCAAAAGATCCCCCTCGATGATCCTGATTCTCGCCGTAACATCAATAAACAAATGAGTCTTTGATACCTACTTTCCGATATCTAAAGAAACTTATGGTGTTGCTGGGGCAACGGATTTACACAATGTGAAGGTCAATTGACCGTTGGTGTGCGGAGATCAATACGGTTGACACATGCAACGACTACAGTTTGTTTTCTCAAGGCCAGGGCATCAATGGCCAGAAACATGAGGACTGTCTAATTGACTCCGATCGATCAGGGATATAACACACACTCAAGGCAAACGGAGCTGAGGAAGAGGAGCTTG
The DNA here is from genome assembly GCA_003999625.1 of Oryzias javanicus. Taxonomy (NCBI): domain Eukaryota; kingdom Metazoa; phylum Chordata; class Actinopteri; order Beloniformes; family Adrianichthyidae; genus Oryzias; species Oryzias javanicus. Next base: position 16,551,229 of record CM012453.1, read on the forward strand.
TAACTCAACTAAATGACACTGTATGGTAATCACCCTTTTTTTTTTTATTCTTTAAATTTCTCAGAAAGAAACCATTAAAGAAGATTAGCTTTGACTCAACAACCTCACACTGCCATCAACTTCTACTTACACTCCATCCCAGATGGAAGCCAGTCCTGTCATTTCCGTCTATGATAGTCACAAACTGTACAACAAAATTAAACTTATAAAAATAATCTGAGTTTTGATTTTTTTTTCATTTTTTATTATCCATTCATTCTTCTTCTAAACCCACTTAATCTCTTTTGCGGTTGCTGGAGCATATCCCAACTACTACTGAGCAAAGGTGGGTACAAACTGAACAGTTGCCCGAGAACACAAAACACAAAACACACACGCACACACACACCAGCACACACGCGAGGTGTTTTCAGACCAGAAAAGTCGGTTGGTCCGAGCCATCTTAATTTGGTCCAGATTGAGTCCTAAAATCTGTGTTTGCTCTATATTCAGACTGCCGTCAACTGGACATTTATTTTCGGAACTAAACACATGACTAAAGATCTCTTCAGTCATTGGTCAGGAATTACGAGGTTGGGGTAAAGCAAAAAGAGAAAGAATAATAGAAGTAATTTGCTTCGCAATTCTTGTCAAGGTAGTTAACATATTTAAACTTTATATTTTGTTGATTCGTTTGGAACATCTGAATTAACATCAAATACAAAATATTTTACTTACTTTTAACAGTGTGAGAAGCAATGTGTATCACATTAAAAAGTTGTTTTCACGAGCCTGCATTCATCCGACCAGATTTCAATCATTTACTGTGTCTGGTCGTTGCTCTGCTACTCTGTTCATATCCCATAATGCCTGGCTACAGGGGCCGTTTTGGTCTGGTTGTTCCGCTCCGAGCTGGAGCATATTCAGACTTAAGAAACAAACCAATTGTAAACAAACTGAGATCAAAAGACAGATCTAAGAGCAGTTCCTGGTCCCGTATCAGGGTCCGCTTGAGTAAATTCAGAGTGAAAATTTGCTCTAGATTATCAGGAGAAACAAACTCTGGTTCACTTTAAGGGAATCAAATGTGTTCAGTCTGAATAGACTCTCACTAACACACCTTGGAGGAATTTAGAGCAGGCATCTCCAAAGTCCAGCCCATGGGCTAAATGTGGTCTGCATTCAAACTAGTCATAAAATCAATAATATTCAGCCCTGTAATTTTCTAAGAACATGATTGTGATTGACTAAATTACATTATAAGCCACTGGAAACATGTGGCGACAACCTGTTGACCCTCAGAAGGACCAAACAAGAGGAACAGATGTTTCAAAACGGTTTGTACTTCTGAATGCAACAACTATTTGGTTTATTTTTCTGTTCACATGAAATACATGAAAAAAATGTAAAGTTAGTATTCAGTCGTAAATAATATGTAATATTTCACAAGAACTCAGATGTAATGTAAGCTTTTATCCAGACAAAGTTTTTTTTATTTAATTTATGCTCTTCAAATATGAAGTCTCCCGTAATATTTATTTAAAATAATGTGTTAACACATAATGCTCTTTTTACATGAAAAAATGAAAAGTACCCAATTAATAACATTTTTATTAAATCGTACTTTCGCATTTATTGTTATCATGGCGTTTTAAAGAATGCTGGCCAATTGGTTGGTCCTCATCCATTTTCACCTCACTAAATCTGACCCTCTACAAAAAGTTTGGACATCCCTGATTTAGAGTCACCAGTTGAACTATGAAACATGGAACAGTGGAAGGAAGCTTGAGAAAACCCACGAGCGTGTGGGGAGAACATACAAACTCCACACAGAAAAAAACCCAGCTTGGATTTGAACTGTGACCTTCTTGCTGCAAAGCAAGAGTGCTAACCACTACACCCCTGTGCAGCCCCATTACATTAAATAAGATTCATCGCAACTTAACAGGATGCAATTTATTGTTTTCCGACAGACAGGTGTTCAGTAAAATTGCATTTAAATCTACATCTTTTGAAAGGTAAACAACATTTCTCATTTTATATTTTGTGATTTGATTAACTTTATATCAAAATGTTTCCTAATCCAGGATCTGCTCTATAATTCGCTTTATGGAACGCATACAGAAAATGGGAAAGATGGCCATAAAATGAAGTTGCAGCTCCCCAAAAGGTTAAATGATCCGTCACCTGTACATGCTTACTCTTAGGATGAACACACTTTTTTTTTTTGCATTTCCTCAGAAAATGTTGATACCATATTTACTGCAGTCTATCTTTTCATATCAAAGCGGATCTTTTTCATTTTTTAATTGCTTCTTCAAGGCACCATTTTACACTTTTTGTTTGTAATAGTTTATTTGCAATATTTGTGACAAATGCATTTTGCTGTGGCTTCTTTCATTGTTGGAATCATGTAGCTTTTGCCATTTAGACATGATTTACACACACCGTCTCCATTATCAACAATAATAGAGATGTTTTGTGAGTGAATTATCATTTTTAGTTTTCTTTTCAGACAAAAAACTTTCAATTGTTTTGCAGATTTTCTTAGAAAAGTTTAAAAAAAAAAAGTTTAATGGCATGAAAGTGTTCAAACAAAAGCTTAAAAAGTTGAAAATAATTTCCTTCTGCCATTGAAATATTACCTGCATCCTCCTCAGTTAAAATGAGTTGTGGCTGTGCATGGTCTGCTCACAGAATTCCTCCAGTTCTTCTCATCGTCTAAGCTCCTCTTAACTCTGTCTTCAGCACTGTAAAAATTCTGTAAAACTCACATGAACACTTAAATGTAAAAATCGCTATGTACTTTGACCCGCATGGTGATATTGTGTGACAAGAAATGAGTTCTATTCTTTAAAACAAAAAAAGTACTGGGTCAGATGTTCATTGTCTCCTGCGTGTTTTTTTTTTTTTTTTCGTTTTTCCCTTTGCAATACTTAGTGCTGATTACTTGGATCAGGTGTGTTCAACCAGTGGGAAGCAGTGAAAACAAAAGAGGAAGTAGCCGCCCCCTCCAAGACATTAGGCGTGTTTGAGTTGACTTGCGCCTCGCCTGCTTCGTCGACGAGACTAAGCTGCTGCAGGAGGGGGCGGAGAAAGGCGCCTGAGATGAAGGTGGACGACGAGACTGTACGAGAACGAGGAGTTGGGGGTTGTCCTCAACATTCGGCTGAATTTTAATACGCCACTCCTCCTAGTATGATCTGTGCTGTTATGTCTTTTATAGTATTTTTTTACAACTCTTAGTGTAAAACAGATAAAAAAAATAGTCGGGGGATTCATTACATGTACACAGTCCCAAATAAATAGATAAAATAATAATTAAAGTTCATTTTCAAGACAACTATGACACAAATAACCACAGATTATTTAAAATCTTGTATTTTTTTTCATCAGCGATTCACTACCTTCCAGAAAAAGTAAGAACATACACATATTTCCTTCATTTAGCGCCAGTTATTTCACATTAAACTACAAAAACTTTCGGGACACCGTTTCCCACAATGCATTGTTTTGTAGTCATCAAGGCGGCTCGCAGCCAGCGCAGTACCTATTTTCTGGCTGCGCTGGCTTAGGAAGGCGCCTTGAACCCGCCCATTTGTCGCGATACTTCATGTCGTCGCAAATGTGACGTCGGTGACAGAAACTAACCAGCATGCACCGCAATCCAGACGATCTGCGCAGCGCCGCGTCCGCCTGCATGATCTCAAACACGCCTACTGATTGTAAAGTCATAGAAGTGACATATGAAGAAAAAAAAATCATTAATTTACTTAAAAATCATAAATCATTGCTTACTTAAAAATCATTACCTTACATTAATCCCTCCATAAATGAAAGAAAAAAGGAATAAAGATTTTTTAAAAATCAGAGCTTTTGCGATGTGATTGGCTGATGAGACAGCTCATTTATTTGCATGGTCTAATAAGAGAAAACATGAACTTGACTGTAGGATTTCTTTTTTCTTAACATAATTTTTACTAAAGACGTATTTAAGCCTGAAGACATTGGGAACAAAGTAAAAAAAAGATGCAAAAATCTGTAGAAAATAAATTCTTTTAATAAAAAATAGATTTACAATTCGGCAGCATGAACTTCATTTCCACCAACGGTTAAAGGAGAGAACCAACACAAACAAACTTTACATTTTTATATTTGAACAACAATTCGGAAAAACAAAGAGGAAAAAAACAGGAGCATCAAAATGAATTCAAGACGGAACTGAGCGGGTTGCATCGTCACAACTGGAAACAGATCCTTCGGGTTGATCTAAACTCAGTCCTAGTATTTCAACTACAGCATATTGTTCCGAAGAAGCAGACAAACAGGCAGCACTTGAACTCATTACAACTTCTTTGGTTTCTCTTTAAGAGAAAAATGGCAGAGCGGATACCAAATCAGAGATTGCAGAAACATTTTCATAAAAATGTTCTAAAAGAAAAGGTTGGCTTTTACTTTGAAAAACCCCTTTTTCAGATTTTTTTAAATAGTCAAGATGTTCCAATACTAAAATCATGTTCTGCAAACTGCAACAGCTTCTTTCTGTTCCATTTCTATGTTATTAGTTTGCAGTTTCAGAAGTTTCACTTTTGTTTTATGTGAACCCAAATTTTACTTTACCAGCCAATCAAATTCAAGTAGAGAGTTATAAATGTGCAAAGTGGACTGCGTTTTCCTCTAACTGTAGTTCAGTGTTTCTTTTAGTAGCATCCAAACTGAATCTTTTTGTAACAAATATTCTTTACTGGTAATCAATACGAGAGGCAAATAAAAAACGCTTTTTTACATTATTGCCTGGAAACTTGTAGACCGAAACACAAGAGTGGAAGTTTTCAGATGATTTTGGAGTGAAAGTCATTAATAGCTGCCGACACTGAACCTGAGCTCCAAAGAAACTCTCTGCCCAAGCAAAAGTTTTCAGTTGAGCTCTGTGGGGGGAAAAAGTGCTTCCAGGGAACAAATGAGGAACTATCTATATGAGATACGGGAAATTTCCATAAATTGGTTGCCTCTTTTTTTTTTTTCTCTTTGCAGGGAAGAGGAAGTCAAACTAAAAATACTGTAACCTGCAAAACACTCAAGAATATACTATCGTCTGAGAAACAGGTTTAAAATATATTAAAAATCCTATTTGCTTTTCAATACAAATGCCACATACCCAAATATGTGCATGCCTTTTTTGCTTTTTTTTCCTTTTTAAACTGTTATTTTTTTTACCTAAAGTGTAGAGTTTTCCCAAAACCAGTTCTGAGGGTCTCTTAAAGAATCTAGGACAAACTTTTTCTTAAACATTTGTTTTTTTTGTTGACGGTCTTTCCACTTTTGGAAAGTGCAGACTTTCTGTCCTGCACAAATTGTGCAGAAACTTCTTTGCAGCAGTGTATGTTTTCCACTGAAAATCATTTCAACTTCAATTAATTCTACAGTCACAAATACAACCGTCACCGTGCGATGGGGAGGCATTGACAGAATCTTCAGGATTTCATGCCACCGCTGGATTAAAAAAAAAAAATTATTGGCGTGGTCATGAATGTAGATGGTGGCAGTCAGGCGGCAGTCAGGCGTATAGGGATCGGCGGCTGGCAGAAACTCTTATTGGTTGATGCTCAAAAAGCTCGTCAATTCACCAATGTTTAGAAAACATGCAAATCACATTGTTTTGTTTTCTTCTTAGCCTAAACCCCGGAGGCGCCATCAACGCCATGATGAGTTTTATGCAACATCAATGCCATCTCCCATTTGGACCTACGGTGGCCGGGAATTGCCAGATTGGCGTCTGGTCATCGCCGCCCCCCTGACCCATGTCAAGTGCTACTGTTCGATTTCTAACAATTGGACAGTGGCAGTGGGACGGCAGCACAGGGGCAGAGGGGGTGGCTGGAGGGTGGCAGTCAGAAATCGGCCGAACACCAGACAGTTTTGGAAACCCTCTCATTAGTCAGTTATCGTGTTTCTACTTTCCTGCTACCTGGCTGGACTGCTCTGCACAACCTTCAAATGTGCCCAGGTGGCCACTGACTGATGTCAAAAAAGTCGTCCAGTCACCGTAAAATTAAAAAAACGGGCATTTAGTTTGATGCACGGTGGCATTGGGATATGTGACCTTTCATATTTTTGTGCTTTTAAGACATAAACACTTAGCTTTACGCCATGACAACAGCTTGTAATAAAGACTTGAACTTCAATCATTTGTATATGTATATACTCTGCACAATATTAATACTCTCGTTTTAGGCAAACCAAAGAAGTTTAAGTGTAATCTGGTGCTTGTGTAAATCTTTTTGCTTGCCATTTTGTTTTTGTCTTCTTAGAATGATCGACTTGAAAAGAAAAGCTTGATGCATCCCCGGCGTAGCAGCGAGAATGACATCATGAAATGGCACCTCGACAGAGACTGTCAGTCCTTCAGATCGGTGCGTTCCTATTTTTTTTTTCTCCGTCTGGTGTTTTGATGGAAACGCACTCTTTGACCATAACAACGGAATAACCTTCACAGAAACTTTTCCGCCCACATGGTAATTGCCGATGGGACCGTGACAGGGTGGAGAGGAGGGGTTACCAAATTGTGTTGTGCTCTCTGTTCTTAAATTAAAGTCTGCTTGATTGGAGGTGGGAGTGAAGCGGCAAACGGAAGAATCTGGAGATTTGCCGTCTGATGATGTTTTACTGAGGATGAAGTTCCAGTTGAGGCTCAGCAGCTTCTGTCACCGCCTGCAAATATTAAGAAGCTTCAGATTAGAAGGAGGAAAAATCATGATATTAAACTCTAAACCCTACTAAAATACTTTCCCATGACCTTCACATTTTCATCCAGAGGTTTTAAAAAATGAGGCGAGTTAAATGATCTATGTGCATTGATGGAGCGGAAGCAGAAGTTAGGCAGCTTTTTGTTTAAAAAATTCACAGTGACGTAGGTAGAAAATGTCAGCAGATAAAATGTCTAACAGCAACTTGAACCCCCAAAAAAACACTATTTATTTACAGTGTAATACACTGCATCAATGCATCACCTCCTTAATGGGGATTTCAATGATACTTCAATGATCCAAGTTTTTCTTTTTAGGGAGTTAGCATGGTCACAGTTACATTTGTTTTAGCTGCATCAGTATGGCTTTTTATGTGTTGCAAACAAAGTTGCAGGTATTGTAAATATGCCAACACGGCTAATGAGTAGTGGTATCGGAATGTGTTTTTATGTTACTAACAAGATTAGGAGTTATCTTAGTCACAGTAAAGTTTAGGCTAACGCAGCTAGCATGTAATAGTGGTGCTGGACTGTGGGTTTTTACGTGTTAAGCAGGTTGGGAGTTAGCATAGTTACAGTAAGATTTGTTTTAGCCTGTTCTGTATCAGTCTGTATTTTTTACGTGTTGCAAACAAGTTTGGGTGTTGCTGTGAATATGCTAACGTGGCAAATGTGTAGCAGGTCTGAAAGTGTTGTTTTCCATGCTATTAAGAAGGCTGGGAGTTAGCATAGTCACAGTAACTTTAATGCTAGCATGTAGTGGTGTAGAACTGTTTTTTTTTTTCCATGTTAAGAAGTTTTGAGCTAGCATAGTGAATGAATGAATGAATGAATGAATGAATGAATGAATGTTTGTTTTAGCTATATCAGGTTGTTTTTAAGTTTCACATACGAGGTTGGGAGTCACAAGTGTTATAAACATACTACTGTTGCTTCAGGTGTGCTGAACCAGGCGCATAAGCTGTAACGACAGGATTGTCTGAAAAAAGGCTTGAAGTTACACATTAACACACAAGCCTTTACGTCCCACTCCAACCATATTTTTTCTTTTGTGAAATTGTTCCCAGAAGTCTTTAAGCTATGATTGCGCAGTTTTAGTCAAAATCAAAAAGCCTTTGTCTTTGGTTTTTTTTTTGTTTGTTTTTTTTTTTTATTTTTTTTTTTTTACATATTTTAAGCCGAGTGCCAGTAGCTCATCAGCAATACAATTCTGGGTTGTGGGGAGGACTGTTGGTTCGGAGCAAACCCGCTCCCTCCCTGTCGGTGACAGGTCTGTTCGCACACAACTTCAAACTAGCATTAGTGGTGTCAAAAGAACACAACAAGCCACATTGGATTAATCCAGTTTTACACCACTTCATTTATTTACAGTGCATCAATGCATAGACTGCATCCATGCATCAGCAGGCACTCTTCTTAATGGGGATTTCAATGATACTTACAGTTGCTTCATGATGCATAAAATGTTTCAGCTGCAGTTTACATTAGAGGTCGTTTCATGGTAATGGTTATGTTTCTCTTAATCATCGGGTGAGCACGTGAGTGCTGGGAGGCTCATCATTTCTCGCACACCTAAGCATGAGACTGAAAGGGGGCGTGCAAGGGAGCGGAGTGGAGAGAACAGGCATTTTGCATGTCCACTTCAGTAACTGTCATTTATTCTGAGATTTTTCTAGCAACCAGTTTTCTGATCCAACAGGATTTGAATTAAGAAACACTGAGTAATGCATTTTTTTTATCATGTATTATTTTGCATAGCTTCTCTATTATGAAAACATATGCTACAAGAGCATGTTAAAAACACAAAACAATATATTGTCATTGGAGTGGGTCTTCAAACTGTCATGTACCGCCTGCTCGCACATCTGTGTTCACCCAAAAGCCTTTCCCCATTTTTACTGCTTTGCACTTCTTCAGATGTACAGTGTGGGGTTATTCATTTCTATTGCTCATAATGCCTAACTAACTGATGTCCTTAGTTGTCTTGGTCCACTCCACCTTTGTGTTAAAGAAAGTCCATCTGCATTCAGACTAACAGTGAGTAGAGGTGATCTGAAAGTGAACGGAGACCTGCGTTCTCAAGCAGACTAGCTTATTTTGTCTGAAATTATGGAAAAAAAAAAAAAAACTAACATAAGTCAAGTGTCTTGCCCAAGGACACAATAGTTATTAACTCTGGGATCTGAATTGCTGACTAACTCCTGCACAGCTGTTCAGCCCAAAAGCAAGAACCACTTCTCATCAAATGCAGTAAAAAGGAACTGTGGCGCAGATCAATCAGGGATCAAACGTGCAAATGTGAATTCATTTGTATAAATACAAAGGAAACGTAAAGAAAACATAGTTGGATTGAAATTAATCATCATAATTTGTTCTTGGTTTATTAATATGACAGAAGACCTGTGACATCCAGGCTCTGCTTTCTTCATTCTGAGACACACAGATTACACAAATGTGCATAACTCCAATTCCTGCTGCTTCTGATGGAAACGAAACGTGTCAAATGTCAGGTTACTCGTCTATTTTTTTATACTTTAGCAAATCAATTTGATAATTAACATTTAGCTTTGACACTAAACAACTGCCACCTTCGGGGCATCCAAAACAGAATGCATCAGCAATCCAGACAACAATAAACAAGTTGATTACATCTTGTTCAGACATCGGAAATCTAACAGATCAGCAACTGGTGGAGTCTGGGGAAGAGTGTAGCCCAGACAGCTTATGGAGGCAGTGTGCAGGATGACTCTGGTGGTGAGGAAGAAGAAAAGTACAAGGACAGAGCAGAGGAACTAGAGGTGGAAAGTAAAAAAGGAAGAGTGTTGTGTAGCTTTTACAGAAGAGTTGAAGAAAATTTTAGGAGATCAGTGAAATGAAGAAGTTCATGGGTGTGTTTAGAGGAAAAGGTTAGCCAAGAAATTGTGGGACACTGAAGCTGTGTTTACACCACCCTCAGCAACGCTGATTTAACTTGAAAAAACGCAGTTTCAACGGCTGCATATTTTGAACATGGTTGTAAAAACTTGTGTAGTGTTGTGTGAACAGAAGAACTTTGAACACATTGAATTTTCATTGGTTGTCTGTATAATCTTGTGTTCATACTTAAGATTTTAAAATCATTTTGAGGATCACAAAACGAGCAGCCATTGAAGGTTTGTTTTCCAAGTTAAATCAGGTTAAACTTTGACCAATCAGGGACTCTGATATGAAAGTGACTTTTGGTGGACTGCGTCCCTTTTAGTTACAGATGTGCGAACCGTTTGAAAATTGATCACGGAGAAGAAATTAATAGCAGAATTATATAACTTTAATTTTTTCACGTGTCAGAATAGAGGTGTGAAAATAAAGCCTGGAGCAAGATTCGTGAAATTTGCACCACTTTGACTTTTCGCACCACCACTCTTCCAACTGTAGGTGGCGGTATTAAACAGTATAAAAAGAACAAGAAGACCATGATGCTCCTCACTGCCTTGTTCTGTGGGAACTATGGGTGCAACGGATCACAGTTATCTGTGATCTACAACTTTTCCAGTTATCTAATTTTAACAGTTTCATTTAAGATTGAATTAGGGGGTGGGACAAGAACATATGCATTTTAGAGGGTATTCCAGAGAGATTTGTATTTTCAAAACTATTTTCAAGCATTCTTTTCTCTCAATTTTTGTACATTTAGTCTCTAAACATGTAAATGTAATTAGAAACTACATGTTTTAGCATTTTGTTTGTGTTCAAAGTTCAAAGATGTTTTTTTTATGTTTTGATGTGCATGTTCATGCTTTGAAGTACTTTATATATGTTTTATCAAATACATTTTTTAAAGCTTTACAAAAAAGAATTTCAGACTTTTATATTGTTTTTTTTTTCTTTTTACTGATCTGAAAAATGGTCCAAACCGTGATCCTAAAACCAAGACACGATCCAAAGCATGAGTTTTGTGTCACCCCTATGTGAACACTGTGGTATAGGCATGTTCAAGAATGCATTAAATGCAGAATTAACACCCGGTGTGTACATAGCTTGAGTGGACAGAAGAACTGCACAAAGTGAAGAACTTCACATCTGAAGGTCATTTTTCAGATGAGAAATATAGGGTGAAACTAAGGATTCAAGCATTAACAGGCTTTAAAACGTATATTAAAAACTTTACGGGGAAAAAAAATACCAAAAACTCAGCTCTAAATATGATTTTTTTTTCAGTCTGAGGTACTAGTGTGGCCCACCAGGGCTAAAGCTGCACCCCGCTGCTGTCTGCCTGTGATTTATCGGTTTGACAGGTAAAGACAGCCTGCTGTGAAAATATATTTGGAGAATCTCTCAAAGAGGAAATGTTAATGGGTTTCTGAAAACGGAGATGACAAGACAGGCTTTGTGTCTGAAGAAAGGATAGGGTCAAGAGGGGACATAAATCAATTTGCGGGTAACAACTCATCTGATGTAACCATTACCTAGAACTGGATACTCACCTGAAACCTCTTCTCAGGATGGATTGGAAACCTCTATGCATCATAAATACTACTAATGATTCATTCTATATACTGTATGTATTAAGCTGCTAAAGAACTAAGGTGTTGCTTCAAATTTTGTGCATATAGATAACCGTACCCTTGCCAGGTTGTGGATCCATAGTTTTCTAACATTTGAGTACTGGCCACTTCCAGGTTCCAATCACACATCTCCAGCAGCTTTAAGCAATCGGACCTGCTCCTCAGACCCAAACAGAACAACTGCTCCACCTAAAGAAAAAACACAAGAAAAGGAGAATTCTGGTTAGCAGTAGATACACAAACTCTTCAAACCTAAACTGTCATGAAGCAGTTATGAAGGAAAAAAAAGAATCATCCCTCTAGAAACATTTAGCTCACATCTCTAAATCGGAATCTGGAATATCTGGGTTGCATCATGAAATTTTCAACAACAATCAAGAAATTTTAAATGGGTCCCGGCAGCCCAACCACTGTATTTGCTTTCTTTGATTTACAACTAGGAAAGTCCAGCAGGGGTTTCTTGCTCCTTCAAGGGCAAACAAGTTTCCTCTGTGAATTAATACTCAAATAAACACAGTTAAATTACATCTAAAAGGTTTCTTTTTTTATGAAAACGGAGTGTAAAAGAGAAATTAAAGCCCTAGAAATGTATGATCCTTCTTTCTGCGCCTTTTTTGGCTCAGAAATAACCTATTTTTCAGATGCTTACTTTACAAGCCTTAAACATTTGGCATATTTATGTCTACAAAATCTTTAAGGATAAGCCACATTTAGTCAATTTTCTCAATTTTCTACTTTAACTTTTAGCATTTTTCACATGCATTTATTTTTTTGGGAAAAATATTCCACTTGCTCATGTTTAATATTTTTAGTGATTTCATATGCTCATTAGTCAAACTATCACAATTTGTAAAATACAAACAAACAGGAGGAGATGCTTCTTTTTAATTAATTGTATTTATTCATTTTTTTGCAGATGAAATTTATAAAAACAGTCATTTGAAAGTCTCAAGAATCTCACACTGGACCCTTAAGTCTGTTGCTTGGATTCTGATCATCCATGAATGTATAGATGTTTGTGAATAGATAATTAAACTCCCACTCCAACTACATTTTGATCTATTCTCAAAGTCTTCCCAGTGGTCTTTTAACCATGATGATGCCATTTTCTAGGATACAGTTTCTGTAAATCAGCAGGAGTTCATCAGAAATTTGCCACTGTATTGTGGGCGGGATTGCTGGCGTATAAGTAAGCTTCCACTGATATCCCATCATCCCTTTGTTTACATGCTCTCCCTCAAGCTAAGCTAACAGGTGAGCAAATTAAAGGCTATCCAGCTGTACAGTTTTGAGCCAGATACCAGCTCAGAAGAGGACAGTTAAGATGTTGACATGTCTTTTTATCTTCTAGTGGATGCATTAGAACGTAGTGGAGCGAGGAGACTTTAGCTCGCCCATTTCAGTTGCAGCGTCACAAAACAGAGCTTTTTCAAACATTTTTTTCCTGATTCATCCGGATATGAATAAAAAAAATCTCTCATAGAAGCAGTTCTAATCTTAAATTCTTTATTATATGTCGTCCATCATCAGAAAATGCTAAAAGAGCTTGTTAAAAGCACCAAAAACATAATTTTTATTGGAGTGGATCTTTAAGACTGTGAAGCCCTTTAAGCATTGGAATGGAAAAACACTGAGGTTTAGAACCTGGATTCTGTCCAATGATTGCTGGAGTGTCATACGACTTAAAGGATATGATGGCACAAACTTCCTGACTTTTAGAAAACAAATAAATAGGCAAAATACTATGTTGGAATATGCCAAAATACAAATCATTCCACTTATTTCAAGACAGGCATGGTTCAACTCAGTCTAAAACTGTCGAACAAGTCTGACTTTGAAGAAGATTTTACTTTAAAGTATGTTTACTCACCCTAAATCTTTACCTTGGAATTATTAACAAAATGAATATTGTCTTGTGTTCTTGCAGCCTCACAGTTCAAGCTTAAGAATAAGCCAGGGAAAACTAATTTCCTCAAGAATCTATAGGATGCAACAAAAAAAATACTTTATCCAGCCTGATTAAACCAGCATCAATACCAGATGCTGGCAAAAAGGTAGACAATTATTCATTTATAAAGCATACGCTTATGAAAGTGATTTTACAGTAAAGTTGAGATGTAATCAATATTTAAAACAAACAATAAAATATAATTTATGTTTATATTTTTTCCCCTTTCTCATTCAAATTAAATTAGAGGAGGGTCATAAGTGTCTCAAATGTTGACATTTTTTTTCTTAACATTAAAAGGAGAAAGCGAAAACAAAAAAATCACTAATATTGTAAAATGCAATGATTGTAATTGTTTCCCTGCTGGCACAAATGACATCTTTGGACAACCCATGAAGATTAACATCCCTAAACATGTCTGGGCCCGCCCCCTCGTCTCCCTAATTTGCATAAACGGGATCGAAATATCCCAGTGAGACATTAGAAAATCTATAAATAATTAAATGAGCAACAGACACAAAAGAAATGCATCAAGAAAAGAAGGTAAAATCAATTCAATACTTTCTAAGTGGGAAGGAAAAAGCATGAGAGAAGAGGAAAAAAATCCATTTAAACACCTCATTGAGATTTGAAAAAAAAAACTCAATTTCAAATTCATTACAGTAAAAGAACCATCAGTTATGTGATGGCTGGGAAAGATTTAATATCCTTTGTCACTTTCCCCCCCAAACCATTAACTGCTGTAATCAGTGAGAGTCTGGGCGTTCTCACCTTCAGAGAATGGACAGCTTTCTGGACGTTCCAGTTGTGGTTCTGGAGAGCGGCTTGACACTCCTCCAGCGTCACGCCGTGCACGGCCTCCTGAACCTGAAACACGCAACACGGCCTTCTGTTTACGCCGTGAATCTCTCGACTTTGGCTCCTCGCTCGTGTTAATGGAGCCCGAACATGAAGGGAACATCTCCCGGTGATGAAATCGCCTGCCTGGACTTGGCTTTAATAATTCAGAGCGCACCATCAAGACCAACAACAGACTCCCCTTCTGCTTCATCTGAAAGCTCATAAGAATCCAGCATTGATCAGGTGTTGAACAGAACAGCAGATACAAACAAATTCTGAAGAGGGGCGAGTGCAGTATTTATGAGGGAGTCGGTGTCTAACCTGCAGTGGATGCCAGACAGGCCGAGCTCACGATAGAGAATTTGAGGAGGAGTTAGAAAGGAAAAAAAAAAACCTGTGCGTAGTGAATAGATGAGTACATGTTTGCAGTCTAAAACAACTTAAACTTAAGAAACTTTCACAGTATTTTGAATTTTATTCTAACTCAATGGCGTTCCGCATCTGTTCTGCAGAAACTCTGCAAGGAACTTTATCTGATTTCACCTCAGATCAAATCAAATTCCTTCCACTGCGATTAGTTTAAGTCTTCTAAAAGAAAAAAAAAAAAAAAAATTATATGTACCAAAGATAATTGACTTTTTAATGTTAGGTAAATATTTGGAACAAATATAGGGTTCTTCCTTTTTTCATCTTTTATATAATTAATATTTATTTATGTTTATTTTACATTTGTTTATAGCTAGATAGGTGGGATTTTGGGCTGCCGTTACTCATTCTAATTTTTTCAAAATTCAGCTAAAATGCAGTCAAAATAAAAGTTAATAATTAATGAAAGTCTCTGTGGAGTAATAAAAGTTCCCATTTAATTTTTGTAATGCCATCAGTGTTAAAAAAAAAAAAAAAAGAAAAATGTGCATCAAAAATTTTTGGGTTGAAACAGATTCAACTATTTATCATAAAATAAAAATCTAGATAATAAAATAAAATAAAATTTACAACTTAGATTCATTTCTGCCCGATCCATATTTCTGCCCAATTTAAAATTAATCCTATGAAGTTACTTGTGATCAGCTGAAGGAAATGTATGGTAGCCGGAAACGGCCAGCCCTACTTTTTTTTTGTTTGTTTGTTTGTTTTCTCTTGACAATGAGATAATATCTGGTTATCACAAGAAAACAAGGTCTTTTTTTTCATCTTATATACTTGTCCCTTTATTTCCCCAAAACCTCAGAACAAACAGTGATTGATAGAATTCAGGGCCGACGAGAATCTGAGCATGGTGCGTTCACTGAACTCCGGACAACAGCAGACCCAAACAGCAACTCGGCCCAATTCAGTCCACTACTTTGTTTTAGTATTTTTTAAAAATCCGCAGCAAAACAAAGCAGTTTCTCAGAAAAAATGTCGACACTATTTAATCAGGCAATTATACATGGATCAGTGCTGGTGTTTGACATTTCTGTTGGGTTAGGAGAACAGGCGTTCGGATCCTACCCTCCTTAGTTTCTGTTGTTAACCACAAGATAAAGAGACTTAAAAAGGGGTAAAGTCTCTGCGCGGGAAAAGGAGAGAGGGACACTTCATTCTACGCTGTTGATTATCTCGTTATAACAAGAAAACGATTTAAAAAAAAAGTGGGCAACTTCGGCTTCCGTAGAAAAGGATGCCTTTTTTTTCTTTATTTGTATTCCTTTAGTTGAAGATGAACTAGATGTTATTTTAAAACGTCTGCACAAACGGCTAGATCATTTTCTGTAACATTTTCAAAGATCTGAGCTGTATAATTTCATGAACTCTTTGAAGACATTTTTTAAAGATAAGTTGGAGTCGCATGTTTTACTAAAATATCCGTTTATGAAGTCTCAAAAGGGCCATAACATGATTTTCTTAAGCCTTTCAGAGTGAACCATCTATGTGATCATGCGTTACCTTTGTCACACAATGCCGCTTTGGGGTTCTTCATGAGAATTGAACAGCATCATTCACTTAAAAGCTTAAAGTTTTTTTTTCCCATTTTATGGCCCCTTTAAGTAAGTAAAATGAAAACACCTGATTACAAATTTGCTCTTAAATTTGCTCTGAAATTCTTGATAAACACTACAGTGTTCCCCTGCTTAATCGCGATTCTTTATTAGCGGCTTCATGTATTCGCAGAATTTCTTTTAGTCACGCGACTCTCCCAGTTGGTCACTAAAACTTAAAAAACTCAGGACGCATTTATGAAATTTTTGCAATGAAGAGGTACGACACTGCTGAGGTGCATCTCCACACAGCAGAGCCCCCTCTGGAGCTGCATGGAGAAATACAGGGGCTTGGAGACACTCATCTGCATCATAAAGTGGGCTGCTGTACAGTCTTTTGTTCTGAACTAAAAAAAAAAGATGTTGAGCAATACTCTAATGTTCTTTTATAAATGTTTTACAATATATGATCAGAAGTGTTTTTGATGAGTATGGATCGGTAACAGACATCTTTCGGCCGTGGGGGAGGGGGTTCTCTGCATTCGCCATATTCAAATATGCCTCCGGTCTGTAACCCCCGCAAATAAGGGGGGAATACTGTACATGTTATTCATGTTGATAATATGTAATGTAAAAGCAGAGGCCAGAAGTTGAGCTTTAGGAAGAAGAGGAGGGGGAGTATATATTCTTTCCCTGCGGCAAAATAACATTTATAACTTCAGAGTTGAAGTATCATAAAAGTCTCAGAATTATGATGTAAAACAGGATAACCATCTTATCCCCACATACCGTTTTGACTTTGTTAGGGGTGTTTCCTCCACTGTCTGTCCCCAGACAGGAAGCGGGAATGACGGCGGCTGTCATCCCGTCTGAGCATACACGTGGGAGGCTAACAGATATCTTCATCCCCGACTGCGGCCCACCCAGGCTGCTGTTGTTGTTGGAGGAAAAGTTGGCTTTCAGATCCCCCGCTTGGACCAGACTCTGCCCTTGGGTGTGTCCCTGGACTGTCTGAGCGCTGACCACCATGGGTCTGACCGTGGCGGTGTTGGTATGCCGAACGTGCCTGTCGTCCGTTGCGCTGGCAGGGAGGTGCTCCGCCTCCCTGAGGAAGCGGTCGAAGCGATCAAGGTAAGGTGGCCTCTCTGGCAGAAGGTAGTAATGAGTGTTACTGACTTTCCTCCCGTCCCGGACGATGGGCAGTATGCAGGGTCCTTTGTCCTTGCCTTGAACTTGGATCACTTTGGGGGCGGCATATTTCGGGTCTGAGGCAAAGCTGTGTGTGGTTGGCATGAGTTTACCCGGAGAGGTAGAGAGGTAGGAGCTGTATGCGTGTGCAGTGGCGCAGGAAGAGAGCAAAGCCTGCTGGGTAGAGGGGCTGGCAGAGTGCAGCCTCTGCTGGGGGGAGCCCACCACTAGACCCATCGGGCTTGGAGTTCTGGATGCTGGCTGTGACAGGGGGTCTCTGGGAGGGATCTGAGGCGGGCGGTCCCGGTCTGAGCCAGGAACCTCGTCTGTGTTTTCAGCTGCCATCGGAGAAACGGAGAGCTCCCGCGACCAGCGGGGGCATGTGTAGTCGCCCCTCTTTATGGGGCGAGGGGGGATGGGGACACGAGGAGGGATCTGAGGTTTGTCCTCGCAGGAAGAGAAAAGCAGCTGGTCATCCTGAGTCTGCGAGTTTGGAGAACGACACAGGACTCCTTTCGGGGCATTGAGCCTCCGCATGCACTCCTGCTGGAGTTCCAGAAAGATCTCAGCAGACTGAGAGTAGGAAGTGGACATACCCTGGCTCTGCTTGCTGGGAAGGAAGAGGTTGTCCTCCAGAGACTCCCTGTCGACACCTTTGGATAAGACGCCTTCCCCCTGCAGCTTTTGCCCGAAAGACAGAGAATCATCTATATTGTGAACACAAATGGCCTCTTCCTCAAGCTGTTGCTCTGAACCATTGATGCAGCTGACCTATGAGAACAAAGAGAATGCAGAAGTAATGTCCAAACACTACTTTCAACAGGCAGAACTAAAATACATTTGCTTCAACTCTTTAACGCCGGAGATGTCGCCAGTTAAACCTAGATAACACACCCTTTGACACAACTTTCAAACCACTTACACTAGGCATGTCCAAAATCTGGCCTGAGGGCCAAATTGGTTTCCATCAGTCAACTTTTTCCATGTTCAGCCAATTTCCCAGAGTACATTGTTGACGGGGTTGAAAGTTTTGTGTGTGTGTGTGTGTTGTTTGTTTTTCGTCTTTTTTTCTTATGTTATTTATTTTGATTTGTACCTTTTGTACAAAATATAAGCATATAAACATAAGTAAATATAAGTATACCTCCATATCATCTTCATCTTGTGCTACTTCATCGTATGCAGGAGGCGGGGGCAACGGCCTCGCGTCCCAGTCCACCACTGGCGTAGGATGTAGAGGTCGAGGCAGAGACGTCGAAGGACTTTGAGGAGGAGTTTTGTCCAAGATGTTTTCTGCATCCAAAGCTAGCTTAGCCAGTGCAAGAATTGGAATTTCAGCCACAGCGGAAGGCGAGGGCGTGGGCGGTGGCAGCTCCTCCCCAAAGTCAATGAGGGACACTTCGCTGTTGGGATTTTGACCCGAGCCGGAAGTCCTGCAGCCGCCCTGTTTGGAAGCAGAGATCCACGCGGTGGGTATGAGCCTGAGGCCTTTGAGGGAGCCGGTTTTCCGAAGCGACAGTCTTTTTAGAGCAGCAGAAGTCAGGTCTTCCTCCTCGGTCACTGGATCGTAGTAGGGTTCTAAAACGAACAAAAACACTGCATTTAGAGCGGGTCAGGGGTTTGGTGGAATCGCTCCTGCCCTATTTGGAAAGGAGCCAAGTAAGAAAAGATGGACGATGGATGCCTTCCAAGGGCCTCTCAGGGGGGTTGTCCCACTTAGAATAGGCCAGGTATTGCAGTCAAAAACGTGAGCTCTCTCTGCTAATGTGGGAACGCTGTGGTTTCCCCCACACAGAAAAGGTAGATCAAGTGTAGGAGAATCTCAAACTGAATCTCAATCCAGTTTCTCTGGAGATTTATTCTGGAT
This sequence comes from Oryzias javanicus, assembly GCA_003999625.1. Lineage (NCBI taxonomy): Eukaryota > Metazoa > Chordata > Actinopteri > Beloniformes > Adrianichthyidae > Oryzias > Oryzias javanicus. The sequence goes on from CM012453.1 coordinate 16,570,301, forward strand.
AAGCATGAGAAAACAGCTACTAGAACTAGTAAACTACTAGAATAAACAAACCATACCTCCTAGTAGAAGGTGTCATGAGTTAACACCATGGAGAAATCCCATTAATTGACTGACATTAATCAAGAATACCTGTTCATTTTTTTTTTTTTTAAAGGTATAAGTAGACAAAAGAATGACAGGATGTAAGCCAGATGATTGATGGGTGAACCTGCTATGGATCTTTGAGGAGTGGAGCTAAGATGGAACAGTGAGAAGCTGCTCAGAGCAACAACACTTTCTCTTGAGGAGGAGGTCAGAGGAATACTGCTTCAACAGAAAAGACCACCATAAATGGACCAAAAGAGGTTATTCTAACAAAAAAATGTATGTCAGACATTATATTTGATCACTCTGAAAGCAGGTACTACACAAAATAAAGCCATATTCTTCCTTTAAAATTTCAGTTTCTGCGCTTTTTTTTTGGTTCATTAAATCAGGTTCTTAGAGTCCGTAGCTGCCTCAGTTGGATTAGAGAAAAAAATGAATCCATGATCAGCTTTTACTCACTCTTGGCCCGTCCTGGTAGCTGTGTGGGCCGAGCAGCACTCAGTTCTACGCCCAGAACATCAGGAGGATCCATGGGATTCCTGAGATACAAACTAGAGTGTAAAAGACACAGGCAGATTTCAGGTAGATATAGGAATGCTGGCCCCACTTTAACACTCAAAACAGCATGTTACTGCCATCTACTGGTAGGAATTGGTAAGTGAGCATAATATTGAAAGCCCCACTCCAGTAAAAATAGTGTTTTTGTGGCGTTTCTCTGATAATGGAAGACGTATATTAATGAAATGAAGATTCAAATTGCATTTCTGAGTATTTTTTTTTTATTCAAATTGTTGGGAATCTGGAGCTTATGCAGAAAATCTGCTAGAAAAACATCATATTTGATCATCTGGATCAAAACTGTATGGCTGGATGGCTCCATTATTGCTCGCCATTTTTTATTGTACCGCTAATGTTAGTTTGGGCGTGTGAGGTCAGCTAATAAGAAAGAGTGTAAACATAAAGCTCTCATATTGGGGACATAAAGAGGAGGTGGAGTTGCTCCACAGAAACAGTTCGGCCCACAATTATAATCATGAGTAAAAGACCACTGGGAACGCTTTTAAAATAGAACAAGAAATGGTAGTGCGTCTTTAAAAAATATGTTTTACATTTGAGTTCAAGCTAAGAAATGAAAGTTATTTCATACTCATCAATCCTGTCGCGGTGGCCCCAGCAGCGGTGAGGGTTTGTGTCTCCATGACCCGTGTGGATGAAGCTGTTCTTCAGGGGCCTGCTGATGTCGTGGGCCGACAGTCCTGCGACTGAGGTTACCACGTTTCTGGGGAACTGTCCAACCTGAAGGGTGCGTTTGTTCTGACCTCGCCACCAGTAATTCTCTGCCCTGAAATTTGTGGAGGCGTTGACAGTGATAGAAAGCCGCCAGCAGTTTAAAAATATTATGACCATTCATTCATGTCAAGTGATGTGCGTCTGAATGATCAATTTTAGATTTAAAATTAACAAAAAGAAAAAGTTTAAATAAAAAAACATTTTTCATGTAGTTTTGTTTTTTTGTTTTTTAGATTAAGGTTTCTTTTAAAAAAAAAGTATTTTGCTCTCAGATAAATGTTTAATGAGGACTATGATAGTAAATTTGTGACTAAGTCTAAATGAATAAGTAACCCACCTGCCCTCTATAACGGTGATGACTTCATCGACTTTGATTTGGAGTTTGTCAGGTTCATCAAAGTCCTGCAGAGCGCACATGTCTGTGGGCAAAGTCTGCAAAACAAACACATAAAGATCCATGTGAAAATCATGAAAGAGCTTTGAAAGAGTCACGTTTCCATTGTTCGTTTTGAGCAAGTCCACTAGGTGGAGCCAAAGTTCCTTTTTCATCCCTTTAAACACAATTTTTATAACATTATTTAATCAAAGTCAAGGCTCTAATTACGCAAACTAACTTAAATCAAAATGTCAAATAGATGTGTCAAATGAAATAAATACTAAAACAGCAATACAACATTCAAATAAATAACACATCAACAGAAAGAAAGAAATAAAGACGTGGCTTCAGTTAAAGATTTTTTTCTACGTCTTAAAAGCAGAGTTTGTGTGAGTCTGGCAGCTGAGTCACTTCCAGGATTTGTCTCCTGTTGTTTCATGTGAATAAAGGGAGTGACAAACAATCCTGCAGTGAGGAAAAGATTTGATGGCTTAATTGGGAAATGCCAGTCTAAGAAGGACTGAAAATTTACACAAAGAAGGTCACAAATGCATATTTAATTCTAAAAGTTATGTAAAGGATAATACCCGATGAAGTGTGCATTATGAGATATTAACACATAACATGGAGGCCTGAATCGTCCTCCACTTTCGCACGGTTGCTTCCGCAAAGTGCGTTAATTTCCCATAATGCACACTTCGGAGGGTATTATCACACTTATACTGTGGTCATTTACAAAAGAAATAAATATTCAATCAATATTTAGTACTTTATTCTTGTTATTTATTCGGTTTGGATCAATTTCTCCTACAAGAAGTGAACTATTTGACATGGCAACAGGGCTGGAAGCTGACACAAAACTCAACTGCAATGGTAAACTGTTACACTTTTAAAAGGAAGAGCTGCACACGTGGATTTTTTTCTTTTTCTGAAGTTAAACCTTTAATGAGCAGCGAGAACACAAACAGCACAAAATCAGCTCCCTCTCTGCTCTTATGACGTGCTCAAAAAACTGAAACTCCCTCTTGTGGTGAAACAGAATACTACACCATTCAGGCAGAGTGATGCGTCATATGAAAAAATGTATACAAAAATATTTATTATTATTTATAAAAAATAAATTACCAAAGTTAAGCCAAACATTATGGGGCTGGGGGTGCCCAATTTGCCAATATGAACTCCTTTACCTTCAAAACGAAAGCTATCTACAAGCTGATCGTAACGATAGGTTTAATAAAGCATCAGTTAATGTGAAAATTCTCCTCTTACCATCTGTTTTTGTCCAGATGATGAAGAAAAAGTATGTTTAAAAGAAACCTCCACAGTGATACAGAACGTTTGGGCTGTGTGACTGGAATTTCTTCCTTAGGTGTGGTTTGTCACCTATCACTTTCTAATCCACATCCAGCAACCAATCAGAATGGAGTATTCACCCGGACCATGCTATAAAAACTTGTAACAAATTTCAGTAGTTTGCTTTGAGGAGAAGTTGGTTTAAAGTTTTGTAATTTTAAAACTACAATTTGTTTTTATATCCATGTTAGAGACTAATTTATTGTTTGTCAAGCATAACTACAACAGGACAAGCACTGTGACTACTTTGTAGTAAATTACATGTCTCTGCTTTAGTAAACCCACAAAGATCCAACAGTGAGTGTTTCAAAGAGGCGATTGTAGTTTCATTAATCTGTTTTACTCCTTTGGTTTCATTAATTAAAAAAAAGAAAAACCAAATGGCATCAAAATAAATAGTTTTGTTTACAGAGAATATTTTCAATGAACAAAAGTGGTGTTAACATTAACCACAAAGTGGGATTCATCAAATAAAAGCTGTTTTACTGTTCTTTTTTAATAAGACAATAATGAGGTCAAAGGTAAAAAAAAAAACATAAAAACATAAAATCAAAAATGTTGAGACAGTTTTCCAAATATTCCAGAAAAAAATAACAGAATACATTTGTTTAAGTGTTGCACTGATATAAAACAGTTGATTAAACTATAACATTGTTTTAAGAGATTTAAGGCAATTTGTAATCAGCCACAAACTTGAAACTTATAATCATATATAGAAAACAAATCTGAAAGAACAAAGGAATCATGAAAATCACTTAACCATTAGAATCTTAGACAAATAGTCTGACATTGTCTTTAAAACTCTCAACTCTACATGATTTCCTTCCTACCTCGAGCAGAAACTCACGGAGGGCGACAAAAGTTGGCCTGTCATCGGGTTTCTGAGCCCAGCACTGCAACATGACATTATAGATGTCTTGTGGGCAGTCCTCGGGTTTAGGGAGCCGTTCACCTTCTTTATCAATCTTGTGCAGAATCTATTGATTTTTTTAAATAAAACAATAAAAACATGTAAATGTTCATTTGGCAGCTTTGTGAGGATTTTTCTCTGTGATGGCGTGCTCACCTGGCTGCCATTGAGGCCCAGCCATGGCTCCTGGCCGTACGTGAACATCTCCCAGAGAGTGACTCCAAACATCCATGTGTCGGTGGCGTGAGAGAATGTTCTCGTCTTCAGGCTTTCTGGAGCGCACCTGCAAGAACGAGGGCAGCAGAGTTTACAGAAGGAGAAAAAGAAAAACATTCTTTAAAAGAAAAAATAAAAAAGCTGTTCATTGTTTTTTTTTAAACCAAAATGTGTGCACACACCATGCAAAGGGAACCTTGCGATGCTCCTGCATGACATAGTGCTCGTGGTTGTTGGGCAGCGCCCTCATCAGGCCAAAGTCACCAATCTTCACCCTTTGAGGCGAGGCCAGCAGGATGTTTCTGAACAGAGAGAGATGACAGCCTCATTCATCATTCTTTCATCACTTATACTTCACAATAACTGAACTTTAAAAAAAAAGAAATACATTTTAATATATATGGCACCTTTTACAGATTTTTTTTAAAATTAATAAAAATATTCAATTTTTGAGAAATCTAAAAATAACTAAGCGCACCACATATAAAAGTGAAAAAAGTATTTTAAGGGAAAATGTTGTAGCTTCACATGTATTTTACTTTTTTGCAAAAATGGAATAAATTTTGCAAAGAGAGTAGATTTTTTTTCTCTTTATTTTGTTATTTTATTAATGTTAAAAGGCCTTATGAAAGATTTCTTGTAGGTTTTTAGCTTTCAAGGTGTAAAAAAAAAAAAAAAAGGGAAAGGGGGGTTTAAAACACTAAGAAAATTAATGACAACAAATGTTCTTTAAAGTTTCCTCTTTTAGTCACAGATTACTAGTTCATGAAATCATCAATAGCTTCTTCCCTGATCAGGGTTATAAAAGGAAATCCTGCAACCCATTTAAAATACAAACATACATACTATATTTATGTGTGTGTAATTATAAAAATAATAATAAAAACTACATTTAAAAAGAAAATTGAAGATAGATTTAAAAAAAGTTTTTTATAATATAAATAAAAAAACTAAACTCATCAGTAAATTAAAAAAATAATAATAAATAAGTGTAATTTCAAAAATAAATAAATAAAATAACTATTTTTTTGGCTGATGTTTTTCCCCATGTAATTACATGCGACCAGCACAAAAATTACAACAACGCCTGCATATATTTTAAGTGTGTCCAAGGCTAAATGCTTTTTGTTGTTTTGTAACCTCCTCCGGGTCCATGTGGTCGAGAAAAAAGTTCAGCACTGGCCGTACAAATTTAGAAAATCATGTGCGAATTTTCGCCATCTTCTTTTTTTTCAAACAATAATTTAAAGTTTAAAAAGTATTTTGCTATTTAGCACATTTATTTAATACAAATAATTTATTTTAAATGTGAGAAAAACATTTAAAAAAGAATGAGAACTTATAGAAAGTTTACAGTCTTCTTAACTTTGACCATCTAAGCAGATAATAAAGAAGAACTGCACTCATTCATTCAGCCCATCTCCATTCTTACAGACTGATGTCTTTATCTATCCAATTCTGTAAGAGGTCATGTGATCAGGACGATCCTACAGTGGGATTGTTAAGGATGAGGACAGGTGTATTTTATGTGGATACTGAGGTAACAAGTGGAGTATAAACAAGAATCTTAAAGAAGAACAAAGGTCTTGCTTGTTTATAAGTGCTAAATATTTATTTTTTGCACCATTATACAATTCAATTCTTTAAAAGGTCCTAAAAAGTTTGATTTCATTTTTTATATTCTGTTTCATATGCTGTGTTCATACCTTGTTTGGAAACTTGTGTTTCTGTCATCATTTTAAGTGGGACAACTAGCAGAATCACTGACTTATGTGCATTTTTTTTTAACCCAGCAGGATATATATATATATTTTTTTTACCACATATCAATTTCCCAAATGTAAGAAATTTCTTTTTAAAACACATTTCTGTATATGTTCCCCTCATATGTTTTTAAATATGAGTAATAACAAAAAAAAGAAAGAAATTCACAAAAAGTGGTAGCTCCAGAATGAGTTGATGGGTTGGGTTTGCCACATGGAAACCAGAAGTCATTTCCTTCTTATAGAGTAAAAACAAAGCGCTGCAGAAGGATGGAGCCTAATTTGCGGACTATAAACTCTTGGAAAGTCCAGAAACCAATGGCATGACTCATTTTTACTATATGAAACCAGATGTTGTGAAAAAGCATATACATAATAAACTTATAAACTGTACATATATGTGCTGTTACTAAAAAAAAATAATCTGATTAATCACTCTTTTGGGTTGTGAATAATTTGAATAATCACAATGTTTTACTTGGTAAATTTTATAAGACAGTATGCAGCTTTTGAACAAAAAAAGGCAAGAGAGAAAATGTTTTCTTAATTTTTATAGTCTGAAATATTTAAATGTATAAAGTCTTAACTCAGAAATCCCAGAAGTGTAATTTGTGAACACAAAACACAAACAGCAAGATAAGCAGAACTGTAAAGGCTTTTATGTCTGCAGCATTACTCCAAGAAAACAAAGATGCAGACACACAGCTCTAACAAACAAACATTGTGTTTCTGCACTTTAAATGGTCCGGGTGAATACTCGATTCTGATTGGCTGCTGGGTGTGGATGCACACCTAAAAAAAGAAGTCACATAGTCCAAATGTTTTATATCACTGCGCAGGTTTCTTTAAAATAAATGTTTCCTTCATCATCTTGACAAAAACAAGCAGTAAGAGGTGAACTTTCTCTCTGAACTGATGCTTTATTTAACCTATTGTGACGATCAGCATATAAATCCCTTTCCATTACCGCTGCAGTTGATGTCGGTGCTGGCACAGTGACGCATTGTGGTTTTAATGTGACGAGTTGCACTACGTATTAAATGGTTCGCTTTACGTAAAAAAAGCGATGTAAAACAAAAAAATAACAAGACTTAAGTACTAAAACTCCATTTAATCTTTACTTTTCTTGTAAGTGACCTTGGTGTAAGGGGGATAAAGCCCAACAAAGTGTGCACTGTCAGATATTAATGCATGCAGTTGAAGCCTGAATTGTCTGACATAAAGCAGAAGACAGTTGCTCACGAAGTGCAATTAGTTTTAGTTAATAAATATGAATGTGTTATTGGTTTTAAGTTAAGCACGTGCGTTAACGTTGACAACCCTAATACATATAATAAACTTTGCTTTCTTTCAAGAATAAGATTATTGAAGTGCATGTAATTATATCTGATTCAATAATGACATAAATGTAATTACTCGAAGGTATCCGATTTCTGTAACAATGGGTTCTGCAGAAAAAAAAGCAATTACTTAAGTAGGGTTTTCTTTCAGGAGGGTGATGGGGGATTTTTTTAAGTTTAAGCTAATAAAAATTTCTGACTTATGAATTAGTTGACATTTTTATAACTGTTTCAAGTGGATAGCAGTTTTTTCCTCAGCTTTTGAGACTGTTCTTTCCAAAAAAAAGTGTCAGCACTCCAACAAGAGGGGGAACTTTGGTCAAGTCTACCATCTCTGACCACCCAGCAAACTACTGACTCATTTGCCTTAGCAGCCAAGTTTCTCAGTAATGGTCTGCGCATTTCTGGGTGGAGGACACAGAAAGGATGAATAATTCATTACACTTTTTCTGGAGCTGTTAAAACAGCCTGTCCTGTACCTTGCTGCCAGGTCTCTGTGGATAAACCGCCTCTGCTCCAGATAAGCCATCCCACAAGCCACCTGGACGGCATACTGGCACAAAGTGTGGATCAAAATGGGGCCTTGTGGACACCGCAAACGCTCCAGCAGGGAGCCCAGAGGAGCCAGCTCTGTCACCTGCAGAACACAGGGCAAAAAAAAAAAAAAAAGAATCTAAGTTTTTTATGACTTTAATATGCTAAATGCACACAATATTTTATTTAAAGAAATTATGGATCAACAACTACAGTTTCTTTTTAGGGAAAAAAAGGATGGGAGAATAGCCGCTCTCTGGGTTTGTTTTAGATTATACAGCAAAAAAGGCTTAAAATAACAGTATGAAAAATAATAGTTTTAATAAAAACATACAAAAAACAGAAAGAGAATAACATAAAAAGTTACAAAACTATCAAAAAAGTTAGATAATGTACTTTTTGATTGTTGGTAAAACATTTAAAACAAAATTGGTATATTCAGCAGGTCATACATCTAATTACTTGACTTTGATAAGGGCAGGTAAATTCAAATTCAACTTTATTTATACCCCACTTTTCCTGCTAAAGAGAACCTCAAAGTTTTTCAAGTAATAAATAAATAATAATAATAAATATTTGCAAGAAATAGCAATTATAATTAAAAAACTGTATTCTATCTAAACTTTTATAAACTAATAAGAGAACCTTAAAATCAATCCTAAAGCTTATTGGAAGTCAGTGTAAAGATTTCACAATGAGAGTACTGTGCTCCTTCGTTTGGTAGTTTTTTTTTCTTAAAACCAGAACAAAGGGCACAAGAATAATCTTTTCTAGATATAAAAGCTTGTATTAATATTTTAGCCCCGGCTCTAAACGTTGCTTCGGCCAAGTATTTACAACTAGATCTAATCTTTTTTAAGAGCATTAAACCTGAAGTGGTGAGTTTCAGAGAATGTAGCACTAACACTAGTTAAGCTCAGGGGTTATTTTCTCAGCAGATGTTTACTCTGTACTTAGTTTTAATCATTCTGGGTACTTTCATCCAAAAAAAGCTTGTTCCAAGCAAAATCTGATTTTATTTTATTTATAAATTAGGCTTTGAGGTAGCTGAATCCGTTGTGTCGTTTCAATTGATCTTTGTGCATTTTTCGTGTGTGTATTTAAACTACCATCTTCATTGGGTGTGTGAGCACCACACCGTAGAGCCGAATGAGGTTCTGGTGGTCCAGAGAGTGCATGGCGTTGACCTCACAGATGAAATCCTCCAGAGCGTCAGGCTGGCTGAGCACATCTGTCTTCAGACACTTTACAGCGACATTTAACTGCAAAAAAAAGAGAGAAACTTTTAATAACGACTTTAATTCAGTTCTAATTGACACAAAATAGAAAATATGATCATTTTTCCTACACTTAGTGAGCATAATAGACATAATTTCAACAATTTGGAGAAAAAAATGGACGAAAAAGATAGGTAATCAAGGTAATAAACTATTTTGTTATTATTAATTATATTTTTGTGACTTTTAAATATTTATGGCACCTTAAAGGACTTTCTTTCAAATAAGAAAAACATTTTTATTAAATAAAAATAGAAAGTTTGACATTTAAATTGTATAGCAGGTAAAAGAAAAAAAACATTTTTTTTACCCCTTCATATTTACATGAAAATAAATAATAATTTTACTAAATTGTTAACTTTTTCCTCTTAACTCCTCACCACCTTGCCTGAAGGCGTCATCCACTCCCCTCTCTTCACAACGCCAAAGGAGCCATCGCCAAGCTTCTCAAACAGCGTCAAGTCTTTCTCTGGGATGAGGCAGGTGAGGGCCTTCTGCTGCACATCCAGTGGTGTACCCCCGCTGGACTGTGTGGACAGGACCCCCTCCCCGAGACAAAGTGGAGGGGTGGGAGACAATTTACGAAATGAGGAGGCCGGTTGGCTCTGCTGAGGAAATTCTCCTCCATCTGGTCGCTTCCCGCTAAACACCTGGGAGAAACAAGAATAAAGCTGACTCAAAGAACCTCTTTTGCACTAAATACTGAAAGGAAATAGAACAGAGGAAATAATGCCATCCTGCTGTAAAACATGCATGTGGATGTAGTTATGCACCTGAGGTAGGTGTCTCAAACTCTTACTGCAACTCTAAAATTTAACCTGAGTCCCATATAAACTTTAACCAGTATGTGCTTCTATAAGTTTGATGGACTATAATGAATCTAGTAAGAAATCCTTACTAACATTAGCATTATAAAACTAGTCGTGTGTTAATTCACTAAATGTAAACATAAAAAACAATTTGTTAGGGGTACATGGTACAGCAAATTTACCATTTTTTTAGCTATCACACAGGGAATAAAAAAAGACACCTTGAATTACAGTAAGCGGTGAGCCCCTCCCATGCACAGACATCTGTTTTAGCAGACTTGTTGCAGATTGTTTCACTCATCCTTAAATCAATATTCTGTTTTAATTCACTTAGTTCAGTAACACTTTTGCTCAAAAATTTTTTTTTTAAAACTCTGAGTTTCATTAAATAGAGTAATTCCATCACAATTACTGGTATGTTTTTTGTTTTTTTTTGCCAAAAAACTGGAATGTTTTTTATATAATTCCAACATATTTTTAATGCAATAAATTATCAAATAACAAATAAAATTCATTTTACCCTCTTTACCAATTAATTCCAGTGCACAAAAAGATGTTTTCAGAAATGTCAGTCATGATGAAAGTTTAGCCAGCAGGGGGTGGTGTTTCCATTGTTACAGAGTAATTTAGCAAACAAAAACTACATTAGCTCACAACTGGAGGTCCACCAGATAATTAGAGTGAAGACAGTTCATTAAAAAAATTTTAATTTATAGATAATGTAAATTGTTACTTTGTTCTTAGAATAACCAAGCAGACTTTTTGCAGTTTTTAAAGTTAGAGTGAAGACTTTATTGTATTAAAGCTAATTACCGTGAAAGTTCTACGTTAGCAAGAAAGCTATCAATAACAAACACCAAAATGTGTTGACCTATCCGTTTTAATTACTCCATTCTGTATGAGCTCAAATTAATATCTGTTAATGCAAACTTTTACCATACTTTTAGCAGTTTTTTAAAGTTAAAGTGTGGAGTTTAGTCTTCAAGCTAATTATGGTTGGGTCTGTGTTAGCAAGGAAGTTTTCAACAACAGTTTAGTTTCAACAACTTTAGTTTTTTTTAAAGACTCCAATCGTTTTTAACTCAAACTAATATCTGTAAGTATACATTTTTCCCAGAACTTTTAAAGTTTTTAAAGTGAGGGTGTGAAGTTCACTGTCTTCAAGCAAGGAATCCATTATGAACTTGAACCACAATGTGCTTACTTATCTGTTTTTCCAACTTCAGTCTATAAAAACTCAAAGTAATCTCTGTTAATACAGTTTTAACAGTTTTTAAAGTATTTTGGCTTCAAGTCAATTACTGTCTGAAGTCAATCTTGAGGTCAAGCGATCAACAATATATAACAAAATGTGTTTAACTTTTTTTTTTTTTTTTTTTAACTTGAATCACTTTGAACTCAAAGTAATATCTGTTAATGCAAACTTTTATCAGACCTTTTGCAGTTTTCAATTTAGAGTGAAGAGTTTGGGAGTCACTGTTAGGAGTCTATGTTGGCGAGGAAGTTATCAACAACGTACACCAAATACGTGTTTACTTATATATATATATATATTTCAACTTCAGTCTATAAGAATTCAAAATAATATATGCTAATGCAAACTTTTAGCAGTTTTTAAAGTGAGTGTGGCGTTTGTCGTCTTTAAACTAATTACAGCCTGAGGTCTATGCTAGCAAGAAACAGTATACAACAAATGTGTTTATACAATTTTTTTTTTTTTTTTTTTTTACTCCTGTCTGCACAAACTTAAAGCAATATCTTTCAGCGCCTTAAAAACTTAAGGCACAACACAGGGGCTAAAGTTTCTGCAGCAAGAGGGAGGCAGAATGTGAACACAAATCTCTTGTTAAACACCAACCACAGTACAGGAATGACTTTGCTGTTCGGAAGTATTCATTAGGGAGTGAAATTAGATTAAGTGACCTGAATGTTTCTGTGTGATTGCATGCCTGTGTGTGTAATTATCTCGTTTCCTTTCCATTCTTCCCCATCTGCGCACAATGCGAATGCTGTGTAGATCCAGCAACGAGCAGATTAGCGACACACAAAATCCAGAGCTGATGCTGGGAAAAAAAATTATTTCCCCCCAGAGCAGCATTCCCAGGAATGCTTTCAAGTACAAGCAGTTTGTCCCAATGTGTTGTTAACAAACGTAATGGAATGTGAGCTCATAGCTAAGTTGTGAACGAAGCTCGGCAGCCGCAGATGGTGCCACCTGTAAAAATGAGCCATCAATGAGTCCCCGTGCGCCACACATATTTGACCTGCTGGATATAAACAGTAGCGAGCGGCATGTGGTTTCACATTCACGCGGAACCAGACATGACATAATGCCGCAGACCAGTTTTAAAAAACACCCTCTCCCCGTGGTCTTGGTGGGATCATTTGGTTTCAAATAGGAGGCCTAAACATTCAAAAGATTTTGACTATGGCAGAGCAGGATGCACACACACACATGCAAAACAGAGTAGGCTGAGGAAGCAGATTACTCTATCTGCAGATGGTGCCAGAGGCGGAAACAGACAGGTGTAATTATAGATTGCAAGCACCATCCCGTGACTACACACAGCTAGCAAACACACATGGGAGTCTATGCCTCTCCTAGGCGTTAATTTGTCACCTTTTTTCTTTGTTTTACCTTTTTGCCTTTGGACATTTTTTTAACCTTTGGAAAATGCAAAAAGTGAACAACAGTGTAACGGTCATTTAGAGTTTCTAGTTTTAGTCTCACTCCAATCATATTCTAATCTATTTTAAAAGCGTTCCCAGTGGGCTTTTAACTACGATTAAGCCTGTTTTAACTAAAATCCAAAAACTTTGTTTTCTAGGATATAATTTCTGCAAAGTTGCAGTAGCTCATTAGAAATTCTCTTCTGAGTTGTGGTCGGGACTGTTGGTGCAGAGCAATCCAGTACCCCCACCCCCGTCCCTCATAACTGAGCTGTCTACACACTCGTCTGCTCTCGATTACCTCATGCTTGCTTCTTTTAATCCTCTGAATACAAATGAGTTCAGGATCATTCACTGTCTGGATTCCTAGACCCGTGACTGTAAAACATCATGATCCATCTAACACGATGGTTAATCGTGGGTATCTCCAACCATCCATCTTCTTCTGCTCATCGGGGACCAGGTCGCGGGGGCAGCAGTCTCAGCAAAAATGCCCAGATTTCCCTTCCTCCAGCTCCTCTGGGGGGACCCCTAGGCATTCCCAGACCAGCCGAGAGACGTAGTCTCTTCAGCGTGTCCTGGGTCTTCCCTGGGGTCTCCGCCTAGTGAATCACGACCCCTTATTCACAGGGATGAACTACAACACTTGGCTACTGAGTTGGGGGTTCACGAGTAAACCCACTGTGGCTCATCACCATGTGAAACTCCAGAATGGTAGAGAATCTAACCCTCTCGAGGAACTGAGTTCTAGGCTGTGCGTGGAGGTGAGTCCAACTATATCTAGCCGGTACCTCTCAACCTCTCAAACAAGCTCAGTCTCCTTCCCTCCCATGAGAGCTGACATTCCATGTCCCAAAAGCCAAGTTCCATGACCGGGAATTGGCGCACCAAGGCATCAGTCTTAAGACTGCCACTCAAACCGCATTGCAGCGGCCCGTTCTGAGCTCTCCAGCAGGTGTTGGACCCACGGCATATTGATCCCATGTCATTCCTTCAGGCTGAACAAGAACTGAGCCCTGGTCACCAGGCCTAGCTCCAGAGTAGGGAACTGGTAACGCCAGTCCGGGTGACCTAATGGACAATTTTTTAAATTTCTCATCAAGGGAGTATCTCTTTAACTGTTAATTGGTTTTAGCCTAGCATGTTCCTGGTATTTAACTTAACTGATGACACGTTCGAGTAAAAACATTTATTTCTAAACACGCTTGACCCGAAGATTGAAGTCAATACTTAAAAAAAAAAATGGGATTATACATATACATGCGTTGAAGCACCAGCCTACTTTTTGTCTTTTTACAGGTAGAGGGAAAGCGCGCTATTTAGGTCCATACATCTAAAATAGAAGGATTGACAATTTTATTTAGCAAATTGCAGATAGTGATTAACCTGTCAGGAAATACAGTTCAATTTTATTTTTCCAAGGATTTTTTATCTTCACCGGTGTCCGTGACAGACATAAAATCCTGTCCACCTTTGTCCGTTTTGTCATGGGAGAGAGCACACATCAAAGTAAGGTTAGGGTCATCTGTACCCAATAAGAGAGCATGAGGGTTAAATGATAATCATGGACTTTAAGTTGAACAAGCCGATATGTTAGGCTAACAAGCCCACAGCACTACCCCTCCACCACCATGCCAGACAACTGATTAAGTGAATTTCTGCTAAAATCAGCCCTTTTGTGTAATAACTACATATTGTGCTGGCTGTACAATTTAACTAAATAAAAATGTAAGTTAGTTTTTAGAATTTTTTTTCACAAATGTATCATTTAATTTAATTTAATTTTTTGAGACAGCTCTTTATGTTAACAGTTTATCTATGATTACCAGAGTGATGAAGTCATATGATGCATTTAATGTGTTCTGTACAACAAGAAAGTGTGTGTGTAAAAGTGGGATACCTTGCTCATCCAGGACTTGCGCTTACATATGGCTTTCCTCCTTTTCACTGCCTCCCACAGCCGTCTCTGCCCTTCATCAAAAACAAACCGAGAGGAGACACTTAAAGGTTCGTTAGCGGAAAAACACACAAATGATAGATAAAATCATTTTGTTTATTCCAAAAAGCCTCTCGAGAGGGAAATACAATCTCGAAAAAGTCTTCAGCAGCCAAGAACTTCCTAAAGAGCAGTGAGCGATTTAAATGAATATGGAAGCAGAAGTAATGGGGGTAATTAAGTCTTAAGCAGCTCTGTAATTAGGACCATGAGGGTTTTAGTGAGCAAATGTAGGGCATTACTGCTGTAATCTTCAATGGACATTTAAAAAGCCCTGGAGCATCTCTCCATTTTTTTTTTTAATAATGAGAGTCAATATTAAGGTTTTTATTTTCAGGATAATTTAATTTCTATTACGCAAAGATAAAAAAAAAAAAAAAAAAACTCAAAATTCACTAGATCTGAAAATCTGTTTAATTTCCTGTGTGGTTTCAACTATTTACATCTACAGAGAATTTTTTTATATGTTCTGGAAGGACCAGCAGGTTTCTTTTAGAACCTCTTACGAATGCATGAAGCCAAAGTTACACACAAATTCCATCGTGAGACTCTTTTTACATCTCACTGATTAAACCGTGAGTGATGCGTTCAAGTACTACTAGAATACTGGGTCATTAGAGTTTCCCCGCTTTCTTAAACAGATATTCCCAAAAATTAATATAAAGAAGTCTGAATAAACATTTTTATAAACATTATTCACTTTAATAATAAAAATATTTTCCAGAAAACAGCACTTTCGATCTGCAGCAGCTCCTCTGACAGCGTCTCCGGGGGGATCTCTGTCCCAAGCGGGGATAGTTGGGGGTGCTTCTATACTCCTGCGGATCGTAGATGGCCAGTACTGCCTGTGATCGCCGCGTTTGCTGACCAGAACTTTGTACATCTACCTTATACTAGGCAGTTTCCAGCCGGAGGCTGTGCAGACGGGGGGAGCGAGGCATGGGCTGAGGGTTCCCTGGTAAATTTTATGTGGCAAACTCTTAAACTGTATTAAACACTGAAAAAGGAACAATGGTTGAGACTTTCAGCTAGTTAGGTAGACATTTATTTTCATGCCAAACAATTGGACTAAAGGTTTTATAATAAATGCAGTAACTTCTGAAGCTGATGAAGACCAAATATATGCAGTGGCCACTGTTTCTGGCAACACTAAAGACCCACTCTGATCAACTTTTGATCTATTTTAAAAGTGTTCCCAGGGTCTTTCAACTATGATTATGCGGTTTTTCAGCCAAAATCAAAAAACTTGTGTCGTTTTCTATATAGTTCCCGAAGAGCGGCAGTAGTTTACTAGAAAATCTCCTGAGTTTTGTACTTAATCTTTGGCGGCACAACAAAAATGGTGAGCAATATTGGGGCAATTCAGTCATACAGTTTTGAGTCAGTTTATCAGATGAGGAAAACAAAGTCTGACACACATCTATTTGTCTATAGGTGGATGTGTCAGAATGGAGCAGAAGGAGGAGGTTTTAGGTTAAGAATGTACATTTTTCAAGATTTTTTTAACAACATTTTGTTCGCCTTCTCCTGGTTCAGTGATTTAAATATAGAAATACTAAGAAATGCTATTTTAAGCTTTATTTTATTTCTCAATCATCAGAAAAAAAAGCCACAAAAATGTGTTAAAAACACCAAAAATACCATTCATCATCCCAACTGAACTACAGTCCACTTTCTAAATCTTACCAGGGCGACCCATCCCGATCTTCTCCAAGTCTTCATTCTTGACGTAGTCGAAGTGTGACAGGCGTGTCACGTTCAGGTCATCTTGAATCCTCAGGAAGTACTGCTGCAGCTGCACCTCCATCAACAGCTCCAGCAGCCATTCCGTTCCCTCCTCACTCTGCATGCTGCCGCCCAGTCTCTGAGAAAAACAAGATGCAAGGAGCAAAACTAGATTTAAGATCAGTCCAAATCATTTCAAATGAAAAATGAAACAGCTTTCTGTCAGGTTTGTGTAATTTATTTTAGACATCTTTTAACTTTTGTGTAAAAAAAAAAATGTGCCTAAAATAGAATTTCTCACATTCCTGTTTTGATTCATTGACTTTACACCTTTGAATGTGATGATACAGAAAATTTAAGTTATTTTGTTTCTGCTTTAACAGCCTTTTCCACCTGTCTAAATGCTTTAGTCTCCAAAAACACCCACACAAATACTGGAATAGTGCTGGATGTACAGAGGAGAGAGACCTACAGAATAAACCTGTGACTGCACATGACAAAAGACACAAAAATGAATCTATGGTGGTTTGTTCCATGAACAACAGTAGGCATGTAAGATCAACTCGAAAAAATAAATAAATAAAGCACAAAAGTGGAAAGGATCAACTAATTTTTCCAACGCTATTCGATACCCGTCTATGCAACAAGGAGTCGCTGCATCAGTCTGCAATGTCAAAACACAAACCCCGTCTTAAAACATCATCCATCACTGTCAGCACACTGCGCTCCAAGCACCCCGGCATGCAGCTGAAATCCACCTTAAACCCAGAGGGGCAGCTCCAAACAGCTCTTGGTCACAAATTTAGGCTAAATTAGGAGGAAAAAACTGCACCTGCTGCCGACGTTTCTGTCTGACAGAGGAGCTGCGGCTCCAAACCGACACGGTCCACGACACAGAACGAAAAACATGTAATAAAATAAAACTCCCGACCCTTTTGGCTCTGCAGGGAAGGACAGACGGAGCTGTCGTCACTTCATGAGAAAAGCTTCCACAGAGTCAATGAGGAACTTCCTGTGCTGGTGCGGGCCAGGTCAGGAGGTCGGCGGGGTCACAGCTTCCTCTCAGTCAATTAAACGTTCTAAATGAGCTTTGGTTAAAGGTCAGTGCCTTTTGTTAAATAAGAGAGCAGCTTCAACACTGAGTTTTACAAGTGAAGTCTACCAATCAGACCCAAAGTCTTATGGAAGATCGCATTGATGTAGATCGGTCTAGAATGGACGAAAGTGTGCAATCCAAAAACTAACTCTTTTTAACATGTTCTTTTCTCATGATGGAGGACATTTATACAAGCATTTACAATTAAAACTGTGTTTCTGAGTGTTTCTTTATTCAAATCGAGATGGATCAGGAGCAGATGAAAACCCCGCCATTTGAAAGAGCTCTTAGTTGTGCACAGCATCTAAAATGGGCAGATCGAAGTCTGTGTTTTCCCATCTGGCTCAAAGCAGCTGGATACCTTCAATATTCCTCGCCATTTTGTTGCACTAGCAATGGGGTTGTGAGGGGCTGTAAGCTAGTAGGAGAGAGTGTACACAAAGGGATGATGGGATATCAGTGGAGACTTACTTCCGAATCACCAACAGTCCCACCCAGAACTCAGAGGCGAATTCCTAATCCCTGCAGAAACTATGTCCTGATTTGGGCTAAAAACGGCATAAACATAATTGAAAGAGCCTTGAGAATGATTTCTCTCCCAGGTAACCTTTGGGAAAAAAAAAAAAAAAATCCTTTCAATGCCAATTACTGACCCGCTGTAATATGACCGCGACCGCCTGGTGGCATTATGAGGGGATCCAAAGTGCCAGTGGTGCCTGTGGCTCCAAGACCGACCACAGCTGCAGTCATTCCAATCCACCTCCATACTTTGAATTTTGCTGCATCATGCCAGACAGTTAGGAGAAAGGCAATGCTACCGTCTGTCTGGCTGATCCACCGATGACAAAACTGAGCTGAGCAGCACTTAACAAGATGATAAGTAGCCTTTTTATTTTTTATGTATTATTGTTCATTTGCATTCCCATGGGTCATATCTTCAGCAACATGCAGGGAGCAGACACCACAGTGCTGCTCCTCATCCGATCCTCCCTAGCAGTCAACGGGGAAGTGTTATTTCTCCGGACAGTGCCAAAGACGCAAATCAGCTTCCTCCCGGGCCTCTTTCCACTGCAGTGTCGTCGCTGATGTCTGGACGGTTAAAATTAAGGACGCACTTACATGTCAACTTTTTTTTTTTTTTTTTTCCTTTTCTAGATTCTTGAGTCCTAGCACAGAAGTAAACATCTCAATTTCTTCTTTTTACAGGAAACTCAAGCATGTGTTCCATGCAAATTCTTGGTCAAATTTCACCCTCCAGTTTTAGTTTCTTAAGCCATTTTTTTTTTCCCCAAAAATAAAAAAATTGTGTAACAAATAGCGAAAAGTCCTCCAAAAAGTTGTCTGGGATAATGACGGCTTACATAATCCTCATCCTTTTGGAAGATTTCCTAGTTTTAGACTTTAGAGAGCTGTGTTTTTGGTAAGAAAACAGTCAAAAATCCAACATTTCAGCTCTATGTAGCTACGTTTGGATTCCTTTCATAATTTTCCCACTTTATCAAGACATGTTTTAAAAAGAAAAGCTACAAAATCTAAAACTACACTAAAAATACTTTTTAAAAAAGGTTATAACATAAAGTCCCAGCTGGGAATTGTTTCCGGGCTAAGACACAGTCACATATCTCCTGGCCAAAACTATGTCCTCCATCCGATCTGTTTTGCTCCAACATCCTGCTGCAAGAACAACAACAGCTCTCCCAGAGGAGAGATGAAGTCCAGAGGTTCTCTCATGCACAAAAATCATGCTGTATGCCTTTTCTTTTTTTGTAATCAAACCCTGATTCAGGATCCAATCTTTCTGCTAAAATAGGAACAGAACTCACTCGGTACACATGGAAGTGTGCCAGGAAGGGAAACGTCTTCTTCAGCTTGTCAAATCGCCGCATGCTGCTTTCTATCCTCTGGAAGGCTACAGGTGGGAAAGTAGCGGCGGTAAAGGCCTCGTCCTTTAAACAGTCAGGCTTTTGTGGAAGGAGTCTGCGGGGGAAGACCGAGGAGCACATTCTGGACCCGCACACGAGCCTCCGAACCAGAGAAGGGGGAAGGAAAACTTCCGGCGACCCCGTAAATAAATCTGCAGCGTTTGACGGCGGGGAAATCCTTCTGTGAGCCCCATTGAGGAAATCGAGGAGTCGGCGGAAAGGTTCGGATGCGTGGAAGAAGACGCTGCTGCTGCCCGCTGCACAACTCAGCGTCTGCGCCTCCCAGGCAGCAGTGAGGGGCAGGGATCTGAACTTGCACGAGTCACTCCGCCTTCCTCCCCCTCCTGGCTCTCCTCTCCTTCTCTCCGGCTTTGCGCGTGCAGACGCCGACTGTTTGCTTTTCCGTCCCTTCGTGGAGCATGGCGCTAAAAATAGGAGCGACTTCTCCCCGATTCAACTGCTCAGCAGTTTGGGGGGGGCTCGAGAGTGACCATCTTCGGTTACCAAATTTCGGATGTACCCTTTCCAGGTGCCACTTTCCCTCCTTAGTCCAAACCTTGATGTTCTTTTATCCTCATCACCTCCTTTTATTTATTTTTTAATCACCTTTTCTGCCTAAATTCGTCCCCCTCCTCTCCCTGCAGTGGGCGAGACGCTGCGCATTGGGCCAGAACAGCAGCCTGAAGGAGGACAGAGGCTTCATGGTATTCTGCATTTGATCTGAGGCCAGAGGGGTCACGTACAGCGGCAGGATGGGGAGCTCGCTTCCTATGATGCAACCCCTCCTCAGCACACACGCACAAACACCAACCTACAACCTCGCCATAGTCTACTCCTTTAGGTATTTTCTGCAAGTAGTTTCAGAGAGGGAGTCAGGAAGTAGAAACTTGAAACAAAAAACTATTTTGGTGGTTTATATGTAATATATAAACACAAAAAGTGACAAAAAGTGCTCATTGTTGTTTATTCTCACTTATTTTTCAGGGGAAAAAAAAACCCAAAAATGTCATTTCTAAGATGTTTTTGTGTCAGTTTTCTGATGGAGGACATTTACAAAGAAAATTAAGCATACAAATGCAATGTTAGACCAAATTTTTTTATACATCATACAAAAAAAATAAGAATAACACAAGAGCGTGTTAAAAACACAATTTTCTTAAGAAAATTTTTGCCATCACATATTTCTTTTACTTCCTGAGCGTTGGTGTGAAAATATTTGCATATTCTTCTTTATCTGGTGCTGTTTTTTTATTTTCTGCCCACAATTTTTTCAAAAAATGTTATCTCCGATTCACAGTTGCCGTCTGTCAACAAACCTTTACAAATTGCCTTCAGACTCTGAATAACTTAGTTCCAAAGGTTTTTCTACATCCTGCAGATGAATATTGGACTTTGCTTTTCCAAAATGTGCAGTCAGTTGTTCTTTTACAATCTGATTTCAAATTGGAACTTTATTAAACTAAAAAAAAAGGTAACAAATGAGCAGATGATGATGACACTTTTGGCTAAAAGAAAGAAATAAAAAGAATCAGCAAAGAAAAAAAAAAAACAGTATTTGATGTAACTAAGTGTCTAAACATAATACACAGGAGAGGATTTTTTTCTAAAAAAAAAATAAATAAATAAAAAAAAAACAATAATTATTATGACATGGGGTTTTGCATATAATTTAAATATATAATATTAAAAAATAAAAATACATAAATAAATGAAAGTCCCAATTCAGAAAAGGTTTAGATTTATTTGAGTTTTATTTTTGCCACTTCCAACACGTGGTTTTAAAATATATAAATAAATTGAAATCCACAATACAAAAAGGAGCCTTCTCAAGAGCTGACAGGCTGTAAGGAGAAAATGTCAAACCAAAAGAGCAACAGAGGCTGATTTATCCTACGCCATTAAAAATCAGAAGGTCACCAGATGATTGGTGGCTTTAAATCAATGGAAGGAATGTGTCACATCGCCTGTCAGCTGCTCCTCACTAAGAGGATTAAAGCAATTATTAGTTGGTCAGCATATAGTTTTAAAAACATCCACTAGAGGGCAGCAGATGTTGCATCCAACCCATTCACAGTCTATGATCCAACCTCATTCCAAAAGGTCCTCATTTCAAACTTTTATTTTAAAGTTTTAGAATTGTTCTTGTACTTTGAAAGGTTGATGTAATGGCACACGATTCAACTTTAAAGGATAGCAACACAGAAAAATAAACAAGCATTCATAATTGTTCAAATTTACTTTTTTTGCAACTTTAAGCCTCAAATTTGGCCTAAAAATTTGAGATTTTTTTTCTTGTTTTTTTTATTAAAGTGTGATTCTACTGACATGTTTAATTCTTGATAATCTGCATATATATTAATGGAAAAATATAAAATTATATTTAAATGTTTGCTTAATTTTTTATTTTTACATATTTTCATTGAATATATATCACATATGTTGGTAAATATATTACACATAATTAAAACATATTTTACAAGAATGTGTATCATAATTATATTATTAAAAAATCTAAGAAAATATAATTGAAGTACTTAATTTAATAGAAATTTCAAATAAAAATCTAATGTAATCTAAAAATCAATTTAACACTAAAGTAAAAAGAAACATGTAAAGATATCTTAGAACTAATTAAGGTTAATAAGTGGCAGGTTGTTTGTTTGACTGGTTATACTTTTTTGTGTCCTAGTTCTTTAGGAGCCACTGCTCTGCATGTTTGACATGTTTTCTGAAGCTTGGCAGAGGCCTGACAGTGAGTCACAGTCATTTGAATTGAGTTGCGGAAAAATGTGTGAGTATTAGTTAAATAAGTCAAGTAGACGGTCCTGAAGACCAAGATTTAGAAACTCCGGTATAGAGAAAGTACAATAAGGAGAACTGTTAGTTTAACAAAATAAAAGCCCAACGCATCAGAGATGGAGGGTTGCAGATCCCTTGATCTTACGGATATTAACCATCTGCCAACGTCTGGCCTCCTAAATCCTCTGCTGTCCGCTGCGCCTCGTCGTTCAGCCGTAGGAGGACACGCTTGATTTTAAGCTGCACGTAAACAGGATGAATAAAAAAAACAACAAAAAAAGCTTTTAGGCCAAGACGGGAGCATATGTGTGTGCCCCCCACCCTCCCCAATGCATCACCAAAAGGCTGTTTACTCAGCCTGACCCACTCTGAGTAATACCCTTCAACCAAAAACAACACCTCATGAAAATAACCCCCTCCCCGACATAAAAACACTCATGATCTCCCAAAGCTGGTAGAGCAAAGACAGTTAAGAAACACTGTATTTTTAAAGAAATATTTACCCCACCCTCCAAAAATACATCAGAAAACATGGCGGGCTTAATTCCAAACAGAAGCTAAACTGTTTCAATCCTCTTTTCTGCCCCTGCTGGCTTTGTTCTACAACTCTGATCAGTTGGGGTTTTTTTTTGCCTCTTTTCTAGGTTATTGATGCGGCTAAATAGTGAACCCCATCTTTAGGACAAAAGCTGCAGCTGTGGGAGGATACTGATCTGATTCAGCCTCCAGAACAGCTGCAGACTCCACTGCTGTGGGGTTTTAAATGGAGCATCCAGACGGTACAGAGAGCTTCCACATCCAAAGTCGTCCTCACAATTCTACAACTTTTCTGTTTCTACAGCGACTCATTGATGGTTAGCACTGCCACGGAGCTGCTGGAAGGTTTGCGAAATCACGCATAAATTTGAGAAGAAAAAAAAAAAAAAAAGTAATTTTTTTTCATCTGGATTGAAGGAAGAAACCTGAGGAAAAGTGGTCACAGGGTTTGGAGGGATCCAAACCCTCAAACTATAAAGCAACATTCATTGTTTATTTTTCTTTCATATCATCTATTTTTTCATAGTTTATTTTGTCAAATTTTGTGAATCAATTCTGCAGAAAATTTGGAAATTTTCCATTTATTATTTTATTCTATCATTTAAAATGTTCCTTTTATAATTCTTTGACCCTTTGGTTTTGAATGAAACAAAAACCAAAAACTAGATAAAACCTGAACTTTTTTCCCCAACTTTCATTAGTGTAGTAACCATTATGTATTTGCTGCACTAAATCACAAACAAAAATGTCAGAATATTATATTAGACATTTTTTCAAAAAAGTCCTTCAGTTCAAGGCAGTTTGTAGTTTATAATCCCAAGAGATTACGAAGGATTAAAGCAAAAAATTATGAATAAAATGGCGGATGATAAATCGTGTTAAAATTCTAAAGTCATGGATGTTTTCCAAGTTCTTAAATGCATAGATATAAACTGAAGTTTGATAATTAATATGAAAGTTCATCCATTTTTTGGCGGTGGGGTTGTTTGTTTTTTTTAGAAATAGATGAGAAGTCATGGTTGTGTTCAAACCAAAACACAACAATGAATATTGATCATCTATTAAAGAAAAAAACCTAAAAACTAGTTTATCTTAAAAAAAATGAAATAAAAAGGAAACAGTCTTTTTGCATTAAAGTGGTGTGAATGATTCAAGATCTGCAAATATGAGAACAAAAGAAAAAGGAAAAAAAAGTTACTTTTTTTTTCTCAATGATTTGCTATATTAGATATATTTCTGATAAAAATCCAACGTTGGTGCCTTTAACTTTAATTTTCTGAAGTGATCTTACAGCAAACTCATCCCTGACTGCACACAGGTTAGCATACAGCACAATGCACTACTACTGTTTACAATAATTAATCCTGCTGCCTCCTGTAAATAAAAACAAGTAAATCTGTGAATAATTACATTCTGGTTGGTATAAAATTGTCAGCTTCATAAAAAAAAAGTAAAGACTGGTCAGGGCTGATGGTGCATGTTTGCCAAACTGTGCAGAAGTTTTCGGAAAAAGTGGGAGGAAGAGAAGTGTCGCGCTGTCGCTTGTCACAGGATTCTTCTTAGAGCTTCTTCTGCACCAGAATGAAAAAACGATGATGGCGATGAATGCACTTCCAAACAGGCATCTGAAGTGACCCTGCAGCGGCTTTTGTCTGTTAAACTGGAATGTCAGCGTGAATTTATAGCACCAAACGGAGGGGCTTTCAAATGACACATGAATGCAAGGCCCGCACAATAAACTGAAAATGTATCGTCATTGCATTATCAGCCTGTGCAGCAAGCCTAGAGAAAAAAACTGCAATAACCTTAAATGTTCACACAGATGCTAAAAAAAAAAAAAAAAAAAAATCTTATAGCAGCTTTGTTAATGTACTGCTGATCACTAATATTACACATTGCGAGTTTTCCTTACATTATCCAGCTCTTTGCCAACTTGCAACTAGATTATTGTTAGTTACACAAAAATGGTCTGAACATCTTTTCAAAGCACTCCCAGTGTGGGTGGGTGGGTGTATATATATATATATATATATATATATATATACATATACATATACATATACATATATATATATATTTTAATTTTCTTAATCAGAAAAATGTCACAATAACATGTTAAAAACACAGACAACACAACTTTCAGTGGCCTCTTTAAAGTTCAGAGGGAGAAATTTCAGTGGCATATCTAAATCAGCATAAATAGTGATGCACACACCCTTTAGTGGTAGTGGGAAAATAAACATATGAGCCTAGTTTTTTTTGTTTTTAAAGTCACATGTAAGTCACACCTGAGTGTAGGTCGTACCTCCAGCCATCCTATGCAAAAAAAAAAAAAAAACGTAACATTTACTCCACTAAACAGAGTATCCAGAAAGCAGCTTAGTTTGTGCGCTTCAGAGTCATCTCACTGAGAGCAGCCTTCCCTCAGCTCCACTGCTAATACAGTGAACTTCATCCAGAATAAAAATCTTCAAGTTCCAAGACCCTGATTTCAAATGTGCACAAAGCTGAGGAAA
This sequence comes from Oryzias javanicus, assembly GCA_003999625.1. Classification (NCBI taxonomy): domain Eukaryota; kingdom Metazoa; phylum Chordata; class Actinopteri; order Beloniformes; family Adrianichthyidae; genus Oryzias; species Oryzias javanicus. Next base: position 16,595,517 of record CM012453.1, read on the forward strand.
TGACACCACACATAGACGCTGAGATGATTAAGTCACCTCTGCAGTTCTTCTTCTGAAGAGGGATGTACATCTCTAGGAAAAAGTTCATTGAGAAGAAGAGTGCTGGACAATCACACACATTCACTCCTAAAAGTCGCCTGCCAACACCCTGTATTAACATTAGTATTTTTGCTGAAGCCGTTAGTATCTTAAACATTTGGGGTCTACCTCTTCGTCGTCGCTGGGTACATGCTGGTAGTCGGATTCGGATGACGTCTCCTGCAGCCTTTGGTACTCTGCCGTCTCCCCCATGATGAGACTGCAGCGCCTGCCCTTCACCGGAGCGTCCTCAAAGCCCGCAACAAGCAGCCGTCCCGGTTGACGAGTAACCCAGTCTCACGGTGGTCATCGAAAAGCACATCTTTGATTCCCCCCTTCTGTCCCGTCAGCATTTATGCTGAGTCAGAACTTTCTTTTTTTTTTTTTCAGGCATTGACCACTCCAAGGCAGGCAGATTATTCCGGAATAATTATGAAGTCTTCTGGTCGGGATAGGGATTTTATTTTCTCTCAGCTCAGGTGTGGCGCAAAGCGGCGAATGCGACTCCACGCAGACCTCCCTGTTGTCTCGCTCTGCTCTCTCCGACTGTTCTTCATCCTCTGCTGACACATGCAGAGATGCCGTCGCCGCCCGCCACCCCCCTCCCCGCTCTCACACAAGCATCAGTCTGTCGATCTCACCTCGTCTCACTCATCGACCGAAAGCAACAACAGTCGCTCTTTTACAAATTTTCCTCATCTTTTCTTCGGATCGCTCATACGAGCAGCTCAGATCTGAGATGAAATCGCCGCCTGGTACTAAAGGGACTTCCCGACTGTTCGGTCGATGCTTAATCCCGCACTTCTGTTCTCCTCACCCCGGTCACTTTTACTTCCTCCACCGTTTCAGCCTCTGGCTGAGCGGTTTACTCCTCTATTGCCGTGGCAACCAATCCCATCTCCTCCCCGCTCCTCAGTGTCCTGCAATCCAGTCCCGTCAAAAGGCAGCCAATGATGGCAAGGCAGGAAATCTGAGGGTGGGTCAGCACGCACGAGAGGAGAGAGGTGGGGGGGAGTGTCCTAATAAGAGGAGTTAATCTTCCCTGTGAGAGAAAAACACAGCCATGCTGCCGTGTGTGTGTGTGCTTGTGTATTTGTGTGTAGCAAGGGCACCTCTGTGCTACGGAGAGGGGATCCAGGCCATCTGGATCCGTGTGGAGAGGACATCTGGATGGCCAAATGTAGGATAAAAGGGCGGTGTGTCTACACCTCCTGATCTTTACAGACCTGCACCACAAGGCACCGATGCCACATCCAATTAACTCTCATCCTTCTAATCAGAAACATTCTTCCCTTTCCTTTGTATTCCCTTTATCTGTCCGTTCTCATTCGGTTGCATCCCTCAGGCGAATTTCCTGCTGTAAAAACTCCTGTTTTCACCTTTATTTCCGTCTGCTCAACACAAACTAATCTGCACAGCCACCGACACGTGAATTGTGATGTGTTTTAAGCCATACAATACTCTGCATTTATGGCAGCAACATAAAATATTCATCAGTTCAGGAAAGGTTTTCAGCTTTTTATGAGAGGTAAAAAAATCCACAGACGAGAAAAGTAACAAAAAATGCCTTTACATATTTTAATCAAATTGTCTTAAATTATTCAAGGGATGTAAAAAGCTTTTAGGACAAGGCCGTTCTTGCATGCCAATATTCTTGTCAAATGGGGAGAGTTATGTAAATCAGGAAAATATGCAAATTGTCTTTGTTTGTTTGTTTTTTTAAATAAAATACCCCAGATATCAGTATTGATCCCCAATCAAACTCCTCCCCTATGTTAAAGCATTAGCATCTCGCCTATCACTTCCCTGCAGAAGCAAGCCAGCAAGCAACTTCCTAAGTCTCAAAGATGTGGAGCCTATTAAATCCCCTTCAAATTTCTATTTTCTTCTTAACTTTACATCTTAAAACATCTTAAATAATAATCCAGAAACCAACTCATGGATAGACTTGGAACAAGAGTTATGTGGAAAGATCAACCTGTCAGATCTACCATTTATCAGCCAAACAATAAAAAAAAACATGATAGTTTCCAAAGTATTAACATAAGTACCACTTTAACAGCCTGGTGGGATTTTCTCAAGGTGTCAAAGTCCTCAGTCGTACCGTGTAAAATGACACCCATCTGGAACAACCCGGATAACCTAATAATAAAAAACATGTTACACTTCCCAGCTTCGCAAGCAGGGGAAGTAACACTATTAGAGCACTTAATTATTGAAAGAAGATGTATAACACCGCAGGAACTACATGATAAACATGGAATAAATCACTACTTGGAGCACCAACAACTGAAATCTATAATTACAAAAAAAAAAAACTACAACGATAATGACATAAAATTATTAGAACTAGTTACCTCTAGCTTTAAATTTTCAATGAATAAGATTATCTCCAAAATATACCAACTCCTATGCAACCTAGATAATATTTCAATTCCAATAACCAAATCACAGATCAAAGATTCAGGACAGAAATGTGTCTTAACACTTTTAAACTGACTAAAAGTACAAATCTACAACTAATCCAATTCAAAGCTCTCCATAGAATTTATTATACTGAACAGAAGATGTTCAAGGTGGGTCTCAGAAGCTCAGACATTTGTGAGCATTCTGATAGCAACTTACCTGTCAGTTACATACATGCACTGTGGTTCTGTACACCTGTCCAGGCTCTCTGGAAACATGTCTGTCAGTCTGGCTAAATGTTTCTATCACAGATTCACCGTCACTTTGTGTGCCTGGTGACATGAGTACAATTGATACAGAGGTAGGATTAGTATCTGTAATCTTCATAACTCTTTGTATAGCCAAAAAAAAAAAAAAATTGTTAAATTGGAGAAGCAAGAAAAACATCAACGTTAATCAGCCATCTTCTTTTTCTTTCTAACCGGCCCCCCCCTTCTTTTCCGTTCGGTCCCAAAAAAAAAAGATACAAACTGATCAATATAAATGAAGTTTAGCATGGAATACAACAGGGGTTTACACTCTCTTGTGACAGTAAAATCTGCCCAAAACTAAAGGCTCTCAGCCTGTATCTGTTTGCTCTGTTGGACAGGACAGGTTTAAAAAAAAAAAGAAAAAAAACATGATTAGAGTGACATTTTAAATTCTAGAAATTTAAATGTCCAATAGGTAATTTAAAAAAAATTTAACTGTCAGTAAGCAAAAAAAATGTCAGATTATTAAAAGTAAATATAAAAGCCAATTGAATGACATGTTGCAATTTTCATGTAGATTTCAGGCAAAATTTGGCAATACAATGAACAATGTGAAGGTCCCTGCTAAATCCTTCCTGCTGAGCTTCAGCTCTCCCTGCAGAGTTTTCCTGCTATCAAACAAGCTGCCAAATATATGCAGAAATCTTTTTTTAGATATCTCAAACATTTAATATACTGTCTTAAAGCTTGCTGCTGCTATATTTTTACAAAAGTTTTGACAGTTTCCTAAGTTCTAACTCTCAGAAAATATTATGTTCATTTATGTGTAACTGATGCCCTCTTTTTAGAGGTAAACACATTTTTATTACTTTATTTTCACATTTATTTTGTTAAAATTTAAAACACCCTCTATAATGATATACCAATGCTGTTGAACCAGAATGTGACAGCTATATTTAACTGTTTTCTCATTTTTTTATGAATTTAATGCCAAATGGAATACTTAATAAAACTGTGGTATAAATACAAATATATTTATTCAGATTTGCAGTGCTGATCAAAAATGTCCACATATGTAATCCAGATGAGTTATTGATTTAAACAAATAATTGTCAAGTATTTGAAGCTTCATAGGGATGCATGATTTCTGCTAATATTTTCCAAAAGATGTTTCCTCGTATCTAATATTTACTGGTAAACATTTTCTAAATCCTTTGACATTTTTTCAACTTTCTTAGAATAATAATGTACACACTACAGAGATTCCTAGATTCGAAGTTGGACGTGCATATCCAACACAGTAATGAACTTCGCTCCACAAACCTGCAGAAGAGCTTTTTCATTAACTGAAGTTCTGGTTCTTCGCCCTTTGACCCCACATGTTCCATTTGTCAGTCATCTCATGTGAGCAGAATCTCCAGTAAGTCTGGGAAAATATATAGAAACGCCTTCAGTTTCCCCCTTGATGAAGAGCAGGGAGAAGTGCAGCAGACAGGATGTGGGTGTAATGACACGTCGCTCTGAGACCCAATATCACATGAAGTTCAGAACTCCAAGAACATTTAGAGTCCGATTCTGGAAAAGGGGTTGGAGCAGCGTCTTTGTGACTGCTGGGTAGCTGTAAGCTTTTGTGCAGAAGCTGAAAATGAGATCCTGGTCGTAGAATACGATCCCCATGGTGCTGGGTTTGACGCGCCCTGAGAAACCTCCATGTAAGAACAGGATAAAAGGAACAACCTGAAGATCTACAGGCATGAGTGATGAGGCAAATGATCCTACTTCTAAAGTAAAAACACTTTTAAAACAACTAAGTAAAGGTTCTTCCTTAAACATATGAGAAGTTCCGTCTCCCTGGCGAGGCTCTTCATCACTCCTTGCTCAAGTGAAGATGAAGGGATCTTAAGACTCCTAGGCCCCATTCATTACATACATGGTCCCATTCATTCTTTTCTTGATTCATTCATTCATTCTTACATGGATCAGTCGCCTGGTCCCTTTGCTGAAAAACAGCCCCAACCATGATGTTTCCACCCCCATTCTTTACAGTAGGTATGGTGTTCTTTGGATGCAACATAGCGTTCTTTCTCCTCCAAACATGACGAGTAGAGTTCTTACCAAAGAGTTTTATTTATGTTTCATCTGACCATAGGACATTCTCCCAATCCTCTTCTGGATCATCCAAATGCTCTCTAGACAGACCTGCACGTGTAATGGCTTTAGCAGGGGGACACAAGTCCCTGCACAGTGGCGTAGTGTGTTACTGATGGGAGCCTTTGTTACCAGCTCTCGGTAGGTCATTCACTTGGTCCCCCGTGTGGTTCTGGGATTTATACACATTGTGATCATTTTGACCCCACAGGGTGAGATCTTGTGAGCCCCAGATGGAGGGACATAGTCAGTGGTCTTGTACGTCTTCCATTTCCTAATGATTGCTCAACAGTTGATTTCTTCACACCAAACTGCTTACCTATTGCAGTCTTCCCAGCATGGTGCAGGTCAACTATTTTCTGGTGTTTTTAAGACAGCTCTTTGGTCTTGGTCATACTGGAGTTTAGAGTGTCACTGATTGAGGTTGTGGACACAGGTGTCTTTTATATAGATAACGAGTTCAAACAGGTGCCATTAATACAGGTAACAAGTGAGGGACAGGGGATCCTCTTACAGAAGAAGTTTCAGGAAATCTTGTTTGTAGGTGACCAAATACTTATTTTCTACCATATTTCAGAAATAAATTCTTCAAGAATCAAACAGCGAGATTTTCTGGATTTTTTTTCTTCAATTTATCTCTCATAGTTAAGGGATACTTATAATGAAAATTAAAGGCTTCTCTGATCTTTTTAGGAGGAATAACTTGCACAATTAATGGATGACTAAATACTTACATGCAGCTTTTGAATTATACCATCTCACATTATTTCTTTCCTTCCACAAATCCCTCTCTCATCACCCTTTCCGTGGAAAGATTTCCCCCTCAGCTGAATGTGAAGGCTGCAGGCACGTGCAGCAAATCCCCCCAATGACACAGGTGTAGTGAGAGGTGAGGGGTGAGACCTCCAGTTCACTCCCATCACGTCTTTCTAGGAACTATTGAAGAGCCACGTGACCGTGTGAGGCTCACCCTCCCGCGTCCCGTTACGGTGGGATTTAGGAGGGCGATCTGAAGCCAGCACAGGATTAGGTGGGGAGCAGAGCGGCGGAGGGGTCTACACCTAATCTGTTCTCGACAAGGTCACAGGTGACTAGGTATGCGAGTCATCACAAGCCGCTGCGGTGCCATCTGATCCACGGACGCTCACCGCCATCAGAGGCCTTTGTGCGTGACGTGACATCCGACATACCAACGCATTCACACCTTCTGGCCTGAATGCATGACAACCCTGCTGTCCGCGCCCCACGTGGCTAAACAATACTCTTTGATAAGAAAAATACCTCCCACAAAGGTGAGTTTGTTCAACCCTTCCGCTCTCCTTGGCTTGTTTACATTAAAAGTGGGGTCATCTAGACCCCACAAGACTGTGCGCTGAACTTTTTTTATCTTTGATTTTTAAATTTCACTAATGTCCATGGCATACATAAAATCCTGTCCACATTTGTCATGGAAGGAATCACACATCAATATAGGTTGGAGTCATCTGGACCCCAAAGATAGCGGAAGGGTTAAAATGGGCAGAAAATTAACCTAATTGATCTAAAACTTAGGGCCAAAATCTATGTCTTTTTTTTTTTTTCTTCTTTTTCTTTTAAAGGAAATTTCTTAGGAAATAAGCAGATGGTGCAGTGGGTCGTGTAGTCCAGTGGGTTTTACAGTCACCTGCTGTGCTTTATCCATGACATCATTTATTAATTTTGTGGCCTTTATCTCCCTGCTGAGCCTCGTTCATTTTGATAATGGGAAAGTCAGATTGCTGCGTAAAGCTGTCTTTGGCACAGCCTTTCCTAAACTCTGTCCTCAGGGCTCTCCCTCATAAGTGCTCTCTTCGTTACCTTGTTAAAAAAAATTGATTCAGATCAACACTGAGATCTGCAAAAAAGGCTCAGAATGAGGGGGAGTTGTGTTTGAGCCAGGAAGCACAAAAACATACATGATGGGATCTTGAGACTGCATATGGAAACGTTTTCCAAATCTCAGTCCGGTGTTCTACAGGTATGTGAGGATCATGGATGCTCTAAACCTGAGGTCTGCAACAATTAAAACCAGCAATTTGGTCCAGTTTCTTACTGACCAGCAAGAGCCGCAAAGTCCAACTTTCAAGCTTTATAAATACACTTAATTTACGTTTTTAGATATTAAGTATTATGTATAAAATGTAGATTTCAAATATTTATTTTAAATGTTGATATACAAAAGAAATTTAGCTTCTACTTTTGACAGCACCACATACAAGTCCCTTTCAAAATAAAATACACCCTGTATCAAATAAAGTCTTCCTACTGCAATAGATTTACTTGAAATAAAAATGCAAGAAAGTTAAATGAAACATGGCAATTTATCTTTGCGACTTTGGTGTAAGTTCATCCCTTTCCTCCTTTTACTATTGAATACTAACATGACAAAAGTGGTGTAGAATGCATTCTTTTTTGGATTTCTATACATATAAATGCAACTATATAGTGTAAGAACTTTGTCTCTGAACAGCATCTTCTCTAACAGATCACCTTAAAAGTAGATTCAGCAGTTAATTGTCATTTCAATCAGTTATCTGACACGTTCAAAGTCGAAAAACAACAATTAGTTTTATTCAAGTAGTATTATGTTAGCATTTTTCGGAATGTACAGCAAACCCCAGTTTTTTGTACTTTGGCCAGGGAGCGACTTAGACACAGGTGTGACTTATATCTGATTTTTTTTTAAGAATGAATAATGATATTCCTGTATGAAAAGACATCGATTTCTCACCATAATTATCAACAATGACAACAAGCTAGGAAACAAATATCAATATTCAGCACTTTATTAATCTCAGTAATTGCTTCATTTTCAGATAATCACTTACATTTCATGGGAAAATGTCCTATTTTCACTCTGTTGTAACATGTTTATCAATTATGTAATGTTAAAGAAACATCAACTTACACATTTTTAAACATATCTTGTCTCATTTTGAACCAATGACCAAATCTGCAGCATTTTTAACTAAATTAATGATCTTTGAATTGGAGTGGGTCAGAGGTCACCTAAACTTATTTGAAGTTCATGCATCATGAACATTAATTTAAGACGTTTTAGTTTTGAAATCTATGTTAATGCAAGAATTGCAATAGACAGCTCACAAGTGAATTGTGCTAATTTTATAAGAGACCTGCGGGCACCTTGTGGGGTCCTTGGGGGCTACCTGGTGCATGTGAACACCAGGTAGGTGACCCTTGACATAAAAGCTCATACATTTTTTTTTCACACCAACAACCACTAGAGGGCACTGTAGATGTGTATATCAGTATCTTCTACTGAAAACAACACAGAAGAAGAAGAAAGCACCACTGAAGAACTTGATGAATTTAGTAATTTAAAGTGGTTATTTTTCTATTAGGTTTTGATTTCTAAATATGTTATGGGTTTATTATAATTTCAATTAATATCTTTACTTTTTAAACTTACAGATTTTTATTGTTTTGAGTTTATATTCTTTAATTTGTTTTTGTGGTGATTCCAAGCAGCTGGCCACTCTTAAATTTCATTTGGGATCAATTCAATTAAATTCTATTAAATTGTATAAAGACTTTAGTTGACTCGTTAGCATGGTCTTTACAGTTATCTTAATAATTCGTATGTTGTGCCAATACATTCTTCCAATGTTTATCAAAAAAGCACTGTGATCAAAAAGTTAATCATACATACAACAATAACTTCTGCTGCAGAAAACTTATCTACATTTATGGCAAATATTCTCAAAATTCTATTGAACATTTAAATTGAAATTATGGCAGTTTTATATTAATTAAGCTGCTTAATTATTATTTATTAAAAAAAACTAACATTGAAAGTATCTAATAATAGTAATAGTCTTTCCTAATTTCAGACCTTCATCTCATTCCAAACTAACAGATTCAAGAGGAGAAGCAGAAAAATAATCTTAATATTTTTTTTTACCAGTTGTAGTACTCCAACTGGACACAGGGGGGCAATCTAACACAATAAACAGAAGAACATTTTCCACTTGTGTTTTATGGTCAAGTAGAAAAGGTCTGATTATGCTCCCCAGTTTTATTTATTAATGCCTTTAAGCCATGAGCAACCATATTTAATTTAATAACCTGTAAAGGTCTCAAAGGTTTAAGTATATTGGAGACTGAGGACTTTGTGTTTGACACTCAACTCTTACAGGAAGGGAAAAGTGCAAAACCAGGTTCTCCATTACATAGTTACTGAAATAGGAAACGAAATCCATTTAAAAACAGAAATGGGGGGGGGACATTGGTTGGGGGAGTAATACAATATTTTTCTTTTTGTGCAAACATTGGAAAACAAGAAGTGGTGAAGAAAAATGAAAGGTGAGGGGAAGGTGTCAGGGTGGCAGTGACTGATGTGACTGCATAGAAGTGCAGAGGGAGATAGGTCCGGGGGGGTAATGGTTTCACTGCCGGATGCAAGTTTACGGTTAAAATAACACTCCCCCCTCCAGACCCAACTTAAGAGTCCCAGCAGCTTCCTCTCCTCCCGGTTCTCCTCTGTCAGTCTGGTGCCCCAAGGCTCTCCAGGCATTCAGAGGCTCTCTCCACAAAAAGCCCCCCCACCCTCACTGTAGATCACTGCTGCTATTTTGGGAACTCCTCCTGCTTTTCTGACTCTAGTGTAAGGCCTCGTCACACTTCCGCTGCATGCAATCTGTGCATTGTCTACGTTTGTAATGTCAGTCTTTCGTGATACATCGATGTGTGCAGATGTCCATTGAGGATTTTGGCTGATGAGACTTTATGTTCAGCTTTGAGCTGACTTAGAATTGGTGCGGATCAGGGCTATCCGACTGTTTAATTAAAACAAAGCATCACGAGGGCCCGCAGCAGGTGCTGACGTGATGTGATTGTCAAAGTGAAGAGATTCAATGAAGTGTGGATTTATATTTTCTTTGCGTGATTTATTCTGCGCTTTTTACATGAAAAGTTATGTTTAAAGACCACATTTTTTCCACATATATTCCCATAGGACCAATTTTCATCCATGGAATATGGGCAAAATATACATAGCAGCAGTGTGACATGACCTTTAGCCTCTTCACATCCATCCACTCAGTATCTCTCTGTCTGCCTATTTTTTTTTTTATTTTAGCAACTAATGTTGAGAATTCAAGCCTTAGCCACAACTGCCCAAATGGAAAAATGCACGTTGTCTGCAGCCCAAAAAAAAAAAGGGGGGGGGGGGGGGGGGGGGGCGCAAATCCATAGAGATCTCAAATGTGTCCCACAGAAAATATCAAGTTTGTAGACCACTCTGTGATCCCATAGAGAGCAAATGTAAATGCATCTTTTTTTTTTTTTTTTTTTACGCACACAAGCCACCTACAGGTCATAGGGGACACTTAAACACCACAAAAGGATACATATTTTACTCAGTGGGCAAGGAACCCACTAGTGCTGTTCAAGTACTTGTGTGCAACCTGACTGGCAGAATTTAGGAAGCTATTGATTTGAACTTTATTCATATCGCAAGAAAACAATCAATCAAATAAAGCAATCCAAGAAGTGGAGATATAATACAAAGCTGTTTGAACAGCACCATGGTTTACAATATCCAATCAGACGGTAATTTGTATCAGCCCTCTATGGTCCTTATGCATCACCTGCTCTTGGAATACATAGCTGAACATCATCTTTTGATCCATTGTGAAAGTGGTCCCAGTGGTTTTTAATTGTCATTATTTTTAGTTGAAATTTGAAAACCTGTATTGTTTTCCAGAACTTAGTTTCATGAGAAATTTGCCTCCGAGTTGTGTGTGTGTGTGTGTGGGCGGGCTGCTCTCCTTTCCCGTCATCGTTTTACAGTTTCTCCCACTAGCTTACAGGCCCTGACAACCCTCACCTAACATTAACAGTGCAACAAAAAAATATGACCAATATCAGAACATCTTTTTTTTTTTTTCCCCATTTCATTATTTTTTGGTCTGCTTAGAAATGCTCAGAAGTGCAACTTGTATCAAAATTATCTTTAAATTATCATGTGAAATTGTTGAATTGTTTCTCTTAAACCCACCATTGTCACTTTCTCCTAATCGTCAACAGAGTGTTTTTCCACAACCTTAAAAAAGAAACAGAAATCCAACACATTCCCTTCTGGAACGAGAGCCAGGAAACAGTCAGCCACATGTCCCACGTAAGAGCTTGAGAAAACACACCTTTAGCATTTTTCACCCTTCTGTCTTGTTCTGTAACCTCACACACACACAGTTCCAGTGACCTCATGTCTGCATAGCCAACTCTCACTGCGACACAAGAGCAAACAGAAAGTAAGGCAGATAAACATTCAGGCACACCAACCCCTACGTGCTTCTGCAGAGTACACAATGATGAAAACCTGCATGGCACGCCGTCACACCCAGCAGCACAGAGAGCTATTGTCTGATAAACCCAATCGATGGTCAGTGTGGGCACGCCGGCCGGACTCATACCTGCGACACTTCGGCCTACTTTTCTTTCCGCATCTGCTCTGGCGCCGTCGACGGCCTCTCTCAGGCGGATGCGGTGGGGTCAACCGCGTGCGGACAGGGGCCCCAGTCCATCACGACGAACCGAGCTGAACCTTCGGGAAACTCCACGCTTGATGGCATCTCTGTGGCGCTGATGAATCCAGACGGTTGTCCTTGGAATGACCTAAAACAAAAACATTTGTAAAGCTACATTCATTCACAATTAGGGATATAATTGTATCTGGCCGGTATCGATGACCAATACTTTCCCTGCCAGATATTTACCGATATCAATATTTAAGTTTTTACAATACACAAAGTTTAGATTTCCTTTTTGTTTCTTGATTAGAAGTGTTCAAATTTTCTTTTACTGTGCCATCATATTGTACTTGGCCTTTTCTCATATCTCATATATGTTATCTCATAATAACAAGTATCACTTTAAAACTTTGAATATATATTGGAGAATATTCAGATCATTGACTGAACATTAGACATGACTAATATGACTTACACATGACTTGAAATTATTCAACAGTATTTTAATTTTACACAATTAAAGAGAGGGGCCAATCACAGCATTAAACAAATAGAATAAAAAAAAGACAAAAAGACTTTCACAATACTCTTATAAAATTATAGTAATGATTAAAAAAAAAGATTTGAGCAAAGGGGGCAAACAAAAAATAAAAATCACATAACTATGGATACACAAGGGAAGATTTCAGTTTATCATATTGTTTTTATTTTTAGTTTTTTGTGGGCTTCAATAATGAAAAAAACTTGAATTCATTTATAAAAATCACATAACTATGGATACACAAGGGAAGATTTCAGTTTATCATATTGTTTTTATTTTTAGTTTTTCAATAATGAAAAAAACTTGAATTCATTTATAAATATTGTAAATTTTGGGGGGATTTTCGTATATTTATGCATTTTCAATTTTGCAAGACAAATGATTAAATTCAAGCAGATTTCTTCTCATTTATTTTTTACAATGTAATGTCAAATATAATGGTGTGTAAAGAAAATGTTGACAGTTGTGGCAAAATATTTCTCGGCTAGTTATGCAACTTTTCCCAAAATACTGTGTAGCAGAGGAGAGCTTCTTCCAAAAGAAGAAGAAAAAAAAAAAGACGCTTGGGCTAAGCGCTAACAAGAAGCCTCCACCAACCCCACTTCTGCTAGCGGTCACTGTTTGCGTAGAAGTTAGCTTTGGCTGATGAAGCAGTGATTCGAGGATAAAACTGCTGGTCTACAACAACAGAAGAAGGTTTAATAAAAGTGCAGCAGTAATTCACGAGACATTTATAAATTCATTGTATTTTCTACATGTAATAACAGGCACCAATCCACTTTGTATTAACTTTATTAGTAGACTCTGAAACATTGGTAGACTTTTGGAAACATGCTGCCAAAAAAAAAAAAAAAGAGTGGCATCTTTACTGTCAGTGATATAATGGCAATAATTCTAAACATTAAAATGTCTTTAAGTTCTATTTGTTATGGTTTAGTATAAAAATGAATCATCTGGAGGCAGAATTAAGAAGGAGAACATTTTCTGTCAGTCTACCACCTTTGCTAAATGTGTCCATGTTTTCTCTGTATGTTTTGAGTTTACAGTTAGATGACAAAGACGTGTTCATGCTGCTTATAAATTATTTTATGCCATTACTTTTCTTTTTTAAAAGATTCTAAAATAGACATGCATGTCCCCCTCATCTGGTTCAGACTATAGGAGAAAGACTGATAGCTCTCCTCTTAGGGGTACAGAGGAGATTTTTAGCTGGGCTAATATAAAAAAAAAAGAAAAAACTCATTTGTGGTAGAAAATAAAACTCTTCATAGACACATTAATAGAAGATCAGAGAGCAAAGACTGATTAGAATTCAATAAAGGGGAGTTCCTTAGGGAGAGAAAAAAAAAAAAAAATCCCAGTACAGTTTTAATCCAAATATAAGACGGAAAACGACTTCATACGGTTGATCTGTAACATATCTTTAGTCACGCACAAATGAATTTTTCCAGTAAAGCTTTGACAACCGCTATACACCCCCTCATGTTAAAAAAACAGAGGCAAACGGTCCTAATGACAGCAAAAGATAACAAAATTGCAGAAAAGTGAAAGCAAAGTGAGTGGATATCATTCCAATACTTTTAGATTGTGTTCAGGTCCAAATAGTCCAGTTTTCACACTTGACTTTTGACCTGAACACCATGTGTAAGCTACAGTGGTGTTATTACCGGAAGAATCTTGTGAAGCTAGACGTAAAATATCTGGGGGAGGGGGGCTCCTGCACGTGAATGAATAAATAAAATACGTTTCTAAACAGACACGCAGGGACGTGATCCACCCACCAGCCAGTAAAGTGTCTGACTGGAGCCCCCAGTGTCAAGAGGGAGCCACAGGAAGGAGAAAACACCGAGCTATTCTTCCCCCCACACTGAGCAATCGCTCAACAAGAAAGTCTTTGTGAGAAAGCTGAGCGTGTGTGCACCAGTCACGCTCACGGTGAGAACAAACCACAGGGCGGGACGTTTAGGGGACAAACGCCGTCGATTATTTATCAGAGCGAGCAACTCATCTTTTTTTCTATTGATCGACAGGCTGGACGTGCGAGGGAAAGTAGTCACACCATTTCTACACTTGAGTAAAGAGAAGGCTTGTTTGTGGCTGCCCCCCCCCTCCACACACACGCACACACTCCCTTGACACATACAAACACCACCCTGTCCCATGAGACTCAGAGAAAGGCCAAAAATAAACTGCAAAGTATGGACAATGAGAGGTCAGGGCCAAGATTTAGGTCAATATTCAAATTCAAAGTCAACTTTATTTATAAAGCACGTTACCTGCTAAAGAACACCTCAATGTGCTTCACATACAGACAGACGTAGAAAAACGACTTCAAAGCTTTACAAAAAAAACACGATTTCTCTTAGGCTGTTCCACAGGTGAGGTCCCACAGTGCAGAAATGTGAGTTACCTGTAGGCAAACTACAGCTGACCAAAATAAGGACTAAAATATAAAAACTGCTTATAAAATCTACAAACTAACAGCAGTTGAATGTTTTGACTCAACATTAACGCTACAATCAGCATCCACAACCACATAGATTTTCCATCAAATGTTTTCCATGCTTCATAAATGTCTGATAAAGAGGTTGAAACTTTCATTTGCTGTTCTCGGACAGCACAAAGGCGGACTCTCAGAGGGAACGTCATAATCTAAAAAATGATCATACATTCCAAATAAATCCTGGATTGGAGCCTTTTAATATTACAAATCATGGCAAGATTGTGTCATGTGATGACTGCTTTTTCAATTAGTTATAGTTTTAAGTTGTTCAATGAAACATGATGTTTTATATTTATTTCATTTTAACTTATTTTATTTTGATCCAATTTATTTGTTTCAATTTATTTTATTTACTTCAACTTATTTTACTTTATTTTAAGTCTAAGTGAATCAAATTGAAGTCATTTTATTATAATTTGTTTTATTTGTAATTTATCTTAATTTTTTAATTTATTTTAATACAATTAAAGATAATCCAATTTAATTAAGTTTATTTCAACTTGTTTTATTTATAGTTTACTTTATTTCAATCTAATTTAAGATAATCTAAATTATTTAAATGCAACTTTTTTTTTCTTTTTTTTTTAATATAACTTCATTTATGGGGGGTACAAGACCCACCTCCACCTTAATTTTTTATGCTGAGTATTACAAAATCCTCACAAGATTGTGTCTTGTGATGCAAGATTATTCAAACAAAATTGAAGAAAATAGAATTTTTAATTCATTTCTGTTTATTTGAAATTTTTTTACTTTTATAGAAGTTATTTCAACTATTTTTATTTGACTTTAATCTAATTTAAAATAATCAAACATAATTTATTTTAACTTTTTTTTTAACTTGTTTATTTCTGTATTCATTCATGGGGGGGTGGGGGTGGGGGGTAATCCATGCGGTTCATCACATTGGATGAAAATGTGAATAAAACCCCTAACACAAGAACACAATGTCATAAAGCACCAAACATCGATGTAACTAAATCTGTTTTGGGGCAGATTGTCAGAGTTTCAGACTTATGACCACAAAGAAAAAAATATTTCTAACAAAGTTTTTTTATTAAAATAAATCACATGTGACACGCATGACAACCACCTCCTTGCTGCCACAAACATGAATACTGTGTGATTCTACCTCCCTCCCTCCCTTCATAATCACATTTTGCATCTAAAGTTCAGGCAGAGCAGGATAACACACCGTCTTCTCACAGAAGCACTGACTCACAACAACTTATCAGTTCAGACCTGGCAACTCCTCTTTGACGTAATCATTTTTCTAAAGAGAGAATATATCCAGCCACTCATTCTGATGAATCCCTTTCAGGGACACAAAATTGCTGGAGGCAATCCAGCTACTGTTACGCCCTGGACAGGTCGCTAGTCTGTTGTAGGGCCACACACTCACACGCTATAGGGGCACTTTAGAACCTTTAATGAACATATGAAGCATGGTTTTGGACTGTGAAAGGAAGCCAGAGAAAACCCGGGTATGCATGGAGAGAACATGCAAACAGAAAGGACACAGGCGGGATTCAAACCAGGGCCTTCTTACTGTAAGGCTAACCGTTACACCACAGGAAGACTGTATAATTTGTGCTAATCTGTCATTGAAGATGATGTGATCATTCTGTGATTCAGTTCAATAGAACATCTGTATTAAAATTGTTTATAAAAAAAAAAAAAAAAAAAAAAAAAAAAAAAAGTATGCACTGCATTAAAATAAACCACCGCTAAATGATGATGAAATTTGAACATCAAGAAAAAAGAAACTCCTACAGAGAGTAGGGGGTATCAAGTGATGCAAAGCTGCAGAGCATCACAATACCCATCAGTCAACAAGGAAGAAGAGGCAGTGAGGAGCTAGGAAGAATGTAACACAACTCTCCCCAGAGGGGGTCAGCAGAGAATCCAGCACGTTTGACCTCTAAACGTAACTTTCATTTTGATTGAAAAACCAAGCAGGAAGGCTCTAAAACCCATCAGACATTACTAGAAGACTTATTTCTAACCGGTAATGAATTAAAATGTAGTTTTCCTTAAAAAAGTAGGAAGGAGAAAAATGGAGCATTTCTATAAGTATTTTTTTTTCTGACAGTCTCACAACTCCTGAAGGGACTTCATGTCTGTTTAAGGATATCAGGAAACTACATTACAGTAGTGAATAAACAGAAGATCTTTAGAAGATTAAGAAAATTTTTGGAGAAATGCCTGCAGAATGGACTCATCGATTATTAATTATGGCAAGATCGCAGATGAAGATGCACAATGAAAGACACTGTTACGATTTGCTAGAAAAGTGAACCAGCCATTCTCCTTTCAATTTTTTTTTTATTTAATTATTATTCAAGTACAAAAAAAACCTACAGAAAGGTCAAATAAAGCCAATTCTTAGTTTATTCCATGATCATTTAAACGAATAACAGTCACATTCAAATAGAACCGCTTTTGTTGTTTAATGACTCACATTTAATGAGAAGTTTTCTTCATATTTCAGTAAGAAAGAGTGCAAGTATTGCAGATGCCTGTTAAAAACACCAGCAACAATGATTTTTTTTCTTTTTTAAATGCACACATCATATATATATATTCTTGATGTACATTTTTTGTTAATAACATAGCAAATATTTGTGCTTTACCCAACATATTAGATCCAAACCCAACCAATGTAAAGAACATGATCCATAAGACCTGGTGCGTTCAAGTGCTGTCGAAAAATGAATCCAGTTCTTCAATATGTATTTGGGGAATCTTGTCTGAACTGCTTGTGACCCTTCAAATTAAAACGTCAAAAATAAAAAAACAGAGCGTTTTATTTTCTAAATGACACAGATACAGCAGTGGAGTTCTTTTGACAAGAAAAGACAAGTACAGTCAGGCTGCGTTTATTTATTTTTTCTTTATCTTCCCCAACAGATGTTTGTGGAAAAAACTGATAAAACTTAAAAAGTTTTGCCACAAAGCCTAGATATCCCAGAGTTTTGCCAGCACCTGAATCCAACATGGATGTCTGGATCTGATAGGAGCTGAATAGAAAAAAAAAGTTTTTTTTTTTTAACTCCAAATGAGTGAGAGGCAGTAATCTTGCTTTAAACTGCAAGATATTTTTGAAGATCTCAAACTTCTTTTTTTGTCTGTGGATGAAAGTGTGTACAGTCTGTATTGAAACTAATGAACACTGAACATCATTTGAAAGAAAACATTCTGCGTTTAATGTCCTGCAGACACTAACAAAATTAACCCTCCTAGCATTTGATATTTAAGGATGGAATATGTTTTCTTGACAAAAGTAAGAAAGGTTGATTGATTTTTTTTGCCTACTGTGCATTTGAGTTTCCAAACCACTGATGACAGCAAATATCCTCTCATCCTTTGAGCAAATCAGATAGAGATCATTTAAGACTTTGTGTTCGTGAACACATCTCATTTTATTTGTCATGTGACTTTGCACCTCATGATCTCAATTAGAGTGTCACCCTGTTTGAAATCGAGTTAGAAAGTTGACTTGTTAAAGAACTAAACAGCACAGAGATGTAAGATTTTGTATTTTACTGTATTTTTTGAGTTTCTCTATTTAAATGAATATATTTTAATATAAAAACTTTAAATATTTTCTTTAAACTAGCAAAAGAATCTGCCAATGAAGTAAGAAAAACGTTCTTATTTTTAGAAAAAATTTCAGTCACTAAGACTTCTGAAACTTTGATTACTTTGTTCTTAAAAACTTTCTTGATAAGACTTTGTCTTGTAAGGAAATAAGACATTTTAAGATTTAGTATATACAGGCAAAATCCGCAGCCACTGAAAGCCTGTTGCAAGTGAAACCAGTTGCACTTTGACCAATCAGGGACTCTGGTTTGGTAGTGATCTATGGATGGTGTTCCTTTTCATTCCCAGAAATGCCCAGAGTTTAAAACTAAAACATGGAAGAAAAAATGATAATTGTGATTTGTGCTCAGCTGGAATTATAGGAAAAGTCTTTCATATATCGGAATAGAGCTGCGAAAGAAAGATTAGCAAGATTTGCACAGTTTTGACATTTTTCACCAAGTCTCTTGCAACTGAATATGATGAACATGTGCTAGTAAACAGTAGAAAAAGAAAAAGCAGAAGAAGCCCCTCCCTGTTTGTTTAGTGTGAACAGCATGGGGAAAACGTGCATTTAAGAATGCGAGGTTAGATCATTCTTGATTGCTTGTCTGTACGTAGCTAAACACTAACAATCTAACTATTAATGTTGACATTCATACCTTTGATGGATTATCCACTCATCATCTATAACATTCTAAACGTGGGAGTCAATGAGAACTTGCTCTTCTGCCACCAGCCTCCAGTGGCCATTTGAGGAACTGCAAAATTTTCTAAAAGGACTTAAAAATTTGACGCTTTCAGTGATTAATTTTTTATAAGTAGCACACGTAGAGGTCCTAGCTGTAGCCATCAAGAGGAAAATTATTTCACAATCCACGGGATAAAGTCATTTTACCAGCCAGACATGACCTTTTATCTTTGCATGCTTTCTTGAAAACTAAAAGGTAGAACATTTTCTCTGATTTATATCCCAAACTGGATGACTTTAACAGTTTAAAACAGTTTACAAAATTACTTTAAAACAATTTGTAGTTTTGCAGATTAGTGTGGAAGAGCACAAAAGAAAATGATAGGTCTAGATCTCAATGAAAAATCCCCCCATTGATCACTGGACTAGGGGGTCGAACGATGCCGATATCAACATCGATATCAACGCAGATATTGGATACTTAGACACAAATCAGTATTTCCCTTTTTTTAATCCGACAGACCGATATTGAACTATATCTTTTTGGCTTGGAGGCAGCCACGCTTCCGTTTTCATCATTGTCCCGTCCACCTAATGGTTAACCCCGCACAGGCAGAGGAAATCAGAACTAGAAAATGTTCTTATGTACTTAAAAAAAAAAAAAAAAAAAAAAAAACATATTGGTCGATTCCTACACTGGACTGAGAGAAATCCCCCCAGAATGACATGGAAGGATCTCATCGATGACCACAAACAGTTGGTAACAGTATGCTGTGAGGGACAAAAAACCTACAGAAGCATCCTCCTGTTCAAAAAAAAAAAAAAAAAAACACACATGAACAGACCTGTCTGAAGTGATAATCATCTGCATGAAGATGGATAAAAGCAAAACCTTTGGATTTCACAACTTAAGAAGACGACTGCAGAAAAATATCAACCAATCATTAATACAAGCAGAAACATTATGTTTTAGGATGCAGCAGAACTTTGCAGCCTTTTAGGTGGGATGAAAGTTGCTGTGTACTATTCAAATTAAGGTGAAAACTCACCTTAAAAATGTGTCATGGGTGAATTCTCCAGCATGACAATGACCCTTCGACAGGCAAGGCTGCAAAGGAGTGGCTCAAGCAGCACATCGAGGTCACGGAGTGACTGAGCCAGTCTGCAGTCTTCAGACTTTAATCCTATAGAAAGTCTGCAGAGCCAGCTCCAGTTTCGAGCTTCCGAGCATCACCAAGTAAATCTTCACAACATTGAAACCGTCGGCAATTATATCAAGACATTTCTGACGTCTGCGATTACTAACAAAAAATTTGTTAGTGAAGGGGTCAAAAACGTTTTGTTTCATTCTTTAAAATCCAAATTATATTACATTATAAAATGCTGCATTTATAAAAAGAAGGGAAAAAATGATATCTAATAAATACTCATTTTTCCCCCCTTTTTATTCATATAAAAATGTTTCAAATAACAAGTACAGTTTCCCCCTTTCTTAGGTTTACATCACTGGGCTTTTCTGTGGCTCAAAAAAAATGTTGAAATTGAATTGCAAAAAAATTAAAATGTCATTAAAAATTGAATCGATTAAGCAGCTTAGTAGTGATACTCAGCAGTGTAGGAGCAATATAACTCATTCTAAAGCAATCAGACTGAGCGAATTAGACACATCCAATGTGTAGGGCTGGGCAATAAAACGATCACCATATTTATCGCAATAGAACTTTTTCTTGATAGGAAATGGGTCTATAGCAGTTCAGTGTTCTGTTTTGCTTATGTTCTTTTTTTAAACCTTTTTCTTTAATTTGCAGTTCAGTTTGTTATGTTTATGCCTACTGGAAAAAAAAAACGAATAAAAACAGGAATTGCATCATGTTCCTTCAGTGCATCTGTTATGTTTAAAGTGTGATGGGAAATAAATATTGAAATCTAAATAATCTGTGGAAATTGAGGATTACAAATTAATCTTCTAAACCACAAAGCATTCAAATTTGTGTACAATTTATATCATGATATATATCGTCATCGCATTATGTGAAAAAAAACTATATTGTGATATAACAAATTCCATATTGCCCAGCCCTACCGAGATGTATTATCATAATTAAAACACAGAATAGTATAAATCCTGATGTAAAAGGTTATCTGTCAGATGTTGCTTTCATTTGCAGCTCAGACCGTATGAGGAATTTTTTAAATATTCTCTACCTTTCCACTGTTTAATATTGTAATCAACACCTTTATTCTAAATGTGATAAAGATCTTTTTAACTAAACACTTCACCACCTAATGTCACAGCAAACCACTGAGAACCACAAAATGGTCTCCATAACAACATTGGGCATTATATTATCATCATCCTGCATGTCCTACATTCTGCAGAATTTTGCACAAAGATGAATGCTTCAAAGTTTAATATATATATATATATATATATATATATAATTCTTTAAATTATTTTTAGAATTACTTCACAGTACAAATAAGAAAAAAATATGAAATCCTAATAATTACATGTGATTTTTCAAAATAAAGAAACTTCAGTTAATCTTTTCACTGCAAGGGAGAAGCGTGGACTCTGTCCCGTCCCACAAAAGCAGATCAATCCGCCTTTTATTGGCAAACGCGGGTAATAACAAATCAATATCTCCAATAAAAGTTATAGTTGAGTGGCTTACATAATTCCAGGCATAAAACTATAAACATTGCTCACAAATCTGAAGATAATCGCAACAGGAAGTAGTTTTATGACTAGAGAGGTTTAGCATCCAAGATAAGGATGAGGAATGAGAGGGGAGTACATGAACGTGGAGACAAAAGAGGATCGGCTGCTGTTAGATGAGAAGAAAGTTGTTGTCTCTTTCAAAATAATGCTAAAAGATGGCCTGGAACACTTACTGCTTTAATTTTGAAATAGTACGTGGTCATTGTTTTATATAAATATAAAGAAAAAATAAGTATATTTTTAATTTTTATTAAAATATTTGTGAAAGTATTTTGTCTGACAATCAAATATCACCAAAATGAATCAAATTCAATCAAATTTGAGAAAAAAAGTTGTTTTTAGCAACAAATTCATTTTAATGTCATATTGACTGGAACTTTTTTCCTAGTAAAATATTTAGTTAGACACAAAAGTTCAGGAACGTTGTTTAGAAATGTAGAAAATATCTAATATTTCTTCAGTTAAATACTACAAATAGACAAATTTGATTAATTACATCAGATTTAATCACAAACATATGCATAAATTAGTTGCACAGCTTTTTGTTAATTTAACGTTAAATATATATATAATATTGATATGTAATTGTTTGATTTTGTGTTTATTTCAAAATAAAAGCATACTCCCTTAAAAAAAACAATATATAGTGTTTAAAAGCGTTAGTTACTCAATTGTAATCTTAATTAACTTACATGAACATATATAATATGTGTGCCAAGCTAAATAAATGTTTACATTGATTTATTTGCAGAAATTGTGTGGAAATGGTAGTTTGAGGTAAAACATTTGACCTGTCAATCAATCAATGCGAAGTTACGCAACAGAGGAGGATGTGACAGCAGCCCTCACCTGCTGCCACCTTCCCGCCATACAACTGCAACAAACGTTTTGAATTCGTTCTCATTGAAATAATATCGCATCTTTTTTTTTTTTTTTTTTTTTTTTTTTTTGACGTTCCCTGTCAACCAACACTGGAGTTAGTTTATGAACGGATGGAGTTTATGCTCCTACCGTTCACGCTCGGCTCCGGCCACCTGCTGCTTCCATAACAAGCCACAAGTCTCTGGTTTTCAGGGTGTGCTGGTTCCAGGTGAGGCGCGGAAGAAGCGGCGCTAAAAGGAGCCGATAAAGTCAAAGCACCGGCGATGTCCGGCGGCGCAGCCGTAGTTTGAGTTCTCGTGCGCTAAGCGCTCGTGCTGCTGCTGGCGGCGGATCCTTGCTGCTTCAGTGCACCATAGAGATCGTCTATTTATGAGAGAGCTGATCACTCAAATCCAAAATGGCCCTTTTGCTCTTGTCTTTTTGTGTAATATATTTTGGTCAAACCATTTTTATATATTAATTATTATCTAAAGTTTAAGTCCTCAGTAATATAATTGTATTTCATTTATTTTAAATGTAAAAAATAACTACTTGAAATACATGAAATGGACACCACCTTTTAAAAAACCAAAAATATTGGTTCTTCTTATTCTCTGATTTGTGTCATAGGAGGGTAAATACATTGTTGGTTGTCAACACTTTTCTAAGTGATAATTTATTCTCAAAATAAGCTTCAATAAGCAACATTAAAAAAAAGTCCAAAGTAAAAATAAAAAGGAGTGGGATGTCTCTTTTTTATCTTCAATCTCCGGTGCACAATTCAGTTGAGTGCCCACTCTTAAAGAAACACGGCCAATTTTGAATTTATGACTGTCAGACCAATCCACCTTCGGCGAAGTTTTGCTTAACTGTATTTAAAGGCCCACTCCAAAGAAAATCGTGATTTTTGCATGTTAGTGCTGCGTTTTTCTTACGAAAAATGACAAATATGAAGAAATTGAGCTAAGAAGAGCATAGTCATAATCCAAAAGACAACTGGGAACCATCTGAAAATAGATAAAAAGATGATCGGAAACGAACTTGAATAACGAACTTGAATAATTTGTAATT
Organism: Oryzias javanicus; assembly: GCA_003999625.1. NCBI lineage: Eukaryota > Metazoa > Chordata > Actinopteri > Beloniformes > Adrianichthyidae > Oryzias > Oryzias javanicus. The sequence continues at coordinate 16,618,880 of CM012453.1, forward strand.
TGTCGTTTTTTTATTTTACGTAAGGATAACTAAAGCATGTGATGCACAATGGACAGTGAGTTTGTGAAAATAGATTTTTTTTCAGTTGATCACTTTTTATTCTGAGCCATTTATTTCACTTAAAAGAATTCCTAAATGCAAGGATTTGAATTGGTTGATTAATTTCAATCAAATTTAGGATCACCTTTCTCAATTACCAGTTTTTCTAAGCAATTTGTCTTCATCTACTGGTCAAATATGGTCATTGCAGTTTCAGTATAGAGAGCTCAATACTTTTCAGTTTTTGCGACCAGAAATTAATTTTCACTACAACAATAAGAAATAATTATTTTGTGTTAATTATGTTTTAATTGTTAAAATGGAGTAGAGCCATAAAACTTCAAAAAATGATTTAGCAGAAACCTTACAGAGGTTGGGATGTGACTCTTTTATTGCAATGACATGGCGAGTCCGGTTTTGCCAGAAACAAAACAAAACAAATAAACTAGCACCACATTTCTAACAAGCGTCATTTTAAAAACTGAGCAAACATACAAGTCCACGCAATTTTACTGATATTCATAGGGGAGGTGCACTTTACAGCAGATTAAATGATCGGTTTGAGTATAATTAAAAAGCCAATTTTACTCAATTTGTATCAGTTTTTAGCTAGAAATTTATAACCAGCAACAGTGACAAATCCCTCCCTATATAGTCATCTTTAAGTAGCGTGACAAGTTTTTAGACCAGTAACTTTTGATTACAGCTGACATCAAGAAAAAAACAAAAAAAAAACTTCATGCAGGCCAGAATTAGTCTATTCAAGTGTTGAATGAGGAAACACAGCTCTAAAAGGCACAAAGATCATTAAATAGAAATAGTAATTGCATTTTTTTAAACAGATGGAATCAAAAATAAGATTCTTTCATGGAAATGTTGGACGACGATTTGGGGAGAAAAACCTATATGCAACATTATTTCTGTTTTAACTGAACAACCTGAATTAGCAGTTTCAGACACAAAGATTCAAACCAACTTCTTTAAAACTTTAGACCTCAATCCAAAAAATAAAAATAAAACTTTGAAGGTTCACACAAAGACATAAAGATGCGAATGACATCTACAAAGCAAGGTTCTGTATATACAAATTATGAGAAACACTGTTCCCGATAATAATAAAAAAAAAAAAAAAAACCTCCCCCCTACAGTGAAATATGGAGGGCACTGCCTCCGATACAAACACACGCTGGTAGGCAAAAACTACCTTCTTTTGGTTCGTATTATGGAAGACGCTGCTCCCGATAATGCTGTCAGGATGGGAAGTGTGCGCCAAATCGAGGAGCCAGTACCGACCGGCGCTCAGAGGTGCCGGTCGGGTGTGACGTGAGCCACTCTGGTGTCAGTTCAAAGAAAAAACAAATTAAAAAATCAGAGCGCCGCTCGGTACGGCTCGTCAGCTCGGCGCGCACAATCCCGTAAGCAGATGCTGCTTTGTCATTTCGACAGTATAACTGTCATTATTATGGAAGGCACTGCTTCCGATAATTAGATCTTATAAAAGGCGATAAAAAATATTTATAGTGAACGCTGCCACTGATAAATAAATAAAAAGACAATAAATAGACGTACGGTTTCAGTGCCATGTTTGAGGACTCTCCCTGGCTTTGTGTGAGGTCGGTACGGATCGGAGGAGAACGGGATTGTGGAAAACATATGCGCCCTTTCTGCACCTTCTGAAAGCAATCAGCTGCTTTACAGAGCACATACGGTGTGAAAGAGAAAAAAGAGAGCAGCTGAAGTTTGATGATGGGGCTGTGGAGGCGGAAGGATACAGCCCCTTTTGCCCTTCAGTGTTCACTTCTATATTGTGCTCTTCACTTATTTAAGTAGAATATGGGTTTTTAAGAAAGTTTTTTTTCAAATTAGAAATGATTTGTCTTGTATTTTTAAAGGTGGAAAGTACCCCTCCACCCCCATCTGGTTTGTTTCAAATTCTCTGCCGGATTTTCAAACGCCGAGTTGTAACACTCAAAACCAGAGCAAAGCGGCGGGAGGAGACAGTCGGTATTCGTCGTTAGATTTCATTATCCAGAGACCAGATGTTTCCAGCTAGGGTGTTGGCACAGCCCTGGATGGTCCAGGTTGTCATGGCAAACTGGCTGCGGAACAGGTCGGCATCGGCTTCAGGGTCCTCCGTCTTCAGAGCGTCCAGGTGGTCGGCCAGAGCTTTGAGGGTGTGCGGGCCGGAGCCCAGCAGGACGTGGCGAAACGGGCTCTCGCTGGGAGACACGTAGGGAGACAGAAAGTTCTTTTCCACCTGTTGAAAACACAAAAAAGCAGAGCTAAATGAGGAATTTCTGAAATAAACAGCATTTCAGAGAAGCTAAAAACTACTTTTCATTAATTAATCAACAACAAAATTAAAATATGCAATGTTTTGACAAAAATCCCCCTTTTTTAATGTTTTCCAGTGAGAATGACATATAAAAGCAAAAAGTTTAAACCCGACTGGATTTTCACATGTAAAAGTATTACTGACAAACAGGATTCCTTCGAAACAACAGGAGGTGAAAGAAAAAATAAACGATGAAAAGTAAGTTTTATGTGTTGCAAATCGCCATCTGTTCCCGAAATTACGAGTAAAAGTGTTAGTTATGTCTGAGATCACTTTATTTATTTACTGTCACAGGAAGTAAATAATTGTTCAAAGTAAAAGACTCGGTGAAGCTTCTCATTTTTAAAGTAAAGCTATTCAATGTTTTTGCAGATTAAAAAAAAAAAAAAAAAAAGTCTGGAAAAAAAATAATTTGTTTTACATATATAAAAAATGTTTAATAGATTAGAAGAAAAATACAATAAATATGAAGTTAGGAATATTGTAAAAACAAATTTTGTGGTAAATTTCACTAAAGAAAAAAAAAACATATCTGCTGAAAACACTGTTCAGATTCAGTCTATGAGAAGCGATGTTCCGATCCGATCACGTGATCAAAAATCGGGCCATAGTTTCAGACTTGATCAAAACTGAATGTTGTACCTGTATCAGGATAGGATATTTATTTTATTCTAATTATGATCAGCACTTTATATTTCAAGTGTATCATTCTAAATCAATATTCTTCAAGAAGTCTGCCTGTCATCATGAAAGGATCACAACACGTTTTTGTCGTAAAGAGCAGACAAATACGACACTAATTAGAGCAGAAAGTGACCAAAAACAGCTCAGAAAAGTTAGCAAGACATTCACAGATTCGGACATCTGACTTAATAATGCAAGCAATGACCTAAAAAAGGTATTTCAACAGAGAACGGCGCCCTCCTGCTGCCGACAGACAGACAGCAGCTGTGGGGGAGGGGGATCTATGCATATTATTTCAGTTTTCATTCATTCAATAAAAAGACATACATATCATTTCGCTGTCTGAAGATCGATCCACAGCCCTGCAGCCACGTCTTACCGTCATAATGCGGTCGTTGATGAGGCGACACATCTGGATGTCCTCCAGGTCGCTGTTCTGGATGTCAGCTTCAAGACTGCGGGCGGCGCGGCTGTAGGAGCCTGAGGCCGAGATCAGCCACTGCACCGTCAGTGCTGAGGGGAGCAACTGAGGCTGCATCTGCACATAGACACCACGGGGTTTCACATCAGTGCATGGGACGTGTGCTAACTCATCAAAACAATTACTGGATAAAAAAAATTAAAATGTGTTCTGCACTTGTTTTTAAAGGAAGTTAGAATTTGGCCGCTGCAAACATACCCTCTGAATCTCTTTGACCTTCCCGTTGATCTTCGCCACTTGAGTGCGTATAATCTTGTTGTATCTCATCAGGTCCATCTGCAGCAGGTGGTCGTGCACCTGCCTCAGTGCAATGTGACCTGCAAAGCGGCCTGCGGTCATGGCCAGCTCGGCCACCTGGATGGACGTGGCGGCGTTCAGCTTCCGTCGGGTGTCCAGCATTGTCCGAAAGTAATGGTAATCCTGGGAGGAAGACAATGAAGTCAAGGCAGATTAAAGACCCACTCCGCTGAAAGAATGAGTCTTTAACACGTCTTTAACTTGTGATGGTGATGTGTGAAGACGTACAGAGTTACTGGAGGTGAATCTGAAGGAGACGGACGGAATGCCAGAAAAGGCGATGAAAGGATACGCAGCATTGTCCAGCTTTATCGGCTCCATGCTGAAAGATTAAACACAAAAGAACACATTCAAAGAAAAAGTTAAAGGTTAACAACGTTGTAGTTTGGGGGATCAGGACTCACAGATTTGATTCCCAGTCCTTCTTTCCATACAGATTGTAGAGCGATGATTCCTTGCTGTAAACCTAAAGAAAAAAATAGCACGTTTTTAAGTCCCAAATGAACAAATGGTTAAAAACGTCTAAAATGTTAAACAATACCTCTTTTAAAGCATTCTCAATGAAGCTGTACATCAAGGGACTGGCTGCCACTTTAAACCCATTCCGACCTACAAAACAAAAAAACATTAAACTTGGTTTTACAGTTACAAGGAACTCTTTCAATTTTATCCATCATTCCCACCTGCAACGATCCCATCCAGGTTGATGTAGGAGAAGGCCTTCATGCTCAGAGATGACAAATAACCCTGCAAGTTTAAAAGAAAAATCCAATTAATGTGGTCGACAGACAAATAAACGTGTAATTTGGATGGATGCCGTGCCGTTACTTTCTGAGTTAAACGTTCAGCATGCGCTTCTCACCTCCAACCACTCGGTGGCGCCAACACTCCCATACTCTCCAGCACTCCAGCTAGCAAACACGATGCTCCTTCTGGGTTTAAATCCGTCTGTTGAATTAAAGAGCAAATTAATACTAGCCTTTCTTTAGCTCAGTGGTCCCAAACCTTTTTCAGGCCACAAAACGGTTAAAATTAGACAATATTTTTTTTTGTGGACCAGTCCTAACAGGAATCTTTCTGTTGGGCATTTTTAAGATTCCGATTTCTGAAAATCTATTTTCTAAATAAAATGCTACTACAAGAAATTTAGTTATAAAAAGTCTAAAAATGTCATTAGATTTTTATATGGTTGAATATGATTCAGTGAAACAAAGATGTTGATTTGATTTTGTCTTTAAATAAATCATCATTCATTGGGTATTTTTTTTAACACAACGGAGCATTTTCTGTGCTAAAGTTTCTAAACGTGCTGTAGGAAAATTCTCAAATATCCCTTTTACAAGTTTCCACAAATTAGCAATTTATTAATTTAATTGAATCTTCATTATCTGTAAAATGTTTGTGGCGGGTTTGAACTTTCTGATGAAGGTCTTCCCTTTAACGTTAAAAACAAGACGCTAGCTTCAGCAACGTCTGACTTTTAAGATGTGAGAGATAAATAAAACAAAAGAAAATGATGCAACCGTCGTAAAACAGTGTTTTCTAAGTATAATATAAGCTTGAATTCACCATGTCTCCAACTTTATGATCTGCGTGTGTGAAACAGTCGAGTCTATTAGACAGAGAGGCTTCTGCGACATGAGAACAACTGTCTCAATAATTCTGTATGTAGAGAATCTGTTGGTTTTGTTTGTCAGCTTTGCTTCGTTTTTTTAAGTCAAAGGCTTTTTTTTATTCCTCACTGGCTCTTTTCTTCCTGAAGAAACTTTCCATACACATTTTATTGTTTGTTTTTTGTTAGCTTTGGGCAACTAGCTTACCATCCGTTTAGCCCTGAGTAGCTGTTTTAAGTCACGTGACCAAGACGGATGTTGTGAACAGAATTCGTCATCAGAAAATAAACTAAACAGAAATAATCTAAGTTAGCACATTTATTTAGTTTTTTTCTGTCTGCGGCCCGGCACCAAGTGACCCACAGATCGGTAGTGGTCCGCGGCTTGGGGACCACAGCTTTAAATGACTATGATGAGTCAGCGGTTAAACTGCGACCTCACCGTTCTTCACCATGTCAGAGATGGAGCGTGCCAGCTCGACGAGGACACTAGTGCCGACAGTTGAAGCAGCGAAGCCCGGGCCCCAAGCGTCCCTCTGGGCGCCGATGACCACGTACCGGTCTGAATGCGGAGGATGAACAGATATTAACCCTCCTGATCACTTATCAACACTCAACTCCTCCCCACTTTCATCATACCCGAATCCACAAAGCCTTTGATGACCCCAAACACGTTGTGGATCTTCTTCTCCACCAGAACGTTGTTGACTTCTACGGTGATGTTGTCGTCTACATCTCCCAGCTTCTTGTAAGCACCCCATCCTTCAGGGAGATTCTGACCCCCGAGCTTACTGCGGAAAACAAAGCTCGTCATCAAAAAGCATTTTAAAGCCACTCTAAAGAGGTTCACTTCGCCTCAGCCTCACCCCAGAAGTTTGGTTGCCATGGCGCGTGTGATGGTCTGAGCCAGGATGGCGGGCAGGCCGGACGACCGCACAGGAGGGAACTGCGTGTGGTTGAAGGAGGGGAAACCTGGCGTGTATGGATCACCGGTACCCATGTGGACCTGCAGGACAACACAGGAAAACATTTAATAGGTTTACATGTAAAAAGAGGAAAGTTCATGTCATATTGTATTGTATTGTTTAGATTTATATACTGTGAGTTAAGTCATAGGAAAAATAAATAAAGGGATGGGCTTAAATAAGCATTTGCTTCTGCCTATCCCCTTGTCAAACATGTAATTATTAAATGTGGTTTGTGACTTTTATTTTATAAAAGGTGATTGCAGTGATTTTTTTGTTTGTTTTTTCATCTTTTTTAATGTAATTTTGTAAGTCCACTCAAAACTAAACATTTAAAACAATAAAACTGATTCTTCTTATAAACATTTTTACTAAATTAAAATATTTTATTTTTTGATTCATTCTTTAGAAAGTCATATGGTGAGAATTCATTCATAAAACTTCATTAAAAAAAATTACAAGGTGCAATAAGCCTTAACAACCAATAGAGGGCGCTTTAGTCTATTTGATTGCCACCTGACTGTACAACCATAAAAACTGCTTTTTTTATTTACAGATAATATTAAAAAAAATCTAAATTGATTAAATAATAAAAGTGGACTCTGTCTTCTTAATTTAATTTGTAATATTTGCATTTTGAAACATGCGAGGACTTACATGTCCATAAAGTTCAGTGTTTTCGTCAATAGTATTATCAGCAGGGTCTGGGTAGATCAGCACAGCGGAGGCACCCATTTTGGCGGCGTTAGCGACCTGGAGGCGCAAAAAATAACAACCACGAAGGTTATTTAAAAGGAAAGATATATTTTGAAGAAGTTTATATTTCTGATGTTTGGTACCCACCTTCTCAGCAAAGCTGATCTTGCCGGTCCTGATTAACATGACCCGTCCAGTCATGTTGATGCCGCGCAGCAGCCTGAATTCACTCTCTTGGCCATAATGAACATAAAGTGCCGGCCCCTGTGCCAAAAAGATCATTTTCATGCCATTTGTCACCATTGCATTTAATTTTTCTCATGTTAGAGTATCGGGTTTCTCACCGTCACTGATCCGGTGGCGCTGTAGGACAGAAACCCCTTTGGTCTCTCTTCTGTTCCGTCCTTGTAGCGTATTGTATTGAAACCAGAAGCTGGGGGGTTGTGAACCTTGACGAAGTGCTCGTCGGTCCAGGTGGTCATGCCGTAGAGATCAAAGTAGTCCATCACCTTGTTGGCTAGTTCTTCGTCACCGCGAGAGCCCGCCCTGTGGTCGTCTTTGGAAAACTCACTGAGGAAATACAAATCAAGTTTGAAGCCGCAATGCAACCCGTTACATTATGAAAACTTGAGAGGTTTTCTAATCACCTGAAGGCCTTTTCCAGTTTGTCGGTGCTGAGTTTCTGATTGAGGAGGCCTTTAACATCGTCCCAGTCCATCAGGGGGGCGGCACCAGTCTCGTGAGTGTAAGTGGTATCGGAGGAGGAGACGGAGGCGGCACAGGCAGGAGCCGGCTCCTTTTTCTGATTTACCGCATAACCAATCAAGAAGCCTGAAGCAGAAAAGAAAGAAATTCTCTGAAATGCAGTTTTCATCTTAATTGTCGTTGTCATCATAAGAAAAAAGCTACAAGAACATTTTCGGAAACACAAAAAAACGCATTCTTCATTGGAGTGAGTATTTAAAACTTACCGATGATGAAGATGAGGAAGACCACAGCCGCCGTGAAGCAGAGGTTCTTGGGCGTGCGCCCGAGCTTTTGGCTGATGTAGGGTTTGCTGTTGGCGGTATGGTTGAGGTGTTCGCCCACTCCGTTCCCGCCAGCCTCCTCGTCCATGTCGGACGACAGCTTCATCTCCACGTGGCTGTTGTCGCCCTCCATGTTCTGCGTCAGGTTGAACCGCGTGTACGAGTGCGGCTCTCCATTGAACTGTTAGCGACAAAAACATCCCGGGTCAGTGCTAACATCGAGCAATAGAGAATTTTTAAATATTTTTGTCAAAAAATAGGAAATAATTTGTGCATTTATGTATGAAGGACATTTTTTAAGTTTATTTCAAACCCTTCCCCTTAAATAAAACTGATACCTAACAAAGCATATAAAAGTTCATTTTGAGGTGCTTTAAACTTACAATTTTATTTATTGTTGACCGTGCCTGGTCCATTGGTGCTTTATAGGACTCTGAAAAAGAAATAAGACGTTAGAGCTACACGATATGAGGAAAACTTGCGTTGTTGATATTAGTGATAAATATTGTAAAAACAATCTAATTAGCGATACATGAACAAATAGTAATACAAAAAACTAATACATCATTTCACTTTCACAGCAACAGTTTATTTAGATAAAAGTCAACATAAGTCTTCCAAACAACCCAATGGGGGCATGTAACATAAAAAGACGCCTTGGGATTGGTGACCGACAGGAAGTCGTCCGATTGGTCAAATTCGTAAAGGGCTGTATTTGATACTTCAAGCTGGCATGAGGTTGTGCAGAGTGATATGACGATACATATCGTGTGGGTGATAGAAAAGTGTCTATTGTGCTATTTCCCTTCTATCGTTTTTTTTTTGTTTTTATTGCTCATAACTTTTGTGCAAAAATGTGTTTCCTACTAAGAAACCTGAAACTGTTGTGCACTTAAAAAAATTCTCATTTGTAACATATCAGTTACATGTTACCTGAAAAAATAAAGTCAGAAAAATGAAAGTATGACATCTTTGTCAATTTCTTTCAGAAAATCACCAAAAATATATTTGATTGTGATATATATTGTTATTGTAATATATAAAATAATCTATATAATGTTATGAAAAATTGTTCCTTTTCACCCAGCACTAGTTGAAACTATTAACAGTTAGCGCTACATTCACACCGGCCTAGAAAACGCATGTTCAAGCAACAACTTCGAATGTAAAGTCTATTTAAATGCACATTTCAGGCTTCTGCGTTCAAAACTCTCACGTTCACATGTAGATGCTTAAGTCTATTATGGGGCTTTCCATACAAAACCTGTGTTGAAAGTTAATCCACTTGAACTTTGATCAACCAGGGACTTAGATTTGGGAGTGACAAATGGATGATTTTGAAAAGCGAAGGAGAAATGAATCATTGTAGAATTATACAACACTAAACCTTTCATAAATCGGAATAAAGCTGTGAAAGAAAAAGCCTGGGGTCAGATTCACCAGATTTTCCCACTTCAACATTTCACATGTAGGATGGATAAATAAATGATGTGATAACACCGAAATGTTATTTTCAACAAAAAACTTCTCATCTTGTGTTCCTCCCAGGTGGAGTGAACCTTCAAACATCACAAGCGAATCCTCTGTGAAGCATTTCAAACCTCTTCTTTGCAGGATAAATTTGTATTTTTCCACTTGTAGGATTTTCTAAACTGTTTAAATATGAAAAAAAATAAAACACTGCTCCACTTCTTGTCAAAACATCTGAAGTTTCCTTCACTGTTTGCTTGAAAGCCAACACTGTCGGTGGGCACAAAAGACCAGTGTGAGGCGCAGACTCCATGAACTCACTAACCAACAGAACACAATACCAGAATAACCAGCATCCCGCTAGCTTTAGTTCCAAAGCAGCTGCCAAATAAAGCAAAAACCACAGTTTTAAACATACTAGAAACTTCAGTAATAAGGAGACCTTATACTGTACACCACAGCAGGTAGGGAGAGAACCTCGCAAGCCATCGGCACAAGATGGAGGTTCTTGACGGTGGTTTAGCTATGGAGAGGAAAAAAGCTGTGCAATTAAAAAAAAAATTAAATAAAGATCATTCAACAAAACAAAAAAAAATGCTGCTTATGACACAATAAAAATAAATCCAAGATGCCAGGGGATCCTGGATTCTCCCTACATCATTATTTCTATTAGTTCAAACGCTTGCTTTACATTTTTCACAATTAAATCCAGTGACAATTGGATTTTGAGTGTTTTTAACATGTTATTGTGGCATTTTTTCCAATAAAAATAAAGAATAAAAAACTTAAATTTGCATTTCTGTGTATTTCTTTATTCAAGTGAATCAGGAGCAGACAAAAAAAATTCCATTAGAATAAGATCGCATTTGTTAGGTAGAAAATATGCTCAGCTTCAGCAGTCCCGCCCACATCCCAGAGGTGAATTTCAACTGCCGTTCTGCAGAAACTATGCCCAGGAAAACGTTTTTAGTATTTTTGGCTAAAAGCAGTATAATTGTTATTAAAAGACCACTTGGGACGCTTTTACAGTAGGTCAAAAGATGATTGTTAAGGAAATGCCTACTAATAAAGGTTTTTCTATCATATCCGTTCTATCAGAGCTTCCTACTGTTCTTACTGGTCAAGAACTTTCAAACCTAAAACATCCATTTATCTCGAGATCTTTCACAAATGCAGCTATCTGCAGCGGGTTTCCAACCTGATCTGCTCTGCAGTGAAGGTGTGCTGGTAAAGGTCTGCAGGAAAAAAAAAAAAGCGCCACCATGTCCACTGCAGAGAAACCTAAAACCTGCCAGGAATTGATCCACAGATCAGCACAAACACTCCTACAAAAGATGCCCTTTAGAGAAGTCTGGAATCACAGTTCAGAACTTTGTGCACGCACGGTTCTGGATACGAAGGATAGACAGCGATTGTCTCTTTAGTCAAGGTCGACTCCCAATGAATAACAAACAAATACCCAAAAAACTAGAGTCTTGTCAAGCACCACAGAAGGTCAACAGAACTGCATTTAACAAACAACCCAACAGTGTGAAGTACATGAGTGGGGGTTAAGTCATTGGTTAGTTGGAGCTTTACTGATCTTGTGTATTCTATGAACCCCAAAGAGGAGCCTTTCTACAAGGTCAGGGGGTCAAACTCAATCGCACAGGGGCCGAACTCCACAAGACATCTTTGGTTGTGGCAAAACAGGATAAAGATTTATTGAACACACTAAAACTACATTTTAAAAACATAACTATGAATAAAAAAAGGCAGGAGTGTTATTCCAGAATAAATCAACTTAAACCTTAAATAACTTTCAACAAACTCTACATAAAAATATATTTCGTCAAAATTGCACGTTACAAATAAGCACAAGATAACATTGGGCCATTTCTAGCAATAAAGTAAAATGATCTTAAGGGCCGGATGCGGCCCCCGGGCCTTGACTTTGACACGTGTTTGTATTGGCAAGAGTCAAAACGATACGTATCACGATACATTATGTATCGCGATGTGTTCCAAGACTGTATTGCTGTAATTCTGAACCTTTTGCTGTGAATTTCAGGGGAACTTTGGCCTGCCTCACAGACAGCCTTTGACTAATGCTCCATCCATGATGCGGGGCACAGCTGTTCTTCTCTGAGCTGCTAAAAAGCTCCAAAATCCCCTTTTTTTATACTGGCAGCAATGAGGCAAAGAGTTTTGGTTTTTTACCCATCCCAAGAAAAAACTAAGTACTACACGCCTCTTAACAAAAGAAATCGTGAGGCTGACTGAACATTTAACACAAACTGGTTCTTGGAAGATCTTGTTGTTTTGGTTGCAGTGTAGAGCTCCTCAAAGAGGCTCAGTGTGTTCTGCTGCCAACTAGTGGTCGGGGGTTTAGGTGCAAAACAAATGTAAGACGCTGAGGGACGCTCACAAAATAAAGAATTAATTACATATTGTTTTTGTCAGCACCTTAAATCAATACAAGTATCGCCAAATGAAATATCACAATATATCACCGAATCAATTTACTACCTTCCACGCTTTTTATGTACAACCATTCATTTGTCACTATGCAATAAAATGGCTAAATGTTTGGTTTCTAATAACCACATGGGAAACAAACTGAAGCAAATGTGGCCAAGAACAGATTATGGCTAACTTTAGAACATCAACTATCTGAGGATAACCTTGACTTTTGACAAGGACAGCCTGCAGAGCGAAGAGACAAAATAATTCCACACTATGGTTTATTTAGTCTGCATAAGCATAAAAAACAAACCAATTCTACAGATCCAGGGATCTCTAACATTTGTTCTTTATTCTGAATGACGTGGGCTTCAGAGGGTAGGAGGTGTCGTGGATCAGAAGCAGTAAAAAAGCTTGCTGCCCTCTCAGGTGGGCAGAAATATCCATAATCTTACATACCAAACATTCTGGACAGGAGCTAATACTTAAATCAGATTAGCTCATTTTAAAAACCTATGGATTTTGGCATTAAAACCTCACACAATTCCAGAGCTAATAAAAAAAAAATACTCTAGTTATGTGCAGGGACAGTCTGTGCTCTACGAGACTGGAGAAAGTCAAACATTTACAACAGTTTTGAAGGACCCAACGCAGGTTTCAGGATCAGGCGAACGAGGTGTGCACGACTGAGATAGGGGTCAAAACGTCTTGAGGCACGCCCTTCTTAGAAGGACAGCGAGAACGACAGGACACAATGTTTGGATTTTCAAGGATTTCAAAATAAGACATCAACTCACTTGACTTTTTTTTAATCTAGGTGAGAGATCAACCATGATAAATGGATTGATCATCAGTGGTTCATCACCAAGTTCTGAGGAACTGAACACCCCACCCTCACCCCCTTGGGCAAAAAGGGGGTGGTTGCTTCATGAAGAGATTAGCAAAGTTGTTGCAAGAGTTTTCTGTGGTAACACAGCGTCCTAGTGTGCGAAAAGCCCCAGGGGCCGTTGAGGACACACCTGATCATAGCCCTCCAGAACAACATTAAATACACCCATCATATGGATGGATAATAACTGTGTTCACCCCCTTGTGTACTCAGCAAACGCATAAGCTCATAATATACCTTTTTAGTGTTTACAAATGCCTTGTATTGACTTTATACACCTAAACGAACATTAGCTGCAGATTGCAAGATCGTTTAAACATCTTTCCGTGCATGTTTTACTTCTTCATTCCACAAAGGACTTTATTATTTTAAAAATATATATACATCTTCCTGTTACTGTAAGATCTCTGAGGATAAACGACACCCATACTTTTCCTGGAGCTGCTTGTTCAAATACAAAAATACCAAAAAGTCAAGCAAAAAAAATGTTGTCTAACTAGTGAAGCCATGAATGGTGCAAAAGTACAAACAATGGTGAGAATCTAAGCAGAGTAACCAGCAGCAGGATGAGAGAGTTTTCTTTTCAAATCATTAAGAGAAAATGCACAGCACATGTAAAATAATACCAATATAATTGAAAACAAAACTAACCTAAATGTACAGGCCTCTTATTCTTAATACCTGATAAAATAATTAAAATAAACATAATTTGTCCTCCATCACAGTTGTAATAAAAACTTCAAACAAATATCACCGCTTTAATGACAAAACAAACTGGTTTATGATCAAACTTAATACCATTTCTTTTTTTTTTTTTATTTGCAACACATTTTTCTTGCAATAAATAACAGTTTTCACAAAACTAGTGACTTAAACTGAGCTTTTAAGTAAAAAAAAATAGGATTTATTTAAATTACAAAACAAAAAAAAAGCCTTATTTTTCATAATAAAGTACAAAAAACCTTTTAAAGAAATAGTTCGACCATGCATTTCCCATCCTAAACAAGGATAATTTAGTTAAATGATGGTTTTTGTTTAATCCAGATATACACCTGAGGGTTTATGAGTAGCTGGATGTCAAAAATCAAGTGTTAGAAAGAAAATAAGAAGAGGAAAGAATAAAACAAGGAGGACCTGTTATGATGAGGGGGGGATCAGAAACTTTTGAGTCATTGAGCTGTGGAGAATCATGTGAGGGTCACACTGTGGAAAAGCTCTCTAACTAGTACATGGGAAAATAAGAGTGCAGTCAAATCCTATTCCTTATGCCTGCAGAAGCATGTTCAAACACATTTATAGAAAGTTAAAGCATCCCTAAAATATTACCCATTTCAGACATCTATTCATGTTAGTGGCATAAATAAGAAGATATTTTAATAAAATATGTTTTTTAAAAGTGGACTTTTACTGCTTTTAAATGCCCCCAAAAGCTCTGAACATGTGAATAGTGATGCGTTCACGTGTCCTGGCAAGGTCAGCAATAGCGGGTTCACCCAGGCTAGCCGGCTTTTGACATTAGCAGAACCGGATGTCACTTTAAACTGGGAATGTGAACGTGACACCCGGCTCTCTTAGCTATGGCTTCCGTGGTGCTGACAGTACCACATGGCGCACAAATAAAGATGCTCTGACTGCTCGTGACAACACTTTGTGATGCTTCGCACGCGGCTCAATGACACTGTAATAAACATTTAAGTAAACCCGGACAAAATGAATTATTGTAATGGACCAAACTTGGCGTGCACGAGGTGCTTATCAATGAATGAGTCATTATGGGTCACGATTTTAACATAATTCAGCCTTTAAAAAATATTAAAATAGCTCACCTTCACTTAAAACAGCTAGAACAAGTTGACTACTTTTCTCTTTTGCACCAGGAGTCTTTAGCTTTAGATCCTTTCTGCCCCTCAGCCGACCAGGTGCCCTTGAGTCCCTCCACGCTGCCGCCTGCAGCTTTATGTCGGCGCTAACCATTACGTAAATCTCGGAAGCTATCGCGAGATCTGACAAAACCAGAAATAGATTTTTCAAACACATTTCAGCTTATTGCTTTTACAAACTTATTTGAAAAAGATTTTCCATAATAAAAAAAGGGGGGGGGGTACATTTTTGTCGTCACAGACGTTCTACTTAAAAGCAGAAGAACATGCTTTATTTAAAAAATATACATATTCACACGTCTGAAACATTATTATTATTATTTTAATGATAAAAAATAAAAAAAATATTGAACAGTTCAAGGCCCATCATAAATCAACTGAATACATTTATTTCAGTAAACGAATCCACAAGGATGACTATCATTTCAAAATAAAATGCAGAGTAGACAATAAAAACACACTGGCAGAATCATTTTCAGCTCCAAAACCTTTTTTTTTCTAGTATTAGAAATCAGAAACATTTAAGTTAACTCGTTTTAAGTGTTTTCAAAATTATTTTTTCATATCTAGACCGCTCACTTTACTGTGTGTGCGTCCATGTACAGTAAATATTGATTGCCTTGAATGATCCCAGCTGAATCACAGACAAATCGGCGTCTTTCCCTGATTGCTCACCTTGAAATCAGAACAAACATGACACCAATGTGCCAGGACTTCTCTCTTTTCACTGCATGTCCTACAGAGTTGCACTTTCTTCCCGTCGCAGCTGTGAAAATTTGGCAAAGCAATCTTTAGTTTGGTCTATGTACTGAATAAGTCAGACACAACTTGCTTCCAACTGTGCAAAGTTCTTTTTTTCCATTTTAAGAGTCTGTTAAAACCCAATAATAGGGCCATGCAGGTCAGATTTAAAGCGTTTAATTAAGGAACCATCTGCCCGTTGTTATTGAAGAAAAGCAGGTTGGAAACATCGTGTAATAACAGAGGTCAGTTGATGTGTCCCCTCAGGACAAACACACTAATCTTACACCAGCACCTAGAAAAGAGGGCTGTGTTGATAATTCAGTTGTTAAATCACTCTGTGTTGTGTTCAGACAGACAGGGCTGGCAGATCAATGTCCCCTGTGATTGGGCATCAGTGGTGGGCAGGAGCGGAGCAGTCGCCACTGGTGGTAAATTATTAGTAAATCTTTGTAAACGTGCAATTTCTTTTTATTTCTGTGGCAGTTCATGCAATGACATTTAATTACTGATTATTCCCCTGAAGCAGCCATAAAAAGATTTGGCGACTGTCCCCATAATTATAGCTTTGGTTTAACTTCAGTAATGTCATGTTTACAGCGGGCTGCCAGCATGTATTTAGTGAGAGTTGGTAATCTGTTAATGGTATGTCAAGTTTTTCTAATTTTCCCATGCCAGGGGTTTTCCTCCCATTTTCTGCAGATTGAAAAGAAAAAGTGAAAAAGGAGCTAATGGGATAAGTATCAGCTTGGATGCACTTATTTATTTATTTTTTTAAAATGCATGTAAAGTCAAAATAAAAAAATAAAAAAATCATCCAGTGCGCTCCTGGAGGCTCTGGTCTCACCTTTGAAGATTTACTGCCCTGGAAGTTCAGCTGCATTTTTTCACCCCTGGTTGTTGTAGCAAAGTACAGTTCAAGGCCAAGAATGTTAAGTTACCTTGGAAACTTTAGAAAGTTTATTTTTTTTTCTCTGAATAAATTACAATATGTGCAGGATCAGTAACTGGTCTCTCACCGCTGCTTTCTGTTAAAACGGAGAGTTAATATGAGAGAGTGAACACCCCCAGATTATATCATACCCCAGTATTCATATTTTCCCTCAAGGCAGCACAACCGTTTCCCAAATGTGTAAAAGTATAGCAAAAAAAACAAAAAGACCAAGTCTGTCGACTCCACACTTTCCTTGGGATTTTTGCGCAATGTGCCTGGAAACCCAGGTGTGCGCTACCAAACCAGTTCATCATGAAGAAATACTTTGTGTAATATTTGACTTCCCATTCAAACATAGAAAAACATCCTCTTTTGTTAGGTGGGATCCTTAATTATTAACGTTAAACAAATGACAGTTAATAAAGCAGAAGAACATTAGGTAAAATCTGGTTGACTACAGTTGAAAGTTAAACTGTTGCTTTTTTAATTCAGGAAATGTGGATCAGATAATAGATAGGAAAGCCTCTGATCATCTCTTACGTACAAACAGATGTACAAGTTTGTTTTCAACCTGAGGTGCATATTTAAAAATTTAAATGATATTTGCACGTCAGACTACAGTAACTTCACATGGAGTAGAGATACAGTATGTAGGACTATTTCATTGTTTATTTATGAGAATCTTTTTTGGCTGAATCAAATACAGAGCTGCCCAGGTTGTTTATCACATTGACACATGTTCACATGAGCTGACTAATCCAGCATATAGGGTTTTTGAGTAATTCAAGAGGAAGTTAAAGAACGCGCACCTCCAGGGACAGGGTATTTAGAAAGGACCAAGTTTTAATTGGAACTACATCCTCTTTACTTTGAAGCACTATAGTCACATCAGATGACTCCCTTAAAATAAAAACAGTCACATCACACCGTGCAGCTAGACGTGAGTGTCGTAGAGGGGAACGCTTATGGAAGAGGAACAAGTCAGAAGTTTTGTTTCAAATGATGCGAGACAGCTGGCGACAATATCAAAGGACTGTAAAAAATGTCAAAACTAGATATTTCTCGGACATCATCACTGCAAATCATCACCAGCCCCGTGTCTTGTTTAAAACGATGGACTCTATCCTCAATCCCCAGCAGGCCGCTCTCACAGATGCTTCCCCATCATCATGTGAACGCTTTTTACATTTTTTCATTAAAAAGGTAACCAGTGCTAGAGCTCATATCTTGGTTTCTGGACATGATCCTTCTGTTCCAGTTCTTTGTTCTGCCAGTTTCGAGAGTTTTGAGCCAGTTACTTTGGACTTTTAGAGGACATTTTTAATCATTTAAAGCCCTCACGCTCAAAGTGTGATCTTATACCCCCTTCACTTTTAAAAGAGGTTTTTCCCTCAGTAGGCTCAGCTGTTCTTACACTTATCAACAGTAGTCTAAGTTCTGGTGCTGTTCCCTCACATTTTAAACATGCAGTAGTTTCTCCTTTGCTTAAAAAGCCTGCATTGGATCCAACAATTTTAGCAAATTTTAGGCTGATTTCTAAACTGTCTTTTATCTCCCACATACTTGAAAGGGTGGTCTACATTCAGCTCGTGGCTTTTTTGGAAGAACACTCCATCCTTGAGGTCTTCCAGTCGGGGTTCAAAGCTCTACATAGAACAGAGACAGCTCTTTTAAAAGTTTTTAATTATATCTTTTTAGCCACAGACTCGGGTGATTGTGTGATCCTTGTTCTTTTAGACTTGTCAGCCGGCTTTGACACGGTCGATCATAACATTTTAGTTTCTCGTCTGGAGCAGTGGGTTGGAGTAAAAGGACTGGCACTGGAGTGGTTCTAATCTTATTTGAGTGAGAAAGCTTTTCTGTAAGTCTTGGGGACCACATATCCCCTTCTGCCCCCTTGACATGGGGTGTGGCTCAAGGATCAGTTTTAGGCCCTCTTTTATTCTCCCTTGTACCTGTTACCACTTGGTTCTGTAATAAGAAAATATAGTATGTCCTTTCATTGCTATGCAGACGACTGCCAGCTGTATGTGCCTCTTAAAAAGAATAACTTGTCTATTGAAACACTCCACAAATGCATTTTAAACTTAAAGTCCTGGATGACTCAAAACTTTTTAAGTCTTAATGACAACAAAACTGAGGTGATTGGGTTTGGTGACAGCTCTGGGTCCCTCACTGGTAGTCTTGGCCCTTTAAGTGATTATGTGAAACCTCATGTTACTAATTTAGGAGTAACGGTGGACTCAGAGCTGGGATTTCACTTGACAAACAAATTAATTTAGTTGTAAAGTCAAGCTTCTTCCACCTAAGACAGCTGGCAAAGGTTAGACCCATTCTGTCCTATCAGCAGTTTGAAACGGTGATCCACGCCTTTATAACCACCAGGCTGGATTACTGTAATTCATTATATTTGGGAATTTACACCTCGGCCATAGCTCGACTCCAGCTAGTGCAAAATGCGGCTGCTCATCTTTTAACCAGAAAGTATAAATCTGATCACATCTCCCCGGTTTTAGCTTCACTGCGCTGGGTACCTGTTCATTTTAGGATTCATTTTAAGATCCTTTTATTTGTTTTTAAATCCTTACATGGCTTGGCACCTGTTTACCTCACTGAGCTGCTGCAGCCTTATGTTCCCTCCCGTCCTCTAAGATCAGCTGATCAGCTGCTTCTGACAATTCCAAAAACAAAATTCAAACTTAGAGGAGACCGTGCCTTTGCTGCAGCTGCTCCAAAACTCTGGAATGATCTTCCAATGTATGTAAGAGAGTCCTCATCATTGCCTGTTTTTAAGTCATCTCTTAAAACCCACTTTTTTAATTTGGCTTTTAATACTCAGTAAAGAGGTCGCCTCTCTTTTTATACCTCTACACTACATTTTCTCTTTTTAATGTATTTTTATTTACTTTTTGGTGATGTGTTTTCTGTTTTGAGAATGTAACTTTATAAGCATTTCAATGTACACTTTAAATCTAACTATTTTATTTGATTCTTCATATGTTTTTATCCTCTTTCTGTACAGCACTTTGGGTCTGTATGGGGAATGCAAGTGCTTTATAAATAAATCTTATTATTATTATTACATCAGATTGCTCAAGATATGCACCCATTTCAGAAATAGGTCTGTTGCAAGGATATTTATGGATTCATTTGGGTGAAAAAAATAGATCTTTTCATCCTGGATTCTCTCATGGTCACCAGCTACAAACATTTCCCCACTGTAGTCTGATCCAGCAGTAGTTTATATAATTTTTTTTTTTTTACATTTTTCACAAAGGTTTATTGAATGAAAGGAGGGGTCTCCAACCATTAACAATAAAAGAGTATATATATATATATTATATATATATATATATATATATATATATATTATATATATATATATATATATATATATATATATTTTATTTTTTTTTTTTAAAGGTATATAAGTAGGCCTAACTTTGTCTGCAAAATGTTTTTCTTGATTAGCACACGTCCAAATGGCACATCTGTCTTTGCAAATGGTTTAAGCAAAGGTTGTGGTAATGCTTTGGTTTAACCAGCTAAGAAAAGTATAAACTACAAAATGAGCATCTGGGTTTCAGTAGCTTCATTAACTTTGAGCAAAAGACAAAGAAAATGACACATGTAGATCATGTTTGGAGCAAATACTCTTTGCTCTAAGTAGCCTATAGTGAAATCTAGCTTGTGATTGTAGCTTAGTCCATTCTCCCTGTTTGTGAGCTTTTGCTGTCTTAAGAAATACTTTCTGCTTCCCACACATATATCATTCTGCTTAGATCAAGTAGAAAAACCAAAAGCTGCTTCTAAATTAGCATTTTTTTAAACAAGTCTTTTCAGAAACATTTATTTTAACCCAGCAGTTCAGTTCTGTTATGAGAAAATGTTATCTTGAAATTCCCACAAAGTTCCAAAATCCCTCCAGAAAATATTTTGTAAACACATAAATCTGGCTGTCTCTAAACTAAAGCCACAAGCTCATGAGTTGCAGGAAGTGAAATCAGCAGGTGTTTTCACGTCTTTGTGAAAAGCTAACAAATGGTGTCTCTGCAAACACAGCTGCACTTGTGGTCATCAATTCATAAAGACTCGTGTTGAGGGAAATGTCAAAGAAAGCCTGCTAATCATGAGTTAGAAGGTTTTGAGAAATTCGTTTGATCATGACATCTTTATTTTTGTTCTCCATCCTTGTGATTTGGTGTCAGGCTGATCGGTCACTTTCAAGATGTTTCTTTAGCCGGAAAGTTGAGGAAGTGAAAATATATGTAATCTGAATCCCAGTTTAACCTCAGCAGTCTGTGCTGTTTTGTAAAAAGGTAAGAGCAAGTTCACTCATATTCTGTTTTATTTCCAATTCCATTGATTTCTGACTTATATATTTAATATATGTATTTACCTTTTTAGCTTATAGTCATTCATAAAATATTTAGTAGCCATTTCAGAAACCCCTATCTCATAAGAGTGATCTAAACTCTCCTTAAAAACCCATTGTATATAACTTAGTGCATGATTTCTGCCCTAAAATAGATTATCATACTTCAACTACAAACCAGTTGGACTTCAGTTGGCTCATTTACAAATGGCTGCTTCCATGAAATCTCAGAAACACTTTTGGGGGGGAAAAGTTTTGCTAACTTTCAAAACATTTCAATGATCTAAAAGCATCTGTTTTTTTCAGTCTCTTCTGAAAGAAAGCAACATTTTCTGATAATTAATTCATTATAGTATTGTTACACCATGTCAAAAATGTGTGTATCAAATTTGAGACAGTGGGTAAATATGGTGCTCTTTTACTGTATGTCATTTTTTTAAGCTAACATTGCAGTGAAACTTACCAAATCACCCAACATATCATAATTGATATCATCTAAATTTTAATAAAATATTATATTGCAAAATTTTTTTTGTGGATTTCATCAAAGGGATTAAAAACATCTTAACTCAAAAATGGTTTTAGTTTATTTTCAGGGTTAAACTAGGAATGGAAATTAGTTAAAGAAAAACTTACTGTGCGTGTTAGTACAGGTGGATGGTGGTTAATGAATTGCACATTTTTAAGTAAAAGTTAAACATCTGGTGTGTTTTTATTTTGGTAGGAACAGGTTTGGCCTTGAGGTGGAGAGGTATTTTTCTAAACCTTTGAAACAGCTCACATGAAACCACCACTTTCCCTGACGCCTGTGGAAAGTCTCCTTTGTATAACCACATATGATCATCAAAAGCAAAAAAAGAAAAAAAATCATAGTTGAGAAAAACTGCTTAAATTAAGCCCACCATGAAGTTAACAATGTGGATAATTCATAAAAATAATAAAGATCCACTTTGCTCACACACACGCTCTCTCAAAGCCCGCCTTTTAGCTTGAATAGTATCTTAACCGCCCCAACAGCAATGCATCACTTTCTGGGAAAAGATACGTTATCGCTGCCCCACCCTCTCTGCAGGGAGTCAACCTACAATCTACAATATGTGGTCAATGCAATCAGACTTCCGCAGTGAACACCGGGCCTATGTAGGGCTTTGGAGCCAAAAACACCTGACAATTTTTTTCTAAAGAGATGTTCCTGGATGTGACTAGGGTCAAAGTTTAAGAGTAAAAGAGAAAATAACAATGGATGCCTTCCTGAAATGTGTACTTCCTTCTCAGCCTTACTGTAATCACTTGACTTAGAGATGAGGAAACGCAAAAAGAAAAATCATAGAGATGCTGATTGATAGCACGAGGGCTCCTTTGTCTTAAAAAATGAGGAAGTAATGAGGGATAATAGTGATGGCACTGATAAATGTTGTAGATGATGCAATCCCCATCCTTAATGGATATCTTTAAAGGGGGCTCTTCAACTTTTTTTTTCTTCTGTGACGTGCCTGGGTTGATTGATATGCTATCAGTCTAAAAACAGGATGCAGCTTCTGCACACGGGGGGCTGTGGCATCTATTCGTTACGTAAAAGAAACGTGGAGGTTAGGGCAGATGTGAAATTATACTTCGTTATGAGTCAAGGGGGCCTCAAGTCAAATGTTGCATCATACATTTATTTTTAACTTTGCTTCTCTTCAAGGATCCATGTAATTTCTACTTAAGGTTCGTTGGAATCTTCCCCTCCTCTTTCTCAACAATGACATGAAAGTAGATAAAAACCTGACAGTTGCTCCTTCAACAGGTTAAATAACAGCAAACCATAGGTGATGTAAAAAAATATTTATTCAACAAACGCTTCCCACACTCACAGAATGCTAATACAGCTGTAACACACAACAACACACTCGCCCTCCACACACCCGCTCTGTTTCACAGTCCTTCAGTGGTTGGGTCGGTAGGGGAACGGCATCCCGGTGATGAAAGGCTGAGAGGGGTATGGAGCATGGGCGGCGGGGAGGGCAGCGAGGGGGGTGTGTGGGCTGTGAGCGGGGTGTGTGGGGAGAGCGGGGAGCGCCGCGATGGGGGAGTGAGCAGCGTGCGGACTGAAGGCCAGCGGGGGTGTGTGGATGTTGTTGTAGTACATGACTGGGCCGGACAGCACCAACTGGAGCAAACTGCAAACAACGCAAAGGCAGCGTAAGACTGAGGGAACAAACTGCATAAAAATTACATTGAAATTTCAAAATAAAAGAACCAAATTATATATTTTATTTGATTTTCTGGTAAGAAGACGGAAAATATGTTAAATTAATCAATTACCTCATAACTAACTAAAAAAAGATTAGAAACATGATTTTACTCCTAAAGTTTTTTTAACTTTACATTAATCTGTATTAGAGCTATTTTAATAGTCGACTAATCACCAATTATTTTTTCGATTAGTCGACTAATCGGTTCATGTGCAAACTGAATGTAAAACACACATCTTAACCATCATTAGCTCTAAACTAACTAAAAACTATATATAAACAACTACCTGCGATAATGATAGTGTGAATGTTGTAGGCTGAAATTGATAACTAAAATTGCTGAAGCTGAAAGCCAGCTGAAACATTACCTAAACTTTAAAATAACCTAAAAAACTAAAAAAAAGCCTAAATTAGCAAAATAAATAGCATGTAGCTGACATATTAGCTAAACTCCAAATTAGTCTAAAAAACGGAAAAGAAAATCCTAAATTAGCTAAAATAGCAAACATGTAGCTTAAATATGAGCTAAACTCCAAAATAGCCTTAAAAAAACTTTTAAAAATTCCAAAATAATCCAAAAAGTTTGCATAATGCCATTATAACTTTCAACTTTACTACACTCTGACTCCATATAATATAATGTAACGACTAATCGACTATTAAATTCGTCGCTGACTATTTTAATAGTCTATTAATCATCGATTAGTCGACTAATCGTGGCAGCATAGTGTGGGCTGTAAGTTAGTTACTACTTCTAAATTTAGTCAGATTTGCTTGCAAACCAGCAAAGGAAACATCAAGTTCTAGTCTTTCCTGCAGCCAGATCATGATAGTCGCTCCCCTGTGCCTAACTATAAAGAAAGTGCTCTGAACTTTTGACTCCTTTAAAGTAATGACAACCATTAATGGCTGAGCATTAAGTTGATCACAGAATTAGATGGCTCTACCGCATCGCATGCAGCAGTTAACAAAACAGACTCTGTGAGGTTTTTGCAGTAGCAGGTTTCTTCACGCTGTGTGGCTTTCACTTTCAACTCATATTTCTGTGAAAAATGATCAACTCTGACCTTTTTCTAGGCGTATCATGAGAAAGTCTTCACTTTATCTGAGGTTTTTTGAACATTTTCAAACACTGTTCATTTATTGATGATACAAAGAAGTAGTCTTTCTTTTAGGGAGTATGATATCTGTGTGTATGCTACCAATATTATGGATTTTAAATGAAATAGAGACCTTGAAATATTGAACATTCTTTTCACATAAGAAGAAATAAAATTTTATTTTATTTTTTTATCTCAACTTGGAAAAAGTGGACTAATCAGATTCTGGAATTTAAGAAAAAAAAAAACCCAAAACAAAACAAAACAAAACATATTTTTCAGAATATAGTGTTTGATTTTGAACAAAAATCCATTATGAATTCTTACTTGTTGTGAGGGAGGCGGGAACAGATGGCTCTCATGTCCTCTGTCAAATAAAAAAGCATTAGAGTTATTAAAACGCTCCAGCATGAAAAGTTCAACTAACATATAACCAACTTTAAAGAAAGTAAAGTTTTAAAATGAAGGCCTGAGTCAAACATAACCTCACTCTCACACACTTTCCGCTTTAGGGCTCTGAAAATGATTTCTAACTCAAGTTCTTAAAGCTGAATATTATACAATAACAAAATGAAAAACAGCGTCATCTGCAGGTTTGATTATTAGACAGTATGCCATGATACATGAAATCCTGCAGCAGATACGTTTACTTAGTAAAAGCAGGAAAATTAACTTAGAATGTTCCAAAAGATGAGATACTGTCAACATTATTTATAGTACTAAAACAGATACGATACAAAAATGAGGATTAAATGTTGAAGCTTCTTTTATAACATTTTCAGAATTTTAACAGATTTTGTCTTTGATTCCACTTTCACAGCTAGATCAGATTTTTAATCTCTGCTGTTGGGTTTAATGATCAAATGGGTTCTAGTGAGGCATTAAGACTTACATGTGATATTACTGGTATAATTTCTAAAAAAAACAGAATTTAATATTTCAAAGACTTTTCTCAATTAATTAATTGTTCTTATAGAATATAGAATATTCAGTGTTTTATTTGAAGCCACCGTCTTTTGCAGTCTAATTGTGTTTTCTTGTAACTTTTTTCTTTCCTTTGCTTTTTCATTTACTTTCAATTTTTTAAAACAAACATAACTTTTTTTTTTTTAATCAAACCAGTTTTTTATTTTTTGGATTGGTTTAAAGTGTAAAATACATACACATAGAAACTGTTAAACTTAATAGAAAACGTTTTTTAAATTACACACTTTCATGAATTTCTGCAACAACTTCTGCTCTTTTAAAAACTAGCGAACCTTCAAAATATTTAGTCTTTCTACCATCAAATACAAGCTAAATTTAATTTTTTAAATGTAAATAACTAAGAAAAAAAACAAGAAAACATCAACATTTTGCAATTAAAAGAATATTATAATATGAAAGCATAATAACAATAATTATATATTAATAATAAAAAGAAATTTGACCCTTTTCTATACTTTTGCTAGACATGTGGCAAAAATGCTGCACTGTTTTCATATACTACCCCCTATTTGTCTTACTATTATTATATGGGTAGAGTTTCTTTCTTTTTGTTGCTCTTCAGAAATGACTATTAAAATTCGAAAGCCTGTAATTAACAGGCTTTTGTCATTTTTAAAATAAACAGATGTTTTTGGTCATTTTGAAATTCTTATAAAAAAATAAAAAAAACAAGCAAAACAGAAGCACAATTTTATAAAACTTCCATAGCAAACCACACACCTTAAAATGACAGCCAAATTTAAAAGAAAAAAGTAACACTGCACAAAACTGCTTCATGATGGCATAAACAAAATGCTTCGGATCGCACCTCTGGAGCAGAGAAGGGCTCCATTGGCCTTTGCCACTTGCAGTGCTTGTGCCAGCCGGTCCAGAGCAAGCTGTGGTGACGTGTGCGCATCTGCAGACGAGGCGTGCGCGTGTTTGTCAGCCTGGTCTAACAGTCGAGACAACTCGGAGGTCAGAGCTGCCAAGGAGTCCAGCTGGAGCAAACCCATGCGTCCAAAAAGTCCTTTCTCGTTGAGTATGTTGGGCAGAAGCATTAAGACCTAAGTTTGGCAGAACATGGAGAACGCACCTCAGTTAACTTTACTTTATTTTACAAACTGGGGGGTGGGTGGGGGGTGTTGGAAGGAAAATAATCAACTTAAATTCAACTTTTTCGGAAAATATTTAGTGGTGGTGGTATAGAGACAGCCTGGTCTCTGCAAAGAGAAGTTTCTAAAATGCAATAACATCTACTGTGATCACACTTATTGACTACATGTACCTCAAACGCGTCTTACATCTTAGATTTCTTAAGGACATTTAAAAAAAGGCTGATGTTATTCCCATGTATTTACATGCAACCAGCATAGAAAGTGATGGAAATTCATTTTAGCCAAGATCTCATTGCTGCATTGCCCGCACACATTTTAAATGTGTCCAAGGCTGGATTTAAAAAAAAACGTTTAATTTTTTTTTTTTAGCTACACATGTGTTGAACTCAGAGCAATAGAGCCCCGTCTTTCCCTGAGAAGAAGTTGTTCACTTTGCAGAAAGACAATAATTAATCAGGAACTGCATCCATCTGAACAACTGAGTTTTTGTAGCAGACAAGTCTTGATGCAAACTCCTTTCTTTTCTTTCTAAATATCAAACAAATGGACTAGGACTATGATCCAAAATCAGGTGTATAGAGGCAAATAATCCTCTCTTACCACATATATATGGAGTTTTCAAAGAAAAAGAGAGGATACTTAAAACTTGAATCTTTGCTCCTTTTAAAACTGTTTTAATGTCAATAAATTCATGACAATCTTTTATAAATTTGCAAAATATGTCAATATGTGATTGTCTATGTTTCATGGCTTTTTTTAGATTTGAAATCTACTTTGGAACATTTGAAAGTTGGTTAAATAAACAAACCTGTAGGACACTTAGGTGGAGCGTGGAGAAGAGAGGCCCTGCTTCCAGCGCGTTCTCTGACCTCTCCTCCGTCAGTGTCTGCTTGTTGTCTCTCTTGTAAGCTAGCGGTGCTTTCACACACCACCGCACAAGCCCCCCGAGTGGCGTCACGTCAAGGGAGCTGATTGGCTGGCTGCCCGTGAGAGGAGTATTCAGGAAGGTGATGAGCACGAGCCGAGGGTCCTCCTGGATCCAGGACACTATCATCTGGAGAAGTTCTATCGGCGGGGTGAGCTCCTCTGAAGCAGCACAAAAAGTAAAGCTGCGATGAGCAGATTCCAAATTTATGAGGTTAGCAGTTGGGATATCTGAGTACCTGTTGTGAGGTCGTAGAGGGTGGTGACCGCTGTGATGAACTGGCAGCAGAAACGCGGGCTTGCACTATGGATATTCTGAAGGGTGGGCACGGAGCCTGGAACCAAGCTACAGTAATCATCTACAAGCACCTGAGCCAAGCGGACGCAGTACACACGATGCGTTCTCTGCAAGTCAAACAGTCAGAATCAATCAGGATAGCTCATGTAAACTACGAAGTGCGAAAGAACAGTTTTAAAACTAAGTTTGTGAGCTCTAAATGTTGTTGCGCTACCTGTAGCCAGGTGGCGGCACATTCTAGGATGGGAACTCTCCCCATGGCAACTGCCATTGAGACAAGCTTCCCCAACAGCGCCATGCGACTCTCATCCGCCGCGTTTCCTTGGAGACCAAAGAGAGCTGAGAACATCAGCTGGCGAACGGTGTCCCGACTCTGCTCCTGAAAACAGCTGCACATGATCTCCAGCAGCTGGAGCTCCTGGAGCGCACTCATCCTCTGAAATGAAACATAAACAAGCTTCATTCGCTGTCTGGGCGTTTATTTACAAAAATTATACATAAAAGTTAGGGTCTTACTCGAGCAGGAGCATTTCTGTCTTTAGGGGCATGAAGGATGAATTCCTCAACTAGATCCAGAGTTTTGGAGTCAACCTGAGGAGGCTGTCTCCCAGACTGCACCAGGTTGCAGATGTAAATGTCCAGGTGGTAGAGCAGCTCTTTGGCAGCACTCAGCACATCTCGAGGCAACAATGACTGACGAATGTCACCCATAACAGGATCCTGGATATACAAACGAACACCCACAAAGTTTGTCAAGCCTCTACAGTGTCAATAAAGTTATATTTTTGATTCCACAAATACAGATGTATAATATAAATAGAAACATTCCTTAATGTTATTGCCAATGAATAAAATAAAATGTTGGTCTAACAAATATAAAATAACTTCTAACATATTTTAGACAATTTTTTTCATTCTTGTCCCACTTTTTAAAAATGTAATCTCCCTTTAAATATGACAAAACAAACAAAAAAAAACATACAAAATTATTTGATTAAAAATGATATATTCATAACCAAACATGCATAGCTAAATTGTCTACTTGATTTAGATTTGTTTAATAAAATTTGTTTTAAACCATGTAAGACCAGACAAATAGAAATAAAGACAGCAATAGTGAAGAGTTGTTTTCCAATTTAAATTAAAAGGAATATTTAAACGAACTAAATAATATTAACAATAAAAAATAAACACGCTGGTACACTTTATGCATTAACCTGGAAAAGAGTATGGGACTAACAGAAATATGAATCTAAAAACTGTATTTTGGTCTTTTTGACGGATGTAGCAACAGAGCGCCGGGTCCACACGGACTCGTTCTGCTCTCCATCACGCTACTGCTAATGCTAGCAATGTCGGTCGGACATAGCTGCTGCTTTGGGTCAGCGACAAAGAACATATCATTTAGCTGATCTAAAACACGTTTACATTTCAGAGCTCGTACCTTGTTAAGGGGCGTCAACCAACAAAGAAATTAATATAAAAATGATGCTACAGAAATGTCCTGCAAATCGAGCACAAAACACTTCCGGTTTCTACGGAAGCCCGATTTGGATAAAAAAAAACACAAGAAATTGCCTTTGCCTGGACGTTTTTTTTTTTATTACTTTTTTTTTCTTTTTAACTGAAACTATCATCAAATTCCTCAACACAGTTGACTTAAATCCGTTCCTAATTGTAATTAATATGGTGTCACTTTGACAAAAAAAAAGTTGCTTGACTTGATTATAGCAAGAACATAAAATAATTTGGTCAAAAATACACTCTCATACTAGCAAGAAAAAAAGATAACGCAAAAATAAAGCTTTTACACATCCTTCGCAATTTAATATTAAATACGTGAAAAAGGGAAATGACTTTGACATACGGTTGCCTTATCACTGGCGCCCCCTTCCGGTCCGGAACGGTATGGTTGTGCTCTTCCTCTCTCTCCCAGCTGCACTTGGGTGTTTTGCACTTCACCGTCCCGTCGAGTGATCCAAAGCATCCCGCAAGATGACCATCAACACCATGGCTAAAGGGGGATGGCAGCGGGAACAGATGATTTGCTTCCGCAAGGTAGGCTTGTACAATCATCATGTGCTTGGTGTGTGTGGCATTTACTTTCAGTAAGGAATGATGGCGGACGCTCCACCCGACCGGGATAGAGCTCCTACCTTCGGAGATTGTAGCTCGGACCATTGCCAACTACAAGACACCATTCAAAAGCTACGATCTGAGCTCAGGGAAAAATACCAACTCATTGACAAAATTCTTTCTGTAACAGCATCCCAGTCAAATTATATTACATACCTCCAGCAGCAGTCAGTCATCGGGACCAGGCAGTCGCTCCTCTCAAGACATTCCATGGTCTGGAGGAAAGCCTACCGAAGCTGAAGCCACTACACCGGTTCGACAGCAATGTTGTGCAGCTTGGTGGTGGTGTCGAACTGGGGCCCAACCAACGAGGTCCAGGCAGCAACTCTAGCCCAGGAGGTCGGTTAGGTTCCAGCTGATCTCCAAGACGAGGGACCCTGCTCTCAGCTCTACACCGAAGCAGTCTGGTCGGAGGTGACGCGCCGCAGCCGGAGGATCCATCGGCCGAAACGGGATGCTAGCTCGGCCAGTTTGGCTCTCGCCAACCGCTATGCCCCGTTGGCTGATGACCCGGATCTTGCTGGTCGTCCAACGAACCACCGGGACCCAAGATCTCATCAGCGTGGACCTCCGGCGGCCTCGTCTCCAGCGGCGGTTCCGGGTGACCTGACGCCGCCTGCCTTTGCCTCCTCGGCTACGATCAGGGCTCCGGATCCAACGACGGCGTCCTCTGCTGCTTACGGGCCCGCTGGAATAAGCCTGATCGAGCCGCCGTCTTCGGACACTCTTCGCGGGAACCGGCGCGGAAGCACACCTCTCCCCGGAGCTGCGGCGTCAGCCCCGGTGGCCCGCCGCCCCCGCTGTCCTCCGGTCTCCACCACGGAGTGAACGCCGACGGCTGCTTCGTGAGGGGTAACCCGACGCTCGAGTGAGCCCTTCCGGGCTTTGGAGCACATCATGCCCGAGGCACTGGAGGACCCTCCTGCGAGGCTTCACCCGATTTCGCGGCCTGTCGGGCGCGTCATTCGGGTGGCTCACAAACCTCGGCTGTCGGCGCTGGGAGCTCCACACTGGCAACTGGATCTGCACGCTGCCCAGTCCTCATCCTGGGAGACTCCATCGTCCGGCACGTCAACATCCAGAGGTGCCACCACACTCTCATCTCGGGAGCAACAGTTAAAGACATCCACAACTACTCTCATCAGCTCCCAGTAAACACCCTCTCTCTCACTGTCATAATACATGCAGGTGCCAATGACCTTAAGTTCCAGCAGTCTGAGACTCTGAAAAAGGACTTCATTAATCTCATCCACCACATCCAGCAGTTAAACTTACAGTGCATAATTTCTGGACCACTACCTGCACCCCGTTACAGAGATGTAAAATTTTCTGAATCCGTCAGCTCCATATCTGGTTGAAAAGTTACTGTCACTCTTTAAATATTCATTACATCGACAATTTTACTACATTTTACAATAGATCAAACTTTTCAATCAGACGGTTTACATCCATCATGCAGGTTCTCATCTCCTCAGGATGAATATAGGACTCACCTTCACTCCTGCTCTGCAACTTCCAGCTGACGGTTCGACCAAATCACTCACAACCCTCTCCGTATAATTTTCTATTCCAGTACACATCACTAACCGGTATCATAATCCTCCACTGTCATGCGTTCCTTCTGTCAGATGTCTCCAATATTACATCCATCACAAATGCAGAAACAATATTAAATACAAAGTCATCATTGGATTCATCTGCTACACTGAACATGGCTCTTTTAAACGTCAGATCTCTTTTAAATAAGTCTTTTATAGTTAATGATCTGATTGTTGACTGTGATTTAAACTGTTTATTTTTAACTGAAACCTGGCTTGGTACTGATGCACCTGCTATTCTCGCTGAGGCCTCTCCACCTAATTTTAACTTTTTATTTTCTATCAGGGAAGAAAAAGAGGTGGTGGAGCAGCGTCAATCGCTC
Organism: Oryzias javanicus; assembly: GCA_003999625.1. Classification (NCBI taxonomy): domain Eukaryota; kingdom Metazoa; phylum Chordata; class Actinopteri; order Beloniformes; family Adrianichthyidae; genus Oryzias; species Oryzias javanicus. The sequence goes on from CM012453.1 coordinate 16,650,448, forward strand.
AACATGGCATAAAAACTGAAACCATTAAGCTCACGCGATTATCCTTCTTTTGAGCACCATGCTTTCCTGTTCAGTAACCCACCTATTTTAGCAGTCACTGTTTACCGACACCAAATCTCCTCATGTTTTTTACAAGAATTCTGAGTTTTTATCCATCATTCTTTTAAGGCATATAAGGATTCTTTTAACTGGAGATTTAAATCTTCATGTCGAAACTTGGATGATCCTTCTGCCTCTGAGTTTCAAATATTTTAATTAGTTTGGATTTTACCCAACATGTGGCACAGCTACTCACAACAGAGGACACACCCTGGACTTGGGTCATCACTTACGGCCTGTCCGCTGAGGTGTCCTCTGTGTGTTGACTTGGCTGTGTCAGACATTATTGTGTGGTATTAAGGTAGCTGGTTTCATCCAGCAGGAGGCCTCAGTGAGAACTGTGACGAAACGATATATAACTCTGAAGTGGCAGCAAATTTTATTGATATTTTAAAAAAAAACTCTGCTTCAGATTTTACCTATGTCCTGCGATTCTCTGACTGATGATTTTAATGACAGACTGAAGTCTGCCATTGATGTAGTAGCCCCACTGAAAACTAAAATACTGAAATCAATCCAAAGAGACCTTGGATAAATGGGGCTACTCTAAATCTGAGAGAATCTGCAGACGAGCAGAGAGAAAGTTTCGAAAAACAAATTTAACAGTCGATTATGAACTTTTTTAAAGAACAACAAAAATTTACAATCACATACGTTAACAAGCAAGAACTATTTATTTTTCCAAATCATCACTGACAATAAAAAAACAACCCGGTTTCTTTTTAGGACCATTGATTTTTTTATTAAACACAGATTTTAATAAACCAATCATGCCTCACACAGAAGCTGCATGTGAGGACTTTGCGAACCACTTCAGGAGTAAAGTCAATGCTATCAGATCTAAAACCTTCAACCGGTACATAGCACTAATGTTAGCAGGTCAGTGGCATTGTTCTTTACCTGAGGAAACACTGGAGAGTTTTGTCCTGGTTGATGAGAAGATGCTTGGTCGAGTTTTTCCCAAGCAAACACACAACCTGCCTTTTAGACCCATCCCACTTCTCTTTTAAAGACCTGTTATGGATTCTTTGAGCCGGAGCTTTAAAACATAGTTAATACCTCTCTTCAGACGGGTGTCTTCCCACTGCCTGTAAGACGGCGGTGGTGAAGCCCTTCTGAAGAAGAGTAACTTGGATCCAACTATTCTGGATAATTACAGACCTGTATCCAACTTACCGTTTTTAGGTAAAATTATTGAAAAAACTGTTTTTACTCAATTGCACGAGTTTTTTAAATGTACATAATGTCTTAGAAAAATGTCAATCTGGTTTTAGGACAAACCACAGTACTGAGACGGCCCTTTTAAAGATTTTAACTGACCTTAGAAATAATTCTGACTCACAGAAACTCTCTGTCCTGGTGCTACTTGATCTTAGCGCTGCTTTCGATACGGTAGATCACCAGATTTTATTAGAAAGACTTAAGAGTCGGGTTGGCCTCTGGAACTGTTTTTAACTGGTTTCGTTCTTATCTAACTGATCGACATTTTTACGTAAGTTTGGATACATGCTCCTCAAGAATCCATAAAATAAGTTGTGGGGTTCCCAAGGGTCAATTTTAGGTCCCATTCTTTTTAATTTATACATGTTGCCTCTTGGGGAAGTCATCAGGAGACACAGCGTTAACTTTCACAGCTACGCTGATGATACTCAGCTTTACATCGCTGTGTCTCCTGATGACTATGGACCTATAAACACTCTTTTAAATTGCATCTTAGATATAAAATCATGGATGGCAGAAAACTTCCTTCAACTCAACCAGGACAAAACAGAAGTTTTAATTATCGGTCCTGAAGACAAGAGAGAGAGGATTTTACCATATCTTCAGAATTTTAAACCTTCTCACTGCGTGAGAAACCTGGGCGTTCTTTTTGACTCTGAGCTGAATTTTATCCCTCACATTAAAAAATGTCGTTAAGACAGGATTTTACAACCTCAAAAACATTGCCAGAGTCCGCCCATTCCTCTCTCTTGCCAGCACAGAGGTGCTGATGCATGCTTTTATTTTTAGTCGTTTAGATTATTGTAATGCCCTGCTCTCTGGTTTACCTCAAAAGTCTCTTTTAAATTTACAATTACTACAGAATCAGCGGCACGAGTTCTGACGAGGACCAGGGGGCGGGAGCATATTACACCAGTTTTAAAATCGCTGCATTGGCTCCCTGTGCGTTTCAGGATTGATTTTAAAGTTCTTTTAATGGTTTATAAATGTTTTTATGGTCTTGGGCCTTCTTATTTGAGTGATTTGCTTTTAAAGTATGAACCCTCGCGGACCCTGAGGTCTTCCGGCACCGGCCTTTTAGTTGTTCCGAAGGTGAGGACCAAAACACATGGTGAGGCTTCATTTCATCATTTGTGGTCCTCGCCTCTGGAACAGCCTGCCGGAGAACCTCAGGGCCGCAGAGACCGTAGAGGTTTTTAAGAAGAGGCTCAAGACCCACCTTTTTAACCTGGCTTTTACATGACTTTTCTAGTGATTGCATTTTATCTTCTTTTTTTTTTTTTTAAACTTCTATAAGAATCATTTTATAGTTATTTTATGAATGTATTTACTATTTTTATCTGCAAACCATGTTTTTTTTTTTTTTTTTTTTTTTTTTTTTTTACTATATTTATTTTTTTATGCATTCTTTTTTCTTCTTTTAATGCTTTTTAATTGTTTTAAAATCCAGTGTTTTCCTCACGGGGATTCTCTGTTCTGGGGCTCCGCCTGCGGCGGGGGGGCTATTGCTGCAGTGCCTGTTCTCTTTGGGGCGGCTGGGGTCCAGCTCGGTAGAGCGGGTCCTGCGCTGCCCCGTGCTGGGCGGGCGCAGCGGCGATGCCCCCTGTGGTCGGGCGGGTTCTTGAATTAGGGGATCCTCGGAATATCGTTTCTACACAGTCGTACCAAGCCAGATTGTTTTGTTACATCTGCAGTTTTTATAGCTTTGTTCAGTTTTATTGACAAGGGTCTTATTGGGGGTGGTGGGGTGGGGGGACTGGGGGAGAGAGGGATGTTTGCTTTGTGTCTTTATGTAAGTTTGTTTTTAAACACTGTGTTGTTTGTGTTTTTAATATGTATTTTATTTGCTTTTATGTTAAGCGCCTTGTGTTTCGGCCGAAAAAAAAGGCGCTATATAAATAAATAAAGTTTGAGTTTGAGTTTGAGTTTGCTTTGTTTACTTACTCAGATTTTAGAAGCACCAACATCAAAAGAGCATCCAGTAAGATGTGAGACCAATTCCAAAGATGGGAGGGAAAGTGGAACATATGATGTGGCTTTATTATTTGATTATTTATTAATCTATCTATCCTTTCGTTTACATTTTTTAAAATTATTATTTTGTGTTTTTTTGATAATTGTGTGTATCACAAAAAGATGGAAAAGATGATTGTGGCTATGCAAGATCCTGACATGGGTATGAAGCTGAGGAACCAGAGACTCCTCATCACGGTCATTCCACATGCCATGACAGGTGCGTGCTGCAAAAGGTACAATCTGCATGTGAACCGAGATGTGACAGCCTGCTCTATTCATAATGCAAAAGATTTCTGAGATGACAGTGTGATTTATAAAGAAAAAATGTCCTTTTTTTACAGGTCACGATGTAATTATGTGGTTGATCCACAAATACAGCGTCTGTGAGGAGGGTAAGTCCATTGTTGGGTAAAAAGTCACTAGCTAGTTGTTTTAAGAGTTTCCATGATATGGTGCTTCCTCTCAAGATGAGCTGGTAGTAATTTATGTGCGATAGCGACTTGCTGTTTCCAGTAAACAGGAGGAGTGTGAGACCTGGTGGGACCAGGTTTGATTAAGTCACCTGATGATTCATGTTTGATTAACCTCCCAGAGGAGGGACAGGACAGCTCCGCATTGGAGCTAAATTAAAGGCAGGCGAAGGGAAAAAAAAAAAAGTTGGAAAAGTGGTAATTAAAATACTGAGCAAAGCTCTATTATCAGTGCTCTGGCATAAAAGTTGAATATTAACAAATTAGGGAAGAATAAAAGATGTTTGACGCTTTCTATCTCCAGAATTTTATTTATTTTTTAATGTTAGCAGAATTTCTTCAAACATAATTTGCAGAAATTAGTTATAAAAAATGATGGGAATAATTTGGTCTTTCACAGAGGCTTTGCATCTTGGTGGCATGCTGGTGAAATATGGATATATTTATCCTCTGAAGGAACCACGCTCCCTTGTTTTGCAGCCAGATGAGTCACCCTACCGCTTCCAGGTCAGACCATCAACCACCAGATATCATAGTTGTGTTACACCTGTCTTTGAAGACCCACTTTGATGGAAATTGTGTTTTTAACATGCTCTTGTAGCATTTTTCTGAAAATGGAGGCAATATAATAAAAAAATTAGTTATTTCTAAGCATTTCTTTATTAAAACTGTTGTGAATCAGATTGATGATGGGAAGGGTGAGCGGGGTTGCTCCCCGCCAACAGTCTCGCCCACAACTCAGAGGCAATTTCTAATGAACAACTGCAGCTCTGCAGAGATGTTTTAGAAAATGACACTTTAAAAAAAAATTGGCCAAAAACTGCATAATCATAATTAAAAACCATCAGTAGAAAAATTTGAAAACTTGAAAAGTTGCACTATCTTCAATAATTCTAGCGTGAATGCTTTTTGTTTGATGTGGTTTCTGAAGATGCTAAAGCTGTTTGCTAAAGCTGCTGAAGTAATTTGCTGTAATTGTTGAACAGACTTGCTAAAAATTCTAATGCTACTTGCATAATGCTAAAGTTGCTTAAGCATTTCAATATATGAGTAAGTAATAAATAAGCAAGCAATATATAAGTAAATTAGCCTAAAAAAGCTAGCATATTGCTAAAATTTTGTCTTAACTCCACATTACCCTAAAACTAATCCAAAAATGTTAGCATGTTGTCAAAATATTAGCTACACTAAAGAAAGCCCAAAAACCTAAGTAGATGCCAAATTAGCCAAAAATGTTAGCTTTTTGTTAAAATATTAGTTTAACTCCAAATTAGCCTCAAAACCTCAATAGATGCGGAAATATCCAAAAACTTTAGAATGTTGCTAAAATATTAGCTAAGCTCAAATTTAGCCTTAGAAAGATCAGAAGCATTAATGTCCTAAACCTGCTGAACGTTTTGATACCAACATTGCACAGTTTTCAAAGTGCAAATAATTTGAAGAATTTCGTGACAAAAATTGCATAAAATTGCGTAAAATCTTCAATTCCGTAAAATGTATGAATATTAAAAATACAAGCATGAATGTTCTCAATGTGTTGAATGTTTTGATACTAATATTACATAGGTTTCAAAATGCACAAAGAATTTGAAGAATTTTGTGAAAAAAATCAGAAAAATTGTGTAAATCCTTAAATTGGGTAAAAGATATGAATGCTAAAAGTACAAGCGTGAATGTCCTGAATGTGATGATGGTTTTTGACATCAAAGTTGCAAAGTAAGTTGCAAAGTACACAAAGATTTTAAAACATTTTCCATTGACTTTACCTGGGAGGGAAAATCGTATTAATTGCTTAAAATCTCAAAACCATAAAATATACAAATACCAAAAGTACAAGCACCCATATCCTTAACAAGTTGAACGTTTTGATACCAAGATTGCAGAAATTGCTGAAAGTGCTTGAGTTTTCACGTGCCCAAAAACATTCAGACTGACATAAACTATAAGAAACAGAAACAGGATCACTATACAATAAATCAAAAGATGGTCGGAGCGTCGTAGCCTACTGTCATTTGATTCTACCGTTCGACTCCCTCTCTCCACATCCGTCTCCCTTGTTCTCTTTCCCTCCATTAGCCCGTTTCCCCCAGTAATCCCTCACCCATCTGCCTCCCTCCAGTGCCACTTTTTCATCCTCTTTACCGCTTGAAAGCAAACATCACAAGATTTTTCTTACAGACTCCATACTTCTGGACGAGTTCGCGATGGCCTGCCTCAGAGCTAGACTATGGTGAGGAAGCCAAAAATGGCAGAAAAAAAGTCAAAATATCAAGTATAGCAAAAGTTGGAATGAAGTCCCTCAAGTTCTTTTAATGTGTATTTTTTTTTTTAATCTCAGCGATATATTTGGCTAAAAAAAACATACGAAAGCAAGGAGAGCTGATGGAATATGAAAAGGTGAGAACATATAAATCAATGATCTTGCTTAAGGCGATTTGTCGTAACTCCTAATCACTCAACATTTCCCTCCAAGGAGAGGTATAGTGTGTTGCACAAGAAGATCAACCACACTTGGGACTTTGTGGTGATGCAGGCTAGAGAACAGCTGAGGTACACTTCAGTACAAACGTAGAAGAGTGTATCCTTCAGTCATTTCACGACCTTACAATCTGCTTTTGTGTTTTAGGGCATCCAAGCAGAGGCGAAAGGCAGACCGCATTGTTCTTGAATGTCAGGAGCAGGCTTACTGGCTCATCAACAGACCTCCAGTACGTTTATCACTATTTCTTGTTATAGTATGCGCTTCAATATAGTATACTTTTCTACATACAGCATTCTTCTACACTACTATACTTCTCAAGCCTTTACTATACTTCACAATCTGTTGTATTGAAGTATTAAAAGATTTACTTTTCTAGTATTTAGTTCTACTCTTCACATTTTATTGTAGCGTTTAGTTTAATGTTTTCAATGTCCTAGTATATGCAGTATACTATACTGTCCTAATACTATTCTTTTTTTGTACTATGCAGTGCTATACTACTCAAAACTTTTTTACACAATCAAGATCCACTCTAAATTATATTGAATTTAACCATATTTTTCAACTTTACAATACTGCCCATCAGAATTACCATTTACTACACTATGTGAAATACTTGAAGTTGTCTCAACTAACTTCAGCTTTCCTTGTTGTGGTTGGAGCACATTTTCTCTTGAAGTCTCAAAAGGACACAGTTGTTTTAACTTTTATGTGTCCCAGCATAATTTCACTCCTAAAAATGTTGACTGAAAAACTAGACGAACATGCCGCTCGGAGGCAGCAGGTCTGACTGGACAATGTGTAAATGTCTCTGGACCATGGTTGTCCATATGAAGCCCCATTGGACATATATAAAAATTGGGCCACTCTGCACCCCTGATGAACAATTTTCATAAAAATTGTGCAGTGGCAAAAAATGTTAAATATTCACCCCATCAGTTGTATTTGTGATTGATGCATTAAGGACCATTAGCAACACTATTGCAATACTTTTATCAGTTTATAGTCTTTTAATACACTGTGTTTTCCATAATGAATAACCGGTATTAAATAATAAAAACATTGGTTGTTGATCTGATTAAATGCATGCTAGTACTGAAATATGGTGTTTCAACTGACTGTGTTGCATTAGCTGTAATCTTTATTAGGGGTGAGTATTGGCAAGAATCTGGCGATACAAAACGTATCGCGTTACACGTCTCACAATACGATAAATATCACAATATATCCCAAGACTGAACCAGAATTAAAAGTATTAAAAGTAGTGCTTTACAGTATTAAATGTATTCTCTTTAAAACTGTTTCACAAAATATAGAGCAGTCAGGCTCCACTAATGTTTTCTGGGCATAAAATATTCAAACTATCCGGTAAAAGCCTGAGCCAACAAAAGGAGTTCCAGTGAAGTGGAGACGTGCCACGCAGAAACAAATCAGATCTTTACACGTCCTTGTTTTTTTCTTTCCACTTTTTCCTGTAACTATTTTTGTTTTTCCTGCACAGACATGTAGTCAGGGAGAGGAGCAGGAAATGAAAGGCGGATGAAAAAAGGATGATGAAACCTGCTGGGGAGGCGAGCGGGACACAAAAGGACAAGGGGTTTGGAGGAGGGACTCCATCTTGTTTTGACCTCATGAATTAGGCACGAAGGCTCAGAGAGAGAGAGAGAAAAAAAAAGATTCCTGGGAATAAAAGTCAGAGCTAGTGAAGCGGAAACCTCAAGGAAAAGCTTCTCTATAAGAAGAGACCTCAGTGTGACTGTATCAATCTTAATTTCTGTTTTTGTTGTGTTTTTTTGTAGCCTGGGGTGCAAAATATGTTAGACGTCGGTCTAGAGCGACAGAATAACTTCAATTTACGAGGAACGCTGGTCAGTGACTTCTCTGCGTTTTTGTTTTCCTCACTCAAACATACCTTCTAACAATTCATTTTTTTCTGTTTTGCTACTGGAATTGTGTCAAAGTAAGTAAAAAAAAAATGCAGCATTTTTCTAATTTAGCATGAAATAATTGCATTAAAACAGCACTGACCTGGAAATGTTGATGCAGTCGACACCTGCATTGATAGCAACAAATAAATACAACAATTGGTTTTCTCACTTTTCACAGATTTAGAACAGTGATTTCTACAAAAATGAGGTAAATCATTGAATGATTTTAGCGTTAAAGTGAACGGTTTGGGTGTCTGAGTGTATTCTTCTTTTACAGATTGACGTGTGCAGACGGGCCCTTGGAAGAAACCGTGTGAAGTCATCCATCTGCCTAGAAGGGTGTGTATCAGAGTGATGAAGGCACAGGTGCACACTCACAGGTGCACATAAGAACTAATGGAAGTCTTTCCTTCTGAAGTGAATTCACATAAGTCTGGGAAACACACACACACACACACACACACCGACCTCTGTGCTCACAATCTAAGAGCCTCTAATAGATTCTTCCTGAGGGAAGTTGAAATGAGTGGCCATTAACTGCTATGATCCGCACTAAAACCAATTTCGTCTCTGCCTGTGTGCACGCATGCTGCAGGTTCCTGAAGTACAGCGAGCAGTACCAGAACCACGATCCCATCATGCAAGGCTGCCTACCCAGCAACCCCTGGATCTCTGACGACACCGCACACTGGACGATGAACTTAGAAATGTAAGACGCATTAGCGCATTGACAATTTAAATTGCCTTTTGACCTTTTTTGTTTAAAAAAAAATAAAATCATCTTCCACAGTTATTAAATCAGCTGTAACCTAATAGTATAAAAGGGGCAAAAGACTGGAAGTGGGAATTACTAATGTCTACTAATAGCTTCTGTTGTGTTCCTCGTGCATTCACTGAGAAAGACTAAACAATAATAAATACTCATTTCTATCATAACCTAGAAAAACACACAGCTCACAATAAGTTAAGGAAATTATTGTTCACTTCTCGTATTTGGTCTGAATTTGAATGAAATACATAAAAGTTCCCCTTGATATTACTAATAATGAATGAGAAGATTAGTTTTACATTTATTACCCCCCCAAAAAAAAATTTAAAAAAATAAAAATATGATTGTGTCACCAGCTGATAGTTCCACTATTTGCTGCATTGGCAGCTTGGCAGTGGCGTCTCGTGCTTTCAAACAAGCTTTATGATGATGTTCTGAGTCTTCCACTCTTACACAAGTTTTACATGCAGTTCTACCAGCAGGGCCGGACCTGGGCTGCATGGCGCCCTAGGCAAAATGTGAAATGGGATTTTTGCCCCCCGCCCCCACCACGCATGCACACACATACAAATACAACTGCCCCAAAAAAACAAACGAACAAAAAAACCACTATGGCTTTCTGGAATATATTGCAATAATATTTATTTATTTTAATTCTTAAGTATAAAATAATAACCACTTTTAAAATTTTTAAGATAATAATACATCTCCCAAGCTGTAACACAACCCCCCGACTTTTGCAATGGAAGGAAGTCACACTAACCACTGCACCAACACCTGATAATGTTCTTGGCATGGTAGATTCTAATGACAGGCATCTCCTGTGTTTAAGGTATGAAGATTTCCATTGACAAGAGTTTTAAAAAGAGGGGAAAAAAAGGAGATCTTCAGTTAAATTGTTAATTTTCTTCCGACCGAGTATATTTCAACCGAAATTGAGAGGGTGGGGTGAATTTTTTTAATAAAATAAAAAATATTGAAAAAAAAAGTTGGTATTCAAAATATAAAATTACTTTAAATAACCAAACTTTTGAGGTTTGACAAAAACTTTAATACCCCCCAAAAAACGTAACATTTAACATTTCAAATCACTAATGCTGGTTTTACTTTCTGATATCATCCACTTTTATTTTGACATCAGAAATTCTGCAAGTATGATTTTCAAAGTAAAAGTGATCAGTGGTAAACTCCATTTTAAGATTTTTTATGCAAAATTACAAATAAAGTGTTTATAATGTAGCTATAATTAAAATATATTGTTAATTTAATGTGATTTATTTTAATTTCATTTTATTTGAAGTAATTTGATGTGATTTACTGGATTTTGTTTCATTTGATTTACTTGATTTTGTTTCATTTGATTGACTAGAATAATAAGTGATCGTATGCTTATTGGTGATCCTTAGTGCTCCATCCTGGAAATATTGGTATTGCCATCTGTCATAAACTGGACTTAATTTTTAGATCAATCCATTTTGTGCCTGTCTCAAACCTAACATTGTCACAGATCCAACAAGAGCCCAACGGAGGGACTTGATCATACCAGGCCGTCCCAGTCTGGCGCTTTAATTGCCTCCGCTGAGCTTGTTTTTCCTGCATAGGGTGCCGGTTCCGACACGTCTGCGGGTGGAACGCTGGAGCTTCAGCTTCATGGAACTCCTCAATGATGCCATGGGGAGGCGGGAATTCATGCTGTACCTGGAGAAAGAGTTCAGCGGTGAGGCTCTGAGAAATGTTGCATTTAGGTGTCATTAAAGTAAAAATCTTCAAAAACGTTGAGATTTTTTTCATAGAAAGATGACATATCTCAGAAAAATGAGTGGCGTTTGGTCCTTGTGGAACGCTGTCCTTACAGTGAAAATATGAAAATGATTTTATAGGCTTTAACTCACAGCTCAGGTAACTGAGAGGATTGAAAAAGGGGGGAAGAGCGAGACAAATGCTAAACAAAGAGTTTACTCTTGAGGAAAGCAGAACAAAAGGTGGCTGGAGGATTTGCTCCTTCATGCAGAAATATAAAATGTTGCCAAAGGCTGCCGCTTTGCCACAGAGGGCCTGATGCTATATAAGTCTCTCATTGTGCGTCACTTTCTCCAGCGCGGCTGTTTTTTTGTTTAAAGCCTCACCGTCATGTTTACATGTTTTCGTCTGTTCTCAGCGGAGAACCTGTACTTCTGGCAGGCCTGTGAGGAGATCAGACACGGAGAAAGTTCCAAGATCGAAGAGAAAGTGGAGGAAGTCTATAAGTGGGTGTGCAAAAAGGCTAAAATGCAGCTTTACTTGCAGCCTCATTGCATAACTGCTGCACTTCTTTGTTGCACAGAAACTTCCTGGCACCTGGAGCTGCCCGTTGGGTCAACATCGACAGCAAGACAATGGACAAAACTTTGGAGGGCATCAAACACCCACACCGCTTTGTCCTGGATGACGCGCAAATGCACATCTACTTCCTCATGAAGAAGGTCTGTGAGTCACTTTGTACCATTGATTAAAAAGAAAAGGATCACACAATGAATTCTTCAGATTCTTTACACTCAATAAGCCATTAAAAATGTTATTCCACACTAAAGTGAAAAAGACATTTTAATGCATAAAATGTAAATATAAAATGTTAATTAGTTTGCCAAGTAACCCAACTTTCCTTTTTAAGGATCTAATAGAATAAAAAGGAAGATTGCTGTAAAACACTTTTTTCTCCAATTTTTATTGATTTCACTTCTTCTTATGTGAGTTTCTGAATTGTTGTCTGCCCATATCAAATCTAATCAAAACAAAATAAATGGAATCACATTACACTGAATCAAATCACATCAAATTAGACCAAATTAAATATATCAAATCCTATTGTATCAAATCAAACCTAACGAGACCAAACCATATGAAAACATAACCAAACCAGACCAGATCAGTTCAGACAAGACCAGTTCAAACCAGACCCAGTCGAATTGAATTGAATCGAAATCGAACCGGAATAGAATTGAAATCTAATTTGAATCCGAATCCAATCCAATCCTATCCAATCCAATCCAATCCAATCCAATCCAATCCAATCCAATCCAATCCAATCCAATAAAATGAATGAATGAATGAAATGGTTTATTTCAAGCAATCAGGTTATAATACATGGAATAACATCACATAATAAATCACAAATAGATTGCTTGAAAGGGGGTGGAAGGAAGCGAATTTATATAATCCCACCCCGACTCGACCATACCATTTTCTCTACATGAATTATCAATATCCGGTTCAGGACTTAAAATCAAATATCAATATAGTTTCAGGTAATAAAAGATCAATAATATCAGTGATGTAATAGAATTTCAGAAACATCCATAGACAAATCATTTATATTAATCATCAACAGTAATCTAAATATTCTCAAAATCAAATCAAATCGAAAAGGTAACCAACCCAACCAAATCAAACCAAATTAAAACGAATTGTATCGTATCATACCGTCTAATATCAATCTAAACCAGATCAGACCAAATCAAATCAAATCGAACTTTATTAATATGAACCCTCTTTTCTTGCTTTACGCAGCTCTGAGCATTTTACAACTATAAATAACAGAACAAAATGTTAATCATGAAAAAAAAAAAACTCAATGGAAAAAGGCATATTACACTCAGTGGCATATTTGGTTATAAAATAAAACGTATCCTGGGAGCAAAATCCATTAATTTACTGGTTATTTTATGGTGTACTAGCTTCACGTAGTATGGGTCCTTAGGCAAGACCCTTCATGATTCTGTATAGCCACAAGGGGGCCTAAGTCCGGGTCTCCCTGTGCCTGTCCCCAGCCCGGATGAAGTACAGGGTTGTGTCAGGAAAACTTAAAACTCTGACAAAACCAAATGTGCAGATCTGTGAAAGCAGATTTTCTGTGACAAGTGGCAACCCCTAACAGTGAACAACAAAATTGTGTGCTACAGACTAGTTTCAAAGAGCTTGCAATTTTGCTGCGTACAAAAAAACCTGAATTTAAGTTTTTAATTTTTGTGTCTTCCATCTAGATTAGTGATTTGTTTGATTTCATTGTGATCTGTTGTTACGCATCAGTTAGAAAGAACTAATCAATGCAACAGAACCAGACTTTTCATCACTATCCAGTATGGAAGGCCTACAATCCAATCTGCTGTTGTGTTTTTCCCTCACAGGATTCCTACCCGAGGTACCTTAAATCTGACCTGTACAAAAACATGCTGGCTAAAGCGATTGTTCCCCAGGAAACCAAGAAAAGGTGACATAACATTAATTCCTACATTTTAGATGAAGAGAATAACTAACTTAACGTCTGCGTTTTCATCCCTATATCAGCGTGTTTCCCTTTATGAGACGCCAGCGCCATTCTAGCCCATCCCCTGCTCAGGCTGTCGCCCAGGCAACGGAGGAAGATGGGCGTAATAAAGGGGCTGGGTAAACAGGTATCTACAGCTCCTGGCTTTGCTATCAGGTGGTCCTCCATTAAAAGGATTGAAAAAAGAAAAACAATCCTGGCCCCTTAGTGTCTATAAATGCAGTTGATCCCTCCTTTATTTTCTGTCATAGCCTCCATTCACTAAAACGCATCTAAAAGCATACCGAGAGCAGGCATGACCCCTGCAGCATCTTTCTTTTGTTACTATCCACTTCATCAAATGTCATACATGTACTCGTGCTTGTTTGCCTGGTTCATTTAGTGCTGAAGCTGCACATTTTGTGTGTTGATTGGCTTGAGCATGACCTCATCCTAATAAACTGTGATAGCGTCAGAGGGTTTTGTGTTGGCGCTCATTTCGGCATGCCGCATTCATACGTGTGTAAGTTTGCAGTCAAGCTTCAAATCTGTTCGCTTTTAGGCTTTTATGTCTTCTAATTCATCATTTCCATTGCTTAATGTGAATTTACAAAACTCAGTCACATCATTTTTTCCTCAGGTTTAGGCCTAAAATGTATTAAATTCCAGTAGTTCTCCTTCACTTTTTTCTATATCTGCTTATAATCTGAATTGGGCTCTGCTTCTGGTTTAAATGTTTCTTTAGGAGACATAATTGAAATAGCAGAATTCCAAAAAAAATGTTTCAGTATTCTTTTCTAAACTGCACTTGCAGTTTAGTTTGGTGATGCAGGATCTGTGTGAACTCTGTAGAGCCATTTCATTTACTAATGGAGGAAAGCAGAGAATTCCTTTCAGCACTGCAACTTTGTGTGTCATTGGGATTATAATAATCTGCTTTCCTCTCGTCCGGCTCTTATCTGGTGTGAAAGTGCGCTAAGATAAACAAATATGATCCCCCCCACACACACACAAAAGACCAAACAAAATGTGTTTTTATATAACGGATTTAATTCTTTTTAGGCTTGATAGGACACTTGGCGGACCGGAAAATGATTGCACAGCACTCAACTCAATTTGCATTGCACCTTTTGAAGATAAAAATAACAATAAAGGGAGGAAATTCAATCACATTTTGAAGAAAATATACAACTTTAAATAATTTCTTATAACAAGATCAACATAGACGTTCACCTACATACACAGGAAAATGTGAGAACAATGAAAGGAAGGCTGTGGAGACGGCCCTTAAATGTCATTCTAGAAGGATTACACCTCCATGCACGTGGAACGGCGGTGCGTGTCCTAAACTAGGAGCAGACGCCAAGCGTGACCTTCACACACATTAGACATGAGATAGTAATTATCATCTACATTCATTGAAAGTTGATTCCTTGCAGTACATTCACACAGAGGTCATTAAGGTGCTTGAACCAAAGACATGAAGAGCTCTGAGCTTTGCAGTACAGGGATCAGAAACACTGAACAGTGTTCACGTATTTCAGAATTTCCATGGGCTTGTGACCTTTAAGGTTGGCTCTAATGTGTGCAGCCTGGTGTGAAAGTTAACCAGGATGGTTAAAGGGAAAAATGAACATTTTTCCTGCACATTTCTGTAAGAGATGTTTTTTTAAGACTTAAGGCTTTCGAAAAGCACAACACTAATTCCTCTTGAAAATGACATCACTGACCTCTACATCAACGGAGATTAAACTAAAAAAACTTAATCCAAGAAATGAGAGTAAAGATACATTTAAACAACATTCAAAATAATAATTAAAAAAAATGGTTTCTTTTAGATTATTTACAATGAATTTCAACAAATAAATCAATTTTTCTGTGTACATGAGAAAAAAGGGCACATAAGGTAGCTGGAAAGACATTTCATCATTTTTGCCTTTTGGGAAATTTGCTAAAAGCAAACTTCTTTTGGCATGTTTTGGAGTTTTTCTAAAAGCAGAACAAAACTTTTGCTACAGAACTTTAACTTTCACCACAAAAGCAAGACATTACGCAGCAACTAATTTTGGCAAAGCAGCAGTTTGCTACAGAGCCCTGAACATGACATAAAAGGTAAATTGTTCCCTCAAGTTACCAGTTCGTGCGCACAAGATGCTAACTTGTGAAGATGCTAATCTGTCCGCACAGAATGCTAACTTGCGCACAAAAAAATGCAAATTTAAAATAACTTTTTTTTGTTATGTCCAGGGATCCATAGTTTTCTCTATAAAGATTAACTATTTTCATCAAGGAAGACCACAAGAGGAAGAGCGACAAAAATATCCCAAAAATTACCAATAGACTATGTGAACCTCTGAGATCTTAAAGCTGATGAATAGGATTAAACTTTACATGTTGTATTCAGGCTCATGGGGGACTTTTTTTTTTTTTTTTTTTTTAAAGAGTTAATAAGTAACTGTATCTTTATATCAAACATTTACGCTTTCCTCTAGTGTGTGATTTACATCCATAATGAGAGTAAACTCTTAGTGGTGAAAGATCAGATGACTCCAGCTTTACTGCTCTTCTTTGTGTGAGAATTAAGCCTGTGGACCTATGAGAATATAGGTGTAACTTGAAGCTTTAAATGAGTCAGATTGTAAAAAGCTGACGGCACCAGCTTTGGATTATTTTGGTAGTTTCATGTGACGGTGTAGAGCTCCTCTTTGCTGCTCTCACAGAGTGTGTATCCACAAATCCGGGGTCTCCAGCTCCAACTCCAGCTGAAGCCTCTGCTCCACCCCAGCGCCTCTCGGTGCTTCTCCTTTGGCGGTAGCAGGAACACCACGCAGCTGGCCACCAGGATGTGCCACAGCGAGTGCGTGTAGTAGTAGTTGTCCTCGGTCTCTGCAAAAATGTACAAGCACACCCCCACCAGGGCGCAGCACAGTCCAGGGATGAGGTAGAGGACCCAGCGCTTCCATGAAGGTGGGTAGCAGCGTCTACGGCGGACGCCTCTGTACACCTGCAGACACCGGCGAGGAAAAGTCGTTTTAAAGTGGACGGCTTTGTGACGGACAGAGAAAAATCCCAGTCATGTTCTCACCCAAGTTGAGGCCATCAGGAGTATGGCACAGAGGATGGGGCCCAGCATGTTCCACAAACCCTTTCGGTCCAGCTGCATAGACATGGCTATCAGCAGAGCTCCCAGCATGAACAGAGTCTGGTAGAAAAAGTCAATAAATTAACAAAAACCGTTTTACATGTCATTTTAATTTACAATAAACAAACTAAAGAGTCAATTCTTCCAACTCCCAACCAGATAGTTCCCCAGTTGCCTTAGAGGCCATGCATTCATGCGACACGCTGCTGGCTGTGGTAAAAGAACGTACGTATTTGGCTATGTCTCTGATTCGAGCCATGCACAAGATGGTGACCCAGATGGAACACACCGAGCCGAGAAAGTCGCAGTACTGCAGGGCGTCATAATCCATAATGCACCAAACGGCCACGCCCGGCTGATCGCACGCGTGATAGAACTGCAGGACACAAGAAAAACAAACAACTTATTTACATTTATCACTTTAAACCTTCTTATTCTTTGGACACCCTGTTATAGTTGAATGCATACATGCCCCTCCCCTTTAATCTAAACGGGGTTTTGCTGTGGAAAATGTCAGACAGGTCAGAAATTTTCAATGACCAGCAATACAACAACATGTAGGAAACACCAAACCTTTCGCTCCTGCTTCCTTGAAAGTAAATTACTTTTACTTTTTTGTAAATGTCATTTTAATTAAAAATATATCCTCAGTTTAAGGTCAAGTGATGGTTACATTCAAAATAAGGAAGGTTTTCCTAAAAAAGAAACATCTTCCTCTCTGGCTGCTGGTGAAAGGCAGTCTGGGGGATCAGTGAGCCGATTTCAGCACCTCCCACAGTGAGAGCTTTGGGATGTGGGAGAGTCCTGCAACAGCACCTGCTGCTCAGCACTGAACTTCAAAATGTTTTCTTCTGTAATCATTCGACAAAGATGCTTCAGTGAATGTGTCCATTATCCGACCAGCCTCACAACTGCACCTCATTTTCCAACATTGTTATTTACATGAGAGTCCGACACTAGCATATGGCTGCTAATGATAACGAGCTTGCATAAGGAGAGAATTTCTGCACAAACTGTCAAAAACCGTCTTTCTAAACATCATCTGCATTTTCGTCATCCTCATCATCCTCATATCAAACTCAACCGTGTGTTAGGGACAATGAACACAGCTATGTGCTATCGGTCAAATTTGGAATCTACAGGAATACGTGATGAAATCCTGACGTTTGTTGTTACCACAAACATCCCCTCGTTTTGTTGCAGGACAATACACGGCACCAGTTTGCCAGACAATTCCTGGAAGCTGACGACATTCCAGTTCTGGCCGGCATTCTCAATCGTGCGGTCTAATCAGTCTCTCGATGAGCCTCATGTGTGGCCCTTAAGGTGCAACAGATGCTTGTCAACATCAGGATTTGATTAAATCAGTGAACCTCTAAAAAGGCAGGAATGCTTCCTGTTTCGGAACATTCTAGTGTGTTCAAACCAAATACCAAAAATAAAAAACATTACAGACTTTTTTTTAATGAAGATTAATTGAGAAAACTGGATGTGCCATTAGTGTACCTTAAAGACCCGCTCCGATAAAAAGTCATTTTTGTGTTTTTAACATGTTTGTTTGTAGCATTTTTCTAATATTAGAGGACCTATATAAAATAATTTACAATTAAAACAGAGTTTGAGCATTTATCAATTTAAATCGCACTGGTTCAGAAAAAGTGCTCAGACTAATGACGCTGCTACTGAAATTTGCATACCAACCCACTAACCACACACTGACCATAAACCACAACAAGTGCCTCCTCCACCGAAAGTTAAAGTCTCAATTTTTGTCACCCAGCTAGGTGTATGAAATTTGTCCTCCACATTTGACCCGTCCCCCAGGAGAGCAGTGAACTGAAGACACAGATGCGCTTGGGAACCATTTGGTGGTTTACCCCTTAATGCTGAGAGTCAAGCAGTGAGGCACTGGGTCCTATATTTAGAGTCTTTGGAATGACTCGGCCTGGAGGACAAGAGACTCTATAACAAAACTACTGAGCGGGTTCAATCCACACCAAGACCCCATCAAGTAACAGAACAATCTTAGCAATCTAAGCTTAAAATTCTAATTTCTATTTAAATTGTTGTGAACCAGGAGGGGAAAAAAAAAAATCCAGTTTTGCTCACCATTTTTGTTACAGGTGTAATGTTAGCTTAGGGGTGGGAGGGGCTGCAAGCTAGCAGGGAAGTGTTTAAACAGAAAGCAACTGGAAAGGAAAGGGGGCGGGGTTGCTCTCGCCCACAACTCAGAGGTAAATTTCTAATGAACTGTAATTTCTAATGCCGCTCTGCAGAAACTATGTTCTAGAAAATGAATTTTTTTGTGGGTTTTTTTTAGCTAAAAAACGGCATAATCCTAATTAAAAAACCACTGGGAACACTTTAAAATGGATCAAAAGATGGCTGGAGTGGGACTTCAAAGCCATTGTGTGGCAGATAAATATGGGGGGAGGGGGGAGTGTTTCCTTATCTACAGGTTTGTACGACCATTTTATCAACCTAATTGAGCTTGACTGAAGGAAAGAAAGATATTAAAGGAAAAGAAGAGAAACTAAAACCAGTTAACCTTTTAATCTAACATCTCCCTACTTCATGTTCTCCTTGGCTGCACCCAGAAATGTTCTCCTTGGCTTTTTCTTGTAGGTCTCCTGCGTAGCCGCTCTGATTCCTATCTTTTTCCCAATAAAATCACTGTTCCTCCGCTGCACATGTTCCAACCATCTCATTTGGGCTTTTCTGGTTTTATCTCAGCAACATGACCTCTCCCTGTGATGTACTCGCTCCTGATCTTATCCCTCCTCCTCAATCGCAAAAAGAACCGCGACATCCTGAGCTTACTTCTGTAACAGTCTGAACACCGTTTCCTCTATATCTAAAAACAAAGTACGTATGGAAACAAAACTAGAGATTAGATTTAAGTTTAGAAATCCTTCAAAATAGAAGGTTGAGGTGGCATATAAAGAAATATTGACACCAATAAATAGGTCATTTTTCAATAAATATTTTTTTATTTTCTTAAAGGATTACTTTGAATTAATCAAATTGTGTAATTTAAGAAAATCAAAAGTTTCTGTTCGGCTGAGCTTGCTACAATCAAAGAAAGCTGATAGACTGCAGCTCACTAAGCCGAGTGTTTGTTACCGTGGAGAAGAACATGGTGAAGCAGTAGACGGAGGCCTCTGTGATGTAGAAGCGCCTGATGGCCACGACGATGGCGGGCAGGAAAGACAAGTTGCTGAGCGTAAGCAGCAGAGTGGAGACGAGCTGGCGGCCGTACGACAGAGCCGAAGAAGAGTCGGTGCATCCCCAACCCTTCCAGCCTGCAGAAAAACAAAAACATGAAGCACGACTGCAGAGGTAGAATCCCCTTATAGACAAGGAGATAATTGAGGTCATTTGAAGAATTTCATCCACAATCGTACCAGCCTTGCAGACGCAGGCAGCGTACAGGTAGCTGTAGGATCTCAGGAGTCTGCATTCACCATACGAGCCGCAGTCCTCCACACAGGCGCTGACAGACAACTCTGGGAGCACCGACACTACCGACGTGTTACCACAGGAGCTGCTGAAGGAAGCATAGTTATATAATCTGTAGACATCTTAATATAAAGAAGCATCAACACAAACGTGATAGTTTTGAGTTTACAGTGACAAGTTCTCTTTTGTCATCCTCTGATGCTGCCGCTACACGACAAACTTCCACAGCTAAGTTGTTTAATATGTATCCTAATTAACAACATTAGTTCTCTCTTTAGGAAACTAAAATAACCGTTTATTTCAGCTCCCAAAATACAGAGAGACTGTGTTTAACTCAGGATTTCATATTCAAGATGTACTTTTACAAAAACACATGTCATTTATCTGTCAGGACAGAGACTACATTCAGACATTTTAGAACAAACTCCTTAATGTTCGAGAGTCGCTGCTTAATACTCGATTTCGTTTCTTTAGTTCATGATTTGCTTTAGTTAAAAAAGCAAATACCCTATTTTTCATATGCAAAAATATAAAATAAAAATGTAATTAAAATGAACTACCTCAACGTGGTAAGATTATAGGAAATTGCTTTATGCCATTGATCTTCAATCAACTCTACTTCAGATAAAAATTATTTATATTTAATAAATCCATCATGTGACCTATGTGTATATTGTATCCATTACTGAAAAAATCACTACTTATGAACACTGTTAAGACAATGGGATCATCTTCTAACGTTTTTGTTAATTCTTCTTTGTTTTAAAAATCAATAGATTTCTTTATTTCTGAAATTGATATAGGTGTATTTTTTTTTTTAATTTCGGTTGTTCTGTTGACAATTAATGTCTGAAATAAACCAATAAATCAAATATTTTCATTCCAAAACCAGTGTCATAAATCATAAATTGTTATATTAAAAATGAACAGAAATAAACATTTTTTTATTATAAAATGATCCATGGATTTTATTAACTGATCTTACTTTCTGGAATCTTAATGTCTGATACAGAATAAAATCACATTCACTTATTGATGACCCTGATAGATGGAAAACTACACATTTAGCACTTTTAGTCTTAGTAAATCGGAAAATTATCAAATCTAACTCACCTCTCCCTCCATCTTTGTACTGATTGGAAAGGATTAAGCATTTAATTAATTTAACAATTAGGATCAAACTTCAGCTTCCGTGAGGTGTGAACACCTACCACAGTACACAGTCGGTTGTTCTGCAGCATGCATGTGTGTGTGTTACCTGTTGCAGTGGAGCTGCAGGGTGAGGTACCACAATGCAGACTGAGGGAAGGGCAGTCTGAGCACCGCTTTAGGGACACTGGTGTTCACAGCCACACCGTATCCTCCAAATAAAGCTGTCGACAAAGACAAACATTTTTGTTTTATTTGACTTTTAGGAGTCAAATTTACGCAGAAAAAGATTATTTCATTCTCCGAAAAAACATTATTGACTTGCTTTTGGATAAACTGCTTTTTCAAAAAAGAAAAAACAAATCCTACAAATAAAAAAAACATCAAAACTACACATTCAAATGAGACACTTCTAGTCTAAACTATAAAAAAAAAAATAACAGTTGAGTAATCTGATCTGAAAAGCATCACTAAAAACAATCAAGTTTATAATTGGTTAATTAATGATCAAAAATGTGAACATTGTGAATGCGATACATTTTCACTAAAAACAGAACAGAACAAAACTGGCGTGTTGGTGTTTTTGTGTGTGTCTGTTGGTGTTTGTGTGTCTTAGTGTGTTTTTGTGTCTTATGTGTTGGTGCGTGTTAGTGTGTGTGTTAGTGTGTTGGCATATTGATGTGTTGGCGTGAGTTGGTGTGTGTGTGTGTTAGTGTGTGCTGGAGTGACCATGCGTGTTAGTATGTCTTGTGTGTTGGTGTTTCGGTGTGTGTTAAGGGTTGTAGGCTAATTTGCTGAATGAACCAGAATGCATCAGAACAGAAAGACTTCACCTGTACGACAAGGTTGAGAGTGGTTCAGCTGCAGGACTGGAGCAAAGGGAGAAAAACAGGCAACCACACTGCTGCTGTTGTCCAAGACTACATCAGTCTATAGAAGAAGGAAAAAGAAAATTAAAGGCATCTATCCTTCTGTGCTCCCAAACCTTACTGAGCATGTGCAGAAACTCAGACTCACCGTATTAAGAGTGAGTCTCAAATTGACAGTGCCCCCTGTGGCTTGAGTCTGCAGCGGGTAGGTGAGCAGAGTGGGATGGGCGTCCGTGACGCTGACGTTTGGCCCGTTGGTGGCTGTGAATCGGAGCGAGAGGACGTCCACTTCCTCATAAAGAACGGGAATGCTCCACACGCACGCCGACATCATCAGAGAAGATGGCAGAGCGGAAGATTTATTGGCCGAGCTGAAATGCTTTGAAACCTCAGTGGAGTTGGTTTGACTGCTATTGTTGTTGTTGTTGTTGTTCTGAGGCTTCTTGAAATCATCCCCTCCTTCAAGGCCAACACTTCTAGGCTTGCATCCCTCTGAAAAGACAGGGCAGTTTTTAAAAACAAAGAACTCTTTTTTTTTTTTTTTTTTTTTAAGGCGTTTCTTTGTTCACCTGTGTAGTTCCAGGTAATCCCGAAGGTCACAGAGCGGTTGACCTGGCTGCTCTCCACCACGACTCGCAACCAGGTGTCCCAGGGTGGGTTCAGCAGAGATGCAGAGCAGCTCATCCCAGAGCAGTTCACGGTCACCGGACGCTGCAGCAGGAAGTCAGAGCCGAGCCTGAGGAGCAGCGAGCACGTTCCACTCTCTGCCGCCTCCCCCGACAAGCAGTCACGCACCGACACCGAGAGGGACGAGGCAAACTCCGGAACGAACAACCTGACAAAAAAGAAAAAAAATCTGTTTCAAACGTCTTATTCTATTTTAAGAGGGCACCCAAATGAAGCAGAGCTTGCATGAATACGCAATTATTACTTAAGGCGTGCAGGTTGCTCAAAGGATGCAGTCTGTGTGAGGAATGCATCCTGTTGTAAAACGGGTGTGTCCACCGCCCTCCTGACAGACAGCTGAGGCTGGAAGAAGTACGTGCAGGACGGGAAACCCTAACACACAGAAACACAGAACTTTACTTCCACAAAAACATGAACGCTAAAAGGCTAGACACCCAAAAATATCACAGACAAATACTTGCTTCTTTTTAAAACTACAAAAAAAAAACATCTTTCCCACAAAAATCTTGCCAAACAAGACTACTCTACAACAACAACTACAACATGGGCAAAAATGTTGTTTAGCTGCTTTGCAAGCAAAAAAAAAAACCTGTCAACCTACTATGCTCCTGTTTAACAAGTTGGAAGGTTTTTAGAGGCCAAATTGAAAGAATCTCTTGCAGCCGCTTTACATAAGAAAATATGTAAATTTGATTCAACAATTCAGTTATTGAATCAAATTATGAAATTGTTAAAAAGTCCCGACTAAGGACATAGGCTGACCTTCTGCTCGATGCGTCCATCGTCCTCAGGCAGATGAGCAGCAACAAACCAGTCTCCAGGAGCGGGGTCTGACAGGTTAAACGTCGTGGAGTTCTGCGAGGTGACCGCCAGAATCAGAGACAAGCTGGGGTTCCACAGAGTCCCATTTGGAAACACGGATCCTGTGGGATTTATAACTGGAGGGGCGCCCCATTGAATATAGCTAAAACAGGAGAGACATTAATTAAAAAAGATTGAACAGGAAAGCAGAAGGAGGAGGACGACACTTCACTTCTTACACAGTGACGTTGTGCTGGCCGCAGTAGAAGCTGTTCGCTCTGGTCACTGTGAACGTCCAGCGTGCGATGGCCGTTTCCTCAGGGATGTGAAACCGCTGCAGCCTAACGTTGCCATACCAACCGTACTTGGACAGCTTCTGAGCCGGTTTGGATGAGAGCTCTGACACAAAGGTCAGCTGGCCATCTGTGAGGGAAAATTCCAAATAAGAAAGTTAAAGTTGTTAGAAAACAAATGATTTTTTTTTTTTTTTTAAGTAGACACATTTTAAAAAATACTAATTTTAACTAAAGAAACATACGATTTATTAAAAATTGTACATAATTTAACATCAAAAAGTGCATTAAATGTAAGTAGATTATAAATTTAGTTCATACATTGTGAAGCACGGAAATGCAAGTGTGATGATATGGGGCTACACGGGCTAAATTCTTCATTCAGAGACTTGAAAACACTGTCTGGCTAGCATTATGAAACAGATTTCAAATTCTTGTTGGATGAGAAAATCTCCACAATGATAACAATGGAGACCAGTTTTTACCAAAGTGCGAGTACGAATGTTTTGGAGGAGCAATTTTTCTGCAGAAAAATACAAACTTAGCAGTGCTCCAACCATTTTTTAGACATTTCTTAAAAGCATGTAAAAGAACAAAAAACAAACAAACAAACAAACCTATAAAGCTAGTCATTTTGGTTAATTTCCTCTTTCTGGGATCAATAAAGTTTTGTTCTGCTCTATTAGGGAGATTAAAGGTTAGTTTACTGAACACAAATCAAACCTTAAACTGAGCGACAATTAAATATATTCTTCAAGGCCCATTTCAATGTCTTGAACACCAAACTAAACCCAAAACATTGAGTTTTTAAAAATTCTGACTAAAAAGTGTTTTTTTTTTTTTTTTCTCCCCAGCCATGAAATCTGGTGTAACAGTGCTAAAACACTAAAACAGTGCTGTCTTTTTCTAGGTCACTTGGTAATTCAGCACTTTACTTTTCTTGAATAGTGGGTGGTGCGTTCAAAGGCATATACGTCACGTCTATTTGTAAATACTTTTGTACTTTTATTTTTAATAGCACTTTGAAAATAGTAATTAAAACATGGTTACACTGTGACACTTAGCTTTATTCTCCCCTTAAAATTAGAATTGTATCTTACGTAAACTGCCACGTAAAACAAGTTAGACGATAACATCGTCTCACAATTTTGTTATTTTGGACACTTAAAGTGAGTCAATTTGCACTTTTTGATAATTATTCTAAGAGAAAAATCGCACAGGCGCGTTAAAGCAAACCATATTTATTTAGTATTTTAGTGGCACGTTTAACCTTTGTGTAACTTAACACCAACAACAACCCATAACAGTTAGCCAAAAAAAAAATGCTAACAATAGCCGGTGTCTCCGCGAGACATTTCTTACCCAGTCCCGACGTCCACGCCGCCGCGGCGACGAGAAGGAGTCCACGCAAAAAAACGTCCATGTTTCCCCTCGACTGTCTGATTTTACATCTTCTCCCGTAATCATGGGACACCTGCCACTAAGAAACAGACCTAACCATACCTGCAAATCACTTCCGGGTAAGTGCGTAAATACGATACGTCACTCCAGGAAACGATGCCTTTAAGGACTGTTGGAAATATGTCCTACTTGGTTCTATAGTAATGTTCTGTATGTTTTGGACAAAAAAAGCACTGTTGGAAATATGTTGTCACATTTATTTACTGTATTAAAAAAAAGACGCCTCTTAATATTATTTATTTATTACAAATAATAATTTTAAAAATAGTTGCTGAGTCACATTTTTTGTACAAAAAATTTGTAATTTGAAAATCCCCACGAAACGTTTTCTTCACATTTCCCATATTACAAAATAATAGTATAGGTCATTACAACATATCATCATTAAAAAGTTGTCATAACCGTTCAGAATGTTCATGAATGTCTATGACATCCAATAGCGTGAAATATCTGCACTTGAAAGGGATTTTCTTTTTTTAGTTTTATTTTTTTTTAAAAAAGAGAAACAATGTTTTCCACAAAAAAGCAGCATTTTTAAAATCAGCATATCAAAACAACATCTTACATACAGTACTGTTTCATTTTTAATATTTTTTCCAAGCTAGATGATGTTTTCATTTTTAAAGAGAATTAAACTGAGATTCTCCTTTAATATTCTTCCATGATTCCTGTTTTATAAAGCCAAAAACACATGATAGACACAAACAGGTGGACTAGTGAGAATAACACCACCCTCTCAGTATCACAGTTCAGGTTTCTTCTGTATTACTAGAAATGTGATTTTAAATTGGAAAAGTTTAAAGCAAAAAAGACCTAAAATTGCACTGATAAAATCATAAAAATGTGACATCATCCTGAGACTCCACCCAACACCACTGAGCATCATAACCTGGAAGCACATTTTCAACAATAGCTGAGCTCTCCTCGTGGTCTGTGTTATTGTTCTGAGCTGCTGTGAAGATTTCTGCTGTTGGATTTACTTTAGCTTCTAATTGTTGACTTGAGCCAAATAAATCTGCTTTTAATTCTTTTCTTGTTCTGGTTGACCTCTGCAGAGCTCTTCTGATGGTCTCTGCATTCCCTTTAGTCTTTTTAGACTGCCCAGCAGCTGTAACTGATGACTGATCGGGACGTCCAGATACAGAATGAGTGACTGTAGGAGTGGGTGGACTTGGAGGTCTCCTGTCCTTTGTGGTGAGCTCTGAGTGGTTTGGATCGACACTCTTAGTGTGCGTTGGATCGGCTGATTTTTCACTCCAGGTTTTAAACAAATCCTCAGGGAATGTTGCACTGTCTCTGTGGAAGCGAAGAAACAAAAGTGTTCATTCATATGGAGAAAAAAACCTTAGGATGGAGAAAAGTCACAACACTGGATTTGAAGTCCCACTCCGATCAACTTTTGATGGGTGCAACAATAATGGTGAGCAGACATACACTTTACCGCCAGCTACCAAATCAAACGAGGAAAACAAAGATGGATCTATTTGTCTGCAAATGAATGGTTCAGAATGGAGTGGAGTAAGAGCTTGCGGCTTTTACGTCACATCTAAAAGCTTTTTTTATCATCTTTTTTTTTTTGCTCCTGATTGACAACAGTTTGAAAAAGTAACACTCAGAAATACAATTTTTTTGTAGATCATGTATAACAGGAATGTAATGTTTGAAAAAAAAAAAATTGCGGATGGCTAAGAAGAATACAGCCGTAAAGAGGAAAACAAAAATGCTAGCTTAGCGCAATACTTTTGCTTTCTAATGTCATCATCACTTCCTGCCAATCAGCAGTTGACTACAGCAACTCCGCCCCAACTGTTCAGTTTTTGATGGATGGCCCTATAACGGATGGGGCCTCTCAAGAGGTATGGGTTGGTACTGTTAAATGGGTCCGTTTTACAATGAAAAAGCTCAAAATACCGGATCAAACCGGAACGCTCAGTGTAAACGAGGCTATACATTTTCAACAATTAACTCTCTAGATGTAAGTATGCATCAAACCACTTCAGCTCCAAAACTTCTACTACTACTATCTACTAGCAAAAACGTTAGTGACTTTTTTTCTATAGCTGGAAATAAATGGTGTCATAGGAGTAATTCGATTTTGTAAAATTCCATTTAATGCTGAATAATAGTTTAGAATCATCCTTTAGTTTAGCCAAATGTGTAAGGTGAAAACTGAATAACTCTTGTTATTATTATAATTTTTAAATAATCTGTAGAACTAATGAAAAATAAATTTAGGATTCTTGTCATTTTTTGGGGGTTGTAGCTGTTTCATTAGGGATCTTGAGCCTGACCTTTAACCCATTGGCGCCTGTTGATACAAATATGCAACAAACCACTAAATAACTTTATCTACTTGAAAGCAAAAAAAAACACAAGAGACTTTTTTTTATAGCTGTAGATAATTCAGGTGTCGAGATGTTACTTTTTTTGTAAAATTCCAATTAATGCTTAAAAATAGTTAAAAATCATACCTTTAGTTAAATTTGAAAGATAAAAGCTGAACATTTCAGTGTTTTTGCTTGTCTTGTTATTTTTTTAGACATATAGATTAAATTAAAAATATTTTTTATGCTTTATGAAGTTTTTTTCTCTGGATTGTAGCTGCCAATGTATTTGTTTTAATAGGGTTGTGGAACTTGACCTTTAACCTCTTGAAGCCTAAATTACACACTAAATTACTTCATCTACTTGAAAGAAAAAGCATAAGTGATTTTTTTCATGGCTGGAAATAAATTCAAGCCTCAAGAGGTTCCGTTATTTAAAATTGACTCGTTTATATGTTTGTTTCTTCCTCTAACCAGTCTGGTGTTATCTGGAATCAACACTTTTTTCCACTTTCACCAAACGCTTTTTTGTTGTTGAAGTTCTGCACTTGTTTCAGTGAAAGTACAGACTGCTCTGCCTCACCTGAACGAATCCCTACTGGGAGACATGGAGAGCCCATGCTCCTCCACTGTTGCCAGGCTGCTCAGGCTTCCTGTGAGGCTGCTGCAGCGGCTGGTGGACGGGCCCCTCTCCTCCATGAGCCAGCGCATGGCCTCGATGCCTTCGTGGACCGCCACCAACTGCTTCAGGATCTTCACATCGGTGGAGCGGAGCCACCTCTGCATGAGCAGAAGTAGCATACATGTTAAAATTTAGGGAGAAATTAGTAAAAAAAATAAAATATGAGGTTAGTGAGACTAAGAAAAAATTAAAATAAGAACGTGCAGACTGAATGGAGAGAAGACAGATGATGGGTGTGATCCAGAGTGATAAGTGACAGTGTATGTCATTAGAGATATTTGAACAGGTTGAGTGGCTCAGAAAGGCGCTCTGTTTGGCTTGACATTTGAGCACAAACAGAACAATGTTTGTGTCAACTGGTTCAACAAGCCATGGCAACTCGAAAGTGTCCACAGGTGAGGCAACTGCTGCATCACGCAAAGACATTCTGGTGTCAAAGAAATGAAAGGCAAAAAAGGATTTCTGTACCAACTCCTGTCTTAAGTTGGTTATTTTGTCAGTTAGGTCGTGGCAGAAGGCTGAGTCGTTTCCTGTGGCCGAATGGTCAGATCTCCATCCCTGCGCGCAATCTTCCCTCATCCAAGCCAGAAGACTGTCGGGAGTTTTCCTTCCAATTTTGTTCTCCAGCTCGTTCAAGTCTGGGAACGAGTCGCTGTGGATTTCCTCCGCCATTCTCACCGTGTGCGTAAAGTGCGTAAAAAGCTGTCAAACCACAGCGTCCAACAAAACAATAAAATCCCATCAAGTTACATAGTAAAAATCACCAATATCCACAGGTTGAATTCACAAACACTCCAAAGTTGAGCGAGAGGAAGAAAAAGGAATCCAAGAAGACGTTGCTGGAACCGTGGATGAAAAGGTTCCGTTCCACCATTCACGCCGCCCGCGCGCACTGATGGTATGCAGCCCAAACATGATGCTGGAAAGTGGAAGTCCTCTCTGTGAAGTTCACAAACAATGGTGGGAGTTACAGAAGAGGTCACATGGGAGGCTGCGGGAAACACCTGCTCTCTGCGAGCTGCTGATGTAAGCGCGCACGGCGCACCACACCGCGGCGGCGCGCACAGACCTCCTGTGTCTGTCAGAACAGGAGGGCGCGCGCACCGGTGTTTCCCAAGTCAGTTTTATTCCAAATTTAACAACAATAATACCAAATGGTTTTTTTTCTTTTTTTAAGTTAATAAAATATATCATAGTGCATTGTAAAGGATGACAGATGACTCATTTTAGGAATAATCGTAGAAAAAATCTTAAGTCTCTTTATCAGAAAGAAAAATATCTTCAGTGTTTGTTGATGCTGATCTATTTGAAATGTTAGGTCGACATTAAAATATTACACTCAATCATAAAGGTGAAATATATATATATTATATATATATAATATATATATATATATATATATATATATATATATTTAAGAGCTTGAGTATTACAGAAATCAGATTGCAACATGTTTCTCCTTATGACTCATTCCAGGGGTTCCAGTCTAATCTGCAGCTCAGAAACAGACATCATGTTCATCTTCCTGAGCTTCTGTTGGAACAGCTGGTTAACAGTCAGCCACAAGAGCAAGGCAGCAAATCCTCCATGGTCCTGGGACACGAGCCAAATGACGAAGTTCTGCATCACATGCAGAAGAGGGAGTCTGAAGGAAGCCACATATATGAAACCTGACAGAGATATTAAAGGTTATTTTATTTGGCTGTCTAAACCAGAGGTCTGCAACCTTTAATAAGAAGAATAAAAAAAAAATGGTACAGTTTTTACTGACCAAAACCCAGCAAGAGCCACAAGTCGTGGCTAGAAGTTGCAGAGTGTTTAGTTAAACTCCTTAACGATATGGTGTTCCAAAACTATCAGTGAGTAAGCTGCAGGGCAACATTTAGTCACTGATAAAGTCTAAAGACCAGCTCCAAGTCTTTCATTAAGATCCCAGTTTGCTGTTTTCATTGCTGTTATAGTTAAAGGTTTCAAAGAGAAATGTTACTTTTAATTCTTAGTAATGTGTGGTACTGTAATAAATACTGAATCAAAAATAATGAATTAAACCATTTTCTGCTTTTATTTAATGAAATGTAGAAGGTTATTGTAAATGACAATCTCACAATCACATTTTTGCCCTTTGAGGGAAAAAGTTTGGCCATCCCTGCCCTGGAGACTCTTATACACAAATGCTCCATGCAGGCTTTTTAGGGCTCCACTAAATATGATACTCCATTAGTGAGATGTTTCATTAAATAAATAAATGCAAGAAGTACCCCAAAATGCATTGATTTAATATTAAGAGGTAACTGCTCTCTAGTGTGGCTGTAGGGTAGAACTGCTATAAGGATTCTGCCATCTGCCACATGCTTCAAATAGAAGATTTATTTCTGTTTCCTGTTCTCTTGGCCCACATTAATTCCTGTCAGAACCAGAGCAATACTTCTGGGAGTTTACTGCTTCCTCCCAGCTGATGTTCTTGTGTGCTATAATGCAGCATTTCTGCTGAATTATACAAAAACAATGTGAAGTAAATTAAAAAAAAAACACATTTGATGCATCACAAGAAGCAAATTAACTCTGCAATGTAGACATTCACAATTAAATAACTTCATAAATGTGTGATGATCATATACAATTATGATGAAAAATTTAATGTGACTTCAAGACAATTATTTTTAAAGAAGGACAAAACCCCCCAACAATTTATAAAACATAACAAAGATGGAGATCAGGGTCAGTCTATTAACAGATGTGTGGGTTTCAGGGATGTGATAGTCATCACCTGAAATCATGCTCATCTGTGGAGACAAACTAGAAACCTGTAGATGGAAACCAGAGGGCAGCAGTAGCAGAAATCACCACAAGAGGGAGACAGAGAGACTCAATCCTTCCATCTTTACTCAAACTTGAGTTGATTCACGGTAAAAATCCAAGACTCCAAGGTAATTTTTCATCTTTACAGATATCTAACTATGATATAGTTACACGAATCTCCATGAGACAAAACTACAATTAAATCAGGGTCTGTTTACATTTATAAATGTCTGGTCTAGTGGTCTAGACAGTTAAGAGTCTCAGAAGTCTTTTAGATGCACACATTGAGGGAGATGCACAAACACTTGGGAGTTATTGAAAAAATATATGTAAGTATGGTATTGCCAAATGACCTCAAATCGACTTTGTGTGTCAATAAAAAAAATGATCAAAATGTTTCAATACAGATTAGAATAGATAGCATTACGGCAACCATAGTCAGGAAGATTGCTACGGTCTATACTTCAACTGAATGAAGTTAAACTCGTCTGACAGTTTTGTTTTGCTTTGCACCAGGCGGGTAAAGGCCCCCATCCTCCTCCAACTGTTGAATCTGATGGAAAGAGGAACTATAGATAGCAATCTGACTGCACAGCCCTCAACACATGCGGGTAGCAGAGGACACAGAGGTTATTATTATCATGGCCGTTCACATGCCACCAGATCTTAATTTAAACATTAAACTTTCTCGCCTTTCCCACCCAGACAAAATATAATCATCAAATTTGCAGATGACATAATGTTGGTGAGACGAATAACAGGTGAGGACGAGACGGCATGCTGGGATGGGATCCTGCGTCTGAAAGAATGGTTTTCTACCCAAAATCTACCTTACTCAAGGCCTAAATAAAGCCCATAACATTTTTAAAGACAGATTCCACTCCGACACTACCTCTGGATCTGTATACTATTTTACATATTTTATTGCTTGCTACTTCTTATATATGTCTTTGTCTCGCTTAATTTTGTTTTTGCATTAAGGAGCTGCTGCTGATTTCTGTTGTATTCTGTACAATGACAATAAAGCTGGGGTGGAAGACCGCAAACCGCCTATTCGCTCCAATTGTGGACTCTGGCAGCGCACACAGAGTGGACAGGCTTTTGTACTGGAGGTCACACCAGTTGACAAATCAAAAAATTCAACCATAATACCTCATTTCAACCTGTAAGGGGCAGTACACCGACAGTTGTGGACCATATTTTCAAGAATTAAACAGGTTTATTTTAATTTGTCCGACATTTGGTAATGACTAACAGACAGCACTTTTAAAGGCCCATTTATAGAGGTCAACAGACAATAAAGTGGATCTAGTGTTTGGTGATCCTTTAAACTGCTGGTTCATATGTGAGGTTTTATGCAAATTGGATGATTGGATCCCATTTTGTGTGAAAAGGTTAAAATCACCAAATCTCAGACTAGGCCACAAAATGGGCGCCAAGGTTGTGTGGCCATGCCGTAATAGTTTCAAAAGTTCTTTTGGATACCCTCGACACGTGTGTTTTGTTTTCGTGTGTGTATTTCTTTTATTTTTTATGTGCTCCATAAGCAATTTTTGGCCCACTCATTTTCTCTACAGTTTCACTCGCCGTGATGTCATTCACTATGCCCAATATTCATTTTTTGCCGGTACCAGGTGTGTGTAAATTTTGGTGATTTTTCACGGATGTGGCAGGGGGAGAGATTTTTACCAAAAACAAAATGCTGTGGACCCTCTTGAAAATGAGATGCTGCATATCAAGGGGCATTCCATTAATAAACAAATATAAATAAATAAAAATAAAAAGGTCCTTGCAGTGACTGCTATAAAATGTGCTGTTAATCTGCGCATGCAAAAAATTATTCCTCCTTTCAGAAAACTCTTTATTAACACAAAATGTGAATTCTTGCTCATCTATGGTGGAAACATGTAAGTATGAGCCACAGTCAAATACATCCAGCTGGCAGACATTTCTCTGTCAAGCATGAAAGTTTCTCCGTCAAATGTCATGGTAAGTTACCAAAGCTCTGCTGCTTCCAAAGTTGAGAAGTACAGAGTTTTCAAAATGAGTTTTGTAGATTGATTGGGTTTATTTTATACAGAAACTGGAAAGAAGCTTTTCAACCCCAATGGACGCTGCAGAAGCTTGTATTTTCAAAATAAACCAGTAGGGGGAAGCAGACGCCCAGCATTTAATCTTTAAGGCAAAGAGGAACATCTGCATCAATTCCAAAGCATCCACTCTGATTCTTGCCCTCTGAGATGATGTTCATTAGGCTTGTTTTTGAGGCACTTTACATCAAGTTTCACCACTGAGGCCTTCTCGCTCAAGTCAACACCCTGAGGTCACTCTCTGACTTCAGTTGACACGAGTAATGTGTTTTTCTGCAAATTCACACAAAAACGAGCTGCTCTTTAGAAAAAATAAGACTCTTATCTGCTTGTAAAAACTTTCCATGACTTCATCTGCAAATTTGTCATCCTTGACAGAGCATTCCTGCGCCAGCTCAGAATGAAAAGGCAAGCGGGAGGCCAGAGGAAAAGGGGCCAAATAATCAGGTTACATGATGGGTGGGGTGGCATGTAAAATATCACCGCCGTTGTGAGGCCGACCCCGAGGTCAGCGTTGCCGTGATGTGGAGGGCCGTCATAAAAAAAGCTCCACACTGAAGGAATTATGTTTTGTTTTATGAGTCAGTCGGCATGACTTCCAGTTTTAGGGAAATCATAAACTCCTGCAAAGCATAAAAAAGTGGCCAAAATAGGGATATCAGTGAGAGGCCACTAATTCAGGCAGATAAGGTTTTTACTGCATCTGGATTTGCAATTAAATTTGATTTAT
This sequence comes from Oryzias javanicus, assembly GCA_003999625.1. NCBI lineage: Eukaryota > Metazoa > Chordata > Actinopteri > Beloniformes > Adrianichthyidae > Oryzias > Oryzias javanicus. Next base: position 16,684,201 of record CM012453.1, read on the forward strand.
TGCAGGTCATAAAGAGGAATGTGGAAATCTTTTTTATTATTTATGTCACCTGAAACACCTGAAACATGGCCTCAGAACGAAACCACAGCCGTGATCTGCTGTGAGAAGCAGAGCGTGACTCCATGCTAACTGTATTTCAACATCCTCATAACTCCAGTCAACCTTTTTGGAGGCGCGGGTCAGAAAAACAAATGAGGTCACAGCGACGGGATATGATGGAGTTTTGAATTCTAATGGAAGCTATTTCTTGGAATTCCTGCTGCGCATACAATTCTCGCATTTGCTCAATCCGCAGACAGATGTCATGTGTACACATGTTTTCTGAGAAAAAGGGAAACATGACAGGAAGAAACAGGATGTAAAGTCTGTGTGTGCTGTACAAGGATCACATTTTTAACCCCAAAATCACAACAGTTTTTGGTGTTTCTGTGGAAAAGAACCCAACCCACCAAGAAAAAGAGTTAAAATAAATAGGATTTATCAATACTCTTCTCATTCATCCACTAAAGTTGGAAAATAGTTCAAAAATGTTGATGTTTTTGTATTAAATAAAACATTTTCTATCACCAGGGCCATTGCTAAAAATTCAAGGGGCTTAATGCTAAATTACTGGGGGGCCTTCCAACCAGCATTTACCCCCCTTTTTTTAAACAAATATTTTGAGACTCACTTTTTAAAAATTAAACAAGGGCCCATTTTAAAGATTACAATTTTCTTTTTAAATTTAGAGATGAAAAAAATAGGACAACTTAAAGCTGATGTTGCTAATGGCCCTCTGTCCAGGTCCAAACAAGTTCCAAGGAAAAACTAGGAAAGTCGTTAAAATGGAACAAAGGGATGATTTCAATCGAGCTAAGACTCAAAAACACATAATCATGAACAATGACACAACATAAAGTGTTAACACAACAAAAATCTTGTGTTTTAATACTAATTGTTGGTAAATATAAAAAAAATTGAAAGCAATTTTAGACTATTACCTAATTTCTAAAATCCCAAAAAGAACATATTTGTCTGAGTTTTATTGAGTTCAAATGTAGAAGACTTTCAGAATAAAGTCTGGAAAGTGAAAAAAAGCTTCATAAACCGAATTCAACTCTTCCCCCTCTGACGGTTGGGACACTCTTTTGGTAAAATGCTTTGCTAGTGTTTTGCCAGACTCCCAAAAATTCTGTTTTAAGTGTAAAGCCATGGCCTCACTGCCCTTAACAAAGGGTGTTTAAACGGCTACTTCCAATGAAAAATCTTTGTTGGCATGCTTAAATTTGTGTTTCATGGGGCAACCACACTGGACATGATTTGCACAGCACAGGCATCAGGTTTTAATATTAATTCAATGTAAAAATGCAATCTGAGCTCTTGGGTGTCGTTTGTGTTAACCAATCAGGGAGTCAGCTTTGGGCACATGACTTTTTCACTGACTCAATCAAAAGGTAGAGAAATAGATTCAATATGCAAGGATTTTTCATCCTGAACTTTAAATCCATTTTTTAACCCACTAGAACTGCGGGGTTGCACAAGACTGTCCGGGGTTACTGTAGGCTGAAGGTGGGATGCATCCTGGACACGTCGTAAGCCTGTCACAGAGCCCATGGAGCTGGAACGATCGAGTCTGCAATGCTAGCCAGTCACCCGCCACACTAGCTAGTCACCCACTTAACAAGCCAGAAACCCGGTGAACTCAAGTTAGCGAGATCCGTTGCCAGATGTCCGGCAGGGCTAGTCCAGGGTCTGTCAGAGATAGTGAACTTCACTGCTCAGGGTCCAGAGTAGCTAACGGCAGAGCTAGCGGGTTTGCCACCCCGGCTGCTGGCCTCTGGGCAGCGGTACTGGCCCGCCAGGGGTAGGCTGCCCTCAGGTTTTATTTTTCCCCTCTTGGGTTAATGCTCAAACTGGACTATTGACAGACACAAGTAATATTTAAAATGGTCCAAACCTAGGCGCAACTCCCGCTGAAAGAGTGAAGTACGGCGCATTAGGAGAGACTGAATAATCTGATGAACCCAGACATGGCAACGAGCTTCCCAGTGCCTCTGTAGAGTTCTATGATACATATAAACACAAGCTACTTGCTCAACATTATCCATGTTTCCATGACATGGCTACGAATAAAGTTCAGAAAATCTTTGGCGGTTTCTCTGGGGTATCAAGGCGTGGAGCAGTACAACAAGCAGTGAAACACGTCAAAAGAAAAGCAAAAGCCGCAATTTTGACATGTGAATCATGCACCATTAGGCTTTAATTTTCAAAACTCGCGTTCACGCATCACAACACAAGATTTTTTCTGGGCTTGTACAAAGTGTGCCACCACTGAACTCGCATTGGAAGTTAAAACTTTGACCAATCAGGGACTTGCGGTGAGGTATGGAAGTGCCAGCCGTTTAAAAATTGATCATGGAGGAGAAATTAAAAGCTAAACTTGACACCTAAAGATAAACTTATCTTGGGGTCAAAGCTGATCTATACTGATAAACAGAATTCTTACTTAATTCAATCCAGTTGGCATCATTTTTACAATTGTAAGCAAAGATACATTTAAATAAAAAGCTCCATAAAAGAACTTAATTTAAACTGTTTGTTTCATTAGATTGCATACTTTTTCTGGCCCCCTCAATTTCCATAACTTAGTTTTTTTACGTTTGTCTTTTTTCAGACGGTAAAACTTGATGCTGAACATGTTGTAAAAAGTTTATTGTATTTCTCTGTGGGGAGTCAAACTTTCATTAAAAAAAGGTATTTATAAGTTCTTTTTCTTGTGAATTTCTTGGATCATTTTGCGCATCTGTTTCCATTTAGAGACCTACGGCGAGAATAAACGAAGGTAAAAAAAAAAAAAAAAAGAGCAGCCCGGCTCAAATGCATAGAGAGGCCCGTTTACATCCTGCCATTGTGTTTTATTTATTCAAAGCATGACATAAAGCGCAGAGCTTGGAATTAAGGAGACTCATAAATACGGCGTTTATGGTGCATGAGAGGCATGCCAAGAAGGCAGAGAATTTACACTCGTGAGTCCTTATCCTCCAAAGCTCACAGCTGCAGTGTCAAATGGAGGCAAAGTGGAAAAGTGGTTGGGTTTTGCACTAACGGGCCGCTTCACGTTGTCTGTCTGACTGCAGAATCATCAAGGGAGTCCCGATGCATCAATCTATATTGTTTAAACAGCACCAAAGAGGCTGAGCTGCGCCTCGTCCAATGCTTTATAGGAAAACCCAATGGAGTCAGAGGCCACACGGGCCAGTAGTTTCTAAGGACATTAACATTCCTGAATAAATAACCCCAGGGAATGTTATTGTGGAGACGTTAAACAGGATTTTCCTCCCAAGAGCTCAGGAGAAAAGCCAGGCATCACTTCGGCATCTCTGTTTGCCTGGAGGAAGGAGGAGTCGGAGAAGCCTGTGCCAAACTGAGAATTTTTTTAAAGCTTTCCTGCGAAGAAAACACCCAAATTTCAGGATGTAAATCGCAACACTGACTGATGCTTTTCTCCCTTTTTCACCAGTTTTCCCATACAGTTATAGGAAACAGTAACACTTTTTTTTTTTTTTTTTTTTTTTGCCTCAGATGTTGAATCGGAAAATCAGTACTTTATTTTGACAGCTGTATGAATAATTTGAAGAATTTGTCATTTTATTTAGATCTTTTGGCTGTTAAATGCCTAAGTGGGCTGTCAAAATGCCTTTCTAAAGAGGTCCAAATCTTTTCAGAGCAATTCAGCTGTTTTTTTTAAGCTAATTAATTATAAAGTTTACTTGAAATAAAAATATACACATTTTGACACAGTTTCAATTCTTTTTCACGTTTACTAACAAGTCTTGCCAAAAATTACCTGGTATTTAAAGGGCGTGTTAGATGAAAGAAGTTGACAGAACAAATTGATGCCTTTGAATTTTAATTAATTTTAAGTATGCATTATAGTTCCTGTCCAGTAACCTATAGGTGACATCAGAGGTGATTCTCTCTGGGATTCTAATTACACTGAAATCCAAATGAACAACCATAAAAACGAGGTGGTGACCTCACCCGGCTACATTTAGTACAGCCAACTCCCAAAAAACAGCTGTAAAAAGAACCAGAACCAAGAGCAGACCTCCTGTTTTACAGAATTTGAAGCCAGCCAGGAATGTAGTTTGGAAAATATTTTTTGATGTTTTCCATTTGACAACTGTAATGTCAGTGAGTTTTATTTCAAATGAACTGTTTTTGACAGCTCATTTCATCGATGCATGAATACAGGTGTTTCCTTTTTCTGTGTGATTGACAGGCGGGTGGACTCAGAAAAACCTTTGCTTTGCCCCGTCCCGCCCAATTGCCCAATTTTGGATTGGAAGGTCTGAGCTACTGTCATTCACTTAGCCTTTATTTTTTTCATTCAGAATTCTCTGGATGATGATTGTTAGTCTTAAAACAAGCCAGATCTTAAAGATGGTGTCGCGCAGCAGTGCAGCTGCTTCTCCTGCTCCCTTAGCACCAACACAGTTTTTAGTACTTCAGCTGACTCTGTGGTCAGGTTCATACATAGATACATCCAGTGTTAAGCAATCTTTGTGCAACACTTTTTTTTTGTACTTAAATTGTCTTATGCTGTGCAATATTTATGTCTGCAATAAATGTTTTTTTTTTTTGGTGTATTACATTGATGCGTCTTTCGAATTCATATTTGCTATACTTGCAAATATAGTTGGTCAGGGACCAGAGATGCAAATTTTATTTCATCCTGTAGTGAAATGAAAATAAAGACCCTTGAATCCTTGAAAAAAAAATCAACTAAATAACCCTGTGGAAGCTTTCAAAGCAGAGGCTCTCGAGTACTGTGAAAACCATACATGATGTAAAATACAAAGAACTTGCCTCACTTTAAATTCTATTTAAATCACAAAAGTCTCTGGTTGTATAGCAATCAGGGGATTTGTACAGATGATAAGGGACATGCAGTTTTAAAGCACTGAAACATAACTGAAACATAGGGAGCCCTGGACAAGACATTAACAAAAAAATATATATTGTTCCCTGAAATTAGCATTTTACTTGCCCAATTTGTTACAATGCGGCCACAAATTAGCATCTTATAAGCAGAAATTGCTAACTTGTAGGTACAAAAATGCTATTAAGATGCTAATTTGTGGGCACAAAATAGCTATTTTTGCAAACAAAATGTTAACAAATGCTTGCTTGTGTGCATAATATAATGGAGCCCTGGACATGACAATAAAATTTAAAAAATCTTCCTTCAAATTAGCCTTTTTGCGATTTAGCAGGCCCAAATTAGTTTTCTTATCACAAATTGCTATATTATGGCCACAATTTAGCATATTCTCCGCACTGTGTTTGCTCAAATTGCTTACTTTTGGGCACAAAATGCTAATAAGATGCTAATTTGGGGCCAGAGAATAACAATTTTTACTAACTAAATATTTTTGGTGTGCAGGAAATGCTGACTTATGTGCACAAAATTACAGGGCTCTGGACATGAAATAATTTTATGATAAATTGCTCCTTGAAATTAGAATGTTCAATTTAGTGCGCTCAAATTAACCTTTTGTTAGCACAAATTGCCATATTGTGGCTACAACTTAGCATATTCTCAGCACTGTTTGCGCATACTGCTTACTTTCGGGAGTAAGATGCTAATTTGGGGCCACAAAACAGCAATTTGTGCCAACAAAACAAAGCAATCATTTTGCAAAGAAAATGCTGACTTATCTGGGCAAAATAACAGGACTCTGTTAAAAAATGTTCCTTCAAATTAGCTTTTTTACTAGGTTTTCATCCATTTTAACATTTTGTTAAGCCTTATTTGTGGGCACAAAGTTAAAAGTTAAAGTCCCATTAGTTGCATCGCAAAGTGTGAAATTTGTTTTCAACTTTTGACCCATCTCCTAGGGGAGCGGTGAACTACAGACACAGCTGTGCTCGGGAACCATTTGGTGGTTTAACCCCCCAATTCAACAAAATGATAATAAGATGCTAATTTGTGACCACAAATTAACATCTCATTATCAGTTTGAGTGCAGAAAGTGCTAACATATGGGCACAAAATGCTAATAAGATTCTAATTAGTGGACACAAAACTGCAATTTGTGTGCATAAAATTCTGACTTGTGTACTGAAAATTATGTATCCCTGAGTATTATTTAGCTTCATGAAACATCTGAATCTAGTGTGTCAGTGTAACATATGGACAGTTATTCAGGAAACAATAGGGAACATGTTGACACAACAGCTAAACTCTATAACTTCTCAAGTCACTAAATTTGCTGAATTCTTCATCTTCTGCATCACTTTTTGAACAATTCTACCAAGGCCAGCACAATGCTTTGTTCACTTTGCCTCTGGAATTTGGGTGCAAGCGACCACTTTATGTAAATGAGCGTAAAGGCGTGTTTCGAGTTTCTGTTTTCAAAACTTGCGTTCACACGTCCCTACATACATTTCAAGCTCTGTTTACTAAAATGCTCGTCCGTTGAGTGTTAAACAAGGGTTTTGTCCAATCAGGAACTCAATGGTTGTGATCTATCGATAGTGTCCCTTTTAATTCATACAAGTGCCGGCCATTTGAAAATTGGTGATGGGGGAGAAATTAATATCTGCAGTTTGTGCCTAGCTAGAAATCTATGAGACCAACTCCTTCATATATCGGAATAGAGCTATGAAAGAAAAAGCCTGAAGAAAGATGTGAGTGTGTGCGCTAGTATCGGGTAGCGACAGTGTGAACACTAAATGCCACGTAGCATAACCCTGAGTGGTGCTTCTTCCTTTGTGTTGCGTCACACACCTACAGTGCCCCCTATTGGTCGCGTCTATCCATTTATAAAAAATTACATATAAGTTGCACCCCCAGCAAACTATAAAACAAAAAAGACTGTAAATACACTGAAGGTAATTGCCTAAATGAAGACAGCTACGGAATATCAACCTTAATCTTGTGTGACTGAACTACAACTTAGAAAACATCACAAAAAATCCAAACTAACATGAACAATCCTCACAGGAAGTACAAAACTACAAATGAGATATCACAATTCTGTTACATTATTTTTTTGTAAAAAAAAAAAAAAAAATGGAAAACAGTTATTTTTTATTTTTTATTTATTTATTTTTTTGCAAACAACATTTAACCTTGCTTAATATGATGAAAAACACTTTTTTTATGTTGAACCGGCACTTGCTATCTGCTGAAGGTCATCACATGAAGTGGGGCCTGCATGAATGTGTAGTGATGAGTAGCCTTGTTGGTCGAATAATGACTATAAGTGTGGTCTTCTCAGATGCTGAGCTGTATGTGGTAGATGAAGATGAAGATGAAGAGTCGCTATGGTGCAACTGCGAGGCTGCCAGAGCCAGGTGAGCATATGGTGATCATCATTACTTCATAGCCATGTTTGATGAAGTCAATGTTTCTGTTTAGTCAGCAGTATATTTGTCAGGGCTCTTTTCCCCCATGGGACTCCTTAAGACACACATGGAACCAATTTGTTCGGATACCATCGGAGAGAAAAAATATGAGGGAAAAATAAGCTCGGGGAGTTTAGACTTTGGAAATGGTTGGGGAGGGATTGGCTTTCAGGGGAACGGGGAATCAGGATTTATACGTTTTTAGAGTGGCATGCAACTGCTGTAGAGTTCCTATGAAGGTTGTTCCTTTAAGAAAGAGGGGGGGGGGGCAAACGGAAATCCCACAGAAACCTTTAGCTCCAATCTTTATGTCATCCCCTCGTTTGTTTGAGTTGAGACCCCCTGCAGCCAAGAGGACTCAAGAAACTGCCAGATTTGATGAAATAGATGGCTTTTTTTTTTTTTTTTAATTTCATAACAATAACTAATTTCAGTCGCTGTCCTTTGTGCATGAAGTTTATCCCTTTGCAGATATTTCCCATAATTTCTGTTTCAAGTAAAAGTGGGACAGAGGGGGGTAGAAGTCTTTGAGAAACAGAAGAGTGGACATCCATTACAAATAAAAAAAAATCAAAAATACATATTTCAAAGTGTTATTATTGTTTTATCAATAACGATAATTTTACAACAGCAGTTCAAACTTCTAATGTTCCATTTAAGTATTTAAACAATTTAAGGGATAGGAAAATGGGCCCAAAACAGAGCCCTGTGGCACACAGCAAGGTAAAAGTATGAGGACTTTACAAACCTTTAACTATCAACTACAGTTAGCAAAAAATACATTTTTACAAAAGTAAAAAACGATAAATTAAACTGTTTTTTTCACAAGGATTAAACATAAATGACCTTTACTGTAGCTTGATGGAGCAAGAGACCAATCTAAACAAGGCCTAAAAAACAAGGCTAAACAACCCCTGCAGCACAAAGAATCCCAAATCAGACATCAAATGTACTCATTTTCTGCCTTTCTTCATCTCTGGCAGGAGATTTACTCCCTTTAGCGATTCTTTCTATCACTGCAGGTCAAGCTGACTTCTGGTACAGCTTTTCCGGGCACTGTTAGAAGAAGGAAAGGTGTTGCGTGCCTAATGTCAAACAAAATTATTCAAATTTTAAGTTCATTTTTAATAACACAAAGAGCTAAACACAACATACAAGAAAAATGAATGTTACCCGCATTTATGTGTGTTTAGAATTAGAAAACAGCGGGTTCATTTAATTTATGAAGGTTTTCAGGAAACATATTTTTTCATAACCTTAAGCCAAAATACAGGGGTTTTTTCAGCAAACTAAATGCTGAAAAATATAAAAAAGTGTTGGTTGCAACATAGTGCTTTCTTTGTCTGTACAAAAGACAGATCCTGTATGAGGCCCCTTTGTCTGAGCAATAAAACCTTCCAGAAAGAGTCAACTTTCTGTCCAAACTGCTGAGGATGTGCGTGTTTACTAAACTGTAGTTTGGCAATGAAATCCTGGCTCCACGTCAGAAGCTTGGCCTCAATGATGCTTACATTCTCCAGACAGAAGGGAGGACGAACAGGAACCGGACATACAATGACAGAACCACTTCCACCTCCAGCACAGAGACAGAAAGCGCTCGGGTCACATGGAGTTCTAAAATGAGAAAGAGATGCTCATTCATGTGGTGTTGAAATGATTTCCAGCTTGACAACAAAATCTTTCAACCGTGCCTGAATGTAAAGTAGCTTTCTGTCCTAAACCAAGTTCAATATATTTGTAGTCCGCCATCTATGGGTAGACAAAAGAATTGCAGGGAAAATAATACGACAACAAGGATTTCTATATTAATTCCAGTGTAGCGGGCCAGATTCATTAGTTTTCTGGGCCCTAGTTTGCTCAGTTCTACTTTCTGGGCATGGACACAGCTCATGACGGCTACAATTTACGGTTGAGGGTCAGCAGATTCAAGTTTTGTAGCAGCACAAAGGATGAAATATATCAAACTTGACTTGCAAAGCTTTTAACCTTTTTTCAAAAAGCAAAGAAAAGAAAGTCTTGCAACTCCCACTCCCCCTTTTTTTGGATTGAGGAGCTGTAATGAGGTCTCTTATCAGCTGGGGCATTTTCAGAGGGTGTGCCATGCCTCCTCGCTGCATCCCCTCCATCTGCTGGAGTTGGGGTGAATGACCTCATCCGCTATCGCCAATTGTGTCATGCGGCGTCAGAGTCTGACAAGTGAACCGAAGGAGGAAGAAAAGCAACATGATGATGAATGAAATCAAGCAATGTTTTGTCTTACACCACCAGCAAAGAAAACATACTGACTCAACTTTCAAAACATACAGCTTATTCAATTTAGCTAATGATGAAGGTAACAAGATGGCATTAGACGTGTGTAAATCTTTTTGTCTTTTTCCATGGAAACTGCAACACCACGGTAGAGTTCACCAAAAGCCTTTGAAACTCTTGCTGGATAATTGCTTCACAAATAACAGGAAACAAACATCGTTTTTTTTTTTTTTTTTCCCAGAACCAGATGAGAGTTTCCAGTATTTGAGTGTTTGAAGCTGTTGAGGGAAAAGCGCCACTTTAAATTAACATCTGACAGTATTTTCTAGTGAAAAATCTGATTAAACAAATGTTTTTTTCCAACACAGTTGAATTAAATAAAAAAAAAATTTGGAGGCTATATCTGGTCGGGAGAATTGAACTGCACAGATTACCGCTTATGTTGAGGTTTTGGGAAAAAAATCATTAAGTGCAAAAACAACAACTTTTAACTTTTAGTTAAGGCTTCAGAGCCTTCAATCAGGGATAATTTTTTTTTAGCCACCCTATTTTAAATTTGACACCAAGCAAGATTTAGAACTGTGCACTAAATACTAATTTGTGACCCCAAAATGTCTAACAATGGCAACAAAATGCTAATTTGTGTGCACAAAATGCTGATTTCCAGCAATAACAAACACATTTGTACCCACAACAAAATAATTTGTGCACACAAAATGCCAGTGTGCGCACAACATACTAATTTGTGCCCACAACATGATCATTTTTGCCCACAGCATACTAATTTGAATCCACAACATGCTAATTTCTGCACACAACATTCTAATTTGACAAAAATCTAGTTTGTGCACACAAAATGCTATTAAAAAAGCCATTTTACAGAGTGTTCCTTATTTTAATGCAAATTGTATGCAAGTGTCTTTGTATTTAATTAAACTCATTGATGAAATCGTGTCTCTGGGCTCTTTGGATATCTGGCCTCAATCTCAGACACCTGTGATAACTAGTTTACCTGGTGAGTTCAGCTAAAGGAAAAAAAACTGCCGAAGATTGACGTTCCACATTATCAAGCAGACCAACATTTTCAAGCAATAAGGGAAAGAAAAAGATCTCTCTGCAGCTGAAAAGCTTGAAATAGTTCAATGCTTTAGATAAGGTATGAAAACATTAGATATTTCACCAAAACTGAAGTGTGATCATCGCGAGATTTGAGGCTAATTCAATAAGGAATGTTTCTGCCAGACAATTAGGAGAGCAGCTGCTAAAATCCCATGACAGCATCAAGCACATATTTGAAAATGCTGGTGTCTGAAATCCCACCAACATCAAAGTGTAGGATCCTCCACAGGCTTGCAGATCTATGTAACCCTTATCCAGCACTATCTAATAATGTGGAACAGTTCATTTTAGATTTTTGTTTTTGAAAAAAAATACTGTTATTAGGGATGAGTTGATAATATCGATCTGAATCCATCTAAGAAACAATAGAACAATCATAAAAGTTGAGATCGTTTTAACGCCTAATGGTAAAGTCTGCTAGCGTGATGCTAATGTATAATAATGCCAAAATACCCAAAAAGCTAGTACTCAGATTAAACTCAAAATCAGATCTCATGTGTTTTCTGGAGAGTTAATTAATGATCAGATAAAAAAAAAAAACACACAAAAAAAAAACCTGTGTAGAAAGACTTTATTGCTGGAGGCAAACTGGACTGCTGAAAGAAATCTTAAACATCTCCAGCAGACAGCTGTACTCTCTGCAGGGTGTAGCCTCGTGCCCAATTAGGACATTGGCAACAGTTATTAGGCTGTAGCCATAACACAGCGCTGCTGGGATACTTAATGTCGTCATATAAATAAATAAAAACAACATATATTTTTTTTATCTGACTGAACTAAGCAGCTTTAATCTCCTTCTGGGCATTGTGCCCGTTCCGCAGCACAAATCAATCAGCTTAGAGCTCATGTGAGCAGCGGGACACAACCTGTGAATGGCTGAAGGTAAAACTGGGCAGCTGGGGATAATTACGCAGCTTCTAAGCATTTTCACATGTCAACGTACTTTTTTTTTGCAACTCCTGCATAGTTTCAGCGTGGACTCTATATTATTCCAGAGGGCCACGGGGAGAGGGGTTAAAGCCTGGAATGTACACTATTTCCCCACAGGAAGCCGGGTATGGAAGCGCAACGCCCAAATCTCTCCATCACACGCACAGCTCATTTTGTCTGCCGCCAAGAGCAAAAAAAAAAAAAAGGAAACCGACACATTCAGAATGTTTCATCTTTTATTAAATACTTTTTTTTTCTTTGATACATCTCAAGGTAATTGTACAAAAAGTTCACATTATAAAAATAATAGAAAATTAGTTGTTTTTTAGCTATAAAAAAACGCACCAAAGCAGTCTGTGATCAGACTGTCGTTAAAAAAAAGTGAATATTTAGATACAAAATCTGCCTCTTGGAGTTTTACTTTTACACAGGTCTACAACACAGTTCATAGTGGGTGATTCTGTTTTAAAAATGACACACACACACAAACACGATAAAACAATTTAAAACACACTGTGAATGTTTGATGTTCTATATAAAAAATATTGGGAAAAAAATATTTTTAGGTAGTGGTTTATAAGGCCTGTACATAATTAAATGGAAAAATAGCGTAATTTTGTTATATGCACATACCACCTACCAGAAAACAAGAAGATTTTTTTTGTTGTTTTATCAAAAACTCAAATTATTCTAGTATTTCATCATGAAAAGTACAGTTTGTGTGAGGTTTTTGTTTCCAGAAGAAGCAGGTGCTTCTTCTCAGAGGGGCACGCTGGTGGGCAATAAAACACTCTAACATACAGTCGTGACATTATTACACACATGAAATACCACACACGCACACACACGCCTGCTTCACGTAACAGTTGTTTCATTAAATGGCTCAGCGGGGGCTCATCCTTTCCAGCAGAACGAGGCCCACTTCCAGAACACACGACTTTGTCTGGAACTTCTATGTGCCACCTTTGAAGTGAACACGAATTAGTGTTTAAAAAAAAACGTTTCAGAAAGTTTCAACAGATTGTTCAAGTGTTGCAATACTGAGATGGAGTAACATCGAGCTGCGAAAACTCGTTGGAAAATAACCAAACTAAAACAACATCCTTCCTGAAAGCGAGGAATTTGTTTGCTGCGGCGCGATTTGTCGGCTAAGTCTGTAATAAGCCGCTGAAATCTCGCGGCCTCTCTCACTTTCACAATTCCCCGACAGCCTTCGTCAACAGGAGTGATACATTTTTTTTTTTTTTTTTTAAAAAGGACGGATGAATCTCCTGTCAACATTCAAAAAGTCTGGTGAGGGCATTCAGAGAGCATGCCTGCTTCAGTGTTTCTGTGGAGATGCTCCTCATCCTCTGTCAAGATTCCTTTGCCCTTTCCGTGTTCGTTTTGTCTGGTAAAGTCTGAGTGGCGGTGATTGAACAGAAACAAAAAAGGCGGGCCTAGCCAGGTTGGTGTGTGGCTGGCAGCTTCCTCTATGCCATGATGAGGGGATTACTGCGCTCTCTTAAGTCGGCCGCAGGAACCAGCTCTTTTTTCACCGGTGTTCCGGACAGATTGGAGTGTCTTCCTTTGGGCTTGAACAAGTCGGACACAAAGAAAACCTGTGGGGAAAAAAGACGGGATGAAGCCTTTATCAACACGAAACATTCAAAAACAACTATTCTAACAAGGATTTTCAAAAAAAAACTTTAAACTCAAATAAAAAATTGACCATTATGTATCTTTCTTGTGGTGATCTTTTGCTACGTACACACTGAGCTGGTAATGCACTTGAATCAACGCATTCTTACTCCCAACTCGTCATATATGAATGTTTGGTTTAGGTCCCCCGCCAAGTCACTTTTTGGGTGTCCCCCAACTTGTTGTTTTTTGATGTGCTGCCTGTTCCATGAATAGTATCGGTCCGAGGGTTGCTTGGTACCGGGCCATAGACTACACAAAAAAAATGCAAACTCTATTTAGGGGTCCACAACCCTTGGGATAAGAACCGGTACCCTAACCTGGTACCGGCACCCCAACCTTGTACTGGTAAGATAACCTGGTACCAGTAACATAACCCTAAGCCGCTACCGATATCCTAACCTAATACTGGTAACCTGACGCTAACCTGGTACTGGTTCCACGTCAGTTACCGCGTCCAATATCCCAACCCAAGGTTTGAGACCCATGATGTAATGGAAACAGCCACTGCTTTAACCCTTCCGTTCTCCTTAGCTTGTTTATATTAAAAGTGGGGTCATCTGGACACCACAGGACAGTGCGCTGAACTTTTTTTTTTCACTGATTTCGGAGTTTCACTAATGTCCATGGCAGACATAAAATCCTGTCCTCCTTCGTCCACATTTGTCATGGAAGAAATCGCATAACAATATGTGGTTGGAGCCATCTGGACCCCAAGGAGAGCGGAAGGGTTAAAAAATGACAAGATGGGGACTCAAAACATCAAAAAGTGGAAGGGGCCCAAACCACACATCTATATACTGTATGATGAGTTGGGATTGAGAATGTGTAGGCTGAGTGGGCAGTCTTGAACGCCCTTTTAGTATACGGTGTTCACACTGAACAGTCACTACACAGTACTAGCACACGTACGATTTGATGAAGAAGAAGACTTTGTGTGAAATGTAAAAGCGGTGCAAATGTCTGAAATCTTGTTCCAGACTGTTTCTTTCACAGCTCTATTCCAATACATAAAATAACTGGTGTCATATGAATACATCTGGGCACAAACCATGATTATCAATTTCTCCTTCATGATCAATTTTCAAATGGTTGGTAGTTAAATTTTTGAAAGGGCCGGAACTCATACAACACTTAAGTTGAACTGGTTTAATTGTTGACATGGGTTAAAAATCAGGAAGTTTTTTTTTTTTTTTCTTACTTAGAGCTTAAAAACGGACTCAAAGACTTGTGTGATGTGTGAACGTGAAATTTTGAAGCCTAAAGCGCACATTTGCGTAGACTTTTCATTGGAAGTGGTTGCCTGAACGCGCCCCAACCAAAGTGTAACATTAAGATCATGCAAACCAGTCGGCCCACTTTCTTGCAGTCAGTCTGTGTTTCAATGGTAGTTATTTGTGGGCTTTTCTTTGCATCCTGCCCAATTTTCCAGGCTGCTGACACTCAAACATACACGACTGTGGCTGGGTATCAAAAGAACTATTTCTTTATCAAGCTATAAACACTAATGACTGGGTTATTTTTTTTTTATATCCCTTAAATTCACTTGATCTTATTCTCAAAAGAGGAGCTGAAATATGAAGAAAAAAAGGAAACTCATTGGCTTCTTCATCCAGACACCAAATTACTGGTACATTTATCTCTACTAAAGACTTTTATGAATAAATGTAAAATAAAATGTAAACGTAAGGAAGTATTTTTTAGAAATGTACATTCTATAAACCTGTTTTTGGCATAGAAAAGGGTTCAAATCTTGTTTACTTCCACAATAAATATCCACATTTATGCTGAGCTTGAGCTACAGAAAAACTGTCCAGTTCTTGTAAAATAAAAACGCAACAGTTTCTACCACACAATAGAGGCTTTTGTTTCTAAGACATGGTGCCAAATGTCTTGTTTTTTGAAACAGAAAGTCTCCCAATCCGTTGAGCCTGAGAGTCACAGGTACTGTGAATATGATAACATCGCTAGTGTGTAGCCTGTCACAAACAAGTTCAATAATTACTGTAAACGCAGTTAATAAAGTCTGACTGACTGATAAGTCTCTCTCTGACTCTTCTGTCTGGCTTAATGCGCCTCATAGTTCGGTGTGTGTAATATACGACACAAGTTAAAAAATAGACCATTCATTGATGGCATGCTGTATAATCAGGTGCACCCCATAGTACAGAAAATATGGTACACTTGTTTGATTTAATGATACTTACAACACAGTATGCTACCAGTGCTCCCTGTATAAACCCAGCCAGCACATCGGTGGGGTGGTGCTTGTGATCGGAGACCCGAGACAGGCCAGTGTAGAAGGACATCATGATGAGGGTGAACTGGGTCAGTGGGCGCAGCAGGCGCGCTCCGTGCCAGGTGAACCGAGACTGCAGATAAAACTGCAGAGCAAGAGCCGTTGTTTTTCTGAGCGCTAAACAGCGGAGAAACAGGACAAATGAAAGGGTTTGGAACACTCACCACGAGGTACAGCATGGTGTACATGGAGAACGATGCATGTCCAGAGAAGAACGACTTCCTGAGGATAGCAGGCACAAGTTAGCACAGTCTAACCACATTAAGCAACACAATCTCACTCCCAACTCGTCACATACTGAGGGTTGGTTAAAGACCACTCGGTGTCAAAAATTGATGCTTTGGGTGTCCCCAACTCGACATTTTCTGACCTGCTTAGGATACCCAGTACTGGTCTCCTAACCCATTACTGGTATCTAACCTGGTACCGGTTTGCATCCAGGCCCAATTTTGCGGCCAGTACCGTGCCTAGCACCAGGACGGGGAGCGCACCAATACCCGAACCCAGTACTGTTATCCTAACCCAGTACCAGTATCTAACCTGATACCGGTTTTAACCCAGGCCAGGTACCACATATGGTACCGATTTGGGTCCAGCATCACGTCTGGTACTAGTTCGTGTCCAGTACCACGTCTGGTACCAGACTGGTACCGTGTCCTGTAAAGAGCTTGGGTACCGGTACTGGACGTGTCCTGAGGATCAGTCTAGGTCTGGTACAAAGGTTGTGTACCCTTGATTTTAGGAAAAGCCAGCAAGTCAAAAAACGACGAGTTGGTCACACCCAAAACATCAAAAAGTGACGTGGAGGGGTCCTTAACCAAACGTTAATATGTGACATCATGGGGATAAGAATGTGTTGAATTAAACTGAAGACAAATTCCTTGGAAGCTCTGTATTAACAGTAGTTGAAGATGTCTCATTTACCTGGCCTCTTGTACTTGGCTCTCTGGCCCCTGACACTGATACTCTGTGATGTAGCCTAGAGAGCAGTTGATAGTGGAGAAGTCGGGCTTGCACACATCCAGGAAGTGAGGACGCATGCGGCCCACGGACACCTTGGCGATGTCAGTGAACGACTGGCTGATAGCGCAGCCAAAGATGAACACCCCCACTTGCTTGTAGAGGGCGGAAATGTAGGGGTTTCCAACAAACGACTTGGACCCTTCGTTCAGGAAGTAGATCCGGTAACTCTCTCCGATTATGATCTGACGGGACAAAAAGGAAGATTTGGTACCGTGGCATTTATGACACAAGGTCCTAGACTTCACATAGAACTATACAGAAAATTACAAACTGCCCCTTTTAATTGAAATTAGTAATAGAGGGAGTTTCCGGCACCTTTCTCTATATCTGGGAGAAAACAGTGAGTCATGGAGGGATGTGACTCAGCTTGACTGAGAATCTACAGCTGTAAATGAGTGTATAAACAAAGTACTGTACAAAACTGACAAGTAAAAAGTGTCCATTACGAGGAGCGAAGAGAGGCTATGACTTGAAACAGCTGGTGAAGCTCAGAATCTCCGTTCCAGCCCCACCACCCGTCACCTCCTGTTGTCTTTCCAGCAGCTCAAAAATGAGACTGTTGGAGAAGTGCAAGATTTAGAGTGGAGGAAAGAATGATAGAAGGGAAAACAAGGGAAAAAAAAACCACTGTGTGTGTGTATGTAAGGGGGAGAAAATGGGGGCTGCTGGTTCTAATCAACAGAAATGCTGAGCTAGGCGACGTGTCTGATTCTGGAGGCCAGCCCTAACGGAGCGCTCGACGGGGCACGTTTGTAGTTTCTGCGGCCGTCTTGCTGAAAGGGCTCCAATTTCACAAGGCTGTTTTTCGCGTTCCTGCCCCAGGTTTTAATCGGACATTCTTTCGGAGGGTTTGGGAATAAGTCTCATTTCGGGGAAAAAGCGCTCGCGCAGCGGGAAAGCCCTCCAGAAGATTTAACAAGCTGATAGAGACGGTTGCCTCCACCGGGCAGGCCTTTGGAGCCAGCGACATGCGAGCCAGCTGTTTTTCATGGGAAAGAGGGAGAAAAAAAAACACATCTGGCTCCCTTTGTGTGGGAGATTTAAGTGTGTGAATGGATAAACGAATCGCAGGGAATGAGGCGGCGACATAAATACTCTGCATTGTGGGGGCTGATTTGTGGCTTCTGTCAAGAATCTTGTGTTTTAAAAAGTGAAGCCTCAATGTTCTTCCCCTTCCTGCAATAAAGATCAGCATAAATTTTGCTTTTGTTGCTTATTTTTGCACTAATGTTGTTTTTTACTTGTCCTAAAAAGTCAAATGTTGGCAGGAACGCTCTTGGGGGTGAAAAGATGCTTTGCCAGCGGCGACAGTGACATAACTGGCAAACTCTTCTTGTTTGGGGCCCTCGCCACAATTACACCCCCGCCAATTGGGAGTATTAAACTAAACAACCATAATTACATGGATGGGGTTGCAGCTCACCATGAAAACCCTTGTGGTTTTGAGCCTGTGCAGTCATCTGCTCTATTAGGCCAGAGGACACAAATGCCAGGCGTTCATCTGATGCCTTGTTCATGTGACAGGTAGCGTCACCTAACACTAGGAAGCTAGATTTGTTGCTAAATTATTATCCATCACTAAAAAGGCTTGTTACTTGCAAAAAGAAATGTGTGTGCCTATAAAAGTGAAGAAAATAAATATTCTGTGAAAGATTGCGCACTTGTCAAAAAAATAACAAATGCATGTGTTGGTAAAACTGACATGATATCCGGCATGGATACCATGCATTCATTCAAATGGTTTCTATGAAGTTGATTTAAATGTAAATGGCACATCTAGAAGGTACAAGGTCAAATGTGGTTCTTGAGCGAGTGCTTTGGGAGGAAATTTTAGAGAAAAGCAAAGCACACAGAGAAGATGTCTCCATTGTTTTCTCCCAGAAGACTCCAAACAAATGGCCGAAAACTCCGTTTACGTCTAACCCCCCCAATCAGTCAGCCATCTTCAACCCTTAAGGGAAAGCTGAATGAAGCTTCGTTGACTAGTTCTTATCTTGGAACTTTCTGAAACCAGTAACAGCAGATGCTGATAGCACAGGTATGGAGAATACCCTCCGCCCTCCCCCCAGGCATCATTTCAGATTATCTGAGTTTATCCCCACAGAGCCTGAAGTATCAGATAGTGATGTGATGAACTGCTATAAACCAGGGTCACACAACAAGATTTGGAGCCAGATTACCATATCTAAAGTAAAGTTTGACCAACTTTCCAGATAAAAGCACAATTGTTTTATAAAAAATGTTTTTAAAAATGGCAGATTTATTGCAGAAAGATTGAAAGAAAGTTGCTGAGTCACAGTTTGGAAGGGGTTCCAAACAGTATGATTGAAAAATTAACAATTGGGGGAAAGGAAACACATAGCATTAATGAGATAGAGAAAATGTATCATTCACCAAATGAATAGAGTGCAAGAAAACATGTTTTGCTTAGGTAGAATTTGGTGGTAGCAGTCACCAAAAAAGAAGGTGAGCACATGGAATGAACTCACAAGAAGCTACTTGAATACTATTGTCATGTTTATGACAAAAGTATTGTGTCTGTGCAGACAATGGCATCTGATTAAGTCTGGGGACAAACTTTGCAGTGTGACCTTCCCTGCATCAGTCGGTGATGTGGTGTGAACCCACGGCTCCCCAAAGGCAAGCTATTAGAATCACACAATCCACCGAGTGCAATATGCAATATTATCGCACAACGTGTTTGTTGAACCAACAATTAACTTCAGTGACGATGAGAAATCAAGGTACTGCTAGAAGATGAGGAGTGAAGATGGCATTAGTGATCAGAGTGAGGTGACTTACAGACAGGATGGTGATTAGAATGCCGGCGCCGCTAAGCACGCCGTCGCTAATGGTGTCTCCGTGTTTGGCCGGGTATCTGATGGATTCATCATCGCAGTAAAACCCTCTACGGTAAGGCTGAACAGCGCTGGTCTCAATGACCAAGAAAGGTAGGCCGGCTAGTGTGAAGAAGCAGCGAGGCGGCACACAGACAAAGAAGGGGGGTGGTGGGGGTGGGTGAAGGAGAGAAAAATGGAGGTGCTAGGTTAATGACGTGAATAAAAAGGAGTAGTGGCGACAAGCAGGAGGAGACAGGAGGACATCTGGAGGTGGCTCAGTTCGTTTTGTGGCTGCTCTCAATGATCAATCCAGTTCCGAGACTAGACTTCTGAGTGTCTTTTAAATTAATTGATAAAGATGGTTACTTTAAAACCAAATAACCAGTTTTCCAAATCATGTAATACTATGATAATAACACCAGCACATATTTGCCTTCGAATTCAATCTCCTATCCTGATTAGATCATTGGTTGTGATCAAGCCAGCCACAGGTGAACTGAGCGCGCTCCGCTGCACACTCTCTTGTTCTCTCTTGCTGCACCACAGCAGGACTTACTGAAACCACAGGCAAACTGAAGCCCACCGCCGTGAGCACGGTGGTAGACACCACGCTGCTCTTATACGGCAGACGGATGCTGTTGTCGTTGCAGAAGAATCCTCTTTGGTAAGGCGGGAAGGGGGATTTGTGCAAAAACACGGCGACAAGCATCACTGCGTGATTGAACAGACAAGTGAGGTAAATATTTATGAACACATCGGGACAAAGAGCACATAAACACACTTGCAGACTGTCAGAGGGACCAGGTTCTGAAACTCTTAATGACAATGTTCCAAAAATGAGTCAGGTGTATTGTATGATGCTTGAAACCTAAAAGGCTGATGATTTCTCAAGTTGCTGTGAATAGTTAAAGATGTGCCATGAGTCAACACACCAATCAAATCTTTGATCTAAGCTTTGAAGTAAATGTTCAAAGTGCCTCCTAATGATGGTTCAGAGGGGGGAGGGGTTCGGAACTATTTTAATGTCTTATGCTACATTCACATCAGGCTTGGAAACGCACATTTAAGCGGCCACTTCGAAGAGGAGGAACTGGTTGCAGGCAAGATCGCAGCTGGAAAAAAAAAAAAAAAAAAAAAGAAATCGCTAGCTGGGAGGAAGTCCAGTCCCGGAACATCCCCTACTCCCTCCTGTGCCGCACATTTTGGTAGAAGAATACTCGTTTTTGGTCGAAAAAGACTAATAACAGCTACTGGGGCATATTTAGCATCTCAAGCTTTGGACCTTTAACACTTGCAAAACTCTTTAACTTTATGTTACATCTTGCACGATCAAAGTGGATTAGCTGATCTACATAGAAAAGCAGTTTTTCACGGGCAAAACACTTCAAAGCATTTTTTCACCGATACGCAAACCATTACTAATATAAGGTGTTATATTCTGACTTTTCTCTACAACAGAATACGCTGATTCATATTGATCGCATAAAGGGTTAAACGACGGTCAAACATAAACACTGGTCTGGAGCTAAAGCTCTAATGTAAAAGTCTGAATAGTTTTACAAATCTGAATACTTCCTTTTATATATTTTTTGAAATTAATAAAGCATTTACCCTCTTTTTGGCACATTTTAAGATAATCCTGAAGACTAATCATTTTTTTTCACATTAATAAGTTTTAATAGAAGTGGCAACAACTCTGAAATCTTGTGGAATTTCCATTTCCTGTTAATGATTTTTAGCTGCCATCTTGTCTGCAACCAGGTCCAATGAAAACTATGTAAATGTCTAATGCACAATTTAGGCTTGGGCATTCAAAATTCTCGCATTCACGCGATGCTACACAAGTATCTACGAACGTTTGTTCATTTATCGGAACAGAGTTAAGATAGGAAAAGGCTGGAACAAAATGTATGAAATTTGTACCGCTTCAACATTTCACATTTCCAACTGTGGGTACATGCATGAGTATCGGGTAGCGACAGTCCAGTGTGAACGCCATATGCTAAAAACATGTTCAAGAAAACCTGTTTAGTGCGTTCTTGAACACATGCCCAGTATATGCATAGCATCAGACCCATTACAGTCACAGAAAGCATCTTAATCATGTCCTAAAAAAACAGAAAGAGTGTTTGAGATTTGAGCAATTGTAGGCTGTTTGTTTTCCCTTTTTGAAGGTTCTCACTGGAGGGTGTATGAGGGTGGACACGGTACCCCGGAGAGGCCTCAAATCTCAGACAGAAATTGGAAAACACTCAGTTGACTTCAAAGTGGCGTTTGGCTTTCAAGACCTCTTTTGAATAAATCTGCAATCTGCCTGTACAAAGAAAAACAAGCAGAATGATGGTGGCTTTGGCAATGGAGAATGAGGGGGAATAATTTCACAGAACCAAATGTCAGCATAGGCATCAGTTGCTGAGCCCCTCAACCCAAACACATACTCTTTGCTGACTTTTTTTTTCTTTGAAGGTCCAGCTGTGTCCAGCTCAAGTTACAGACAGAATTGTGGTTCTTTGGGAAATCCAAAAGATTCAGCTGGACATTATTAAATTTTCAACCCTACACCAGTACGGAGCTACATTCCTCTCTGAAGCTGAACTGGAGGAAAAGAAATATTAGGGTGGGACGTCTGAACAGAGGTCGAATTGTAAAAAAAAGTACAACTTATAGTGTGTTCGATCTTGAATGTCTGATGGTTTCAGTTTGGTTGCCCGCACTGCTGATATGAAGCAGATGGGAGTGGGGAAAAAAAGGCTAAAAAATGCAAAATGTAAAAGAACCCGCCACCCCCGGAGCGTTGACCCCTGCAACCTCCTTTAAACACATTCACAGACAGACCGCAAAACCAGAGTCAAAGACTTCTGCGGAGATCAAAGACAGAAAACAGCGACCTTTCAAGTGACAGAGGGCTGCGCTAACGAAGACCTATTAGGAGTGAATCAATAAAAGAACTTTCTGGAAGAACCTTTTGAGGTAGCAGGTGTGGTGTATGGTGAACCCCACTTTTTACCTAACCCAGAAAAACTGTTTTTTTGTATGAATGTAGCCTACACATAAGCAATGTGTTGTTATGCAAGGAGTTACTGGAATACATGAACAACTAGTGATGTTCTCAGAAACATCCTGCACTGAGGGTGGGGGAGCTCCTCAGAGTCTCCAGTGTGATGCAGGCGGTGGGAATGTCAGATTGGCTAACATCCTGTCGTCTACCACCTCCTCTTAAATTAAGAGGTTGCAATATAAAATAATTTTGGCACAAACTCCAAAAAATACCAGCAACTACAGTTCCCTTAAAAGACCACTAGAGGCTGGAGTCAGAAGGGAGAAACTTTCATTTAATACTGAAGTAATATTACAGTTGGGTGTCAAAAACTTTTTTAACTCCTTTATTTTCTATTCACAAAAACTTAATGAAAATATATTAAATGAGCCGTCGACCTTGGCAGAAACAGCCTTTTTGGTAATTGTAGAGGGCCTGAGCTAGCTATTCTCTTAACAGACCGTAAAAGCCTCTGACTGCTGTTTAAAACCCCACTGTGTAAGGGTTGTTAAAGGGCCTATATCATGCAAAATAAACTTTGAGCTTTTAAGTTCATTATAATGCTAAATACTCGTGAAAAAACACCCCCAAAGAGGTAATTTGATGCATTCATGCATCTCTGAGCACTCCTCTAAAAATCCAAGAAAAAAAGTGGATCCTCACACTGTGGTGTTACAAAGTAGGGAACAGCCCCTTCCAGGAAGATTCTCCGTTGCCAGCACCACTTATTGTCTAACACAAACACACTTTCTCCACGGAGCTAGCGTTGATCGGCAAAACATTTTCATTTTATAAGCACAATATGCATATTTGCAAAATTTGGATGTTGTTTGTTTTTGTGGGCCAAATGCAGACATGCTGCCATGGACTGCTCTAGGTTGATGTCATGAAATGGACGGCACCCAGAGGGAGTGAAAGGCGGAGCCTCAGAGTTTGGGGCGTCTTACTTACCGGTAGGAAAAGAAGCTCACAAAAATAACTAATATGTAAAAAAAAAAAATTGTGTTCAAATTTTAGTGTGCCAAAGGCACATGAATCCACATGAATCAAAGTCAAGGCCCGGACACTGGATCCAGTGTTCCGGGTAAATACATCCGGCCTTCCAGATCATTTTATTTTATTGTTATTAATGACCTGATGTTATCTTGCACTTACACAATTTTGACAAAAACAAAATATATTTTTATGGAGAGTAAAATATTGAAAGTTATATAAGGTTTAAGTGGATTTATCCTGGAATAACATTCTTGCCTGTTTATTCATAGTTAAGTTATAAAGTTACATTTTTAAAGTTTTAAAAATGTAGTTTTACTTTGATAAATGTTTATTGATAAATAAGATTTTGGCCCCCTGTGCGATTCAGTTTGACACCTCTACAATATATCATCATATTTATAGATATAGTTTACTCTGAAAGACATACGAATAGCATGATATTGGCCCTTTAAGTTGGTCCATCTAAAGACCCAGCGGAGTCATCGTTTTCCAAACATCTCACTGGATAAAGTATGTGCAGCCAATCAGAAAGTAAAACGGTTTAGGACATTGGACGTCACCCCTTCCACAAGAACACTACTTAAGCTTTTTAAGTGTTTTGACAGATGTATGTCAATCCTTTTCATGCACTTTCACTTTAAAATGGGAAAACTTTGAGCACAGCTGAACATTAATTTCTCTTCCTGGCTTTCAGATGGATTTTCGATTTTGTCCTCTGACCCCCTTCATCCGTCTGCCAGTGCAGCATCAGCAGTGAGTCAGATGTCTTGGGATTTTCCCCTCCTGCTCTCTTCCGCCTCCTGCTTCCAGCAAGTAAAAAATAAAGAAATAAATAAAAGGGGTTTGTCTGTTACCCCAAGGGCCAACAACAACACCTGAGGGCAGGCGTGGGTTTGGATTTCTGCTTTATCTCAACATCAAAGATGACAAGACCCAACATAGGGGCTTAAAATGAACCTTTTCTTTTGAACTGGATCTTACCATCAACATCTATTATCATGTATTTATTCTGGCTTCCAATTTCAAATAACCCAAGAACAACTTGGTCAGCACAACAGAGAGCGGCACCTCATTCCGTCTGGTGTGTGAACATCGCCGCTGCACCTCGTGGAAACTCGATTGAAAGTCTGAACCTAAACGCTGCAGCGGGCCGCCAAAACACGCGGTGAGACTAGCAAAACAAAAATACGCGCTTTTTCCACTGGCAGGGACTCTCTGCTGTCTGCTGCAGGGGTACATGCGTTTATGTCTGAGGCGGCTGTGGGGCGCACACAGATGCAGTTGTTTTTATTCACAGAACCTGTCTGCCCCCGCGTCTGCCAGCTCCACCTTGTGAGGGGGGGAAGAAAAGTCCATTTGGATTAGAGGTTTCTGCTAAAAAACACACCAGGTGGTTTATGGGAAAAAAGTATATATTAAAAAAAAAGTCTCAAAAACTATGACTTTTAAATTCATTTAAAGGCCTTAATTTTGACCTTTAGTCACAAATAGTTATAAATATTTTAGTTTACGTTCAGTCAGTATAGAAAAAACAGGGGGTTTTCTGAAGGGCTTTTGTGTTGTTACTATTCGTCCATATCTTAAAACTTCATTACGCCCAAATCAATAAAGTTTTAGGAAAAAAGTAACTTAAGAAGAAAGTAATATTGCAAACAAAATACTCAAAAACTTGGAATTATTGCAGAAAAAAGGGTAAAAGTGTTCAGAGACAATTCTTCCATAGCTTAACATTTCAATTTGATCTTACCAATAAAGTTTCAAAGAAAGAAAAGCTATATCGTAAATAAGAGATGTGCTCCGAAACTTGAGTTCAATGAAGAAGAAAGGGGTGGAAGTGTTTTAACATAATTTATCCATAGCTTAAAATTACAATTTGACCTTACCAACAAAATAAAATTAAAAAAAGTTTTTAGAAACAGTTACAACGTAAATAAGATTTGTGCTCCGAAACTCGGATTTAATACAGACGAAATGGGGTAAAAGTTTTTTAACATAATTTGATCATGCTAATTAAGTTTTAAAAAAAAAAAAAAAAAACTTAAAAAAAAGGTTATATCTTAAACAAGATCTGTGCTCTAAAGTTGGATTTATTGCAAAAGAAAAAGTGTTTAAAAATAATTTGTCCAAGGCTTAAACTTTCAATCTGATCACATCAATAAAGTTAAAAAAAAAAAAAAAAAGTTACCCACAAAAGTAATAAAGTAAACAAAATCTGTGCACCAGAACTTGAGTTTATTGCAGGGAAAGGGGTGAAAGTTTTTAATCTAATTCGTCCATAGCTTAAAATTTCAATTTGTCCACATCAATACAGTTTTGATAAAAAAAAGTTATTTAAAAACTAGTTGTATTGTAAACAAGATGCGTTACAAAACTTGAATTTATTGCAAAAAAGGGTAAAGTCATTCATAGCACAAAATTTCAATTTGATCTCATCAAGTTTTAATGAAAAAGAGTTATTTAAAAAAAATGATATATTAGAAACACAATCCAGGAAACTTATTGCAGGAGAAAGGGGTGAAAGTGTTTAAACAAACTGAAAGGAACGTGATATCCACCTGCTGGGGCTTAAATCTGATCCGCCTTAAACCCCCCACCCCCCGGGATTTATAACAACACCCAATCGGGCTGGAGCTCTTTGCCGTTCTGCTGACAGATGCTATCTTTACTGGCAGGGACAGTCCGCAGGGAGAGCGGAGTAACTGGAAACTGCAGTGTGAGAATGGAGGAGCCTTTGATTACGCGCACTGACCCACCATTTCCTCCTTGCGGTTGCTCTCTGTGCGCCACATCTTTAGCCAGAAAAACACTGCTGGTTTGTTGACAAGTTCCTCCACTGGAAAGCACACAGAACAAATGATGGAGGGGAAGGGGGGCGGCCCGGCCCTCAGCAGAGCTAAATACTGGAGGGAAACCTAAATATAGGAAAAGATTTGTTGATTCTCGCGGACTCCCGGTGACATTTTTCACAATGGCTGGAGTTCCCACGAGAGCTCAGCCGTTCTATTTTAGCTGCAAACATGGATCATAATCATAACTTTACACTACAGTTTGACAAAGCCGGGAGAAAAGAGCAGCAGGAGAGCTCTAAAGTTGGAGCCACCGCAGACAGACTTTCAACACAGCTCACTTATATAAGATGTCGACACGAAGAAGAAAAACAACAATAAAAAAAATCCATATTACTCCACTTTATCTTAACCATATTTTACATTGTAATCTCCCTGTAAGGGGCTGTTGAGCATCACCAGACATGAAGTGGTGAACTTGCACACATTCACTCGGCCCTGACCTCTTCACCACTTCCCTTCAATTATGCCACACAGTCAGGCAAGTATGTTATGCCAGATGTTCCCATCAGAAGAATTCCTGCTTCTGAGGAATGTAAGCTGGAAAAATATCACTGAATGTCAAAGCAGAGGTTTAAACAATACAGGTGTGGGGGGAGGTGAGAATTGCTCCTGAAAGTTAATATTTAAAGTCCCACTATGATCATCTTATGATTTTTTAAAAGCTTTGTTTCCACTGACCAGTACCGTATTTTATTTCCATTACAAAATTGAACAATTATTCCGTAACAAACTATCGTTTTTGGACCCCCTTTGGTTGTAGGTCTATAAAAAAAAATGGAACGGGACAGCATGGTTCTGTGCTGCTCAGTGGAAATAAGGCTAAAGGTATTCCAAGTGAGCTTTTAATTAGTTTGTCAATTTTAGGCTAAATAAAAACACCCTGTTTTGTGTTTAAGGGCATCGTTTCAGGAGAGAGCCAGTAGTTAACCCAAATTTCACTTCTGAGTTGGGGTGGTAACATTGGTGCAGAGCAAACCTGCCCCCACTTCCCATTATCCATCTGTTCACAGGTTCTCCTGCTAGCTTACAGCCCCTCACGACCTAACATTACTCGTGCAACAAAAATGGTGAGCAACATTGGAGCAATCCAGTCGTAGTTCTGAGCCAGATTCCAGCTCAGATGAGGAAAACAAAGATGTAAATTAATCTAATTTTCTGCATCGTGAGGGGGCTTATGGCTTGCCGTAGTAGCACCCAAGTCACAGCTACAAGCTTTTTCCAACTATTTTTTCCCCGTCGGGTCCTGATTCACAAAATGTTGAATAAAGAAATACTCAGACGTGCGATTTTAAGCTTTAACTTCTTTATATATATCAGGAAAAATGCTACAAGAATATGGTAAAAACGCAATTTTCATTGGAGTGGGACTTTAAGGACATAACAGCTGGACAATAGTATCCAGCTGTGCCCTGGTGACTTTAAAAGCTGGGGTTCTATGCTAGAATTAATTTTTTCCCCTTCCAATTCAAAAGTATAGCCAAGAGTGTTTCTGTCGTCCATTGAAACAAAAATATATATTTCTCTCTTTTCGTGTCATAGTAAGACTCTCACCTAAAAACAGACAGAAGAGGTCCACTCCGACCAGCAGCTTCCTCCTGCTGTGGTCCTTGCAGTTGTTGTTGTTCAGGGAGCTCCCGCCGTTCTTCGTCTCGGCTGCCATCGTCTTTTCAAATATCAAACAACGTTGCATTTAAGACGGTTGATAAAAAGCGCGTCAAAGTAAAAGCCCAGGAAACCGTGAGACCACAACTTTACCACTCGCGAGTTCGCCTGAATCGTACAAAAGTACTCGTTGGTAGATGAAAACTCGTGAAATCGCGTTCTGACAAGAATATTACTGTTTGTTTTTAATGCTCAGTGGTCTGAGGTCTCCTTCCACTACTGTGACCATCCTTTCTTTCAGCTTCTTAAACTCAGCAACAGTTCTCCACTCAGGCCGCGCCCCCAAACCCCTCCCCCTCCAATTAATGCCATATGCCGGCTTCTTCGCTTTGTTCCTGCGGATTTCCAACACTTTCAAACTATTTACGGCAAACAAAAAAAATATATACTGCTAAGTTAAAAAGCTATATAAAAGAAGAGGAAAAAATACATTTATAAAAACACAATGTTAAAACAAACACACTAAAAAGGTAAAACCTTCTACTTTAACTCTAGGCTTTCTACTTTAGGTGGAAGCTTGTCTTTTAGAAATTAATATCTACACATTTATTCATAACGTAAGAAAACTTGTATACATGGTTGTTACACATTTATGTTCCCACAAAGAAAGCATGGAACCAGGAACAGTAAAACACAATTCTTCAGTTTTGTATCACATCTTTATTGAAATGGATAAAATCTTGACAATATAATTTGGGACTTTTTTTTTTAATATCTAATTCAAAAGACCATAAAACAATGTGATTGGATTAAAATTCGGATTTTCTAAGACTAGTATTGCATCACTTTGCTGTATGAATCTTATTGGTTAAAGACTCACTCCACTGAAAATTCTGTTTTTCATGTTTTTAACATGTTCTCGTAGCATTATTCCCAAGATGGAGGACAAATAATATAAGATTTAAACCAAGATTCTGAGTATTTTTTAGTCAAACTGGTTGTATTTACAGCAGATGAAAACTTGCGGTTTGAAAAAGCTCTGGTTTGTGACGCAGCAACTAACATGAGCGGGCCAAAGTCCGCTTGCTCCACTACAATTCTGATGCATTCACTAGCAGACAAATGGGAGCATTAAAGTCTTCATATTCCTTGTCCAAACCAAACTACCACCTGGCTAAAACTGTACGTTTGCATGGTTCCAACATTGCTCTGCTTTTTCTTTTTCTCATGGTAATGTTAGCTTTGACTTGTGAGGTTCTATAATCTAGCAGTCAAAGTGTAAACAAAGGGTTGATCAAAAATTAGCTGAGCTAATTTATGCACCAAAACTCCCACTCAACGCAGAGGTGAATTTTTTTAATAAACTACTGCCGCTCTACAGAAAATAGGTCTTAAAAACAATGCAGGCTTTTGGATTTTGGCTAAAAACTGCATACCAGTGATTATTATTGAAAGACCACTAGGAACAGTTTTACAATAGAAAAATTAAAAAAATTAAATTGTTTTTTATGATTTTTATGTATTGCGTTTTCTTGTGTACAGCACTTTGGGCCTCCTTGGCTGGTGGTGAAATGTGCTTTATAAATGAATAAATGA
Source organism: Oryzias javanicus (assembly GCA_003999625.1). Taxonomy (NCBI): domain Eukaryota; kingdom Metazoa; phylum Chordata; class Actinopteri; order Beloniformes; family Adrianichthyidae; genus Oryzias; species Oryzias javanicus. Next base: position 16,713,814 of record CM012453.1, read on the forward strand.
AATTAAAAAAATATACAGTTAAAGTGGGACTTTTTTTAAAGCCCTTTAAAATTTAAAAGCAAATGCTTGTTAGTATAGGTATCAAATATATGTACATATTTGAGTATTCATTAAAATCTGTAAAATAAGCATTTAAAGGATAAATTATCTGTGTGCAAAATATGCAAACACTAATGACTTTAGTGTAAATCACTGTCATATTTATTTGGTCCAACATGAAAACAAAAAAGAAAAAGTGCAATGTGCAGTAATTGAAACTGTGCATTATTTTCAGTGAATTTGAAAGGAAAACCGGGGGTAAAGCAAGAAAAGGATTCTATATTCTTTACAACAGAGTGAAATAACAGTGGTTGCATAAACATTCAAAACTGCATCCCATCTCCACAGCAGCATATCAAAAATATCTTTAAATAAATGTCATTACTCTCCGAGGACGTCTCCCTCTGGTGTTTTTGCAGGGACGTTTCCTTCTTCCACTGGTGTTCAGATCAGAAGCTATCAGCGTACAACGGTGGGGGAGGAAGGAGCCCCAGTTCTGTGAAGTCTACCTCTTGTTCGCTGTCACATAAAACACAAAAACGGTCCAAAAAGCAGCTTGAAGTACTGTGCATCTATGAACACTTCACTAACACACATACACAGAAAAACACATCAAAGACAGCTGAACTTCTGCTGATAAAAGGAAACTGTCAACACTTACGGATATGGAGGCTCTTCCACAGCACATAAGTAGTCTAGATAAAGACAAGCAGATACTAAAGTCACATCATCTTTGAACTGCTGTCTGTAAGATGTGCAGCTCGTCTCAGAGTTACTTCAAGCAGATAAGAACTCCCCTCAAGTCACTTTCCATTGCAAAAAAAAATGCTCCAAGCAGTAAAGTGACCCCAAGTGTCCTCCCTTTTAGCCTCAACACTATCAGTGAAGGTGACAGGAGCTGGGACAAGACCGGAGATATGAAAGGAGTCAAAGTTTCCACTTACTTGATGTCTCTGCACTTTAGATATGTGGAGAAAAAAAAATGCAGAAACCAAATTTAAAAGTGGAATGAAGGACAATAATGTTTCAAATCAACTGAGGAGATTGGAGATGATTGTACTTTGTAGGTGTTGCTCCTTCGCTATCAGCAAAGTCACAGAGATCATCTTTGTTGTGCTGAAAGAAGAAAGCCAACTTCTGCAGGGCTTCATGCCGGTTCCTGAAAGAGGACACAGGTTACGGTTATGCACCCGCACAGCCTACAGGGGGCAAACAACACCTTTGTAATGAATCTTAGGCAAACATACTGAAAAGGTGAGTGCAGGACACAAACTACTTCTATTGTTGCCATAGAGAAAGAAAATAAAGCTTGAAAGAAACTGAAACTTTTCAGTCAAATAATCTTTTCTGAAAATGTATGAAGAATCCCAGCAATTCTTTTTTGTTTTTATTTTCTCGTTTTTTTCCCCAAAGAAATTTGTGTTTTTTTCAAGTTCTTATGGCAGTTTTCTGATGAAAAAGGACACTTATTATGAAAATGAAGCTTAAGTTTGTGCTTCTGAGTATTTTTTCATACAAACTGTGGTGAATCAGATGAAAAAATGCTGAGGTGAAAAAGCTTGTAGATGTGATGGAAAAGCTACAACAGCAAGCCACAAGCTCCTGCTCTGCTCGATTCTGATGCATCCACTTGCACATCTGTGTAAGTCTTCATTTTCCGTGTCAGGGCTGGCAATTGGCTCAAAACCTGATAGCTTTGGTATTACTTGCCATTTTTGCTGCGCCGGTAATGCCAAGTTGGAGTTGTGAGGGGCTATAAGCTAGCAGAAGAGAGTAAACAGATGGATGTTGGGAAGTAGGAGAAGGCTTACTCCGTGCCAACACTCCGGCCCACAAATAAGAGGCAAATTTCTAATGAACTCCTACTGCTCTGCAAGAAATATGTCCTAGAAAACAAGACTGGTCATTTCGTTTTTTTAAAAACGAAACATAGGGTTGCCAAAACAGCTAGCATGCAGCTAAAGAATTAGCCAAGTTCAAAAATATCCTTAAAAAACCTTAAAAAGAAAAGCCTAAATTAGCCAAAACAGCTAGCATGTAGCTGGAATATTAGCTAAATTCCAAAATAGCTTAAAAAACGTAAAAAAGAAAAGCCTAATTTAGTCAGAACAGCAAGCACATAGATGAAAAATTATAAAAACTCAAAAAATAGCCTAAAAAATCTAAGTAAATGCCAAAATATTCCAAAAGCTAGCACAATGCCGATTTAAAAAAAAAAAAAAACCTAAATTAACTTTTTTTGGCTGTTGACATCTATAAATGGGGCTTTAAAAGTGCTGTCTGTTGGTTATAGCCACATTTTTGACAAATGGAAATAAAACTGTTTAATTCTTCAAAATAGTCAAAAATATCTGTTTGCTGCCCCCTACAGGCTGAAATTAGGTATAAAAATTGAATTTTGTGATTGGTCAAACGATGTAAGTTTCAGAAGTCTGACGTCATGATCTGCAGCTCCAGTAATGATAACAGTGCTGCCCCCAAGCCCCACCCCTCTGACTGGATTTTCAAATTTCAGCTGTGGGTGGAGTCAGCCTCCAACTTCCTGGTTTGAATACCCTTTCAATAACTTTCAATATTTTACTCCCCATAAACATACTATATGTGTTCTAGCGTACTATTGTATAATCTCATTTTCGTGTCGGACGGTTGCTTCCTCCGTGAAGTCTGTTCATTTCTGGAAATTATGTTTCCTAGCTTGTTTTCATTGTTTATAATTATGGTGAGAAATAAGTGTCTTCACAAAGAGGTTTATCATTATTCATCATAAAAAAAAAGTAGTGGTAGCCCTTCGTGTGACTCAGTACCCATGAAGTAGCTCTCCGTTTCAAAAAGGCTGGTGACCCCTGGTCTAAATAGTTCATTTCCTCCTGTGTCACATCCTCGTGTCTCCTTTCCTACTTCAAAATGTTCTTATCCCTCTTTTTCTTCTGGTTCATCTCAGTCTTCAAAAGGATCGAATTCACCAAACAGGTTAAAGCAAACTATAGAATTTCATGTCTTTTCAAATGTCTTACTGTTGTGATAAAGTATGAAATGAAGTGTGTTAATATATAAATTATGTAAGAGATAATGGACGACGAAGTGCGCATTATGAGAAATTAATGCATTACGTGGAAGCCTTAACCGTCCGATGCGAAGAGGGCGGTTCAGGTTTTGCGTTTTCAGCTAACGCAGTGATACTTGACCGTAACTACTTTTTTTAGGTGTGGTATATCAGTTTTTAATCCACACCCAACAGCAAATCAGAATCTAGTATTTAACCAGACCATGGTATAAGATATTAATAAGATATTTGTGGTCAATAATTTTTAGATTGGTTAGAAAAGTCTTCCTATTGTTTGAGGTTTTTAATTAGAGCACTCTGGAACTCATGTGTTTTTTTTAAGGTTTGAGATTGAAAGCAAAATTCCCCTTGGTGGTTTAAAAGCAAAGCTGCAAATTTGTTACAATTAAAAAAAATTAATAAATCCACTTTTTTTAGTTGTATTTTGATTTTTTACTGCAACACAATGTCACAAAGTTAAACGAAAATACCTCAAAATTAAGTTTTCACAGCAATTATAGGTTAAAAATATTTGCAATTAAAATAGATTCATTACAGGTCACGGTTAATTAGTAGCACAAAAAAGCATGACAACACTATTTCCAATAGATGGAGTGAAACTATGAATATGAATCTTAAGTTACAGATTGATTCCGACAGCGACGGTACATTCCTTTATTCCTGAGTTGTCACTCAAATTATTACCAACGATTCTGGTAGAAGAATAATCAAAGCAGCAACCTCTATCCCTCCTGAGCAGTGAATGACTAATCTTTGTGCGTGTTGACGCTTGTGTTTGTCACACTTACTGTGTGTGCAGGTCTTCCAGGCTGGCGTCACCGGCTTGAAGACAAGCTGGCAAACACATGGAGAACAGAGATGAAGGTGTTAAATCACATTTTCAAAACAGCCACAACACAGTTTGATATACACACATCCACCACAAGTAAACCATATCCAGAGGCTGTGCTGGCTTCTAGGACAGACATTTGTTTAGTCTTCCTTCAGTTCCTTTCAGCAGATTTGTAAATAAGAGTTACTCACACGTCTCGGGCAGCGAGGAATTCTGCTGAGGGAAGCTGCTGCAAAGTAAAAGGAAAGCAGTTTCCATTTGATTCTTGAAGTCACTTGACAGTATAATAAAGCAGCAGCCATTTCTTTAGAAATAATATTTATACAAAAGTGGCCTAAAGCAAGAATAAAAGACATGAATCGTCAGCTCACTGGCTTTCATTGGAAGGTGAGAGCGTCTCATCCTCACAGGCCCACTCCTCACTGTCGTCTGTGACTGTGGAAAAACAAACCCAGCGCTGAGGTTAGCGTGCCTGCCGATGATGGATGTTTGGCGGCTTAACCCGGATTCCTCAGCAATCATAAAACAACAACAACTGCGCGGCAGATGACAAGCAGCCAAGTCTCCGTGTGCCGTGCCGTCTGTCAATGCGAGCGCCGTGCGGATCTGTGAGCGACATAACTGACGTTCTGCAACGTCGGCAAACTTACAACTGCTCGTCATGACGGGGTGACTCGAAGATCTGTGTGACACACAAAGAAAAACAATGGGATTAGGCTAATTTCACAAATGTTATGAGGATTTTTTTTAAGACCCACTCCAATGAAAATGGCGTCTTGAACAAATTTCTGATGGAGAAAATTGAGTTTAAAATTGCATTTCTGTATTCAAATCGTTGTGAAACAGGAGAAGACAAAAAAATGCAGTCTGAAATAGAGGTTATGTGTGACGCAGAGAACAGCGACAGTAAGAGGGGGCGGAGTTGCTCCACATCGACAGTTCTGCTCACAACTCAGAAGCGATTTCTATTCAATTATATCTGCTCTGCAGAAACTTTGTCCTAAAAAATGACTTTTTTTCAAAAAATGTGTCTAAAAAGCGACACATTTATAATTAGAAGACCACTGGAGATGCTTTTAAAACAGATCAGAAGATTATCAGACTGGGTCTTTAAAGATCTACACCATACCGGCTCCCAATGCTGATGGTGTCTCCCTCCTGGTTGGCTCCTCGTCCGGCTGCTTGAGCTTTCTTCCCAAGTTCCAGCATCTCCTTGATGTTTAGCTCCACATTCATCACTGAGATGTAGCCATCTACGACAACAAGAAGAGTAATTAGAAAAATTCACTTTTGACACCACATGTTTAAAGACTCACATTGATAAAAATCTTTTTTTTGTGTGTTTTTAACATGTTTTTGTGGTATTTTTCTGTTGATGGAAGACGTATATAAAAAATAAGATTAAAATTGCATTTCAGAGTATTTGGCTATTCAAATCCTGAATCGGGAGTAGACAAAAAAAAAAAAGGCAGTTAGAAAAATACTATATCTTTGACGTAAAAGCAAAGCTGTGCTTCATTTTCATGTCTCCACTTGCAGAGTGTTTACTGATTTACACAAGTTAAAATTAAGGATTTTGAAGACCTTTTAAAGAACACTTGATATCTAATTCAAGACCGTATTTACCGTTTCTTGCTCTTCATATGCCATTTTAGAAGCTATGATCCCCACTGTGTCTAGTTTGAGATGAGCCAATTAGTTAACCAAGGTAAAATGATTTACAGACCATTTCACAACCTTATGACGCAGTGCATCTTGGGATTTTGTTTTCTTTTTGTAACATGAAGTCAAATTTTTTTGACAAGACAAAATTTTTTAAGATCCATTCACCAGAATTTGAGATAATTTAATGATTTTTAAGGTTTTATTTAAGGAAAAAACATTTTAAGGATCCACGGCAACGCTGATTTGTTGACGGGAAGTGTTAGCGGGCTTACTTGTTGACACTCCAACAAATCAAAGGCGAATTTCAAATGAACTGCTGCCACTTTGCAGAAACTATGTCCAACAAAATGACAGGTTTTCTAATTTTGGCTAAAATGCTATAAAAAACGCCACTACAAACGCTTTTAAAATGGATCAAAAGATGACACAGTTTGATTTGATCTTTTCTGCCTTGAGCGGCAGAGAATGAAATCAGAGCTCACACTTATTGTTGGAATCCCTGGCGAGCCATTTCCCTTTAGGGCAGTTGGTGGTTCGAATGATGCTGACCGTGTCGCCGCTCTTGACGGGCAGGTCATGCTTACGGACTTTACTGGCAGCAGTCACTTTGGCGTGGTACATTGGCTCTTCATCTCCAGTCACCTGCAGGGACAAAAAGAAATAAAATATTCCCACCGTTGGTGATGCAGATGATAAAAAGATAGTTTAGATGTTATTTTTTTCCATTAGGATCCATTAGAAAATTTAAATAAACACCCCCTCTTACTTTGAATTTTTTCTTCATCTCATTTTCCTTCTTCTCTCGCTCCTTTTGCTCCTTTCTTTCCCTCTCCAGACGCTGTTTCTCCCTCTTCCGCTGTTCTTTATAGTCCGCAGTGTTGGGGCTTAGATGTTCCTTACTGAAATCAACCATTAAAACAAAATTCTTTGTTTTTTATTTACATCATTGTCGAAAAAACAAACCTGTGGACATGATGGTGGACTTGAGCATGTTCTCCTTGTGCAGAGCTCCTGAATAATAAAAATAAAAAAAAGTGAACAGCTGCCCCTCATCTGGCAAAGATGTCAGTCGATGACAGAATGCGGTCTTCGCATGTTTGGCAAAAACATACCATGGATGCCGCAGGCGTTTGTTGTAACATGGCTCCTCCCGCTGGAAACACACACAACTTTAATTTTTTGCAGATCAGAAAACATAAAGAAAATATCTCTAAAATCATCATTAAAAAGACAAAGATGTTACCAGAGGCCGATTCTCAGCATATGGATCTGGGAGATACAGATAAAGTGAAATTAAGAAAATGTCAGCAAATTTTTCAAAAAAGTAATGAGTGAAATAAACTCTTACTCTTCAGTGTGCCTCTTTGTTTAATTGAAACCTGACCAGACATTATTTTGTTGACAGTCTCCACATCTTCATACAGATTGTCGTAAACTTCATGGCAGCCGTCCTGCTGGTGTGCACTGGAAGGTGGAGAAGCAATGCCCGCGGCGCTCTGAAAACCATCGCAGCTCGCCAGTACGTGAGAAGTGTCAGAACTCACCTCGATTGTGTCTGCCTCTCATCACTCCAGGCTGTTCGGCTGCTGAGCTCTGAGTCCTCTGGGACGGACTGCCTCTTAGCAACCGTCGAAAGAGTTTCGTCAGAACGAGAGCTGCTGAAAGACTCTGCAGCTGGCTCCTTGCTTTGGGACCGCTGCTCTGGAGCAGAGGGCTCGGAAAACTCCGGCAGGTTTATTGGTTCAGGGGAGTTGGCTGGATCAAGGGGGATTATGTTTTGACTGCCGAGGTTCAGATCCCGGACGATGGAGCTCTCGAACGTCTCCGCGGGATCGCCAGCTGACAGGTCGGGCTGCGGAGCCTCACAACCCAGAACTCCACATGGCGCGGGCATGCCAATTTCAGAACAGAGCATGTCCAAAGCCTCCAGCTCTAAAGCAGCGATATCGACAGCTTCTCCGTCTGTTTCTATTTCAGAGTTATCAAAGTCTGGAATCTCTGGGGCATCCAGGATGGGATTAGAAGTAGATGGAGGCACAAGCGGCTGCTCTTTACGGAGATCTGATGCTGATTCCTCTAAAAAGCAAATAAATATGCACAACTTAAGCAATTTTATATCAAAAACTGCTGTAAAAATAGTTTAAAAAACCTCTGAAAACACTGACCTACCTTTTACAATTGGTGTCTGGTAGCGACTGAGATCTACCAAAGGTGGTCTGGCGGGCTTTGCTGGCGGCGGCCCCAGAGTCCTCAGTTCAGGCAGTTGCTTCCCCAGCGGTGAAAGTGGTTCAGCAGATTTCACTGATGACCCCTCAACATTTTCCCTCGGATGCTGCTTTTCAAACACAAACTCTAAAGCAGTAAAACACACTTAAAATCAATAAATGCTCAACTTTTTGTTAACAAAAATCAAACTAATAAGGTTTGGATTTCTTACTGTGCGCAGAGTTTTTGAAAAAAGGTCGAGCAGAAATACATGCAAGGTGTGGAAGACACGCCGGAGCTGCGATGGGAGCAGGAGAGCAAAAATTGTCCAAGATTTTTGGCGATGAAGGGAAAGCCTTTTCTCTTGATGCGTACTCGGGGGAGTTCAGACGCTTGGGTTTGGTGGAGCTTAAGATCTGCCGTGGTGTGAACTTCCTCTTAGCCTTCTCTAAAGTGCTAAAAATTCTGCTATCAGAGTTGGAACGGACCTCTATAGGAGGGGGAGTTCGTGGGATATCTGGACTAGAAGGAGGGTACTCAGTGGTTGACTGATCACTTTGCAGGGAAACCCCGTCTTCTACACTTTGCTGCTCTATTGATGGGAGCTCACCAGGTGCACTTGCAGGCCTGTTAGTCAAATCAGAATAGGCCGTCTCTTCACCGTTCTCTGTGTGGAACTTTGATGTTCTTGCTGATTTAAAGGGAAGCAGCAAACCTTTCTTTTTAACCCTAGTGTGTGGCAAGACATCCTTTCCCAAGTCTCTTTCGGGTTTGCGCTCCTTTTCGGTGGGAAATTGTAGTTTTTGAGTTTTCACAGGCAGAACAGGAAGCACCATAGGCATGTGGCGCTCTTTCAGAGTCTGCCTTGTTGTTGTGCCCTCGTCTTGAGGCGAACTACATGCCTGTTGGGGCTGTGGTGGAGAAGAGATTGGCCGTTTACCTCCAGATCCCCGAAGCCCATCTCTGAAAATGGCATGGGGAAACACCAGAGTTTTGCTGTCCACGCCGGCGGCGCTCACTGATGGGCTGCAATGGCCTCCAGGAGGAGGGAGGTGTTTGGGTTTGTCGGCAACAGCTGGGCGGGTGGATTTAGATTGGGCCAACAGGGCCTCCTCCTGAAATTTAGCCCTCAGTGCTTTAAAGCTGATTGGTGCATCCTGAAACACGTGAATACAGACATCTTTATTTAACACACCATTACAAACAGTGTGGTTAAAGACGGAAAAAATAAAGGTATAATACAAAAAAAAAAAACCTACATTAATCAAACTGATATTATCTGACAATTGGGAATGTGTTATTTAAACAACATTTTCCTCCTGATTAAACTTGATATGAGGACATATCTGATGTTAGCTTAAAAAAAAAATCTAAGATTGGCTAGCGATACACATTTCAGATAGTTGAAATTGAAATTAAACAAAATAAAAAGCAACGTTTACCTCTTCCAAAGCCGTCTGTTCCATTTAAAACAGTGTTAATGCAAACATATGGAAAGATGTAGGCCTTTCAAAAAAAAAAAGAAATATTCGCGATTCTTAAGGACAAATCAAACGAAGCTAGCCGACGAGGCTATTCAAACTATTTGAAAGCGCCGCCACTGACACGCATGCGTGAACGTGCCTTACGTCGGTGAACGTTCGTTCCTCAGCCAATCAGATGAGTCAATGTCCTGTACGAAAATAAAATAAAATAAAAAAGTTTTAATTATTTTTCTAAATATTTTTTTTTCCTTGATAATACTCATTTTCAAAAAACATATTGCTAAAGAAGTTTGTTTTAGGGAAAGTCAAAAATTATTATTAAAAAAAAAAAAAAAACATTTTGGCCAACCAATGAAAATGTCAATGAAAGAAAAAAAGCAAACAAAAACAAAGTAAAGTTGTTTAAAAAAAAGAGCTTGATATATTTTCCTTTGTGGGAATTGTTAGATATTAAAAGAACAGGGAGAGGGCAAATCTCTTTGCTTTTTAATTAAAAGATTTAGCCAATTTAAGTCAGCACAGTGTGAAAACATTCTTGTGATAAAAATAACAAAATCAGATTACTGACACAATCTCCTCTCCAATTTAAAGAGATGAACAAATTTGTAAATTAAAACATCATAATTTGAATGTTTCAAGTGTGAAACTCTTGGGGACCCTTCACATCTGATTAAGTGCTGTACTTCCTGCAACTTGTTTAAAAATACATTTTGTTATGGGTCTTTTCATTTTGATTTTCCTCTCATTTTACTTTTAATCTCTGTGCCTGATAAGTTTTTAGAATATTTTTTATATTGATTCTGAGCATGTTTTTTCGCACTTCCATCCGTCCATCCATCCATTTTGCAAACACGCTCCATCACCCTCTGCCACCGTCCCTAAATGTCTCGGTAGCTGATTTAAGTCTATTACTTTTTTCTTAAAATAAAAAAAAAAAGATTAAAAAAGAAAAATGTGGCTTTGAATTTTCCAATAAAGTAATTAAAATTAAATTGGGAAAAAAATAACTTACTTTAACTGTTGGCCATGTTTTTGTTTATCCCAGTAGGTCATTAATCCTGTTACATAGCACAACAGTATCTTTTATTTTTGATATTTAGATTACGTGCAGCCATAGGTAAAATGTGGTGGTTAAAGGTTGCTTAAAAAAGCTTTCCCAACTGTCAAAAGAGCTTGTTTATTTTTCATTAATGATTCACTTTGTTTGGTCAATACTGTGCAATCCAGCCACAATAACAGTAGTTGTGGTAGAGTGAGGTTTGCTTTTTTCAGACTATCTTTCAGATATTTAGGATGAGTTTATGCACGATACTTGTGTTGGCTGGTTTCAGCATAACTGTGAATGCCTCCTGGATGTCTTCGACAGCGACTAACAGCAGGTGCAGTATTTTTTTTTTCATTTTTTTGGTTTCTAAATTGTGTGTCATAATTATTCAATATAGTGTGAAAGTTAAATAAAGTATGTTATTTTTGATAGTCAAAGAGGAACCAGATCTGTACGTAAACCAGCACCTATCAACTGTCGACTGGGTCCCTGGTCATCATGGACATCATGCAACCAGTGTACAGACAAAAAGGTGGGGAAGAACACTTTTTTTGCATTTCCTATGAAATATTAAAGAAATGTTACAGATTTTGTTGAAGTGACTTGCAAGAAACTGCTAAAGTAAGTAGAACCCTGACTCAAAAGTTGTCAGAAAAAAACAATCTCATATAAAACTGCTACAAATTTCAACCTTTCATCAAGGAACCTGGTGGTCACCATACAGCACTAGATAGGTTTAAATGAATTAAAAAAAAAAACATTTAGGCTTTAAAGTTGATTGTGTGGTGTAAATATTGTAACAGCTTTTTGCAAAAATGTTTTGGAGTTTTTCCAACATTTTAAAACTTGCCAGAGGCAAATATTTATCAATAATTCTGTTTTTTTTTTTTTTTTTTATATTCAAATATTCAGGTGACCGTGTCATTCTTGTTTTTTTACACTACCTTTGATACAGTTAACCATTAAAATTTCAACGCAATGGGGACAATGCACTGTGATTGTTCACGTCTTATTTTGCAGATCTTTTGTGTCCCGGGTGACTCTATGTTCTTTTTTGTTACACAGAGTTCTGTTCTTTGGTGCTCTTCTTTTTAAGCTCTTTTCAAACGTTATTTGAAGGAAGTCCTATTTTTGGCATTACAAAAAGAACAAAGGCCAAAGTTTCATTTTTCAGTTTTGTCTGCACAAGATACTAGCTTGTGTGCACAAAATGCTAACTTGTCTGGCAAGGCAAGGCAAGGCAAGTTTATTTGTATAGCACATTTCATGTACAGAGACAATTCAAAGTGCTGTGCAAATTAATTTGTGAACACAAAATGCTAATGTGTGTGCACAAAAATTGTTATTGTGTGTGCACAAATTGCTAAGTTGTAGGCACAAATTAATTTCTACTCACAAATTGCGAACTTGTAGAAAATTAGCTTGTCTGCATAAATTGGTATTTTTTGCACACAAAATACTAACTTATTTGCTCAAAATCTAAATTTGAGAGAACAACATACACATTTTGTGCACAAATTGTTAATTTTAGTCAGCAAACAAATAATATATGGTTGTTTGAATCTTAAAAATATATTTTTAAATTATTATTATTTTTTTTGTTTTCTCCACCTACTCGTGCCCTGTCTGGGCCGTCAGCTCTGAAAAAGAACAGAGACTGAAACAAAAGATTTATTTTTTACTTTAAGTGGGTCCTGGGATACATTTTTTTCAAATACAATGTTTATAATTAGTTTTATTTTAACGTGAATCCTTCTTCTGTTTGATCTTAAAGATAGAACTCTGTAGAAACTGTAATAAGGTTTCTAACAGAACTTGATGGCTTCAGTTCCGTTTCAGACACTTGGACAGGCCGTCCCAGTTCGGCGGTGATGAGTGTGTTGACATGTTGTGGGAGAGGCTCGTGTGTCCACAGGCGACAAGCCAGTGTCTTGTAAATGACTACTGTGATGAAAGTTTCACCTGCAAAGAAACAGGCAAGTCCCATCGTGCGACAACACATTATCTGAAGCTCTGGGTGATTTATTTGCTCGCCTGCACAAAGACGCATCCTGCTGATGTAAGTAGAAAGGTTCAATGGGGTTCTTGTAAATCCTTGCCTGTCTTTCCAGGACGCTGCATCAGCCAGTCCCTTCGCTGTAACGGAGAATCAGACTGCTATGATTTTACTGATGAAGATGAATGTCAGGACATAAATCTGAGAAAAGATAAATGTGCCACCATCATGCCAATTCCGGGTGTTGAACGTGGCACACAAGGGTAAGTTATAAACACATTTTATTATTAATTTTAGACAAGATGCAGATGTTTTCAAAATCTCTGCATTTGTTTATCATAAAAAAACAAAAAGTTAAATCATTACACAAATATATTTTCCACAAATCGTGCATTTTGTGGAACAAGCACCACATTAGTAATGAATGTAACTTCCCTTCTCGAAAAGCACGTTAGCCATGAGAAAAACTTAAAATGGCCATTTGAAGATGGCTGCTATACCTTTAATTGTTACAAAAATAATGTCTGTTTACCCCAGTCTCAACACTAAGGGGTATTAATGAACAAAATGTATTCTTTTAACTTGAGGTGTACCTATAAAATACTATTATATCTATATTATATATACATGTATTTTAAAATGTTCTCATGGCTAACAGGCTTTTCTGAAGGGGATCCTCAGGTACATCCATGCCAAATTGCTTGAACCACAAAATGCACACTTACTTTAACAACTGGCTCCACTATTATGTTCACGTGCTTTAATTTTCCTTTACAAAGCTACAACATCCTGACTGGGGACTTTGTTGATCAAGTCTTTGACCCGACGTACTTTGGAGGACAGTGTGAATACGTCTACAACGGTGAATGGAGAAAATTCACTTACGATGCATTCTGCGAGAGCCTGCAATACAATGAGGACGAGAAGAATTACAGGAAGCCTTACAACTACCATGCCTACAGATTTGTGGTAAACATGCTTTTTATAATACTCGTTAAAAATGTAGATAGAACATCTGAGGAAAAATCTCCTTTACGAAGGCATTCCATTTTTTTAGGCTGAAGCCACATCAGAAGGCTCCCACGAATATTTTGAGGACATGCAAAGCCTCCTAAAAGCGAGGGAGACTTTTTCTTCCTTCAATGCTGGCGTCACGGTTGGAGTCTATTATGTGGAAGCTGGATTGAAAGGCAGCCAAGAGAATGAGTTTCTCACTAACGTCACAAAGTATAACAGCAAGGTATGTTCTTTTGAGTTATAATACTGCTGGTATTAAGAGAGAAATTGAATGCATTTATGGTTTCTATTAAAACATGAGAGCTTAAAAACGTTATAGGTAAATGTGCAGCATCAGAATTTATTGGGTCATAACTGCATTAAAAATGTCATTTTTTAAAAAGAAAGTCCATAGCTGACAAACTTTTAAAGGAACAAAATGAATCAGTTTGTTTTTGTAAGTTTAGCTTTTCAGGTTTTACAAATGCTGTTGTGTTATTCAAACTCCCACTCCAATAATTTTTAGATGTATTGTAAAAGTCTTGCCAGTGATCTTTTTATTAGGATTTCACAGTTTTTAGCCAAAATCAAAAAACATTTCAAGCCATTTCTAGGACAGTTTGTGACATGCAGCAGGAGTTCAATAGAAATTAGAAAATGATCAAACTGCGTTTTTTCATCTGTTTCTGATTCACAAAGAATTTTTAAAAAGAAATACTCAGAATTTCAATCGTAAGCTTCATTTTTCTCATCTATGTCCTCCGCCATCAGAAAAATGACCACTGAAGACACCAAAAACACAATTTTACTCAGAGTGGTTCTTTAAAATACACAAATGCTGCTCCAGATTAGTTTTAATTGAATAGTTTCTAGTTACTATTCCTTCACAGAAAAGCAATTCACAAGTAGAAATTATTCAAGGCAGATTCCATTTTCCACTGGATTAGTGTCTTAGCTCTCCACTAGCTCTGGACATTAAATATTTAAAGTAAAAAGAAATTAAATGTTCGAAATGCCGGAAATGTGTCAGTCAGATTTTGCAGGGATTCATGATTTGTACCATATAGTGAGGGCGTATATTGGCAAGGATCTAGCGATACGATAGGCATCACGATAAACGTCTTGCGACATGACACATATTGCAATATATAACAAGACTGTACCAGAACCATTTTTCACTGTTTTAAAGAGTACTTAGAAAGAAAAAAAAATAATACTAAGTAGTACAACAAAAGCCGTGAGACCGACTAATGAGATTGGACTTTTAACACAAGCTGGTTTTCACGAGATCTTGTTGTTCTGGTGTTGTGTAGAGCCGCTCAAAGTTTACTTCCATTTTCCTAACCCCCTGTATCCCTTTCGGGGTCACAGTGTTGCCAGAGCCCGTCCCAGATCCTTTGGGGGTGGGGTACACCCTGGACACGTCACCAGTTTGTAAACCAGAATGAAATGTGAGGCTTCTTCTATGAAAGGAACAACCTGATGAAAACGAGGCCATGGAACAGAACAGCCATCAAAAACATGACAACATACTTACGACTAAAAAACCTGAAAAAATTCAGAGGTCTGACAAATCTACAGACCTTACATTTAAATGTTGTGATGGAGTTTTAAGAGTCTGTGCAAGATGAAAATGAAAATAGCATTCTTGATGTTTTAATGATGGATGGCAAACAAAGAAAATTAAGCTTAAAATTGAATTTCTGAGTATTTCTTTATTCAAATCATTGTGAATCAATAGAAGACAAAAACATTTAGTTTGAAAAAGAGCTTATTTTTATGTGGAAAATCCTCCAGGCGGGCCATGCTGATGGATCCGCTTGTAGACGATTATCTCTTCTTTTTCATCTTCTGAGCCGGCATCCAACTCCAAACTGTACGGATAGCTCCAAAATTGCTCACCATTTCTGTTGCACTGATAATGTTAGGTTAGGGGTGAAAGCTAGAGTGAGAGTGTAAACAGAGAGCTTGGTAATGGGTGAAAGGAAGGGGGGTGGGGTTGCTTTGCACTAAAATGTCCTAGAAACTGAAACCGTTTTTTTTAAATTGGGCTAAAACCAAATAATCATAATTAAAAGATTACTTGAACCCTTTTAAAATAGATCAAAAGATGACAGTACTTGTAACATTTTTTTATAAATCCTCAAAATGTTTTTGGGAGAACAAAATCACATCAAGTTGTTGTGTCGTGTCCAGGAGCTGGGGTTCATCAGAGTTTGGGCCAAAGTGCAAACAGCCCTTTTCAAAATGCGTTCAAACCAGCTGATGCTTCACGAGGACCTGTACGTCTCACTCATGGAGCTTCCTGAACGCTACGACTTCGGGATGTACGCCCGATTCCTGAACACGTTCGGCACACACTATGTTACAGAGGGAACCATGGGAGGATCCCTGGAATACGTTTTTGTTGTCAATAAAACATCGATGGCCCAGTCAAGTGGGTGATCTTTGTTGTTTTTTTTAAGCGCAAATCCTGTTTGGATTTATAATTTCAGGGTTAAAACATTTTTTTTTCTTGCCAAATTTCTCCAGATGTTGAATCTAAAAGAGTGGAACAATGCATCGGCGCCTCTCTTGGATTTAGTTATCCTGTCAGTGAGTCTATCAAGTTTGGGGGAAAGATCTCTGGACAAGGTTGTGGAGATACAACAAACCTTTCAAAAAGTAAGGAAACATGACAGAAATATCTGGATTTTTTTCACTTTAATTTGAATTTAGCTAACAGTTTTTTGTATTTTTGACCATGTGTGTTTTTGTCGTGTTCCTTTTTTGGTAGAGGAGGGTGCCAGTTCATCAGTGATCGAGGACGTCGTCGCTTTTGTAAAGGGGGGAGTCACACAGACCGGGTGCTGGCGTGCTCATCATCAGAGATGCTGACACGTAAAAAGTGGGGAGCTTCTCTGAAGTACAACCCGGCGCTGATTGACCATGAGGTAAAAATAATGAAAAAGACGTAAATCTGTAATTTTTATTGTGAGGATGTTTATTCACTTAATTGATACAACAAACAGAAACAAGCAGATATCGTCTTCTTTTTCCAACTCTGGGACCTAGACCATGCCAATCTACGAGGCCATACGCCTCAGCACGGCTGCTGACCACGCAGGGCAGAGAGTGGACAACTTGCAGAGGGCCTTTGACGAGTATCTGCAGCAGTTTGACGCGTGTCGCTGCGCCCCCTGCAAACACAACGGAGTCCCTGTGCTTTCAGGCACCTCCTGCAGCTGCCTCTGCAAGTCGGGCTATCAGGGACTGTCCTGCGAGGAGACACTCAGAGGAGGTGAGGGTCAAACATGGCCTATTTGGTAGTAAATCCCTCACAACTTGCACATGTACAGATTTTTTACAGGTGGAGCTTCAACAAATCAGGCCTTAAGAGTCTCTAGTCCAAAGGGTTTGTAACCTGAAGCTCCGGAGCCACAGGTGGCTCTTTTAATCTTCCATTGTGGCTCTCTAGTTAAAGAAAAAAGTTTTTGATTTAAAAAGTAGCTGTAAAGTAAAGGATCACTCAGTAAGGCTCCTGACGCTAGTAGCTGTAATCCTCCAACAATCCATCATTCGGTGTGGCTCCATAGTTTAACGAAGTCGGATTAAAATATATTGACAAATTTTTGATTGCAGTTTAACAAAGAAAATCCAGTGGAGGTCAGTAAGCACAAACAAGATTCACACAAAAGGTGTGTGGAATAATGAGGTGGATTTTCTATTTTGAAATGATTCTATGTATGGCAGTGGTCTCAAACTCAATTCAGTCGGGGGCCGCTGGAGGCAGAGTCTGGGTGAGGCCGGGCCGCATCAGGATTTCCACAAGAAAATCGCTGATAAAACATTCCGATGTTCTCAAATATCTTTATTTTCAACACGAAATAATGAATGAAAGAATTAATTAATTTAAAAAAATGAATTAGAAAGTCAATCATTAATAATTAAAATAATAACAATGACCATACAGCAGACACAGACGACTGAAACCACATATTGACTGGCTGACTACAGCAGTGTTTCACAAATGGTGGGGCGCACCCCCCTGGAGGGAATGCGAATAAAAACATGTTTACATTAGTGATGAATATTGTGCATAATCCTACATAGTAAATTAAATATAGCAAAAACAACCTAAAAATCTATTTGGTAGCAGAAAGTGCTGCTGTTTACAGTGAACCAATGCAAAAGAACTGAATCTCTGAGAAAAGACAGAATTCCATCACTACTGTGGAACAAGGAAAAGATTGTTTTTACTTTGTCTGGAAGTTTTGGAAGTATTCTAAAAAAAAAAAGAAAGAAAACAATTAATAAAACAGATTATCTAGATGTATTTTTAAAATCATTCTTTAATGATAATAAAAGTATGATATTTTGAGGTGATATACCTTTAACTTAAGCAAATTAACTGATACTGATGATGTTTGCAGCTGAAAAGGTGGGGGGGGGGGGGGGTCTAAGAGAAAATACCTGACAAACACTAGACAAGAGAAAACTATTTTTTATTCAGTTTCAAACGTCTGTATTTACAGAACCTCCTTCATTTCTGAGCTGACAGCAGCGCACTCAACTCAAGGTTGGAGCGTGCGTTGCTACGTAAGTTTTTTAATCTGGTCTCAAGCTCTACGCACAAATCGGGCACGCACTGAGCGCGCGCTGAGTCTTCAACCCGGTTCAATATTTCACGCACAGTCGCAGCAGCGCTAATGAACGGTAAAAACACCATAGAAGAAGAATCTCCTCTGCTGCTGCCTGCGTGACCGCGCTGCTCCGGTGATTCTGCTCGCTCGCGGGCATCCCTCACGCACGCGGAAGTAGTCAGTCTCTCTCGCGACGACTTTTTCTTTTTGTGGAGGAGGAAAAAGCGCTCGTGAGGGTCAGATTTGTCCGCGCGGAATACTTGATGCGTGCGCGGGATTGTCGCGCGGCGTCAGGAACACGCTTTTTGACAAGCGGCAGGCTGTGTTCACGTGTTGTCACGTGGCGAAAGAGGAGCGGGGCCCGCGAATCCCGTTCAGTGAGAAAGCACTAGGCGTGTTTGAGTTGACTTGCGCCTCGCCTGCTTCGTCGACGAGACTAAGCTGCTGCAGGAGGGGGCGGAGAAAGGCGCCTGAGATGAAGGTGGACGACGAGACTGCACGAGAACGAGGAGTTGGGGGTTGTCCTCAACATTCAGATGAATTTTAATACTCCACTCCTCCTAGTATGATCTGTGCTGTTATGTCTTTTATAGTATTTTTTTACATCTCTTGGAGTAAAACAGATAAAAAAAATAGTCGGGGGATTCATTACATGTACACAGTCCCAAATAAATAGATAAAATAATAATTAAAGTTCATTTTCAAGACAACTATGACACAAATAACCACAGATTATTTAAAATCTTGTATATTTTTTCATCAGCGATTCACTACCTTCCAGAAAAAGTAAGAACATACATATATTTCCTTCATTTAGCGCCAGTTATTTCACATTAAACTACAAAAACTTTCATGACACCGTTTCCCACAATGCATTGTTTTGTAGTCATCAAGGCGGCTTGCAGCCAGCGCAGTACCTATTTTCTGGCTGCGCTGGCTTAGGAAGGCGCCTTGAACCCGCCCATTTGTCGCGATACTTCATGTCGTCGCAAATGTGACGTCGGTGACAGAAACTAACCAGCATGCACCGCAATCCAGGCGATCTGCGCAGCGCCGCGTCCGCCTGCATGATCTCAAACACGCCTACTTCCAGCAGCTTCATGGCTCCTCCTCCGCCCAGCTGACTGGAGGAATGAATTAAAGAGTGAGGAGGCTCGGACAGCGCGCCGATGTCCCGCCCTCCAGAGCCATATACCTTACCGTGATTGGTTCGTTCAGCTGTGGCCACAACAACTGTCATTCATATCAGCCTTGCGGGCCGCACTAACAGTAATCTTTCATATGAAGACGGGGGCCGCAAATTATCATCCCGCGGGCCGCAGATTGCCCGCGGGCCGCGAGTTTGAGACCCCTGATGTATGGGGTCAAAGTTATTATTTTTGATAGTTTCAAAGTTGTATTATTTAAAGTTTTAAATTAACAATTTTTTTTCATATTTTCAAAATTACTTTTAAGTTTACAACATTATTTTTTTAAATTTACAATTTTATTTTTGAAACTTTCAATAATTAATTAAAGTTTATAATGTGTACTTTTGAATTTATAATTGTTTTACTTTTTTATTTTCTTTTTTTTAATTTATAATCCGGTGTTTCATTCACTTTAAACTGATCCAAATTTGACTCCATACCTACATGGCTTAATTTGAATGGATGTCATGTGAACCTCATTCACGAGTTAGAAGCTATTTCATATATATTTTAAAAACGTTATTTTATCACTATGTTTGTTGCATTAATTCCCAAAAACTATTACTATTCATCATAAAGGTAACATCAATACAAAAATATTGTCTTATTTTTGTGACTCCTTTTGGGGTTTAGTAATGAGAAATAAACCCAGATGGCTCTTTGCACAACCTGTCGCATGTAAAATCAACTTTTCAAAGTGTATTTTGATGTTAATTCTTAAGGAAAAACACCCCCAAAGGGATATTTTGGTCCTCTTAACTCTTGCCCCCTGAGCACAAAGCCCCTTTAAATCCACAAGAATGGCTGGTCCACTTTCACACATATGAGTATGAAAAGTGAGAACAGCCCCTTCCAGGAAGAGTCTGCACTGTTAGCTCCGCCCCCAGGCTAACACTCAAACACCCACTTTCTCCCCGGCAATAGCGGTGATCATTTTGTTTGCACCACACGCACATCCATCTTTGCATAGGTTCAGATGCTGTTCGTTTCCCTTAGAAACGCAGACATGCTGCCGACTCTGGGATGACATCAAGAAATGGGCACCACCCACAAGGAGGGAAAGGCGGAGCTTCAGAGATCAAGGCATCTTACTTCCCATTAGAAAAAGGAGCTTGTGAAAATGACTAATATTTTGTTAAAAAATGGTTCTTTATTGTACCTAAAGTAATATATCATCATATATATGAATACAGATTACTCTTAAAGGCTTAGAATGGCATGATATAGGCCCATTTAAATGTTGAAGGTTGCAGATCCCTGGTCTGGACGCTTGTGACAGTCATGAAACCAAACATTAAAGACTGAATTTTGGGACTAGTTAGAGATAGAGCATTAAGTGTTGCTACGACTCAGTCTAAAAGTTGAAAAGAAAGATAAAGAGAACAAAAAAAGGTGATTTCTTCAGTGGAAGGCTGATAGAATTCTTATCAAACCAAAGAAACCAATTTATTCATGATCACCAAGCTAAACTCATAATCTATTAGCTTGATGTTATGATGTCATAAGTCATTTTTGAATGCTATTTTACGGTAAAGTGTCCTTGGGTAGTTTGAAAGGAGCTTCAAATAAAATGTTATTATTGATGTATTAGCTATGAAAAACATGTGAACCAATGAGAAAATTTTCCATACCAGTATGACACATAACTAAAGGCATGGAGAATTGGCATTGTTGGTAAGTAAACCTTGTTAGAGGTTTAAAATCTATTTTAAAAATTAAAAGAAAAGGCAAAATTCTTATAAGTATCTTTAAAAAGGATAACAAAAATCAACAAAAATGTAACCTATTTTTAACATTGTGTTTTTTAAACTCATATTTTATAAGAAGACGTAATAGCAAACCCAGTCAAAGTGCAGCAGCATGGAGTGAAACACTGACTACGCACATACACTATGTCTGACAAATTCGGCTGCAGTCAAATGCTGTCTGTCAAAGCGTCAGATTCAGAAGCTGTCAGCGGCGGCTCTGTGAAGCTGAAGGTTTGACAGCTCGTCTGTGTGGCTCGATCAGGTTAAAATGCCAGAGAGAGAAAAAAAAAAAGCCATTTTCTGTTTTCATGGAGGAACAATAGTCGCTCTGCTTCAGCCGGGGGAAGGTCAAAAGTCCGCCTCTGCAGTCACACTACGGGTGAGAGACAGTTCACAACGTGAAAACAGCTGAAAGGTGCCGTCAGTCTCTCTGGAGTTTCCAGGATGTTTCAGTGAGTTCAGCAAATCAAAAATGTTTGTGTTTACTGTTATTCTTGTGTGTTGAATTATTACAAAATTCAAAAGTAAATTGATGTATAATTTATTTTTTACATCACTTTACATGCTCGTAGATTAGTTTCACCGCATATATTTTAAATCTTTAAAGTGAGCAGATTTAAATTGTTTTTGTTTGTTTTTCAATTGAATACTTGAAAGTTAATTTCATTTCCTCTCATTTTCATCTTCACGCTGTTTACAATCTGTTTGTAAAGTTTTCATATTTCACTTTGAGTTAATACTTTTAATGGGATTTTATAGTCTACAAAAAATTAGAACATCATGGAAAAGTGGATTCATTTCTGTAGTTCCATTCAAAAAATTAAACTCCCATAGAACTTAGGTCCCACTGTTTATTTGATTTCTAGTATGGGTTTTATAAGCTGAAACTATAATTTATGTAAAAATAAAGAAATACTTGAAACCAAACAAAGCAGTGGGCCCTGAATCTATTTTCTGTGAAAGTTATTTTTTTAATGGAATTATGGAATTGAGTGCAATTTTCTATGATATTTTAATTTTTTTGTGTTTTTTATGCTCAGACTTCACAGAATTCTTTGTTTGTCTGAGTATATTTATATTTTGAAGAGTATATTTATATTTGGAACTATTTAGTTTTTCTTGCAAGAAAACAACAAATACAGCCCCACATTATAATACAACCTCCGTTGTGCTTTAATGTGAAAAAGTTACCCTTTCCATATGCGTTTATTTAATCTCCATTCACGTTTTCCTTCAGCTGTGCAACATATCCAATTTTATATTTAGATTTAGCAAGAAAATAACTTTTTTTGTCTTTAGTTAAACAATTATGCACAATCTGTAGCTGATCTGCAATTACTCAAATGCAAAAGAGAATTCATCTTTTTTTTTAAAACATTCTACTGGAAAAAGCGATTGTTTATTGTCAGGATGCAGAGGGATAGTTAAGTTTCTGCCTCGCTAAGCATCTCATTGTATTTCAAAATGAGCTTTAATTTTTTCAACAGACACCAGGACAGATGGCTCATGGTCCTGCTGGGGGTCGTGGTCTTCCTGTTCATCAGGGAGGAAATCACGGACGAGAACCTGCAATAATCCTGCTCCCGAAGGCGGTGGAGCAACCTGCCTGGGCTCATCCAGCCAGACTCGGAGCTGCTGAACGAAATTCCTCAATGTTAGCTCAAATCACTAAAAAATTAAATTGAAAATGATGTTTTTTTAAATGAAAGCTGGGAATAAAAATGTGCTAATATCGTTTTTGTGTTTGCTTTGTGTTTCTCTAATCAATTAACTGTTATTTTGATCTACTTTGCATTTGAGGATTCAATTTTGGGGGAAATTTGAGAAAACTGCAAGGAATAACACACACTTCAATTCTTATGTTTTTATTGTATTAAAATGAATTGTGGCACAAGCCAAAAAAACCCTGTTCTTTCACAAACGATTCACCATCTTTGCCATATTTTGCTGATTAAAAGCAGTTGGTGGACTCCTCTTGCAGTCCCCAGCATTCAAGTCCTCCGTTGTTGGGTGCTGGGTTGTTGCACTGTCGGGTCCGGGACTTCTTCCCTCCTCCACAAGACGACCACGCACCCCAACAACTCCAGCTGCCATCGATGGAGATATCTACAGAAAAAAAGGTCATGGCTTTAGCCAAAGGATGGGCATGAAATATGCCGTAAAAACACTTTTTCTGACCTTTTGGCCTTTGAGTGACCTCACAGCTCCTTCCAGTGTAGCCGACAGGGCACACGCACTCACATCGCGTCACTGTAGATCATTCATTTTAAAATTAAAAACATCCCATTTTTTCATTTTTCATCAGAGTTAAAGAACTTTCTGATACCTTTCAAAACAGCCACTCCGTTGTTGTGGCAGGGAGGGCAGCGACACGAGCTCGATTCGGCCAGATGCTCCGACAGGGCCCTCTTCAGGTTTCTTTTGAGAGTATCATGATAGCTGAAGTCTCTGGAGACCACCAGCTCATACAGCGGCTGCGTCTAATGTTTACACACACAAACACACACACGCTGTTAAATAGCCAAGATCCTTGTCAAAAGGAAAGACGAAAAATGAGAGCATTTCAAATTGAGTTAATGGGCAAATTCTCATTCATGCTGATCCAGACTCCTGCCGCCTTGTTGAATTTGGCACACTTGCTGTTTGGAATCATTAGCTGTTTGCTCTCCAAACCGCTAGTGATAAGCTCAGCTGTACTTTGGCTCATGTGACTGTGCCAGTGCATGCAGAGCATCATACAGTGTGGGGGAAATGTTTGTGGGGTTTAACAGTAAAGCCGAAATTCCTGGAAAATTCAGTATTTAAAATTGATTAGAATCTAAAACCATAATTCAGCAGTCACACCACACATGATTCGCGCCTCAAATTTGGGTCTACCGCCTCTCCCTATACACGCATCATATTTACCATGTTGTACCTGCCATGGAGCAACTGCCAAAAGTTTTCTGGACTTCATTCGTTGCCACATCATGGAAAACATGGATGATGTTTAGCGAGTAGCCTGGGTTTAGATGTTTTGGAGAGCGCTACAGAGGCGAGCACATCACCGTGTCCTCACCAGATCATTCATTGCTTCCCAGTGTGGTTGTCTGAGGCAAAGTTTGAGCTTTAACTCAAAAAATGGAGGATCTTTTTTTAATTGTCTTGATGAAAATAAGAAAAACATCATAAGCCCGTGGAGCTCGAGCGATTTTAGACGCACACGCCGGCACACGCCGTGGTTCTCCATCTGCTGGGCAGCCAACTGTCCGCGGGCCAGCATAGCGAACTATGCTCGTTACGCTGTACTAGGCGACTGTCTGGGGTCAAAATGAGCCAGCTTCAAATATGGAGCATTTTTAAAATACTGTACAGTACCTAGGGAAACTAATACTTGAAAAGGTGAGATCTAGAACTTAAAACAGGAACCAAGTAACTATTTAGGTTAAACTGTGTCAGAATCAGGATTACTGGTACTATATACAGATGATCTCAAGTCCCTTAAAATTCCACTTGGATCATCTTTGAATATATTGTAAATGCGTTCCCAGTGGTCTTCTAATTAAAAAGCCTGAATAATTTTCTGAAACATATTAATGTACATCAACAGTAATTTATCAGAAATTCACCTGTAGGCTGTTGGCACAGAGTAAACCTTCCCTCATTTCCCATCATCCCTTGGTTTACACTCTCTACAACAAGCTTACAACCTGTTAGACCCCCAACCTAACATTGTGGTGCAGAAGAATGGCGAGCAATGTCGGAACCATCCAGCCCTTTACTACAGCCAGCTTGGAGGAGGAAAACAAAGACATTAATGGATCTAATTCTCTGTAAGTGGATGCTTCAGAATGGAGCGATGGAGGGAACTTGTGGCCCACGGATTGAAGCTACTTCATCACAGCTACAGGCTTTTTCCAACAGCCTTTTTTCGTCAGTTCCTGATTCACAATAATTGGAATTAAATAAATATGAGGGAAATGTAACAAGAACTTGTTAAAAACACCAAAAAACAATTTTTCATTGGGGTAAGTCTTTAAAAGTAAGGATTTACTGATGTTCCACAATCTCTGGAAGTGTGAGACAATTGTGTATGTGTGTATATTGTGAATAGTTTTTCCCAATCTAAAAAATTCCAGAGGATATCAGTGAAAAAGGCTTTTTGAAAATGTAGAAATGTGTGTTATGGCTAAAGCAAAAAGACCTATGTTGGATCCCCATGTTCTTCTGGCTCTCAGACGACACTGTATCACTCATTACTGTCTGTAAACACAATCTGCTCCGCCATCTGCAGATGCCAACTATCATGTAGAAAGGAAGCCACGGTTGAACATTGTCCAGAAGCGTGTCCTTTGGGCCAAGACTGATTTAAAATGAGATGTTTCAAAACACACTGTACTGTCCAAGTTGGTAATCACCCACTATTTACAGTGCATGTCCTAAAAATGACACATTATTTGGGCTAAAACTGGCATAATCATAATTGAAAGACCACCGGGAACACTTTTATCAAAAGATGATCAGAGTGGGTCTCATAAACAACAATTACACATTAGAAGGGGTGGAGTTCTTACTTTCATGCGAATGAAGTCGGGGTTATAGTGCACGCCTTCCCCCCACAGCCTCATCAGCTGTGGGCTGGGAAGTTTCTTAGACAGCAAAGCAGTGATGCTTTCACTGCTCCCCCCCCTCACGACAGCGACAAAGTCCTCCACCATGCTGCCCTTCTTGGTGTCCTCTGGAAAGTAACAGACCAGGCGGTTAAAAAATAATAATCAAACTTCCTACAGAATGTGGATGGACTCCCACCTCCCATTTCGTTCAGAAGCCCGTCGCAGGATCCACCCTCAACCCCTCCTGACACGTAAACTCCATAAATGTTTGCCCCCATGTTAAGGCCAGCCTGCACACAATTCTTGTATTCCTCCAGAGAATAATCTAAAAAACAAACAAGATGTTTGAGAGAAAATGTTCTTGTCTAATTTAATCCAAAATAAATCCCCCTTATTGGATCCAAGGATTAAACACACATGCCGGGTGCTGATCTCTCCTACCTGAGCTCACCAGCTTCTCCTTGTTTAGGATGATAGTGTGCTCAAAGTCTCCTCCGAGGGCGGCCTCAGTGATGTAGTGTGTGCCAAAGTCTCTGAAGATCTGCCTGTACTCCCCATACACATAAGACTGTGGCAGAGCACGTAGGCGCCGCAGAAACTCAGGGTGAAGAACCAAATCCTCTGACTTGAGGATGTACTGGGCCAACTCCAGCTCCGCTTTGGCTCTGATGAAACTGTTTGTCTGGTGATTACAGAACAGGCGTCAATATCTCCTGGCAGCAGGGTCAGAACACTGTGAAAAATCTCTTTTGATGGAAATGATTGCACATTCAAGGTCACTTCAAGAGTTTCTGGAACAATCACAAGATAACTGCAAAAGGAGAAGGAAAAATAAATAAAAGACACTCACTTTGCCTGAGGCGCGGCGAATCTGGCTGACTGACTTGCTGTATTTAGAGTCTTTGTAATTGAATCCAAAATGGAAAACTCCTGGAACGGCAATGCCAAAGGAGAATGACACTTGTGTGCTGCGTTCCTGTCGTGTGTACTGCATGTAATCAGAGTAGCTTTCAAACGACTGCAATGTGAAATCGTATGAGCCCCTCGTCTGTGGATGACAAAAAAACCATAGGAGTGTAAAGTTAGGTTAGCGTGTGTGTTGATTTGACCATGAAATCATCCTGAGGCAATCAGAGTTTAAACATTTTTTTTGCTTTTACCAAAAAAGTATTGGTTACTTTTTCAAATTACTACCTACTACAACAGTTTTACTCACCAAAAAAAAGTTATAGGTTAAAGTTGTAAATTTACAATAAAAAATGTGTACATTTACATTTTTTACTTTTTCCTTGTAGATTTATGAAATTAGGACCACAAAAAAGAAGTAATATTATGAGATTGAAGTAAAAAAAATATATACAAGAAAAAAAAGTAAATTTTCGACTTTAAATCTAATAAATTTATGACTTTTTTCTTGTAAATGTATTAAATTTGGACCACAAAAAACCTAGATTGAAATAGAATATTTTTCAGAAAAAAGACTTAAATTACTTTTTTCTTGTAAATTTTTTAAATTAGGGCCATTAAGAAAGTAATATGACGAGCTTAAAGTTGATTATTTGCAAGAAAAATACTTATATTTAGGACTTTAAATTTTGTAAATTTATAACATTTGTCTTGTAAGTTCAGGGCCACAAATAAATAATATTATGTGATTAAAATAAAAATTGTACAAGAAAAATGTGTTAATTTTTTACTTGAAATCTCGCGAATTTACAATTTTTTTTGTAAATCAGGACCACAAAAAAGTAATATAATGAGATTAAAATAAAAAATTAATGAGAAAAGAATTTACATTTTCAACTTTAAATCTTGTATATTTGCAACTTTTTTTCATGTAAATTTATAAAAATTGGACAACAACTAAAGCAATAATACGAGATTAAGACGGTAACATTACGAGAACAAAATTGTGAATGTGTTACTTTAAATCTTGTGAATGTATGACTCGTTTCTCATAAATTTACAAAGCGAACATACAGTCCATCAAGTGAACGTCACGTGCAGCTGCCAACTAGTGGTCGGGAGTTTAGGTGAAAAACGAAAGTAAGATGCTGAAGGATGCTCACAAATAATCAATTAAATATAATCTTGTCAGCATTTTGTATCGATACACGTATCGCCAAATGAAATATTGCGATATACAGTATATCACCCAATCGATTTTTCCCCACACCCCACCTAAATTTACAAAAAAGTCTTAAATTTGGCCCATCACTTTTAAAGTCTTAAATATGAAATCAAATTTTATTTATATGAAAGTGCTTTTTAGGTGTTGCAGCTCGAAATCCTTTATAATCAAAAGCAGACAACACAATACAAACAAGAGAAAATAAACTTTACCCACCCCTTTGGCCCCCCATCACCCCCCCCATCACACATATACACCCCATGACCCAACACTCCATGCACACAAAAAATTGAGTTTAAGGTGAGTTTTCTGCACTTCTTCTTATGTCCACCTGTAATGTGTATTGCTGTAGGTTGTACGGCTTCCTGAACGCCACATCCTGAATATAATGCGGCAGGCAGCTGCCTGCGTAGTATCTGTTGTCCAGCACCACCCCTTCCAGGTCGCTGTTCAAAATGTTTATCCTGAAAGCAAAACCACAGCTGCAGCGTGACTGGAAAAAAGAGAAAAGCTTTGACAGAAGAATCTTTTTTTTAATTTATTACTGAACTCTTTAAAATGTGCCAGACTTGCATCAGTGACGCAAGAGTTGGGCGCGTGACTCACCCTTTGGCCAGGTTCTCGATTCCCCAGTACTCCTCGGCCTCCTCCCTGCAGGGTTTGGAGACTTTCTTACAGCCAACTTCATCTGACAAGTCACCACAGTCATCCTCCCCGTTACACTGCAGGGTTCTGTGGATACAGCGACCTGACAGACAGAAACGACACTCAGTTTTCTTCAATAAAAACCTCTTTGTCTGTGAGCTAGAGTAAAAGCAAAACTATTCTTCTTTAGGGATGGATTTATTTTGATTTATTTTATAATAGATGATGCGTTCCAAAATTCACCGTATAAAGTTTTCTCATCTTGTGGTTTCCATACATAGAAACTTCCAAAACTATATAGAGCATCCAAGATAATGTCATATAAAGTCAAAATAGATTGTCAGGTCTTCATATCAAGCTGTTAACCAACTGCCTTTTTTTTTTAACTCTACAGGCTATAAACAGTCATATCATGTTTTAAATACATTTCTGAGACCCCTATCCCTCTCTCTTTCTCATTTCATGATCAAAACTGTATAACAAGCATGTCCAAATTCCGGCCCATGGGGACAATACGACCCAACTTTAAATTTCCACCTTTCATGAATTGAATAATATGCATTCCCCCTGCACTTTAACACTTTTGGCGGGAAAATGGCTAATTTTCAATATTTTGTGATGAGTATATCTCATCTGCGATTCATTTTTTTAAATGTCTAATTCCCTTTTTCAAAAAAATGAAAATATTTCTTATAATTAATAGATTATAAAACATTTACATCTTGTTAAAAACATGTGGCTCTAAGTTGAGACAGTGGGGGAATAAAATGTTTTTTTTAATAAATATCCTGAACACTTGAGTCAATATTTTTGCGTCTTCTCATTGTTTTGAAAAAAACTGATCAAATCACCATCATTGTACTATCTATATCTCATAATAAATGACATTTCTAAAACAAAAAGATTGAAAAATATCTTGAATTCCAAAAGATTCAAACTTGTGTTAATTCTTGGCTATATCGGGCTTTACGTAACTAGAAGGTATATAGGATGTAGTCTAGGGAATTGGCTTGAAGAAGAAGAATTTTTGTCATTCTTCAACTCTCCAAAAAATGGAGGAATAGGACCTCCCACAAACGCTATCAAGACAAGATGAAGTTGTTAAAGCTGAAACCAAGCTTTAATAGCTCCAGCATTTGATCCCAGAAGTACTTCTGTCCATATGGCACTCTTGTTGAGACGTCTTCCTCTGACTGGACTTGTGTTGGTGTGAACTATGCAGTGGGAGCACCGCACTGTTATTTGACCCGGCATATTGTGACCAGAAGAACTGACAGCTGAGCGTCTCCCATTAATTCTGTCCTCTCTGCCTCCTTGGATTAGAGCTCCAGTAGAAGCAAAAAGCAAGTGGAAACTTCATACTGCAGAGGGAGTGATGGAATTCGGTGGTGGAGGCCAGAGATACCTGTGTGGGTGCAGAGGAATCCTTCACAAAGAGGCACATTGTCACATGTGTAGCGATCTGAAACAGCGCAGGCCTCCTCCTCCCGGCCGTGAGACTTGCACAGCTCGCCCCCAAACTGAGAAGGCTGCTGCAGCTTGGCAAAACGATACTGCAGGGGAGGAGAAGACGAACACACAACTGGTCACACACAGAAAAAGCTGGCCAAGGTGGCTTTGAGACTGCTCCAGGGAGCTATAGCGGCTGAAATGACATTAGTGGGCTGTTTTCACTTTGTCATGTCACATTTATTAATCCCCCCTCCTGTAAAGTGGATAAGATAAAAGACTGGAGTGCAGCAGCTTGGACACCTGGCAGCAGTGGGGCTCTTTGCAGAGTTTACGGACGCTAATCTGAGTGTATCCAAGTTAAATGGTTTCTCAGTTTATGTCAGATGCTTAAAAGCTATTTAATGCATTTCGGAGAAAAGGAGAACATGTTTTGCCGTAAAATATTGCTCTTATTTTGAGACAGAATTGCATAGCATCGTGTTAGCTGCAATATATGCAGTGTTAACAGATCACAAAGTAACAAATACTGTAATTTAATTACTTTTTTCAGTAATGAAGGAATGTAACAAATTACAGCTTCAGTAATAAATTACAATTGCTAGATTTTATAAACAGTTGTTACTTTGGTTTTGAAGGCTCTGACATTTTCTCTCAGTAAAAAAAACATACATTAAGAACAGAAAAGCGTGCTATGCCTAAAGGGCCGTCCCTGGATTTCTAATGAAGCCTGCTCATGTCTTGATCCACGTTCATACTCTGCACAAAGGTTGTGGCTTTAAAAATCGAAGACAGGAGGAGGATCTTGTTTGCGCTGTGCAGGTTTTTTCCTTGAGAATTCGCAAATGAGTGGAAAAAAAAATAAAGTAATGAGTAGTGAATTACTTTTTGAAATAGGTCATTAAAACTTTGATCTAGTAACTAAAGTAATTGATTACTTTTTAGAAGTAATTTACCCAACACTGTGTATTCATATCTTTGAAGTCCCACTCGAAAGTTCGCAGTGGTCTTTTGATTATGATTATGCAGATTTTAGGCAAAATAAAACCTTTTCTTGAAAACAGTTAATGCAGAGAGGAAGTAGTTCATTAAAATTTTGTTTTTGATTTGTGTGCAGGACTGTTGGTGCAGAGCAGGCCCGCTCTTTTTCCATCACCTGTCTGTTCACACACTCTCCTGCTAACTTACAGCCCCTCACAACATTGACAGTAGTGCTGGGGAGATCCTTCCAAAATATTGATAGTATTGATCTCAAGTTGATATCGGATCGATACTGACCCGTAGATATAGATATATTTTCACTCTTGTTTGAAATGTTTCTATATCAGCCTAAAGGACCCAACTGAGTCGCTGTCTCAGCTCGTGCTCCAGTCCTGTGAGATCTCAGCAGCAGATCTCACAGTGCAAGCAGGCATCCATTGTTCACCCTGTTTCCACTCTATTTAAATCTGATATGTTTTTGACAAGTTACTTTTCACTTGTTTTTATTGTTTTATTTAAATGCTAAGAAGTCATAAATTATTTATATTTCTACCAGTTAATTTTTTTAATCGTTGAGCATTTTAATTTATCTTTGTTTTCAAGCAACTTGTTTCTTCTGGTTTGTAGACTGTTTTTCATTCACTTCTTTACTTTTTTAAGTTTTTATTTTAATAAACTATTTTCTAATTAATTAAAAACTATTGTCCTAATTCTGTTTTTATGTTTATCAAGAAATTTTTAAAAGGGAAACAAGCAATAGAAAAAAAACTTCACTGAGATTAGATTTTGAGAATCATGTCAGATCCATGGCTAAAAATATCGATATCAGCCATATCGACATGCCGTACAGTTTAAAGCCAGATATCAGCTCGGACAAGGAAAACGTAGACAGCTATTCATCTACAAGTGGATGCATCAGAAGGGACCAGAGCTGGGAGCTTTTGGCCCGCCCTGACAATTTTCTACATCACAGATACGCCTTTTCCCACTGCATCTTTTTGTTTGCTCCTGATTTAGAACTATTTGAATAAAGAAATACAACAAAATGCAATTTTGAGCTAAATTTTGTTTAATATATGTCCTCCATCATGAGAGAAATGCCACAAGATTGTGTTGACCTTTTAACACAGGAGCTTTATTGCTTTACTGTAACTTTTCTACCGTTAAGACGATCAACATCATTCCAGTAGATTCTGAAGGAGAGAAGCAGTGTTTTAACGGTTGAAAAGTTACAGTTTTCTAAAGAATTTATATATAAACGTCACGTCAACATCTCAGGTGTTGAAGGGTTAAAAACATAAAAAAACAGCATTTTCATTGGAGAGGGTCTTTAAGCTTTCAGGTCATTCTTAAGAGCTAACAAACACAAATATAGATCTTCTCCACTTGGTCTCTTGTCATACTTACTCTTTTTTTTTGGCAGACATCACAGCGAGACCATGCACTCCACTCTGATAAAACACAATCCACTGGCTGGACCTGATTCTCTACGGCGCGAGGATGACGAACACCAGAACCTACATCGCTTGATGTTATTTGGGTGACTTTGCTGCACGATACAAATAAAAACCACTTCAGGAGAAACAGACGTGTTAAAAATACGATTGTGCACATTTACTTCAGACCCCCTTCTGAGGCGACCATTGATTTACCAATTGACTCATTGAGGATTTTCTAAAGCATTTTTTTCAACGACGTGTCTGTTGATGTTTAAAACTGAAAGTGTAATCTTGTTGTGGATTAAACTCTGCCAAAAAAAATCAGTTACTTGCACAAAACAGATGAATCACCCACCTCAGAAGCTGCAGGATGAGAGTCACACAGAGCAGGCAGCTGGGAGAAATGAGTTTTCTCACTTGTCCTGCCTCAGAAGACATGATTGTGTGTTATGACCTACTGCGACAGAGGGAAAGGCACTGCTCAGCTCCCTGTGTAAACACACACTAATCAATACTGGCCCCAGTATGAACTCGCCACTGCCATTATCCTCAGTCATGAAGCTGATTTCGCAGCGCTTTAGGCAGTGAGAGCCATGAAGCCGGCTGTTTGGGTGTTGTGCCGTCTGAGAGTGGTGTGCACGTCCGACTCAGACCTCAAGCTTGATTAAACACGGCTGGAATGACAGCTTAGTCATACTACACTTTGCATTGTATGACCCAGAGGAATGTGATGTGATGCAACGGCGACAAAACAGACATTTTCAAGCATCTCCTACCCAAACAGTGCAGTGCGAAACAGGGACATCGTTTTCTGGTTAATTCCCGGTATACTCTTGCTGTCATAACCTTTGTAGTGTTTGTGTTTCCCCTGTCTGACCTTTAAACTGTGTTTGATTGCACTGTTTTGTGATTTTGCGTTCTGGTGCAATCACAGTTTGCCCCATGCATAAATTACAGTCAAGCCTATCACTGGGCTGCAAATTTGTATATTTAGAAGAACTGGCCTTCAGGTAAAAATCTGAATTTATTCTTCTTCAGTTTTTGAGATTTTAATCTTTGCTCTCAATTGCTCTGCAGAAATGACTTTTTCTATATTTATATTCCATAAGAATATTTGAATCTAAGCAAATACAACAAGGTGATTAGTCAAGTGGCGGTTTAC
This sequence comes from Oryzias javanicus, assembly GCA_003999625.1. Taxonomy (NCBI): domain Eukaryota; kingdom Metazoa; phylum Chordata; class Actinopteri; order Beloniformes; family Adrianichthyidae; genus Oryzias; species Oryzias javanicus. The sequence goes on from CM012453.1 coordinate 16,747,099, forward strand.
CTCAATTTATCCCTAGAATATTCTTGATTTTTTTTTTTTGCCACAGAATTACTTTTTTTTTTTTTTTTTTTTTTACCAGACTGCAGTGGATGCAGTTTATTTTTCCTAGACAACAACTTTGAGTGTATGTATAAATTGTGCCACTGCATTGCAAACAAAAGCCACAAATTTGAGATCAGAATTTCCTAAATTGCAAACAAAATGTTCAGTTTCAAAAACAAAAACTCTCAAAATTGCAAATGAGACTGTTAAATATTTACTTTCAAAATACATTTTTTGCAATTGCAGCACAACCGTTTTCAGATAAGTCGTCTTCCATCTTGCTGTCTCCCAGTCGTTGATTTTGTGTTCATAAGTTTCAGTTTAGTGTGACTATTGATATATATTACTGGATTGGCTCTTGCCTGTTTGCTGTTGTAGACACAGATCTTCACATGCAGGCGCCATTGCTATGCATTGAGTCATGTCAACAGAACACCGCTGTTTCAGTGGAGAACAGGCAGACATTAAACACAAAAATCAGGCTAGCTCCCTCATTTCTCAACCAATTTTCACAAAACATGGCTGGAATTGAAGCTTGGAAAATGATTGATCTTGTAGTATATTTAAATATTTATTATCTATTAAAATAATCTGTAAATAGAGCAAGAATTACTCCCTCTACTGCCACATGTAACGCATTGCTGTCTGGTCAACAGCTTCTAAATAACCGTGATTTTTTATTTTACCTATGTGCTCAAATCTATATAACTGAGCTTGTAAATGCTTGTCGCCCAAGACAAGAAAGGAGAGAGATCGATTTTCAATGGCATGAATGACTGACAAAGTTTAGTAACAAAGTCCTTTCCCTATTAAAAACACCTCAAAGTGCTTAAAAAAACACCCTTTACTAAATTTTCAAATGAAACTACAACTTTTATTATTTTTGGATTACAAACATGGTAAATATCTCAATTGCATTCAGAATTTACCATTAAATAGAAGATCATAACTGTTCTCTGGTGTATTTATATCACTGAGCAGAAAGTGAACAGTTTATATTCTAGCTGGGCTAGAATATAAACTGTCCGTACAACCAAGAAAGAAACTGAACAGTGACAGCATGCATTAAGAAAATTATGTGCAAACTCACTTACACTTTATTACCAAAAAAAAAAAAAAAAAAAAAAGCTACCAACAACAAGATTTTGGCTCTTAAAGTAGCTAATGCGTAGTTAACATGCTAATGCGTAGTTAACATGCTAATGCGTAGTTAACGTGCTACTTTGCTAGCACAGCCATGCAGCAGAACATCATGACTACATATTCCGTGTTCCCCACACGAATTTCCATTAGCTTTTGTGCTGGTTGAACATAAATACGTAAATAACATCAGCCATGTTTTAAAACATGAAACATTATTAAAAACATACATCGAAGAACCAAGCTAGCACCCACTTTAGCACAAACTTCCCGGTTCTCAGCCTGATTTCTCTAATAAAACGTGATTCCTGTCCTGTGATGATTCCTCTCCATTATTTAAGGTTCTTGAAGTTGATTACAAAACATTGTGTCCCCTTTTGTGGTTCTTTTCGTGCGTATTCGGACCTCCTCCATTCAACACTCTCGAAGACTCAATAGTGATGGCACGTCAGTCACGCTGTATGCCATGCGATTTCCAATCCAGTAATATATATCACTGAGTGTGATATATGTGCCACCAAACAGCCAATCACAGAAAAGAGGGTCAAAAAGAAATTTTTGTTTTGAAGCTGAACTGTCTTTTTTTTTTTGCAAATTAGTAAATTTTGATCTCAAAATTGTGATTTTTGTTCGCAATGTGGTGGCACAAATATTCCTTGATATATATATATATTCCTTGATATATAATAGGGAATATTTTAATAGAAGTCTACAGGAAAAAGAACAGTCGTCAAGTCTCTGTATATCAAATATTTAAAGTTAGTATTGAAAACAATCAAAATGATATGTGGGAAAGTTTGTAGTGAAGTGTGTTGATTTTTCACTACATCACATTATTGTAATTTGATGATGACGATGTGGGTTGTTTATTATAAAAAAAAATTATTATTGAACAAAGATTTGTTCAAACAATGCGTTGTGGTCCATATTCCCAAATCTAGTGAGCGTCGACACACGCTGGTTATTTGCTGAGAATTCTGTGAAATTACTACAGCACTGGATTTCGGTACTGTAGCTTCGAACAGTAGTACAAAATTTGCTGACACGCTATATGTTCACCATAAAACCAATTTCCCAATTCGCACCATAATCCCTAACTCCCAAAAAATCATATCTATATGGTGCTCTGGATTTTAAAAGCAATTTGGACACCATGCTTACGATTTACTTTCGTTTTGCTAAACCCCGGAGTTTACATCACTGGTTTCACAAAGTGAAAATCAAATTAACAGCAACATTTCACGTCTATTTGTGACTTCATTGTTTTCTGATGTTGAAAGTGTGGATGTTTTGTTGTTTTTACAAAAAATACATTTAAACATGTTTTTTTTCCATAAATTGTTCAGCCATAATGCATTGTGGTTTATTTTTGATTTGCCATTGTAGTGAGCATCAAAACACGCTAGTTTTTCGCAAAGGCTTCTGGGAAATTCCTGTGCGCTCGATTTTAGAATTGTAGATTCGGACAGCACAAGATAATGGTGAAAGCACTATATAGTGAGCAGTGAAGGAATTCAGACATACCCCAGAACTTGTTTGAAACATACATTAGCCTTATTAGCCAAATTAGCCACGTTGGCAAATTAAAAATAACTAACTTCCAACTTCGCAACAGACTGATACAGCCAAAATAAACTTAAAAATGATTACACTAACTCTCAACCTTGTTAGTACCATGTAGAAAAAAAAAACACAGTCCAACATCATACACAATAGCTTCGTTGGCATATTCACAAAACCACCCAATCGATTGTGTACCTCTCAAAATTGCTTCAACATCAGCAACCAAAACAAGAATTGATCTATATGTAAGACATTGTCAATTTTTGAGAAAGAAAAAAAAGTGTATTGTATATTGTAAAATAAAAACATAAAAAAGATTTAAAAACCAGATTAATTTTAGGTAAACATGGATTTTTTTTAAAAGTAGGAGTCAAAGGGAAGGTCTTTCAAGGAACTACAAAATTATTATTTTTTTGCTTTGTGTTGTGAACAAAGATATGAAAAACAAACCAAAGCATTCAAGTGGGAATCACATGGTGTTTTATTTGTGACTGAGCGGTGGCATGGATACACTGGATGGGCAAAGTCCGACGTACAAAACATCCTTTTTCTCTTTTCCATGGCGATTCTTAATTCCATAAATAAAATTTACAAAATACTTCTTTTTTTTTTGTTTTTCTTTTTTACAATTTTCATTTGTCTCACACAAGCAGGGATACAGTCACCATTCTGTATTTTAGGTCTAGCAGTTAATGATTTCTATTGATCATATCATAACGTTGGCTGCCTTTTTTGACAGCTCTGATTTAGTGGAGCAGACCCACAATAAGTGCCTCGTTACAACAATGACTTCTTTTTTTTTTCTATTTTCGTTTTTTATTCTTTTACTGTTTACAATGATCTGACAAAAAACAGTGACTGGACGATAAAAAAAAAGAAACCCATTGATGAATTCCACTCTTTGAGATTCCAATGATCTTCTGTCATGTTCAAGAAAAACATGTCACCCTCAGAGGCAAATTGTAAACAATGCGACCTCGATTGGTGTCTAAAAGCTAGGAAACGCAGGAGAAATCTGACCCAACAGTTGACCTCTTTGCTTTCTTAAGTTCAATACGAAAGAGACAAGAACAGTGGGCTTTGCTTTGAGTCATTAACACGTATTCACAGTTCATTTCTCACCAACCAATAAATAAATTTAAGAACCGAATAGTGAGAAAAAATAAAAAATGGCTACAAAAGAAATGTAAAAAAATGGAGGTGCTGGTAGGGCATTGCTTCAGAGTAACACAGGTAGTTGGCTTCCAAGAGGCAGAGAGCTATTTTTATGGCACAGAGGCTCAGGTAAGGGGGATTGGGAAGATTCTTATTTACAAGTTACGTGTTTGGCAAATTTTCAACGCTTACAGTTATGACCCCGAAACCTTGTGTTATCTGCAAGGACTCGGCGCCGTCAACTGAGAATTCACAGCTTACCAAAACGAGAATTTCCTTTTTTATTTTTTATTTTTTTGATTGGTTTTGGGCCTCCAGGGGAGCTGGGGTGCACAGTTCTGCCCTCTGTAGAGTCGGCTGAATCCACGCCAAGTCTGTTCATGCAGATGGATGAGTCGGTGGAGCAACACGCGGAAAAACATTTGGCAAATCCACCTGCTGCTGGTCAGCCGTTATGCAAAAGGGCACTGGTCCTCTTGAAGATTTCCAACGACAACAAAAATAATATTAATAATAATAATAATAATAATAATTTGCATTGTTCTTTGTTTAGCGCATCCTCAAAAATCGATCAGTTCATTCGAGAAGGATGCTAGAACCTCCTGCTGCAGGTTTCAGTCACAGATCAAAGGTCACTTCCTGGTTGAAGGATAAATGATTGGGCGATGAAGCCAAAGTCTGGTTGCTGAGGACAGTCCGGTTCAGTCCAGTCCAGTACAGTCCAGTACAGTACAGTGAGTGGCCTCTGAAGGAAATGCAGTCCATAGCAGAGTCTGCTAAAACATCCTTTAAAGGTTTTTTTTTAAAACAATTCCAGCAAAGAGCACTTGCTCATCTGTCTTTTTTTGTCCCATCACTTCCATTCCTCCTGCAAGGAAAAAGAAAAAAAAGGAAATTAGCTGAACCCCACCACTAGGTGGCAGCGTTGTGCCTTCAACTCTGGAGATCAGATGTGAAGACAGGACGGGAACTAAACAGACTCCTTTTGGAATTTTCAGCACGCGCCCATTCTCAGAGAAAATGAGACGCATAGTGACAGATTAAAATATGAAGCTAATAAAAGTCAGAGAGAATGGCTTTCAGGAAACACGGATGAAAAGACAGAGGACATAAATACACAAATGTCAAAATGTGAAGACAGCAGATTAATAACTCTCTGGGAGATAGGTGAGAAGATGGGATAATGAAATCCTCACCGTGTGTTCGTCTCTAGCTGTCTTCTTGAGGACACATTGGATCCACCGTCTCAGCAGCAGCAGAACCCTGAGAGAAGGAAAGAAAATATTCAGTCAAAGTGTTCACTGTTAAGACTTGCAACCTAAAGATTTAGAAAAACTGCAAATGTAAAAAAAAAAAAAAAAGTAATTAGCCAGAAGCGTAATTGTACCTCACCCTTGATCTAATCAACACACTTAAATCATATGCGACCTTTTCTGTTTAATTGAGTTGACATTTTTCCCCATAAAAAGATAAAGTCAATTCTAATTTTCTATAATAATTACATGACATTCTTGGGCGCTAAATTACACGTCACACGGTTTGGTACGGATAATCCATATGACGGTAATAGATTACAACGCTGCACATCGGATGCTAAATCGCTAAATAACAGAGCGGGATGTTTAGTGGACAACACTCACTGATACTTCATCCTTGGCATCGCTGGGGTTTCCCTCTGGGTCAGCAGGGGACTGATCTGTGGGGGGGTCGATGGCCTTAGAGGGGGGTGAGTCTGAAGACGAGCTGTGATGAAGGGCTGGAGTGGATGCTGTAACAAAAGAAAAAAGTCAGTTATGTACAGAGATATCGAATTAATAATTATTAAATTGTGCCTGGATATTGTACTCAATAATACAAAAAGGATGTTTTCTTGTTTAACTTTTTGTACTAATTATTTTGTTCTTTTGGAGTATTTGCAGGTCGCAAGTCACCTTAGGTTGGTGTCCCGGCTGTTTTTGTTTTTTTAAGAAATTGTAGAAAATAATTAAAAATTAGAATCAAGAAACATAAACAAAAATTTAAAATAATGCGCAAACACAAAAAAAGTTACAACAAAAAAGAAAATCAATTTAGCACGAGAACCACTCATTTGGATTGAATGAAATACGGAAGCACGGAAAAAATGTAAAAACACACGAAAAGAAAAACATATTTTAAATTCAATACAATATACAAATACGCTAAAAAATTAGAAGTAAATACAGTTTAAAAAAATGGAATACACTAACACAAAAAATTGCAAAACATTTAGCATGAAAGCACCCATTTTCATTGAATGCAATACGTAAGCATGAAAAAAATTGATAACAAAAATCACAAAAAATTTAACAGTAATTTGAATGTAATGCATATGCATATGACACCATGAAAAAAAATATAGCATGAAAATATCTGTTTTCTTAATTGAATGCAATACGAAACCACAAAAAACTATTAGAATTGAAAATAGATTTTTAAAATTAGAATCTGCAAACATGAAAAAAAAAATAGCTTGAAAAGCACAAACAAATTTAACATCAAAATGTCAATTTCTTTTAATTGAATGCAAGGTGCACACATAAAAAACTTTGAGTGAAAACAGTTCTATTATTAAACAGATAATGCAGTGAAAAGAAATTGCACAAAAAACTATTTTTATTAAATCCAATACAAAAATGTAAAAAATCTGAAGTAAAAACATACTTTTTTCTTGAATTTAATATGCAAAAACATGGAAAAATTAGCACAAAATAAACAAATTTGAGGATGTTTTTCTTTTTGTATGCTATGAAATAAAAAAATAAAAAAATTAGGGCAAAAAACACAAAAACATAAAACAAAAATCACTTTTTTCTAGATTGAATACAGTAAACAAACACAAAAATTTGCACAAAAAATACAGAACATTAAAATGAGAAACACACGTTTTAAAAATTTTAAGTGAATGTTGCTTGATTAGACTTAAGGCTTTTTCAAGTTTTTCACATTTGTAAGCTCAGCTTTTTGTTTCATAAAGTGTGAGAACTTACGGGATTCAGTGGACGGTGACGTCGATGTCCCCGGGCTCAGGGTCAACCGAGAGAGATCCAGATCACTGCAGCTACCTTCCTCTTCCTGGGTCGCAGCTGAGTGAGGCAGCATCAGCTGAGTGCAGACCAGCATGTCTGGTGCGGGGGTCCCACACCTGCTCGCTCCCGCCGACACAGCACCAGGTCCCGCACCTGCTGCTCCCGACGTAGAGGGGCCCTCGCCCGCGTCCGAGTCGAGTCCTTCTTTCCCCAGGCTAAGCTGCCTGTGCAGCAGGGTGGGGTCGGCCGTGTGCTGGGGGCTAGTGATAGCCGAGGAGGGGGCTGACAGGTCGCAGGACTGGGGGCACACAGAGGTAATAGGCACCAGGCCTTGGAGCATGGCGGCTGGGATCGCATGGCCCCCCACGCCAACTGTCTGGGCCGGCATGTAGGCTGCCATGGCCGCCCACTGCTGCTGAGTCGTGGGGAAGATGTTGGCCTGGCTCCAGATGACCGGCTGGCCACCGGGAAGAACCTGCGCCACCTGGAGGGGGCCCTGCACGGGGAAGGCTAGAGTCTGAGCCTGAGCAGAAAACGGCTGCTGAGCCCACTGAGCGGCCTGCACCGGGCCCATCGTCATGTAGCCTACAGGACAGAGGAGGGGAGGAAGAGGAAGATGAAGCTGCATCATGAACAGAGAAAACACATCGTTTTCAAAATGTCACTGACTTCCAACAGATATTAGTTAATGACCCACTAACAAACCTTCTACTGTATGCTTTTTATGTAAGAACTTCATAAATTAACCTCTTTCAGTAGAGTCTACTTGTAATTTTTTGTTTTGTTTTTACCCCAGATCAACGACGCTCAGAGTATCTCCTCAAGACCTACATTACAACTCTTGATTACGATTCAGAGCCTCTCTATTTTCCCAGAACATATGCTAAAAACATTCCAACATTTAGCCTAGGGGGCTGCAATCTTCAACACTTAAAGAGCCATTTGGGTCAATTTCTTACTAACTACAACCCAGTAGGAGCCACAAAGTCTTACTTCACCCTTAAGAAAAATAGGACACTGATTTTCATTTATGGTAATGTTACTATTATGATAAATACAAGTAAAATATTTTTTTGCATAAATAAAACATAATCTTAAGGAGTTTTTTTTAATCCCCGAAATAGGAAATAGTTCACAGGAGGTTCACATGCCATCCTTTCAAAATAAAAGATACCCTGCGTGATATAGGATCATCTCAGTTTAACAAATGTAGTTAAAAAAAATACAATGCACAATTTAATTGAGCATTTTAGGTACAATTTAGACAAAACTAGACAAAACTCAAATGAAATTAAAGCTAATTTGCCAATTTTTATGCCTTGTTTTCACCAAGCGGTCCGGACCTGTCTGCTCCATTTAGAACGGTCCGGACAATTCCAGCGTTTTCAGTCTGAAGACGTAGCTGTGTGTCATAATAACGGTGCAACTACAGCCAATGGAGTAACAATGGAGGTTGTGGGTCATTTTTTGTTTTTCTTTTCATATTACAGTGTTCATCAAATAAATGTCTCTCTTCAAAAATGTTTCAGAAAGCGATCAGAAGTGTTTTTGATGAGTGTGGATCTATGGATCTCCGTATTCACGGATTCGGCATGTCTTTGCATCCCTAATAACTGAGAATAATGGGGGAATACTTTTTTTGGGGGGCTATGATATAACAGTGTTTACCCTATTAAACGTCCCCCTTCAATACATGTTTTACAAAGTAAGTGTTTTTGATGAGTATGGATTGATGGGGGGGGGGATTAAAAACGCAAAGATAAAATGTATATAGAATTATAAAGCTGAGCAAAAGGTTTACTTGTTTGTAATGGGGGAAATAGATTGTATCTAAAATTTTATTTAAGCCAATACATCAAAACAAATTGGGAGCCTATAGGGGGAAATACTTGTCGAGCTGCTGATCGTAATAACGGTTGAAAAGTTACGGTATGTTAAAGATTCTGTGTCTAAGCGTCACCGGCGATGCCTCAGGTGTTAAAGGGTTAATAATCTCTGCAGGCAAAGAAGAGTACAGCTGAAAAAAAAGACAAAACTTCCAGCTTGAATCTTGAGTCGAGAGGTCCGACGCTCGCTTTTGTCATAATACCTTTCCACCAATTAATGGATTTCATCATGTGACGACAGTCGCTCTGCCCCGACCGGTCCATTCCATTTTTCTATGAATCTACAACCAACAGGGGACCAAGAATTGTACGAATTGGTACAGCTTAATGGGTCCATTTTATAATGGAAGCGCTAAAAATACAGGTCCATTCCGATCCGGACCGCTCTGTGGAAAAGAGACATCACTGTATTTTGGGACTATACAGTGCATTTAAAATCCTTGAATTTTGTTTTTTATAATCCTTTGTACCTTGGGTGTGAATTCTACTAACCTTAAATTGATTTTCGGTGGTGCACTGCGCTCAAAAATCTATCAAAGTGTTCGACTTTGGTTAACTACTAAGCTGTACGCTTGATGGATTGTTGGACCATCATGTGTACTGTAGTCAGGAGCCCAGCAGAGGGATACATAATGAGCTTCAACTGTTTCTAAATGAGTTGAACAAAGTTTGTTTTACTAGATATATAATTTATAATTACATTCATTTTGAAATTAAAACATAAAAACTATTCCTCAAGCAGAGAGCCACAAAGGAGAGGTCAAAGAGGCACATGTGGCTGTGGAGCCCCGGGTTGCAGCCTTATCTGCATTCCCATGCATGCATATACTCTGAAACATGGAGCCTATTCTGGATGGGTCTGTGATTTAAATGATCTCTCCTCCTCCCACTCCAAACCTTTATCTCAGTTCATCCCTAAGCCTAATAAAAATAAAATATACAAATAAAAAGATAACATTTAATTTCACCCCTGGAGTGTGAAGTAGTTAAAGCTTATTGTAAAACAAGAAGCACTCAGAAAAATGTAAATGATTTATTTAAACATGTTGTAACAAAATATGTTGCTGTGTATTTGCTGCAGAAAATATTCAAAATAATTCACATTGAGGATTGTCATGATGCAACACATAAATTACTTTACAGAATCTCATACTAACAAATAAAAGAATCAATGTCAAGATAGTTTATTATTTTTAGAAAGATGTTTCAAATTTAAAATAAAAAACATGTTTTTTTTTTAGGTAATTAGACCTGACTTCATATCCAGGTCAACCATTGATTTTAAATAAAACTTTACAAAGTTTAATACATTTGAGTAATTTTATTCAAATTCTGAAGAATAGCCATAATACAGCCAGGAAATACACTGAACACCCTAGATGTTGGGGATTGTCATAAAAAAGGGAGTAATCCAAAATATGATTTATCTGGAATAAAAAGCTATTTAGGAAAAGGTGTTTGAATGACAACATAAACATGGACTTGCCTTACCATGGATTTGAGCTTATTTGGAATCAGATCTGAACACTGGCACACATTTAAACCTAATTACTGCTTATTTCAGCTTGGGATTCAAAATTGGAGAAAAATATGCAAATTTTTTTTATCCTTTTTATTCACGCTAAATTAGTTTTGCTCAAATGTGAACAACTATAAATTTAAAGTGGCATTTGTACTGAGACTGGGGCGACACTTAAAGGCCCATAAATGCATGGTCTTGTTTTTTGTCTCCCATCTGTGGCAATTGGGTCTCAAGGGCTGCCAAGTGCTCACAAAGTTCTCACATTTTTCATTAAACACGATAAAAAAAAAACTCAAGCTAAAAAATTCAGGGGAAACTTTGGTACTGAGCAAATGAACAAGGACAAAAAAAAACTGTCTGAAGGGGAAGTGAACAGTCACCAGCTGCAACTAGCAACACCTCACAACCATAATGTAATTCAAGGCCGGAGTGTTCTCACAAAACAAATAATTTGCATAAGTATGAGGGATGCGTATGACTTTTAAGGTGGGTTCCAATTCAGCACAGCTTGACCTACTTTTTTGATATAGCAGAAGTAAATAAATTCACAGAACAATGTGCATATCAAAAGAATAAAAGACGGCAAGAACAAAAACAGGTTTCATACCGCCACTCATATATGGTTGAATATAATTAAGTGACTGACCCCCATTCATGTTAAGAAATGCACATGCTAATGCCTCAGTGGGGCATGTCATTTAGAGAAAGCTTGTGGGTTGCTGCCAGTGGGGACACTAGAGTTTCTATTTGAAAGAATGTCATGTTTGACAATTGGCTGCTTTTTGATTGTAATACTGCAAGCTGAGTTGAAAATAACCTTTGAAAATTACAAGTAGGTCAGATTATTTACAACAGAAAAATTTGCAATTCAAGTTTTCAGTACTTAAATGGAAAAGTTACATCGTAGAAGATTCCTAGAAAATTGTGTAGCATTTTGTGTGCACAAATTTGCACCTTGTGTGGAGATGTCAATATTTTGTTCACACAAGACAGCATTTTGATTCCTCAAATTATTATTTTGTGCACACAGTTTAGTATTTTGTGCAAATAAATTAGTATTTCATGGTCACAAATTAGTATCTTTATTTTAGTTTCTTAAATTTTCACAATGGATTTTTCCACACAAAATAAAAGTTTATACCCACAAAATGAAAATGTGTTGCCAGAAATTGATAATTGGAGGGAACAATTTTTTTTTTTCCATAGCTTTACATTTCTTCAACTTTAATTTTTTTTTTTTAAAAAGTGTGAAGAAAGACAGCCTGTTAGATTCTCCATTCAGTCTCCACACATTAAGGAGAGTTAATGTTTTGCGCTGTGGGACAGCTGGAAGTTTTACCTACCTGATGGCACGGAGGTGGGGCTGAAGGGCGCGTACAGCTCAGCAGGGGTGTGCTGCTGCTGGCGGCTGCTCCTGCTCGGGTCCAGTGTGTTGGCAGGTGATGGGGGCATCTGAAGGAAAAAAAAAATATATATATATATAAATAAATAAGCACACAGATGTCCCAACTATCAAAGTCAGCTAAAAGTCACAAAGCTCCACAGCCAGGTTCGATCTGCCAGTGGAGTCATTGAATGCTCCACGAATGACCTGACGGTAACTTGTGTCGGCGTGAAGCGGGATTGGCTCCGTTTGAAGCACTCACCGAGGGAGGAGTGGACATGTCGCCGAACAGATCAAAGTGGTTGATGTTCTGTGAGTTGAGGAGGGAAAGAAAGAGAAAAACAGAGAGTCCCGTGATACATCGATATCCACACGTCTCCTCAGTCCCCCTGTATCATCTGCGGTGGGGTGGCTGCGTGGGCGGGTAGGCGTGGGGAGCAAAATCTAATCATAAAGGCAGTTTGCCTCGTGAATGGCAAGAAACAAGTATCCCCTCATTTCATTATTAGATAATGGATCTAAAATGAATCTTTCATGGCTCGCTATAATTGAAAAGACTATTGGGGGGTATATAAAACAGACTCTAATTAGATATTCTTGCATGTGCCAATCAAGGGAAGCCCCCCATGAGATGCTGGCCTTCTTAACATGCTGATTTTGCTCTGTGAGCATACTGTTTAAATATACACAAAGGGTATGTATATTTTATCGATTGAATGAAATCTCCTGAAGACCACGAAACCACCTCAAAGCCTCAGCAGATGTGACAATTTGCTCGTTTTTTTTCTATGCAGACTACTTCAGGGACGGGTTGGCGGGAAGTGGAGGAGACAGTGAGATGAAAAAGATGCATGTAATGGGGAAGGGGAGTGCACAAAGCAGACGAATTGCGAGCACAAAAACACGCAGGACTCACGTGCTACAAAAAGAAAGAAGAAAAGCACAACACGGTTAAAGAAAGAAAAAAAAAAGAAAGGAATTACAGCAACTGGTGTTGCTGCTGTCATCCTGTTTATGTCCTCACCCAAAAGGCTTGGACATAAAGATTACACAGTTTGCAGGGCATGTTGAAACCACTTAGGGGCACCAAAATGAGTCAGGATTTGACACACAGGACTCTCCCTGCAGGCAGTGACACACATCAGGGAAGCTCTCATAAAGCTCCAACTGAATGAACAGACAAGCAGTAACACTTAGAGATAGTGAAGCACTGCTACTTAGACCGGCATGGGATGTTTTAGGCGGCAAAGCACCGGGGCCGGGACCCTTGTTCTGTCTGATATGCGGAGCGACAAGCAGTGCGAGTGCAGAGAAGTGGAGAAGCACTTTGCTGCGGCCGGGCTTTATGCATAAACACTGCTTGGCTAAATTGTGTTTGTCGTTTTGCGCTGAGGGACCGGATTTGAAATCCGCCTTGGGTTCGTTAGAAGAAGAGGCGTTTCTTGTGCTGGTCAGATCAATACGCTGATGAAACATACATTGCCATTTCAGCTTCTAATGAGCCTCGATTTCTATGTGGCGTTGGACTCGACTGCATGCAACCCAACACCCGTGTCACCTACAAACCTCTCAGCTCCATCCTCTGGAGTATGTCGTCCCTCCACTGCTCCGTTTTAATTAGCTATGACAGATTTTGCTTTATTAAGCTCGTGTATCTGAGAAGGTGCAGATTCGAAAGGCAAATCAATTAGTTTTAAATCTCTAAGCAGGCTTGGCGTGAGCGCTAAAGCTTCGCTTTATTGTCAATAAGAGAGAAAAGGCACAGACAGACCTTTCTGCGGCAGCCTGGCATTTTTGGGAAATTACTTTGAAAGCTCACTGGTCCCGAGGAAAAAAAAAAAAACACTCTTCCTTCAAGAGGACTTTGTGGAGAGGTTTGCATGATACAGAGTGGGGAAAAAGAAACAGAGAAAACACAAAGAAAAACACCTACAGTCATGAAATGGCGTTTGGGAACGTCATAGATCCCTTCCTTTTGCTGACTGGTTGGGACCTGTATCAGATTGGACGTCAATTCAGAAGTGAGTCATGGATCAACACCTTTCTGCTTTATTTGCTGCTAAAAGACCTAAGAAAACCCAAACATGTCTATTAAAGCCAAAAGAAGAAAAAAGAAAAGCTCACTAAATCAATTCCTTTCCATCAGATTTTACCTTTTCGCAAAAAAAGGATTATGTAAATTCTACAGTTTGTGGGCCAATCAATGCTGCTTAAAGCAATATCGACTGGTTTAAGGACAGTGCGTGCACAATCTGTGTGTATTGAAGTACCTTGTTGTTCAGCTCCACTCTATAGAGGCTCCGGATAACATAATATGTCAGTACTTTTTTTCTTTTTTTTTTTTAGCTATCCATGTCACGTGTAACTTTAACCTCGCCTTCCCTCCTTCTTGCTCGATTGGTTAATTTCCAGTTACGTTTCTCCTCAACTCTATTGATCTCACTTCACTCCCAGATCAAATGGCATGAAGAGTGATTAATCTCTTTCCCTCCACTCTGCATCTTTCATCTTCAGACGCAGCGAAGACATATAGAAAGGCAAAAAAAAAAAAAAAAAAAGGGGGAGGGAGGATTAAACCATCTGTCCCTGGAGGTCTAGATGATCCCTCAAACGGTGTAAAATCAAAAGGTCAGCGCCGTGGATGTATAAAAGCGACCTGGCATATCAGGATGTGGGTTGACCCATCTCTAATAGCCAACGTTTTACATTTACATCTTTTATTTTATGGATCGTTTCCTGCAAGATTCATTTTAATCTCCGCACTTGGGGGCATTTCTTTTACTGCCTTTACATATAGTTACATAGGTAATATGTAAAACTTAAAGGATCTGCTGTCAAGTGTGACGAGGCTTTTATTGTGAAGCAGCCAGAAAACCGGCGTGTATTTTTACAGGAGTGGCTTTAGCCCAGGGGTGTCAAACTCATTTTGATTCAGGGGCTAAATTCAACCCATCTGGGTTGGCCCAGTAACAAAATAGCAGAATAACCTATGGTCAACTTGTTATCTGTAGCTATTTTTTTTTCTCAGTTGAAAAAATGCCTCAACCAACCTAGTAGCTAAATATCTTATTATTACACATTCATTCAGAGAGGCCAAAGGATTTTAAATAAATTGTATTTTACAAAAAAATGGCTTATTCAATTTAATACTGAATATTTTATATCTGACAATGAAGCAACCCCAATAGTAAACTCAAGAGGGGCTATGGAAAACAATTTAACACCTTGCCTAAGATATAAATGTGTAAATTTGTGAAAAATTAAACTAAGTTAAGTTGCATCTTACTTAGATGTGGCAAGCTCTTGCGAGGATTTGCGATTTAGTTCTCTATCTCTTGTCATGCCGAGCTTGCTTTTCTTTTGCTTCCCCTAGTGGTGGAATTGTGTATTTCAATCATTTTTCTAAAGCAGGGTTCCCTAAACTTTTTCTTGTGAGGGCCACATAACTGTTTGCTTCTTTGATCGGTTTGTAGGCTAAGAGAAAAAGTGTGGCATTTACTTATTCCATTTATGGTTTTCCAGAAAGCCACACATAGCCAATTTTTAAATAATTCCTTTCTGTAATCTTTACGGAAAAAAAACATATGCTAAAACATTTTAGCAATGAAACCATAAATAGTCTATCCTCTCCCGTCACAGTTCAGACTGCAGAAGGGTGGAATAATCTGATCAATCAGATTGAAGAAAAAAAAAATTAGCCGTCTGATAGTGTTTGATGGGGCGGGTCAAATGTGGAGAAGGGCCGCATCCGGCCCATGGGCCGTAGCATGGCAACCTTGCTTTAAAGAACCATAACTCGGCATAGGAACGGGCTTCTTTTGTTTGTTTTTTTTCAACATCCTTATATATTTTTTCTTCTCAAGTGGGCCAAATGAAGGGCCGGATACGGCCCTTGGGCCATACATTTGACACCCTTGAACTAGCCAACGGCAAATGATTGATGGTGTTCTAATCATAAAAGGAAAACTAGTTTGTATCCTAAAGGAATCTCATATAGCGTGGAAACAAGGTAGAAAATACTCAGATTGTGCAACTTTATAAATTTGAGAAATGAGATAATAAATCTCATTGTCACACAAAAACTTTAGCTTAACGGCTAATAGAAATATGAAAAAAACGTCTTTACACATTTTAAACCTCTATAAGTACACAGCCATACTGTTAGTACTGTTGCTTTTTTCATCGATTAAAGGGAAAAAGAGGAAGAAAATAAAAAGGGGGGAGGATATGCTTGTCTTTGTACCTGATAAACGCTCTCCTCTGACTGGGGGCCACGGAGGGGTTCGTGTCCAGCCTCAAAGACTATGTACTACAGAACAGAAGTAGTGGGCAAGGCGTGGAGGTGCAGAAAATAATGAGTTGGGAGGACGTATAGAGAGAGAAGGAAAGAGGACAGCATGTAAAACAGAGAGATGGAAGTGGCGAGACATGACAGGAATAAATGAAAGAGTCAGGGAAGGGAGGATGGTGTTGAGAGGAAAGTGAGATGAGATGAAGATAAAAAAAAAAAAAAAAAAAGGGTGTGAAAATAGGGCATGGGAAAGAGGACCGGGAGATGAAAAGAGAAAAAAAAGTTGATGTGGGAAGAGGAAAGAGCACAAGTATAACAGGTCAGGCAATAGTTCAAGGCAATGTGGAGGTCTTATGCTTGAGATTCAACCTCAGCAGTGTGATGCTTTTCACCTCCAAGGCAGGATTTGCTCAGAAAGATCTTCAGATTTGTCTTTATCCTTTTTAAGTCAATGTAAAAAGGTGCCTTTATGAATTTGAAACAGAATTAAACAGTTTGACATTTTGGTAGATACTTTAAACAGCTGTATGAGAAGATTCATGTTTGCATTAGTTAAGTGTAAATGGTGAATGCTTGTGAAAGGTATTGCTTCTTCATTGTTTATTTTATGGGATCAAACTTAAGTCTTAGGCTTTTAAAAGACCCTGAACAAGGAAGGCCTAAATATTTTCTTGCTCTTGAAAAGCATTTTTTACTTCCAATCGGAAAATCTAAGTTTCAAATAAGCAACTCAAGCTATGACTAAAGCAGAAACTTAAACACCCACCCCAATGAAAACTGAGTTTTTAACATGATATTTTAGCATTTTTCTCACAATAGAGGACATCTATAAATAAAATGTAACTCTAAATTGATGTCTGAGTATTCGTCTATTTAAATCAAAGTGAATCTGGAGCAGGAGGTTGTGAGGGACTGTAAGCTAGAGGAGAGAGTGTAAACAAAGGGATGATGGGAAGTGGGGGCAGGCTTACTCTGCACCAACACCACCACTTAAAGACACATTTCTAATGAAGTCCTGCCACTCGACAGTAACTATTTCCTAGAAAATGACTTTTTTTTTTGTTATTTTGGTTAAAAGAAAAAAAATAATAATAATAATTAAAAGACTACTGCTTTAAAAACTCAATCAAAAGATGATCAGGGTGGGACTTTAAAACTAAAAAATAGAACTTTTGGTTTAATAAATGGTTTAGACAAGTTGCGGAGAAACTTACACAAGCAATGTCAAATATCACACGGTGGTTAAATCAGTCGAGTTTAGAATTAAATGTCAATAAAACAGTTGCAATGTTTTTTTCTAAATCTATAATCAAAAAACCTGAAGCGGATGTATTTGTGGCTGGAAACAAAATTAAGGTTG
This sequence comes from Oryzias javanicus, assembly GCA_003999625.1. Classification (NCBI taxonomy): domain Eukaryota; kingdom Metazoa; phylum Chordata; class Actinopteri; order Beloniformes; family Adrianichthyidae; genus Oryzias; species Oryzias javanicus. Next base: position 16,764,489 of record CM012453.1, read on the forward strand.
TGTCAGAATACAAATATCTTGGGATCCTGATTGATTCAAATCTGAAATTTGAGTCACAAATAAAAAGAATCTGTAATAAGGTCAAGTTCAATTTATCAAATTTTCGGTTCATAAGACCTCAGTTATCTTTACATGCTGCTAGAATGTTTATGACTGCTATGATTTTTTCCCATTTGACATATTGCATCACAACCTGGTCACAGGCAAATGAAAAAACTCTGAAGCCAATAGAATCACTTTATAAACAAACAGTCAAAATATTGGATAAAAAACATTTAAGATATCACCATTGCCCTGTTTTACAGAAACATAAACTGTTAACCTGGAAGAATTTCATCACGTTTTCAAACCTTTGTCTGTTATATAAAATAAGAAATGGTCTGTCATCTCCTCCTCTTCAGCAGTTTGTAACCATTCGAACCACCTCACAACGAGTCACACGAGGGTCAGCTAGAGGAGATTGTGTCATCCCTCTGCGGAAAAGTGCCTTTTGCCAAAAAACATTTTCGGTTACAGCAGCACAGGACTGGAACTCTGTTCCTCAAAGCATCAGAGAACTGGGCTCACTTTCATTGTTTAAAAAACATCTAAAGAACTGGCTGGTGACACATCAGACATGTCATATTAAAAATTTTTTTTAATACGGCAGAATTTTTCTCAGGGCTTTTAAATGTTCCTTGTTTTTAATTGTATATTTACAATAGTCTATTGATTATTTATACGTTTCAGTCCATTTTATATTCCTTTTGCACCTGCTCATTTTTATTTAATTAGTTATTTTATTCTCTCAATTGTTTTATTGTGTGTGCTGATTTAACTTGTAAAATGTTATATGTTTTTATTGTTCTTTTACTGTACTTGTATTATATCTTGTTTCTAACTTTGTTTTATAGGGAGACAATTTTTACCATCAGTCCAGGGACAGCAGATGAAAAATAGCTCTCGAGCTAACTCTGGTGCATTGGCAGAAATGCTTTTTAATGTGCATTGTCCCTGTCAAATAAATGAATAAATAAAATAAATAAATAAAATAGATCACTAACCGGACAGCTCTTTACGATGCTGTAGCCATTTGCTTTAACCCAGATCTAGTTCTGACCTGGTAATAAGGCTTCTTATAATTCATGGCTCTTACAAAGTTGGAAGAATGGATTCGGCTTGATGAAGCTAAGCAATCATTTTAAAATAAAATCTTCTTCACATCATTATTTTTCGACCAAACCTCACAGCAGCAATAATGCATCAAACGTCATCGCTCCATATGTTTCCAGTGCATTAAAACGTGTAACGCACTGCCAATTGCTTAGCCATGAACGTATCACTCAAGACTCCAAGGTGATTTCTTTTTGTGCTTATTTTAATGGTAATGGGAGTTCATCCTCCTGCAGCGCTATAAGGAAGCAGCCACAGCACACCATTTGTTGTGTGCTGAATCGGTTTGACTCCAAAGTCTGGTTTGTCTGGGTTCTGTAATCGCTCCAGTTTTGTTTTGGGACACTGAATGGTTGGCCTGCGTGCAGAAATATGCCGTGTCATTGTTCTGTGGACATTGGAACAGTACAGTTGGGTTGTGAATGATAAACAAAGTAATGATTCCCACTGAGCAACAGCAAATTGTAATAATATAAAAAAAGACCAGGAGTATTAGTATGTAAAAGTTAAGGATTGACTCCAAAGTTCAGCACTAGAGAAAGAGAGGGAGCACATCTGAAATAAAGACTGGAAAAGTCTGTTAGTCTGGACAGAGTCCACTGAATTTGGTCCAGATTAAGTCTTGAACCGTATGTTTGGTCTGTATTTAGACTGTCGTCAAACGTACGTTTCTGTTCTGAACCAAAGCATCTAACAAAACCAAGTGACAGTCATTGGCTTGGAATTACGAGGGCGGAGCAAAGCAAGGAGAGTTTTGCAATCCTTGTCGGGAAAGTTCACTTATTCAAACTTGATATTTTTCTGGATTGGCTAATTTTGCTGTATCATGTCAGTTACTGAGGAGGCATGCAGCTAAAGTAAAGCTGTAAGTATTTGTGATATACTGATTGTTGGGAAAACAGTGTGAGAAGCAATGTGTTTCATGTTAAAAGTTGTTTTAATGAGGCTACATTCATCCGACCACAGTTTAATGAGTTACTCTGTCTTATCGTTATTTCACCCTGTTTGTATCCCATATTGTCCAACTACAGGCCATTTTGGTCCAGTTGTTCCACTCCGAGGACAAAGCCTATTCAGACAGAGGACACCCAGAGCGAACCACCTTAAAAGATGGAACAGAGACAAGCTCCTGGTCCCGAACCAGAGTCCGCTTGGGTGATTCAGAATTAAAATTTGTTTCGGATATTCGGGGAAAACAAACTTTGGTTCGCTTTAGGCGAACCAAATGTGTCCAGTCTAAATACAGCCTTAAAAACTCACCTGCAGGTGAGCTGTCATGTTTCTGGGGAACCATCTACACCTTGGCCCGCGACCGTCAGAAATGGAAAGATTTTGTTGCTGCCCTAAGCGTCTCAAGGCATAAAGGGTAGTAAGTAAGTAAATGGAAAAAGAAAACTGAAATGAATATGTAATCAGATTTTTCCCCATGATACAATTTAATTTATTAAAAGAAAAAAAAATTGAAAAATTATTTTTAGCAATGAGGATGAAGTTAATGTCAACATATCACTCCAGGAGAACAAGAAAGACTGATACATTACTTTTGGTTTGCTTTTTTTTCTTCCAGTACTTCCTTTTGAGCAAATACTGCCTCCAGCTGAACATCATCATTTGCAAATATTATTTATTCTGTTTTGCATGCTCTAAAAATTGCAGTGAAAAATAAACCCAGATAATAACCGTGTTAACTTTTGGATATTTCCATTTAAGCTTCCACTTAAATTGAGTCTCAAAGTTAAAATCATCTGCACAGCTGATTGAATTTGTCTTTCATTATATATTTTTACAAGTTTAAGCCACATATTTTATATAAGTGCAGCAAAATAGGATTTATCTTCTCATATAAATGAAACTCTTTAAAATATTCTCCAAAATGTCAAACAATGTATTTTTTATCATTATTTTGCATCATGGTTAAACCAAAGCTGCAAATGAAAATGGCTTCATAAACATCACAGTTGAAGAGCAGGAAACAGGCGACCTGCCCGAGAGCAAAATTGAATTCAGAGTAAGAGTTAGAGTTGTCTGTCTTCAGTGTGAGCAGAAACACAGAAAAAACCCACTAATGTTCAGCCAAATCAATGCAGGGCAAAAAAAAAAATAAGAAGGAGGGGGGTGGAGAACATCCAGTCAGGTGGGTGGGGGCATGTGTTCAGAATAAATTAGAACAGTAACACAAATCCACTCAAATCATATGATTTAACAACATTGCACTGGCCAGAATGAGGGTTGAATGGTTGAACAAAACTCTTGACTATGGTCTACTGTGTATTACTGGAATGATGCAATTATATGAATCATTAATCAAGCAGGTCAGCGGCTGGAGGAGATATAAATTAAGGATTAAACGTTTTTTTCTTTCATGTTTTAAAGTGTGAAAACCAGTGAAACAAGGAAGGAATCAAAAGGGAGCAGCACGTGGTTTCTGCTTACCTGGTAAACTGGGTCATCCGCTTCATCTTCGAGGATGGTCTGTGTTGGAAGAAGAATAGTGGACTGACTATGTTTTTCAAGCCTCATTAGAAAATAAGAAGGAAAATATGTTCTTTTTTTTTCTGGTACAAGAGCAATTTTTTTTTACTGCGGAATGAATACAAATCAAATGCGTTTCCCCGTCCAATTAACTGCTCCCGGAATAACAATGAACTCTTAACGAGAGAAGCAAAAGCTTAGAGTCCGACCTGGTAAACGGCCTGCTCACAGTGTTTGTCCTTCTGCGCCTTCTTCTCCATCTCCTCTCTCTGTTTAATGTCATAGATGAGTGTGAAGAGGTCGCGCAGGTCGAAAATGAGAGGCTCCGCCTGGATGAGAGGAGAAGAAAAAAAGTGAGAAGGGAGCTAGTCTTTTTTGAAGACACAACTGGAAGTAGTCAGCTCGGCTATTTCACTTCATTCGGCGTCTTTGGCCATTAATAATTAAAAGGTAGGATCTTCAAAGAGTCTTGAAAGGGTTATCAGTTTAAAGTTTCTCTTATTTTGTAATCCTACTCCTGTGTTCTTATGACTTATAAAAAGATACCAATAGTAGTTGTGAGATTTTACAGAAAAAATGTATTTTTTCTGCCAGGAACATCAGGCAATTCAGATAAATATAAAGCTACGTACACACCACGGCTTTAAATCACATTCTAGAATATGTTAAACACATGTTCTTGAATGCCATCAGCATGTTCTTCTCTTTTTCTTTTTCTACTGTTTACTAGCATATGTCCACTACCTACAGCTGGAAGAGGCGTGGTGCGAAATGTTGAAGCGCTGCACAAAACGGAAAACGATTTGGCTCATTGCTAGTATCTTTGCTATGTCAAATATAGATTACCATCATGTCGTCTTTATTTTGATAGACATATGCAGACGTCATCAGGCTCGTTGCCATGTCTGGCTCATTAACTGTATATTCACTGGACATATCAACCCTTTCCCTCCCGTGTTCCAAACAGGAAGTACCCGAGGGGTTTCAAGAACATCAAAATCCCAAAGACTTCCAGTGAGAAACAGACAGTTATTACTCAGTCATTTTATTTGTCAGAATAACCATTCTCGCTCTAATACAGTTATTCAAGGTATAAACGGACCAATCAGATTCCTCATTAAATCATGTGGTGCCGCTGGCTCAACCTTGAATGTTTCATTGACAGATTCTCCCAAGGCTCTTTCGTGGAAGGGTGTGGACTCCAAACAAGCTCACTCATGATCGGCAACAGTTGTTTTGCCCAAAAACTTGACTCAGATCAATTCGGACCAATCAAAGTGTGACCTGGTATTCCAATGTGACACATATTGTACACAGAGCCCCAAAACAGTTGTAAAGGCTTGCATAGCTATGCTTTGTTTTTAATGTGAACACCCAACTCACCGCGGGTTACATGGACTTTCATTGAAAGTGGCCACTTTGTTGCCAGAGGTGTTATTAACATAGTTTAAGACTATGATCATATATTCCCAAGAGCCACCACATGGCGACCAAATGCGGCTCAGCGGCATTTCTAATTGGGAAGCGGCAGTTGCATTTCTACACGCTACGTGTGGCTGCAGAGGTTTGAAGAAAAAGGTATCATTTCATGGCAACTGCTCGATTTTTCTTTAAAAGTTGAAATCGGTCAGTGGCTGCCTGGGCACATTTTAAGGTTGTGTGGAGGCAGATCAGTGACAGGCAGGGATGGCGCTATTACGAAATCGGGCGACAGCTGGGCGGCCACAGGGCGGATTGCCAGCTGGCAGCAGCACTGATTGGACGATGTGTAAATGTCTCCAGACGGCAGTTGTCCATATCAAGTGCCACCGGCCGCAAGCTGCCTGGTAGCCCTGGTATATAAAAAAACGGGATATTCTGTACATGTGACAGTGTGACGCATGAGGGGGCCTCAACGATACATCCATATATGAGGAGTAGGGAGTGAAATTGTGTTGGACAGGTGCTTGTTTACCGCCGTCTACATTCAAGACAATGCCAACAATTTTCAAAACAATTGAGATGTGCCATGAAACCTTGAAGATTCTACTGACACCCCACTGCACGGTGGCAGTTGTATTTGTAATTGTAGCATGAGTCTAGACATGTCAGCTAAGTACTTGCATTTGGATGAACAAATACTTACACGGAGTAACCCTAAGAGCAACAAGAAATTAGCTTTTTTCTATATTTATTTGCAATGAAACAAACAGTACATAAACTCTCATGTGAAGTAAACAAATGGTCTGCACAATCTAACTCAAACTTAAACATCAACCTAAAGTTTTATTCAACTTTATAAAAAAAATCCCACTCCAATCTTTTGATCTGTTTTCAAAGCGTTTTCAGTGGTCTTTTAATTATGCTGATGCCGTTTTTAGCCAAAATCACAAAACCTGCCTCGTTTCTAGGACATATTTTCACAAGTTTTCTTCACCTGCCCCTGATTCACAACAGTATGATTAAAGAAGTACTCACAATCTAAGCTTAATTTTATTCATATACAGTATTTCCTCCATCATCACAAAAAAATAAGGCCACAAATATATGTTTAAAAAGCCTAAAACATCATTTTTATTGGAGTGGGTCTTTAACAAATGAGAAGATATCATTTGGACATTTAATCCTTCTGCTCTTTTTGGGGTTCAGATGACTTCAACCACATATTAATATGCGATTTTTTTCCATGACAAAGGGGGACAGGATTTTATGTCTGCCATGGACATTAGTGAAACTCAAAAATCAGTGAAAAAAAAAAGTTCAGTGCACTGTCTTGTGGGGTCCAGATGACCCCACTTTTAATGTAAACAAGCTCAGGAGAGCGGAAGGGTTGAAGTGATCAACAGAGTTAGTGGTCATGAATGTTCCAGTAGTCTTGCAGATGATTTTTTAAGGGAGTCAGACAGGAATTGAGGGCTTCCAGAAATACAAAGGAAATGCTTTTAACTGCAGCTGGGATGTTTCATTTGATTTATTTTTCACCTTAATCTCTGCAAAAATATGTTAATCATAAAAACCCATCATTTCACTGAAGATATGTAATTTCTTTTTATTTTATTTGATTTAACATCAACTTATTTTTTTAAATTTCTACTTTAAAAAGGTCTTTATCACATGTGTGATACAGTTTGCATGATAAATTCATAAAGAAGGAGGGTAATATTTGGCAACTTTGTAGATAAAGAGTATGGTAAAACACTTACAGACTGGGAGGTCTTGATGGCCACAAACCTGTGGTGGCCCTCCTTTCCGCAGACGTAGCCAAAGGCCCGGTGGTCCCTGGTGTCCTTGGCAATGTAGCTGATCTCGTGGACTGAGTGATGATGCAAAAGCACCTGAATGGCAGACAGATTGAGAGGCTAGTTTAAAAAGTGAGTGGTTGCAAGGGAAAAAATCCACACTTCTATAACTCAATTGTTGGATAATAGTTTGCCTTTTCATAATATGTATATTCTAACCACAATGCAATGCTTTACACTGAGTTGACAAGCAAAGTAGGTCAAACCCGCTTTAAACATCTTTGCATATTGTTGAGCCAAATGCAATCAACCAACATAGAGTGAAACTGAAAGAGAGATCCAAGCATGTTCAAATCCCCGCTAAGCAGCCTGTCAGTGACACTATAGCGGCTGCACAGCAGCAGCTGCATCGCCTGCCATTGAGGATATAATCCATCCGGATACTTGTTGTGTCCTGGTTTGCAACATCAAAAAGGAAATAATGAAATTAGACCCACAAATCCCTACTTCTTAAATACACGTCCTAATGTGCAAAGACTTGGTGACAGAAAACATGGAGACGTGTATTCAGTCAGCCCCACCTGCTGCTCCGCTATTAGCAGAAGCTGAAGCGTCAGGGAGGAGCTCTCTTATGAATATTTGTGTACTTTAGGCGAGGGCCGTCACTGGTAATGCCTTAGATTAATGTTAAATACTAAACTAATACGACTCCTCAGTTCAGCAGGGAATCACGTCAGCTTTACATAAAGGATGATTTTCCTGTGAGTGCTCGGCACAGCCTGCACCTAAACAACTGCCGGGATATTAGGAGTGGAGGGTTATTTACCGCCAGTAATCAGTAAATAAAATGAGGAGCATTAGGGGGCATGATTTCCAAAACAACTAATGAGCTTGTCAAAAGCTGGTTGAGCTTTGGCGGGAGGCTTAATGCTCATGACAGGGGAAACATGGCCATCACCGGGAGGAGATTAAATCAAAGGAGTGGGTATTTTTTTTGGAGGGGGAGGAGGTGGCGCTCGGTGGTCGTCCGAGAGTTGGCAGCTGAGGGACAATGCCGCTGCATTATTATCACTTTAAGGCTAACGATGGCCGAGGTGGAGCCATGGTGTAATTAGCATTAGCGGCAACGATCATTAAGGGGTGGAACTGAGCAGTAATTAGCGCTGTGATGAGCAGAGCAGGCCTATCTAGCCAGGGACGAGGGGAGAGGCGAACCTCTCAATCATCAGCAAAGCCTCGGAGCTAGCTGCAGGGATGAAGGCCCCAACTTAGAGGAGCCTCATATGAACATTGCTCATGTTAGCTTATTAGTGGATAGATGGGCCTGAGCAGTCAGCTCCTTCAACATCACTTCAACACACTGGAAATCAAACCATTTGACTGGGAGCGAACATCCAAATTCAGTCATTTATCAGGTCAGATTTCACATGAGTGATAATATACTTCATACGACATGTCTGAAAGTTTAATAAAACACTATGCCAATTCCTATATACTGCTCATGAAAATTAAAGAAGCTCTTTAAAGAAACACATTTGATACATCAGATCTCAATATGAAGTAGGATATCTATACAAATAATGACAGGGCAGTGTCTTAGGAACAAAAGGATGCCAAGTCTTTCAATGGAAATAAAAGTTTTCTGTCTACAGAGGGCTCAATTGTGTAGACACCATCAAATCAGAGTGAAATGAAGATGTGGCAGGCCAGTCCATTTTCTCCAAAACTTCATTTCTGCAACTCAAAATGCTTTTCAGTATCTTGTGTGACCCCCACCATGTATGCATGCTTGACAACATCGCGGCATGCTCCTAATGAGACGACGAATGGTGTCTTATGGCCTTTCCTGCCAGATCTGTGTGAGGACATCCCTGAGCTGTTTTAAAGTCTGAGGAGCAACCTGGCGGCGCCTAATGGACCCAAACATAATGTCCCAGAGATGTTCTATTGGGTTTAAGTCAGGGGCCATTCAACTGTTTCAATTCCTTCATCCTCCAGGTACTGCCTGCATACTCTTGCCACGCGAGGCCAGGCATTGTCGTGCATTAGGAGGAGACCAGGACCTACTGCACCAGCGTAGGGTCTGACAAAGGGTTCAAGGATTTCATCTGGATACCTTATAGCAGTCAGAGCACCATTTCCTAGGCAGTAGAGGTCTGTGCGTCCCTCCATGGATATGCCTCCCCAGACCATCACCGACCCACCACCAAACGTGTCATGTTGAACCACGTTGCAGGCAGCAGAACGTTCTCGTTGTCTTCTCCAGACTCTTTCACGTCTATCACAGGTGCTCAGGGTGAACCTGCTCTCATCTGTGAAAAGTACAGGGCGCCAGTGGTGGACTTGCCAATTCTGGTGTTCTTGAGCAAATGCCAGTGGAGCTCCACGGTGCTGGACAGTGAGCACAGGGCCCACTACAGGACGTCGGCCCTCAGGCCACCTTCAAGAAGTCTGTTCCTGATTGTTTGGGTAGAGACATTTACACCAGTAGCCCTCTGGAGGTCATTCTGAGGGGTTGAGGACCTTCTACAACCCTGTCCAGCTCTCCCAGAATAACCACCAGTCTCCTGAAATCTCCTCCATGTTCTGGAGATTGTGCTGGGAGACACATTAAACCTTCTTGCTGCAGCACATGTGGATGTGCCATTCTGGAAAAGTTGGACAACCTGTGCAACTTCTGTAGGGTTAAGGAATCTCCTCATACTGCCAGTAGAGATAATTACACAAGCCAAAATCAGCACGAGTGGAAAACCAGCCAAAAAAGATCAAGAGGGAGAAACTTGAGATGACCTCCACATGTAACAGCAGTCCTGTTTGGAGGGTTTTCTAATTGTTGCCACTGAAGTGCACCTGTTGTTAATTCCATCAACACCAATACAGCTGAAATTGATTAACAAGGCCCTCAGCTGATTAACCAACAAGAAAATGATCAGACACGCTTAATTCAATTCATGCCAGGCCCAATAAAAAAAATGTTCCTTTAATTTTTGTGAGCAGTATATTTAGCCACAAGGGGACTCAAGTCTTGGTCTCCCTGTGCGGGTCCCCTGCCCGGTTTAAATAAAGAAAGAGCATCTGGCGTAAAACTCTCTGTCAAACCAAATGTGCAACTCAGTGAATGGTGATCCGCTGAGGGCATGTGGCGAAAGGCAGCAAGAATTCAAACTTAGGGTTCTTTATTGAATTCATCTTGATAAATGATATATAATTTATCTCGATAAAAAGGACAATTTCAAACAGGATTTAAATAATAAAGTGGAACAAAAACTGTTAAAGATAATGCTTAGACTATCAGATTTAAGGTGTGGCTCAAAGGTTTACCTAAGTTCGATGCTTTAGATATGCAAATGTAAAAAAAAAGCACATCATGCACCAGAAATGGGTTTATGATCCTCAGACTCTCAGTGTAATGCTTGTCAAAAAATATATACAGTGTGTTCTTTACTTTTAAGTGCAGATTATGCAAATCCTAATCCACCAGCGGGAACTACATCAAAAACAACATCACAGTCGTTGGGTTTAGGATGAATACCAAATGTGAAAATAAGAGTGTAGATGATTTAGGCAGCTGGCAGACAGGAAATACTTGTTGATCAAAGTCATTTTTTAGATTTGCTCTGATTTGTACTTTTATTGTTTTACCACTTTTGATCAAATAATTACATATTGGGAATTTCTTGGATTTTTTATGAGCTTTTTTCTTAATATATTTTGTTAAAAGCATATTTTTTAATCAAATGTATTTTTTATTGAAAACTAAAAAAAAAAAATCAGAAAGGCAAAATAAATTATTTTTGTTTTAAAAGTGAAATAAATGATCATTTGTTATTCATCCTTTGCTGCTGCCATTTACTGAGAAAAATCTATCTTCAAACATTTATTCTGTTTATGAATTAAGATGTGAGCAGAAAATTAAATCGTGCAAACATTTGATTATGTTTTCTCTCTAAGTGGTTTTCTGGAAGGCATTTTCCTTTATTGTCTATGAACAAGCTTTTAACACAAACATTTACCTGAACAAACACTTGAGATTTTTATTCACAATTTGAAACTAGTTACCAACATGTTCCAGCACACTTTGAAGGACTTTAATTGTTCTACAAAAGTTTGAAAAATGCCCAGCTGTTTCACAAACAAGTGTTGAAACCATGAAAATAACTAAAGACGAACAATTAAAGTGGCCTGATGGGTCACATTCCCATCAAAAGTGAGTTTAATTTGACTAAGTTGGCATTTAATCTGTCATTGCTTTCTGCAGCTGCGCCTTCGAAGGTGGACAGATGTGACCTTCAAATGCATGATGTCACGAGGCGGCCCGCAGCCTGACATCCTACTCACCCCCGATCTTTCACAGTAAATCTTGATCCCTCCAAATGAGACCGTCAAGAAGACTCTCTGCTTGTGTTCCCCCTTGGAACGTGCTGAGGAAGCCATTCCCTGCAGGAGATTAAAAGGAGAACGACATGAGGAGATGAAAGGATGTGAGCTTGGCATGGAAGACTTCGTCAGCCACAGATGTCTTCCCGCTCAGGTGAGATTGACAGCTTCACGATTGTTGGTGAGGAGTCAGGAAAAGGAGTTATATAAGACACTTTTTTTCTGGTGAAAATTCACTGGCTGATTTTAGTAAAACGTCTTTCTTCTTCATATGTAGGTCTGCTGCATCACTGTGACAAAACCCGAGTGGTAGCTAACAACAATGGAGGTGAGATTTGCTGACGGAACGAAGCGCGCTGACGAGCGACCAGCTTACTCCAGCAGCTTCAGAGTGCTGACTGGACAGCCGTTCCACCCTTTGAAGTGCGTTCTTCCCAAAGATCTCAGCAGCTTCTTTTTCCTTGCTCCGATAAAGAAAACAATTAAAATTTCCCCGTGTTCAATTTGACGCGACCTGCGCGCTTGACATGTCTTTTATGGAAGAAATGCCTGAGAGACGAAAGGAAAAGTGAAGATAAAAGGACGACAGGGAGACCATCGCTGATAAAATTGCACGCTCAGTTCTGATAACAAGTGGTAGGAGACTTTGTAGTTTTTTTACGACTTAATACAAAGTTCTTTTTCAATAAAAAAATGAAAGCTTACACTGAGAAACATGGAAAATGATGGTGCTGGAATGACATAAGAAGGAGGTTCACAAAAAGAAACAGGCGACAGCAAAGAAGTGAATCGACTCGGGCTGAGAGTCAATGGTCGCTGTCAGTCAAGCATCGGCTTTTCTGGTTTGTGGATTAGTCCGATGAGAGGCAGCTCAATAGAGACCCTCTTCTCCCCCTCTGTCCAAACAGCAGCTGGCCTGTTTACACTGCTGCTGACAGACGTGTAAAATGTTAGACCAAAGTGCCCAGAAGTCGTTTCCCTTCCTTCTGGAAACGTTATGAAATACGTCATCAACAAACAATTCCAGTTTTGTCACAAGTCTAGTTTACTGTATATAATGCAGAAACAATGTTTTTATTGGTTTTCATTATTGACTGTAAATGAGAACTGGACTGAGTGACCCCCCCGTGTTTCAAGTGCTCCTAAAAATTGTGAAATAAACAGCTATTAGTCATTCCATTTATCAGAATAACCATTCTTGCTCTGCTATTTTTCAAAAAACATGTTCTTGCTATATCCTAGTTTTTTTTAGTGTGTTTTCTGGAGTGCAAGTCAATCAAGCTATAAACTGAACGATCACGTTTCAATAAAAGTAGGTCGTCTCACGTCAAATGCTTAAAATATCTGATTAACAGATTCTCCTCAGCGCACCTCCAAGTGGTAAGGGTGTGGCCTTTCAATAAGATCACTCTTGATTGGGGAGAATTCTTACAATAGAAACATTCACTCAGGCCAATTCAGACCAATCACTGCTCACTGATGTCACCTGGTTCCATGGCTATGCATAGTGGTGCCTGAACTGCATAAATATGGTTTAGAAGTGGTGGTGAAGGACCCAAGCGCAGGAGACCAGAAACGTAAACATTTATTAAATAAACTCAAAGATGACAAAAACCATGGGAGAACAAACCAGTGACGTAACAGAACAGAACAGATGACCTGATAATGAAGAACTGAAAACCAAACACTTAAATACACTGAGGTTGATTTACTAAATGAAGGCAGCTTTGGATGATTAACCTGAACATGGTGAGACTGACAGGGAAAACAAAACACGATATATAGCAACTGAAATGATTTAATTTAATCTGAGCTAGAATATATATATATATATATATATATAGTATTCCCCCTTTATTCGCGGGGATTAGGGACCAGAGACATTCGCAAAAATGCAGAATCTACTAATACGGAGACCCCCCACCTCTTGTGGCAGAGGTATGTTCATTATCAATTCATACTCAAAAATACTTCTGATCATGCCTTTTTAGGATTTATATAAACAACATTGGGGCATTGCTCAACATAAAGAGTTTATTTTTTTGATTCAGAACAAGAAACTGTACTTTACGACGCAGATGATTAGTGTCTATCCGTCTCTATTTGTCTTAAAAGCAGGAGCGCGTACTTCCTCCTTCATCAAATAACAAACACCTGCTATGAATGATAATTATCCTACGCGGTTATCGTCTTTAGCATACCAAGAGTTTTTTTGGCCGCTTCAGAATCAGTTGATGACATTTCTTCATGCAGAGGCATGTAGAGTGTGTGCATGTGTGCGCGCGGGGGGGGGGGTTGTACTCTTCGTCTTAGCTGTCTTTTGGCAGAAAGATACACCTCATTCTCAGCACCTCCTTTGGATGCAGAATATATATATATATATATATATATATATATTATAATATAATATATATATATATATATATATATATATAGGTGTGTGTGTGTGTGTAATATACTATTATATGTACTATTGTTATACTATATATTATACATATATACACAAATATATATATATATATATATATATATATATATATATATATATATATATATATATATACACACACTTATATGTGTGTATATGTACTATATATCTATTATATTCATATTTCTATTATTATTATATACATTATATATAATATATATATATATATATATATATATTCTGTCTTCCTTCAAATCAACATGTTTCATATATTTATAAAGAGACACATATTTAAATTTCTGCTAAAATGTTCTTGCTGCTTATCGCTGGCAAAGTTATAGTTCTGTCTTTTGTACGAAGAAAGCTCAAGTTTGACTAAACAGCAAGGCGGAATGGCCCCTTTTGAGCAGGTCTTGTGTGATTTATTAAAAAAATACCACCTTCAAGTGCAGTTTGACCTCATTTTTAGTCATTGAGAGAGCCACAACATTTTTATGACAATCTGCAGCGAAAAGGCAAGAGAAAGTTCAAATATCTTCCCACAACAACTTTTATGATAAAATTTGTGCAAGTGATCCTGCTTGTTTTCATCAAAACATAATAATTAAATACATTGATTTTTTTTTAAGAGTTTTATTTTTTATGCTTCGTTTAGGGCATCTTATCATAACTTTTCGGCTCTTTTGAAAACATTTAGTCCTTCTGTAGGTTTATATTTTTACACAAGAGACAGCATGGTCACAATTCTCGGGAAACAAAACAGAACTGAAGTGGATCGATGCTGGGAGGATCTATGATGCTCTGCTTTGATGCCAGTGAAACATATTTAACCAACTCTTGATGTTTGCATGTCTTCAGTATTTGGTGAAACATGGGGCTTAATTCTACTCTCAATTAGATTTACTTTACTTATTATTTATGCTTATTAATATTTTTAATGCATGAATTCTGTTTTCACATTATAAAAACACGGGTGCTTTGAAGTTTGTTTAAAGAAATAAATAAATAATAATAATAATTTTTAGCCCTCTGGATGCAGACTTTTTTTGTTTCCGTGTAAGATTCCTATCTGGCCCAGAGAGAAACTGGCAACTCAACAGTAATAGGGAAAGGCTCCAGCACCCAGGGACCCCAAAAGGAATTCAGAGGGTCCTGAAGATGGATGGATGTTTCAGATTTTGTGTAGACATGACTACATTTAAAAAAAATGTTTCTCCACATTGTACAACATAAAAGCTAATTTTCATGCATCTGTTCTATAGAGTGGATTTATGCTGATGGAATTTAAAGTCTTACTCTGATCATCTTTTCATCTATTTTCAAAGCATTCCCAGTGGTCTTTAAATTATGATAAAGTGGTTCTCAGCTAAAATAAATTAAAAAAAAGATTTTATCTAGGACAGGGGTAGGAAACCCTGGTCCTCGAGAGCCACCTTCCTGCCAACAAGAACATGCCAGAGCAGGATATGTTGGAAAACATGCATGAAGGTGGTTCTTGAGGACCAGGGTTCCCTACCCCTGATCGAGGACATCGTTTCTCCAGAGCAACGGGAGCTCGTTGGAAATTTGTCTCTGAGTTGTAGGTGTTTCACCATTAGCTTTTTCAAAGGGCATGTTTTTGTCTGCTCCTGATTAACAAAGATTTAGATTAAGAAGTACTCAGAAATGCATTTTTAAGCTTAATGTTCTTTACATACGTTCTTTATCATCACAAAAACATATTTTAAAAACAATTTTTTTTTCACTAGAGTGGGTCTTTAAATTATGCAAAATTTACAATCTGGTGTGCAACAACGAATGGTTCAAAGATGCAAGAGTATTTTTGTGACCCACAAACAAATGCTTTACACACTATAGTTCAAACTGAGGCACATTTGTATTTCTTGTTTTTTGTAGGAACTTTTGTCCTCATTGAACATGCAGGAATATCAGTTCATCCACAATCACAGGGATGCAGACTGCTTCCTGGCTTCGCTTGCAACTGTAGGGCTTAATTTGACCTAATTCACTTAAAAGATGTTGCAAAGAGTGCTGGCTAAAGTGTTATCTGGGTCACGTTATCGCAGCTTGCATATGTGCCACAAGTGTGGCATCGTGGACCTTGTTGTAAAAATAGCAGGCAGTGAGTGACATGAGGAAACACATGGGGGGGTGGACTAATTGGGGGTTAAACTGGGGAGGGGGTAGAAAAGATTTTTCTGGAACTAAAAGCAGAACAAGGAAATGAAAGGAGGCTGGGTTTGATATGTGATGGTGCTTGGATTTTTGCAGAACATTTTGTCTTGTGTGACTAATAAAGTGTCTGTCTCGTTCTGCGACGAGCAGCTCCGGGCTTTCATTTGCTCTATCTGATCACTTCATACAGATCTCCAGTGAGTCACACAGGAGAGGACAGCTCCCGTGACTCACTCTGAAGACAGTGCAGTCATGGCCGAGCATGTCTTTTCTAAATCAGCCTTGGATGAAACAGGAAGCTCGGTGGTGTCCCTGCAGACGCACAAAAACACACACACGCACACACAAGTCTGCACCTTTAGCTTCATCATGGAGTCCTGGCACAGCTTGTCCCCACGCGCCGCCGTCACCTCATCAATCCCGATCAACTTGGCCTTGTAGCGCACACCATCTCCGCGGAAACGCTTGATAAGCCCCGCCTCAGTGCGGTCCTGACCTGAAGGGAGGATGAGAGGAGAAATTAAAGTGATGGCAGTCTACTATCCGGATCCCATTCTCCTGGATAAATATCCTGATGCAGAACAAGAGGCAGAGACAGAAAAGAAATCAAACTCAAAAGGGCAGCAAAAGTTGGATAATGATTGTTCGTGGGAACCTCGAGGTCACCGCCGCCGACTATTAGTGAGCACAGAGGGTTATTCAGGAACAAAAGCCTGGTCGGGGGTTTCTGGGCGGCTGAGCCAGCTGGTGGGCTTACTCGTCTGTTGCACCCATGCCCTTCATTCCCATGGGTGCTATTGGTGGTGACAAACCAGCTTGAATGGCTGCTATTGAGACGAATCCTCTCGCTTCGGTGATTACCCTCAATCCACCACAGCCCTCCCTGTTTGATGGATTGTAGTGCGAAGGTGGTAGGAGGGATATGTGTGTGTGTGTGTGTGTGCAGTTGTGTACGTGCGCGTTCAAGGCCTCAGGCTTCACATCCTCACCCTCTCTTGCCTATTACTGATTATTCTGTCTATGCAGTCGCGGTGACATCTCCTTGACACTGACACCTTTCTCATTTGGTCTCGGCTCCGACTCTGACATACAGTTTTGGTTATGTGGATGCCAGCCTCCAGCAATATCTCCTGCGTCTAAAATGTATATCAACCGTTCCCGGGCTGGCAACACACAGGCTCCATGTCCCACTCACATAAAGAGACAGCAGGATTTCGAATAAAGGTTACCGGCACCTTGGAGAATTTAACAGTTTCCAGGGCCCTTCCTCGCTCAAATCTAGGTCAGGAGACCGTCCAATTCATCAGTAAGCAGCACGCTAAGGAGGCTGGGTACGGTAGAAACTCCCTAACGGACTCGCCGTAATACATAATGCACCAAAATCGGCACACTTTTTCTGAAAACAAACATTATTCCAACCCATTCTGCATGCTCCCCAACTCAATTCCACGGAAAAACGGGTAAAATTAGAAAAGATCAAATTAAGGGGCTTGTGCAAATGGGGAAAAAAATGTAAGTGCTTGTCTTGGATGTGCAACCCTCTCACTTATTCATGAGGGCCGTATTCTCTAAAGTGGGGGAGGACTAAAGTACAGATGCTAAAGTCATTAAAGTCTTGAAGCAAGTGAATGTCAAATCTGGGTCTCATTCAGACGGGTTTCTTTTTCCAGTGGATAATGAGCCTTATACAGTGTACTGCGGAGCCACTTGTAAGCTTTAAGCAGCGAGCTGGTGTACGCACAGAGCAGACATGCAGAAACACTGCACAAAATGACAAACATGCTTAAAGACCCAGCAGGACACAAAGGGCGTGCTGCTGTGATCATTATTCCGTTCAAACCAAGCCTCGTACATACAGTCTGTTTGGGCGGTATTATGTATTCTGCCCCGATCTTCCTGACTCATACGCTAATGTAAAATGCATGCTGCTCCAGATGCATTTTAAACACAATCGCTCCAATTGAGTGCAACTCTCTCAGATGAGCTCAAACCAGATGTTCTGTGCCATTTGTTCCTTTACATACAGCACGCCATTTCCCCCATGAAGCACTTCAGGAGAGATTTAGAGCTTCACGATTCAAATTAAAGCCATAGAAAAAAGAAAACTAGGGCTTGCGTATGAATTCAGGCTTGATTCAGTGGCATAACTCGTACGCTACGTGCTCTGGGTTTAGATCAAGATGAGTGTGAGTGTGCTGTATTTGAAAACTAAAGAGCTGTGGGGCATGCTGTTTCATGTTGTGACACACTGTAAAAAAGACGAGAGGAAGAAAAAGGTGACAGGATGTGACTCCTATTCCTCTGGCTTCCTAGATTTACAACGACCTACGGTTGAAAAGCCTTTTTTTTTTGGTCCCCTGAAAGCCTGAAAGTCATAATTTGTCTAGTAGCAGGTTGCCTAAATGATTGCAACATGCTAAAAATGAGTCCCGGTGCTTTGAGGCGTACACATCCAGGGACTTTCTGCATCCTCCTATTGACACCTTCATCATTTTTTCTGTTTTAAATCATGAAATCAAATGTTTGATTAAGATCCAGGATGAGTGACGAGACACAGCCACGGAAAAGGCGGTTCATCTCGCTCCATATTGTCTCAGGGTTTGTCTCCTATGCACACAGTTGAGACGGTCTCTCTGCCACGCAAGAATGGGGACAGTGAATGCGCAGATGGCAACAGATGGAGAGTCAGAAGTGCCCCTCCAGATATGAGGACTTGGCAAGAAGAAACTTTTTGTTGAGGATTCGAGCACCGAGGCAGCTTAACCTTTGAACGCTCCTGAGAGTGTGTCTTTGTGTCATTATCGCCCATCTGGCAACATTTACCATCGCATTTTACTTTTATACAGGGGTGGAGCTAGAGCGTCTTAAATGAGGGGCGGGAGGGGGGCACAAGAGTTTAGAAAGGGGGGTTTCTTTAAATTTTGATTTTGAAGAAGAGCTCATTAAAAATGTGATTCTGGTTTGTGGGCGGTACTGTTGGCGCGGAAGTTAGCTGTGCCAATTTCCCAGAATTCCCAGCTCTCTCCTGCTAGCTGGTAGCACCTCACAAGCCCAAGCTAACATTAGTGTAGCAAAAAGAAACAAAAAAAAAGAGAAATATTTGAGATATCCAGTTGTATAGTTTTTGAAACAAATTCCAGCTCCGATGAGGAAAATGAAGACGTTAATGGATCTATTTATCCGCCAGTAGATTAATCAGAATTGTAGGTGATAGCCTGCCTATGATAAACCCCAGCAATTCCCAGTTTTTGCTCCTGATCCAACAAAATTCAAATTAAAAAATGCTCAGAAATGCAGTTTTAATGTTAAATTATTTTATACGTGTCCTTTATTACATACATACAATCTTCATTGGAGTGTGTCTTTAATGTTAGCTTAATTTAATCGTAATTGTTATTTTACAATGTTTAAATAACTTTGTATTGAGGAGTTTATTTCTCAAGAATGATACTTGCTCAAAATGTGGGGGAAAATATTTTTGCTTAGGGGCTGCTGCCCCCTCTTGCCCCCCCATAGCTCCAGCCCTGCATATGAGACATTCAACATGAAGCATTAGGGTGTTTTATTCTATATGGCTCTGGGTCCAGATACTTTCTTTGAAACTGGACCCATAGAATGGCCATGATCCAATGGGAGTCCATTATCACTCTGGTCTCTTTACTCCCATTTTATATCCTTCATGATTCACAAGCGTGTCTCTCTCCTTATTTTAATTGCTGGTGTCCCTGACCTAATGTTCCTGTGTCAGTCTCTTCCCGGTCCTTTCAGCCCCCAACTGGTGGAGGCAGATGGCCGTCTCCCCTTTCAGAGTCTGTCTCTGGAAGTCTTCGTGCGGAAAAGATGCCTTTTTCTTCCACTGACGCCTGTCTCCTCGCGTACGCTCAGGATGGTGGAGTCCAGATCAAAGGTTGAGGTGGCTTTTCCATCCCCTCTAAAACCAGCAGGATATAAATAAACCTGCGATGAACTGAGACGAGTTTGTGTAAAGCTGTTCAGACAATTTGGAAGGTTAAAATGTCGAATAAATAGCATTAGAAGTGAGTTTTAATTGGTTTTGTTTGAAGTCCAATCAACAATAATTCAGTTTTATCTTTTCAATGTAGTTCCAAACCTTTTAACGTTGGATATGAAACCCACCTGGCCAAAATACTGTTATTTTTGTACAGTGAATAAATTATGTGATAACCTATTCAAACGTTCAGTTTGAATAGGTTTGAATAGTTGATCTCTTTCCAGCTTTTTCTACCAGACAAAAACCTTTTAGCTTCCAGGCTGAAGCTCTTCCAATAAGAACATCGATTGGAGCCAAGTGTAGCTCACCAAGCAACCACTGTCTGCTTTCCAATAACTGTCCGACTTCTTTGTCCCACTTTTAGGTTCAGAAAGACAAGTGTGCTGTGACATCATATCCTGCCAATTTGGCAACGACAAATTAAAAACACCTTTAAATCAGCCCTACTGAAACCTTGTGTTCAACAGTTTTAGATTTCAGCCGAATCTTAAAAGAAGATTCTGTCATCTTATGGTGTCTAAAACCCCAAATAAGGCTAAAAATGATCTTAGATGGCATTTTTATTTCATTTAGATTAGAAAATGAAAAATAAACGTCAATAATATAGGAGTCTGTTGCCACCATCTGCAGGTATTAAAATACCTTTGGCAACATGTGTTTAAGTGACTACTTCCAATGAAAAGTCTATAAAGTGTATGTGACTGTGCGTTTCAGGAGTTCAAAACTCAAGCGTCACTTCAAAAATTTCTACGACCGCATAAAGTGGGCGGCCATTGAACGTGTGATGCAAGTTAAACCAGGTTGAACTTTGACCAATCAAGGATTCAGATTTGATAGTGATGTATCGATGGGATCCCTTTTCATTCATGGAAGTGCTAACCGATTGAAAATTGACCATGGAGGAAAAACTAAGAATTGTGGTTTGTACCCAGTCAGAATTATGGGACCAAGGCCAAATCTGAATTCTTTTCCTACCCCTATGGCTTCTTTATTATATTATTATGTAATGACTTTTGTTGAAGAATGACTTTTTAAGTTTATAAGACTGACGCCATACCATAAGAGAGCTTTGAAAGTGAAAACGGGATTTCCTGAGATTTGCACCGCTTCTACATCTCGCACAAAGCTTCCTCCAACCGTAGGTGGCAGACATGCAGTAAACAGCAGAAAAAGAAAAAGAAGATGACTTTATGTTGAAAGTGTGTTCAAAAGTGCATGTTTAGGGCATTCTGGAGCGTGAATCGCATGCCCAATATGAAGGCAGCATTAGGCTACAACAGATAGCTGTAACTCCCCACTTTCAAACATACTTTTTTTTCCCCCAAATCTCCCAAATTTTGATTATTCTCAAAGTTTGGTTTGGCAGTTTTTGCACACAGCCCTGACACAATGCATGCATGTGAACCTCTCATGCATGAACACCAATAGAGCTCCACCTTAAGCTCAGAGACCATAACCAGTCCAGTCCTGAAGCAGCAGCAGCAGCAGTCAGTGAATGTTTAAAAGCCGCTTTTCATCCACTTTCCCTCAATATCAATCTTTCCTTCACTCCTTGTCTACCTTTTCCAAATGAATTATTTCCTCTGCACAGACTAGCAGCGAGCAACAGTTGCTATGGAAATAGAGTAAAGTCATGCATGCAAACGCAATTCTGAGGATGGATAGTGGGAGGCTTTTGCTCTACGTGACAGACTTTGCTGCTGTTGGGTTTGATTTTTTTTTCTCCCCAAGTATTTGTAAAAGAAAGAAATCCAACTGTGAAGTACTTGAAATCCAACTCGAGTGTATCACTATTTGTATTCGTGTCATGCATGTTAGAAAATGTGTTTTTATCGATTGGGGAGGAAGGAGAAATCTATCAGGTCATTGTCGGAATATTGAATAAAAACATAAAAGCTAATGTGGGAATGTGACAAACTTTTTCCGTAAATGTAGACAAAGATGCCCTTAAAATATACAGCTGCTTATTGATTGTCTTGTTAGAAATGTGATCAAATGTGTTTCTATTGAGTAGCATCAATGAAACATGAAGGTACCCCATTCCTGAAGGGAAAAAATATTGAAGTTTCCTTGTCTGATGTTTACAACAGTGATTCCACACCAGGTTGGAGAAAATAAAGAATAAAAAAAACCTTGAAAGAAAGCCTATAAAAATAAACTAACTCTCAAATAACGAAGGCAAGTTTTAATGTCTTGAGAAAGGTTTGGAGTAAAAACAGAAATGTTGCTCTAAAATTCAGTTTCAAAGTGTTCTGGGCAGAGCTGAATTCATGGAGATAAGGGCTACAGGCTGAGATCCCTGCTTTAAATAAAACCTGTTTTTACTTGGAATTTGGTGAGATGTTGTCTGAGCTGCTAAAAATCCTCCAGGCAAAATGTTGTCTTACCAATTTTAGGAGAAAAATAACATTCTTATTTTCCCAGTTACTATTTTGAATCTTTTTGGAATATGATGTTTTTCATGCACCTTTTTTTTCTTTCATTCATAAGCAAAACACGTTCATTTAAGATAAACTCTGATATATTTTTTTTATTCAAACCATTTTTTACACTATTCTATATAAATCCTCATGTTATTATCTTTTCAAAATGAAAATATTAATATACAATGCATTTATATATCTGATTTTTCCTCTGCTTTTTCTTTTAAATAAAAAATACTTGAATCCTCACTCATACTGTGTTAGATTAATTGTTAGAACGCTTTAGCCCAAGGGCACAACATGCAGAAGACACTGAAATAAACACAGCAGACACAGAGCCTTTTTGTAAATTAAATTCTAAGGGTGCAGTAAAAAATCAAGCTATAAATTTGTGGAAGGCTGTAACTTGAATTATTACTTTCATCCCTTATAGGAAAGCTTCCATCATCTTTTGTGTTAGTGGGTGTTAGTGATTTAACTTCACCTGAAAATATATAAAAACATTAAATAACAATAAATAGATTTTTTTTCATCTTATAGCTAACTTAGTTTGTATGTATATGCATGGAAACAGCGTTTCTTTGTTTTTTTGTTGTTTATTTTTTTGTTACTCAGACCTTTTTTCTCGAAATACATCACCTGTTTTACATAAAAAAAAAACTGTTTAATTTTTCATCTAGTTGTAAAATAAGTAACTTTAGTATTTATGTCCTGGAAAGTTTTAGGACAGGGTTTGTGTTCACTGAATTGTACAGATGTGTCAAATTTAAATGATGTCATAACTTATCAAAGACATGGTACAGTTTTACTGGTTTCAGCCATGTTACACAAAAGTGTCTGACTCTTATTTCTTGCACCAAGGACACAAGTTGTTCATCACAATTATGTTCAAACTGAAAGATAAATGGGGATATATGTTCCTAAAAATATATAGGTTTTTCTCTCTTAGACTAGGATATATATTGAGTTTTTAGATGATTTTTATCAGTTATCGCAGTATCGCGATAATATCAATATTGTGAGTCATATATCGTGTATCACGAGGAACCCAGTGATCCCCAGCCCAACTATAAACTACTATTAGACTACACATATCATAAAAAAATCTGTGATTTATCCTAAATTTAGAGATGTAGAGATATTACGGGTCTGTGATGTCACAGGTCAAAACTGATTTCCAGTAGGATAAAGACAAATAGTTAATCAATTTTCATAAAACCATATTTATTCCACTAAGAATAGAAAGTGGAAATCAAGACATAAATTGAACCTTGAAAAACGTGTGTCTGTGCATGGGTGTATAACATTTAATTCACAAAACAACCCACGGCTTTTTGGTGATGAACCAGTGTTCTCTGCTGGGTCAAGTTTGAGCCGTAACATCACAAATGGCAGTATTTTTTTAAACCTTTGGAATTTATACAAATGGTGAAAATGATTTTCATACTGTTAAAATAGTTATGTTTGAGGTAGATGAAGTTTTCGTTCCAATATAATGCAGCAATTGGTGTTTTTAGCGTACATAAACTTGAAAACACATCAATTTTTGACCTGAACACTAAAAAAATTATATAAACTATTACATTTTACACACATGATTACTGATTGAACCATATATACACCTCTGTGTTTATGCACTAATGGAAATGTTGCATGGACATAAGATATGAGACAGTCAGTGTGTAGTCATTGACATCATAAGGTGAGATTATCTCACCTCATAAAAAGGACCAATAGGATCACAGTTGTGTTTTTTTTTTTTTTTTAGATTTTTGTCAGGTCTCTATGGAGTACGCCTCCTGCTCTGGACATTGAATAAGTCGATCGATTACAAAAAAGAATAAATAAAACTGTTGATTGTGTCTCGTCTTTATGACACAGTTCCAAACTAACCAATCTTGGATTTGATTCCAACCAAAGAAAAACTCTAATCTAATTTTTCTGTTTACATAGTGAATAAATCACGTGTTATCCCATTGAAATGCTTAGTCTCCTTTGGTCTCTTTTAGTTTATCCTTCAAGCTTTTTCAAAGAAAAATAAATTGGAACCAGATGCAGTTCAGTAAGCAACCACTAAGAATTTACCATCTTTCCAACAACTGTTTGACTTGTTTATCCCTGTTTTTTCCAATGAGGACAAGAGTTCTGTGACATCATATCCAGCCAAGCTAAAAAACACCTTTAAACTTTTAAGATGCAGGCTTATATTTAAGCTAACACTCCACACTTGTAGTCACGGGGCCCCGGTTCAGCAGAATAAGTTACTGCAGAAATATGACCCAAAATGGATGTCCATGCATGTAGATGACATGTCTTAAGAGGTTAAATCAGTCCTACAGAAATCTTGCTTTTTCTTCAGTTGGCTCATCCGTTTTCAGTTTCTGTTTATTTTTATTTAAGTGACCATTCCTTGACCCCAAAAATGAGCTCTAATTTTAATTTATGAAAGCCAACAGAAAACACCACATAAATATATTAATTTACTATTTATATTTCCTTCAAAATGGACTGAAACACAAGCACATAGCACAACGACACTCTAATAAATCCTTGTTTGGTTACTTTTTTAAGCTATTTTTCATATCAATTATCTTCAAAAAGCATAAAAAATAGTGTTTTGAAAGGAGCATTTTTCTTGTTTAGGCTTAAATCTTTCTAGATTTTACTGCCACATTAACCTTCCTGAAAGTCTTCATGAAGCTGTCTTAAGCTTTAAAAGTAGGCCTGAGTCAATTATACATCCCCATCTAAACTATCCCTCTTTGCAAGGTTGCAAATTTGCTGAACCTTCCTTAAAATGTGTTTTTTTTTTTTGGGAGGGAGTCAGCAGGAGACCAGAAACTTATGTGACAGAACTACATGTTTAATGAATAAACCCAAATAGAACCTTAAAAACGCAGAAATTAAACATGAATCAGCGGGAACATTTTAGAACGGGGCAATGAAAACCAAAAAAGGTGACGTGAGGGCACTGAGGAAGGATTAAAAGGCAAGAAAACCCAAACTCTGTCCTTTTGACTCAGCAGGAACAGAATCAAACTAAACAATAGATTATCTAGCAGAACAAGTACATTGGGGTAAATTAATAAAAAAAAAACACAACCAGATATAGAAACTTGTAATAATAATAATATAAATTTACAATAATAAATAATAGGTTTTGTTTGTTTTGGTGCCATTTTTCTTTTGTTCTTGTTTACTGTTTTTTGGTTTATGCTCAGTTTTTGTAATAACATAACATCTTTTAGACAATTCTTTTGTGCATTATTGTCCATCTAAATATTTGTTAATTAGATGGAAAATAATGATGACGGCTAGCAGGTGATTTCGAACCACGGAACAAAGTTCCAACTTCCTAAAGGAAGTTAGTTTGAATTGAATCATTGCATCAAAAATATACAATCCCCTTTAAATGCATAAGAAATGATTTTATGCCTTACCAAAAGAAAATAGTCTATGGATAAACCTTTGAGTTACAAATTCCAAGATGTTTGTTCTGTTCTTTTTGCAATCACATTGTCATGCAAATTCCTTGATCGCTATTTCTAAAAAGGACTTATACCACATGAAACACCTGAGATTGGCATTTAGGTAACATTTTTTTTACTTTTTAGTGTCATTGCCTTATGTCTCTCAGGAATGTTGAATGAAAAATTACCTGACGAAGTTGTGCTTTCTAATGAAGACAAAACATTACTTGACCTGATTTTGACTTGAAGGGTGCCAAAGGAAAACTAAATTATCATAACATTTGGGTTTAAATGTTCATAGCTTTTTTTATTTTACATTTAAACCTTAAAGTTATGAACAAATGAGGGAGTGGAAGCTTGCTTGATGTTTGACTTTTAATCACTTTCAATCCGGTTTGTGTGGCAGTGGCCGGTTCAAGCCCAGCAGAAATTGGCCCATTTTCTTTCCAATCCAGTTTAGACCTTGACTTTAAATGCTACAGGACCAAGAGAGGATCAGTTGATCTGTGTTCTAGGGCTGCACAATGGGAATAAGACTTGCAATGTACAAAATTAGTGATTAGAGTTGCTCTGACAATATGACTTTTGAAATATGAATAAATTCTATTTCACTGCAACGGTTATTTACATAAAAGTCAACATAACTTAAACTATTCACCAAATGATCCATGACTACATGAAAGGCAGGCATCTAACATAAAAGGACCACATTTGGATTGTCAAGGATGTGAAGGGCTCTATTTGATCGGTATAAAACTTTAAATGGGTTTATCTGATAGATCAACAGCATGAAGGAATCCATTCAATTGGTTGATGACGCCGTGAAGGAGTCCATAGAATTGATGAACAACACAAAGGGCTCGATTTCATTGGTCAACAATGTGAAGGGCTCCATTTGATTGGTTAAAAACGTAAATAGGTCCATCGGATTGATTAAGGCGATCTATCCAATTGGTCAATGAAACAAAGGGGTCTAGCCGATTTTTCAGTGACGTAAGGCACTAAATTTGATTTGTTAAATACTCTGAACCACCATAACATCGTTACGTAAACATTTAAGATAGCCATTGGTCACAGTTTGCATCGTCTTTTGCAATAGACATTATCGCTCAGGCTGATACTGTGATGACAATAAATTTTGTACTTATTAAGCAGATCTACAAAGTAGATCCGGTCGGAGCGTCTAAAAGTAGCAGAGTTTGTATTTTTTTGATCAAAAGTTGAAAGACCTCACTCAGCCTCACTGTTCAGTGACATCATAATAATAGATATAAAGCTGAGATAGTGACAGTTGAAAATACTTCAGGAAAAGTGTAAAATTAGTCGCGGAGTTCATTATTATTTTATTATTATTATTGTTTCATAGTTTGAATATTTTTGAATAGCTTGATGTGTTGATCAGAACTAAATGGTCTTTGGCTTGAGGAGTCTGAAAATGACAGAGAAGTCAAAACATGAGAATATATCTGCTTCTCTTGGTTTGGTTTTCTTCAATATATTCCCTGACAGAGAGAAATAGATTTTTCAAAGGCGGCCTGATTATTTAAACCCCACCAATTTCACTTGCTGCTTCCTCCCTATTTAAATATAAGTGGTGCTTTATCTAAATATGTCATCATCCTGATCCTTGACTGTGTCCTTGACCAAAAAGCTGGTGGAGAACACCTCTGGTCGGCATGCATTTCTACTCCCCAATTTCCATTTATATGGATCTAAATAACATCCCCACTGATAGCCACAATGGTCTCCGCAGCGCGTGATTAACATGTTAAAGTTGGGGGGCTGATGGTATGTGCTGATAGCCTCCACTCATGAGCCGTCTGGCGGCGCAGTAACCGCCTCTCATGGTGCACTCCCCCCCTCCACTTAACTCAAATCGATGGGCCCTCCTTGAGCCGGGTCATTTATCAGAGCGATCCGACAGAGCCAGAGAAACAGCCACGGAGGACCTGGCCCTGTGGCCTCGTTACGGCGAGCCAGCCGAAGCCAGATTTACTGGACTTGCCGGAGTGGCTCTATTCATGGACGGAGAGCTGATGGGAAAAGGGACAGAACGGCGAGGAGAGGAGCAAACGCCAAAGCTCCCACTTTATTGCTCACTTCTTCCATCCTCCCGCTTAATCCCACTCTCAACTCCTCTGTGTTCATTTCACTCTTCTCATCCAATTCGGTCCCAATTCAATCTCCCAGTGGACGGCCTGAGAGCGCCTCGTCCTGCTACAACACTTGTGCTGTTCATCAAAGCGACAGGCTGTGAATTAGCCTGTCCATAACACCTAAATTATGGCAAGAGCAAACCCCGAGGTTACACGGAGTAGCTGTTACGACTGAGAGAGAAGACCTCGCAGCTGAATTGATTCAGGGGCTTTTCTCATGTTATGTAGCTCCACTGTAACAAGGCATGGAGGAATGATCACTATCTGACAAACAGTTAAAATATTTGAAAGATAGAGGAAATATTCTTTGCGGCTTGATGACGCAGTCGGGGGATTGTAGGACTGGCGCATGAGAAAACCAGGGTTTGCTTCCCAGAGTGCGCAATGAGCTAAATCCAGCATTTCCTTAGGCAAGATCCTTGACTGTATATATTCATTGGACAGCTCAACCCTTTCCCTCTCGTGTTCCAAATAGGAAGTACCTACTGGCTCCAAGAAGTCACAATCCCACCTCTATGGAGAAATAATCAGTTATTACATTATCAGAATAATCATTCTCGCCCACTTTCAGTGGACGGGATGTGAACTTTGAGCAAGCTCATTTGTGGTTGGCAACAGTAGCTCCCCTTGAGATGTGACTCAGACTAGCTCGAACCAATCACAGTTGTGGGGTTTCAAAATGGCGTGCCAGTATCAGGAAGCAATGGTGACGGCTTTTTCCTAATTTGCGAGAGTCTGAGGTAAGACATTTTTTATGGGCAAGATCCTACATGGTGCTGGCTAACTATGAGGCCACAGGGGGTCCTAAGTCTGGGTCTCCCTGTGTCGGTCCCCGGCCCAGAAAAAATACAGGATTGTGTCAGGAAGGGCATTCTGAATCAGAATCTGTGTCAAACCATGTGTACCAGTCAGTGAAAGCTGGTCAGCGGGATTGTCGAAAGGTGAGCAACATATAAGAAATATTGCTGTAGCCATAATGCTATGTCCATGATGATCGTATAACGTTTAGCATTTGGTGTTTACACAGGACTGTCACAACAAGATTCTAGCACGTTTGCTACCTCCAGTTGGAAGAGTCTTGGCGAGAAATGTCAAAGCAGTACAAATCTCTTTTCAGGCCCTTTCTTTCTATCCAATATATGAAAGACTTGGTGTCGTTGAATTCTGGCAGGGGACAAACTGCAATTATTCATTTCTCCTCCACTTCTGCTACCAATGCGCAGTGTTGGGGTACTGAATTACAAGGTAAGAAACTACTGTAATTTCATTACTTTTTGTCAGTAACAGAGTAAAGTAATGAAGTGCCGTTTAAATTTTAGCAATTAAATCAAATGAGAAATATTAGGCTACTAAAACCCTCATTACTTATGACTCACATTTTGGTGCGATTAATCGATTTGAATTGATCTATGCTTTTTAGATCGATGATCGATCCATGAAAGTAGAGATTGATCGAGTGAATAAAGCTAAAGTCAGCTAGCTTGACGCTAACATTTAATGAAATTTCCCATAGGACAGCTGATACCAATACTTGTTGACCTAGACATACATTGCTGACTTAGTGAGCATATTTAAACTCACAGGCATGAATTTTCCAAACTATTATACTTTTGCCCATTCTTTGCTTATTCTTCTTGAAAAAAATGTACTGCTATGACGCAGTCGCCACCTAGAGGCCAAACTAAAATACCCTCCAAGAGAAGCAGAACAATGATCACAATGTTAATGATCTGAACCTTTCTGTTAGAGCTTCACCTTTTGAGAAACAATGTAACACAGTATGCTATTAACAATCTCATTATTTCACTAATACATTTCACACTATGTGAGCTGTATCAGATTAATATAAATGTCTTTAAAACACGAGTGGATTGAAAGAATTAAAAAAAAAAATTGGAATCGAATCAATTCAGACTTTGGTGAATCGAATCGATTCTGGACATTATTATCAATTCTCGGCCTTAGTGAAACCATAGATGACTAATACAACAAACATGTTTGGTTGGTTATGACATTGTCTCTTGGTCAAACAAAACCAGATATTAGTAAAACTAAAACAGAGTTACCGGTGCATACGCACTAATGCAGAGTAGAAGATTGGTTGAAGTAAGATGAAGAGAGCAGAAATTTGGACATGGACGAATTCGTATGGGCATCAGCAATTCATTTAAATTATTTCCAGTTTGTGGGAAGCAAAGGCAAAACAATTTCATTTAAGTGCAAGTGATGTCCTGGAGATGAGGTGGTTTTCACTGCTCTAGTGTCAGCGAGCAACCTGCCCTTACTAAACACTACTACTACTAAACAATCTACATTTTCTCCAGTTTATGTGGTGAAATTAATGAGGTGGTGCTAAAAAAAGCAACCCTGATTGTCCTTGTGTAGCCTCAATGTTTTTATTTATGTATTCGTGGATTTGACAAGGGTTTGGGCCAGCTTTATTCCCATAAGAATTTCTATATAAATTGAAAAAAGTAAAGTAAGGAGTAATGAATTAGTTTTAATTTGGGGAACAAGTTTAATAACACGTTCACCCAGTAACCAAAGTAAACTAATCATTTACTCCTTAAACATGATTTACTGAACATTATCCCTGCATCTCTACCAAATTCAACTTTCTTATTGGTCAAAGTTCAACTGGTTTTACTTTCAAAGTGCGCTGAAAATCCGTGTTTTGTACATAGGACCCCGAAGCTGACTTTAAGGGGCCATGCCATGAAAAAATAACTTTTTGAGCTTTTAAGGGTTTTTTACTGTTCATTCTTCACTATTAACAACCCCAAAGCGATATTTTGATCCTCAGGAATCGAGTCGTTAGAAAAAACGCACAAAAACAACTAATGTGTCACAAACAACTTGTTTTTTAGTGTTCCAAAGGTAATATATGATCATATATATGGATATAGTTCACTCTGAAGGACTTAAGGAAATCATGGTTTAAAACTTGGGTAACAATGCATGAACACAAAAGTTATTCATGTGAAAGGCTGGAAGGCACATATACACACATTTACATAGACTTTTTATTGAAAGTGGTGGCTTAAATGAGTGAGGACGGTGTTGACGTAGCATCAGATTGACATACTCGTCAACACCATCGACCTGGATTATTTTACACATGATGTCACATGATGCATTGCAGGGATGAGATGTGATCCAATGGGACGTACCTTTGATCCTCCTGGACTCCTTTCGTTGGCTGGTTTTTACACCTGACTGGAGCTCGGCCTCTGCTGACATCCTCCTCTGCCTCGTCACAGCAGATCCCACATGGGTAAACAGCGAATTAGCTAATCCTCCAAGCTCCCACTGCCCGCCTCCTCCTCCTCCTCCCCGAGACTCCTGCGATTCTCACAGTCGCTCTTTGAAAATCAAAACCTTCAAATCCATGCCGGCAACGGTCTCCTCGGTAAATGAAGATCCAACATTAATTACTACGTTCTGTCACGTCGGCGCATGATGCTCGGGTAAACAAAATCTTATAGATTGAGCTGAGCGGTCCTCTGGAGTGCAGCTTCAGATCAGATCTGGCAACCTGAGTTCTGTCTGTGAAGGTCAAGTATCACATGGTCCACTGTTGCTCTTTTCTGAAGGTTCACCTATTGCTCAGGAGTGGGCCCCTCGGGGGAAACTTGCAACACAGATTGAATCAAATATTGTTCTTCAGAGTAGGTCACAAGTGGGTATTATTCTTTGGCCGGGTACTTCAGTTTGACAGCCCATCGCAGGTAGTGTCTCAGAGCTCTGAAAAGGAAGAGGACAGGGAGGATGAGTGTTACGCTGGTTAAAAATTCAAATGACACAATCCCCTAGCTCTGTTATTGCAGCATTTAATGAACAGTGGTAGCCATTCATTTAACAAATCAACAAAGATGTTCTATTTTCTGGATCATCAATCCTTAATGAGAGCCCTTGACGCCCACCCTCCAAGAAGACCTCCAGTGAAATATTTAACACTCCTGCCGCATGTGAGTAAACACAGAAGGGCGAAGCATGACCTGTGCTTCTGTGCGTGCAGCGTGCGTTTTCTGAAGATGGATTTTTAATACTTTGAGCCAACAGCATGAGAGGAGGGGAAGTAGTAGAGAGCCACGAATGACAGGCTGCTTGAAAGCAAACTGTGGTGGGAATCCTGGCACAGTCGTCCACAAACCGAAACCGTCACCCACCACCCCCGCCACCGCCACCTCCCAACATTGTGCTTTAATGCCCTTGAATCATCCGCTGCAAACACAGATGCAGAGCCAAGCTGGCACCGCGGCTAGCGCTGCTTGTGTTGGCAGGATGAGGCGCCATTGTTGGAGGAACAGGCCTTTTGGCCTGCTCCCCCCCCCCAAAAACAGAGCCGCCACACAACCAGCACCGGGCAAATACGATCCTGCGTGACATTGTGAAACCGTACGGAGAAAGGGGAACAACACAAATCTGGTTGTCCTCTTTGATCCTCCCCGTTCAAACAATCCTTTCACCTTCTGTTGTTCTCATTTGTTTTGGAAGGAACTTCGTTTGTTCGCTTCATCTAGACCACAAAAAGAAGAGGGAGGCTTCTCTTCTGACAAATGGGCACTCCATATTCAGAAGAATGGCTTTACATGTGAAGCAGGGCAAAGGAATATTCCCATTTCCATGTTCCGTGGATATGTTTTGTAGTAATACAACGGCAGCTCCCTGCTGAACACAAATACTTCACATCTAGTGGGACTCTCTGCTCATGCTATAAATCAATCAATCATATCATCAGTGTTAAGGCTTTAAGTCTGAGGCTTTTCCACACATTATCACTTCTTTTTAAGTCTTAAAAAAACCCAATTTGATATTTATGGTTTAAGCAAAAACTGTTAAATAATCTATTTGGCTGAAACGTCAGTTATTTTGGGATACTTTGGTGTCAGGAAAAGTTCTCCAAACACAACTACAATTCAAAACATGCCAAAAATGAAAAAAAAATTTTTTTTTGTTTTGCTATTTATCTATTTATCTTAAGTCATTTCATTATTGTTTTTCCAAACACAGATATCTCAGATTTTTCTTATATTATGGAGGCCTACCGTAAAGTCATGTGTTCTGCTTTGATTTCTTTGAAAATCAAATGTATTTCACTTCATGTGCTATTTTATTTTGAATATAACATGGTTTTAAATGCTAATAAATAAATAAATGCTAATTCTACGTTCACACCAATCTTTGTTTGAGAGACCACTTCTGATGAAAAGTCTATGTAATTACGCGTATATGTTCATTTTAGGCTTTCGTGTTCAAACCTCTTGCATTTACGGGTCATTATGCACATTTTTTAAATCTGTTTTCAGGCTACAAAACCTGAGTTAAATGGATGAACGTTTTGAAAGATAAACTAGTTGAACTTTGACTAATCAAGTACTCGGAATTGTTGGTGACGTATGAATGGTTTTCTTTGCAGTTTGAAATTACATGAAATCAAGTTTTTCATATATAGGAATAGAGCTGTGAAAGATTTGCACCACTTCGACACTTCAAGTCTCCTCCAACTGTAAGTGGTAGTATCGAGAAACGACAGTCCAGCGTGAACGCCATGTGCTAAAAGCACGCTCAAGAATGGTGAATGTAGCATAACAGTTTTCTCTTTGTGTACAATAATTATGATGTGGCACTTTCACAAGATTGATATGCATATTTCCAAACCAAAAGTTGATACAACAGTTGTTTAAAAATAACCATAGAAGCTACAATAGTTATAGATTTACTGTGATCTTAGGTTAAATCATAATAAAAAAAAAAGATAAAAAAACTCTCTTTGACATTGTCTGAATTCCTTCCTTACTCACTGTAAGGAACCATTTTTTAGTGCTCTCCGATTCTACAATTCCAAAATTGAGTGCACTGGAAATTTCCCAGAAGTCTTTGCAAAAAACTGTCAATACACATTTGTGAATATAGACTACAATGCATTGCAGTTGGACAACAAAAGATGTTTAAATGTAATATTTTAACAAACCATCTACATTTTCATCATTTTCATGGTGGACCCCCCCCCCGAAAAACAATTACAAAAAAAATTCAATCATGTAGAAAAGCTAAGGTGGACCAACTGGAAAGACCAGACTAGAATTCCCTCACACTTTGAAAGTAAAACAGGAAGATTAAAACAAAGGGAAAGAGACATCGCTCCATTTGCCTATACTCTGGTCATTTTGGCTGGTCTTATCTGAAACGGCTCTCCTTTTGGACGTCTAGATAATGTGTCACGGTTCATGAGAACCTCTAGACATGATAATGTCACACAAGTCCAGCGGCGAAAGAGCCGTCAAAAGGAACTGTCTAAAAAATGTTGTTTTGTAAAAGGCTATTGCAGTGTCAGAGCTGGGAGAGGTATTTTCCATGACACAAAGAACCTTATCTGAATGCAATTTTCATTACCAACAAGAGATATGCCTCATTGTATTAAAAGGAAGAGGGATTTCATGTGATGTGCGGCTGCTTTTCAAAACCAGTGCTATGTAGGTCACCCAGACTCCCCGATCTGCTCTGCGTTTCAACAGCTCCCTCTGTCTCTGAGGATATGGGTCACAGTTAACGAGCATCACTCGTTTTTTCCTCTTTTTCAGCTTTTTTTTTAGTTTTTGGAAGTATTGAAATCCCAGTGAAACAGCCCTTTATTTACGACTCTGCTCATGTTAATACTAACTCTCTTATCTGCATATATGTCTGATGAGTCTGGCGTGCATCTTCCACTTTACTCAACCTGCTTTTCAGTTTCTTCCTGACAGAGGATCCCGAAGGATCTTTTCATAACAGTGTTTGTGTCAAGGTTTCTGGTCCGTGGATGAACAAAAGGAAGCATGCTGCAACTTAATCTGGAGGTCCTTGAACTCATCAGGGATTCAGATTGTCTAAAAAGGTCTAAATCTTTAAAAGCATTGCCGTGACCAGGATCTACTACATGGAACTGCAATCATGCAGTTTAACTGTTCAACTTAAAGTTTATTACAGATCATAACCCGTTTGTATTTAATGTAGTTTTCTGAGTATTATTTGCTATTTCTTTGCAGTTTGACCAGGGGTGCAACTTCTGTGTGATTATTAAAAAAGTAATAGCAATAACCACAAGAGGCCGCTGTATGTGTATGGATCAGTATTTGATACTGACAGCGACGCAGAAGAAGAAGCTCAGTCTTTTGCTATGTACACTATGGCTATGTCCAAATTCCCATCCTAATCTGTAACTACTAAAAAACTATATAGTGCAAGACTAGCTAGTGCTCTTGATTTAAAAAAATGTTTAAATAACCATGCTCATTAATTTATTATTATTAGTTTTTCTTAACGGCATGATAAGATGTCACCGGTTTCACAAAGTTAAAATCTAATTAATATGAATATTTTATGACATCTATCTCTGACTCCACTGCTTTCTGATGATAAAAATGTGGATAGTTTGCGAAAAAAATTACATTTGAACCCTTTTTTTGGTAAAATTAGTATAAACGCAGTGCATTGTGGTCTATATTCGCCAATGTGGTGAGCATTGATGAACTCTGGTTTTTCACAAAGACTTCTGGGAAATTTCTAGGGCACTCGATTTTGGAATGGTCGATTCGAACAGCACTACAAAATGACAAACACACATAGAGTGAGTAGTGAAGGAATTCAGACATAACTGTTGCACATTCAAGAACAAGACGAACGTTGGGTTTTTAGGATACTTTTATACAGATCTGTCGCAACCCGATACTAGCGCATGTAGTTTGGTGCAAAATCTTTAAACGGTGCAAATCTCGCAAACTTTGCTCAAGGCTTTTTCTTTCACCGCTCTGTTCTGAACATATGAAAGACTTGGTGTCATATAATTCTGGCCAGATGCTACCCATACGTCACTGCCAAAGCCGAGTCCCTGATTGACTCAACTTTAACCTTTAATGGCAATATGCACGCATAGTTTGAAAAATTACTGGAAAATGTGCGTGAACACAGGAGCTCTGAACAAAATGTGTGTTTACATAGAACTTTCATTGGAAGTGGTCGCAGAAACGTCTGTTTCCAAGCCCGGAATGGATGTAGCATTATGCTAGGTTTGGCAAAACTGCTTCAAAACGACACAGATGAGGAAGAATTTAACAAATTTAGTGATCTGAAGTAATAAGAGTTTAGTTAGCTTGATAGCATCTTCTTTATGAATATTGAGCTAATCTGCTAGATTCCTTCAATGTTCATGAAGCTAAATAAACATTAATGGGTTATAGTAGTGAAGCGCATATATGTATTATCAGTTGTTATGATTTTCCTTTCAAGATGACATGTGCATTCTTGTATTTTGTGAATAAAATTTCTCACAAAAGTGAGACTTACTATGAAAATGTTTTTTTTTTTTTGTTATGCATCTTTTGGCTGCTGCTGACTTATAGTCCAAATAATACGGTAAACAAAAGCACAGACCTTTGATTTTTGATGCCTAAAGACAAAAGGTTATAATTTTTTGCTTTTGTTCTCAGATTTTGTCTGCTTTCAGATTAGATTTTCTAATCATGTTTCTCAGTGATATAATAAGTAATCACTGATTATGAGTTGATGTGTTGTTGTTTTTTTTTTCAAATTAGAGTCTTTTTGAGATTCTTCTAGCATCCAGGTTTCCAACAAGTAACGTCTCCTTCTGAGACTGATGCTTAATAGTCTCCACAATCAACCTCATATTGTGAAACAAGCAGGCCTCGGTGCATTTTGCCACTGATGAGTAACAAAGGTTGAGCTGCTATCTATCACTGGATATGGCCAATTACACCTCCATTCACTCTGTTCCCGACGGAAAGTGGCGTCTGCTGCTGTCTTGTATGTGTGTGTGTGTGTAGAGCAGTGAGGAGGCCGCCGCTGCCTGGTCCATCCCTCAGCTCCTGGCCGGCGTGGCCCTGAGGCTGCAGGAGCATTTGTTCGACAGACCGGCTCTGGCACCTTGCGCCGGTCATCTTTGTTACAAAATGCCTCGCAGCTTATAGACTGGGACGCGGCTGTCACAAGCCGGCTGAGCGCAACCCCTCTATGAATAGCCCCGCTGTGCTACCTTGTGTCACCTTTGGCGGCAGCCATCTACCGCCACATACATCCAAGGCTTCTAATCTGTGAAACGCTTCATTTAGGCGTTTTGCTCTGCCCTAAATCTGCTCTTATCAACCTCATAATCAGCAAAGTCACTTTTGAGTGGCCGTACAAGTGTCTAATAGCCGTTAAATCTATGATAAGGTTAATTTGCTTTTGTTGGACTAATTAGATTCTTGACTTGAGGGCGGCTGACTGGCGTGCGGGTCTTTGAGGTAAGACGGGAGCAGCTGCATCTCATGTAGAGACGCTTAAGTGCACCGTGACGAAAAGTGACTGTTCTAGGGAGAATGCTTAAAAAGATTAGCAAATCAAAACAAAAAAAAAAAAGGGACTGCCGCTGTCCTCCATGCAGGGGAGGGCCGTCTGCGCTCAGATTGTTCATCCATGGCCCATTAGTCCACCTCTTTCTGACAAGATGGAGGAGGTGAAACTGCAAAGTGCACAAGCAAAAAGGCAGGGAAAGAAAAATATTTAAAAAAAGAAAAAAAAAACACCCAACTTCAGGCATTTGACACAGCTTCGTTCATTGTCTGAGTCAAGGAGAGACCTTGTTGCTTCAGGTTCAGTGGGTTTAGCTGGTAAATAAGCAACGCTGCTCAGATTTCAGTCAGCAGAGGCCTGTGAGCTCCTGCACCCCAGCAAGGCAGGCGAGGAGAAGCACGTACCTGCAGGGTTATGGGGCTCATTTAGGTTGAAAAAGAGTGAAAACGACCAGAGTTTTCTGAGGCGCATGACAAAAATCTCACAGCAGAGCTTCCCAGACGGGAAAATCGATGGGGTTTGTTTTCAGGTGTTTGCATTTCTTAGATAACAGACATATTCAGGCTAACAAAGTGTCACTACATCCCAATGGTAATCGTAAACAAAACAAAAAAAAAGAAAAAAGGATGTGTTCCCCTTTTTTTATTAATCTGATCAGACCCTGCCTTGAAAAATCGACTCCTGAAGAAGAGCTAATTGATGAGC
This sequence comes from Oryzias javanicus, assembly GCA_003999625.1. Lineage (NCBI taxonomy): Eukaryota > Metazoa > Chordata > Actinopteri > Beloniformes > Adrianichthyidae > Oryzias > Oryzias javanicus. Next base: position 16,802,407 of record CM012453.1, read on the forward strand.
CGGCTTTCCAAAACACCTCCTCTGATGATCCTCTCCAGCTTCCCCAAGGAGCTTTTAATTCACTGTTGATTTGGTTTGTTGTTGTGCCGTGTCTCAGCGTCTTCACTGTGCGTTAAAGGGGATTTTCACCACTCGGGGTTGGTGGGAAGAGAGAACTGGACGAGCTCCAGAGGGTCTGGCAAACCCTTTTGCAGCCAATCTTCTCTCCCTTCTCTGCGTCTCTTCATTTTCTCTTTGATTTGCTCTGTATTAATCATTAATTCGCTGCTCCTTCCACTCATCTTGTTTTTCCTCCTTCTCCTGCCCTTGTTCCCACCTGGCCTCTTTTTTCTGTCTCCCTGTCTTCCGGCATAATGAGTACATCCGATAAAAGGGCGAATTATGCTCCGTTTTGCTGTCAGTGGCGGTTAACAAAGGACTGTGAAAACAAAAGGTTTAGTCATTATTTCATGCTGAGAGTAATTAATGATACAATTTAAGTTTATCCTTCCCTGTGTGCTCCGCACAAACCAAATAAATAGGTGTCCTCTTTAATGTGATGGGGTCATGGATGTAATTACGGTAAGATGCGCGGTTGGAGTCCTCGTGATTGTGCAAACCGCCACTTCACTCCTTTCATTGCTTTTTGTCATTAAAGAGACCTGTTAGACTTTGGGATCGTAAAACACATTTGACATATAACAGAGTCATGACCCTAAAAAGTCTTCTATTCTAAAATATTAGATGAAAATTCTAATATTTTAATATATTGTGTTTCTACCCAATATACTGCGAATAAATATAGCAATATATTTTTTTTTATGGAATGCAGATCAAACGAATTATAATCCAATTGGTAATTTGTTAACGTTTTGCTCACAACAATTTTAGTTTTAAAGATTGACATAAGTGTTCAGGGGAAAAAAGTACTATATTTAGCCACTGTCTCAAATTTGTTACACATATTTTACACAGTGTGACTGTGTAATAAATAATTAATTCTCAATTAATTGTGCTTTCAATACAGCAGGTATTTATTTAGTAAAATGAATAACAATAGATGAGATATTCACATCATTTTGGAAAATTAGCTAAACTTCTTTCCGCCAAAAGTGGTTTTGAGATTTCATGGAGGCAGCCATTTTGAAATGAGCAGGAAAAGCCCTTCTACTGATAAAGGGCAGAATATGTAACTATTAAAAAAAACTATATAGTGCGGGATTTAAGAGCCCTGGGTTTCAAAAGCAATCCAGGCACCATGCTCACTACTGTTCTTTCCTTTTTCTGAACGCCGCATTTGGCGTCATCTATTTCACAAAGTGAAAATCAAATCAATACAAAAAAATTTCAACGTCTATTTGTGACTCCACTGTGTTCTGATGATAACATTGTGGATAGTTGATTAAAAAAATGCATGTAAACATATTTTTTTTTTCGCAAAAATTGTTCGACAGGTATGTATTTTGTTTTAAGATCGCTAATGTAGAGAGCATCGATGCCCGCAAGTTTTTCGCAAGGACTCCTGGGAAATTTCTAGTCCACTCAATTTTGGAATAGTAGATTCAGACAGCACTAGAAACTGGCGAACGCACTATATAGTGAACAGTGAAGGAATTCGGTTATACCGTTGGTTATATTCATTGGATTTTTCAGGAAAGTTTTGATCATTCTAATGAGATAGGGCCCTCAGAAATGTCTGTATCAAATATGATACTAGTGGTATAAAGAAGAAAAAAATATTTTTAAAAAAAGCAATTTAGATTTTACAAAGTGCAAAATAACCACGATGATTTCTGCAGTTACTAAAAAGGGAATTGACGGACAAATGAGAAATAACATGATCCTTAATGCTAAAATCTGCTCAATAAATTCTAAACTGAAGACTGAGCCAAGTGGGAAATTAGTGAAGAGTTAATGGCTGTAAATCAATCATGTTCCTCGTTGTCTTTATGAGCTGCTCATAATTAACTCTGTGCAAACAGATGCACAGATCCCCCTCCCCTGTTTACTCTGAGTTTAATCAGAAGTTTGAGTCTAGTGGTCTGTTTTTCTGTTGTTTTCATTTAAACTCCAGCTCTTTGCAGCTGCATTTTGACTCAAGAGTTTCTGTCTTTCAGTGAATCTTGGCAATAAAGTCTACAAAAGCCAAAAATCTCCTTCATCCTGTCTTGGCTTCAAAAAACACCACTCGGATTGCAAATCCAATAAACGTATCAGGGGTTTTGGGAACAGACAGTCGCAACATGTCTCTGGTTTGACTAGCGTGGGTAAAGAATAACTACTGGGAGGCAGTCTCAAGAAAATCGACTTTTAGAGGAAAAGTTCAGCAAAAATGTCTGAGAAATGCAGCATGAAACTTTACATCCTGTTGTGAAGATGTTGGTCTTGTGTAGAAGGGTCATTGTATTTCTACAATTTCAACACGAAGTGAGTTTTCTTCAAAACAAATAGTTTGATGTAGAAGACTTGAAGAAAGCTCAACGTTTAAAGCTAAATAGTTCATAGCCTGGTGAAAACCACTGAGGAAAGAGTCTAATAGAGTAGAAAGTTAACTAAAGCAGCCTGTGGTGGGAGTATCATGGAATGCCTCAGTTAGGGATGCTCAGTTTAAACAACATTGATTTTAGTAAACACCTCCTCGTCAGACAATTTAGGTTAAAATATGGGAAAAATACTTAAAGAAGCTTAAAAAATACACTTTAAATGCAAAACCTACGATTTAAGTAAATGGGAGACAATCTTTTAATAGTTGAGCGTTCAATGTGAAATAAGTAAAATAACATTTTAAAAAAAGAAACTAAAACTTTCCTTTTGAAGAAAAATTAAATTAGATAACTAAAGCCATTAATTTATCAAATAAATATTAGTGACTTTTTTGGACACATTTGCCTATTTTCTTTATAATAACATAGCAGGAAGGAAGATTTTGTTAAGTACAAATAGTGAATTTTTAGCTAAAGATGTGAAATATATAAATGGCAAAAATAGTTGGAAGCCATTCAGGGACCTGCCTTAGTAGTATTAATGTCTGTTTTTGATGTTTACTGGTTCTACTGGACCAGTCCTGGTAACATGACAGCAGGAACTAATACAAGAGAAATGTTTGGGATCAAGATAGAGCTGAGAGATTTTGTAAGTTAATAGTCATCCAGCAGCTTCTTTTCCATGTTTTCTTTTTGTTAATTATTATCTTCACTGGTAAAATGTTCAAGTTTTGGTGGCAAATAAAGTCAGACAATAAAGCTTTGTTCCACTCAAATCACCTTTTGATCGATTTTTAAAGCATTCTCAGCGATCTTCTAATAATGATTTTAGAATTTTTAGCAAAAATTAAAAAAAAACAAAAAAACATGTGGTTTCCTTGGACAATTTGTCTCTGAGTTGTGGGCGTGACCATTGGCATTGAGTAACCCTGAGCTTACTTCCCATCATCCTTTTGTTTACATTTTCTCCTGCTATCTACACCATCTATTTCTCTGCAAGTGGATGTATCAGAATGGAGGGTAGCTTCAACGTTACAGCTACAAGCTTCATCTAATGTCTTTTTTTTTATCTGCTCCTGATTCACAGCAATTTCAATAAGAAAATACTTAAAAATGCAATTTTAATCTTCCTTGTCTTTCAATTATGTATACATATACATACACATATACTTACTTTTTAACCCAAACAGTGACTGAGAGTTTTGCACCTGAATTCCAATGTGTTTTAATGTACGTTGTTGCATACATGGCAAATAAAAACCTTTAACCTCCTACATAATGTTACAAGAATATTTAAAAAATGCCAAAAATACATTTTTTTTTATTGGAGTAGGTATTAACAAAAAACAAATAAGTATCTGTTCTGCTGAGTTTAATCTCGTATGTGGAGAAAAGTAATTTCAATGTTTCTCTGCTTATTGAAGTCTAGGAAGGATCTCACAGCCAACAGGTGGACTTTGGTTCTGAGGAATCCTCTTGTCTTCTGCCATGAAATGTCGCTTTCAGCTTCCTGCCAGAAGAAATCCTCAAATCTTCAAGCCAGAAGAGAAAAAATAAAATCTGTCTGCAACTTTTTTTTTTTGCACGACTTCCCTGTTTTGTTTCGATTCATTTATTTGTCAGTCAGCTGTGATATTAAAAAAAGAAGAAAAAATCAAACACTTGCATCTTTTTTTATCTTGCTACCTTTTGCTGTGATGTCATTCCACTTCTTCACAGCTACAACAAAAGAGTCATAATTCCCGCTGTGGGCTTTTAACTCCTGTTTTCTCCAGAGGTTTCTTTGATTTTTCTTTTTTCTTTGCTGCAAATGCAAAATCTATGATTGTAAAACTCTCTCTCAGATGATGCTTGAGGAACACACGCACACAAAAAGAGCATGAACACTGTCTGGTCCCCCCAATGACGATACAGTATGCGGTGTTGTAATTAGTAGATGTCCCACCTCAACGTCTCTCATTAATCTCACATGAGTGATTAGGCTGCAGCAACGTATGGAACCGCGGGAGGTGTGAAACCGGGTGTGAAACTGTTGTCATCTCATATGTTATGGGACTCCGGAGACCGAGGGGATTAAACCGCGGCGGGAACAGCCCATTGGCAGCTAATCATGCTGCCAATGATGATAAGTGAAATATTCGCCTGCCTCTCATTACCACGCCACGCCAAGGTCAAGATCTCACACCCACGGCCAACCCCGGCGTTGTGTCTCAGAGGGAAAACGGCCTTCCTCCCGCCCGCGCTCTGAGCTTTGTTTTTGCTGGATGAAAGGCTGAGTGAAGCCTCCCAAATATGACACTTGATGGCTGATTAAAGCAAAACATCGGGGCACTTTCCAACCGCGCCGCTCTGATGAGACATGATCTAACAGGTCTCGTCAGAAGACATCATGCTGACCGCCGCCGCCGCTGCACCAGATGCTCGCTGTTTCAGTTCGGCACATCAAAAATTCCCGCCTCCTCCATTTAATTAAAACGTGGCCTCAAATCAGAACAGCAGCAGACATTTAGATCTATTTAGTGTCATCAATTGTGACGGCAAGCGTCGCACTTGACTTTGTGGCCCGTCAAAGATCGGGTTTTCGCCAAGCATCACATCCTCTTTTTTTCTTTTCCAAGGATGACCTACATAAACGAGGGATAATAACGGTGTAGAACTTTACATCATTCAGCAACAGAGTTGGCTCAGTAAAAAAAAAAAACAGCCCCCCCTCGGGGTCCCCATCTTTAGGCTGAGAAAGTGGGATAAATCGTTGCCCAAAGGCACATAAGCAAGTTAATCCATCCCTGCCCAGGGATTAGTTATTCTTCAGTGTGATTCATGTTCTGTGCAAGCAGGGGTTAAATTTGGCTCTCTGGTGCTCGGCTCTGCAGCTTCTCATCACGGGATGCCTGGCTTTGTAAATCTTCAGCATTATACTGTATATATTTAGTGCTTTCCCCCAGACTTTAAGGCAGAGCCAAGACTTTCCAAGCCTGTTAGGAATCACATGGCTCACACACTCGGGGCCCTCCACTTTCATTCCAGCTGCACTTATATTTAGGTATGCATCTTTCTCTTAATCACTGTATTCTTTTATTTTTTCACCTGTGTGATTTCTCTTAGGTAAAGCTATTTATTGCAAGTTTGTTTTCGTGTTTTTATTGTGAATATTTAATATGTTGCAAGGTTAGGACCGGAAATATAATATTATAATAGAAACTGCTATTATTTGACATATTTCATATTGAAGCAGGGTTATATCAGCAAGTAGATTAACCAAGTGTTTCTGAGTGTTTTCTATAACCACAGTCAACAAAACAATACTTTTTTAGGTCAAAGATGCAAAAAAATAGGAAAAACTGCTTTTAAACCACTTTTAGTGATAAAAAGATTCAATTAGTGAATCTACAAGTGAAACATTTGCACATTAGCTTTTAGTAGGTACAATGTGTAAGAATTTGAACTCACCTCAGAGATAAATAAGAGCAGAATGATTTGAAGAAGATTTATGATTGTGCATTTATTTGACATTCTGGACTTTTGACATCCTAAATTAGACCCTAAATTAGACTAATTTAATTTCCAACCATTCTTTACTAAATATTTAAATTGTAAGCATTGCTGATGAATTATACAAGAGTATTTAAATATAAGGAAGATAAACAAACTGATTGAAGTGGTAATAAATATTTTTGTAATGATATGTTTTAGGTGCATTTTCCCCCCTTTTTGGGGAGTCATAAATTATGTAAAGAAGCCCCAAACTGAGTTTAAATCTACTAATTTTAATTTCTCTGTGGTCAGAAAATATTGGATTTGATACAAAAATCATCCAATTCAGCCCAGAAAGTCCAATTTTGAAGCCAGAAATGACGGCCACCTTGGAAAAAGGCGGCAATTTTTAGAATTTAAGACGCTATTTTTTTTTTTTAATAAGTGGTCCAAGAATTATAAATATGCCAAATTTGGCACTTGTTTTGTTGTACAATTGTTTCCAGATCTGAAAGAATAATTTGAATGTGTTTTAACAAATAAAAACTCATAAGAATATTTTTACACATGGTACCCTCAGATATCTGACATAACTGTCCTTATATGAAATAAAAGATAAATAATCACACATAATCGTTTTTGTTATAAATAAGCTCTTGTTTTACTGGTCAGAATCTGAATTTACACATTTGGGTATTGTTCGGTCCAAGACAGAAATATTGACAAAAACACAAAAATGATAAAATAGGATTAAAGTTTACAAAAGAGATTGTTTATTAATAAAATTGTCTTTATTATTATTAAGCTGTGTTCACACCACCCTCAGCAATGCAATTTCAAGCAACCATGCACCACCAATGAAAAGTCGATGTAAACTCGGGTAAATGTGAATTTGGAACTAAGTATATAACACCAAGTTCCTCCTATATCACAATGGAGCTATAAAAAAAAAGACCAAGGCGGAATCTGAGTTCTTCCCCTATGGCTTCTCCCTTCCCCTATATTTAGCCCTCCAAATGGTGAGTGTCTTTAAATTCAGACGTCACTCACACTCGATGATGTCATCAATAGTCACCGGTCAGTTACGTGATAGCGGCACTGCAAGCTCTCGGAAAATACATAACAACATTGGTTTAATAACTTTAAAAGGGTTGATCTGAAACATAAAGTCATGACTTACATTTAAACGTAAACTTCTGTGGTTTTACAGCACACCCACATGAAGAAAAGAGTTTCTCCTCTGTGGCACAGAGCGAAACGGTTAACCCTCCCCCGCGGAGGGCCCTGCATCCATCCCCGGGGGAGGGTTAGCCCTCAAAGAACCATTTCAGACAACCCTACCCCTTAAAATACCCCAAAAAATGGTGGGTTAGGGAGAAACCCTCCCCGTTAAGAGAAGAATACAGATTTGGTCTTATAGATTCACAAGATTTACTACTGCGACGTTTCTTCCGACTTTAGGTGGCGGACATGCAGTAGTCAATAGTAGAAAAAGAAGAAGAATCCCCTCTCTGCTTGTCTGTTGTGCACACCATGAACGCATGTCACATGCCCAGAGTGAATGCAGCATTAGGCATGAGTATACTCCAGTTTCCTGTTAGCATAAATGTTTCATTCATATTTTTATACATATGAATGTTATAAGTGACAGAGACTCACATGGGAGTCAGTGCACATTCAAACATATTTTTGTACCAGCTTTGCGCTCTGCCTGCTCCATCTAGAAAATCTCTGATAGCTGTGTGGAGCAGAGGGACGTGCCACCTTGTTTAATCTAAACTTTGTCAAATGCAGTCGGCCTGATGGTGCATGCTCCATCTAACCCTTCACAGCGCAATACAAGCAACTGGCGAACCGATTCGGCAGCACAGGTTGAAGCTTTTTTGAGTAAAATTGAAAGCAAATGTCATTTATCGATTTTAATTTCCCAAACCTGTAAGTGAAAGCTCTGCACTCGGTTGGAAAACTAGGAATCAGAGGGTTATAAACTCCCCAGAGAATTGTGTCTGATAGCTGCACAAGCTGAACTGAACATTTCAATTACCTCCAGGGGGCTGAAGAAGTACTGCAGCAGGGAAATGTGGCAGATGCAATATTTAAATTGACTGTCAGTGGAAGAAAAATGCTGCTAGGTTTTTATTTGACTACACAGTTTAGAAAACACAAACAGGAATGGGGAAACAAATGCATCACAGACACACTTGGAGCTCTCGCTGTTCAACGGTGAACAGGATTGTAGATCAGGCCAAAGGGATGAAATTGAAAGACCTCGCTCTTTAGATATGATGAATGCTTATGGAGCCTCCTGTAGTGCATCTGTGAGAGCAGATGAATGAGGAAGAGAGGCTGGTAAATTGGGTCACATGAACTTAAGGTTTCTGGGTAATGCGATGAAAAGAGTGCAGTTGGTTGACGGCATGTTTTCTCGCCTGGATTTCCTCTGACTTCTGTTGGTTCCTGAGCTGCTGGCATTGCTGGAAATATGAATACATTTTACTGGATGCTTTGAAAGACTGGTATAAAAATTCATGTTTCCAACCAAACCTTGGTTCATTTTAGAAACTAATTTATGCCTATTAAAAAAACAGTTCATTTCACTGGATATTACAGACTCAATTTGATTATCTAACAAAAGCTGGCTTGGTCCAAATTCCCTTGCTTCTCACTTAGTGGATTATTTGGGTTGTTCGTCATCATGTAGGGATGTCAAAATCAACAATTCCAACATCCAAGTCTCTGGGAACTTCCCATAAGTCTCTGATCAAGTGTGCATCAATTCTTACTTGATTGGCAAATATAGACCACATTACCTTGCGTCAGAACACAGTGGAGTCATAAATAGTCATCACTAAATGTTCATATTTTCCATGCTTTTACTCCAGCAAACAGTTGATGCCATATTTGGTGCTTAAATAAAAGGTCGTACGTATGGTGTCCGAATTGCATCAAAATCCAGGGCACTTGATAGTCTCAAACTGCTTAGCTTTTTAGGGGTTAGGAAGTGTCGAGTGAAGTCCAAGTTTGTTTTTAAATTCATTGTTTCCTGAGTTGAAACAAAGAGACAAAGTCAGTTTAATTAACAGACTCAATATTAACATCCATCTAACTACTTTTTTTTATATGGAGACAGGTGCCTCTTTAACATTACAACACAGTCTATGTTGATCAACTTTTGCAGATGTCCTTTGTCATTTTTTTCTTTTAGAAGTAACCGCATTTAATTTGTTTGACATTCACCTTTCAGCTTATACCGTCAGGCGTCGCCACAACAGCAAAAAGGGTCTTGGCTTAGGACCAACAGTGAATAAAGCTCATTGCACACCCTAGGAAGCAAACCCTGGTTTCTCACGCGCCAGCCCGACAACCAATCAACTGAGCTATCAAGCCAGTATTTATGCTAAAAACTGCTTGAACAAAGAGTCTGCATTCATATAATCGTAAAATCTGATGTTGAAAAAGCTTTTAGCCAAGCCTGAATGTATTCATACTAGAGGCAAAGGTTGGATTTATCACTTTTTGAAATGTCAAGAAACACTGAAAGACCACTTGTAGATTGTTTCATTTCTTTCTCACACTACGTTGACACCGGGAATGTTCTTGAATGCACGTTTAGTGTAGTGTTTGTATGAATTTTAAATGCTTCGCAAAAAAAAAAAGTGTAAGTTATTAGTACACTGCAAAGATGAAGAAACAATCTCCAGAGCTTCAGTTAGTCCAGTCATGAATACAGATTTTTGGTTAGTAAAACATGATCCATGTTAAATGGCATATAATTAAGTAGGACTTTATACTGTTTCAAAAGGCTGAAAGCGCTTGACAGTCACAGTCCCATTCACCCATGCAAACACATTCACACACAGATGGTGGCTCCACTGCTCAACACTGGCGACTACCTATTCCAAGCGCAGATTTTCAAAAGGTTGTTAAAGCCTAACAGGCCCCAAACTCTCTTTGGGAATAGCTGAACGAGCCCAAAGGATGGGGGAGAATAAGGTAAAATGAGACAATGGGTAAATTGACCCATCCCTTGTCTCTATACAGCCCCTTATATGTTTTGTTGTGTCACTATATATTTTCTGAAGCCCCAATCCTCTTCCCAGTGGAAGGCGTAAATACTTTTTGCACAAAAAAAAAAAAACAAATGTTTTTCTGCCAGTCAAATGAAAAAAACTGTTGCATTTTCTGTATAAACAAACTCATAAATTGAATTTCTTCATGTCTAAAATTACATATCATACATGTTTGTGCCTTACTAATTTGTAAAATCAAATGGATAACTTTAGTAAATATTAACTGGAATTTCTAAACTAGCTTGTTTTTTTTTTTCCAAAATGGTGCCTAATGAAGCAAATTGAGCCAATGGTTTATCTTGTCCCCTAGGGGACTGAAATTCACTTAAGTTCGACATATAAAATTAAATTCAATTTGAGTGGGTGTACCACTAATTCTAGGTGGTCACAGAGTAGTTGGGTGATAAAGAAGAATTGAATTGACACAAACAAACAAGGTCACGAAAGGTCTAACTGGTAGGATGTACTAGAAATGATACGACTCAACAGGTTTGTGTGTTCATTTTGTGTTCTTAAATCCTATACAGTAACATTATTTGTTTAGGCAGTGGTAAAAATTGGTCTAGCTTCGTTGGTGATTTTGTCATTGGAAGATTTGCATCACAAAATGCACAACAGTGACAACCTTGTGGGGAACAAAGGAACCAGAAGAATCTCTAGGATCACTAGTAGTCAGAGACCCACTTTTAGATCTCAAGAAAAAAGATCAAACATCATACTTATGAAGTAATGATCTGAAATAGCGATGGCAGCGTTAAACGGTTGGAGAAATGTACAGCCTTGAATGTACATAGTGCTCACACTGTACAAGCAGGGAAGGACCTCTTCTTTTTCTACTGTTTATTAGCGCATGTCCGCCACCTATAGGTAGAAGAGGCTTGGTGTAAAAAGTGGAAGCGGTGCAAATTTTGTGAATCTTGCTAATGACCTTTTCTTTCACAGCTCTGCTCCAATTAATAAAATACTTGGTGTCAATTCCAAATTATTAATTTCTCCTCTACGATCAGTTTTTAATGGGTTGGCACTTCTGTGAATTAAAGGCAACATCATGCATACATAACTTCCAAATCCCTGATTGGTCAATGCTCGACCAGGAATAATTTACAACGTGCATTCAATAGTTAGTAAATAGACATACAAACTTGTGTAGCAAAGCAAGAATGAAAGAGCTTTGAACAGAGAAGACCATGTGTGTCTGTGTCATTTTTTCTGACCTCCAAGACCGCATAAGTTAAAAATGGCTCATCTTACCTCACTTAGCATTTAGCTTCACAATTGAAAACTAAAGTATATTGAAGCTAGACACAGTTCATCAAAGTTTTCTTTCTCCTTTACATTTGTGCCCAGTTTCTACATCCATAAGTAAATTTTGTACCTAGCCTTACTGCATTAATCTAGCTTGTTTATTTACTGTAAAATGGCTAAAAAAGGAATTTTTGAATCTCACATGTTTTGGTGTGTTAATTGCACTTAAGCTAGCTCAGTTAGCTAATTTTTGAAGTACCAAGATTTTTCAAGCTAATTTGACACCTGTAAGTTTTACTTTGGGGATTTTTCAGTTTAGCTGCCATATAGCATTTTTCGGAGAAGCTACGCCTTTTACCAAATCAAAATTAAATATATTATATTAGCATCAAATAGCTGCCATAAATTTTACCTATTTTACAAAAGAAGTATGCATTCGGCGATTGTTTGAGTTGTCTGGGTACCAGACAACCTGTAAGTTAACAAGTGAAGGATCCAGAACTTTCTTGAGTGGTGGGTCTAAGATGGTCAAATTACCCAAACTAATAGTAAAATGTCTACCTGTTTATTTTAAAATGCAAGATGTTTAGAATGTGAACATGAAAGAGTCAGTCATCAATGAGATTAATGTGCTTGATTCTATTCGAAGAAGAGTTTTTATATCATCTGATAACCTATTTTTGTAGAGGAATGTTGCTCTATTAGATTGGCGTTCTGCTCTAATTTAATTTAATTACCATCAGCATAAACAGGCTTTTTATTGGGACCCGGCACATGCACGGGGAGGTGAGGGGGCGTCCTTTACCTTGGCAGAGACTAACTGGATTTTAGGGCGGATAGATCTTGTCGACAGCACATGCCGCCTCTTGGCAAGGGAAGAAAAGTCAATACTGGGTGAGCCCTTTCTTACTTCCTAAGATTTACAGTATCTGCAGCTTCATAGCGCCATACTTCACTAGATGAATGAGTATTTCATACGGTGCCAACTGGCTCAACATGAGTTGAGCTGAAGGTCATGGTGACTCATTTCCAACTCTGAAACGGTACGGCTGAAAACGGAGGCAGCCCAAATCTCTACCAGTGATTTGCCTTAATGGTACAAAGCAGACACCTCTGCAGAAAGGAGCAGACTGCAGCCTCGTGCAACAGCACTGATGCAACACGCGTGCGCCCCACAAAGCGACAAACGCAGTCGAGTGCGGACGGTTGTCAAACCTCAAGGCATATGGCTGGGTGCCCCATGCCTCTCAGCTAATTGAGTCCTAATGAATCATTGGTTTGGCATTCTACATGTCCCTGATGATGGCTGTTGTCATTGATGCATTGAGGAGGCCTAGCCCTCTAGAAGTGAAGGGGCAGCAATGGCTGCTCTGGCTGAACAGTGGAGGCAGGCTTTACTCACTCAACAGATGTTACAGACCAAGGCGCAAGGATTAGTAGCCACCCAGCTCTGCTCAGTGGAAATAATTGTGTGATGGGCTGGCAATTCATTGCCCCATTTGACTCCAGTTACACACTGCATGGTGTTGAGCCGCCATCAGCTCCAAAGAGTCACTTTGTCGACTATGGAAACAGTTAAATGGTGCTTGAAAGCTGCTTTTGCATAATTTATATCAATATTGTCTACACAACATCCTAAATTAAATGTAAACATTAAAGCGGCCTTGATTACCAACAATTACTGGCACAATGGTTTCATTAGTTTGCTACTTTTTCATTGTTTTTCTCCTTTCAGTGTGGAGCTGCCAAAATAATTGGGCCGCAATGTGATTTAGTATTGGTGTTTGTAAACAGAACGATAGCAAATTACCTGCATAAATTGATATTGTGGAGATTTGAGCAATTTCCTATTTAATAAGAGAGAAACTGAAATAAAGTTGCAATTCACAGCCTCATAATGGGGTGGGGTTGGGGGAGGGAGGGCAGGTAATGCTCATTGTTCAGAAGGGGATGCAAAACACAAGCCTTACTCCAATTTTACCTCTGAAATGGATCTGGACCAAATATGTTGGCTGGAAATGCTCATTTCACTATGTTTCAATTTGAGGTTTGATACTTTGCACAACTGCTTATTGGCACCATTGAGAGAAAGCTAAATAAATAAATTTCCATTTGCTGAATTTGCTCAGTCAGAGGTCTATTCGGGCTAAAAATGTTGGTTCTTTCCAAGACATTAGAGCAACCATTCGACCTCTTTACTGTGAAAGCACAATGGCAGTTCTGGCAGCAGCACGAGCTTGCAGCAAATGCAAAGATGGAATGAGCTCTTCCTCTAATAACGCAGCAAGTAGCTGTTTAAAAAGGCTTGTGAAGAGACTGCAGCTTTGGGAACCCACACTTTTTAGGCACGGGAGATTCTTTTTAAAATACCACCTCCAAAAGATCTATCTGATTGATTGATATTGATTGATGATTGATTGATTGATTGATTGATTGATTGATTGATTGATTGATTGATTGATTGATTGATTGATTGATTGATTGATTTTAAGCATAGATTATGAAAACTACAGGAAAAAAACACAATTATTTCAAACTAATTACAGAATTAATGAAATGCATTGATTAGAAAATAGAAAACAAACTAAAACAAAACACACTTATGTCACATTTGGTTCATTAATTTTTGTAATTATAGACTATAGTCAGCAGAGTTTGATTTATTGCTTGAACAGGAGTGGGACTAACCTGATATATATATATATATATATATATATATATATACATATGTGTATATGGTTTATTTGGAACAATCCAATTAACGAAAGAAATATATAATTCATTATTTTAACTGATTAATCTTTGGGTTGCTGATAAGATCTGTGGTTGATATTGGTTTATTTGGAACAATTCAGTTCACAAAAGAAATAGACAGAAACCTAACTGATTAATCAATGGGTTGCCGATACGATTAGTAGTTTATATTGTTATATTTGGAAAGATCCAATTAACAGGAAAAAAAAGATAGAAATTAATCTAATGGATTGATCTATGGGTTGTCGATACAATTTGTAGTTGATATTAGTTTATTTGGAACAATCCAATTCATGAAAGAAATAGATAGAAATTGATTATTCTAATTGATTACTTGTTACACCTCTAGCAGTGAGGTTTGTTTCAGAGTAGCGCCTGTCAGTCAGGTGCAGAACTTCACAGCAATTTAAAAAACATATATATTTAATTTTTTTTAAACCACAATCTACCCATACAATTCTTTGCAATCGGGTTGATCACAATGGATATATTAGACACCCCTTCTGCAGTTATTGTTTCAGTAGCTTCAGATTCACAGTAATTAGTCAAATCTTCAAACTTTCCCAGAGAAATATCAGGATTAACCTCAACTATTTTCAGCTTTTACTTTCATTAATCCCTCTTAAGAGATTGAAGACTCTTCCTGAGCGTAGAAAACACCCGTCTTGTCGATTGTACTCCCTCCGGAGCATGTGCATCATTCTACCTCCCACAATGCAACACTATCTAAGCAATCTCTCTCTTTTGTCTGGCTGAGGCAGCCGGCACCACCTCTGACCCGCCTCCGCTAGCAATCACAAATTCATGAATGAATGGTGTAAAGCTACATTTTGAGTAGAGAACCACTCAAGCAAGAAATGTCCAGGTAGCTCGTCAGAATTACCTGGAATGTTTCTGGTCAGACCCACGCAGCTAAAAAAAAACCTTCAGTTGATCCAGAGAATATTGTTTCTGCCTGACATATTTTTGAACTCTTAAGTAGCTCATTGCATCTCTAAACTTCAGACAGATGGACATTTAGCCAGTGGAGTGCTAACCCACCTTTCACTGCAGTCTCCGTCTGAGACACATACTGCTTTACTTTATAGACATGTCCAGATTTTTACAGCTGATATTTCTTGTGTTTTCGATCTAAAATGTTGCTTTTACGATTTCAACACGTAACCTTGGTCTTCAACAGACCAGAACATTCAAAGCTTTAAAAAATAACAATAATTTAAGGCTGAGGTTCTGCAGTGCTCTGGCCTTGAACAGGATAGTCAATAAAATGAGACCCAATAAAGCAGATTTTGCAAAAGATGAAGGCAACTCTGGTAAGCGTGTTCGCTGAAAAGCTCCTGTGATTCACCCAGCAGAGGAATATGTTGAAAAACCTCAAGGGAGCCGAAGCCTAAGGAGAACTGTAGAAAATGAGATGCAATGGGGGCTGCGGATCTGAAGACTACCTCCTAATTTTACCCCGCTCCAGACTAAGACGACACACATTTGGAAATTAGGGCTCCATATAATTCCAGAGAATATATCCGAAAAAGTTAATCCCTTACCACTTTTCTGACTATAGCTGCAGGGGAAAAGCCAGTATGGTCCTAATTTGATGAGATATAGCCTCAATGTGTTGCCTTAGCTGTCGCAGGCTCAATTAAGTGGTTCGATTCCACTGGGAGCCCCAGACAAAGAAGCCCTTTTGGAAGCGTTAATGCTCTCTAGTGTTTTGTTCAGCTCCATCTTAAGCTCCACATCTCACACTGGGCTGCAAAGAGCTGCTTTTGGGGATGACAACTGGAAAATGCAGCCCACTTTATGTGTGTGTGTGTGCATGGGGGGGGGCTGTGTTTGTGTACATGCGTCCCACAATTGAGCCAGCCACTGCAGCTTAGGATCTGTTGCAGAACAGCCTCGGTAAGGAGATTATGAGAGGCGGTTTGGCCGGCCGGTCGAAGCAGTTGTGAACTTTTTGGCGCCACGGTCAGAATGCTAAAGGAGACCTTCGCTCTTGTCTTTGGGAGGATGCGTCCAAGACCTGCAGTCTGTCTGCAATATTTAAGGACATCCGTGTTCCAGCTGCATCGCTGTTGCCACCGCTGCAGCACGCCGTCCCCCCCTGTGCTCTTGTGAGCATTCAAGCAGGAAACACTGGGCATCAAGAGGGACATATGGCCTAGTAATGAACTTTGCATTTGAACTGGTGATGTTGGCACATATTCAGTTTTAGTCAAGTAGGGGAGGATGTACTCATGAAGGGGGGGGTTAGAATAAAGAAGTGTCTGTAAGGAGATTGTTGGTGCATTGGTTCAAATTGCACAAAAACAATTAAGAAACTACAAAAAGTTTTGCATATTTCATGCAGAATCTGCGCAAAACGTTCCACAATTAACTGGATTAATTCGAGCCCACGTGATGACCTGTCAACTTTCAGTGTTAGACCTGCAGGGGACTCTCAGAAGGGCCTAGTTGGATGGGTGTGGGTGAAGGGAGGGGGGCATTTCTGTCTCTCCGCTCACGGTTAGAGCGGCGGCTGCGCGCTGCCATCCACAGGTTCTCGGCGCATGCAGCGCGCAGCCTGCACCGCACACAAATCAATGCATTTACCGACATATGCGTCATGACGCACATGTTCATCAGGCACCTGAAGTCTTTCTGCTGTTGCAGCAGGAAAAGAGAGCGGAAAAAAAGGCTCTTCATTTTAATATTTAGTGAGGGAGGGGGGCAGCATCCTGACGAGATAAAAGGAGCTACTTGAGTCTTTAGATCGTGTTGTCTGGGGGGGGCAGACAGCACAGGCCCAGGTTTGGATTAGACGCAGAAATTAAAAGGTGGAATGACAGTTCGTGATTTGCGCGCAATCCAATCTGGGACAGCAGGTTCTTTGAGAGGCGACCGGCGTTTTGCGCGTTAGGGATTCCACCTTCAAATAAACCCCCTCACACCCCATAAATATGATCATCTTTTTTTCTGCTTTATGTTTCCTGTCGGTTCTGTCTCCAGCATCCACCCAGACCGGACCGCAACCCATTTCCATTCCACGCAGTCTGTCCATAAATCTTGGCACGTCGCTGCTGCGCCTCGCAGAGCATCCTTCAGCCTCAGCAGCTCCGTTAGTTTCACTATTCACGAGAAACTCAAAAACTGACTCACCTTTTCTCGTTTGATGCTTTCCTTAAATGCCCCATTTGTACGTTTTTGTTAATCCACATCTGTGTCCCCCCTTCATTTGTGCGCTCTATTTTCCCCCAGCCAGGGAGGAAGAGGAGGAGAAGGGGAGAGGAGTGAGAAGAGGGAGGGCGAGAGCGCGCCTAAGGAAATCCATGCGTTAATTCCATTTCTGCCTTGACCGACAAGGTGAAAGAAAAAAAAAAAACCTTTTGCGTTTTTTAAAAATTCCTCCACGCCTGCAAAAAAAGAAAAATCCCTATCTTATTCTCTTTCCCATCTTCTTCTCCTCTCCGGAGCAGTGAAGTTGCCTGGTTACCCCTATTTCTCATTCAGTGAGGCTGAAGCGCAGCATGCAGCGGCCAATCATAGAGGCAGCCCGACAGATTAACTATTTCTTGGCTCCACTATTCTGTTTTTTCCAGGATGAAATGAGGAGAGTAGGCGGAGAAAACGGTGTGAGAAGGGAAAAAAAATTAAAATGCATGGAGAATAATGTGATGGGTGGTGGGGGGGGGGGGGGGGGGTCTGTGCGCAAAGGGGGGAGGGGACATTTGAGGGGGGAATTAAAAATTTCGAAAAATAAAGAGAAGAAGGGACCAGTTGCTGCTTATCACAACAAAAGGGGGACATATTTCAGATTTATATGCAAACTGGAAAGTATTTGTCTTAATGGATCATTTTTGAAACCCCCCCCCCCCCCCGCCTAAAAAAAAGGCAATCCATCAAGGTAATTGATCATCCCCTTTAAAAATCCATCTGTCAAGTAGAAGCCCACCCTCCAAACTCCTCCTTCCCCGTCCCAGTCCAGTCACCTCATCATTGGCTGTATTGATTTCAATTCCAACACAGACTGGTGGGGGTGGGGGGTGGAAGGTGTAAGGGGGCATGTGTATGTATGATAGACGGGTTATGACCTTTATGCCGTTTACATCCAGGTCAAGCCCACTGCCCCACATGGGTAAAAAAAAAAAAAAAAAAGAAAAGAAAAAATGCTGGTGCATTATGGGGGAAACGGTGGGGGGTCCTGACAGGGAGACAAGCTCCTCTGAGAGACAGCGGCAGAAAGATGTGGTGGGGAGGGGGGTGAACTGTCTATTAGGAGGCACAAACTGATGTGGGAGAACATTCCAGAAGGATGAAACAAGCTCTTTCTGGAGTGACAGCTGTCTCCACGCCAAAGTTCTCAGCAAAAGAGGAGAGACGCTGTCACACCATTCATGTCGGCCGCAGGAGTTTGTGATTTAATCCTGAATTTTCACAACAGCGTTTGGGTCCCTGGTGCCCGTTGGGGGGAGGGATGTGGACGCACACTTAGCAGTTGATTGACGTGTATAGCTCTTGGCTTGAGCACAGTTTAATCCCGCTGCGTTCACAGACGGATTCAGCCTCTTTTTGTCCGGGTGTCACGTTAAAAACACAAGCGGCGGGTCGCCACCGTGTACTTTTGTTTACTGGGGATGAAGGCTGTTGTGTGGGCTCTCTAATCCTCCACCCCTGTAGCCCCCACCCCGCCCGGCCGCCCTATCCATCCCCACCACCGTAAACACTCTCAAACATACGTGCAACCCATGTACACACGCATCTGCACTTTGGTCATTAGAAAAACAAAGGAGGTCAGTATCAGGCAGCTGCATCCTGTGAGGCGAGACTTAATCCTCAATCTCGAGGCTCAGAGACAAAAAAAAAAAAAAAAAATCCTGGCAGATGATTTGCTTCACGAGTTTACATAAATGCAAAGTTCATTCTCAGCAACAGGGAGTTTGTTTTTGTTTCAGTCTTTCGACTCTTTGGACAGCGCTCAGGGCCAGCCAGGAACTGTTTTCCTGCCCCCTCCCAGGTTGATTCTACCCCCCACAAAAGCTCAGATTTGAATGCATATGGAGCCGTGATGATAAAAGCTGGAAAAAAGCCCCAGAGAAAGGAGGCAAAGCGATAAGATGAGGGGAGCAGATTCACGAAAAAGAGGGGAGTGATCCCCTCCCCCACATGGAGGTTAATCTTCATTCAATCCAGATATTAACGAAGACAAAATGCTCATCTCTGCAAAGTCATGTCCCGGAGGGGAGATGGTTAACTGGATGCCCTCCGAAACCTCAGAAGGAGCTGATCTGATCCGTAGCGACAAAGTTGAAAGTTCGCGGCAAATATTTTCCAAGGACAAGAACAGGTTTGTATCAGTTTTGCTTCTGCAATAGACAGGAAGGGGGGAGGGGTTTGATCGGTCCATTCAGTAAACAACAGTCTTTCCAAGAAAACAGCCAGAAAGGGCAGCTTAAGGCTTTCTATGCTAATAAACGGCTTCATTTAAGTCTAACCGTAACGTCCAAACACACCACGAGTGATTAGCATTAGACAAAGTCTGACATGGATAAACGACATGTGACCCCTGACCCCCCCAACTGGCTGCCAAAACGTTGCTCCGGGTTTAGCTGTCTCAGCAGAGGCTTCTTCATTTCCTGCAGCGCGCCTTATCAGTATGCGCTCAGGCAGCAGCAGGTCTGGAGGGCATTGTGCTCGGGGGCGATGCCATAACACCTGTGGTAAATTAGTACACCTTCATTATTTAATGGTGAAAGCGCCGTTGTAGCATCAGGCTTGTGTAAATCCTCCAGTCTTTTTATGAAGTCCTGCAGTGGTGGCTGAGCTGCAGAGTGAAAAGCGACTCTAGATGGTCCTGCAGCTCAGAATGCCTCCACTTCTCAGCTTCCAGTACACACATTTGTTTTTATTTGCAGTAGCAGACCAAATCTACACTGCTCAAAAGAATAAAGGGAACACTACAAACACTACTTTACATCGCCACATGCCCTGACAAACACAAACAACACAAAAAGTATTAATGAAAATTACATTTATTAGCGCTTGAAGGTCTGGAGGTTGAATCATACTCAAAATTGAAGTGGAAAAACACACTACAGGCCGATCCAACTTGATGAAATTTCTTTGAAAGAAGTCAGAATGAGGCTCAGTTGTGCGTGTGGCTTACAAGTACCCACATGAATTCTTTGCAACGTCTGGGTATGCTTCTGATGAGGTGGCGGATGGGTCTTCTGGGGGATCTCCTTCCAAACCTGGACCAAACATCCTCCAACTCCTGTACAGTCTGTGGTTCAACCTGGTATTGGTGGATGGACCGAGACATGATGTCCCCGATGTGCTCAGTTGGAATCATGTCAGGGGATTCAGTCCATGTCATCAAAACCTTCGTCCAGCAGAAACTGCTGATGTTGTCTTGCATTAGAAGGAACCTCAGGGCTGATCACACCAGCATATGGTCTACCAAGGGGTCTGAGAATACCATCTCTGTACCTTATGGCGGTTAGGCTATCTCTGGTGAGAACGTGGAAAGCTCTACAGCCCTCCAAAGAAATACCACTGTAAACCATTACTGACCCACTGCCAAACCAGTCATGTTGGACGATGTTGCAGCAGCAGATTGCTCTCCACAGCATCTCCAAACACTGTCACGACTGTCACATGTGCTCAGTGTGAACCTATTTTTATCTGTGAAGAGAAAAGGGCACCAGAGGAGAATTTGCCAATCTTGGTGTTCTCTAGCAAAGGCCAAACGTCTTGCATGGTGTTGGGCTATGAGCAATACTGCCACCTGTGGATGTCGGGCCCTCATGCCACCCTCATGGAGTATGTTTCTAGCAGTGTGAGCAGACACATGCACATGTTTCTCTGGTAGGGCTCTTCCTGTTTCTCCTTGCGCAAAAGAGTAGTGATCCTGATGTAGGGTTGTTGCCTCCAATAGTCGCCTCTCCATCTCCTGATGTACTGACCTATGTCTTGGTAGCACCTCTATCCTCTGGACACTACACTGACAGACACAGGAAACTGTCTTGCCACATATCACATTGATTTGCCATCCTGGATGAGTTCCACTACCTGGGCCACTTGTGTATGTCTCATGGTAACGCTGAAGTGACAATACTATCGGCCTTCAAAAGTTACCAAAACATCTGACAGAAAACAAAAGGACGGAGAAGTTATGGTCACCACATGCAAAACCCCTTCTTTATTGGAGGTGTCTTGCTGACCGTCTAGTATTTCCACCTGCCGTCTATTACACTTGATCAAAAACTTGTGAAATTGATTGTCAGTCAATGTTGCTTCCTAATTGGACAGTTTGATTACACAGAAGTGTGATTGACTTGGAGTAATATTGAGTTGTTTAGGTGTGCTCTTTAGTTTTTTGATTAGTGCATAATGTGCCACTTACTGACTGAGACATAATAGTGTTTTAAATAAATAGCTATAACTAATGTCACACAATGGGACAGAGTATACTTTTCAACAACAAAACTAAAATTGCCAGTTGAGTGGGGCAAGGAAATAAAATGAAAGTCGTTCAAATCAAATCGAATCAAAGTAATCTTTACTTATATGGCACATTACATACCTGGTAACTTAAAGTGGCGTACAGTTAATAGTATTAAAAAAAACACATTTCCTGTCATTTCAAAAATAGAGCTTCTCTAGCACACACACCTCCACCCCCCACCATCCCGCTCCATTGTGATCAACCAAGGGTTTCCCACCTGTCAATCAATTAGCATGCCCCATATAATACAGAACTTTGAGCTCAACTGCAAACATCATGAATCCAAAATAAAGCAATAGACATTAAAAAGTATCGCAACTGGTTATCACATTTGCTTATTTCAGGTGGAAATGGAAATGTTTTAGCTTTAAAGCACATATAAATTGGTTCACTTTTGTCACCAGTGCCTAGTGGTAATTTGAGGAACTGCAAAAATTGTCTTTTCTGATTTAGCTTACAATTCAGTGAAGGAATGTGGGGGGGCTTGGGCTTCTTCTGCACAAACCCCCAAAAATCTAAGACCTTGATTTACAAGGATAAAAAATGTTTTTTTTTTTTCAGTTGCAATTGGATTTATGTATTTTGCTGAGTGATGGAATTCTCTTAAATAATCAACCACTTTATTTCCTGTAGATTTTGAAACATGCTTTGTAGCTTTATCTGTTTTAGCAATGAATTCTGACAGTTTCTAACAAATTCAAGTCTGACTAGTTAAAAAGGATGTTTGAGCTGATGCTACTGAATGCTACTTTTTTTATCCAAATATTACTGCTATATAAAAATCTAAGATCAAAGATCTTAAACATAAAAAATATTTAAAAAAAAAAAAAAAAAAATGGAATTTTTTAGTACATGGATCAAAAGCACATCTACAAAAAAAGTTGTGGGGCTCTTTTGGTATATAGAAGTGGTTTAATTAAATTTAGAATGTTATTGTTTCTTCTTTGCAGCTGGATTTATTTTTTCAATTATATCAGAATCTGATTTTAAAGATTTAGTTTGTCACTTTGAACAAACTGCAAGAAAGAAGAAAAGGTTTTGGCTTGCCATGGGTCTAAAACAAAATTCAAATTTCATTTTTTTTAAATGTAATCTGAATTTTGTGATAAAGAATCAAATATGTTGTTTAAAAACTGGGCAATTTTTCTTTTTTCTTTATGGGACTTGTAGTGTCAGCTACTTTAATGCAAATACGGCCTTAAATGATATAGTTCTTTGAAAACACAGCTCTTTCTGCTTTGAAATGTCCCCGATTGTGTTTTATAACTACTCCTAGAGCTTTAAAAAAAAAAAATGCAAGTTTAAAACCAACAACATTGAAGTGGGAGGAATCTCTTAAATCTGCACGGCTAGGCTTCATAGTCAGCCAATCAAGGTAACAACAGTTGATTGCACAGCGGTCAAAACATATGTCAAGTGTGAATGTCTCACTCGGATCACATTTGCCCCTTCAAATCTTTCTTTGAGTGCAGCATGCAAGCGCTCAGTGCTTCTGCACGAAGGCTGCACGTAGCTGTGCAGGGCGTTTATTAGCAACTGATATTAAATGACAGGAACAGGAAATCAAGCAGATGGACACTGACAGGTGCCAGTTTGAGTTCTGGAAGGGGAAAGGGGATTTCCTATCCATCTGCTGAGCGTGCTCTCTTAATTAAAAGCTTTAATATTTTGTAGAGACATTGGATCTGTAGAGTGCTTTTAAACATGGCAGACTGCACTTCCTACCAGCCTTTTACTTATTTGACTGACTGTTTTTACCCAAACTTGGCACAACATTCCATAATTTTCTGGCCATACCTTAATAAATTAAGAAGCTCACCAGCTTTCTTCAATCATTTCATTTTGTCTTTATTAATCCAGTAAAGCCCATTATACTTAATCAAAGAGTTGACAGAAAATTAATTTGGGGGGAAATTAAGTTGTTTTTTAAACTCATTGATGATATCTACAAAATTATTTTGCAACATAATTTATTTAAATGAGACATATATGGTATAAATTATAATAAATTGGAGGATTTGGTAAGTTTTTGCTCACAATGTTATTTTAAGATGGAAAAATATTGATATCAATGGTCAGAAAAAAAACCACCTTATTTAGCTACTGTATCAAATTTGATCCACACATTATTAACATGGTGTAATTTTATCAAAAAAGCACTAATAATTCACATTTTTTTTCATTCTTTTTATACAGCAAGTAGTCACTTAAAAATATGAATATCTTTGGGGTTCAGATGATATCAACCATATATTGATGTGTGATTCCTTCCATGACAAATGTGGACAGGATTTTATGTCTGCCATGGACATTAGTGAAACTCAAAAATCAAAGATAAAATAAAGTTCAGCGCACTGTCTTGTGGGGTCCAGGTGACTCATTTTTTTATGTAAACAAGCCAAGGAGAGCAGAAGTGTTACTATGTAAGTTATTCTCACTATAAATTTTAGAAAACTAGCTAAACTTTTTCCCGCCAAATGTGATTTCAAATTTCATGGAAGTAGCCATCAGCAAAAGCCCGTCTATTGAACTATAGGACAGAAAAT
Source organism: Oryzias javanicus (assembly GCA_003999625.1). Lineage (NCBI taxonomy): Eukaryota > Metazoa > Chordata > Actinopteri > Beloniformes > Adrianichthyidae > Oryzias > Oryzias javanicus. The sequence continues at coordinate 16,826,438 of CM012453.1, forward strand.
ATGGACCAACTCATACAAAATGGGTTTTTAAGGAAAGTTTGGATCATGCTAATGAGATAGTGGTCCCAGAAATGCCTGTATCAAATGTAGACCGCCTTCCCAGAAGAGTTGAAGCTGTAAAAGTAGCAAAAGGTGGATCCACATCATGCTGAACTCTACAGGTTAGAAATGGGATTGCACTTCATTTCATACGAGTCGAGACAGGTGAGCGAATACTTTTGGGAGTATAGTTTATGTTGGAGCCAGACAATGTCAGCAAGCAGTGATTGGTCTAAGTCAATCTGAATCAACATATCTGATCCAACCAGAAGTGAGCTGCTAAAAGTCCATGCCCCTACCACTAAAAAGCAAGATCAGGAAAATCTTTCAATGTTTCAAACATGCCTTTTATTGAGGCATCTGATTGGTCAGTTTATAACTTGAATTATTTGAAAAAGTAATTAGGATTAGTAGGAAAATGTTTAAACAGTTAAGTCTATGAGATTTTGGCTTCTTGGAACCACTTCTTGTTTGGAACACGAGGGGGGAGGGGGTCACTCAGTCCAGTTCTCATATGCAGTTAATGGATATTTCATAAACAAATTTCCAGTAAAAGACAATCAAATGTTTACTTCATGGTGGGGTCTTTTTAGTTTGGCGTGTGTGATGTAATCCTGAGCTGCGAGGACAGCAGATGTCAGCGTCTTTTGCTCAGTCAGCAACCCCAAATCGCACAGAGGTTTCTTTAGGATGCCATGGAAACACACAAGACCTCCTTCATGCCTTGCTTATCAAAGAGCCTTTTTTTTCTTTTTTATACCAGTAAGCGCTCTGGGTTTTTCTCATAACTTTCACACACACACATGTTTCCACCCACATATCTCCGTGATCCATGTGTCACATTGGTTTGATGACAGTGACAGTATGGCAGGATGTCATTTATGGAGTCAGAAAAGAACACACCAAAAAATGGTAATTGAGGGTTAAGCGAAGGAAACAAAGTTTGCAGGTGTCAGAGCAACTTTGTCTGCTGTCACTGGGACTTTGATGAATTTATTCATGGGTGGATGAGGCTGCCAAGTCAAGGGCAAATACCATATAATTACCCCATAAATTTAGAAAATCCATAATTGCAAACTATAGCCATTTAATTAAAATATGCAAATAGACAGTGGTTGCCTTGATGTCTGCTACCATGCTGTAACAAAGTTTGATTTCATTTTTTTGGATTGTTAGTTGCCTAAAAGACAGTCATTACACACACAATGCATCTGTCTGCACCGCACATTTGTGCATCGCCGATTTTGTGAGCACATTCGGGGCCCCAACAGCAGCAGTGACTCAAGCAAGCGGACTCCTTCGAAGCAGAGGAAGAGCTGAAGAGTCATTACGGATATAATTGGATTCCATTTCAACCATGTGAGAGGAAAACAGACTTGTCACCACCCTGGAGAAAACAGACCCAAAATACAACCGCTGTGTTTGCTGTGCCTGCATGGAGGGGGCGTGTTTGTGTACGGATATGTGTGTGTGCTTTTCTTCACACCGCGCGCCTCTGCATATGCGACCGTGCTGTGTGATTGCGCAGTCCACAAGCATAAAATCCCAGGACATCTGTGCAAGTGTCAAATGAATCTAAACACGCATAGACGGTGAGATGAACAGGTTTCCCTTCAGCTTTAAAAGATGAATGATAGTAGAAAAAAACAAATCCTTAATTAGGACAATTTAGTACATCATTACCAGTGATTATGCTGGTGTGAATGCTGTAAGCTGAATATGGCTGCTGAAGATTCTAGAGCAGATAGCTAAAAATGTTGAAACTGATAGCTTGCTAAAATACTAGCTAAATGCCAAATTAGTCTAAAAACCCCAGTAGTCGCTATATTAACCAAACAAGCTAGCATGTTGCTAAATATATCATCTAAACTCAAAATTAGCCTAAAAAAAACTCAATAAATGCCAAGAGTCAAAACAGCTAACATATTGCCTAAATATTAGCTAAATTAACTAAAAACAAAACTTTAGTAGATGTCAAAATAACCAAAAAAGGCTCAAGTATTAATAAATAATGCATATTTATGTTTTTCTGTCATTTTTTTACACTGTGCGTCCTTATGTGACCCTGCTGTGTAACTGCATTGTTCACAAGCATGAAACACATCTGCGGAAGTGTCAAATGAATCCAAACACACATAGACAATGAGATGAAAAGGTTTCACTTTAGCTTTAAAAAGATGAATGATAGAAGAAAAACATAAATCCTTAATTAGGACCAGATGTATAGCATCACCTGCAATAAGTCAAACCAGCTAGCATGTTGCTAGAATTTTAGACAAATTAGCTAAAAAAAAAAAAGCACTTTAGCTATGTCCAAATTCCCCCCTCACTCACTATATAATGCACTATACAGTGCATTCGCCATTTTCTTGTGGAGTCCGAATTTACTAATTCCAAAATCTAGAGCACTAGAAATTTCCCAGAAGTCTTTGCAAAAACTAGCATGCATCTATGCTCGCTGGATTAGCGAATACAGGCCATAATGCATTGCAGTCAAACAATTTTTAACAAAACAAACATGTTTAAATGTAATTTTTTTATAACCATCCACATTTTTTCATCATCAGAACACAATGGAGTCATAGATAAACATCATGAAATGTTCGCATTAATTCGAATTTTACTTCATGAAATCTGTGACGTCATATCCGGCGTTTGGAAAAACAAAACAAAAGTATTGAGCAAGGTGTCCAAATTGCCTTTAAAATCCAGGGCACGAGATAGTTTTTTAGTAGTTAGGGGTAAGAGAGGGAATTTGGACACAACCTTAGTAGATGCCAAATTAAGCAAAAAAGCTTGAATGTTGCCAAAATATGCTTGCACTTTTATTTAATTTATATTAATTTTTCCCTACATGCAGATATTCTTGCATTTACTTTTTTTTTTTTTTAGCAATAATTCTTGGTTACTTTAATCACTAGTTTTTGCTATAAATAATGGTTGCTGAATGTAAGAAAGCACTGTAGCCTTGGAACAAAAGCTTGAATGTGACACTAAGATGAAACCAGGTCGTTTCCGTTCATTCATTAGTGTTAAGAGTATCACAGCTTTAAAATTTGATGTGAAAAAACTACCTCTAACGCTTTTGGATTCAAATCAAAACACGCTTACAGTTTGGCTGAAACACTAAATCCATGACATTTATTTTCAAAGATGCACATCAAAATGCAGCTGTCAAATATTAAAGGTTAAGCTCCTGGAGAAGAACAGTTGGTGGCACCAAAACACGGCAGGTGAAGGGATTTATACCAGGGGAAAAAAATGACGGAAACTTTTAACTTTTTAGCTAATTTGCTGTGTTTGGGTGAACTATGGATAATTCTGGAAAAAAGTTGAAGATCTAAAAACATACCAGTTTTCTTCTAATTTCTTATCAGCTTTTTGTTTTTAGCTTTGGGAGTGATAAGAGAAGGAGACTGGAAGTTAATTCTACTCAGTTACAAAACATATGTAATTCTGAGACTATTTTTTTCATAACATTTTTTGTGTTTTTTTTAACTAACTTTTTCCTATTAAAATGGAAAAGTGCAAATTTTGTTCTAAGTTTTGGCATTTTTGTACTAATATTTTCCTTGTTTTTTCAGTTTTTTTTTCTTAAAGAACTACAAACAGGCTGGACACTAACCTCTTGTGCTCAAGAAAACTATAAGATCGTCTTAAAATAAAAGTTAAGAAGCCATGATGACTGTATTTTCATTGACTGAAATTGCACAAATTGGATCAGCAATAGTCTAAAAGCCTAATGGAAGCAGGTCAATTTAAAAAAATTGCTTTTATCGATAAACGTTTTTAAACTTGGAGGAAGTTGTTTTTGAGGTGTATCGAAATGGACAGAGGTGATTCACGAGCACGGGATCATCCAAGAAGAGACTATGTCAGAGTCCAGAGGAGGGTCAGGGCTGGCGGCAGGAGATCAGAGGCAACTTCTGACTTTGGACATTTGTAGAATTTCAATAAGGTTAAGAAAAATAAATAATACATGTCTGTTTTCTTGACCTTCACACTCATGTTGTGGACTTGGTCAATTTGGTGGAATGCATGTTTTTCATTACACTTTTCTATGGTCGAGCCGGGGTGGGATTATATAAGTTTGCTTCCTTCCACCCCCTTTCAAGCGATCTACTTGTTATTGATTATGTGATATCATTTCATGTATTATAACTTGATTGCTTGAAATAAACCATTTCAGTCATTCATTCATTTCTTAATTCTTTATATAATTTTTTTGTTTTTCATTAATTGTTTTCTAACTTACAACATTATTTTATCTATTAGATATTTTTTATTTCAGTTTTTTTAAAATCTTTTTGTTATTTAAAAAAATGATTTTTTAAATATAATGTCTTAGTTTTATTAGTTTAAAAATATATATATTTTTTAATATTTGCATTGGTTTTCTAGATATTTTTCCATCTTTTCAGATTATTTTTCCTGTTCATCTCACCAAGACAATTTTTTTGGCTGTTTTTTCCTGTAATGTTTATGAACAAAGTAAGTAGGAAGAACAAAACCAACTGGCCATATTGTGACAAGCTCCAAAAGAAACATGTTATGGCTTATCAACTTGTAATTGCAGGTCATCTGATCATGAGCAGATGACCAGGTTATTGCCCAGCCTGTACTTCTTTGCTTCAAGTAGTTCTAAAAATAATTAGCACAAAAAAAAATAAAAAGTAACTTGAAAACTATGAAAAAAATTTTCAGAAAAACAAAAAAATTGTAAAAACACTGTGAAAATGCATTAGAAAATTTTGATATTTTTTATTATTATTGTATGAAATATGTTTTCATACAGGATCTATTTTTTTCTTAGACATTTTCACACAGGACATTAGCATTTGAAGAATGATTGTAAAGCAGGTAGACGAGTGTAACATTTTTATGTCATTTTTTTTGGATGGATGGCACTGACTTGGCGTTGTGCAGTGTTCCACCCAGATGGAAGGTTGGGGGCAAACAGTGGGTTGTGATTTTTTTTCCTCAAAAACAGGAGAATGCCCTCAGATCTCAAACCCTTGCAGCTCTGACAGGCACACCTCCGCGTGTGCACCATCACGCCTCCGTGCACATGCAGCCGCAGAGAGGTGTACAGCTGCTTCACACCTCTCTGCGTCTAACTGACACAGATATTTAACCACTCACACGCACTCAACCTGACACTGACACACACGCAAGATGCAAATGGAGGCCCGATCTTGCACTTGCAGTTAGGCGTATGCGGGGCAGGCCTGAGATCCCCACCGAGGGGGATGTTGACGTTAATCTGCACAGGAACCCACATTTCAGCGCTTTGATGACACAGTCAGGGCTCTCCAGACATCTGGAGTGCGGCTGTCTCCATCGTGATGCCAATCTTTTGTTGAGAGAGCTTTTATCTGGCAGAATATGAAGCTCGACAGCGCACAAAAAATGCTAATGAGGTTTGTTTTGTGATATTTTCCAGCCCTGGCCCAGTTTTCTGCATGTTCTCTGGGGGTTGTTGCAGCGATGTAGTTTGCGGATCTACTAGATAATTAAACAACAAAAAAACTTTACCCAGAGAAAACAAGTTACAAATGTATTTAAGCCAGCCAAACGAGGATCTGGAAAAAGAAGAAACAACATTTGCGTGTGGCAGAGGGTAGAAGAGGCAAATAGAGGAAAATTAAAAAGGTTTGAGTGTTCTGCTAATTGCCTCCTCCAACCCTAACCTAAAGAAGGCGGAAGATGTGTGGAGATTTAGCAGAAGGACTCAAATGTCAAGGCAATAATGGCTGGCTGTTATATTAATCAGCGTCAGGGGCCTCCTCAGAGCGCCACCATCCTTAGAGAGGAGTGTCATAAGCGATACGGCAGTGGAGGAAATTGTGTTCCTCCATCTGCCGACTCAGGATTTGAGCATTGACTATACAAGAACTGGAGTGACTGAACCCTCCCCCCCTTTAGCACATTCTTGCTCTAAATATTTTTCATGATATTCTTGTTGAAGCAAGTTATTCGAGATATAAAATGACCAGATGCCTCAATATAAGTGGAATGTTCAAAAGGTTTGACTGAAAGATTCTACTTTCAGTGGAAGGGGTGTGGCCTTCTCATCACGCTCACCCCTGATTGGCAAGAGTAGTTGCCATAAAAAATATTGACTGAAAACCGAGTAGAATCAATCACATCTTACGTTACGGTTACAAATACAACTTGTCAGGAACTGGTGGATAAAGGACAGAAACGCGACCAGGCTTTATGACAGGAACTTAAACCATTTAATAAGTTAACCAAACCATGACAAAAAACCCATGGAGAAACAAAAATGGAGACAAGGCAGAGCAGATGACCTGACCAAGATGAAACGAAAACCATACACTGAGGTTGATTAAGTAGCTGACAGCTGTGGATGGTTTAACCAGAACTGACAGGAAAAACGAAACTTGATAAAAATCCAAGCATGGAATGCTGACAGTACCCCTCCCCAAATGGGCAGATTCCAGATGCCCAAACACCTGAGAGGAGAGGTCCTGGAACAAAAACACACAAAACAGAGCTCCTGCACCCAGACGGATGTAAGGGGTTTCAGAACCCTTCCTTGGGAAGGGGCATGATGAGGACTGGTCCTAGCGACTCAACCCAGGGACAAGAAACATGAACGGGAGCAGCTCCGGTGACCCTCTTCCAAAACAAGCCAAGGGGGAGCGGCGACCATCCTCAGGGTCAAGGAACATAAAGGAGGGGTCCCGGCGACCCTCCACATGAGCAGGAAGGATGGCCCCGACGATCCCCATCGGGAACAGATTTGACAGACATGGCATCTCAGTGGCAGAAAAACCCTGCCACTGCAGCAAAAACTCTCCTACTGGATCCAAGGTCGCCAGGTCATTCTGTCAAGAACTAGGCTTGATGACAGGAACTTAGACCACTTAATAAGTTAGCCAAACCATGACAAAAACCCATGGAGAAACAAAAAATGGAGACAGAGCAAAAGAGATGACCTGACCACGAGGAACTGAAAACCACTTAAATAAACTTCTGTTGATGATTTAACAAGAACACGGTGAGACTGACAGGGGAAATGGAACATGACAAAACCTAAGCACAAAATCCTGACATGACAACCATTGCGCGATGGGGAGGAATCAGTAGAATTTTCAAGATTTCCTCCAGCTGCCCTATCTTTTTCTAAATTGTTGGTATGGTCATGAATTTCAACACATTCTCACTTCCGATTCGTCATACGTGGATGTATGGTTTTGGACCCCTCTGAGCCCCTTTTAGACATTTTGGGTGTCCTCAACCGATCAATTTCTGACCTTTGGCTACTCCCAATAACTCAGGACTCCCCAACTCTCAGGACGCAGTACCGGAGGCAATACTAGACACGGTACTAAATGTGGTGCCAGACACGGTACCAGATTTGCAGTACACAACATATTGTTTCACTAAAATTTTGAAAAAAACATGGCTTATCGACAGATACTGCTGCAGACATTAAATGATATAGCTGTTGTCAATGTTTGCTCTGACTCACTATGATGTCTTATTTTTTGTCATTTTTTATTATATTTTATTGCATTTTACTGTACAGATACTGGGTACCCTCCATTTTAATAGTTTTTTAACGTATATGTCATTTGTACAGTTTTATTGTTCTTAGTGTTTTTATTGCTTTCTGTGTCATCATTACCACAGATGAAAAACTAGCTTTTTGGCTAATTCTGGCTTTTTTAAAACCATGTGTTTTGTCTTGTTTAACCAGTGGTTATCTTTTAAATTGCATTGATACCCAAATGACCAAAGAGTGATGTGGAGGGGGACCATACGTCTATATATGACGAGTTGGGAGTGAGACTGCGTTGGATGTAGACAGTGGCAGTGAGGCGCAAGTTTTTTATACCCTCGGACTACCAGACAGCTGGTGGCCGGTGGCAATTGATATGGACGGCCGCCGTCTGGAGACGTCTACATATTGTCCAGTCAGAGCTGCTGGCAATTCTGGCTAACACCAGCTTTGGCCATGGTCTGTCACTGCAAAACCTCGACATGTACCGGGCCGCCACTGACTGATGTCAATTTTTAGAGAAAAATCGTCAGGTTGCCAAAAAAATTTGTTTTTCCCCTCAAACCTATGCGGCCACTGCACAACATGTAAAAATGCGACTACTGCCTCCCCATTACAAATAATGCTGAGCGGGGACCAGCTGAATTTACAAAAAATGTTGCATATAGGTCACAGTGTGGTTGCATTTTGGGATATGTGGCCGTAGTCTTAGTGACGTCATCTGGCTCCAACACGACAACACCCATATTACAAAAAAAAATGGTGACTAAATTGCCTTCATTTCATTGGCACCGGAATTAAGCCATTTTCTAGATCTCACCCTGACGTCACCTTCACTTGCTCCAGTTCTCTTATACAGTAATTTGAGGTAAAGGACATCCCAAATGGTCTTCATCCGAGCTATCACTCATACATCCCACTCAGGGACACCGTAAAATAAAGGCAGACATCACCAGGTCCTGTGTGCAAACACTCCGCCATTATCCTGAAAATAGACGTCCGCTTTCATACAAGCTGGCTCAAACAATCGCCACTGTCTTTCCTTTTCTGAATCAAACAGCAGATGCTTGCATTTACTCCCTCCTCCAGTTGGGCTAATCTGTTAATTCTACATTCCCCGGGTGAGATAGACAATGAGGACGATGGGCAACAACGTTAAAACCCCTGGCTATTGGATCTACACGGCGAGGCAGCCTTTTGTTAGCAGGCTTTATAATGTAAATAGGCTGTGTAAACAACAATCACTTCATTCTACTGTCCTAGATAGATACTGCTGTGCACTGCAACACCACTGCGCACAAAGACATATTTATGCATGACTGAGTACACTCCCATTTGTACTTAGTGGCAGGAAGAACGGCACATGCACAAACATGCGCGAGGTCTCATTAAGTGCAATTTACGCCAATGTTGCCGCAACACAGCTCCTGAATCGCCTCTGCTGTGGAATACAGAACGATTAAACTCCCAAACTTTTTAAGAACCAGGCGAGAAAAATGCCCAGCGAAGGAGACAGAGCAAATCCTTCATGATGCTGCTCACATTTAATGAGCAGTGAAAGGAATCGTATCCAACTTTGGGCATGTTTATTTTCTGAATTTATTGCCTTTGCATCACTGCATCCCCTTGCCTGGGTTAATCTGCTGTTTGTCGCCTTTTCTGTGCATTTTAGAGGGGTAGACTCCTTGTTTGTTGGTTCATAATTCCTGAGAGATTTTTTGAGTCATTAGCTTGGAAACAAGGATTTAGATTTAGTGAGCTGCTATAATTTTTTTCCCCTATATTTTCCAAGAAAATGTGTTTTAAAAATGCTTCTTTTTGTTGTATTATTTGACACTTAATCCTGTCATTTTCATTCTGTTCCCCATTTGCTTTTGTCAAAAGTTTGAGGCTTATTGGAGCTGGTCTCCTGGACAGGTCATTCATCATTAATAACTATTTCATTTTTGTGTCAGAGGTCAAAAGTTATTTTTCTGTGCTGTGGGATCTGAATTTAATTTCATTTAAATAATCTGTTTTGGCCTCCATTTAAAAGTGGGAGCTTTCAGGACATGTCACACAACTGCTACATACAATTTGTGCATATTGTACAGATTAATTGGAGTACAATTGTGGTGCTTTATGGGAAATTTCCCCACATGTATCACGAATGAACCACATTATAACCACAGAAGAAGTATGAATAAACCTCTAAAAGAACACGTAAACCCGTACTTCGTTAAATTTTTTCAGTTTGAGATTCAGAATCGTGTTGTGTCAGCACCCGCTGCAGGCGCTTGGGATGCTTTGTTTTAATAAACAGTCGGATTCCCCTTTTACCTCAGGCGGGAGCTACAGCAAGGGAGATCCGCAAGAAGGCGAGAGACCTGACCCCCTGCACGGACGGACCAGGAGCCAGAGAGCAGACACGGTATAGACTGCGGGAGGGGGGAAAGATTGGCCAATTTACATACCTGTCAAGAAACACGCCATTTGTACAGGAACTGTGCACACTTATTGCACCACCTGTTTGCAAGGAATTAGTGATATGTGCGTCAATGACGTAATCTTAACTGGATGTATGTCACGTATACATGATACAAAAGTTGTACATCGCCGGTACATGTGTGAAAAGTCTGTTAGACATATGTGGAATGGTCATGAAAAAAACAAAATTTCACATGCATCTTGCAAACATCACATACAACTGCACAAGATTAACGTAGAAATGAACTATGTAAAATACGAATAAACTACTTAATTCTCAACCCATCAAAAATTTTGAACTGCTCAAAACAAATTTCATATAAAAACTAAGTGGCATTTGGGCCAAAACTCTCAAAGGAACATCTGCGCACATCAAAGAACGAATGAATTAAATATATCACAAAAGACAGAAACTTCATATGTGGACATTGTGCAAATTCTATGTAGCGGCAGTGATAAACGGCTTTTAAGCTGCTGCAGTGATTAACTATTGCCTTAGTCACATGCTCTCTTACACGGAGGTTGACCCATACAGATTTGGGGGTTTTTCGTAGGGACGTGTGGCCACTTCTTAAAGGGAGCACAGGTGTGTTTTACCAATCCGTCGAGGCTCATACAGCCACCTATGGGATGTCATGTAATGGAATGTTCCATTGTTGTGTGTGGTGAATGTTTTGTGAAGTATTTGTAGGGACAATTTAAGTTTAATGTGGTGGAGAAGTTTGAGATCTTGAGTGATCTCAGGAGTTATGCTTTCAGGGGCTTCTGCCCGTGGTAAAGCCTGGCATGGTAGACAGGTCCTGGGTGACAAGCCAGAGAGGTTCAGAACTTCCAAAGATCCCGTTATGTCGCCTGGATTGGTGTCACTGGGCTCCATCCTGGAGCCAGGCTCCTCCCGTGGGCCCCAGTAGGGTCAAGCCTAAAGGAGAAATGTGAGATCATTCTCTAGTGGGCCCATCACCTGGAAGGGAGCTCAAAAGGGGCCGGTGCAATGTGATTTGGGTGACAGTCTAAGTCGAGGGCCTCGGTTGCCCAAACCACGGTCGTAGAACTTGGGTTTTGGTTGAGAGATATCAACTAGATATGGTTGGGCTCACCTCCATGCACAGCCTGGGCTCTGAAACTCAGTCCCTCTAGAGGGGTTTGACTCTCTACCAGTCTGGAGTTGCCCATGGTGAGAGGCAGCAGACCGGGATGGGCTTACTCGTGAGCCCCCAACTAAGCTGCCAAGTGTTGGAGTTTACAACAGTGGACAAGAGGTTCCCTTCGCCTTTGGGTGGGGGACGGATGTCTGACTGTGGTTTTAGCTTATGGGCCAAACAGTAGATCGGAGTACCTGGCCTTCTTGGAGTCTCTTAAAGGGGTTCTGGAAAGTGCCCCAACAGTTGACTCCTTCGTCCTCCTGGGGGGACTTCATGTGGGTAATGACAGATGCAATGCATCTGGAGGGGCGTGATCAGTAGGATTGGCCTACCTGACCTGAACCCATGCTGCATTTTGTTTTTGGACTTCCGTGCACATCATAGTTTGTCCATAACAAATACCATGTTCAAACACAAAGGTGTCCATTAATACACCTGCCATCAGGACACTCTTAGCAGGGAATCAATGATCAACTTTGCCATCATTTCAGGCAATCTTCGGTCGTGTGTTTCAGACCTTCGAGTAAAGACAGAGGCAAAGCTGTCCACTGATCACTACCTGGTGGGGAGTTGGATTTGCTGGTGAGGGAGGAAGCTGGAAAGACTTTGTAGACCTAAACATACTTTCAGGGTCTGCTGGGAACGCCTGGCTGAGCCCTCTGTCAGGGAGGTCTTTAACTCCCACACATGGTAGAACTTCAAACAGGTACCGATTGGTTAAGTTGATTAATTGTTACACCCCTATAACCAGGTTTATTTTAGAGTTTCTGTTGTCTCTGTCTGTATTTTCTGAAATTAGGCACATATAAATGAACCTAAAACTCTTGAAAAACACCCTGTAAGGCTGTTACAGAGGGCCTGTCAATCAAAAGACACCTTGATTCATTCAATATGGTTCATAAAAAAATTCCCCACAGTAAAATAAAAGACACTAAAACTATAGCTTAAGGATGTAAAGCATATTCCAATTGTTTGACTTACACAGTTTTATATTGGACTGATTTATTTGTCTAACAAGCTTTTTGATGGTTACCTGGTGACCAGCTTGGTTTCAGTTTCTTGCTTTTGAACCAGCTTTAAGATTCAGAGACAGACATTACAGAGTGTGAGTTCTTAGCTCTGTGTTGTGGTGAGGCATGATTAAATGAACAGCACAGAGAGTCAGAGCATGCATCTGACAGACCTTAGAGGAACAATATTAAACTTTCAACTGTATTACACATTTTTCCAACAGACCCACACGTCCATCTTTCTATGGATGATGAGCTATTGATTCCAAGTCCACTTTTGACCACATCGATGCACATGAATGGAACTGAGCAGAGTAGGAATCTGTTGCTAGAAGATGAAGAGAATAGAAAGAAGCTTTATTTTCCAAATAAACCTCTATTTGCAGATTGTGCACGTTTAGGTGCCAAATGGACAGTGTTCAGACCCCTTAAGCTTCTAAAACACATCCGGTGAGACCTGCAGATGGAAAACTTGCCCCGCATATGTTACTTGCTGGGATTGTTCCTGGTGAGTGTGAAGCTATGGACACAACTGGTATGCACATTCTTGAACAGAGGTGTAGCCCGTGGTGTTCACATTTGAAAGGAGGGGTGTTTCTTCTCTGCTTTCTTTCTAATATTTATATTTATAGTTGGAAGAGGCTTGGTGTCAAATTTTGGAGTGGCATAAATCTCTTGTATCTTGCTCCAGGCTTTTTTTCTTGATAAATGAAAGACTTGGTATCATATAATTCCAGACGGGCCTACATATTGTCATTCCCAAGTCGTCACATATTGTCATATGGTTAAGGACTCCTCCGTGCCACTCTTTGATGTTTTGGGTGTCCCCAACCCGTCATTTTTGACGCGCTGCATGCTTCAATTAAAACAGGGGTCCAGTTTTTCTGTCTGACGCCGTAACAGACAGTACCCTCGGTACTGGGGGTATCCCTGGTATTGATCCGCGTCCGGTGCCGATCTGTGTCCAGTTCCATCCAGCGTCTGGAACCGATCTGCATCCAGTACCAATTTGCACCCAGTACAAGGATGGGGGACACCCAATTTTTGACGCGGAAGAGTCCTTATCCGTTCATCGAAATGTGACGAACTTGAGAATGAAAATGCGTTGGCCGGGCATAAACAGCTGTTATTATTTTCTCCTCCATTCCTGATCAATTTTTAAACGGTTGGTACTTACATGAAAATTAAACCCAAATCATGGCTCCTCCACCACAATTTTTTTTCTGTTTTAGAAAACATGTTCCTAATCAATATTGCTAGATATTAATGTCTTAAAGGTAGCTTTTATGTTATTTTCAGATGGAAAACTGTAGAAGCTGATATTTTTTTCAGGGAATTATCTTTTGGTCTATTTAAGCCTAATTGGATGGTTTTCGTGCAATTTTTTGGTGACCTTGGGATAATTTTACCCCAACTTCGCAAGATTACTAGCTATCTTGACTATTTTCGGCTGAACAATAGAAAACTCCAAATAATCTTTAAATGGCTTTTGAAGCTTTTAAGAAAGACACATTATGTTAATTTTTTCTACATTTTATTTTATTTGACATATATAACCTGAAAACATATAAATTGGAATTGGAATTAACAAAAAATATTGTTTATAAATGCAGAACAAGCATTTTACACTTCTGCAGAATCACTAACTGTTTCAGGGAAGCCATTTCTTTACTAGACTAAAGTCGATTTGGTCTCCGCTGACATATTGACACCGTTCTTGACACTAAAAATAAATCCACAGTCATGCGTCTCTCACACGAGAGAAAGCGAGCTTCTGCTGCAGCTTCACTGATCCGTGCTCTGCTGTGCTGCAGATGTGCTCTCTACCTCGTTAACCTCAGCCAATGGGAGCTGCCCACACAGCTGTGGAGCCCCCCCCTCCCCGTCCGTGCTGCCCTGCTTCACCAGACTGCTTCTCTGGCACGAGGAACCCACGGGCGGGAAGTCAACGCGCACCGAGACGCGTGGATCCACGCAGGCGGCTTGAGCTCGTGCGCACGTGAGCGTGCGACCGCCGCAGCATCTGGTGGGTGGTGTTTGCAGCCACCTTGATCAAGGCCAGAAATAGAGGAGCGAATTTATTGACCGGCGGTTGCTCGGCAGCTTCCCTGACTACATCCAATTACATCTTCGGGGGAAAGCTTTTATAAGTTGAGATCCATTTCTATAAGGTTCACAGGGGATCTGCATTGTGCAGAGCCACAACCACTATCACAACCTGATTTACAGTAACCATAGCAACTACTTGGGACTACCAGGGCTTTGAGGGGAGGGAGGTCAAGGGTTGAGTACTGTTCAGTGAAGAAATCAAATCCATTCTTTGCCAAGACAGCAGCTTTGAAGAAGATGTCCAGCAGGAGGGGAGTCTGTGAAGTGGGCTCAGTTTGGGGTTCGGGCTCCTCTGACCCGATGTGAACCCCCCACCCCCCACTTATGGATCCAGAAGTCCACGTCAAGATGTTTTTTTTTTCCACCAACATGACTGTCTGGCAACATCAGAGGAGCTGAAATGTTGGATTCTATTCACGGTCAATCAGTTTGTCTGACAATTTGTTGCCTTTGCCTTTTTCTCCCTGTTTTACATCAGAAGCGAGCCCACAGGTGGTCGCTTCCTTTACGGTAGCCATGGCAACTGCCCACGGAAAGCTGTGAGTGTTTGTTAGAGATGAAGAAGAAAAAAAAAAATCTCTCACTCACCTTTAGAGGGGCACCTTCTTGGAAGAGCGTGGGAGGCTTTGCATTTGCTGTGATTTGGGTTCTGTCGGACCTTTGACTTAAAAAAAAATCTGAATGTGGCAGCTCGGCCCAGTTGGGTCACCTCCATTTCCCTCGAGGCCAGCCTGCTGAGAGACTGAGCCAACAGAGAGGCGAGTAATGGGGTAGAGAGGGGACCGTCCTGGCAAACAGGAGCTTAGCCATCTGCCTGTCAGGGCCGCTTCATTCCAGACCCCTGCCCCGGATTTGCCGACACAGACGGACAGCCTTTAAAAAGGTGTGAGATGTGCCTGTGTTGCATCACAGTGACACCGGGGGTGGGGGTGGGGGGGCTGCTCCGTCCGGCCACAATTAAAGTAAAAGCCAAGTGAAGATGAAGGCAGGAGGACAGCGGCGGTGGATGTGAACACGCTGAAAGGGGTTACGGCACGGTGCAGGGATCTGTCAGCGGCTGATATTTGCAGAAAACATTAAGTAAAGGCTGTGTGGATAACAGATATTAGATGCTGTGACCCATGACCCCCTCCTCATATGACAGCCGGCGCACCCACACAGCTCCAGCAGCTCTCTCCTGCAGTTTGTCGTCTTTTCTGTGCGCCGCCGCCTCGCTGTACCATTTTTCCTTTTTCTCGCTTCTGTCTCTTGAGGATTCCCGCATCAAGACACACGGAGTTTGGAGATGTTCGTTTTTCCAACTCGGCTTCGTTCCATTTCATCATTTCTATGGTTGACACCCCCACCCCCCTTACTCTCTTCTTCTTCTTCCTCAGTGGCAGCCCCAGCACTAATCCATCGAGATGCAGTGCAGCCTTTTTGCCGGGGTTTCTCTGGAAGTGGATTTGTAAGAGAAACACCAGTAAGCCCCTATCTGCCCCAGTCCTAATGGCAGATTAGAGCACCGCTGTTGCATTAATTCGACAAACACACAGAGGCGTGGTGGAGCCTTGCTGGCAGGTACAGGAGCGAGGTGGAGCAGACAGACGAGCGTTTTGTCAGAAAAAGCCAAGGTAACTCAAAAAAATAAAAAACAGGGGGAGGGGAATAAACATATGCTGAACTTAAGCTGCTTAATGTACCACTTGGTAATTCGGTTCACCCCAGGAGAAAACACTATGTTGATAAAAATGACAAACAACTCCCTCCTCACACGGAACACTGCCACGGTGAGAGAGCTTGACCTTTTTAAAAACGCCGCCTTTTCACTGCCGCTAATGTACGTTTAAAGCTACGTTTAGCTTCAGGAAGATGAGCTCAAGCGACTGCTTTCAGTGAATAGTTCATGTAAAGGCAATTCGGGTTTCCAAATTCAAAACTATCCAAATGCACATTTTTAAGACTGTTTTCAGGCACTACGGACCAACGCACGTGGCAAGTTAAGACTACGGTCACATACGGTCACAAATGCCACTGCGACTTATTTTTCAGGAAATCTAGCAGTTGGCCACATTTGTAATCGCAAGTTTTAAGGAAAAGTTAAAACTCTGTTGCCACTGGATGATTTTTCTCTAAAAGTTGACATCATAACATGGATGGAAGTTCAGGACAAAAATCGCCTGAATCTCCTTTTCTACATTTTGATCTAGTTGTTGAAAATGTCATGTATCCAAAGCTGAGTTCCTGATTGGTTGACACAGCAGCGAGGCAAACATAGATGGATACTGTTGCTGTGTGACAGTTACATTTGTGACAGTAGTAGAATGTGTAGTAGTAACCACTCTTACCAATCAGGGGTGAGCATTTTAGAAGACCACACCCCTTCCACTAAAAATGGGCTCGAGAAAATCTGTCAATCTGCAATTTTAATTGTTCCAACAACTGATTGGTCAGTTTATAAGAGGTACTAATTGCTTCCCTTTTAATTCACGGAAGGGCAGACCATTTGAAAATCGATCATTGAGGAGGAATTCATATTTTCGGTTTGTGTCCGACTGCATCGAAACAGAGCTGTGAAAGATAAAGCCTGGAGCATAATTCACCAGATTTCCACTGCTACCACATTTTGCACCAAGCCTCCTCCAACTGTAGGTGGTGGTCATGCAGTAGTAAACAGTAGAAAAAGAAAGAGAAGAAGCAGCCTGTACCTAATTGTACAGTGTAAACGCTACATGCTAAAATACATTAGACATATGACATGTCCAACTTGTCCATAGCTCCGCATGCAGTATAGTGTGCAACAGTTGTGTAAAATACTTGAGTAAATGGACTTTGTTACTTTCCTTGAGTATTTTATGGCTACATTGTACTTGTACTGATTGTCACAAATACTTGCAACTTTTACTCTCTACTCGACTATATTTCTACTTGAAAATATGTACTCTATACTTTAATACTTTTACTCAACTATTATTGGAATTGGTGACTTGTAATTTGTATTGGAGTAATTTTTACAGCAAGGTATCTGTACTTTGACTAAAATATGGTTTTCAGGTACTCTTTTTACAACTCTGGTGTGTGATTATTTTTATTTTGCAGATGTTTTCTAGGACATCGTTTATCTAGATTGGCAGTAGTTGTGGGTAGGATCTCTTTCCACCGCCCCCTCTTTCCCCTCTGTGTTCATGAGAGATCTCTGTTTACATGCTTCCCGGCTACCGTAAAACCACAAGCTAACATTAGCGGTGCAACAAAAATGGAGAGCAAAATTAAAGCAATCTGGCCTTACAAAATGAACGCATACATGGATCTAGTCGCCTACAAGTGGATGCAGGGTGCTTGTGACCCACCCAGAGCATTTTTAAATACACTCTTTTACACAGTCTTTTTTTTTTCATCTGCTCCTGATTCACAGTGATTTAAAAAAAAAAAGTGAAATTTTTACATGTCCTCCACTAATAGAAAAATGCCAAAAAAGATGTTAAAAACATAATTTTCCTCAGAATGGGTCTTTAAATGGGTCTGAAAAGTGAAAAAGACTTTCACTCTCCTCAATTTGTGCTGCAGAATCACAGCAATGCCCGGAGCCTCTCAGAATAACATTTCCTCCTGTTCTGACACTAATAAGATTAGTTAACCTGAACATTTTCATGAATTCCTCGGCTTTAATTGGTGTCTTGTAGCATTTCGTGCACTAAGGGTGCACACCGAGGGTGCACTAAGAGATTGGCACAACAGATTTAATGGGAGGAATTTCAAAATATTTGTCCTCCTAAACTAGTGACAAACTCTAAATTTAGCTCCAATACCCAAAGCAAAGCAATAATCCTGCATCTTAAATTTAAAAGACACCCAGGCTAGTCATTATGTGTGACTTTTTTTTCCACCTTAAGCACAACAAACATTAATTCTCTATTTAACTCTGTTTGAACAATATATTTAATATATGCAATTCATATGTCTTTTATTTCAATTCAATTTCGGTTACTTTTAATCATTTTTAACTCCTTGGTGTTTACTATGAGCGTCACGTGATACAAATTTGCGATGCCATACACTGTGGTGATTGTGTGTTCCATGAATTTCGATGCAAAGTCAGTTCTGCAGAAGGCTTTGTCTCTTTTTCTCATCCATGTTTGCAGAAAACCTTCTCAGAATGTATGAATGAGTAAAAAAAATCCTAGAAACAACCTGTAGTTCCCTCATAATGGCTTTTATTGAACAGTTAAGATAGTTTGGCCTCATTGTAATGATGTGGAACCATTTGGTTTAAAGCAATTTAGGTCATTTTCAGCTTTTTTTCTCTCTTTCTGCACTGCACCTTGAGAAGACCTTGGGTTAAACTGTCCCTTAATAAATAAACTGAACAAAATAGACGTATTTCTATCCCATTTTAAGTGTTGTACAGTAAATGTTCTTCACATAGATTTCTGGAAGTATGTGGAGAAATGACCATAATCTGTGTTTGCAGGTCATAAAATATGTATTGCTTCACCTTTGTCCTCATAACAGAGGTCAATCTTGGATAATAGCTGGATTATTTAAACCTTTTTGGCAGAGCTGCTAGCACGTTGACAGCCTGGCTGCCTTCATCTGCCGGTCTCGCAGATGATTGGGCAGCTGGAAGCTTCGGCCTCGCCGGTCCTCTGGCAGCTGCATGACACGGGCGCAGGGACTGACCCGACCCTTCCGTGTCAGGTGAGCTGAGATGTCAGCTAGCAGGACAAAGGGCTCATTATCAGGTCAGCACCATGAACCCGCCCACAGCTCTCCACCTGACCTGCTTAAGGGGCACGCCAGGAAAGGGTTCAGAAAAAGCTCAGAAAGAAAAAAAAAAAGCCTTCAAACTAGGAGTTTGTATTGGCAAGAGACTGGCGATACAATACGTATCGTGATACGCGTCTCACAATATATATCACTTTGCATCCCAAGACTATACCAAAACAATTTTTCACTATTTTTTTAAGCTTAAGCTCTGTGCATGACCTGCTGCGCAACCTCATTACTCATCATTTATATGATGCTGGCAGCAACGTGGCACAGATTTTCAGTTTGGTACCCATCCTACGTAAAAAGAAAGAAGTACATGTCTTATGACAAAAAAAACCCACGAGGCTGACTGAAAATTGAAGACAAGGTGGTTCTCATGAGATCGTGTTGTTTTGGTAGAAGTGCTTAAAGAGGCTCAGTGTTCTAATTCGCAGCAACTAGCGGTCGAGGGTTTAGGTGGAAAACAAAAGATAATGAATAAAATAATTTAATATCGTCTTGTCAAAATTTTAAATTAATTTAATATCACAATATATCGTTGAATCGATTTTTTCCCTACACCCCTACTTTAAACCACTGATGGACCATTTTCTGAAATTTTGTTCCCTATTAAAAATTTCATATTTTAAGGATTTACATTTTGTTACAACCAGTATTTTTTTTAATGGAAAAAATCACAAAAAAAATGGTAACTTACCGCTGAATATTAACATCTCAGCCACAAAACTCTGAGACAACACAGGTTGTCTATTCCTGTTTTGGTTTCTCCGTGAAGTCAAAAATATTCTCAATTTTAGAGCTGCTGTGATCCCAAAAGGGTGAACTTGCCACTTCTGCAGAACAACATGCAGGCAGCCAGATTTATTCAAAGAGCAAAGATCAGTGTCTCAACTCGTGTTGTGAAGCACAAAATTCTGTTTGATCCCACAGCAGACATGCAAATTCTGGTTGTTAAACGGCTCTCAAAGGAGGAAAAGATTGAGATCCAGAGGAGAAACTTGACTGTTGTGGTTTTGGATTTTGGACCACAGATAGAAATGTGGGTGTCTCAGATATGTATTACTGTCAATTTTTTTTTATCTTATTTTATTTGCATCCGAACTTTTGACTGCAAACATTCTACTATAATGGCTTCATTATATTGCATGTTTGTAACTTTTCCACTCTCTGGCTTGTTTACATAAAAGTTGGGTCATCTGGACCCCATAAGAGTGCACAAGGGTTAAAGACCCACTCTGATAAAAATCATGGTTTTAGTGTTTTACAACATGTTCTTGTGGCATTTTTCTCATTTATGTATATATATAAAGAAAATTCATCTTAAAATTGCATTACTGAAATCTCGAAATAATGTTTTCTGTGATCAATCAATAAGCACTCAACGTTGTTTTTTTAAAAAAAATCTGCACTTGATCTTCTGAAAAGGATTTAAAAAATTTGAAAAATTGTATAATAAAGTAACTAAGTAGGGGTGGGATTATAAACATTTGCTTATTCCCACTCTTTTAAGCAATCAATCAAACTCTATTTGATTATTATTTTTAATTAATCAAATGTGACATAAGTGAGTCTTTGTTTTTGTTTTTTTTTTTTCCAACTCATTTCATTATTTCTGTAATGAGTTGGACAACTCTATGTGATTTTATTTGTTTTGTTTTGTCCACAATTTTTGCTTGACATAAACCAGATCAATTAATCATTTTGGAGTATTTTTTCCTTCAAATTGCTGCAACTAAAAAGCAGTCAAAAAATGCTGTTTGAAAAATAAAGTTGTGACATCACAAATACAGATGGTGAGCCACAAGCTCCCTGCTCCGCTCCATTCTGATGCATCAACCTGTAAATGACTAGATCCATGTACGTCTTTGTTTTTCTTGTCTGAGCTAGCAACTGGATCAAAACTGTACGGATTGATAGCTCTGAAAGTTTTGTTGCCCCTGTAATTTTAGGTTGGGGGGGATTTGAGGGGCTGCAAGCTAGCTGGAGAGCCTGTAAACGGAAAGCTCTCGGGAGGGGGAAGTGAACAGAAGGCGGTGGGGGTTGCTCTGGCCTACCACTCGAATGGGCTCATTTCTAATGAATTCCTACCGCTCTGCAGAAACTACGTCCTAGAAAATGACTAGAACAGTGTTTTTCAACCTTTTTTGAGCCAAGGCACACTTTTTCAATGAAAAAAATCCCGCGGCACACTAGTATCCAAAAGGTAAAAAATTTTAATCGGTATTGATGTACAATCTAATTTACATTTTTTAAATAAGTGGGAAGCGTCATTGCAGCACAGAGGCGCTGTCATTTTAACCCAGTGTTTCTCAATGTCAATTCTCGTACCCCCCTCCACACACACAAACACAACTTTCTGCTGCGAATATCATTGGTACCATTAGTCAATTTTCTCAAGTTAAACTTATACCTCTTCAAAACAGTCTACATTTATTATCATTAAAGAATGATTAAAAAAAAAACTATTAAAAAAAAACTTATAAATAATCAGTTTTTATTAATGTTTCTTTTTTTTAAGAATACTTTCAAAACTTTCAAAGTAAAAACAACAATCTTTCCTTGTTTTCCCCTCCACAGTCGTGATGGAATTCTGGTTTTTCTCAAAAATTCTGTTCTTTTGCATTAGCTCTCTGAAAACAGCGGCTTTTTCAGCTGCAAAATGACTTTTTATGTTGTTTTTTTGCTTTATTTAATTTATCATTAATTATTATATAAGATTATGCGCAAAGTCCATAATGTAAACATGTTTTCATTCATTTAAAGTGTCTATTATGTTTATGTTGTTATTTATCCCTTCCAGACAGAATGTACAAAATCATGAAAAAAAAAGACTATTAACTATTCAATTTTTAACTCGATACATTTTAAGTTTTTTCCTTTTAAACACATTTGAAGTGAACACAAAACTCTGCAACCACAACCAAAAATACAATTTAAATTGTGAAAAACTAATAAATAAGGGCTTTTATTCACAATACAAGATTGAAATCTGGTTTCTTCTCTCGGTCTTCTCTCTCTCTCTCCTCAGCTCTTGCTCTCCTGTACATCCCCCCTTCCCCCCAGCACGCGCACTCTATTTCTCTGCGTTTTTCTTTTCATCTCTGTTAAATATTTTTCCATCACAATTCTTGAGGTTTAATTCAATCTTCTTCTCTCTGTGTGGATATCTCGGTCACTGTCTGACCTCCGATCAACTGTTTAGTAACTAAAATAAATGGTATGATCCCCGGGTCGCACCGCGCCCCCCACCATTTGAGAAAGTCTGCTTTACCCCAATGCATCCTGGGGGATGTAGTGCATAACTCTCGCGTATTCCGGATATACTCACGTTTCTGAGCTTCATTCTTTTGTTCACTTCTTAAACTGTCTGACACCGGATCCTGCAGGAAGTTACACCGCCAAACACGAGCTGTAGCGGCTGTTTTTGTTAGAACCGAGAGATTTTATGAGCAGAAAAGGAACAAGGAAGTGAGGACGTTAACCACTTCTGATTGGTCAGATTTATGACATGTGATCAAGCCTCAAACAATGATTGGTGGAGACAGTTGAAGGGGGCGGAACTTTTCTGAAAGCCGAGCTTGCAGCTGGTTTTGCGGCCAGATTGCGGTAACATTATTCTGATTAAAAGTCATTTATAGAAACATTGAAAAAAATATTTTACAATCTTGCATATTCTAAACTATCTACCAGAGTTAAATCAGGGCCCGTTTGGATGAACGCAGAGCGGATTCCCTAGTGATGGTAAATGTTTTACATATGTGAAAATTGGTTATTTGCCACGGTACACCTGACCATCTCCCACGGCACACTAGTGTGCCGCGGCACACTGGTTGAAAAACACTGGACTAGAAGACCACGGGGAACACTTCAGATGGATCAAAATATGATCTGAGTGGGACTTTAATGGGTAATCCTAAATTAACTTCTTTTGGCTGTTGACATCTATAAATGAGGCTTTAAACGTGAAAATTTAAAAGTAAAAATTTTTGACAAATTGAAATAAAACTGTTTAATTCTTCAAAATATAGTCAAAATTGCCTGTTTGCCCCCTACAGGTGGAAGGAGGTATTACCGTTGAATTTTGTGATTGGTATATCCAGGCAAGTTTCAGAAGTCTGACGTCATGATCTGCAGCTCTAGTTATGATAACAGTCCTGCCCCCATGCCCCACCCCTCTGACTGGATTTTCAAATTTCAGCTGTGGGTGGAGTCAGCCTCCAACTTCCTGGTTTGGTTACCCTTTAAGCAACAAGAACAGCACAAAGAAAAAGACTATCACACAAAACACCAAAAGATGCAACTGTAAATGTGTTTTCTTAATCCTGCATTAGCATCAGAGAACCCCATTACCGTTCTCTCCCCATACAGCTGTAAGGCAATAAATAGGGACTGGTTTTTCCTAGATGTAATTATATAGACTCACAGCAGCAGCTGACAGTTAAAGGTGACTTTTGTCATTAAATGCACAAGAGTGATCACTCAGTGCTTGAAGAACTGCCTCTGGCTATCAGTGTCGTCAATGAAATAGAACTTCAGTGACTCAGCTTTAATTTTTTGAAGGAACTCAATGACTCAAACTCCCACAAGTCTGCAGACTATCAGACAGCATCAGACTTCATGGACATCAACCGTCCATCATAGCACCATAGACGAATACCCAAACAAAGCTTAAAGGACAAAAGGGAGAGGACAACACATCTATTGGCAGACGGCTGCAGCCTGGCTCCTCTTAATGAAAACTTGATAAAGGAACAAAGTCATAAACACACCCTTACCAGAATTTGATCCTGTTTCGTATTTTGGATTTAACACCTCATTATATGGTGTTCAAACATCAACGCTAACATTTAACATTAACAACTTTTAGCACATTTAGGGCTCCTGGTTATAGGCTGAGTCAAAACGAAATCGCTTAAAACATGGAATGAACAGGGACTGTAGCAATCCTCTGAAATGCAAATAAATGACCAGTCTGTTGCTCTTAGGCCAAGATTGCCACTTGCATCTGAGTATGCATGTCGCAGTCAGTTTGGTTAAGCCTCACAAAACGTAAAGGAATCTCATGCACATAACACCACGTAATTATGTAGGTCAATTGTTCAACTTACCTAATATTCTTGCTAATCCTAATAATTTTTTTCATTGTTTTTCTTTATTGCAAGTTGTTCAACTGGCCAATCAGATGCCTCAAAAAGAGTATGTGGTGTCGCTTTGAACGTTTTAAACGTTCGATTGACAGATTCTCTCGAAACGCTTTCAAGTAGCAGGTTTGTGGACTTCCAGCAAGCTCAGTCCTAATGGGTGAGGATGGTTGCTATAGAAACATTGAATCAGACCAATTTGGACCAATCACTGCTTACTGACATCATCGGGCTCAACATGACGATGATCTAAAAAAAAAAAATGTCGGCTAAATTGACTAAATTTGCTTGAAGCTAGAAGTAAACCGTCTCCTACGAGTGACGTCACACACACTCAGTGCAGTTCTCTTGTACAGTCAATGATTATTTTACACAGTCAGACAATATCAAATATTGAAAATGAGACAAAAATTATATTACAAACAAATTATTGTCCAGAAAGTTCAATTTTACTGCCACTGTCAGTATCATCAGAGGAAGGGAAGTGCACTGAGATTTGTTGGTTAAATGTGTATCATAGCTCAGTGGGCGATGGCGTGAGAGTGAGGTGACAGTTTTAACTGGGCTACCAACAGCTCCTACCAACCCATCAGAATGATGCGGCTCTTCAACACTCTCTGTGACTCTGTTGGTTTAGGCTTCTAGCTCCCCATCCTGGACCGGACAGTCTCAAAAAATCTAATTTGAACATAAAAACCCATAACAAGTAAAAATGTAACGATTATTTTAGAACCAGTAAAAAAATGATTCAAACTCATCAACAAGTGCATCGATGTAAAAATAAAAAAAGAGATTTAATAGCTTTCCATGCAGGCGCGCAGTCAAGCGGACACTTTCAATGAAAACTCAATGCAAAGTCGCTGTGCTTTCAACGGAATTCCTGGCCTCCACGCACGAAGTTGGGTTGTGAGCTCTAAATCAGGCATGCACTGAGCACGCTGAATGTTCAACACGATTCAAGGTGCTTACACACCGGCTGAACGTAGTGCGTTCAAGAAATCGCTTTCCACAGGTTTGTGAACATGCGCTCAGCAGCTGGTATCCACACTGGAGCAGCGTTCTCACACAGGTATCAGCAGGGAGGAGAATCTTCTTCTATTTAGACCCTCAAAGATTTCACAATGTTGCAATTGCAACTTTTTATTTTCACTGCAACTTTGACCAATGTACCATGACGACGTGACCGTTTTCCTACTGACTTTTTCCACAAGCCTCGTTCTCTTTTATAATCTCTCTTTCGTCCTTTGACTTTTTTCTCTTCAATATACGTGTGAACGGTCAAGGTACAGGGCAGATCATTACTGATAGAAAAAAACAGACCAGCTCCTCAAAGACTTGGAGATCTGAGGCTTAATCTGCTTATGCTGTTTTTTTTTTTTAATTTATCATTTTTCCCTGGAAATTTTCATTTTATTCTAAAGTGTGTTTAAATCAATACACAAATACTTGGGTTATTGTGAGCAGGGAGGAGCAAAAATTCATTTGGGGTTTCACAGTTCTATTCAAGTTAAAGAATAGCACAACAACATTGTATACGGTGTTGGTGCTATATTGTCCTATAGTGCATGTGTCACAATAAAAAGAGTTGGAATATGAGGATGTGAATTTTATGTCATGATTAACATTTTTAGGTGCTTTATAAAAATTTATATAAATACATAATTTAAAAAACAAATTGCAACTTTTGTCTGTTACACGGAACACAATATGAACTGAATATGAAAGGATTTGTGATCATTTCACTATTATGTGTAACTGTTCATTTGCATTGAATCCTTACTGTTAGTAGGAAAACAGACAGTTTGATGTAAGGGGCAAATATAAAACATATTTGGCCTTAAAATACCTTTAATTCATTGTGTTAAAAAATAGGAAAAAAAATAAAAATTGTGACTTTGAAACTGTGAATCAAATCAAATTCTGGCTGGGCTCTCTCTCCCTCTGTACAATCCATCATCATTCACATCAGCAAAACACTCACCTGAGCACAGGTGTCAGCTCACCTTGCGCTAATAAAATGCGTGACAGAAGGAAAAAAATGAAAATATAAAATTCAATGTTACACCAAGTCCTATGTTATGGAACAAGCTCTCAGCTCATGTGAGAGAGGCCAACACAGTGTCTACATTCAGAGTTAGGCTTAAAACATTCATCTTTGGACAGGCGTTCTGCCAGGCTTGCTAGTAATCAGAGAATGTTCCCTCTGCTGTGTGAGGCTGGATTAATATTGATATGTTTAAATGTAATTTTCTAGATTTTCTACCATCATTATTATCCACATCAGCTTTAGCGTTCTGTTCTCTATTCTCATTATATTTAGTTCTCAGTGTTTTTGTTTGGTGCAGTTTGATTCACATGTTGTTCCTCTTTCCCACTCCCCTCCGGGGGAGCAGGAGAGATTTCAGGTCCCAGGTCAATGAATTGACTCACCCAATTCTGCCAAATCACATGCCATGTCCACGCCATGGTGCAGCGGTAAGATGGTCAACTTTTGATTGGAAGTTCAATTCCTGCCTTTCACGCTCATGTGTTGAAGTGTCCATTGGGCAAAACACTAAATCCCAAATTTCCTCTGGTGGAAGGTTCACGCCAGAGTTCAGCAGCTAAGCCACCATCAGCGTGTGAATAGTAAGAATATGCCATTTAACAAGTGTTCTCTTACCAGATAGAGGGCTCCTGCACTATGACATCCACTACAATAAACGTTAAGCATAATTAAACACTTAAACGATGAAAATAGTTGAAAACAGACCTGTGCCTTTCCTTTGAGTCAGCCTGTCCATAATTAGTATCATGATTTTTCTGACCTTTTTAATTCAAAGTAGCACTCAAACAGGGGCCTGGTCTATTTACTGACAGATTCAAGTCAGCCCTCATCCTAGAAAGGTCTTACAGGTTATGCTCCAACAATCATCAAGTATTCCCAACAGAATTTAAGGAACTAGCAGAGCATTGCTGCCAGACTCTTGAAGTCCCACTCTGACATAGTTTCTGCAGAGTGTCAGTAGTTTCCTAGAAATTCACCACTTAGTTGTGGGTGGGACTGTTGACATTGAGTGAACCCACTCTTACTTCCCATCATTGATTTATACAAGTTAGAAATATGCACAAGATAACATCTGGCCATCTAGATGTCTATGAGTGCATCAGGATAAAGCGGAGCAGGGAGCTTGTGACTTGCCATGAATTTTCTACATCAAAAATAACATCTTTTTAAAGTACTTTTTTTGTCTGCTCCTGATACATAAAATTTGAAAAAAAAAAACAAAACTTAGAAATGCTATTGCTTGCTTGCTATAGTTTCATTTTATTTATATATGTCCTCCATTGGAGAAAAATGCCACAAGAACATGTTAAAAAAAAAGCAAAAGCTCAATTTCCATCTGAGAGGGTCGTCAAGGAGGGAGATCGGTGGGGATTTTTTTCTCCAAATTTTCGACAACTGTTACTGAATTTTTTCTACCACCTTAAAACTTTAATCTTTTCTTATGCCTTTATTTTTTTTTAAAAATCCACTCTTCTTGCTTATTTTATTTACATTTTTTTTAATTTCATTTTGTGTTTTCGTCTGCATTGTGCCATAAAGTTTCACCTCTTTGTAGAGCACAGTACCTCTGTTTAGGAAAGTTCCTGAACAAAAATGATCAGCAAACTTTTGGTAAATTGGAACAAAAGGACGACAATTGAAGATTTTTTTTTAAAACTGCTTCAAATCACTTTTAGCACTAACTTATACTAACTGGCTGGTGGGAAGCCATAAATAGATGGCAAGATGGTGATGATTACTTTTTACTGTTCAGTGTGATGAAGGATGACTGTAAAGCCTGCATACGCATGCTTTTACCCATATTTATGAGTGATTTTTTGTTTCCAAAGCCGTGAGCATCCTACTTTGTACGCCAGACCACAAGTTTCTCCAGAAGTAACGTGCATGATGACAAACTTGCACAAATTTGGAAACCCAGACATTTGAATGTTCTAAGGGCATCCTTTTCAGGGAACAAACAAAGAGATCAATGGATTTCCACAAAAGAGGCCCAATTTAGACATCTCTAACAAAGCTCTCCATCTTCCTCCCTCCTCGCTGTCTGTTCCACACACATTCACACATTTGCATGCTCTTTGAGGAAGTAGCGGTTGTCATCCTGAAGCCCAAGCTGTGAAAAAAGGGGATTGTGGAGGCTGTAGCGTCTACAGTGGCGAATCTGGTGGGAAGCATGCAGAAACAGAGGTGTGTACGGGTGAGAAAGGTCCCCTGGAGAAGCTTAAGTCCATCCTGTTTTTGTCGAGCTTTGATCTCACTCTGAAGCCGCACACCCATAAGCTCATGCTGTAGTTTTTATTAGGGACCAGCTCTCCCCCCTTTGCTCTGCTGTCAGCTCTGTCAACACTTTTTATGTTATTTTGGAGCGCAAATTAGCAATTCAAATAACGGCTATTTGGACACGCTCACAAGGCTTACCCCCCCATTGGCATTCCAGGCAGTTTGACAATATTTTTGTTAAGACCCATTTCCCACTAATGCAACTGTAGCAACGGGGGAGCGAAAAGAGCTGGGGGAGAAGGCAGAGCGCCGTGGGTGGATGGAGGGAGGGAGGAGGAGGAGAGGGCGTGCAAGAGCCAGTGTGGGTGTTGAAGAGAGTGCTGAGACGAGGACCTCCACCTCGCCGTGTGTTCTGGATCCAAAGCTAATCGGGAGGATAATGGCAGTTATCAGAATCATGTGGTTTTAGCTCGAGCTAAAAGGTTTACATTTATGTGGAGCTCTTTTCAAAAATATTGCCACCACATCAATGAAACATGAATATTTTAGCATCTATTATTATGTCTATAATTTGTTATAAAATCTAGTAGGTTGTCCAACAGAATATGTACAGGACATGTATGATAGCCCTTATGCTGCATTCGCACCAAATGTGATTCACGCGTCAAATTCGCATTTGTTTCAGCGCACGGTGAATTCGCCACTTGTCCAAAAACGTGTTCCTGAGTTTGACGCCGTTTGTGGGAGGATCTGCCGGCTAATGTTGTTAGCCTGTTTGCTACACGAAGCTGAGATGTGTCTGCATTTATCTCACTTATTGTAAAGAGTCCTACAAAAACATCAGTAATCACGCCTGCATGTGTCAGGTTGTTGGCTTGATTCTTCCAGTAGCGGTAGCCTCACTCCGACTACTGCAACCATGTCTGCGAGACAGCCACTTCCGCTATGTTTCTGTGTCTGTGACCCAGTTTAAAGGCTGAGCCTTTCAACGCTGTCTGCCAGCGTAGCAAGCGAGCTAACCTTACCAGTAACACACAAAAAAAAACTGTACAGTCAAACACAGCAAACACGTTAGCTGCGTTAGCATATTTACAAAAAACACCTGGACTTGTTTGCAGCTCACAAAAAAAAAAAAAACAAACAGTGACATTTTAACAGGGCGCCATGTAGGCTACTTCTCAAGTGAGCACAACCAGATTATATATTAGGTGCTCAGGGTTGATAAGGAACAATGTCTGTGTTAAAAAAAATAGTTATACAGTTATATTTTCCTCCAATGCTGTTGATATTTATTGATCATGTTTTCTCTCTTTGTGTTAATATGCATTATTCTTTATAGTTAAAGGATTTATACAATAATGACAGAGAAATGTATTCAGCATATACGTACCTACTGGACGATTTTTGTCGAAAGGCTTTCTCCCTCGTTTCTCACTATAAACCTCTTACCTCTCTACTCTTAGCGGACATTTGCTGGTTTTCTGAAGACTTAGATCTTTATTGTACCTTGTTAGGAACTTGAACCAGGTTCCCATCTCCTTCATTAAGACTAAAAATTGATTGCTGAATTTTCACTTTCATTTAATCATCCCTTATAACGATGTCTTGAGGTTGTTTTTTTTTTCGTTTTCTGTCTTGAAGGACCTTCTCAACTGTAAGTTTTCCTTCGCCACCTTTTTCTTATTTCAGCGACACTCTCACATCTTTTAACCCATCTTACTGATTTGGTGTAATTTACAACAATGAGAGGGAAGAATTAAACTCCTTTTCACCATTTCACATGACAGCTCCTTTCTCAGATTTTTTCTCTCTCTTTGTCTGCCTGGTGCTCTAACATTTAAACCTCTTGAAGCTCCTTCTTTTCACTGCATTGTGCATTTTTAAACTCAGAGCAAAGCGTTTTAAAAACTCATAATGAATCATAGCTTTTTAATTATGATAAAGTAATTCTGTTGGGTTTCTTTCTGTGCTTTTTAATGTAAAATATTTATGAAGTTTATTGAAATTACTTTGAATCAAACATTTACAACTAAATGTCTAGATGTTTCCCCCTTTAAAAAATAGCAATAAAAAGACAAATATGTTCTTTTTCAATTCAATGCATTATAAATATTAAAAAGAATATACTAACTCATTTAAGAACTGTTTTAGTGAGAGACACACATATTATACACACATACATATATGTCAACATGAAAAAAATCAAACATCTGTTGGGGTAACACTAAGGCCCAATAAAACATGGAGGGTAATCAATAAAAGCAGGAACACCTGAGCTGATTACTAATTCACTGCAGGTGTGAATATGACAGCAGGAAAGGACTGCGTGAGCACAAATTAAACAAACTAACAATAAAAAACGGGGCGTTATGCTGTTAAGGGAACACAGGTTGAAACAGACAAAAAGTCAAGGACTTTCACTCACTCTGTGTGTAAATCAGTGTTTTTGAGTTGCTGACAAAAAATTATAAGAAGAAAGCAAACCAGTTTTCTGCTTGAGGGCCCCTTTAAATTGGAAGTACAGTGGTTCCACAGCATGGTGATTGCAGAGGTTATGTTCTAAAAATAATCCGCAATAGGTGAAATTCAATACAGGTGCTTTAAGGTCATAGAAATCCCCCCTTACACACTTTATACACTTATCTCAAAAAACATGAACATTTTCATATTTTTTTTAATGTTTAAACCTTCATAGTAAATATGTTCAATAACATCAAAGATCTGCCAGAGATAGAAGATTCATGGATTTCGTTAGTTGGATACATTCTGTTCCGGAGACACGTCACAGAGGAGATTGGTTGACAAGGTTAACAGTCAATAAGGACACATGCTCTGTAAAAAAAAAAAAATAACAGCAACGGACTACTGTACACGAATGTTTTTCCTATTTTCTGACAAATCACAAAAGAGCCATAATATAACATTATTTGAAAAATAAGATGGGGAAAAAATATGTTGCTTTATAAAATGTATTATTTTATATCTCTTTTATAAATATGAATTTATCATATTGTCTGTAAATTCATTTGTATATTTAATATATATTTATTATACTCACATGCAAGTTCTGTGATGCAACATTTGTTGAAAATAACAAACACCCATTTATGAATTTGAACTGTTTGTTATTCTCAAAGATCCAACACAAATCCTTTCCTTCTCTCTAGCCCTTCTCCCTTATTTAGCCCTCCAAACAGAGAGCTATGTAAAAATAGTGTCTCATATTTCGGACATCAATTTTTTTCAATGACGTCACCAATAATCGCCATTGTGCTACCATAAGCTCAGAGCTTTCAGCGCTTGAATATACATAACAACAGCGGTTTTAAAAAGGTCATGCTAAAACAAAAAGTCAGTGGTCACATTTAAATGTAAACGTCTATGGTTCAAAGCAAAGCGCAAGAAAAGCACTTCTCAGCGCAACGCAGTTTACCCACGCATTGGAGAACTTAATATCCCTCCACTTGGAGGGTGAAATGTAAAAAATAAATTTCCCTGACAACTTTCACTATAAGTTCCCCTTCAAAAGGAGGGGAAGGGAGAAAACAAGAATTTGGATTTGGCCAGAAATTTTATTTTGTTATTATTATCATCGATTTTACAATCTGTTTTATAAAAATGACACAAGCATGATAGCGGACAGAGTTGGGCAGAGTGGCTCCATTAATGACGACAGAAGTGTCCAGAGTTCAGTGAACGCACCATTCTCAGATTCTCGTTGGCCCTGGGCTCTATCAATCAACCTGTTTGTTCAAAGGAGGTAATAAAGGGAGGAGGTGCATGAGACGGAATTAAGGTGTTTGAGGGCCAACTTTTGTGGAGTGTTCTTCTGGCTGTTTTTGTTGTTAACCACAAAATAAAGAGACTTAAAACAGGTGAAGTCTCTGCATCTCAACGCGGGAATGGAAGGAGTACGCTTCATTCTTCGTTCTTGATAATCTCATTATCTCGAGAAAACAAACTTCCTTTTCTTGAGATAATATCTTGTCATCAAATGAAAACAATTAAAAAATATATATATTTATATATATATTATTTAGGTCAGGCCATATTCAGCTTCCGTAGAATTATAAACACACTTTAACTTACGCTTGTTCCCCTTGTCATTTCTCGTCTAGGTCTATTTCCGCTAACTTCCGCTTCCAGCATTCAGTGGATTTCCATTTGCCATGATGGATCTTTCCTCAATATTACCTGGGTGCCTCTCAAATTGTTTCCCCACCCTTATGGCTCCTACATGTACCTCTTGAAGCGGAGATATATGGAAAAAAAATAGTCTTCAAATTCCAATATTATTTCCTTGATGACGTCAACAATAGTCACTAGTCATTGCGTAGCTTTACAACTTTAAAAAGTCACACTGATAAATTACATACATTTAATTAAAAATATATGTTCTTCAAAGCACACGCTAAAGAAACGATTTTCTCCTCCAACCACAAGTGCAATACGATCACCCTACAGGCAAATGGATATTTAGCCTAAATTGCTACGGACCTTCCTTAAAAAATAATAAACTTTTGGACACTGCTACAGCTTCAACTTTCCCTACAATTACTGAAGAAGGCTCTGTAATGGACTGTGGTGAATTGCTCCTGCTGCACAGTTAAAAGGCCCTGGTTCAAATCCCTGTTGGGACCTTTCTGTGTGGAGCTTGGATGTTCTTTCCGTGAGTGTGTGCATTCTCTCTGGGCCTTCCAACATCCTCACACAGTCTAAAAATATGCTTCATAGGTTAATTGGTCTCTCAAAATTGTCCCCAGGGTTGTTTCCAAATTCCTTCATTACTAAGTGCACTATATAGGGCATTTGCCATTTTGTCAGGGTGTTGAAATTTACAATTCCAAAATCAAATGCCCTGGGAATTTCCCAGAAGTCTTAATTTGCGAAAAACTAGTGTGCCTAGATGTTCACTAGATTGGCAAATATTGACCAAAATGCATTGAATTTGAAATACTGTATTATTTTTTATAAGTAATCAAGATTTTCATCATCAGAACACAGTAGATTCATAAACAGTGTTTGTATTTATTAGGTTTTTACAGAGGCCGACACGGCTCACATAAATGCCAAAGACACAACACAACAACAAAAGCCAAAGCACGACGATAAAAGTTGAAGCATGACGACAAAAGCTTAAACATGATGACAAAAGCCACAACATAACAAGTAAAGCCACAAGACTATGGAAATTATATTTTTGAATCCCCTCTCAGGTTGATGCACAAAGTTTCAAGCAGTGCCAATCGCTTGAAAATTAATAAAACTTTAAAAAATAGTCAGTTATTAATTTCTGTTGTAAATCATTTCTGTTTTGTAGTGGCTTTCGCCGTCGCTTTTGTTGTTGTGCTTCGGCTTTTCCTGTCATGTTGTTGCTTTTGTCGTCATGCTTTGGTTTTGTCGCCGTGTTGTTGCATTTGCCGTTGTGATTCGGCTTTTGTCGTCATGCTTTGGCTTTTGTCGTTCTGTTGTGGCTTTTGTCGTTGTGCTTGGCTTTTGTTGCCCTTCTTCAGCTTTTGTCATCGTTCTTTGGCTATTGTCTGCGTGCTTCAGCTTTTGTTGTTGTGCCTCAGTTTTTGTTGTTGTTTGATTGATTTTTCAAGTTGTACTTTGGCTTTTTTTTGTCAAGTTGTGTCTTCTGTCGTTGTGTTGTGTCTTCTGTATTTTTGTGAGCCATGTCAGCCACGGTAGGTTTTTACTTTGGCAAATGGGTGACGTCATATTTGGCATTTAAAAAGGAAAAAAGTGCAGAGCATGTGTCCAAATTGGGTTGAAATCCTTGGCAATAGAATAAGTAGTCCTGCCCAAAGTGTCTTTTAGGGGTTAGAGAGAGTGGATGGATGAAGACTCAACACTTTTTACTTTTAACTTATCTGAAATAGGTTTATTTTTGAAAATAAGAAATGAAAGATTATGTAAATTTATTTAGACTATAGTCACATGTACACAGGGTGTCTACTTTTAACAAAGTATTTTCTAACACTTTTATAACTCATCATCTGCCAGAGTTTGTTGAATAAACTAGTTTCTTCTGTCTGTATTTTTGCACTTTGTAAACTCTTGACAAATCCAATCTTAAATGGCAGGCAGATGGGCTTCATGCCTGAGCCTGTGATAAAAAAGCAAAACACTAAAAGCCTGTTTATGTGTTTCAACTTCAAACATAGTTCAAGTACTAACTAACAAAACCTGGCAGGGATAAACAGAAGTGCCAGTAGAATTAAATGTGCTTCTTTGTGCTATCATTTGCTGACTACTGTTTAGATTAAATAGTAACAGGTAAATGGGAGTCTTCCTGTTGCTGCAACACATGGGAGTGCATTATTTTGAAAATTAACTCCTGGGGCTAAAAAAGCAAAACTCTGCAACTCAAACATAGCAACTGAGAATCCTGCAAACATTTTTAGACATAAATCTTCTGAAAGTACTATTTCCAGTTTGTCAATATTACACTTTTATGATGCAGCATCTGATATATCACCCAAAGTACTATTATGATATATTGTCTGAAATAGCACTAATAAACCACAAGATCTTTACAAGGGTGAAAAAGCCTTTATGGAAAAAGCTTCTGTCCTGTTTTTCCCTTGTTTATCCTTTTAGGCTCTGGAGAATTTTTCTCTATTTGTGCTTTCAGTACAGCCAGGAGGAGAAATGACAGAATGATGCAGAGAGAAGCAAAAAGCAAAATAACTACAAAAAAAGAAGCCTCCTATTTTGCTTTAAATTTACCAATCCATCAATATGTGTGTTGTAGAGTATTTCTGCATGGATGTTATTTTTCTCCCTGAGAACCACACTGTGAGGGTTTTTTTTCTGCAGTAGTTTCTGCTGGTAAGTTAAGGCACTGCTGTGTCCGGTGACCAGTACACGGGTCCAGGGACCTGACTTTAGACCGCCACAGACGCCTATGCATAAGAATGAACCTCAGACCAATCAGAGAGAAGAACGCTAATAACTCATACAAAGTATTTTGTGAGGAAAACTAATCATTTCTTGGAAAAAAAAAACTCCTTTTCATCTGAAACCACTGCTGAAATAATGAACTCCAGTGTATCAGTGCGGCTTTTAAACAGAGAAGAACTGCATTTAAATATTGAAAAGTGAAGGGATCAAACATGTGCATTTGATGGACTTATTCAAAGACATGCACGTGCATTGATTATGCACAAACGTGCAAGCAGAGATCCTTTGCAAGAAGGCTTGAATGCGCAGGCCTGAAAACCGTGCAGCAGATGAGATTAAATGAAGCTTTTCTCAAATTCTCAGCGTGTGCATACAATAGCTAATGAGCTGATTGATTTGTTGGATCTTGCACTCATATGGACTTCTATTAAAAAAAAAAAAAAAAAAAAACAGCCCAGCTCATCCAGTTTTACTGAATCAATTTAAGCAGAGCAGCCCAAACTAATGGATACATTAAAGGGCATTTCTATACATTTCTTTTGTCAATAAGTCCTAGCTACTGCATTACTTGGTATTCTTAATTGTCCTGCAAAATTGTCATGTTGAGATTCTGATGACATGCAGTGGCTGCCCCCCCACACACACACAAGTATGATTGTCCACAAAAATCCAATACATATTTAAAACAAAAGCAAAAAATTAACAAAAAAATTAAGTAAAGGACAAAAAAATGTTAGGATGGGCAGAGAGACAGATGGAGAAATAATCAAACAGATATAAAAAGAGAAATAAAGATAAATGCAGCCTGAACAGGGCACAAGCTTTTGTCCTCTTTGTGCATGTCCCTTGCACGGTAAATAGGTTACTGTAGGAAAGAGCATTCAACATAAAACTTATAAGTCATCAAATATATCAAAGGACCAGGGACGGAGCTACAGGGGAGCAATAACTGTTTTTGCTTTACACACGTGTGTAAAACGTAATCAAAATTCTAGAAATGTCAAAAAACACAATTTTGCAATTACTCTTTTTCCATTAAATCCTTGATATGTGAATAAACCAACTCACGTGATAAATCATTCAAAAACACGGGGAAAGTTTGGCACAATACTTCAATTTACAGCAGATATATTTAAATTTCTATCATGGTAGTAACACTTTTCATTATTCATCAAAGCAGACGTTGGTGTCTTATTCAGGCCATGAAGCAGCAAGCAAGGTGGGAGTGGCTATCGATGAAGCGATTTTGGTAAAATTGTGGTTGGTGATTTTACAGAGGAGGTATGGATCCAACAATTCCGCA
The DNA here is from genome assembly GCA_003999625.1 of Oryzias javanicus. Taxonomy (NCBI): domain Eukaryota; kingdom Metazoa; phylum Chordata; class Actinopteri; order Beloniformes; family Adrianichthyidae; genus Oryzias; species Oryzias javanicus. The sequence goes on from CM012453.1 coordinate 16,863,095, forward strand.
TGACACGCTCAACTTTTGATGAACTGTGTGATGCTGTGGGACTTCTTACGGCGCCCAAGGCACTGCACAGTTGAGCGTGGTATCCAGTTGTTGGTCACATGACTCCTTTAATTTAGAAAAAAAACAACTTTCCATTGTAGTTTTGTGAAATATGCATCGCATCCTCTGTCCCAAACGGGAAGATTCCTGGTTCCATGTGCAGCAGGTTTATTTAACACAGACAGGATGACAGGAGCCAAGCACAGCTTAAAGTAGGGTGGGGCAGGTAGAGGTCAGACACTGGCATAACAATATCATAACAATATCAGAGAGCAGGATACAGTTCAGTCGTTGGTTGAGGGCCGGTGGAAGACAGAGACAGAGTTGAAAATTTGGATAAAAAACATGAGAAGACAGGTCAGGAGATAACGCTCAGTATGCAGGCAGAGTGGCACAAACAGTACTTCGCACTCATGGGTATGTACGCTGTTTAAAGTCCCCCCATGACAATTTATTTTATTTTAAAAAAAAAATTCTCAGTAGTGCTTTAATTATGATTATGACTTTTTTAAACAAAATTCCACAACATAAATCTCTCAAAAAGCTATTTTTCATGTTGTTGGTTTGCAAAATCTCCTCTGAGGGGGCATGGCTTTTGGAGCTGAGGAGAGCAGCTCTGTCCCGGACCCCCCCCCCCGGTGCTCCGACCAAAAGTTTTACCGCGAGGCAGCATATCCTGATCACAAGATCGAGGGGTAGCACAGATTTATGGTTGGTTTGCTAAACTTGAAAAAGATTACGTATTTTCGATTTGCTTATGCGCAGTAAGTGTAGGTTGGACAGAATCACGGGTAGGATAGATTTATAGAACACCAGCACCCCGTGACCCTGAAAAGGACAAGTGGCTAAGAAGATCAATGAATTAATAACTATATTTTAACAATTAGAAATACATAATTTTGATCCGTTCTTTTTTAATGGATGTCCACTCTGCTTTACCCCCCTAACCCCATATCATGTGTATAAATGGTATGTTTTCTATGCATTTCAGGGGCTAGGAGGGACATGACGCCCCAAACTCCCAACACCCAGAATTCCCAGATCTTGTGGGATGGGCTAAAATCAAGCCTGACATGGTCAGACAATGCTAAGTTAGAATTCTACAGCTAAGAAGTCTTTTTCATTAAACAAGCATTAATTAAACATTTATTGATTCACTCATTAGCATTTTTACCCCGATGAAAACATTCAGCAAAAGTCCTTTTGTTGTCGTCTGCAGGGCCTTCAGAAGCCGCCTTCCACGAGGAAGACGAGGAGGGCGACAGCGCCGGGGCCAGGAGCATCGCTCTGTTTGAACAGTCTGTCCTGTAAATGAAAGAAGAAATTAGATTACGTTTCCGTCTCATCGTGTGGAGGCACTGCCACGCAAAGACATTCCTTTGTAGTACCAAGCGAGGCCGTTACATGAAAACAAGTAATCTTTCAAATCAAAGCGAGCAGGTCCTTAGAATTCCCTTCTGGTCGTGACTGAATATTACACAGACAGAAACGCACAACATCTTCAGTCTGATGTGATATCAGTTTCAGCGCTCCATAAAGGCCTCCATCTGTTTATCAAATGATGAATATTGCATCAGGACACAATGACCCTCCTCTCGTAATCTCTTGTGGCATTTTTTTTTTTTTTAATATTTCCTCTCTTTAGATCCTGCATCAAGCTATTCCGGATATTTTTTTCCCCTTCCTTCTTAAAGCAGACAACACATCAGAGACAAACTCAACAAATCCTCAGTGAAATAGTGCAGCTCTGTTCTGGATAGAAGTCCCATTTCACCCAGCATAGTTCTGTGTATGACTAAATGTCAATGCAATAAATTAAATGCCGATGACGCAGCAGCAAGAGATCATCTTCATCCATTTCCAACCTCGGGCACTCTTTTTTATCCCCCGTCCCCTCTTCATTACCTTCTCCCCTCCTTTTTTTTTTTTCCTTTAAACTTGTACCGTCAGGGGAGACATCAATCTGAGTGACAGGTTGTGTGATCCTCCTTCTGGGCGCTGCAGGAGAAGGAGCTCTGTCAACATAAATATCCTTCCTGGATTTGCGGCGGCGGCCACCGTGAATCTTAAGACGGGATCACAGGGAGAGAAATGGCTGCAAAACTCGCAATCTCCCTCAAATGAAATCCCCAGCCGCTTCCGTTGAAAGCCTGAGTGTTGCCGCTGCTTAACTGTCAAACAGTTTTTCAATATTTCATTGTGCAGGAAATATAGATGTGTTCTAACTTCCCTCCAAGTAAAAATGGAAGCAAAAATTATAAAAAGGAACTAAATCATTCTAGTTGTTGTCAAATAAAGATCCCTAAAGAGTGAATTATTTGAATATAACCATTTGTGTCATATTTGCTGCACATTTCTGGGCTCCCTATCATTAGCATGATCTAAACATTCCTTAAACACCTGCTGTATCCCATTTGGTCCATGTTTTCTGCCCTGTAGTTCATCACAATTCCACTGGGGGCAGTAGAAGGGTTTCACCTGCTCATTTCAAAATGGCTGCTTCCGTGACATCTCAAAAATACTTTTAGTAGGAAAAAGTTAAGCTAGTTTTCAAAACTTTATGGGGAGAATAACTCATTTATTGTTATTCATTTTATTACATCACTGTTTGATGTATTGAAAGAATACACAATTGTTGATAATTATTTCTTTATAATACAGTTACACCATGTTAAAATTGTGTGGATCAAATTTGAAATAGTGGCTAAATAAGGACCTTTTTTCCCCTGAACACTCCTATCAGTAGTGTTGCATTTTAACAGTGTTAAAACAGAAAACCTTATTAAATAACCCAACGTTATGTGGTTGATACTTGCTATATCTCATAAATTGCAACATTTCTTTTAATTCTTTAAAGGATTTGAAAACATAGGGTGAATTCAGATCAACTGAATACACTTTAAATTCAAAAGAAAATCTGTGTATTCTTTAATGTAGTGGACTTTACAGGGTAAAACAGGAAACACTTATTGTGTTTTTGAATTCAATTCTTAACTTTAAAAAATATTAGATGTCCCATTTCATTGGCTCAACTAAATGAAGCTCCAAAATCAATCCGAACCTGTTGTTTTTATTTAATTTACAGACATTTTGTAAAAAAAAAAAAAAAAAAAATGCTGTACATTTTTCAAAACTATTTCTTATTCTGTTTTTAAGACTTCCATACTTAACAGAAGTCAATCCAATCACCAAAGGCTCGAACGTTTCTTTTAAAACAAACATTTCTAAAGATGTCAGATTTTCTTCTCTCTGTTGTATAAACACTTTTGATCATAGGAATGAGAAACCGGCACATCACAGGCACTGCAGCCTCAGGATTTCTTCACAATGTGTATTTGTGTTTGTTCTTTGGTTTCTAAATAACAAAAAGCTTTTTCAAGCTGTGAGATAAAGTTGCAAGTCAGTTCAATTATTGGAAAGACCCTGAGACGCCAGTGACTCAGCTAAAATAAAAAGCTTCAGAGATCAGATTCAAGGAATGAAATAGATTTTTTCACACTTTATAACACTTTCATCTGGAATTTTGTTAATGTTGTTGATACAAGGAAGGGACATACCATATTTTTTGCCCTATCAGGCAACTTCAAAGCTCTATTAAAAGAAAAAAATATATACATGTATGTATATATATATATATATATATATATTATATATAATATATATATATTTATATATATTTATGTATATGTGTTTGTGTGTGTCTTGTATTCTAGAGCGCCGTACGGATAATCTTTTAAGATGTTTGAGTAATTTTGAGAGGTACATGGCGCTTTGTCAAAATGTTTGGTTGTGTGAGAGCGCACAAATGCAGCTAAAGTGGCAGTGTCAGACTGGGGTTTTTGATTTCTCTAACAGGGTTGGGAGTTAGCATTATGTTTTTTAGCAGAATAGATCTGTATTTTACAAGTTAATAAAAGATTTGGGGTTACAAGTATTGTGGATACACTAGCGGGGATAGCGCGGATAATGCTTCTAATGTGGCTAATGTTTTAGCTTGTTGCAAACGAGTTCTGGGTCGAATCTAAATTCTTTCCCTACCCCTACAGCTTTTCTCTACCCCTCCAATTGTAGGAGCATTTGGAGGGGTAAGGCTGTCTGAAACAGTTTATTTTTAAGGCGTAACACCCGCGGCAGAGAGATGCAGAGTCCTCTGCCGCAAGGGTGTTCCGCGTGGCGCTGTGTTGCGGAGGAGAAACTCGTTTTTAATTATGTGGGTGTAAAGAAGTTTATATTTAAATTTAAGTAATGACTTTTTGTTTTAGCATGACCTTTGTAAAGTTATAAAACCTGATGTTGTCCTGCATTTTCGAGTGCTAGCAACTCCATGCTAACGTAGCTGACTGGCGGCCATTTATGACATCATCAAGTAGGAGTAACGTCCAGATTTGAAGACACTATTTTTCCATAACTCTCCATTTGGAGGGCTGAATATTGGGGTAGAGAGAAGCCATAGGGGGAGGGGAAGAATTAATATTCGACCCTAGAGTTACTCTAAGCGGAGTTAATAAAATCTGACTTTTGCTGACTCTTAGTTCAGTGTGCCTTACATGACAGAAGTTTGAAAATAGACCTTTCATTGACGATGTACCCTTCAATCCAATGCACCCCTTAATGCGAAAAATACTGTATTTTCTTTAGCCTTTAACCTATTTAACCTTTTAACACATGAGGCATCGACGGTGACGCTTGAATACAAAATCTTTAACGTAACTTTTCAACCCTTAACAGCAGATTCTGAAAGAGAAAATTGTTGACAATTTAAAAAATTGCTGTAAATCAAAGAGCATATACACTGGAGCAATGGTATTACAGGGTTAACTGTAGCGGGATGTCATTCGGCTGGTTTCACCTTTTTTTCAGTCATTTAACCTTTAATATTGTTCAAGGTCACACAGCTAATTATGTTACTCATGTAATTGTTGCAGTTCATTTAGCATTTAATTTAGCAAAAGATTGGCGAACCATCTGGGGTGGACCCCGCCTTTGCTTGATAGTGGCTGGGATAGGCTCCAGCAGCCCGTGACCCCAAAAGAGATTAAAAAAAAAAGACAGAATTTAGTGTTTAGCCTTAAGATGATCTTTTTTTAACCCCTTTTATAGTTTACTCAAGTGACATTTAGCACCAATGTGTGCATGTATTTTAATGATCAAGCCTCTTTTAACATAGAAATGGGATCTGAGTCTGTATGTGTGAGTGGTTTGATATTATTTAGCTGAATCTAAAATCCAACAGTCAACTCTGCAAGCAGCAATAAGCGGCAAGGCTTTTGGTCCTGGTGGTTATAGGTTAGCGCCAGTGTTTGTCAGTGTGTGAATGTTTGTGTATGGGTGACTCTGCAATGCCTTTGGCCTTCTAAGAAGGTAGTAACACACTATTTAAGTTTATGCCATTTACCATAAGCAGCTTTTCATTTTTTTAAAGAGAACTGATATGTATTCTCTGCAGAAAATTAAGATATTTTATTTTTAAACACATATTTTCAATTGAAAATAGGACAAGTTAAGAAAATATACAAAAAATAACTGCATAGGTTTCTTTGGTTATCTGTCCTTATATTTCTCCAACCCCAAGGCTAGGCTGCTTTTGTCAAAAAAGAAAAACCACAAATTGAAGCTGACCTTAAACCAAAAACTCCTCTGCATCATTTTGAAGCTCAGCCTCTTCAAAATGCCTCCATTTCCATTTGTTGTGATTCAGAGCAGCACTTGTGCACCGCTTGTTTCCAGCGTGCACAGTGATTACTGTCGCTATGATTGCTCCTGGCTGGTGTAAATGTTAAGTTTTACACCTTAAAACTCCCCACTGCTGTGCAGACTCACATTTTGCATTCTGCTGCATTTGGTGTAGATGTAGAAACTGAAATGAAAAAGTTACCACAAGCAGAGCAACATCTTTAGTCTGTGTCAAGGATTTAGAACACAAGTGTTTAGCTTGAATGCAGCCATACGGGTAAGGGCTTTTTGCAGTGAAACAATGTATGCAATATGGGGTGAAGGATACAGTTTTTCATCATTCTGCTTATAAATGCAGATCATTTGATGAAACTGAAGAAATAATCCCATTAAAATATATTCATTAATATTGTGGCAGTGTTTCATGTCAACAGCTAATTCTTGTTGTTCTTTTGCAAATAACACATTGGTAGTGGTTTTCAGTATTGTGTTCTTTTAATGTATTAAACTCAAAAGCATTACATTTGTCACTCACTTTTAGTTTTTTAAGTAAATAGTTCTGGTTACTTAATTTAGAGCTGCTTTTTACTGATCTGTAAGTAATTGTGACAGAAATATTAATCTAGATAATAAAAGATGATATTAGATCCTAAAAACTGACACATACTGAACATTTTGTGCTTTAAAATGATTAAACTCCTTTTGAAAAACCTAATACATAATGGTTTCATGCTATCATTAAATGTATGCAAAAGAGCTAATTTATCTATTTAGAAGTAATAGTATATCATTTACAACTTTGTGTGAATGTATGTGTATTTTCCAATAAATATTATATCACATTATTCTAAGTTTGATATATGTCTGTATAGATAAACATTTTTTTGTTGTTTGGTTGAAATAAACTATTTTTCCAAATCCCCAAATTATTTATGGAAAAATCATTACTAAAACAAAAACAACATTTTTCTGATAAAAACGGTTTACTTTTGAGGTATTCAAGGATTCTGTCAGAAACAGAGTGAATGATAGAATCCAAAAGCAGGAGAAAATGTTTGTTTTGGAAAAAGTAAAAGGCAATTCTGTTTTGGATGTCTTTTACATGTTCTTGTGGAATTTTCTGATGATGGATGATATATATAGCAGTGGGCTATGGACCATTACCGGTCCACTGACAAAAAAAATAAATAAATATGCTTTCTTAGATTATTTCAGTTTTGTTTATTTTCTGATACTGAAGTTTGTTTCCCTTTGAAAAATTTTATTCATGTCATCCATATAGGTTGCGTGACTTCAAATGGCTACCTGCATGGCTAAATGGAAGCTAGTAGCCCAAAGCTAACAACAAAACCGAAACAATAAAACATATTTGGAAAGTTTCTTCGGGGAGGAAATAACCAGTCAGGGAAACAAAGAAGAGCCTTCGACTTCAAAGAACAATAAGGCTGCTGTTTACCAACAAAACTGGGAGTCTACCTTGATATACAGATGAATTATTTTCGTGTAGCACACAGTTGTGTCTAATACGTGGTGACAGACTCTCCACTGTTTTACACTTGCAGATAATAAAGTTGGAGACAGGGTGGATTCACGTTTATATTATACTGTATTTAGATAATACCAGTTTCAAAACGGTTTTGTCATTTTATTTTGCTTTATTTATCCATCCCATTAAAAGTCGGGTGTAGCTGAAGCTAGCGTCCGGTTTGTTAGCCTCCACTTAGACGCTAAAAGGAAAATCTTCATTAAAAAGTTCAAACCAGCTGCAAAAATTTTATGGAGAAGGAAAATTGAGTCAAAGTTTTTGTTTGGGGAAATTTATAAAAGGGACATTTGAGAATGTTCCTACAGCAAGGCTGAATTAGGTAGATGTCCGTTCAAAAACTTTAGCACAGAAAATGTTCCTTTGTGTTGAAAATAAATCCCAATGAATGAGGATCAGGAGCAGATTAAAAAACTACTGATTGTATTTGTGATGTCACCATACGCTGGGCGGGCCACAAGCTCCCTGCTCCGCTTCATTCTGATGCATCCGCTTGGAAACGATCTACACATGTCTTCATTTTTATCATCCGAGCTGGCGTTAAAATGGTACTACTGTACACCATTTTTATTGCACCAGTAATGTTAGGTCAGGAGTGTGGGGAAGTAAATAAGAGCGGGCTTACTCCGTAATGACAGTCCCAATTACAACTCGGAGACAAAATTCCAATGAAATAATTCCCTTCTGCAGAAATGTTGTCCTAAAGAAAATGTTGTTATGTTCTTTGCTAAAAATGGCAAAAGTCTAATTAAAAAACACTGGGAATGCTTTGAAAATAGATCAAAAGATGATCAGGGTGGTATTAATTAAAAAATTTGAATAACTGAACAAAAGAGATGTGGAAGATTATGTCAAACACCTGGTATGACAGAGAGTGGAAAGGAAAAACACTTGAAAATATAACATAAAAGACAAATAATGACAAACAAACCAAGAAAACTATAACTCAAACCCACTATGCCATGTATTTTTTTAAACAGTGATTTGATGGATTATCTTTTTTCAAGCCCTTTTCCTGAGAAATACTCATCAAGGCACTAAATGTAGTCTTCCCAAGAGTCTTTGTTACAACTTTTTAACCAAAAGGAAGAGCTCACATATTAAAAAATGGAATGTATTGTTTTATTACAGCAATCATTAACATAAAAAGCAGTCTCTAGCTTAAAAAGTGCATCTTTATTTCCTTTAAATTGCAAATTTACACTCTTTTTAAAATGTTTTTAAAAACCCCCTTTGTTGAAGTCATCGTCTTAAAAATTGTCTGAAAAATTCTTGCAGATTTTATCTAAAAAGTACCTTAAATAAGCGCACACATGTACTATGACAGAAAAAGCAGCTGCCAGTATGCCATTCTTTCCAAGTATAAATTAAAAACAGGATCAGCATCTCAGCGAGGAAGCACGCCAGTGAGCTATCACTGTCTGAGCCGAAGCCACGGACACCTGCTCTGCGGAGTTACTCACAGGCAGGGGAGAGGCCGCCTGAATGCTGATCAGTGTGCTGCTGAAACGCCGAGGCAGGGGCAGGCACGAGCGAGGAAGACGCAGACACGACTGAGGAAGACGCAGACACTGCACACTTTGGTCAGGAGAATAAGGCTGATGCTCATAACGCTACGTCTGCTCAACTCATCCTCTAACCTCCCAATGATGGAGCACTGCAACAAACTGCTCATTAAAGCGGCCACATCATCTATACTCTATTGAATTTTCATCACACACCTTTTACATTATTGATGATTATTTGTCAGGCCATCATTGTAGCGACTAATGGCTCCGTGGCTGCTCGGAGATTCATTTTGCGTGTACAGACCGACCGTGTTACAGTGTTTCGGGTACATTTTCCTCCAACAGTCCGCCGCCTGCATTGCATAACAGCCACATCATAAACACAGCAACATCTAATTAATATTTCGCCGAACGCCTGAGGCAAGGTCATTACGGCAACACTTCAGCTATAATCAAGGCTGCTCGGCTTTGACAATGTACAGGCAGACGGTACGATATAAATACTCTTCTCTTCTTGGTGAAGGCTGTTTAAATTACCACCTCGGGTGGAATAGTAACAGAGTGCGGGTAACAGACCTCTTCTTTATGCACTAGTTTCCATACATGCCCACTTTACCAGTTCAAATCTGTGGGGATGCAGGAGCTTTTGCCAGCTGACTGCAGGTCAATCACAGTGCAGAGTCACGCATGACAGACGTTTGAATGGAAAAGTCTCAAACATAAACGTTCAATTGTAGACTTTATATTTTATTCTATTGACAACGTAGAACCAAACTGTTTTTATAAAATTTATAACTAAACTTTATAAATAAAAAATTGATTGATAAAAAAAGAAATCCAGTACGGACTAAATATAAAAGAAATAAAAGGACTAAAAAACAAGTTTTTTTAACATACACATTATCATATTTTTCTCTTTTTTTCTTTTAAATGATTAAGATTCCTTAACTAATCAATTTTTATTAAAGTGTAACTTTTTTGTTTTGACTAGAGTACACTCAACATTCTCTGAATTTTTTGGGCGTTTGACATTTTTTAAGACTAATTTTCTTACATTTTCTACACAATAAAATGGCATTATTAAAAATAATCAATAAAAAAAAATCATTTTTGCTGCTGTTCTTTTGAAAACTAAGTTATAGTTTAACTGAAATCAATTCCCTTTCTTTTAGTTATGCTGAATTAAGAGTAAGAAAATTCATTAAAATATGTACAAACTCTTAGAAATTTGTATTTGTCACTGAAATGATTTTACTATCAAACAATTTAAAATGATCCCCACACATGATCATTTTACTCCCTCATACTCAGAAGTATTACATAAAACCAAAGTCGTTTCCTGCTCACCCTATACTAGACTTGTTAGAGTGTAAGTGAGTCAGACTGGACACATTAGGTTTGCTTAAATTGAACCAGAGCTCATTTCTTCCAATAATCTGGAACAAATTTTTAATCTTAATACTAGTGCGGTCATGCGATTAGAGTTTTTGTGTATACAATCATGACTTGTAATTAATGAATCCATTTTAATCAAAATTTTTTAACCTAATAAATGCTCTAAAAAGTCGTATTTTAAATATTTTCATTTAAATCCATGACATTGTGGTGCATTAAAACATGATATGACTGAACCTAATATCTGTCTATGAGCGCGTGCCGTAAACAAGGACAAATGGCAACGTCACTACAGTAACGCAGCGCGTACCGTGTACACAACCGTACATAGTCACCAAGACAGCCACTGGGAGCAATATGAGAGGCATTTTTAGAGAAGTTCAAACGTACATTTATATAAACAGCTGGATCTTTGTTTTTGTATGTATTTGAGAACATGACTATAGTTATAGAATAAAAATTAGAATAATAAGAAAAAAATAAATAACACTAATTTGCCTGTGATAAATTTATTGTGATTAACGCAATAATTTGACACCTCTACTGAATAGACCCAAGTGGACCTTGGTCCAGGACCAGGAACTAATTTCTGACCCGTCTTCTCGAGGTGGTCTTGGTTAGTTTCCAATCAGATGTTTCCTCAGTCTGAATAGGCTCCGTGCTCGGAGTGGAACAACTGAACCAAAATGTCCATCGTAGCTGGAAATTATGGGATTTAAACAGAGAAGCGGAGCAACAATGAGACACAATGATTCTCAGTTTTTCCACCAATCTATATGTCATAAATGTTATGGCTAGAGTTCAAAAGCCCAAATGCAGAGCAGGCTTGGACGCAGAAGGATAAAACAAACTCATTTAATGTTCTTTTTTTAACAAATAAATCACCATTGTTGATGGGGAAATAAGGAGAAAGCTGGTTAAAGAAAAACTACACAATTACATGACAAAGAAAACCTAGAAACTTCTCAAAGCGCCCCAACACAGAGAGATGAACCAAGAAACTTAAATAGGCAAACAACTAAATGAACTGATAGGGTGCAGCTGTGAACTCCTCCAGCAGGAAGCACAGGAATTGGGCGGGGCAGCAAGGAGGAGCCACAGAAGACTGCACAAAACAGGACAGAGAAAAAGGAACTAAACACACAGAACATGTCAATAAATGCTTATCAGTGTACATTCTTGGCCGTTTAATGCTCAGGAACCCCCTTGCAGCACGCCTCCGCCATACCAAAGTGTCGTACCTGACGTTATTACAGACTGTGTTAATCCTGTAAAGCCCAATACATCAAATAATTGACATAAATGCAATTTTTTAAAAATGAAGATGCTTCTAAATTTCAAAGATGATTTTTTTTTTTAAATATAGATAGCATCAATGATGATGCCTCGAGTGATTTAGTGTGTTTTTGCTCACTAATGTGTTAGTTTAAGATGCAAAAATATTGACATGGATGTTTAGGAAATAAAAATCATCTTATTTACCCGGTGTCTCAAATTTGATGCACACATTTTTTAATAGGGTGTAACTGTGATTTTAAGATTAATTATCAAAAGTTGCATTATTTCAATACAAAAAGTGGTTATTTAATTAAATTGTTTATAATAAATTACAAACATAAAGTTGAAAAAATTTGCTGAAATCTGGCCAAAATTTTTTTTTTTGAGGTTTTATGAAGGCAGCCATTTTGAAATGAGCTTCTTCTGCCTCTAGAGGAGAGATTGTGAACTACAGGGAAGATAAAGAGGACCAAGTTTTATGCAATGGACTGTTTTGATCATGCTGATGAGATAGGGCTCTCAGAAATGCATAACAAATATAATACAAATGGTTCTATGGAGCTAAGCTTGTGTCTTGAAACAGACCTTCAGCTGCAAACACTGACTTGGTTTTTAAACAAATAAATAAAGGTAAAGATGTAAAGCTGTCAACCCTTTTAAAAAACGGCTTTTATGGCTGACCACCCCACAACATGATTCACCCTCTTGTTTCAAGCAGACTCCTGATTAAACATCGATTTTTCCTTTCTTTCTCTGACCTGCTTCATCTGTTCCTTTTTCTTTTAGGTTTCCCTGCTTAAAAAACAAGTTCATTTCTCGCCTCATTTTCATTTTCTCTACATTTAACTGCTTCTTTACTTAACACTTTTCCTGCTTTTACTTTTCTACCTTTTATTACGAAAACATTTTTTTGTCGTCTCCACAAAATGTTAATTATCTGACTGTTATTGACTGGAACATCTTTCCCACCAAACCTTTTTCTTTATTTAGTTGCACAGTGATCCACCATCTTTAGCAGCCTGCTGAAGGGCTAATCCTCCTCTGTTTAAGATGCCTATTTCCTGTGCAGGATGAAATATGGCTAATAATAGAGAATAGATGATTTAATATTACAGAAACACAAACACATTGCAAGGCAGGTACAAATATTGTCTGTCTTTTGTAACCTGAAAGCACCTCCTATGAATGACAGTCATTTAAACAGTTTCAAACAGCAATTTAATTCCTTTTTGTGACTTTTCAACTCATTTCATGGACAAACTTGGTATGATTTCAAAACAGATTTGACATTCTTGTTGGATTAAAAAAAAAAGACCATCTAAAAAGATAAGAAAACTTTCCCCCTGGCAAACATTGTTCTCAAAACGGCAGAATCTCTTTCATTGGGTTGATGAGCCACAATAAGGACCGGACAGTTAGCGACTCACAATCTGTTTTTGTGGATCTGCTCACAGATTATCCAAACAGATGCAGCAGATGTTGTCAAAGTAATACTTTCACCTTTCTGGCTGAATGTTGGAGCAGCTGTTTATCATATTTTCCAAACAACAAGGCTCACCGGATAATAAAATTCACCATAAATTGGTCTATTTTTTTAAATTATGTCAAAAACGAAGCACTGAACTATAAGGCACATTAAGCAAGACAATGAGACTGAGTTAAGTCAGTATTTTTTACTTGAGTTAACAGTATCTCCTTAACTTGTTTGCAAAATGCTACACTGTAGCCTTTTTAGCTAGTTAGCCGTGTTAGCATATCACAATTCCCGTGACTCCCAACCTTCACTTAACGAAAACCTCAAAAACAAACGTTAGTGTGACCGCACCAATATGGAGGTATTTTTGTGCCACTATTCCTAGCGTTACATTCAATGTTTTGAGAGTTACATTTTGTAAATGATGTTAAAATTTATATTTATTATACATTTTTATTTATATTTATTTATGATAAAACATTATTTTGCACTTAAAGCAGAAAAATGCACTTGAAGCTCAAAAATACATGCAAACAAAACAATTATATGCTTGAAACTTTAGCTATGTCTGAATTTTTTCCCACTATATGGTGTGTTCATGTGTTCATTTTGTTGTGCTGTCAGAAATCTATGATTTCTACATCAAATGCACTAGAAATGTCCCAGAAGTCTTTGCAAAGAACTAGCAAATATCGATGCTCACTACATTAGCGAATATAGACCACAATGCATTTTTTTTTTTTAAGAAACCATCCCCATTTTCATTATCAAAACACAGTGGATTCACAAATAGATGTTTTAAAATGTTGATGCGAAATCTGTGACGTCACATACGTCGTTTAGAAAAAAGAAAGAAAAGGAATGAGCATGCTGTCCAGGGCACTATATAGCCCTGCACTATATAATTTTTCTGGGGTTTTTTCCCAAATAATCCAGAACAAATTTTCAGTCTAAATACACCCAAGCGGACCCTGGTCCCGACCAAGAACCGGGAACCCATCCTTTGATGTTGTCTTGGTTAATTTCCCATCAGCCTGAACTCCAGTTCGCTCTGAGTTTCCTCAGTCTGAATACGCTTAGTTCTCAAAGCGGAACAACTGGACCAAAACGGCCACTGTAGCTGGTGGTCACGTGATGAGTCGTAGACAAGCGTGATACAACAATTATCCTCGCATACTTTTCTGTGTCATGTTATTCTACATGCACTCGGCACTGCAGTGATGTGTAAATTCTTCCAATCACGTAAAGTCTACGAGATGATTGGAAGAATTTTTGACCAGTCACCATCAACCTTTTGTGCCCAAAAGCCAACCAATCCTCAATGTACCATGGAACCTTTTTAACACTATGCCCTGCTCTGTTTCCAGTGCAGAAGACAGATAATTTCTTATTGAGAGAAAGTTGCTTTGATTGCATTTATTTTTTCAGTTTCAAGAGAAAAAACTGTTTTGATTACACATATTTCTAAGTTTCAAGAGTAAATTTTTTTTATTTGTACATATTTTTCATTTTCAAGTGCAAAATATGTTTAAGGACAAAAAATGTTTACACTTTTACTCTCAAAATGGTGAGTGTTTCTATTGGAAATAATGACACAAAAATCACTCAATACATGAATTCCCAACCCTTGTAACATTAAAAAAGACAATTTGACATTGTTACACGTTAGCCGCACCAGCATATTCATATATACACCCAAATATCTTTTCTCTCAAAACAAGCACTCACACAGCACTATGTACGTCTCATAAAGGCTTTGATATACATAAACTAAACCCATATGTAGGACACTCTGGATTATAAAGCGCATTGTTGAAAAATAACGAGGCTCTCAATTATGCCTTATAGAGTGAAAAATATGGTTAATTGGCGAAATTTTAGTTTAATGTTTTGTCCAAAGCTTTCAGTTCAGTGAAGCTGATTGTAAAACTGAAAGCCAATTGACTTATATAATGGAACACTATATATACTAAAAGATGTAGTGTATCACCATAGAACATAAATGTCAGAAAAAGACAAAAACTGCCGTTTACATCACAGGGATTATGTCAAGTCTCTGATGTCTTGCGTTCATAACAATGGAACTGCCAAACTTCAAGTTGCCAAGGGAAATATAGGATCAGTCAAATGTCATGCTGCATTGTGGTACACAAAAAAAAATCTGATCTTTCGACTGACAAATCTAAAACCTTCAACTACCCTCTGTTCTTCATCAAAGGTGTGATTGAAATCCCTAAACTCTGGTTCACCGACTCGTCAGACGAGGATTTCTGCATATTTGTACCTTCTATAAATGAATGTCTTGAAATGTTTCCATTCTTGGCCTCCTTATAGAGAGCATGGGGAACTTTGTCAAAGCAGAAAACGTGAATCCCTCACTGACATAAAGGAGGTGGTGGATCTGGTTCTCAAACATACCCCAAATTCTTTCACTCGAGAGGTGCTTCACAAGGTTTTCCAAAAACCAAAACATTGCAATAGTCGTAGATTTTAGAGCAGTTAAGTTCCTCCTACAGGCGACCCATCCAGGGTCTACATTGCCTTCACCTAACAGTGGCTGGGATATGTTCCAGCAACCTGTGACCTCAAAAGGAATGCAGCATATTTAGAAAATGGATGGATGGATGGGTTTGTCAGGGACACCAGAGTGAGATAGAAATCAGAACTTCATGACCCACTGTGAACAAGTTTAGGAACATCCTGTGGGACTTGAACATACTTCCCAGGAGGCGCAATACCTTTCATGCTGCTGTCTAACCATGTAGCAATAAGGGGTCTCACGATGTGGGTCCACCTTTTTGCTGCTTTTACAGCTTCAACTCAACTGTGAAGGCTGTCTACAAGGTTGAGGAATGTGTTTATAGGAATTTTGGACCAAATTTCTAAAATCGCATTGGTCAGGCCACACACTGATGTTGGTGAAGAAGGCCTGACTCTCAGTCTCCGCTCTAATTCATCCTAAAGGTGTTCTATAGGGTTCAGGTCAGGACTCTGTGCAGGCCAGTCCAGTTCATCCACACCAGAGTCTGTCCTCCATGTCTTTATGGAGCTTGCTTTGTGCAGTGGTGGAGAGTCATGTTGGAAGAGGAACGAGCCGCTCCAAACTGTTCCCACAAGGTTGGGAGCATGGACTTGTCCAAAATGTTTATATGCTGAAGCATTCAGAGTTCCTTTCACTGGAACGAAGGGGGAAGAAAAACAAGCCCACACCATCATTCCTCCTCCACCAAATGTACCGTGCTCTTACAACCTCCAAACCCAAACTTCTCTTCTCCAGAGAAGGCGTCTCCATTGCTCTAGAGTCCAGTGGCAGCGTGCTTTACACCACTGCATTCGATGCTTTGTATTGCACTTGGTGATGCAGCCGCTCGGCCATGGAAACCCATGCCAAGAAACTCTCTGTGTACTGTCCTTGGGCTGATCTGAAGGTCACATAAAGTTTGGAGTTCTGTAGTAACTGAATGTGCAGAAAATCGGCAACCTCTTTGCTCTATGCCAGGGGTGTCCAAAGACAGTCCTCAAGGACTGGTGTCCTACATGTTTTCCAACCAACCTGCTATTGAAGCTCTTATTGGTCAAACACACCTGATCCTGGTTATCAGCAGCAGATAAGGGAGGATTTCTGGGTAACCAGCCCTCGAGGACTGACTTTGGACATCTCTGTATTCCGCGCTTCAGCATCCGCTCTCCATCAATTTATGTGGTCTAACGCTTGGTGGCGGAGTTGCTGTTGTTCTAAACTCTTCCATTTTGTTAGGATAGAGATGACAGTTGACTGTGGAATGTTGAGGGAATTTCACGACTGGATTTGTTGCTCAGATGGCATCCCATGACAGTTCCACGCAGGAATTCACTGAGCTCCCGAGAGCGAAACGTTCTTTCACTTATGTTTGTAAAAGCAGTCTGCATGCCTGAGTGATGGATGCACGCCAAGTGATTAGGACACCTGATTCTGATGATTTGGATGTTTGAGCCAATACCTTTGGTAATACAGTGTATTTCCTGTGACTGGATATACTGAAAGCTGAACAAGGTTACATAATGTAAACTTTTTAGTCTGTCACCTCAAACCAATGTTGACATTGCTAATTCCATGAGATCTTGAAAAAGTGCAACAGTGATAGGCTTCAATCATTAAAATTATCAGTGAAGTCAACATAATTTAAAAAATAAAAATGGATTATTCAATTAGCTTTACAAAAAGTAGGAACTGAAAGTAGTACGTAGGAACAATAATTAACATACATCAATGATGTAAGTAAATACAAACATAAGTAATTCGTATGTTTATCTCTTTTTTAAATCAAATTTTCAGTTTTGTTGTTTGATATTTCCATTCCTAACATTCTTTCACAGCGTCTAAAAAATAGGGCTCATTAAGATTCATTGGAGGCTACAATCACTTATAAGAAAAGTCTTAATCCAGCCTTGTATGGAGGTGTTTAATCAGTTGTGGTAGGAGTAACTGAAATGAACTTTGCCACCGACGTGCAAATCAATCTAACAAGATCGCGTTTGCCACAGAGATTAATCCAATAAAACATATGCCAGCGCCCTCAGTTCAACGAGACACACGGATATTTTGCTGTTCTTTCTAACAGTGTTAACACTGTCACACACCGTGACCATGAACCCTAATCTCAACCAATTTTCCAGAACAAACACAATGTCAGGACTCACAAATGCAAATCGGGCCTATTATCAGCATCTGAAAAATTCATTAAAAGCTGCTGGCCCTTCCCCAGCCTGTCTGCAGTAATGACACGTCACCTGCATAATGCATGAGCGTAATCTCAAATCAGAGATTTTGTCACAGGAATCCACCTGTTCTGCTGAAGGCAGCGTGCTGTCATTTAACTCTCGGCATGGATTTGACTTTTCACGTGGGAGCGATCATGTTAACCTTATCAACATGTTACTGAAACCTCAAAGGGGGGAGGCTCTTATAGGATGATCAAGGCTGTCTATCAACTGTTAAAAGATCCAGTCTGATTGAAAAACAGTTTGGGGGGTTTTATCATGTTTTTGTGGCACTTTTCCGATTGACAATATAGAAAATTCAGCTTATAATTGCATTTCTGAGCATTTCTTTCTTCAAATTGCTATGAATCAGAGGCATTTTGTTGAAAAAGAGCGTATTTGTGTCATAGAAAAATGCTGGAAGCTCCATGCTCTGCTCCATTCTGATGCTTCTAGACGACTAGATCTATGTATGTCTTTGTTTTCTTGTCTGAGGTGGCATCAAAACTGGACGCCATTATTGTTGTACCGCTAATGTTAGGTTGGAGGTGTGAGGGGCTGTAAGCTAGCAGAACAGCATGTAAACAGAGAGCTCTTAGTAACAGAGAGAGGTCCTGTCTACAACTCAGAGGTGAATTTTCAGTCGCGCAACAGAAAATATGTCCTATAGAATAGAAAACAACAGGTTTTTTTGCTTTTTACAGACAGAAATAAAAAAAGAATACGCTACTCAAGCTGCCTAACATGGACAGCTACCGATACTCTAACTCTGTACCAGTACTCTAACCCTGTGCTAGTACTCTAACCCTGTGCTAGTACTCTAACTCCTTCCCGAGGGTTGGGGACCGCTGATTTAATGGTAACAGCCAGTACGTCAAAAAACGATGAGTTGGGGACACCCAAAATGTCAAAAAGTGACGCAGAAGGGTCCTTAACCAAATGTCAATGTGACGACTTGGGAGTAAGATTGTGTAGAATAAACAGCATAATTATAGTTAATATATCACTGGGAACACTTAAAATAGATAAAAGGATGATTGAAGTGGATCTTTAAAAGCACAAATTCTTGTACTGCATGGATGCTCTGTAGTGATCAGAGATTCAAGGCCAATTCTTTCTTTTTTTTCCAGAAGAGTTCAATCTGATCCTAAACACAAAAATCCAACTCAATCACGGCTGTGTGGCATCATTCTATGTGCATAATCAATCAAAAAAAGCAAATATAAACATTCAAAGCTCAGTTTGTTGACTCTCAGAAAATCCATCCTTTATATTTTATATTCAGCTGCAGAGCCGCGATAGAGCAGAGTTCGGACTTTCTGAATAACAACGAGGGGCTTAAGGGGAGATAAGTCAAAACGCATTTCTCTCAGTGGATGACATTGCTTCCCCCTGTTCTGCTCTCCCTGAAAACAGCAGGGGTGTCCCCTCTGACTTTAACATTACCTGATCAAAACAGAGAAATCCAATGCAGCATGTGAAGAGATGTCCGGATGTGATCGGGGCAAACGCAGAACATGGAGGGAAAAAGGCAAACGTAGAAAAAGGAAAACCAGAATGGAAAAAACAGGGTAACACATAGGAGAATACAACTGAGGAATAAGGGACATGAAATATTTAACTTTAAAAGAAAAAAGTCAGGAAAAAAAGATCTCATCACTGTGCACATCATTCATCTGGATTATTTTTTTCATCTTTAAAAAGCAGCAACATTAAATTTGCATTTAGGATCATGTGACCACTGAACTGGAAGGAAATATTTAAAGCTAATTTTTTATGAATGAAAAGCACTGATAGGAAAAAATTGTCAAACTCAAGCAGATGCAAAATAAAAAACCTCGTGCCGCCTTTAGATTAACTCAACAACAGTGCGTGGAATGCTTTATGGAATGAGGGAAGCAGCTGCATACAAAGAGGCTTTCAAATAAATGTGCTGCAAAGCAAATATAGATTACGGCCACATCAAGGAAAGTTATAAAACAACTTACCCCCCCTTTGAACAAACCTTCTCTCTAAACAACAACTCTGCACTAAATCTGTTTGTTCAGAAAGCAATCGCCTGTGAAGTAGTGTCCATACAGCTGGGTGGATGGTAAAAAAAAAAATTAAAGCATTAAAGAAGTCAATTTTGTGTATGCAGAAATGCCCAGCAGTCCTTTTACCCTTAAAAAAAAAAAAAAAAATGGACAACAAATATATTTTGGCTGGGTATGCGCAGCTTATACTCAGGTGAGACGGAATTGTTCCAAAGCATCAGAAAAAAAAAAGAATTCAACAGATTTAGGAATTTGAAATATTTTTCTTTCTAAATAAAATGTCCTTTCTTGTTCCCGTATTTTAGTCAATCAGTTACTTCCAAACTGGACAGGACTCACGTAGGTTTACGATAACCCACCATTTACGTAGGAACAAACCCTCATTCCCCTGTGATTCTGATTTATATTCCCCACACTTCTTTTTCTGCATGACTCGTCTTCATACAATGGGTAAGCACAGAACTTGTATTAATACTTTTGTCTCATATAGGCTTAAATGTACATATTTGACAATGTTACACTTATTGTGTAACAGATAGGAGTGTCCGCGGTTGATTGTCTCAATGATGTGGTTACAACACAGGGAGTACATCGGAAAAAAAGGTTTTACTTTCAAAAATGTAGCGGAGATTTTTACACTTGCTCCCATGATTTCTGGTTTAGGTCGTTAATCCACAAAAAATAGTTCTGGTTCCTGATTCTGGCGTTCATCAAAAATTTAACTCTTGCATGTTCCACAGCAGAGGTCTCCAAGCTGCCTACCAGGACCGGTTGGTGGGACAGAAGGTACCGGGCAGCAGAGAAAAAACACGATCTACAGTTTTTCAGTTTAATTTACAATTTAGGATTCTGAGGGGAGTTTTAACTTGGAAAAGTTCCTGGATTTTCCCAAATGACACTGTCATTCTTGGAAATGCTTAATAATGCATTAATTAACATTAAGAAAATTTACCGGTATCGTAAAGTAGTACTACAGACAGTATAACTTATATCAGGGAGATAAGGAAGATGCTTACACAGTCCAAACAAGGTCAAATCAGGGGACTGGAAAGAAGAAACCGCTGCCAATACTTTCCATATAAACAGGATAAAATACTACTTCAGCTGGAGAGTTATATTTTTAGCTTGTCAGCTTGCTTTGGTGACTTGTACTTATTTTGAATGTTTTAACACTAAAAAGAGAAAAGCTTGCCAAACCGTGGAACTCAAGATCCACCGTCATGCCCGTTTCCCAGCTCTCCTTCTTGCTGCCGATTACCTGGATCGGAAGTTTTCAGTCAGTCAGAGTGAAGAGACACCAGAGGTAGCTCATAGAAATCTTTTGAGGTCCAGGATCGGGCAGCCCTAGTCTAACTGTTGAACGTGAAGCAGGATGTGGGGGTTTGAACAACAGGGAATTTTAGAGTTGTTTACAGCAATGACATTAAAAAGAATCATTCAAAAAGATCACGAGGGATGCTGCTGAAAGACCAAGATTCTTTTTTTAAAAAATACACTCTTGATCATCGATTCATACATACTGACTGTTTGAGCCGCTGCACTCAAGTGCGGATTCAGTCCAAAGCGCTGATGTTCGACATGAAATAAAAACAAGGATCATAGAAAGAGCTTACAAACTTGATAAGAACCTTGTGGCTCACCTTCCAGCTGCTGTATCATTGAAAACCAGGGGGAGGACAACATTTTTTCATTTTTCTGGAGGATACTTCTCTTTACAAGAAAAGAGACAGAGTATTAGGGGGAAAAACACCGCATTGTTTGATTTATCTAAATAGTTGTTCATATTAGTTAAGCAGAGAATGGCTTTTTCAGTTTTTATTTCAATTCAGTTTCATGAACAGAATCACCACGACCAGGGGAAATTTGTAAAATAAAGCCTTAAAGAAGATGTTTTTTAAAGAGTTTTGGCTGGCAGAAAGGATTTAGTTTTGTACCACCTTCGCTTAAAAAAAAAAAGTTTCTATGTTCTACAAAAAAACAATATGAACTTTCTCAGCCATCTTTCCATCTTGGGGGTCAGGGGTTCAGAAAGTCCTCGGGCTGCAAGAGATGTGCTGACTTAAAACAAGGTAATTCTTTGGATTGGTGGTGGAGGGATCATACTTTTATTTATTTTTTTATTCTCCGAGCATGCTCATTGTAAATCAATGACATTGCAGAAACGTTTTGTTTGTTTAGTCATTTTTATCCCAGAAAAAAATAATAAAACAAATAAAAAAATCAGATCAATATATTAACCTGATTGGTCATTAAAAATACATTTTTTTTGTTAGTGTTTAATTTGACAATAATTAAGTGGCTCACTTGTCATCTTAACCTTGATTCCTAATTAATTTGGGGTAAAGTGGTTAGCTCTCTCGCCTGCTTAGACTTCCAATGTGCGTAAATGCTCGTTTCTGGCTTCAATGTTCAATCTCTTGTGTTAACCAGTAGCTACCATTTACACGAATATCTAAGGACACTGCAACTCCTCCCCTTCTGTGTTCCAAACAGAAGGTACTTGCAAGTTGCAAGAAGTCCAAAGCCCCATAGACTTCCATAGAGAAATAGACAGTTATTTCTCAGTCATTTTATTTGTCAGAATAATCATTCTCGCTCTGATGTTTACTTCTTGTCACAGCAAAATACTAGAAAAATGGGAAACAGGCCCAGCTTTCAAAATAAAAATTTCTCTTATAATTTCAAAATAAAACTTCGAAATTGAATTTTAAGTTTAAGGTGACGTGCCCTATCTATGGATGTACCCCACCAATAACACACATGAACACCACATATAACCTGTTTTACCATGACCAGCAAAAGTTTAAAGCATAGCCTCAATTATGACCCAAAATGTGCATTTTACAAGAACTGCGTGAGGAAGGAACGGACACAGAACCTGATTGTTTAAGTTTTGGATGAGCGAAGTTTTGGATAGGCTCCAGCAACCCCTAGACCCCAAAAGGGATTAAACAGATTTGAAAATGTCATAGATGACTTACTTAAACTAGAAATTTCTATTGATTTATGAGCAAATGTATAACTTGGAAAAATCCTGGAAAAATAATAGATTTGGTCTTAGAAAAACTGTCATTATTGCATCCTTTAGTAACGTAATGCTTCCTATATTAACTGTGTTGACTTGATAAGGACTCCTGTGCTTGTTTAGTAAAAAAAAGTCACTTGTAAAAATCAACATAAAAGAGCATAAATATTTTTTTAAAAAGGACAAAAATTAAGACTTCTATGAACCTTCTGCATTTTGGCTTCAAAAGCTTCACAACTGACTGCTTTTTTTAATGTTAAAAAGCACAGGGGAAAACCTGCCTAATAAAGCTGTGCGGTCCTTCCTGTGCACGTCTGATAACACAGCGTGCAACAGCTCGGCTTCCACAGCAGGAGCAGCGGAGGTTGCTTGGCACCTCTCAGGAGAAACAATTAAGCGTGAACTTCAGCGGAACAATGATTAGCATGTGTGGCACAAGGATGCAGGGGGAACTTGAGTCTCCTCACATCACTGAGCCCTTACATAAGGCGGTGCGCTGCGTTACATAACATCTGCTGCTCTCCTATCTATCCCCACCAAATACCCCAATGTCACCCCATTAATTTGCACGCACACACCATCCTTTCTCCTCCTCCTCTTCCCCATCTTGCCGTTCCATTTAGCTTCTCTGGAGTTTGCCATTCAAGCAGCTGAGCTAATTAAACGGCCCACAAAAAAAAAAAAAAAATCAGTGTGATCGTCAGCCATATGCTCCACTGAGCACTAACTCCAAAGTGTCACAACCTGGAGCATCAGACTGTAGGCGATCTGTTAGAGCAGAACTAAAACACATCACATCCTTCTGCTCACCTTAGCCAAAGCATAAACATCCGCAATCTGCTTTAAATATCTCTGCTTCCTTCAATTTTTCGACATTTTTTTTTGTTTCGTTTGTAGCAGTGTGTGGCAAAAAAACAGTTTTTTTTAGAATCTGGACAAAAAGCAGGTTTTGTTTTACCTTAAAACAAATAGAAGATCTTTTTTTGTAGCTTTTGATCAAATAATAATCCTCGGGGTCTTCAAATCGGAACGTTTTCATCTCTTGCATTAAAAATTCATCTCAAACATCCATATTTGTCTGTTCTGTGTGATGCAAGACATGAATGTTGGTACGTCCTGGTTGTTTTTGCATTTCAGTTTCTGGACTATTTTAGCCTGATACATGAATGAAACAATATAACTCTAAAAGCACAGATGCCTCTGGGTAACATTTTGCAAACTCAAAATTTAATTTTAATACTTCCTTTAGTTCTTATTTTCATCAAGTGCATGAAATAAAAGTCAGAAATAATAAACAGGCTCTTAGTCATTTTAATTAATCTAATAGCAGACTGACCCACTTTTTAGGCGACATCTTTAAAGCCCCTCATTGACAGCTATGTCCCTACAGCTAATCAATAATTTACAAGTGCAGTGGAAAATAATTACTGCTTGTATGTGAACGGGTTCCTTTGCTTGTGGTGAGGAAGCCTCTGGGGCCAATCAGCAGCTTTGCACGATGTAGCATGTGTCATGCTCATTGTTTTGATTTGAAGTCAAAGTGTTGAGATTTCGGCTGAAGTATGCAGCTTTTTGACCAGAGTTAACACGGATAAATTATTTACATGAGAAGAAAAAGATTTCCTTTTTCAGGAACAGAAATATGAAACTAAATTAACATTTTGAGCCTCGTAGAGTGTCCCAGTTGTTTTGAATAGTGGGACATTTAGTGTGGTAAGGTGAAAATAGGTTTCTTTTAATGCAAACACAATATCTTAAATTTAAGAAGGATCAGTAGAGACTGTTCATTTTTAGTCAAACATACAATAAAAAAAAATCTCCTGGAATAAATCAGTTTGGAGCACCCAAATCGGCTATTCAAAAGAAGAGCTGATTATAAAAAGTATTTAATTACTAATCTGTTTGTTTAAATGTTACCAGCAAAGCAAAAACTTTCAATTTTATATTTGATTTAAAAAAATGCCATTTTACAAAGCACAAAACCTAAAGAATTAAACAAGTATTACTAAAACGGAAGCTGTTGAGATGATACAAAAGAAAACAAAAGGAAATTAAACATAAAACAGATAGAATAGATAGAATGCCTGTATTATCACTGTCCGCATGTGTAATGCGAATAAAAGTGGTCAACATAAAAGACCCCATTATATACAAAATAAAAACATGTAGGTCATGTGCTCACTGGATGTTGAGTATGGTAAGTAGTTGGGTTAAACAAAATGTACATTGAAAATAACTACATTAACAGCAAATAATGTATCTAGTGCTTAATAAAGCCCAAAGCGCTTTATAGCCACAGTCCCATTCACCTGTTTACACACACATTGGCAGAATCCTTCATTTCCATTGGGAAAATAAATCAACCAATTTTTTCAAAATTGACGTGGTACATTTATTGAATACAGTTTTAGAGGAGGTGGTTTTTGAGCCGTATTGAAATGGCGCACAACTGGAATAGAAACACTTTCTACGAGTTAAATAAGTAACATAACCAACAATGACTGCGCCGCAAGAGCCGTCACACAGATCATCAGAAGCTGAGTGTGTCATGTGGAGTTGTTGGATCCACAGCTCCTGTAAAATCAACAACCACAATTTCTCAAAATCGGTTCATGCATATAGCCGCTCCCATGTAGCTCGCCGCTCCATAGCCTGAATAAGTTGCCAACGTCTCCTTTGATAGGGGATGATAAGCGTTAGGACCGTGACAGAAATGTGAATGGATTGGCTGTAATCAAAGTATTGTTCACATCTGTCATCATTCTTTGGAATGACTGATTCCGTGAGTTAGTTTCACATCCCGCGTCACGGACTTAACCATTTTGGGACCAGACAACGTTACTAAGCAGTGATTGGTCCGAGGCGGTCTGAGTCAACATTTCTATGGCAACCACTCTCACTAATCAAGAGTGAGCTTGTTGGAAAGCCACACCCCTTCCACTGAAAGCAGGCTTGATGAGAATCTGTCAATCAAATGTTTCGAATGTTCGAGGTGGGGGTACCACATACTCTTATTAAGGCTTTTGATTAATCAGTTTATAACTTTAACAAATTGTAATAAAAAAATATATATTATGAAAAAAAATCTGGTTTATCATGTTAGAAAGTGGTAGCAGAAAAAGAATGGTTAATCTGACAAATTGATTGAGATTACAGATTGAGTAATAGCTGTTTATTTCTCAATAGACGTTTTTGGCTGTCCTGGACCAGCTTATACTTCCTATTTGGAACACAAGGGGGAAGTCTGTCCAGTTCTTATTTACAGTCAATTGTAAATGGATTATTTTTTTCTTGCGATAAATATGGGAACACTGCAATTGTTATATTTGCTACAATTGTTCTTCCATTACTGTTATTACTTTTTTATTTTAAATACTGGCTATTTTTGTTTGAATTTTGTTTTGTTCAGACAAAACGGTTATGTTGATACCCCAAATGAGACGGTATGATATGAATGATTCTGGAGTCCAAATTTCGTGTCAGTTTTATAAAGATTTTCTTTAAATTTGTTTTCAATTGGTTAAATATTAATGTAAAAGCTAAATCATAGTGTTTTTTGTTTTGTTTTGTTTTGTTACAAGATATGATAGCTTAATTTGCATTGCAATTTTGCATTCTTGTACTGCTAGAATATTTTGTTTTTTTAAATGCATATTGGATTGTAACAAAACATTTTATAATTTTTTATTTATGTAAGGAGGATTTATTTTGTGTTTTAAATAATACACTAGTAGGTAGACTATTTTTCGGCTGAATTTTAAGAACATATTTATGAATATTTTCAGCAATAATGTCATGGCTTGAAAAACAAGGTCCCCCTTCAACATCAGCTTGCCAAGGAACTCCAAAAAGCTTGGCACACCCCTGCAAAAGCTGAACAACTTAAAGTAAATTTTGTTTGACATCATCGCAGCTCTGTCCTTTGCTTCTGACAACAAAGCCGGATTTCTGATGTCTGACAAACGCCGTAGATGTCTTTGAGCAATCTGAAGGGGAAAGTCACAGTGGAGGCTGACATCTGGAAGCTGCAAACATTCATCATGTTTATTACTCAGCAGCCAGCAGCAACATTTGATGACATATAAGAGAATCGCGCGTCTGTCTTCTCTCTCGGGGGTGGGGGGATATTTTCTATCCTGCCCCCTGACCTTTGAAACCGAGACATGAGAAACAATTTAAGCTTTAATAGATTGTTACTTTGAGGCCTGAACGTCCACAGTTCTGCAAAAAAAACAGGAAGTTTATGATAAAATTAATAAAATTACAACTATCTGACATATTTTTTCCAGATTTAGAAAATGTTAATATAATTTTAAAAAAAAGGACAGGATCTAATAATAGAAAAATGCAGTTAAGTTGAAAATTAAATTCAGCTTGTCTCAGGGCATAAGGGAGCAGAAGGTTGTTCAGGTTAAATAGAAAATTAGATATTAAGTCTCCGCTGAGAAAAAAAAAGAGGCGTGGCGGGATGCTAGCTTCTAAAAGAGGCAGTGTTTGTTTCGCTTCAGGCTTTGAGCGAAACGCAGGATGACAAGGATATGAAAAGCTGCACTTTAATTAATTTCTTTTAGCTGTTAACTTCACCAAAAAACCAAGACCTTTGTCAAAAAGCCATTTAACACCCTGTCAGGAACGCTGCTTCATGAGGTCACAGTTTGAAGGGTGGGTGTGTGTGTGTGTGGGGGGGGAGCAGAGAAAATAATAACAGGGAGGCAAATAAAAAGACACTGAGGCTTTTTCTTTCTCTTATGTACCACTCATGTAATGAGGGTCAGAGCGCCCGGGGCTACCCAACTGTAGAGGCGGGGAGGATAATTTAATTCGTGAAGGAGGGAGAGGGGAGTGTTTCCATATCAAAGAGGGTTTGGAGCATTTTTGTTCAAGAAGCGCATTTTCAAATTCCACAAATTCATTATTCGCCTTTTGATTAAAATTTTAAGTGTCCGCCCATGCCTGGTTGCCTTACTGGAGCAGCGTGCGTGTGTAGGGGGGCTTCCAGACAAGGGTTTTGGGTTGAGACCCTTCAGGCAGTTGCTGACTTTAACAGTTAAGTGCAGCATGAATGCATGTGGATGAACTGTACAAGACGTGTTCAGACAGCAAATCCCAGATGAGTATGAAAGGTTCGTGCGCAGATGAAGGGTGGGAAAGGGGGCCAGACGTTAAGTTTTGCCGCAGACGTTTCAGAAGGGCTTACCAAAGAAAAATCATCCATCAGATCTTTCACATTAATTGGACAGTGCACCAAGTTCAACGAAACAGCAGAGGAGACAAAGGCTGTCATGGAGAGACACGTAGAACATGGTTCCCCCATCATGAACCGCCAACGCAGACACTCTACTGATGGTTTCTCCGCCATAATCCAAACTACCACTGCAAAATTGCAATTATTAGTGTTATAATCATTGCTTAGGTTTTTTTTTCTGCCGCTCTTTTCCTTACCACAAAAACCCCCAAGCAACAATTCAAATTTTACTGCCCTCATCTGTGTGCTGAATATTAAATTACGCCGGAAGGCCTCGGCTGGATTAAAAGCTCTTTCCCCCTCAGGAACATTTTTGCTTTTCTTTATGGGACACATTTTTAAAATAACATGGATTACCGTATTTTCCACACTTTAGGGCCCACTTGAAGGTCTTAATTTTTTTCCAAAAAAGACACTGCGCCTTATATATGGATTAATTCTTTCCGACTGTATTTACTTATGCGGGAGCGACTTTGAAGATACATGTTGCTCAGTCGAAATTTCAGTTAGTCTTCTTTACGAGTTAAATTTGGGTGATTTATCGTGAATACAGTAACTTGTAGCTATTTCAGACTGTTTTTTAAGTTTTTAGTCAGCATAGACAGAAACGTTTATTTTAGCAGTATCAGTCTGTTTAACATAGTTGAGAGGTCCAAGTATTGTAAATACGCTAACGTTTAGAAGTGCTTTGCTGTTGTTTATTTTATGTTGCTAACAAGGTTGGGAGTTACAGGCTTTGTTAATATGCTAACATGGAACTATGTCGTGTTACCAACAAGGTTGGGGGTTAGCGTAGTTACTGTAATGTTGGTTTTAGTTGTATCAGTTTAGCTTTTACATGTTGTAAACAAAATCGTGAAACCCAGCCCTGCGCCCCGCACCGGAGTATGCTCACTACTTTGATCTGTGTCTGCATGTCTGTCTGTTTTGTGTGTGTCTGTGCTCTTGCACACACTTGTGTGCGTGCGTGTTGTGATTGTGTGTTTATTTCCATGTCTTTTCAGATACAAAAACATGATCACATTTGTCAATCACAGTGTTTTATTGTGAAAAATGGTTATATTTAGAAAAAGAACCGGATTTTCACATGTACCTTTATCTAACTTCCTGGCAGAATTGACACGGAACACTCGTGGCTCACGTGCAAAATAGAGCAGACGTCGAAACGATCCTCCGCGTCAGCCTGTTTGCATACGTTCGTTTTCGTGAGCATGGGAGGGGCTGCTGCAGACAGCGCAGGTTTTTAGAGGATTACTCTTAAGTGCATGAACAGATCAAAATGCCGCTTTAGTAAGGAATGAACAGTATAATGCACTTAAAAACTCAAAAAATAGAATCTTAATGGTAGAGCCCCTTTAAAATGCCTTTAAATCAATGTGTTAAGACAAAAAAAACCCCGGAAAAAAATCAAAATTGTGACTTTAAAAGCAATCGTGGCTTGACTGAATCATTACATCCCTAGTAGTTACAGGTTTGGGAATACGCTAACGTGTAGCCATGTCCAACTGTTTTCTTATTTGTTTACAAACAAAGTTGAGAGTTAACGTAGTCACAGTATTGTTGGATTTAGCCGTTTTAGCAAAATCAGTTTGGTTTTTATTTGTTGTAAACAAGGCTGGGAGTTAACATTAGCCTTTTGTGGCTACACTAACACGGCTAATGGCTGTAACATGGCAAATATGTAACGTGTTACAAACAAGTTCAAGAATTACTGTGAATGCAGTACAGCGTGAATGGCACATGCACTTTTTCTGACTCTTTTGTCTCACTTAATGCGCCTCACAGCATGGAACGCCTCATATATGATATAAATTCCAAAATAGACCATTCATTGACACTGCGCCTTGTAATCCGGTGAGCCTTATAGGGTGGAAAGTACAGTAACTGTTTTATCTGGTTACAGCCAGACTATTTAAAAACACAAAAGAAACTCTTTCTCACTCCTCCTCCAGCAGGAGCAGCAGCCATGTTGGACCTTCTCCAAGCAGAGGCGCATTGGCAGGTGAGCATTCAATACCACTCTTTCCCCAGTGAGCGCACAACAGCAGTCCCCTCCCTTTGAGCTCTCACAAATAACTCTTTGCAGCCAGTGTGCGTCTTTATTTCCACACACAATTGAGTCATGATGGGATTACCCATTGTGTGTACAGCTGCATTCACAGGATTAGGGATGACTTGGGATAGTGGCAGAGAAAAAAACACACACACAGCTCTAACCAACTGCAAAGCCTGCCAGCTTGGGAAGCCCCTCCAAGACCTGAGATCAAATCTCTAGCACTATCAACAGATGATGACTTTATCTTGCTCTACATGGATGTGCAATATAGGGGGAGAAATTGTTTTCCAGTGTCCCTCCGAAAACCCCATGTTCCTGGGGCCTCCTTTCCAGCTCTTCCCTTCTTTACCTTTGCGACAACCTCCCATTTGTGACGGTGGCTGTTTATGCGAGTGGAGGAGGCGAGGAGCAACTGTCAGGAGTGACACACGATGAGTGGGGTTTGCGAGACGCGCCATTATCGCAACTCTCACACCTTCGGGCGAGAAGAATGCGTGTGTGTGACTGAGCCGCGATAACAGGGTGCACCTCAAAGATGGAGAGCTGCACGTCTCCGCTGGCAGATGGGCCCGTGCAGCAGTGCAGCCGGCGTCACCGGAGAGGAGGTGGAGGGTGAGCGGCGCCGCTATTACGCATCACGACGAAGTGGTAATTTACTGTAATTCCAGGCAATGTCACAACAGCGCTGATGCACACTTGAAAGGCTGTCATGTTTCCCAGCACCTCAGCGGGCGGAGGAGGCGGCGCGTCTTCTGGTGATACGCTCTAATGTCGCCTACGACCTCTGCCGGCTTGAGTCACGCTGAGAGGCAGAGATGTCAAATACGGCGGGTGATCGGCGGGGACAGAGCCCACACGTCCCGCGTCAGAACCCAAACCACCGCGGGTGTGTTTGTGCGTCTTTGCCGGAGGCTGACGGGGTTGCCAGGGGACACCGTGACTCAATCTGTAGGTGGAGAGGGGATTGAGAGCCACTCATCGTCGCACATGTGCCCACATCATCCCCCTCCTTCATTACAGCCCATGCCGCCCACACCAGGAAAGTTTGTCACACACGGCACTTCTCTACCGTATAACGCAGACCTCAGAGGGAGCAGGCATTCAAAGAAAATGCTTTAAAAGCTCATAATTGTCTTCAGCTCCAATGTGGGCTTTCTCTCTCATGCACAAGCTGCATTTGCAATTTTCTGTCACAGATTTGATGTGTCGTGTGCAAACTTCTGTACAATTAACATGCAATAAGAAACCTGTGCAGCTTAAGAAAAAAAAAACAGTTTTTCCAAGCATTTAACCTGCCTGCAGTGCAGCAGTGTGGTTTAGCCTCCATGCAGATAAAAAGCTTTGGCGTGCAATTACTAAATTAGTTGAAAAATTAATTTCAACCCAGTGAGCTGACACAGAAACGCACTGAAGTGCTAATCTGGGAGCAGGAGGCCTTAAAAAAAATCCTCTTGAATTTAAAGTTTAATGGATTAATGATGTCAAGGCTCTGGAGGGGATTGCGTTATAGCGCAGAGTAACTCTAAAGG
The DNA here is from genome assembly GCA_003999625.1 of Oryzias javanicus. NCBI lineage: Eukaryota > Metazoa > Chordata > Actinopteri > Beloniformes > Adrianichthyidae > Oryzias > Oryzias javanicus. The sequence continues at coordinate 16,894,636 of CM012453.1, forward strand.
AATTAAATTGCTTATGGGGTCTGTCAGAATGCAAAGCCAGGGTCTGTCAGGGTGTCTTCGGCTGACGTCTGTGCAGCCTCGGCTCTATGACTAGGCTCATGAATCAGTCAGTACTTTTTATGCTTGGTTTAGCCAAACTATGCTTACAGCTCATCTAAGTCCTTTAATCAGACCGCTATGCTTATCCCAGCCTACAAGCATGAAAGAGAATTAACTTACCAACTGAAACATGTCTAATGTGGAATAAAATGCAAGGTAACAGCAATGATCCCCTTCAGATTGACGTAAGGTTTAGTTTTTAACGTTTAAAACAATGCAGATGTTTCCTTCATGAATAATCGCATCGAGACAGCCTCATGTTAATGCTGATCCCTTTATATCAAAGCAGAGTTCACCTTTTAGCTGAAGGATGGGAGTTTTTTTTTTCCGAGACTGCACTGTCAGATAAGAAAGATTTGCAAACTCTAGTTCGTCTGGATAGCTCCAATATTGCTCATAATTTGTTGCACCATCAATGATAGCTTGGAGGTGTGAGGGGCTGTAAGCTAGTGGGAGAGCATGTAAACGGAGAGTGGTCCTGGCCACAACTTGGAGGCAGATTTCTAAGGAAATACTGCCGCTCTACAGAAACTATGTCCTTGAAAACAAGTGTTTGTTTTTGTTTTTGAAAAGAAAATCCCCTCTTCTGAGGGCAGTGTGGCAGACACAAAGCAACTCGGTCTTTATTAGTTGTGCCACACCCATGTTGGCAATCAGCAGAATTGCCAACACCTGTGTAGCAGGTACACTCATTTAACACTGGCTGTGTCTGAATTCCCTCCCTAATCCCTAACTATATAGTGCGGGACTATGTAGTGCGCTGGATTTTAAAGGTACTTCGGACACGATGCTCACTACTTTAATTTAGTTTTTCTAAAAAACCGTATATGATGTAATCGATTTCACTAAAAATAGAATAAAAACGAACATTTCACTGCATTTATTTATGACTCCACTGTGTTCTGAAGGTGAAAATGTGGATGGTTCATTCAAATATTGCATTTAAACAATATTTTTTTTACGTTTTTTTTGTTTGAACTTGTTCGACCGCAATGCATTATTCGCTAATCTAGTGGCCATCAATGTACACTAGTTTTTCGCAAAGACTTTTGAGAAATTTCAAGCGCACTTGATTTGGAACTAGTAGATTCAGACAGCACTAGAAAATGGTGAACGCACTATATAGTGCAGTATTAATTTATACACCGGTAACGCCGTAAAAGGGTTTTACAGATAAAACTCAAATAAAATAAAAAAAGACATTGAAAGCAGCATAATCATAATTTAGGATAAAAAAAATCTTTCAGCAAGATTTAAAAGACAATAAGAAAGACTTTAAAATGAATAGTATTTAGTCTGGACCTAAAAATTTGCAAAAGAGAAGCTTCTAACATCATCAGCAAACTGTTCTTTTTTAAAAATTTTAGTTACATACAACAGGAACGCCGCTTCACTGAATCGGGGCAAACCTGATAGCTACATATTCTATTCCGATTTTGATCAGATTATTTTGCTTCCTGTGTACAAGTGTGTATGTGAATCATCATCAATGTTTCCCTCCTTCACATGGACATCCTTTGGTTTTTTTAGGAGTTTTTCCTTTCTGAGAAGGCCAGGGATGCCTAGTTTTTACCTGTGCCTGTTTAGTTTAGTTTAACAATCAGCTATTGTTTGTATTTTGAGATTGATTTTATGTTTTTGGACAATTACCAGAGTGAAGCCCGTTGAGAAAACCGTGTTGTCTCAACAGGTCTTAATCAAACCGTAATCACGTTCACTCTACTAAAAGACCTGTTATTGGGGTTGCCGTGGCAATAACCCCCCAATCCTGGGTCCCCATTACACTCACTGCTCAGACTGAAGAGTAACAGACCCTCATTGGTTTCAGGCAGCAATAGTTGGGAGGTTCTGCTGACACGAATTAGCATTCATGATGCCGCCACAGGCTGATGCTGATTCAATTTAAATGTAAGACGGCACGAATGTATTTTTAAAGTGACCTTACAATAAACTTACATTTGAGGTTAAAATAAATTCTGTTGACCTCAAACGCTCCAATATACCATAGAAAACTTTCAAAAATTAAATATGGAAAGCAAGGTAAAGACATTAGCATAATAAATTGTTTAAAGAAAATACTGAATTTAAAAGAAAAAATCTCTGGTTTTAACTGCCATGTTTTCCACACTTTAAGGCACACTTAAAAGATAGAATTTTTTTCCAAAAACAACAGCGCACGAGTCTGTCCGTAAGTTTTTATCATTTTCAGTGTTGAAACGAAATTGTTCAGGACAGAATTTACTCCAAAATTTTGTACTCAAATCCCTGAAATGAATTCAAGTTAAGTGAAGCGTAAAATTCCAGTCTCCGGTGACGTCACCAGCAACAGCGTGGACATGTATGCTCCAGTGGTATCAGTCTGTTTTGGTTTTTTTGCGAGTTGGAAAGAAGTGTGGGTGTTATTTTGATGACGCTAACGTATACCATTGTCAGACTATTTTTTTATGTGTTATTAACAAAATTGAGAGTTAATATTAGTACAGTAAGTAGTGGACAGTAAGTCAGTCATATTGGTTTAAGCAATATCAGTCTGTGTTTTCATGTGTTGCAAACAAGAAAAGGTCTTACAAGGATTATGCTAACATTCTGTCTTTTCTTTTTCTTTAGAAGTTTTTGCTAAGGGCGCCATGAGTGTTACAGATGTAGATGCTAATGTGGCTAACCTGTAACAGTGTCAAGACTGTTTTTTCTAATGTGTTACAAACAAAGTTGGGAGTTAGCATTGTCAAAATCATGTTGGTTTTATCAGTCTGTTTTTGTATGTGTTGCAAACAAAGCAAGGGCTATGTGCGAACTCCCACCCTAATCCCTAACTACTAAAAAACTAAACAGTGCAGGACTGTACAGTGCCCTGGATTTTAAAAACAATTCCGACACCATACTCACTACTTTTCTTTTGCTTTGTTTACAAAGTGAAGATTGCATTAATACGTGCATTTCACGCCATCTTTATGCGTTCTGATGATGAAAATGAGGATGTTTGATTAAAAAATTATGTTTAAATATTTTTCCTTTTTTTTTGTCAAAATTGTTTGACCGCAATGCATTGTGGGCTAAATTCACAAATGTAATGAGCATCAATGCACCCTTATTATTTTCACATTTCTAGGGTACTGGATTTTGGAATTGTAGATTCGGACAGAACTAAAAAATTGGAGAATGCACTACACTCTATGCTCTATATTGTGAGTAGGGGAGGAATTCAGACATACCTAAGGTCTTAGTTGTATTTTGCTAACATGGCTAACATGTAGCGTAAGTTGTAGAGTTTCTGTGAACAAAGTTACTTAAGTCTGACAGACTGAGGGACCTATTACTGACTCTTTTGTCTCGCCTTATAGTTTGGTGTGCCTTACATGACACAAGTTGGAAACGATAACTAGACTAAATAAGTCTCCTTATAAATGAAGGGAATTAAATTATATAGATTCATGAAAACAGAAACAATGAATAAAAATAAAATTCCTCAGTCCTACAAGGTTCATTCATTTGTTAGACCTTCAAAGACAATTTATTTTTAAAGTCAGTTCAAGAAAAGGAGACAGCTCAATACTGACCTTTAAAAAATGTTTTGTCTTTAAGTTTTATTGTGAAAGTCACAATTTGCATTAAGGATAATAATGTGGTCTTGGTTTTTTATGGTGAGTGGACAGAAAATGTGAATTGAAAAAAAATAATTTCTGAAGCTCAGTCTAGAAAATTGTTATTAGAATCAACTAAGAAAACTGGAATCATGCAGCTCTTCAGCTGTGGAAATCCATACCATGATACACCCACCACAGTTTTTATGCTTACATTACTAAAAATAGGAGATGATGTTTTTTTGGGGGGGTGTTAACAGAGAAAAATCCTGAAGATCTAGACACACAACGCTTTGTCCAGAAGGATTCTACCCAAAATGACGAAAACTTGAGAAAGGTAGGTTTTTAAACCATTCCTAACATGCAGTAGGTCAAAGTTAGCCACTAGAAGTTTCTTCATTTCCAGAGCAAATTAAAGAACGGGGAGACTTGATGATGGGTAGCATGGACATGAAATTAAAAGAATCTAAATGAGCTGCAAGAACATCAGATACAGCACATTCTCATCTGTCTCATCACACACAGTTAACTCAGGGTTGCTGTGTAATTGCATTAGTAAAAGCACGTGGCTCAGTTTATCCATTAAAAAGCCCCGCAGGGACATATTCTCCTCCACAACGTAGTGTCAAACCAAATGATAAAGATTTATTTCAAAATAAAATCAGACATAGCATTAAAATAAGCCTGCTTCAGAGATACAGAGCTAAACTGAGACCTTCTTCCAACGACATTTACTCCAATTATAAAAAAGAGAACTTGTTGAGGTGATCTAAGGAAGATCCGCTGTGTTCCAGCTGTTCATTTATCACACTCTGTCTTTAGAAGAAATAAATTACTGTAATAGTTTTGATATCCTAAATAACTCCAGCTGGTAAAACAGGGAAGAATTTGAAATGCTCATACTAGCCAATCCTTCCTCTACTTTTGACCCCAAAAGTTTGGTTTGTTCAGCAAGTGTGACCTTCTGTGCTGGGATCTAGTGTGATCACTGAACAGTTCTCAAAATCTATGATGTTGTGGGTTCATTTGGTAAAAACAACTTGGCATAAAGCTACAAGAGAAACCGGCAAATCACTATGTGTCCTAAAAGACCATAAGAATCACATAGGTTATGCATGGTGGGGTCCCCCAGCAGACAGTCCAGATCCTGGCTGTGGAGTCTTCTCATGCATGAGTGGGCTTACTTTGGGAACTCCAGCTTTCTCCCACAGACAAAAAACATGCTTCATAGGTGGCATGATGTCTCTAAATGGCTCTGTAACAGACTGGCGAGCTGTTCGTGGTTGGCTACAGCTACCCCGTAACCCTGAAAGAGATTCAGCTGAAGGTGGATGGATGACTGGGTGGATTCGAGTTTCCTCCCATGATCTAAAAACATGCTTCACAGGTTGATAAGTGACGGTAAATTGTTCCTTTGGAGTGATTGTGTCTCTGTGTGTGTCTTTGTGTGGTTACGCAATGAACTGATGACCTGTCCGGGGTGCACTCTGAAGAAGCTGCTCCAGCAACTCTTGTAGGAGGGGGAATTATGAAATGATTCCAAACCACTACCTTTTTAAGGGGGGAGGAACGAGCAAATTGTTAAATTCTGCTCCTTCTTCTGCATCCTTCAAATAAAACCATTTTGAGTATTTAGCGGGGGTTAAACAATTTTTTTAAAAGTGAAGTCAAAGACAAATGCCTATATTAGGTTAGGTTGTAATGCAAGATCAGATAAGCGGTGACATCTGGTAAAAAAAAAACAAAAAACAATAAAAATGACGAATATACATTTCCTGATTGGATTTATAATTATTCGGCTGCAGGTAAATTCAGTTAGTTGTCTGAAGCAAACATTATTATTGGTCTATATCTTTATCAAAGGCTTTAGGTATTAAATAGGCTGGTTTAATGCAATTAATATATGGCCTGTTCATTCCCACAAAAACAAAACTTTTTAGAATTTTTTTATTTACCAAAGTTTCCATATTAGAGTCAATATTAGACAAAATAATTTAAAAATATATAAAAAACATATTTTTAGTGATAATACAAAGTAGAAAAAAGTAATTTAAAGCTGAACATGACTGAAGCATAAATTTGTTTTTCATAATAAAACAAAAATGAATAGAGGTGTTACCCAACGTCAAAATTAAAAGCTCTGTTTTATATGTTTTGCTAAATATTTAATATATAATTAAAGACTTCAAAGAAGAATCCTGGTGAAACAGAAATACTTTTGAACTATTGACAAAGATGTTGTTCGTTGTGTCACTTCTGCATTTTAGCATCATCCTGTTTAGCTCACTGTTGTGCTCATCAGTCGATAAAAGCATAAAGCAGAATATCCCTGTGTATGTGCATGTGTTTGTTTTCATTTTGCGTAACGATGGTGGGAGGGGATCTTGGTCAAAAATCAAGCTGAAAATCTGTAAAGAATCTTGTGATTACATACCTTTTTGGATGTGGACAGCTGAGCCTTCTCTGCTTGATGATGTACCTGGTAACAGCCAATCGGGTAGGCCACCAGGTGGGTATTTAAAGGGCATGCACAGGTGAACTTTAACGACTGACGCATTGCTGTGGCGGTGAACGTGTAGATCCCTTGTCAGGCGTGTTCGTAAGCAGGTAACTTGTGCTTCAATGCTTTTTTTGGGCAAAAAGAAATGCTTTACAATAATGTATTTCCCCGGAAGCATTGTTGCTGCTGGGACTTGTGTCACAAATGAGTTTTGGACTGACGGCTTTGCGCTAGGCAGGAAGTAGCAGACTGGTGGTGGTTCCCGTGTGCTGTGTATTCCGGCTTGACCATCACGTGTGTGTACCTATTCACCATGGTGTCATTTTTAGTGACTGATTATTTATTTTTTAGGTCTTCTGCTCCGACTTTCAGGTCCTCATTTACTAATTGGTGACAGATTTTAGCCAATTTTAAACTCTGTACTTCATAAAATTTTATGTTCATTTTTAAATTCCGACTCCCACTTTGCACGAACCGGTGTGCCTTGTTGTGATTTGTCCATGGGCTCACATCTAATGGTGGCGTTATTGTTATTTTTCTGGAAGTACCACTTGCCACATGGGGGCAGCGGGTGAATATGACTGATCACCATGAATTTAGTCAAATCTTCTTTTTTTTTTTGCACATTTGTCTCCAACACAGATGAGGAATTTTGAATGAGAAATAGAAGAAAAAAAAACATAATTTCTGTTTGTTTTGGATTATAAGTTTTTCAAAAACCTCCGAAATTATGTGACATGAAATCATTTTAACTTCATGTTAATTTCCTCTGCATATTCATTGAGCTTTGCCTGGATCTGGCCGTACATACTTGGTTAAAAACGAGGACAGGCTCGTCGGCCAAACAGGACCTTGCTGTGGGGAGCAGCCGCTCAGATGAAACTGCTTCCTGTTGCGTGTTTGTCTCACCTGGCAAGAGCCTCCTCGGGGGAGGTGACAGAGGTCATGAGCTCGGGATGGTGGACCTGATGCAAGAGCCGCAGGGAAAACCATGACAAGCAACACCATCAGCGTCATCGCAGCGATCCTGTTTTCACGCAAGGCTGCCCTGCCGCGTGTAGCTATGGCAACATCGGTGAGGAGGCCAGCCCTCTGGGTCGGAGCTGTGTTTGGGTCAGTGCTGCACTCACACTGATCCTGGATAAGCAAGGAAGAAAATGTGCAAATATCCTGCAAACTATTTCTTTCAGTAGATTTAAAACTTTAAAAGATTTTAAAATACAAACTTTAATGTTTGTTCAATTTTATAAATCAAGAAAAAATGCATTTATGATGGTCTGAATTCCTCCAAAATGTTCTCATAAAAACTGTCTTCCTTCAATTTGTTCACATTTTACATTTAAACTCATGCAAATGACAGTAGCTTAGTACATTAACTTTTAGAATTTTATTTGCCCAATTACTAATTTTAATATCAGAGGACTTTAATCAGCATTTAGTCATGTCTACTTTTTTATTTTCTTCATCTAAAATTATTTTCTTTTACTGTTTTAAAGTTTCATTTTGTCCAGATTTAAAAAAAATTCCTCCTAACTTGCTATCGATTAAAAAAATATTAACTGCTAACAGAAAAACACAGACTTAAAAAGCCTTAAATTCATTTTAGGTTTCCAGACAATCAAGCGGCAAAAGCAACTTTAGGAGTTCTCTTGCAGGGTTCACTTTATTTTAAATGACAGCAGGTACACTCGTTTTCATTCCTGATGAAATTGTTTAAACTCCAAATTATTATATTTATTATTTTAAGTCTAAATAAAAAATATGAATATATTTTTCCCATGTTTTTTTATATCATCCATATTTGTTATATAGTATGTTTCCATAATCAAAAAAGCAAAAAAAATGTTCAAGCTGGATTTTCAAATTCAACTTTAAAAAAAGTGACTTATTTCGTAACTTCTTTTTTTTTTTATATCGTGGCTTTTCTTTTTTCTCTTCTAAAAGCTAATATTCTCAGTAAAAGTCTAAAATTGAAAAGCTTTTTTTTTTTAATGAGTAAAATAATTTTCTGTTTTTGCTTTATGTGGAAAATGTCAAGTAGTGTGTGAACAGTTTTTCCTTTATTTGTCAGCTTGAATCATCCTTTCACTTTTAGCTTAGAAGTATGATTCATTTGTCTGTTTGTTAAAATCTGAATCACACTCATGAAGACCTTACACCTGGGAAAACCAGTCCAAAAGTCATGTTCTACAGACACTAGACTGTATGAGTTTATGTGAGCAGCAGTGCAAAAAGGGGCTTCTGGTTCTAAGCTGTGATTTCCATTAGTTCAAAATGCATTAAATATTTTGGGATCCTTCTCACCTGGTTAATCTGGAGCCATAGAGTCAAGGAAAGCAAAAGTTCAGACTTCAAACAAACATTTCTGAAAACAATTTAATAATAATTTCATTAATTTGTAGTTTGCTGTGGGAAAAAGTTAAATTCTACTCCTCTAAAGCGATGCTCACATTTGATGTTGAAAGTGGATTATTTAATGTTTAGCCCATAGAGTTCACCATCGCCAAGCAGGTAGGGGTTTCCTCTGTTTTTTTTTTTTGTTTGTTTTTTTTTTTACTTTTCTACTGCTCACTAGCACATGTCCGCCATCTACAGTTGAAAGAGAAATCTCAAAGCAAATCTTGTGAATCTTGCTCCAGGATTTTTTTTTTTTTTTTTTTTAAATTAAAAACGCCACAACATTGAAAAAATTTAAAACTACATAAAAAATAGTATAATCAATGATTACAAATCTATCTAGCATCAATAAAAACGATTCACCCCAGAGGTATGATGTTCATTTCGCACTGGTTCATTTTTGGAATTGTAAGTTTTTGTTCTTTCTTTCCCAATTTTCTCCTATTGTATTCTAAATCAGCAGAATGTTCTGTGTTTGTCTCTCTTCTGATTGCTTTTTTAAAGGGGAAAACAGTTTTTTTTGTCCCCTTTTAATTTTTTTTCATCATGTTTTGAGTTTCCAACTCAAGGTTGTTTGTTTTTTTTTTTCTTTTATTGAATATAAATGGGAAAAAAAACAAAAATTCACAGCTCTATTCCAATTTATGAAAGACTCCAGGATGTCCAAATTCCTTTACAACTCACTATATAGTGCTTGAATCTTTTGAAAAATATGTTTGACAAGAATTTTTGATCATTTTTGTCATTTTTTGCAAGTTTTTCAATTGCTTCTGCTTTTTTAAGGATTCTGTTGCCAAGCCCTTCAGAGGGCAACTTTAGTTCGACAGTGGTTAGGATAGGCCCCAGCATCCCCGTGACCCCAAAAGCTGATTTTAAAAAAATGGATGGATTCCTTTGTCACATTCAAGTCATTCCTGAGTTTTTCTTCTTCAAACAACCACCTGCAGCAGCACTTATAAAAGATTCAGACATAGAAGACTGATGGCTCTGGAGATGTGAAGACAGAGCTTGGTTACGTTCAGAGTGACCACGTAAAGTCCCCTCTCTGGGCTGTGACTCCCTCATCAGTGGAGGAAGCATGCCTGTGCACGAGCGTAGATCACGCGTGATCCTCCCTCACTCTGGGCTGAACGCTGAGCCCCATCTCCTGTATTTGGTCAACATGTCACATCTCATCTGTGTGTGCATGTGTCTCAGCTGGGTTTTCAGGCATTGTGGGGTCGTGCAACATGACCCAGTGACTCAAAGACTCTTGCCACGAAAATGGAGGATTTTCGAGTTATCCATCATTACTCCGGCGTGCACTGGCGCGCACGCTCAGTCAGATGAGCTGGGATCACAGGGAGCACTTCCTGTTTCCCCTTCACTGTATCAGATGGCAGCAAATCTCAGATGGCAGAGATTCACAGAGGAAATAAACCCATTAAACATTAAACTGGAGCTTCTCTAGTGGAGATTTATTCCTTCATATCCATGCATCTGTAGCTAAAGACTCACAGCTGAGTGCTGCTTTCAGTCCTATGCAGCGGGCTTAATCACAAGCACACTGGAGCTGCACCTTTGCGACAGCAGCTTACTGAGGGTAAGGCATGGCCAAAGTGATTTCAAGTGGCTTCTGATGTCTTATCAGCTTTTTGCTAAAAGCTCTGCTAAACACCCCTGTCAGAACACCATTGTCCACCCCCACCATGAAGGAGGTTTAGCAGCTCCGGAGCTGCCACCACACTTCAAGCGTGTAAATTACGTCCAAACTGGGGGGAAAAAAAAAAAAAAATCCAGCTTAGAGATGAAATAGGAGGCGCAATTTAATTAAAAGAAAAAAAAAGGGGGAAATGAAGATTCACAAAACTGTTGGTGGGAGGGGGGATCCATGACAGAAAGTGTAAATCCGCATTTAATGCTTCGGTCTCAAATGTATCCGCAGAGCATCAAAGAGCCCCTTTCGAGTCTCTGCTCACAAAAATCTAAGAAAGCAAAGCACTCAGAGGATTATTCTCCTCAGACGGGATCCTTGGCTTCTCACTAGCAGGGCCCCCCCTCCCACTCAGAGAGCAGTGACGAGAAAGAAGGATGAAGGAGGAGGAGGAGGAGGATTGGTGTGGGAGAACAGGCATGAGTCAATACTCAGATGTAAGAAAACGTGAAGGAAAAAAATCAAGGGGAAGGTCGGTAATGGAATGATGGGAAAAGAGAAGCTGAAGTGTTTGCCCTTTAAAAGGACACGGGGCCATTTAAGGGCCACCGGAGCAGGAAGTGGAAAAGCTTCACGCACGACACACTTGAGTGGGCGATGCTTGTCCTGCTAGTGGCGTACCTCACCTTACATCATCCGAGTAATTGTCATTTGATACGCCGCCATTCATATTCCTGCCCGGAATGCTGTTCAGAGTCACATTGCTGGCGTCCCAGTTTGGCGTTTTAACCTGCTGGGCGCCTGCTTACGCCTGCATTGACACTACTGGCTGAGAGTGGAGCGGAACTAGAAATCTGGCAGATCTATTGGTTTCCAATCCCAATTTTTTCTGCTCCATTTCCACCTTGCATTAACATGTCTTGGTAGAGGTAAATATTATTTGTGCAGCCAAAACTATTTTTATTTTTTTGCATAATATTACAGAAAATACAATCAAGAAGCGCAGTAAGGTTCCATGTTTAAATCCTAAGTTTGCATGCTGGGTAGACTCTCAAATTTTTAAAGAGACATCAAGGTTAAAAAAACTACTCTTTCGCTCACACAAAATAGTAAATGGTGAGCACCAGTTTCCTTTTGGTGCTCATCAGTAACTAAGCGGTGCTCACCAGTAACTAAATGGTGCTCACCAGTTGTTTTGCAGTGTGCACCAGTCGCCATTTGGTGCGCACCAGTAACTATCCAGTGTGCACCCATTACTATCTTGTTCGGTGCTCACCAGTAGCTATCCGATGCTAACCAGTTACAATCTGGTGCTCAACATTTACTTTTTGGTTCTCACCAGCTACTTTCTTGTGCACACCAGTTGCTTTCCGGTGCTCAGCAGTTAAAGTCTGGGGTTCACCAGTTAATTTCTGGTGCTCACCAGTTACTATTTGGTGCTCAACAGTTGCTATCTGGTCTGCACCAGTTACTCTCTCATGCTTACCAGTTACTTTCTTGTCCTTCATAGTTACTATTTGGTATTCACCAGTTACAATCTGGTTCTCACCAGCTACTATTCTGTGCTCTCAAGAAACTAGTCTTTTTTGTTTTTACCTTTCTCTTTAAGGGCTACATAAAACACAAGCAAACAAAAAACAGAATCAATAAAAAAAAGAAAATACAAAAAATTAAACTGCAAAAATTGAACTGACAAAGGACAAATTGAAAAAAAAAGATAAATGTTGCCTGAACAGAACACAAACCGTTGGTTTCAGGATGAACATTTAACATTAAACTTATAAGAAAAATAGATCAAAGAAGAAGATGGATAAATAGATACATGAACTGACATGATGTAAGCATGGTTTCTAAGCTTTTTAGGTGCTTGGAGGGATATGACACTCCACACTCTAACACACTCAGATTTTCCCTCCCTGATATGCTACCTGCACCCCATAGTGGGGCTGTCTAAATCCTGGCCTGGTGAGGCTCGGGTTTAAATTGCAGGTGTCGTGTGCAATTCCCTCCACCGCAGGATGTGAGTAAGCACAAACACGTGTAAATTCACAGCGGATGATGCAAACCCAAGCAAAAAATGTGTCAATTTTTTCTCTTTTTCTTTTTAGCTTGATGAAAAACAACTTCTATCCTCAGGCTCTATAAATCTGCTGTTACATAATTGATGCTCCAGAGGAAGCAGGAGAGAAGCCGCTACAATAGCGAGGAGTTCAGTCAGAGTCTGGGAAGAAATGCAAACATTTGCAACAGCTGCAAGCAGTTCTTTTTCCCCCCCAGAACGCCAAAGAAAAAAAAAAAAGTGGTGATTTTATTTGTGAAAATAACGAGGGATTAAGTCATTGATCCACCTGCAATGAAGCAGGCTGGACACCAGCACGCAGAAAAAGGAGCAGGCGTGGAGCACAAAGCTCTACAGTGAGAATATTGGGCCCCGGCTGCGGATAAAAGCGCCGAAAAGAGGATTGCAGCCCTGCATTTATAGATAATCTTTGGGAAGAGGCAGAGCAAAGAGAAAACTCGGAATGCTGTTAATAAAATGTAGTTGAGGGAGAAAAAAAAGGCAGAGGGGCATTATCTCTGAAGGGCTTCTGCTACCCAACCAGGTCAGATAAATAAAGAGGTTTTAACCTGATTTCTCCCATGAGGCACTGCTCTCATGCCGCAAACAAGAAACAGTGTGGGACAAAGTAAATAATCCAGTTTTCTAACTTGAGAAAATACAAAAATACAGCTGCAGTCCCATGATAAAAAAAAGGTTTGGCTGGAGCTTTTCATCCACAGTTTTTGAAGCAGTAAACACGCACGTTCAGTGTGTCCATCTGGGCATGTGTGGACATTTACTTACATCCCAGCAGTGACTCATCACTTGGAAGAAAAAAAAGATGGTGACAATCCAGCCAAAGTCAACCAGCCACAGGTTTTGACAAAAACCACACTGCCCCCTACTGGGTAAAACATATATGAACGAATGAATGAATGAATGAATATTTTAAATGTCACGCACTCAGGTGCCCACCCCACATGGGCTTATATGACACTAATGAACAAAAATCAGGTAAGATAACATATAATGACATTAACCCTTAGTAGTGCCTTTTTCAGCATTTTGTTTTTACAATTTTCTCCAACAGTTCAGCTTTAAAACATTTTTCGTGGCATTGCTTTAGCCCTTTTTTTAACATATCTTTAATTATCTTATACAATGAACCAGAGAGTGTCTAATAAAAAAGAAGAAACTAAATTCTGAGTGGCAAATTTTGTATTTTTTTTCTTCAAAAATGACCAAAATTGAGGTCAAACAGTTTTTATTTTGTAATGGGAAGTAAAAGAATGGAAAACAAATGAAACTGTGACAAAAAAATTCACAAAATTAAAATAAATAAATAAAATAAAAAAACAGGAAAAGCTTCACTAAATTATATAGCAGAGGTGGTCAACCGTGGTCCTCAAGAGCCTGTTTTCCAGCTCTCTCTGTAATGCTTGATGCTGACAGCCTAAATCAGGTGTGTTCAGTCAGTCAGGATGTGGAATCACATGAGTCAGCAAATCAGCAGCAAGCTGGTCAGGGAGAACTTTAAAACAGGCAGGCAGCATTGAGGCTCTTGAGGACTGGGGTCAGCCACCCCGTGTCATAACTCCTGTTTTTTATTTATTTTTTTTTGTTTCCAACCAATATTTGAAAGTTAAACATTTTGAGAAATTGTCAAATTTAATTTGGAAGGAAAATTGTGTTATTTCTACATCATTGTAAACAGCAGACCTGATTGGCAAACTCAGGGTTAATGAGACCACTGTTGGGGTTCACTTTTAAAAGCAGAACTGATTAGGATTATTAAAAAAATGTAATTAAATGCTTTAAGAGGAGCTCAAAAACTGATTGATTAGATTGAAAAATGTGAACATCTATAACCATTGAGAACTATGGCCAGGTGATTTTCACTGGAGCAAAAGTATTTACATGATTTTCAATATGTTACATTTTTCTGAGTGTGATGGGTCACTGGGTAAAGTCTCACGTTCCAGGAATTCATATTTTTTCAGTCATTTTCAAGGACTTTTTTTAGGATCTTTCGATGCTTTTATTTTCAATTTTGCTACAGAAACAACAATTGAAAATACAAAAAAGCTACTCTAATTTCTCATATGTTGTCATATTTTGATCTATTTTTATGAAAAAAATAGCCATCACCAGTGTGTGAATGTGTGTGAATTCAAGGGTGAATGGGACTGACTATAAAGAGCTTTGGGCCTTTTTAGGAAGGTAGAAAAGCGCTATATGCCATTTACCATTTTACTTTTTAATGGGTATATTACATTGGCAAAAAATTACCCAGCAAAAGTGAAGGTGAAACTTTTTATAGCCAAAGTGTTCTAGAGTTAAAGATCTGGGAATTTTACCTAAGGTTTTCCAATTTAACACAGATTATCTCACCACTCTAGTTAAAATATACTGGTCACAAAAATTAAAGGAGCACTTTAAAGAAACACATTAGATACATCAGATCTCAAAATTAAGTTGGATTTTTATACAAATAACGACAGGGCAGTGTCTTAGGAACAAAAGGATACCAAGTCTTTTAATGGAAATAAAAGTTTTCAGCCTACAGAGGGCTCAATTGTGTAGACACCATAAAATCAGAGTGAAATGAAGATGTGGCAGGCTAGTTCATTTTCTCCAAAACTTCATTTCTGCAACTCAAAATGCTTTTCAGTATCTTGTGTGGCCCCCACGAGCTTGTATGCATGCTTGACAACGTTGCGGCATGCTCCTAATGAGACGACGAATGGTGTCTTGTGGCATTTCCTCCCAGATCTGTGTGAGGGCATCCCTGAGCTGTTGTACAGTCTGAGGAGCAACCGGGCGGTGCCTAATGGACCCAAACATAATGTCCCAGAGATGTTCTATTGGGTTTAAGTCAGATGATCATGAAGGCCATTCAATTGTTTCAATTCCTTCATCCTCCAGGTACTGCCTGCATACAGGGCACCAATGGGGGACTTGCCAATTCTGGTGTTCTTGTGCAAATGCCAGTGGAGCTCCACGGTGCTGGGCAGTGAGCACAGGACCCACTACAGGACATGGGGCCTTCAGGCCACCTTCATGAAGTCTGTTCCTGATTGTCTGGGTAGAGACATTCACACCAGTGGCCCTCTGGAGGTCATTCTGTAGAGCACGAGCAGTGCTCAGCCTGTTCCTCCTTGTACAAAGGAGCAGGTATCGGTTCAGCTGAGGGGTTGAGGACCTTCTACGGCCCTGTCCAGCTCTCCCAGAATAACCAGCAGTCTCCTGAAATCTCCTCCATGTTCTGGAGATTGTGCTGGGAGACGCATTAAACCTTCTTGCTGCAGCACGTGTGGATGTGCCATCCTGGAGAAGTTGGACAACCTGTACAACTTCTGTAGGGTTAAGGAATCTCCTCATACTGCCAGTAGAGAGAATTACACAAGCCAAAATCATCACGAGTGGAAAACCAGCCAAAAAAGATCAAGAGGGAGAAACTTGAAATGACCTCCACATGTAACAGCAGTCCTGTTTGGAGGGTTTTCTAATTGTTACCACTGAAGTGCACCTGTTGTTAATTCCATCAACACCAATACAGCTGAAACTGATTAACGAGGCCCTCAGCTGATTAACCAACAAGAACATTATCAGACAGGTTTCATTCAATTCATGCCAGGACCAATAAAAAAAATGTTCCTTTAATTTCTGTGAGCAGTGTACATTTAATTTGGTCTTGTTGGAATGATCTGGACTAACCAAGGTTAAAACTGTCTTGGATTTTCAGGAACAAAGCAGAGTATGACTGAAAATAGTTTTATTGTAGGCTTGATGTTTGTCATGCATTTTCTGCAGCACTGGAGGCTGAATGTAGATGTTAAGTAAGTTGGGATTTTTTTTTTTTTTAATAAAACAAATTTATCTTGAAGATCTGATAACTGGGAAAGAAGAATACAGAAGAAAAATATTTTCTTCCTCTTTCACAGGAAGAAATGTCCATGTGCAAACAAGGATTTTAATGGAGGAACAGGCTGAGACAAGGCATGGTCAATAAGCAGGAATCAGTCAGGACACATAGAGACAGGCCAAGGAATAACGCTCAGAATGTATGCAAGGCAATACAAGACTTTGTGGTTAGAAGCCAGACTAAATACAGAGGAGGTGATTAGCAAATGGAAAACAGCTGATGATAATAGTCCAGGCGAAGACGGGTGGGTGAGGTTAGAACTCAGGTGAGCGCTCCCTCTGGTGGTTGGAGAAGGAAGCAGCAGGTTGATCCATGACATAAACTCTGAAACTCTGATATTTACCCAAGTTCTAAATTTGGGTACCTAGAATTATGCAGCATGGTTCATTGGTTACATTTTTATAGCTAATCTTTTTAATACGTGGTTTTTAAATTTATTATTTTTTTTGGTCTTTTTAACAGTTTTTTTTTAGAGACTTTTATAATTAGAATTATAATTCCTTCACAATTAGCAGTGAAACAGAAAAAATAAGTTCCTCTGCTTTGTTTTTTTCTCCTTAAAAACAAAACACCAGGATTTCCATGGTGCTGTGACATCACAGATTCAGATCAGAGTAGCATTAAGCTGCGTTCCTCTTATTTTCATTGAGTTTTTATGTTATCAACTTTAAACAGAACAAGAAAAAAAATTGATAGTTGGACTGAAATATTTCACTTTTTCCCAGTTTTTTACAGACAGATTAGTTCAGCTCATCTCAACAGCAAAATCTTCTCACTCAAACTTCAAACTCCAGTGTCATCCCTCCCTTGTTCTTCTGTCAAATAAAGGTCACCACTAACTTAAAAAAAAAAGCAGTGTCGTTTGTCTCAGTTAAATGCATCTTTAAACTCTCCTGCTCTGAGCGAGAACATCACTTACTGACCCCGCTTTAGTTCCTCTGGGAAGTGGAAGCTTTTAGTTTAAATAGAGTTCAGATCCATGTCAACCATTAATTTTAATTTCCTCCTGATAGTGTTCGCAGAATCGCTCCGAATGTGGAACAAGCAGCATTCCAGCAGCACACAATTAACAGCTGCAAAGTGCTTTACTGCTGCGGAAGTGCAAACTAAAGGCGCCAGACTTTCATCAAATGCAGCAAAGTGACAGAAAATTGGATTTTAAAAGATAAAAATTTAGTTAAAGATTAGGATTTTACACAAACTCACCACCAAAAGTACAACAGTATTTATACAGATTTAGGGCTGACACAATTTTATTTTGAGTCAACCAATCACAGATTATTTTTCTGATTGGTCGACCGTGTGTAAACTTGAAGGGTCTATGTTAACTAAAAATAAAGATGATAGTTTATTAAACCTTTATAGAATCATACAGCTTCTTTCCTTCATTTCCTTTTGGCGCTCTCTTCAGCAGAGAAGTTTTGTTCTAATGAGGTCACGATGTGCTTCCTCTTCAGGTGTTAATGCATCAACGTAGTGCTGCCATGGAACACAAGTTCTGCATGGCAGATATTGCTTGGGACACTTTTATCTTTTCTTTATGTTTCCCACTTTCAAGCTCTGTTAGCGTGTTGTTATGGGACCTGAGTCTTGCTAGTTTGACATTGCTACTGACCCGCATTTGCACTACTGCATGTTTGTCAAAGACAATGGCAGGTACAGAATTAGAAAGCGTGTGCCATAGTTTTGAGATTAAAAAAATAAAACGACAAATCAACTATTAAATTAGCGTAGACTATTTTAACATCCCTACAGATTCTAGCTTTTTTTTTTTCCCAGACTCTGACTGACTATTTTTGGTGATCAGTTTAGAAGCCGAATGATTTTTTTTTGTGACATTTAAGAGCAGAAGCAAACTGCGTCAGAAACACATTTTCATCCACAATTGGACTTTTAGTTTTTAGTTGGAAGATCAGCCTGTTAGTCTGGTTTTCCTTCTGGAATTGAAATATTTCTCTCATGTTTTTAAAAATAAACTAGTTCTGAAGTTTTCTGCAAAGGCTTCTGGGACATGGTGCTCATAGGAGCTGCTTAGGGATTTGTGTTGTAAAAGAAAAAGTGCCTAAAGATAGAGGTATAAAAAATAAACTACATGCAAATATGTGGTTTGAACAGAAGAAGTCATGGCTGAAAAATGCTTTATTGAAAGCAGGGAAGACTTTAGACGTGCTGCAAACAAAAACTAGCAGATTGTCTGATGCTGCAGCGTAAAGCCCTCTATGGGTAAAGAGTTTGATGTGACGTTCTTCTTCAGCGTCTTTGGAGAGTCAAACAGAGCCGGTGAGCGTCGCCACGGCGCCGGAGCGTGGCTCTGGCTTCCTCCTGAGGAGGTCTTGTATTGTAACAGGCAGCGCTTCCCTCCTGTCCCTCTGAGAGTCGTGGGGCAGGCCCAGGACGGCGCAGCGTGGCTTCGGGGGCCTGCGCCGCAGCGCCCGCTTCTCGGCGCGGGTTTTGGGCGGCGGGAGGCCGTCGCAGACGCGGGAGCAGGCGGTGGCGATGCCGCAGAACGAGGGATCGTCAGAGTGCGAGGACCCCTCTGAGCTGCCCTCTGATGGCGAGTCTCTGAAGGAGGGCAGGAGTAACTGTTTGGTTAGGGCTGTGGGGTTCTTGGAGGCGGGCGCTCCGTTGGACGCGGTGGCGCCATTGCAAAGCTCCGGAGCAGATTTTGTGGACACTTGTAACGCATCCACTTTGTCCAGCAACTTTGACTTTCGCCGCCTCCTCTGTGAAAGAGTAAAAAAAAAAAAAAAAAAAAAAAAGCATTTAGATAACTTAAAACTTTTCAAAATACGTTACTCAAACTTTGACTCACTTTTCTATTAGTTGGACAGAGACTTTGTGTCTCCTCTGCATGCAGAACTTCTGGATCTGCTGGACATAAAGTTAGATAAGTTATTTTGAAACTTTGAAAATGCATTTGTTGCCTCACAAACTACAGGCTAACCTGCAGATGAGGCTAACTGCAAAGAGTCAGAGTGGATGAGTGGATAAGACGCGCTCCTCTTAAGCCCCGCCTCCTCACAGGAAGACAGAGACCTGAAGGATGAAAAAAAGTTTTTTAAAAAAATGTTTCCATTTGGTTTGGTTTTTAGAGCTTCCACTCCCTTCTACCTTTCAGGGCAGCAGTGGGTGTAGCTTTTGGGCGCAGGCGGCTCCGGGTCTATGGATGGAGAGCTGGCGAAGCGGCAGTGGTTGACACACAGCAGGAGGCCGAGGCACAAACACAGCATGAGGGACAGCAGCAGGTACGTCTGCCTGTCCGACACCTGACCCAACAGGAGGAAAAAAAGCTCTTAAGTCGGACAATAAATCTCTTTCTTTAACCCCATTTGACAGGAGTTCCAACTGTAGATTTCAGCCTCAGTCTCTCTACATATTTTCTGGTTTAAATAAGTGTAGTCAGAAGTATAATTCTACAGGAAATGTTTGAGAGAATAAAAAAATCATCAAATTTATGTTTCTTAAGATTAAAACTGGAGTTTTTGAGAATCTGTGGTTCAAAAAGCACTTTTGTGTTCATGTTGGAGAACTCTTTTTCTCCACATCAGCCTGGATGTGACACTTGAAACGATTGCACTCTGGATCACTATTGTCATTTCCGCTTTAAAAATGTATGGAGCAGATGTGTAGCACCTCGCCACTTTACTCCTCCCTTCAGTGTTTCTGCTATTTTGTGCTTTAAAATCTGTTGGATCTTGTCAGAAACCAAATGACCCAGCAAAAACTGGAGTACACAGAAAGCACTGCATTAAAAATAACTTCATTTTTGCTCCTTTATTCTAAATTGTGTGTATGTAATACTTCTCTCAGCCAGCAGGGGGCTCCCTCCTGAGCTAAAGCTTCTCTGGCCACATCTCTCAACACTTAACACTTTTGCTATGAAAAGTTACACCATCACTTTTGTCGGGTCATTTTTACAGGATTTAAAATACCAAATAAAAAAAAATGTTGTTATAAAAATATCACAACGCATAATAAATTAGAGTAGTTTTGTTTTATTTTCAACCATGGTATAAGTAACAAAATGGAAAATAAAAACATAGGAAGATCTTTAAAAAAAATGCTTGAAATTCACTGGAAAATTAGGAATTTGAGAACAAAAAAAAAGATACTGTAGACTTGGCCAATGGTCTACCCATTCCTGGGACATGAGAGACTACCCATGAAAAATGCAAAATATTGAAAATCATATAAATACTTCTGCGTGGAAATCACACTAATGTTGCTCTAGGGTTAAACTAGCACATCCATGTCAAAAGTGGACAAAATAAAAACATAGATTTAAATAACCAACTCTAAAAATGAACAGTTGGTTTTCTTTGTACTGTGAGATGCAGTCCTGAGGAGTTTAGATGTTTATTTTAATTCGAAGCATGCTGGGAAATTTAAAAAAAAAAATGGAGTTTTTACTGTGTTTCAAGTTTCCGCAGGAATAAATTATTTTATTATGCTGGTTTCATTTTAGTAAATATTAAAACATTTTTGTGCTTTCGTCAGCTTCAACTAAAATAGTTTAATATTTATATCTTTTTGAGTAAATAAAAAAAAAGTTTAGAAAATAAAGTGTCTGTAGTGAGAAGCTGCAGTATTATTTAAATCTTTTGGGACCTCGGGATGTCCTCTATTGTTCCACCCTGCAGTCAGTGATTCCAGATGGAGGCTTTGTGCCGGCGGTGGAGCAGTTACCTCGTCGTGCAGCTGGCTGACTCGGACAGATAGGTTGAGGACCAGCTGAGTCATGTTCTCCAGCTGGCTGTGCAGCAGCTGAATGGATTCGGTCTGACGCAGGTCCTACGGGTCACAACACAGTCATTGTGGATGCTGACCGGACCACAAACGATCCTGAGCAGTGAGTCCCCGCCTACCTGCTCCTCAGCTATCCTGGACGTGTTCTGGAGTTTGATGATTGTTTTGTTGAAAGCCCTCTGCATCTCCTCCATCTGTTTTCGGTACCTTGAACAAAAAGTAGAGGTATGCGTCATGTCAGAGCCGCCGTTACCAGGGAAACCGCTGCCGCCGTCAGTGCTCACCTCTGGCTCAGCTGCTCCAGGTAGCGTCCGCTGAGCGACATGTTGACCTCCAGTGCTTTGATGCGGTTGTTGAGCCTCATGAAGACGGACTCCTTCTGGCTGGACCCGTGCACGGGGTTCCCGTTCTGCTCGGTGCCGTTGAAGGGTTCTGCGTAGATGTCGGAGGCGGAGTGCGACAAATGACCGTTGCCACTTGAGGAAGCAGGGACGTCGTCTGCGTTTGCGTCTTGGCTACCAGAGGTCTCGGCCTCGATGAACGGATCCGGTGCCGGGCCGGATCCTTCTGCAGGATCCGGAGGGCCCTCGGATACAAAAGGTGCTTCAGCCTGATGCTCCGGTTGAGAAGAATGAGTGGGCGGGAGGACAGAGGATGGATCTTGTGTTGGGATGGGGGCGATCATTTCTGTCTGTGTGGCCTCAGTGTTGGGTTCAGTCGGGGTCACGGATACATCATCTGAGAAACTGATGGAGGGAATCACGTGGACAGAGCTGCTGGAAGACTCCGCCGTCTGAACGTCTTCCACAGACACGTCCTGGCTCCTTTCTGACTCCCTCATTGGCTCCTTAGTAGAAAGGGGCGGGGTTTCAACAGCTGTGGTGGGTTTGGTACAGGAGGATTCTGACACTACAACGGCGGGGAGGCTCAAGGTCAGACTAGGATCCAACAGCTCAGATATGGATTCTTCCACCGTCTCTGGTATCTGTGACGTCACCTCATCCTCAACATGAGGCGGCTCCGGTTCAGAAGAGGGCGCTAAAGGCCGAATGGATGTGTAGATGGGTGGACTTTCTGGCTCTACATCGCCCGTCTGACACTTCCTGCTTTTAGCTGAGCACCGGTGCTGGACGTACTCCCAGAGGGAAGGCGGCGGACTGCAGCAGTTTGGATCAACCGGATGATGTTCACGAGCGTCTCTTTTCTTTTCATCCGACGACTTGTCCTCTTTTTCCAGGAGGGTGATTGTAGGTTCTTCCTCCTCTTTCTCCAAAAGAATGACTAGTTGTTTCTCCTCTTGAGGAGCTTCACTGTCAGCGGGATTGGCTTCTTTTTCTTCTGGCTGGGGGGTCTCTGAAGACGGTTGTTCAGCTGGAGGGGGGTTAGACTCCGGTAAAATCTGCACGTCTTCACTGATTGAACTGAAAAAAAATAAGATTTTTAGAAAATAACAAGTCATCAATGAAAAAAGTTTAAGATTTGTAGCCACATCAATAGCCACACGTCAATAAAAACATGAAACAGTTTTTCTGCTGGTCACTCACACTGCAGGGAGGTCAGAGGTCACACCTTCAGAGGTGACCTCTAGTTCCTCTGGAGACTCGCTTTTCTTCTCTTCCTGAGATGTAAGGTTGCCTTAAACGGGGAAGAGACAAAACTTTCATGAGAACCTTCTGCAGCACAGCCGGTTTAGTCAAAACCAAAAGTCGGAGTCGTACCTTTCATCTCCGTGGAACCCCCAAGAACGTTGTTAGCAATGTTGTTGACCATGTTCATGATGGCATCTGGGGAAGAAACACCACAATCACACGTCGATATGATACTTTAGGTCACGTGGCTCAACTTATTAATGCAGTAAAATGCGAAAAACCTTTAGCCGATCCAATTAGGTTCTCGGGGGACTTGGTTTCACCGGGTGAGAAGCCCATGTTATCTGTTAAGAGAACAGATATGTTTCACTCAAAAGCAGAAAAAACCTAAAATGACATCATCCAACCATTTTTCTGACAGATTCCTGGAATGAGATCAATATGTTTTTATCAAAGCAAATAGAAATCTGACCCAAGTCGTCGTCTTGATCATCAGCTCTCTCTGAGGGATCGGCGATGTCGTATTCTTCCACCATGCTTGTCCCAAACACCCTGCAGAAGGAAACATGGATCATCTCCCAAAACAAACACTAATGATGGAGTTTGTATCCTTCCGCCGTGACGGTGTTCCGGATCGTATAGAACTTCAACATTTTAAAAATGAAACCATTAAATAGTCTATCCTCTCCTGTCGTAGTTCTGAAGGATGGAATAAAAAGTCACGTTCTAGGTGTGTCTCGATTGGCCAGATTGAGAAAAAAAAAATAACCGTGCGTCTCTGATAGTGTTTGGGGGGCTGGGCCAAATGTAGAGGTAGGCTGGAGCCAGCCTACGGGCTGTAGTTTGGGGACCCCTGCTCTAAAGGACACAAGTCTACATTTAAATGTAAGTAATGACTTTTTGTTTCACCATAACCTTTTTAAAGTTTATCAAATCTCTTTATGCATTTTCCTAGCTGACCGGCGACTATTGATGACATCATCGAGTGGGAGTGACGTCTGAATTTGAAAACACTATTTTTCCAATATATAAATAATTTAACAAAAATCTAACCAAAACATTACCACTATTCTACTAAGAAAAAAAGGTCTGAACAAAAGTGCATTTTCCTATTAGCTATTTTTGCTCCTTTGGCTGAAATCGCATCATTGAGAGACTCTTTTGTGGCGTCAACCAGTCTTGTAAAAGTGTCTTAAGTGTGAAATATCTTAAATTAAACATAAGCAGAAATTTAATTTCATAAAAAGTTTTGAACAGGGTTAAAACAATTTTAAATTTCAATTCATAGTGGGGGTCCTCATTTTTTCACACGACTGTAGCCTCAGAGTGAAAGGCAGACATTAGTGGTGCGTTGAACAAACTCACCTGATGAGGCTAAGAGGACAGAAATGTTCTGAACCAAAGTGAGAGACCAGCTCCACCTGAAAGGGAAACGACTTTAACTCTGATGAACCCATATATTGAATTTAACAATCCAGAACAGATTCTGTTAAGTTGAGCAGAGGTGAAACAAGACTCCCAGATCATGCTTCAAACATGTGAACAAAAGCTGCAGGAATTTAGTCCATGCTTGTTATGCATACAAAATGAAGGATTATTATTTACAGAAACCATAGATTGTTAGATTTGACTCAAGAAATTATTGGTCGCCCCAATTCCAAATAGCATGACAGGAAAAGCAGGCTAACCTTTATGTACTTGGTGAACATCTGAAGCAAGAGACAAAGGAAAGAGAAAGATTAAGCAGGTTTAAGCATGCGTTGCTAACGTTTTATCTGAATTCCTCCAAATAAAACCGGAACTTTCCTGAACAGACAAATCAGGGTTTAGGTTTGCAGAAACTACACGAAAAAAAAGATATTCAGAATGCACCGCGGACTCTGAGGCGTCCATCATCCATGAGGATGGATTTAAACCATTTTAGACACCAAACTTAAAATGCTGGTTAGGTTTTTGTGTCACGCAGAAAAGTTTTACTCAAGTAGGAGTACAAGTACTCCCAAAAGGATTACTTAAAAATAAGTAAATATTCAGTAAAATGACTCACTAAACTCCTAAAAATTATCTTTACTGATTTTTTTTTTATTTTTTTCATTAAAAATTGTACTAAAAACTGTATACATTTTTATAGTCTTCCTGGTAACAGTTTAAAAAAATACTTAAAGAGTAAAATTTAGTAGGAAAGTGTTTACAATAATATTAAATGTTTTGAGTAAATGTGACAAATGCTTATATCAGACTCACCTTTACATATTTAGCATAGAGATGCTCGTCTAATGGGAAGCTCTGAACTGTACGTTCATCTCTGGCGTGGAACGTTCCCAGCTTCAGCCATTTATTCGTTGGGTATCTGAAAGAATTTATTTAAAAAAAAAAAAAAAAAAAAAAAAAAAAAAAAAGCACAGTGGTAACCAGGTTTCCACATTTTCACTCCCTATCAAGTAAATCATCTCTTTTGTGCTTTTATTTTGAAACTTGCTCATATCTGGGATAAATCTGCCATGAACCCAAAAGAAGAGCCTGGTTATGTAACTTTGGTGTCTGATTTACATAAAAATAACATTTATATTCCTCAATATGTTTGTTTTGTCATACGAGTTTAACAAAACCCATTTTTTTCATAGAAAAATGAAAAAATGATGACTAATATGTCACAACAGCTGCCTTACCTGTCACTGATAGAGACCAGAAAATCTTTAGGAGTGGAGGAGAAAAGCTCAAAGTTGGCGATATCCAGCTGCCTCACCTGGATGGGCTCACAGAGCTCAATAATAAACCTGAGAAAAAAATAATAAATTAAAAAAATTCAAATGACTTAAGGGGGCGGTGTGCAGAAAACACAAACCAGATTTTGGTGCTGCAGGGGTTCAGCATGTACAAGTCCATGTTCTCCTTCAGGATGGCTGATGTGCTCTGATTTTGACAAAAATGAATAAATAAATACATAAAAGATGTCCTTCTTGGAACTTGTTAGAGTCAAAGTGTTTTTCCGTGGGTTGCAGACCTTAGCCTCCGGGTTTGCACCGAGTAGCTTGGCTCCACACTCAACAGAAGCGTAATTATTGAAATGTTTCTGGACCTTCTTCGCTACATGGGAGCCGCCGTTGTTAAAGGTTTCAGTGGACAGAGCTGTGAAAGTCGGAGAGAAAAATAAATATCAAGTCAAAAATTACAAGTTTTGTTCCATTTTGGTGGTGAATCTTACTCCTCTCCTTCTCCACTTCCATCATCTTGCGCTTCCACTCATCAAAGGTGGGGATGTCGGGGATGTCCTCTGGCTCTTTGCTCCCGCTGGACTCGGTGTCCGTTGTGGTGCCGGGGGGGCTCAGGCTCTGTCGGAGGTGATGATAAAATGAGACATTTTCCCCCCAAGCAGGTGAGAAAACGGTCCAATCCACTAACCGACGGCTCCGTCAGCTTTTTGGACGTGTTGGAGTCCAGGTGTCTGTCGGTGGGAGCAGCTGGAGGGCTCAGAGGGGGGTCGGCGTGGATTTTAGTCCCCGTGGTGTGAACGTTGGAAGTGTTTTCCAGAACCAACGGAGGCCTGTCATGAGCAAAACAAAACATAAGCATCCGCTTTGACTATGTTTTAAATAAAACAACTTAATTCTTTTTTTTTTTTTTTTTTTTTTTTTAATAAAGCCAACCTTTCCGTGTCATAGGGGTTTTCCTCTTCTTCCTCACAGTCATTATGAAGCACCTCAGAACCAGTTTCAGCACTGGCTGCATCAGAGGCATCACCTGAAGCACTAAAATACACACAAAAAACATTAAGTAATTTTTTTATATAACAGTTTTTGAGTGGGATAAGAAAAATATAAAGAGTAACCTGCCCGTTTGGGACGTCCTCCTGCAGACCGGCGCTGATGGAATCATCTGCATTGACTGCAGACGAACCAAACTCTGAGTTTGTGGAAGCCGGATGAAGGACCTGATCCTGAGAGACGGACGTTTCAGGATGCGTGACGGAGCTTTCGGGGTTTGAGGTCACTTTGGAAGCATCCAGCTCCACTTCAAAAGCAGATTTCTCTTCTTCAGAGGTCTAAAAACAAAAATAAAAGGAGCAGAGATTTGATAGGTTATTTGTAAGAAAAATGTGGGTGGGATGAAAAAAAAAAAATCTATATTTTTTTTTAATGAACCTGAATGTTTTATGGCAGAAATAAGACACTCTGACATATATTGTATTTTTTTTTTTTTTACCTCAAAGTAAAACTACAATTTGGAGGAAAATTGCAGAGCAATAAACAAAAACAAGCATTTCCATAGGAAATACATTTTAATAAATAAAACTAAGATTACATTCTTTAGAAGTAGACAGAGACTGAGTTCATAAACCAATAACTTACTAAGGTTTTGATTTTCTGTAGGTTACCTCTGCGTGGGGTTTTAGATCCTCCTCTTGTTCTTTATGTAGAGTTTCTGGATGATCATCTGTAAGCTGCTCTGTGTCAGATTCAGACTGAGCAGGAAAACTGAGGCTTTTCTCAGTCTGGAAAAAATGAGCATTATAAAAATATTAACATAATAGAAAATACCTTAAAGTCTAATTTGAACCAAATATTCTACAATTTGGCAGAGAAATAGGACCACCAAAAAAAAAAAAATAATAATAATAATAATAATAATAATAATAATATTAAGGGATTTAAAGTCATAAATCTACAACTTACAACGTTTTTTTAAATTTTCATTTTTATTCATTAATAGTAAAAACATGCAAAACAAACTTGAGTTATAAACAAACATAATGGAAAAAAAAAAAAAATAAAAAGGGGACAGAAAAAAAAAATATATTTTGTCTGCCCCTTTTAACAATCAATAAAATCAATCAATAAAAAAAAGTAAGATACAGATACACAAGCATTCAGTATAGAAGCATTTAGTATACAATAAGAGAAGATTGGGAAGAAAAGAAAAACCCAAAATCTTATAATTACAACATCAACCAGTGAGAAATGAACATCATACCTCTGGGATGAGTAATTGTTATTGTATTAGAGAGTTTTATAGTCATTGATTATACTGTTTTTAAAACTTAATACTGTTGTAGAATTTTTAATTTCTACGCTCAATCTATTCCATTCATTAACTCTGTATACTGATACACAATGTTCTTTTAGTAGTATTCTGTGTTTTGGTTTGATAAAATTTAATGTCCTTTTAAATTAAATTTGCTTTTTCTTTTCATGTATCTTTTCATTAAATTAGGATGAAGGTATTTCATATTTACTCTATACATACATTTCAAAGTTGATAAGATCATAAAGTTTTAATTTAATAAATAATGGATTAGACTGGTCCCTATAACTACTTTTTGTAATAATTCTTATAGTTTTTCTTGCAATATGTAGATTGGGTGAGTATATCAAATTTAGCCTAATTTAAATAATAAAAATACAGTTTTATTCTCGTAATTTAAAAGTTATGACTTTTTTTAATGCGATAAAGTTCATAGTGTCTGTATTATTCATATCTGTTTTGATTATTTTGTTATCAGACACACTATTTGTTTTCGTACCTGACATGTTTCGACGGAGACGTTCCGTCTTCAGAACTTCTGTGTGCTTTGAAGCACTAACATTTAAATGTAAGTAATGACTTTTTAGAGTTAGAAAAGCGACGTTCTGTATTTTCCAAGCACTGGCAGCTACACGCTAACACAGATGCATCAAGCAGTTGTAGAAGACACTATTTTTCTCTACATTTCATCCTTTGGATGGATAAATTTAGGGAGTGAGAGAATTCAGACTCGGGTTTCTGAAGATAAAAGAAACACCCATTGATAGTTCCCATTATTGTACTTTACATTAGTAAATGTTACCTGTTGGCAGCACTTTAAGTACTAAACCCTTCAGGAGCACCACGTGCAGAGATGGAAGGATAACGTTCACCACTAAAAAACCTTTCAACAAACTGATATTTATAGCAGGAAACTTCCGGTGTGACATCAGCTCATTCATTTACTGCAGGGGGTTTTATCACAAAGCAACCTTTGAAAAACCTCTGAGCCACAAGGTGAGCTGTAGTATCACGTCATTAAATCAACGTACTTCCTGATAATGAGACTCCTGCTTGGGAATAGGGATCTGCGTGGACCCGGGCCTTTGCTCCTCTGGGGGCGATTCCACGCATTCACACAGCCTAGAAGACCTGAGATTTAAAAGATAAAATAAAAAAATAGTATTAGGTTGATTATGGAGACGTGCAATTTAAAGAAAGATGGTGGTTTAATATTTGAATAAAACTAGTCAGCTAACATACAGATTGTACATAATGTCTTACAATGACCGAAAAAGCTTCTTCAATCATTGAAGAATGATAGAATTGATCGAATCTGTGTGAAGAGAAAAACGTCAACATGAGGTGCAGCTGTCAGACCTTCAAGAACAAATTACGTCAGCAGTTCTGTTACCCTTGTGCTATCCTTGGCATGTTTACATTGGAAGTGGACCCCACAAGACAGCACGCTGAAGTTTTTTCCCTAATGTTTTTTTTCTCTCATCTCCACTGGTGTCCATGGTAGACATAAAATCCTGTCTACCTTTGTCAACCTTTGTCATAAGAGGGATCACACATCAATGTAAAGGTGAGATCATCTGGAGCTCGTTAGATAGCACAAGGGTGATCCATTTGTGATTTTTGATTAACTAACCAAAAGGGAAAACAAATCTCCAGCTGTAAAAATGTTAAAGACTCATTCCAATGAAAATGGTGTTTTCAATAGGTTCTTATAGGATTTTTCTGATGATGGAGGAGATTTATAATAATAAAAAAAAAGATGAAAATTGAGTTTATGAGTATTCAATGATTCAAATTGTTGTGAATCCAGAGCAGACAAAAAAAAATGTTGCAAGAAGCTTGTAGCAGTGACATAGGTGCTAAAATTGGCAGGTCACTAGCCCCCTGCTCCTCTAGATTCTGATGAAACCCCTTGCAGACATTTTTGTTGCACTGCTAGTGTTAGCTTGGGGTTGTGAGGAGCTGTAAGCTAGTGGGAGTGTGTAAACACAGGAATGATGGGATATCAGTGCAGGCTTACTTCTGCTAATTCAGAGGGGAATTTCTAGTGAACTCCTGCAGAAACTATGTCCTAGAAAGCGACCGTTTTTTTGTTTTTTTTGTTTTGTTTGTTTGTTTGTTTTTCCAAAGTACGGCATTATGAGATTAAAAGGCTACTGAAAACACTTTCACAATAGATAAAAAGTTTAAAAAAATGTAAAGTCCAGCTACACACTTTGTAAATGATGAGCAAAGACAAGTTTCATTTGGCTGTGTTTAAAGGTTTTTGAAAAAATATTTTAACAATTAATAATACAACATTAGTCTTTTTAAAGATGGTGCTCCACTTGAGATTAGCCATACTAGCATTTAGATTTCATCCCAGATTTCAGAAAAATTATCTGATGGCACAAAACCAACTTTTAACACAAAACTAACCAAAACATCTGTACTCAATATAACTTTTGAATGAAACTCATTCAAAGGTCTTACGATTCGACATGGATGATAAATAGAGAATGAGGATTTTTCAGGATTACAAAATGAAATATTTAAGTGTGATTGCTGCAAAATATTAGACATCAGTAGTGTGCTCTATTTTTGTTATTTATTAATTTTATAACATGTTATTTATTATTATTTATTCATTTTCATGTTTGAACATGAAAGAAAATAAATGCTAAAAACTGTTGGTTTTTTTTACTCATTTTGTCTACACTGTGCGGAAATGTTTATTATAAGAGGTCATAGCAACCCTTTCTATGTCATTACCTAACTTTTGAGTGACCTTCTTGTGAAGTACTGTTCCTTTTATTTTGGATTTGGAACTAGATTATCTTAAACAATTAAATAAAAAAAGAAAAAGAGAAAAAAAACAATCCATATCTATGCAAAGATATAACAAACTGAGTTATCATAATTAGTAATTCATTTGTAATCAATTGTAATTGATTGTTACTAATTTATTAAACATGTGAGTGCATTCAATGCTGAAAATGTTCTTTTTTTTAAGCGTTTATCAATGTTTGGCTCAAGTACGATCAGGGGTCAAAAACAAAGAATAAATGTAAAATAAGCTGTTATTTCTTTAACAAACCCCTATAACAGTCAGTTTATAACAATTATAATGTAGGATAGCTGGAACTCCCAGTTTCCCAAACATTTCTGAAACACAAATATTAGCATTAACAATCCTGTGTGATAACTCATTCAGATTATTGCTCTTGGCTTAAGTCACACCTAAACCTAAAAGAGGTGCGCTCGTTTTACATTGTAAACATGAAAAAATACTAAATGAAAACAACTGAAGATGATAAAAGTTATTCTCAAACGTGAAATAAGAACTTTTTTTCTCTATGTTATCTTTCAGCAGAACGTGCTGAACTATCCGTATCACTGAGCCGATCACATTAACAGTCGGACTTGTCAAAAGTCAAGCCTCCAGGTGCCACATTTGTCACAACATAACGTCAACGCTAGCTTAAAGGCTAAATATACCGGTATAATGGAGACAAGCGACAAATAAATCATCGGAAGAGTTCGTTAGTCCTGACTTTTGGCTATTACCGCTAAAGACCGAAAGAAGAAAACATAGTTTAGAAACTCACCAACATACGACAGCTATATATAGCCACAATGACACACTTCGTCGAAACAATTGTGTCATCATCTTCATCCCTCTCCGGACGGTACCGACATCCTCGCCGAACTACATAAATGGTAAGTCTTTGTTACCCGGTGGCCTGTAACGACGTGAATTCACCCGCTCTACCGTGACAACCGGATGCTTGACGTCTCCATTGTGATGCTAACCACTGCTGCGTATACAACAACCTGCTACTGCTTTCGTCACCCTGAATATACGTTGAGATGGCCAATGAATGGGAAGCTGCGTAATGACGCAATTCAAATTAACTGGGGTCTGCTCGATTCGTAAGCCTTGGCTGCCCGAGGTATGCGGGGGGAAAAGCTACAAAATGTTAACTGAGGTCAGTGAATCATGACTTCAGCATTTCGGTAAGCCAAACGATACTTATAATATTACCAATATTAATATGCTCGATTAAAAAATACATGTTGGTCTCCTTCATTAAATTGTGACTGATATTAATTCAGTACCCGCCCACCTCAACTTGTAGATAGGACTGCCTGTTAAAGCCTGTAGATGCAGACAAAACCGCGGATGGAGCTGTACTCCATACCGGAAGTAGAAGCTGGTGTTCTCCAAAACGGAAGTTGCACTTTATTTAAAATTAATTTTTATTCTTCAGAGCAACCATTGAAATGAAAATAGCACACTTTACTTTTTTTTTTTTTTTTTTTTAAGTATACTGGAGTATAAGAATAGCAAGTTTACTATAAACAATGTACGTGTAGTTTTGGAAGTGTACTAATTAGATATTATTCAGATTAGATGGCAACATTTGAAGTTTATAATAAATAGATAATAACTAAAAAGTAAACTTCTAGTATGCTGGTTCACTTAAGTGTGGACCAATTATACTTGTAGTAATTCAATAGACTACTTTTTTTGCTAAAGAATTTAGGCTGTATACAACAAGACGGCACAAGTTACGTTGTTTAAAAGGTTTTTTTGTTTGTTTGTTTTTGTTTTCTGTTTTATTTTAGTATCAGACAAATACCATCATTTAAAAATATATGTTTCCCTTGTGTAGCTAAATCCGAATGGAATCAAATCAACTTATAACAATAAAAAAATTATTAACTCCTGTTTACTTGTTCGTTTGTACACATATTTAATTTTCCATTGATTATCCTGCAAAAAATGCAGGGAATCTAGAAATCCTTGCCTGTGATGTTCAGTATCAGGTGTTCATGTCTGAGTAACTCTGGTTGAAGTTGCCATGGATTGATTTTAGGTCAGTGAATTGAATCGGATCGAATCATTCAAGATGAATCAATATCAACTATGAATCATATTGTCAACCACAAACTATGACATAAATCGAATTGTCAAATTGAATAGTTACACCCCTAGCACATTTACAGTAGCATGACACTTTTTTTTCTTTGAACACCAGGGGGCGCCCCCAGCTAACTTTAAGGAGTTTGTAGGGCCCTGAAGTTGATGCTGTTGATGCTGCTGTTGGTAAAGGACTGAAGGGTTAAGGACACTGCAGCATTAGCCTTTTTTGATTGATGACTGAAATGACAATTAACATAAAGGAGGGAACAACGTCATGGCACTGTTAACTTTGATATTTTTACTTAACTGAAAGTAAGAATAAAGAGGCCTTCTGCCTTTTACTAAACAATTAAAGTTTATCTAAAAAGTAGGTTAGCGGAAAGGTATTCCCAAAGACCTGCAAATGTGTCCTTTTTGATGGGTAAAGAGGATTCAGAGGTCAATAACATTCCTGCTTAAAAGCAAGCCTGATTACTCCAGTGTACTAATGCTACCTTGACATACAGTCTCAAACTGAGGTTTAATGAAATAAAATATATTCTTCAAGTGAGCTCACAGTAGAAGCTGAACATCCTGACTTTGAATACCTGTGTTTTCAATAGGAAATGCTCTCAAAATTAGGAAAACAGATTGTTTCTATGCATCACTTTTTCGTGACGTCTGAAAGAAAAGCTCTTTTTTTTTTTTTTTTTTAATAATTTGAGCATTCTTCTAAAATACAATGGAAAGTACTTGCTTTTTTCCTCTGTGAAAAAGTTCTCACACAATATGGTTTTAAAATAGAAAAAGCCAAGTTGACAAATTGACAAAAATGTCCAAATGAATATAAAGGTAGAAATTTCATTAAAAAAAAAAAAAAAAAACATTTTGAAATTTAATAAAAACACAAACTTTTCATATTTCACAAGTGTTTCAAAAATAATCTTTATGCTTTTATAAACTCGCATTTGCTGGGGCAACTCTTCAAACCAATGACTTAAAAAAAATATTGCAATATTAAGTGTTCATGGTTTAAAAAAATGAAAATGTGTCCAATTAAATTTACATTTATCTGAAGTGATAAAATATACACACTTTTATACCAATTTTGCCCAGTTTTCTCAATATTAAAATAAACATTTTAAATTCTGTTGTTTGAGAAATTGGCGGTGCTGGGCCATCTGCTTTTCAAAAGCTCAATTATAATGTTTGTGTTTTTACTTTATTCCTACAACTGATTTTATTCTTTTAATTCCGCTTCTCATGTCTCTCACTTTTGCTTTGAATTTTTTAAAGACATAAAGCATGAAAAAAATAATAATTTAAGAGTCTCTTTACGCAAATCCACTCCCACATTTACTTAAAAAAAGAGGACAAAGTTTAACATCATGAGGAAGAAGTTTATTTAGGAGCGATACAGACGCACAGAAAATAACAACTAATACATTTCCCAAATTTACCATTATTATGCCCTAAACATAAAGTCATTTTCTTGCTGGTTTTCAGCAGAACCATTTTTTTCTTCACTTCTTATATCTGTATTTACCTTTGGCAATTAAGAATTGTCGTTTATGCCAGTAAGGCAGTCTAAATTGGAAAGCATGTAGTGAATAGAGACGAAGAGAACAGTTTAAGCATTAGGATTCTTAATAAGGTGTTTACAATCCACAAGTATAGTATCTCTTATCATTACCTATATACATAAGAACACAATTTAGGCTCACATACACAATAACAAATCGACAGAGAAGCACTTAAACATTGACGATACAACCTCAAGTTCTGATGCAGGCACTGACTAACTGGCTGCCGTGATCGAGGAGACGGGGGTGAGACCAGACAGGAAAGGAGGTTTCAAACCTGAGGGAAATGAATAGTTACAATATATTAAAGCCTTTTTTTCATTTCTTAATTATTATGGGAAATAAATGTATCTTTTACACGGGGTAACAAGTTTCTAAGTGCGAGCCCCAGTCCCGTTCGTCCCACAAGTCAGCATCTGAATCGGAGTTTAAGGCCGTAGGGGGTCACGGTTGGACCATCGATACAGCACAGGTGGACAAGGTTCAACGCATCGGTGAGGCTGTTTTCCACACTGAGAATACTGGAAGGTGCTCCTCAGCCTTGCTATGTGTGTATGGCCGCTACTACAACACAGGAACAACTCACAAACATTATATTTCAACTCCCTCCCCGCCGGTCCGTCCAGGAGGGAGGGAGGGGTCGTTTGAACGGCATGAAAACAAATGAAACTAAAAAAGAAAAATGAATAATAATAATAATAACCACAAACGTGCAGACAAACGGCACATACACGTGAGTCCTCGCACACGCCCACGCACAGAAAAACGCATGTACACGCTTACACTATAAGATACGACTCCTGCTGCTAGTTGAACACCAGGCTGATGAGAAACACTTAGGAGGAAGAGAGGGGGCATTAAACCGGAGCTTAATGCTCTGCTAAATCAAAGTCAGCCTACATATAGGCAAATTAGTCTCTCCTTCTTACGCACACAAGCACACCTCACGTACACGCACTCCCATGCAATAAAAGCAGCGTATGTGCCATGCTGCATTCTGGGTGACTGTATGACTGCTGAGCCTTTTTTTTTTTTTTTTTTTTTGGAGTGATGTAGCAGCTATGTGGTTGCAGGATATTGTAAGGGGGGGGCAGGATTGATACTGGGTGATGGAGCTGCTAAGCAAACCTGGATCACAGGCGAGCAACAAGCACACATACACATACACCACAAGACAAGTACCATACTGTACGTAGATATATGGACGTCGTCACCTGCCGGGGGGACTGAGGTTCAGAAGGGGGTCAAAGACTTCAGTGTGTGCACTAAGGAGAGACCAGGACAGCAGAGAGGGGTCGGGGGAGATGGCATGGGGCAGATGAGGGTACGAGGCACCCCCTCAGCTGATTATGGTGGGGCTTGTCTTGTTGGAGACGGAGGAGGCCGCCGGCTGAGGAGAAAGACATTTAAAAACAGCTCATGAAGACAATTAGAAAAAGTGTCTCACTGTCATTTTGACTCACAAGAACATAATCTCTAAAATTCTCAACTTTTTCCATATATCTGCTAGTAAAAAGCTTGGTGAACTTATTTAAATTGAAAAAAAAAGTGCATCCTATCGAATCTGCTATCTACTCCTTGAGGTTTAAGACAAACAAATCTTGATTTAAAAAAAGCTAATTTTAATAAATGACTTATAATTTCCCCCCAAACAAGTTTATAATTATTTAATCATTATAATCTCTAGAGTCTCTACTGAAAAATGGCACCTAGGATAAATATGTTTTTTATTTCTGGGTGTTATTTTTGTGAGAGATAACAAAAGTTGTCAGTGGGCCGGAGCTATGGGGGGTCAAGGGGGACAGCTGCCCCCTCCCCCAAGCTAAAGGCTTTACCCCCCAGTTTTTAATACTACGATAACTAATACAACTGCCACTGTGGAATGGGAAGGCATCAATTCAAGATTTCATGCCACTGTCTGAATTTTTTTGGAAAATCATTGGCGTGGTCATGAATGTCGATGGCGGCAGTCTCAGGCTGCCGTCAGGCGAGCAGAATGGCCCGCTTTTTATTCGGCTACCATGCGGCTGGTGGAATTTGATATGGCCGGCTGCCGTTCAAAGGCATTTACACATTGTTCAATCAAAGCTGCTGCCGGCCGGCCAGCGATCCACCCTGTGACCGGGCAGGTGTCGCCTGATTTTATAATGGCGTCATCCCCGCCTGTCACTGAACTGCTACCATACAACCTCGAAATGTGACAGGCGGCTGCTGATCGATATCTACTTTTAGAGAAAATTCATCCAGTTGTTATCAAATTTGACAATTTTCTTCAAACCTCTGCGGCCACCACGGCCACCAATCCATCCCTGCCAAATTTGCTGAAAACTTGTGCTTAGTTTGGAGTACGGTTACCATTGTCTTACATCTAAAAAATGATATAGTGTGAGAATATTGCCTGCCACTGATTTTAAAAGCAACTTTTTAAAAACACTTTGCTCATTCCTTTTTTAACCATAAATGTGTTGTGACTGATTTTAAGAAATAAAAACCAAATAAACGTGAACATTTTACAAAGACTATTTATAAACTCATTGCAAACTTGGATTTTTTTTTCACTCAAAATAGTTCAAACTCAATGCATTGTGTATTTGTGTTTCTTTATTCCAGGATTTTTTTTTTTCCAGTCACGCGACTCTTCCGGTTCATCACAAAAACTTCAACAAATCATGACACTTGTATGACATTTTTGCGCCTGAAGGAGAACCTGTAGTGGATCGGAGATTCACCTCATAATGGATTCTTTTGTAAAACTTTTACTACATTTCCAGAATGAACATAATCTGACAGCTTCTGCAGCCCTTCTGTTTAACTGCTATCAGGTGAGTTCCTCTTAAAGCAACAGTAGTAGATCCTATGTAGTCACCGACCAAATAACAATAAATACATTTCAATAAATGTACAAATAATGTTTTTCCATTTAAGCTTCATTACTCACCTAGGGATGCTAGGTGGGGCCCTGTTTGGGCGGCTGGGAGCCTGAGGGCTGTCCGCGCTGTTATTAAAGGGCCCTAAGGGTCCTGGGCGGTTGGGTGGTGGAGGGGCCCCTCGAGGGGCTGGGCGCTGGCCTGCTGACATCCTCCTGGGGGCAGTGGGACTGGGTGGGGGGGACCTGAAAAGTGGAAAAAAAAATTAGTCATTAATAAATAGGCCACAATTTGATTTGCCTTGCTGACACTTTTATTTATTTTTTTATTATTTTATTTTAATCACCTGCGGCCCCCGGCTCCTCCCATCCAAGAGGTATCAACAGGTGGAAGCAAGGGCACGGAGATGGTGGAGGTGGAGATGTCACCAATGATGGACAGGGCCTCCTTCAGGGCCTGGTGGGTCCGCAGCACCTCATCCCTCCTCTGGGCCTGCTCCTGGGACTCGTCCATCAGGGTGTTCTGGTCCCCTGCAGAGTACAGCTGAGCCAGCAGCTCTGCATTGATGAAGTCCTTCACCTGGTGACAGTTAAGAATCACAAAGATGAATGTATTATATGTACAAAAATGAAAGTGTTTTCCTTCAATTTGAGCAGGAATTCAAATCTTCAAAATAATATGATTATAAATACTTTTAGTCATCTTTTTTTTTCTTTATGCAAACAATATTTAGAAATGACATCACTTTGCTCTAAATGTGTCATTTTTTTGTGGTTCCTAATATTTCTTAACCTGAAATCTGCATGTGTGAACATCACATTTAATATTATATGTTAAACAGTTTACAGTTTTCACATTTTTATTACCACAGCAGTTAATTTTAGGGCTAGCTTAAATATTAGCCTTAAGAGGTTAAAGTGATGACTGACGATAGATAAAAAGATGTCTAAGAACATAAAGTGGAGCAAAAATGTTTTTATATATATCCTACAATGGAATTTCCTGGATTTTTTTACATTCCATCTTTCACAGTTGAATTGCATCTATGACAGACATGTTCAGAGTGTGGCTAAATGTGGTCCACATTAAACTTTCACTGACCGAATTAAAAAAGCAATCATTTCCAGCTCCGATCACTCTATAAGAACCAGGATTTCTTGTTTGTGATTGGCTAAATAAATTACATAATAAGCTGTTGACAACCTGTGGCTATGACCTTTAGAGCCTTAAAGGCCAAACAAGATGAACAGATTTTTTTTGTCAGGGGCGGACTAACCATTAGGCTAAGGTAGGCGATCGCCTGGGGCCCTCAACAACCAAGGGCCCTGAGATTAACATTCAATAAAATCTAATAAAAACATGCATTTCATGTCCATTATTGTTGTATTTTAATTCCAGTGAAAGACTCCCCATTGTCTGGTCAAGAGTTATATTATAGAGTGAATGAGCAGAAGACTTTGCCTTATGTCTTAACACCAGTAAAGGTATGATTAATAAATAAGCACATTCAATGAAAATAAGGTATATAAAATACATTTCTATACCATTTAAATGTGATCCCAGCTTTTAAATGCTTACCAAAACATTTGGATTCCTGACATTAATGCTGTCTAAAAGTGAACCAATGAGGAAGTTATACAGCGGTTTTTTGGTTATTTTTAAGAATACAAAAATAAAGAATTAATACACCCGGTGCAGAGGGCCCCGTGTTAATGTTTGCCTGCTGCCCCCAAACTGCTAAGTCCACCACTGACCACAGCAGTTTGTAATTATGCCAAGATAGAGTAACCGTTTGTTTCCCTGATCAAACTATTTAAATTTAAACCTTTAAAGTGAGCATTTTACAGTAGATGATGTGTAACATTTCATCTGAACCCAGATTTATTGTTGACAAAATGCCATGTTTCAGCAAAATCCAGCTTTTATTTTGGTAGTCTCCTTCTGCTTATTGGTAAGTTCATTTGCATATGATAAATGCAGATGTTTTAAACTTTTTGTATGGGTCTTTTTATTGTAATCATTAACTTAGTGCCTCCTGTAGACAACTTATTGTAAATATTTAAATTATTAATGTGAAAAGATGTTATGTTTTATGTAACTTTTGCACCGTGAATTGCTGATGCGTACTCAGCTCGTCGTTGTAAATGAATGTTCTCAATCAACCTACCTGGAATAATAAAGGTTCAACATCAGCAGCATATTAGCTAAATATCTAGATAAAGGGCTAAATATTTAACTCTAAGCTTGATATTCAATTTGGATTTCAATATTTACTAACAAATATAGATATAAAGTTACAAAACTTAAAATTTTAGTTTTGAAGATAGACATATGGGTCAGATATAAATATTTAGTTTGTAAATTAAGGGTTTAATTTTATAAATTTAAATGTTTATTGAACATTTAGCTT
The DNA here is from genome assembly GCA_003999625.1 of Oryzias javanicus. Taxonomy (NCBI): domain Eukaryota; kingdom Metazoa; phylum Chordata; class Actinopteri; order Beloniformes; family Adrianichthyidae; genus Oryzias; species Oryzias javanicus. The sequence goes on from CM012453.1 coordinate 16,933,914, forward strand.
GCTAGCTACTGTAAATATCTAGTTAGACAGTGTAACATTGATAAATGCATAAATTAACAGGTAAAAATATGCATTTGAAAAATTTTCCTTAAACAGGCTAATTAGCCAAATTATTTCTGATCATTCTTGACTTTTTCTTTATTTTCTCTCTGGCATTCAAATCAGAAATTCACAATAATTTTGGAAGAAAGTATTTCAATTTAATTCTGTCAAATGTGAAGAAATGAGAAGTATTCCATTTACAAACGGGAAAAAAAAAAGCATTGAACAATTTATTTGCATTTAAATTTTGAAGGGTTTAAGGAATGCTGGCTGAGCAGCTGACCCTCACACATTTACACCTCACCACCTCATTGCAAAAAGTTTTGAACCTCTGATCTGTAATGAACAAGACAGGCCTCTCTCGTTTTTAGGGGTGACAAACTGAAGAATTTGTCCCAGCCAAATACTCTTTTACTGTTAGTCACATCTGATCTGATTGCTCCATTCTAAAATTGATCCGCAAAATGTATTTTTGCACAAGTTTAATGTGGTTTTACAGGCTTTCTCATATTTTTATTTTAATTTATCAATTTTCAACAGAATAACTACTTTAGCACTTTCAGTGAAATGTTTGCCTTTTTTTTAATTACATTTTTTACTTTAGTTTCTATCCATTCATTTTCAGAAGCCACCATCTCCCTTTTAGGGTCAAGAGGTCACTGGAGCCAAACCAGCAACTGTTGGGTGATGATGGGGTACACCCAAATCTAGTCGCCGTAGTATTGCAGGGCCACATACTCTCACAAAAATTACAATAAAATCACCAAAAAATGACAAAACATACTAAACATGCCCAGTTGAGTTGTAGAAAATTGAAATTCTCAATAATAGCAGCATTTTTGTTGTTTGAATCCGTTAAGATTTGACCTCATAAACTAGTTTTACAATCAAAAGATTAAGTACAAAATCCACCAGTAGCTTTGCCCTTTCATATTTTTCAACTCTCATCCAAATTTTCGCTTCCCTCGGATCATCCTCCTCCAGTCACCTGCCATCTGCACCACGGGGGACTGAGATTTGGTCATTCTGCCCCAAAACTTTGAAACCACAAAACAAGTACCATGTTACTCTTGATATTCAGAACATTGACTGAATCTAAAGCTAAACTCATCTGTTTAAAGCAGCTATCAATTTATAATTTCATTTACCCTGTTTGTTTTGTGACCTTGAGTGTTCTGAAAGGCACTTTCAATAAAAGTAATTATGACTTTGACAGTAGATCGCAATACGCTGACAGTGGCTTATTTTTTTTGGTCTTACATTGTTGATCATCAGGTGCATGATGGTCTTTGGAATAAGGTCCCGAACACATTTGTTGACGATAGCCATGTACGAGTCCACCAGGTTGCGAATGGTTTCCACTTTCCGCTCCAGCTGAGGGTCCATGGAGAAATTATCTGAGGTGGTGGTGGTGGATTCACTCTCCACCTGCACGCAAAAAGAGGAAAAATGTGTTTTTTTTATTTAAGTAGAAAAAAGATGTTTAAAAAAAGGGAACATTTTTCTTTCATTTGTAGAAGATGGGAGTCTTTTAAGTTGAGTAAACCATCAACTCAAATTTTGAATTTGATAAAAACTAAAATTTCAAACATAAAAAAATGCATAACTTTTGTTAATTGATTCAAACTTTTCACTTTTTTTAGTGCAGTCAAAAAATATGGTACTTTTTAAAAAAACATTGTATTTTACTTTAACCAGATAACAACAATGGAAGAGTAAAGGAGACTGAAGTTGCAGACTTTTGATCCAGACATTTGTGAAAATATTTTCACTCCAACATTTTTCTTCTATCAAATTCAATAAAAATTTTGGACAAATTTGAACTTAAATAGTGGGAATGCAAAGGGACGTTTTTGGATCAGTCGGAGCGGCGTGATCACAAACCGTGGTGGTCTTCTCGGGGTAGACCCCGGCACGGAGGAGAGATGACTTCCAGCTGTCCACGTCATCCTGAGAGTCACAGGCCAACTCCAAAGTGCGGTTGTCCTTATAAACATTCCTAAACAGTGGAAGTGAGCAATCGAGGAATGAAAAAAAGGAAAAAAAATCAGAAAAATTTGTCACAATAGACCAAACACTGCATACTGTTCAGGTCCTAGAAGTTTAATTGTAAAAAAAAAAAAAAAAGTGGAGGTTTCATTTAAGGTTTTTTGAGCAAACAATACATGAAAGATAAAATCCATTAAATGCTAGTAAAAATAAAAGTAAGTATTGTTTTCCCAAATGACTCAATTTTTAAGAATCAAATGTATGTGAGCTTCACCACAAATGTGGTAGAAAATAACAAAAAGGATGGAAAGATTGAACTGATTCACTTATTTTCACTGACTTTTTTATCATTTTGGCTAAAAATGACATATTCATAATAAAAAAAACACTGGCGATGCTTTAAAAAAAGATCAAAACTGTATTTAAAGTTATCAAATAAAGATAGGCTTTTTTTAAATTAAATAGAATTATGAATAACGTGCAAAGTAAAGCTCAATTTTGTGTTTTTTTGCTGCTCTTATAGCCATTTTTTGTCATCACTTTAAGTCCACATATGCTGCTGTTTCACATTTTCCCTCAACCCCCCCAAGATGTTATGGGAGAAGAAACGGACACGTTGCAACAATTACTCAAAGTTCAGGCATGACATTTAACATTCCTGCTCTGATTCAGCGCGGCGTGAATACATTAAGGCCCGCTCGGGACGCCTTGTTTTCTTTTCCTCATTATCACCAGCGGGTTATTACTGCGTTGTGAGGATAACAATCCGTGCTACTTTCTGCTTGTGCATTCACTTCTAATATATGCAGACTCACATATGGTGTGTGACACATAACCCTGAGACATATTTTGTTCTTTGCGTAACCTGGAACTGCTGCTTCTCTTCACAGATTTATGGATAAATTGGTATAAAAAAAAAAAAGGAAGAATTTTTGAGCAGACCTGGACTCTGTGTTGAAGATGCAGAATATGTGCTTGCTTGACATGAAACTTTTCTCCACGTCGCGGACCTTCAGGTTGTCCAGTGGCAGCTTGTACTTCTTCTCTTTCTCCTGTGGAGGTCAGAGGTCAGCGTCTTTTGAGGGATTTTTTTTTAAATTTACTCATGTAAAAGGAGCGGTCAGATTTTGAAACTCTGGGTACACTTGGAGAAAAGAAAAGGGGGAAAAGACAGAAGGGAGGTGGAATGGGGGGAGAGTGGGAGGTAAGGGTGGGGAAGGGGAGCCGGAGAAAGAGAATGGGAGCACATGTGGAAGTCATTACGGCGTGGGTCAAGGCGCAGTCGTTCTTCACAGTTCGGGCTGGTAGCGAACGGCTGGTGTTGTGGCGGTGGGGACACTCTCCCATGTTAAAGCCCCGGAGGTCCAGATGAGGCGCCGCCACTAAAAAGAGCGGCCGGCGACAACGCCCCCCCCCCAACTTTGGCTCTGAACTTCACACTTCATCCCAGCCTATCTTTCTTAACGCTGTCATTTTTTTCTCCTTCATCCCACCCCCTCAATATTTTTTCAATATTTTTTCTTTCCATTCCAGAGGGGCCCACTTCCTGCCTGATTTTTTTTTCCTTTTTTCAAGGAGGGAGATTAAATGACAGCCTGGCGTTAAAACTCAACATCTGGTAGTGCTTAGCAGCACACAGAGCAGCAGGGAAAGGAGGGAGAAGTTAAAGAGACGGCGGCTCCAGGACCCAGACCCTGAAGCGGATCTGCAGAACCCCGAAGAAGGCCCGCATCTGGTGGGACGCTTTTGGAAACTCAAAGGTTGACGGGTGCAGGTAAGAATCGGACGAAAAGCTGCAAATCTTGGTGCGATTCCCCAAAGGGGTCACTCCTGTCCATATATGGTCACCGCCGTCCCCTCCCTCTTCCTCCCCCTTTCTCCCAGACTCCCCCCACCCCTCTCTGCCGTCTCTCTCTTTCCCTCTTTTTTGTAATATCCCCTCCCTGAATGCGCAGCCAGTGTGTCCCGGTCGTCTGAGCGAATATGCCACGTCAAGGCTGGATACTCTTCGTGGCCGGCGTGACCGAAGCGGAGCGCGATGGGAGCCAGGGCTCCGACGCACAAATAAACACTCCGAGAAAGGTGCGGCGACGGCGGGAAAAGGGGGGACGGCGGGGAAGTCGGAGCACGCCGGGGGTTTTCCATAGATGGGATCCTTTTGCTGCCAGAGCGGACCAGAGGCGAAAGAGACGACCCACGCCAAGATCATCTGGAAAGCAGCACGAAAGGCCTGGCTCTCCATTCCGGCTCCGTCCACCCAGTGTTCAGACTACCTGTTCATTGTCATACTGGTGTACAGTAGTCTGCACATTGGTTAGACTGGGCCCGGACTCTCTTCTGTCCGTCCGTCTGTCTGTCCGTCTCTCTAAAAGATGCATTTTTTAACACTTCTACCTTTCTGTACGTGCACTCTTCACCTTTCCGACTTTTACAGAATAAACATGTCACCGGGTTTTCAGACTAATCTGACTATCGGGATCGACCCGTTGAGCCCAAAGGCAGCTGGGGAACTCACAAAGCAGCGAGCTCACATAATTAATAGCATGAATGAGTAAGTGTGCAGGCTGCTCGCGCTCTGATGAAGATGTGGTCCGCTGGAAGGAGGAGGAGCCAATGTGGCTGCAAAGCATCAAACACGAGCCAAAGGAACGAAGGGCCAATCAATCAAGCAGAGTTTGAAAATACACCCCAAGCAGCTCTTTCAATGGGCGACAACTTTTATTTACGCTTTTACAACCAAATATGCAATATAGTTTCACCACAGGGGAACTTTGACCTTTTTTAGACTTGATGTGAAACTGGGAGTAGATTTGTATTGATGTCTAATACAAGTGTTTGTCTCCGCCAGAGTACTGGAGGCTGATGTTTGGATTAAAAACCCTGTGATTTTTCTGCCAAGAATGCGAGATCCAAAGTTCCAAAGCAACTGCCAGCCACATTAAGGGAGGGAGGAGAGAGCGCATCTGTGCGCGCGCACAAACTATGCGACTGTAGAAAGTTCGGGGAGTAGATGCACAAAGTCTGTAATTTGCGACCGCACGGACGTCTGAATGTGCTCTCTCGTGTATTTTTGGGCGAACGTTGGGGCTGGGATCTCTGGGTCTGTTCCATATTTGCAAAAAGAAGAAGAAGCGGATGCCTAAGACTCCCCAGTGAAAAGAGGTGGGGAAAAAAAAAAAAAAAAAAGAGGGAAAGCCGAGACAAAAGGGGAGAAAAAACTGGGAGAGAACGCTGAAAATGGGACTCCTTGCCAAACTCGTCACATATGGGAATGGTGGAGCAAACTGCTTCATCATGCTGATGATGCAGCGGCAAACAATGTCCAGAAACAGCCTATTTGATGGTGTGCGGTTGTGCCTTAATGTTCTATGCTGAAACTCTTGCAGGAGAAAGGAGCTGAAAGTTGCAGTGTGTCTGCCTATCTACACTTGCTGTGCAGAATATCCTCCAACCTGTACAGCAGGCACAGACAGGCAGATAAACAAAACGGAGCGCTACAGCAAACCTGCATCCTGTTGACTCAACTGGAAACACAAATGCTTTGTTGTTTTGAATTTACTGTATAAGGGCAGAAATAAAGATTGCAAAAAAACTGAAACATTCAAGAGAAATCTCTGGAGTCGTCTATAAATTAAGAGCTATGGCTTGTTTTTATTATTTTAAAAGCTTAAAATATGCAGTTGTGTGGGTATTCTTATATTATTTGCAGTAAGTTGAAATAAAATTTGCCAAATTAAAAGAAATGTTTGATAGAGAATAAACTAGCAAAAAAAAAAGCCAATTCTTTATATTAATTGAGGTTTTTCTAAGAATAGACACTTGTTTGTGCTCTGATGTTGCAGCTCAAACAAAAAACGTCCAACAGAAGCTGAAAACTAGATCAGAAATATAAATTTACATTAAAAAAAAATCTATTTTCCTCCACGTTTTCCCTTAATAGATTGTTGCTGCATCTATCAGCTGCTCTGAAGTCCCTCCAACATCGACTCAAATTGATTCTTTTCTATGATATTTCTGCAACTTGTGTAAATTTCAATCCACCAAAAAGAAGATTCCCTCAAACATTTAAGCATCTATGTTGCAGACTGCTTAACAAACCAGGGTGAGCCTGCTTCCAAAACGCCCCATGATTTTCTCACATTGTTGAAATAAAAAATAAGGCTAAAAGAAAAAACAAAAATAATCAGTTTGATTGAAGGTTGTGAACAAAATCCTCAATTGCAACAAAAAATAAATACAAAAACTTGAAAGCTATTTTAAATTAGTTGCTTATGCAAAACCTACAACCTACAAGTGGCTAAAGTAATATGAACTACTGACAGAATCAAAACAATATCTTTCATGTAATATGAATATAAAAATTGAGACAAAACACGAGACTTACTAACCAGAAGATTTCCCAGCTAATAACTACTACCTTCCATCTGGTTATTAAAGGGTAACCAAACACTAAATCAACTTTTTTGTCTGTTGATCTCTGGTCTGTTGGTCCCTGTCACATTTTGACAATTTAAATTAAAGTTGTTTAAAATTATAGTCCCATCTGTGTGCTTTCCCCTATAGGTTGAAACGAGTTATTACAGTTCATTTTGTGATTGGTCAATTGGTGTAAGTTCCACTTCATTTCAGAAGTTTCACGTCATCATGTTCTGAGCTCTACTATAAAAGCCCGCCCATCTTTGATTTTACAATGTTCGGTCGTTATCCTGTCAGCTTTAGCATGGATCGTAAGTGTTTCGCCTTTGGTTGTCAAAAACCTACTGGCTTGTACAACTTTCCAGTGGACTTGGAAATTAGACAAGAGTGGATTAGTGCAGTTGAATCCCACGAACTCCTTCCTGGTGGTGGACTTGGAATGAACGTTTCACTAACTGCGTTAGCCTTTATTAGCTTATGATGCTAGCACCATTTTACCACTGAGACATGGGTCTCCTTCAGTCTGGACCACGAGTGCCTATCTCGGAGGAAAAAAATCCTCAACCTCCACAGAAGATTTTTTGAACATCTCTTTGCTCCGTACAACTCTCCACATTGAGGACGCGACATCACTACGTTACCTCAAGCTAACCTCACTGTCACTGTCAATCACAGATCCAAACCACACCTCCAACGCTCAGCCCCTCCCTCCCCCCCCCCCCTTTTTTTGTTGCATTTTTTAAATCTGGGCTGTGAGGAGAATCAAGCTCTAACTGACCTAATGTGTTACTCTTTAATGTGATTGAAAATAATTGATGTTGAATTCTATTTTTTGTACAAATATTTATTAGTGGAATTTAGTTATTCAAAGAGGAGATTGAGATTTTTCTTTTCATCCAGCTACACTTTTAAAACACTTATTTTTTCAATCTATTAATTTTTGGGTTAATTTGAATTTTTTTTGGGGGGGGGGGTTAACAGTTGTTTCATTTTAACCAAATTGATGTTTTTTTTCTTTCTGAATCAAAATTACCCAGTAAAAAGTTTTAAACCTGGGATTAAAAAAAAACAAGTTGGGTTATAGTTTTGATTATGGAGTTTTTAGAGTGTAGTTTCCTCCATTTAATGAGTGTTTCTTAAACTTGATGCTTTTCGAGATCCTGTTTGGACATTTGTGGTCGTTGTTGGTTTATTGTGAATCCGAGTGGGCTGGCGGCGACGTGGGAATAAATCAAGATCAAGCCTTGAGCAACGACTCACCTCATCATCCTTGAACCAGGAGAGGCTCTCGGCCGTCAGCACAAACCAGTACTCCTTAGCTCCTCCCTTCATGATGCTGATGTTGTTGATGGTCAGCCAGCCTTTGCGGATGACCTGCGGAGATGCCAAAGCAAATGAGTGCAGAGAACACAAACCTTCTGCTTCAAAAAGAAACAAAAACAGACCCACAGTACCTTTTTCTCTGTAAAAATAGATCTTTTTTTAAAACCTCATCCTCCTTTTGGCATGTAGTTAAGAATTGTACAGCGAATCATCAAGCACGGATTGGGGTGAAATGCTTGTGAAGGTTAGGCGTGTCACTGAGTGTGACTCAACAGAGCCGGGCATGTGACTGTGTGGCCGTGCGGGCTCATACTGGGAGCTGTGCTCACAGGGAGACGCTGGTGTTAGTGACCACCGTGTTAAGTGGTTCAAGCACACAATAAAGCATGTTTGTGTCCTCTGTCTTAGCTGTATTAACCCTACAAGTCCAACAGGCCGGTGGGCACGGTGCCAGGTGATTATTAGGTTAGATTACTGTCAGACTCGGACCGCCTAAGACTCACTAAGGAGGTTACCCAAATCATTATGCTGCTTTTCTCCCTTGGATCCCGTTTGAGGTTGAAACAACACAAGAAATGTGTTTTAAATCGTGTCTGAGCTCCAAAAATGTTAGATTTTTTTAGATCTAGGAGGCAACCCCTTGTAGTCTGCGGTTGATGGTGGTTAGAGGCGGTGTTAGGAGAGTGTTAAGTTAGAGTAAACTCTTACAATCTGGCCTGAGGCGGGAGGAGAGGAGGCCTGCAACAGGAGTGAATGTTGAGGTTTTTAAGCACAGAACAGAAACCTCTAAGCACCTTAAAGGAAGGCCTAATTAATTAGCGTTCTCGATCCGTTCGGAAAAATGAGGAAATGGTTAGATTTGGAAGAACCGGTGCTGAAAAGAGCACCACACGATGGGGCAGAGGTGTAACTGCAGGCAGAAATGACATTGCAAAACCATACCTACAATGAGCCATACTCACCTGCAGACACCCTTAAGGGGGCAGCTGAGATTCTCACTAAGGGATGGGGATGAAATGCAAGGTGGCACCTTAATGACACAGGAGGGGGTTCAAAACAAAGGGAAATGTCTCAACAACAACACCCAAAAAAATGATGGTGGCAGAAATTAAAAGAAACCTAACGTGATTCTTCAAAATGCAACAGAAAAAAAATAAAAATATAAAAAGCCTTGTTTGGATCTAAAACCAAATTTAAACAACAGAGCATGCATGACTAGACACAACCAACTATGACATCTATTAAACTGCTTTGGTGCTGTTTAATAGTTTGGCTTCAGTGGAAGATAGTGATCTTGACACTGACCCAAACCGAAGAAGTGGTGTGGAAATTTGGGGAAATATTATCAACTTGTACTTGTATTTCAGGCCAAACACATTATTTTAACCTTGGACTGTATAAGAGAACTGGACTCATTAACCCTCCGCCCTTGGATTCCAAATAGGAGGTTCCTGCTGGTCCCAAAAAGCGAAATCCCGTATTTTTTATTGAGGAATAAACATCAGTCATTCTAATTTTCAAAATAACTATTCTAACTTTGTTACATCTTTTAAACATGTTCTTGCTAATCTTTATTTATTTTTTTCATATTTTTTGCTGTAGTGTAAGTTATTCAAGTTACAAACTGACCCATCAGACGCCTCAATAAAAGCAGTTGAGTCAAACGTTCAAATCGCTTGATTAATAGAGTTTCCTGTGGAAGGGGTGTGGCCCGCTAGCATGCTAGGAGGAAGTGGTTGCCATAGAAATGTTGATTCAAACTGACAAGGACCAATCATGGCTTACTGAGGACATCTGGTTCCAACATGGCAACAAACATATCATGGAAAAATGGCGACTGAATTGATTTCATTTGGCTGGAACCAGATATAAGTCATTTTCTATGGGTGACTCTTCTGACCAGTTCTCTATATACAGTCAATGATCTTAACCTATACATATTTCATGTTTTTACATCACGTTCTTGTAGTTCAGACTAAAAACACCACTAAAAAGACAAAAGAGAGCAATAATGAAAAGAGCATCAAGATAGGTAATGCAAGGTCTGATTTAGCATCAGAACAGGGAGGCCTAATCAGTTATTTTTATTGACTGTTTGATTTATTTCAATGACTGACTTTTTACACTTTAATTATTCATCTTCAGAGATACAAAAAATAAAAAGCAACAGATTTGTTTGGATACAATCTAAAGGAGCATTTAAAGTGTGAGTGACACAGAATCAAAGCTGATCAGAAGTTCTGACCTATAAGCAGAGGAACACTTTCAGAAACTTTTATTGACTGAGTGATCCCTCCTCCTCTATTCCAAATAGGAAGTGCATGTTGGCTCCAAGAAGCCAAAATTCCATAGACTTCTATTGGGAAGCTCTTACTCAGTCATTCCATCTATCTATAGTGCAAGTTATCCATATTATAAACTGACCAATCACCAATCAGAAGCCTCAATCAAACGTTGAACATTTGAAATGTTTGATTGACAGATTCTCCAATTTCAAGAGGAAGGGGTGTGGACTTTAACAGTCCTGACTGATGAGAGTGGTTGCCACAGCAACGTTGACTCGAACCAATCACTGATGACCAACAATTTCTGATTCTGACATGGCACCGGCACATTGTGAAAAAAATAGATAATTTGGTTGGATCTGGAACTAAGGGATTTACTCATATATTCATATATTGGAATATAGCTGTGAAAGAGAATGTCTAGAGCAAGATTCACCAGATTTGCATCATTCAGCATTTCATACGCAACCTCTTCTTTTTGTCGGATGCATACACATGCTAGTATCAGGTAGCGACAGTGCATTAGCATTCTTGAATGCACTTCATATGTGCATTGTAAACATAGACATATATTAAATCACTGGACTAAGTGAGGTGTTAACAATGTCACCCATCGAATAAGCCTTACTTCTGGCCCTCGCAAAATCAGACCAAAGCCGTCACCGTGGCTTCCTGATACGTCATTTTGAAACCTGTCGACAGTGATTGGATCAAGTCAGTCTGAGTCACGTTTTTAGAGGAATTACTGCTGCCATTCATGAGTAAATTTGTTAGAAGTCAAGACCCTTTACACTAAAAGTGGGCTCGAGAGAATATGTCAATCAAATGTTGGCGGCGGGGCCAACGGGCGCCACGTGTTTTTACTGAAGGATCTGATTGGTCAGTTTATTACTTGAATAACTTGCAATAAAGAAAAATACTATGAAAAAAAAATAGGATTAGAAAGTAGATGTTAAGCAGAAGGTTTTAGAGTAAGAATGATTATTCTGACGAATAAAATGGATGAAAAATAAACAGTCTATTTCTCAATAGAAGTTCATGAGATTTTGGCTTCTTGGAACCAGCGGGTACTTCCTATTTGGAGCACAAGGGGAGAGGGGGAAGCTGTCCAGTGAATAAACAGTCAATGTTTGTGAACGTAGCACTGTCTATGGGATCATCATATAATAAAGATGTCTACTGAGCTCAAATGAAATCCCTATAATATAACAGTGAAGGCACTGAATGCTGCCCATAACAGAGACAGTATAGGAAGAAATGTGAAAAATCACATCCCTCCATCAGGTGTCTCACAGTGTGAGAAACTCTACAAAAAAAGACGTACACGTTCCCTTCAACAAGAGAAGAAATATTCTGGGTTCTCAATGTTTGCAGTAAAACTGAAATTAAAGTCAATAATATTTTGGATGCATTTCCTCACATCTCAGCTCCTCTGTTGGATCATAAGACGTATAGGAAAGGCTCACCTGGTTTCCTGCTGAACTCTGGCTCTTGTTAGTCTGACTGCTCCTCTGCTGAGCACTGCATGCAGCGGGAAAAGCAGCAGCACAGAGAAATGCACCGATGAGAAGAACAAGAAGAGGACAGAGAAAAGAGAACCAGGTAAAGTGGGAAAAGAGGATCCTCCAAACCACCAAAGCATTTGTCATTGTAATGTAGTGAAAAAGTGAAGTTTACTTGGCAAAGCCGATGAAGTCCTCGTGGTTGGTGTTGATGTAGGACAGTTGGATGTCAATCAAAAGAAGAAGCTGAAACAACATGATTATACGTCTTAAGTTGGATGATTTCTCTTTACCTGGTAAAAGAACAGATTTAAGAACAAATAAATCTGTTACCTGGTCTTTGGATCGGCCTTCTCTGTCTCTAATATGAGACGTCACGATCCTCTCCGTTTCCTCCCGCAGCATGGGGAAGCATTCCAGCTAAAAACAACAACAACATCTGTTTCATCTACAGATCTTAAAAGCCACTCAGTGTCTACTTCAGCACTGTCCAGAGAGTTCCTAACAGCCTCTCAGCAGAAGGGTTACCTTAGTGGAGCACTGGCGCACAGTGTTGATCAGCTCCTGGATGACCATGTCCACACACTTGATGCAAGGCTCCTTTAGCTTTATGACCTGCTTCTTCACGATCGCCTCAAACGCCATATCTGGAGTGAAAAGGCCAGTTCTGGAAAAAAGAAAAAAAAAAAGATAAATTTTTACGTTTCCTTTTTTGTATTTCTTTTTATTGAGGTCAGATCATCTTTTGATCTGTTTTCAAGGTCTTTTAATCATGATGATGAAGTTTTTAGCAACACTTTTTTAAACTGTCACTTTCTAAGACATAGTTTCTTCAGTAGTTCATTAGAAATATGCCTCTAAGTTGTGGGCGGGACTGTAGAGGCGGAGCAACCCCGCCCCTACTTCCCAACATCAGCTCGTCAGCTCAGATGAGGAAAACGAAGACATATGTGGATCAAGTAGTTCTCCGGGCCTGCAAAGTCTTCAGTGAGGTCTAAATTTATATGAAAAGTATCTTGATCACAGAGAAATGTTTTTCTATATGTATATATTTGCCCAATGATTATACTGTATTATTATATTTATATAAGCATCAATAATTCCTCTGAGATGTTAGCCAAGTCTAAAAAATATCACAAACAAGCTTAATGATGCTCACTTTCTAAAAACAAAATAAAATATCTTATTTTTTATTTTTGTTTTGCTTTTAAAGATGCTTCTTTGGGGAGAAAAAAAGGGTGACACTACAGAGAGATACGATTCGGAGGCAGAAAACATTATTACCAAAAGAAGGAAGTAATTATGAATGTTCTTGATTGCATAACTGATCTCACGTCGCATCTCCTTTTCATCACACTCCATCTGGAGAGAACAGAGAGAGCAGGAAATCCGTGGTGAACGCAGAGCGGAGAACAGACAACCGGAGCTAAGCCAGTCGGCAAGGAGCTGGCGCTGCAGCCTGTGTTAGCAGTGGGAGCCATGGAGGAAGCAGACTGCAACAATAGGCTTTGACTTATCCTTCTTATTTTCACAGTCAAAGGAAAAATGTTCCACATTTGATGTTCACGATCCTAAATTCACAAAATTGCATGTTAAAAGATTGTTCTATCTTTCCATTATTTTCCATTTTTTTATGTGCAACAATGATCGCTGCAATTGTGAAAATAATTTTTACTGATGAGAATCGATAAAATTCTATGTGAACCCTCATTTTCTGTACCAAATGGACACATGATGTTTTTATCGCAATCTAAATCAAAATGAAAACATTGCCTCCCTAAATCACACCGATTCATGTTTTTATTGAACATAATCGTGTGTCCATTATATGCATAAAACCAATTAATATTTTCTTGTGCAACTGTATAATTTCAAGATTTATAAAATTACTTAATCCATAGAGACCTGGCAACAAAATAAACAAGACAAAAAACAAAAGTGATTGTACTGAAGGTAAAAAAACAAATCAGTTTGAATTTTATTGAAGCTTTTTTAATTACTGCAGACATTTGGGTCGGTGGAAAAGTGTAGATGATTAAGATAAGCTGACTGAAAAACAGTTTTGCATTACTTTTGCTGCTAATTTGTGGGCTTTGAATGATTACAATCAGAAGTCTTTTTTTTTTTGTTTTTTTTTGGTGGTAAATCACCTTGACCAGTTCAAAAGGGAAGCGCTCATGGAATATGCGGTTGATTTTGGCTCCGCCAGACAACTCCACCGTGTCCACCTGGTCCCCAGAGCCCTCGATCCTCTTCTCAAAATCCACCGAAAACTGCTGCACCATCCTGAAATGCAACAGTTCATAAGGGAGGAATTGACATCCTGGACATCTAAAAATGTGATCCAGTATGAGGGCAGAGAGGAAGACATTCCTTTCCCAGATTTCTTTTTTCTGTCAACAAAACCTGATACAAGTGTAACTGTGAGAAAAAGGGGATACTGACTGCAGCAGCTGCTTGGTTTTACGAGACGGGTCATCGGGCCGGTATCCCCGGTATTCTTCTGCCTCTTTCTCTATAGCCAACAGCTGGGACTGCAGCTTGCTTCGGAAAGCTGGCAGCGTGTCCCGGATGTGGTTGGTCAGTTGCTACATAAACAATAAACCCACAAATTTCAAAGTGAGAAATTAATTATGAATCATTTTAGTGAGAAAGAAAGTCTCTGAGTGAATTCATAACCACCTGGTTGAGCACTTTTTTGCAGGCGAGGAGTGCCCATCTTTTCAGCCATGTGCCTGTACGCCGGATGGGTCAAAAAGAACTTCCTCTCAGCATCTAAAGCCGCCTTGATGTCTTTCTTGCCGTCGATGTCTTTCTGGCTGCGGTTGACCACTCCGATGTACCCTGTGAAGCCACGGAAAGCGTGAAGCGACGACGAAAACAGCAACAGTGTGACTGACACGGACACATTAACTCACCTCTTCGAAGAGGCAGCAGCTTGTTCTCCAGAACATCTCGAGCATCTGTCCCCTCATCCATCAAATCCAGTTTGGTGATGACTCCAATAGTCCTCAGACCTTCATTTGGAGAAAAACAAAATGAGAAAATGTGGCAGAAAGGAACAATTCCACTGCAATCATGACAATAAAAGCCGAAAGATTACCTCATCCCTTACTCCAATTTGAAGCTATATTTAATATTTTCAAAAGACTTAATTAATTATATCTTTATAGTTGTTATTCCTTAAACCTCTCAACAAAGGTGAGCAGGTTACCTTTCCTTTTACATTTTTATTTTTCAATCATCTCAGTATTTTTTCTCTTTTTTTTTTGGTGCTTTTATTTTATTTTATTCCAGAAATTAAAAAAAGATTTATTATTCTTCTGAAAGCAATCAACATATTAGAGATGCAGCACATCCTTTAAAAATGTAACAACACACAGAAGTCAAGATTGAACACCTTTCCTACATTAGGTAGCTTTTTCTATGCTTCACCTCCTACGGGGGCCCTAAAAGGACATTTGAGTTTTTCACGCCTATGTCCCTTCACAGACTCCCTAACCGCGTTTCTAGGGTTGGGTATCAATAATAATTTCCAGAAACGATTTGATTTAATTCACAAGAACCTGGATCGCTTCGATTCCTTTATTCATTTTTTAATTCTTTGATTTTTTTCTGATTCTTTTGATCCTCTCAATTTAATTCAATTCAATTTCATTTAGAGTTTACACGGTTTACACATTCAGACACATTTGTTCAGAAATATATTAATAATCAACTATATGCTTTGAAGATTTTCATATTAATCTGATACAGTTCACATACCGTAAAATGTATTAGTTAAATTAGTTAGCTGTAGCATTACACTTTTTTCAAGAATAATAAGCAAAGAATGAGCAATAAACTGTTTTTTACACCACAAACGGTTACTTTGAATAATATTTCCTTTGGAAGTTTGGAAAATTATTTTCTCTGAGTTTATAAAGATGTTAGTTTAGTCAGAAATATATTTTTAGGATGAATGTTAATTATTAAGCTTAAGTTGATTTAAATCGATTAATCAGTTTTATCAACCCAGCCCTACATGTGTCCTGCTCACCCTGGGGGTCCACGTCCTTAGACAGTTTCAGGGCGTCAGAGTTGGCCAGGTCGGTGTTGGCCGGAGTGACGGCCAGGATCAGGCAGCTCTCTCGGGTGATGAACTGCATGATCATGTCTCTGATCTGCTGCTCGATGTCGGCGGGCTGGTCCCCGACAGGAACCTTAGTGATCCCCGGCAGGTCGATGAGAGTCAGATTCAGGACTGCGTGGATCAGAGAAAGACGATGTGTGAGGACTTTCACCCACACAGACGAGGAACATTTTGATGCAGTTTGAACATTTGATTTAAACAGATCGGGGGAAAAAAAATGAGAATGAAAGATCTCAAATAGAAAAGATTTCCAGGGAAAAATAAAGTCTCTGCTACAGTTCAGTAAAGCAAACGTTGTGATCTTATATTTATTCATATTAGCAACAAAAAACCAGTAATCTATTACATGTTGGAACTTATTACCATAGCTTCAGAAGTTTCAATCATCAGCTAAATAAAAATGCTGAAGCAGATGTCTTAAAATATGATGCTGAAGTCCCACTACGATCATCTTTTGATCAATTTTAAGTGTTCCTAGTAGGCTTTTAATTACAATTTTATTGTTTTTTAGTCAAAATCAAAAAGCCAGGCTCAATATTAGAACAGAGTTTTTGTAAAGCACCGGCAGTTCATTTATAATTTTGAGTTGTGGGCGGGACCAGCCCCTCTTTCCATCTCCATTGCTGAAAGCTCTTTGTTTTCACGCTCTCCTGCTAGTTTAAACCCCAAACTAACATTACGGGTAGACCAAATAAAGTGAGCAATAACAGATCTATCCAGTTTGGAGCCAGTTGCTGCTCAGACGATGCATCAGAAAGGAGCATAATAAAATATCTATCCACTTTCTGAACCTGTTTTATTCCTCTATGGAGGTTGCTGGAGCCTATCCCAGCTACTGTTGGGCGAAGGTGGGATGTACAGGTCGCCAGACTGCCGCAGAACCACAATCACACACTAATATTCCCACCTATAGGGACACAAACTCACACACTCACGAAACAATATCTCTAACCACTGTCCTGCCATGCAGCTGATCACAAATTCAATCTTTTTCAAACTGCATTTTTTTCATCTACTCCTGATTCACATCGATTTGAATAAATAAATAAATACTCAAAAATTGAATTTTATTCCTAATTCTCTTAATATATGTCCTCCAATATCTGAAAAATGTCACAAAAACATGTTAAAACACCAAAAATACAATTTTCATCAAAAATGGTATTCATTAATGCTAATGAGTTACTATTCTTCTCTTACTGGTTCAGAATCACTCAGTAAATAGCTATTGAATCTATGCCACTGCCATAGGAGTCCAGAAAAACCTCAGAGAGTAAAGGCGGGATTCCTGAAACCTTCCAACCATCACATCCAAAATAGCCACATAAGCTTCGAGCATGTAAAACCGCCGTCACTCAACACAGTCCATAAATGCATCTAGAATGTAACCTGAAACTGCTATGCAAGGTGAGGAGAGGGAGATGGAGACATTTATTTTCTCTTTTCAAGATGAAACTTGTCTCAGACTGAAATATAGCAAGCATCTGTTCTTATGTGTCAACCTTTTTTTTTAACAAAAGGACAACACAATAAGAAAACGACACAATACTTAGCAGCTGTGCAGCAATCAAGGAATCCCTGTTTCCATGGCTCGGGCCGTTTCCATCAATCACTTTTTTTTCGAGCACATTTAAAACCTCAGCTCACCAAAGTGTTTTACAGTCCACCAGATAAAAAACAGTGTAGCAATTCCAGTAAATGCAATGCACAAAGCAATCAAAGCATTGATTTTTCAGAAGGGATTTCATTCTAACTTTACAAAAAATACACAAGATGAAAGTATCAATAATAAATAATGTTATACTATAGACTAAGATGCCATGACTTCCTGTAAATAGGAGATCAAGCTATAAAAATAAAAGTTAAATTATTGAAAATTATTTTTTAAATAAATTAAATTTAGTCTTACTGTAATCAAATAAGTTTGAAGATTTATGGTTCCAGAGATGGTAGAATTCAAGGGAAAAGTCATCATCATGTGAGGCTTAGAATACTATTCAAATGTGGTAAATAAAAACAAACGGGGGGTAGAATATGTTTCCAGAGATCTTTGAATCCAAACTTTTAGGAATGAGTTTCAGGTTTACAATTCTATTGACCCCCTATAGGGACATCGAAGAAAAAAAGAATCGAAGTTAAAAAAATCAATATCTGGTATGCACCAGACTGTAACTAATGCACAGCAGATGGTAACTGATGCACACAAGATAGTAACTGATGCGCACCAGACAGTAAGTGATGCATACCAGACAGTAACTGATGTGCACCAGATATTAACTGATGCACACCAGACTGTAACTGATGCACACCAGACAGTAAGTGATGCACACCAGACAGTAAGTGATGCACACCAGATAGTAACTGTTCCACACCAGATGGTAAATGACGTGCAGCAGACAGTAACTGATGGGTACCAGATAATAACTGATGCACACCAGATAGTAAATGATGCACACCAAATAGTAACTGTTCCGCACCAGATAGTAATTGATCTGCACCAGATAGTAACTGATGCGCTCCAGACAGTAAATGATGCACACCAGATAGTAACTGATGCACACCAGATAGTAGCTGATGCACACCAGATAGTAATTGATCTGCACCAGATAGTAACTGATGCGCTCCAGACAGTAAATGATGCACACCAGATAGTAACTGATGCACACCAGATAGTAGCTGATGCACACCAGATAGTAATTGATCTGCACCAGATAGTAACTGATGCGCTCCAGACAGTAAATGATGCACACCAGACAGTAAATGATGCGCACCAGATAGTAACTGATGCACACCAGATAGTAGCTGATGCACACCAGATAGTAATTGATGCGCACCAGAAAGAAGCTGATGTGCACCAGATAGTAACTTTTTCATTTAAATTTTTTTTGTCCCTTTAAGGGTTTCGTACAGTTCTATGTTTTTTTTTTCTGTATATATATTCTTTTTAACTATTAAAGAATAAATGTTTTGAAAAAAAGCAATCTTGATTAAAGAGGTGACAATAAACAATCTTAAGGTTACCAAGTGGCTTCTTGTTTTCAGTTAAGAGAGTTTTCAAACATGATTTGTTTGCATCATTAAGAAGACACATTTCTTCATCTATCTCCTCTCTAAGCTTGTTTAATTCCTTCAGGGGTCATGAGGTTACTGGAGGCTTTCCCAAGTACTTAGGGGTGAAGACAAAGAGCATCCTGGACAATTTGCCAGTCTGTTGCAGGGGCCACACACACTTAAATAAACACAATTTGAAGATGTGGATCAAGCTATGAAGCCTGTTTTTGGAAGCTGGAATTCCCATAGAAAATCAATGGAGAGAACAAGCAAACTCTAGAGAGGTCCTAACCAGGATTTGAACCAGCATCTTCTTGCTTTGAGGAAAGACTGCTGACCACCACATTGCCATGCAACCTTTATTACCCCACAACGGTGAAATTCAGTTTGTAGCAGAAGCTATAAATCAATTTTCCCTCATTCTAAATATTTGAATATTGAATTTGAATAATGGAATACTTTACTTGTCATTGTCTTAGGTACAACAACATTTAAACATGCTTTTAAGATCATTAAAATAATTAGCAACTATTTTAAAAAAGTGTATCATTTGATCATTAATTTACAAAAAATGAATAAAAATTGCATCATATAATCAATTAAAAGCAAGATATTAATACTAACTGACATATAGATGCATCAATTCTTAAAACCAAGTAGTTAAAAATATTAAAACAAGCCTAATGATTACAAATATACTGAAAAAAATCCACAAAGATGCAAGGTTTTTTTTTAAAACATCCAATAATGCAAAGTTTTAGCAGTAGCAGTTAAATTTCAACATTTAAAATATTTATTGCGTTTGGATAAAACTGATTTGACTACTAATGCTGTGCAATCCAGTTATTTTCAGATAAATCCACCATCTACAATCAGCTCCATATTACCTTTATCAACAAAAAATGACAAATGTAATCAAAAGTGTCTAAAAGGGTCAATTTTCAACAAAACTTTAACAACAAATGCTCATATAAATTTTAAACAACGTTAAATGTTAAAACATGTTTAAAAAAAAAAAAAGTTAATAAATATATTTACTCCTATAACTCATACAAATGTATCTTTAAAGACCAACTCTGATAAAATGTTTTTCCTAACATGATCTTGTGTCATTTTTCTAAAGAAGGTCAACATAATTAAAGTAAAAATTAAGCTTAAATTGCATTTCTAAGTAGTTCCTTATTCAAATTATTGTAAATCAGAAGCCGGTGAAAAAAGCAGTTTGAAAAAGAGCTTATTTGTGATGTAGAAAATACACCGCAAGCTCCGGGCTTTGAGCTTTTTCCAGGGGTGAGGGGAAGAGGAGGCGGGACTGCTCTGTGCCAACAGAGGTGACATTTTGTATGAACTGCTGCTGCTCTGCAGAAACTGTGTCAGAAAAATGTAACAGAATTTTTTAATTTTGGCTAAAAACTACATAAATATATTTAAAAGACCACTGAGAATGCCTAAAGCTATACCGATAGCAGGTTTAGAACTAATAAAAAACTGTCCAATATCACATAAAAAAAATCACTAAATCTGCAGAAAAACTAGTTAGAATTTAAAAATATTTGTGCTAGTACCTTAATTGCTAAAAAAAAAAAAAAACAGTATTTTAGAGTCACATGGATGAATGTGTTGCTTTTATTCAACTGGAGTAAGATGGTTAAGGTACTTCGTGTTAAGGTTTTTTGTTGTTTTTCACAATCCAATTTTTTTAAAAATTATCCAACCACTATCTCTGATGACTCACAGTTCGTCACGGTCTCTCAACAAAAGGCGTTAAAACGGTGAAACGAGTGAAAGCAGAAGAACTCTGTCTGTACCGTGAGGGGAGTACACCCGCAGGTTGATGGGGACGGGCGATATGCCCTTGTTGGCGCCCGTGACGCGGTCCGTCTCCCCCTCGATCTCCTGGCGGACCTCGTCGAAGTCTGTGAACTTCTTCCCTTTGCAGTGGAGGAACTCGGCCCACTCTGACCGGAGGAAACACAACAGAAGAATTAGAGATGCCGAGGAAAAAAGCAGAACGATTTTAATGGCGAGAGGGGGAGTGTACGTGTGAGCCTGAGCACTGCGCATGGTGACGTGTGTGGGTGTGTGTGTGTGGGTGTTAAAATGTGTGTGAACCCACCAGCATTTGAACTGATAAGCTGCAGAACCAGAGGCCTGCGGGTGACAATGCCAGATCCACGGGGCAGAAAGTCCCTGCAGACAGACAGCCCATCCAGAGTGATTATATTAGACAACAGCATCGTGTATGAAGAGCAGTTCAGAGTAAAATCATTATTTTTTGTCAGATTTGACAATCTTCATTTCCTTATAAAGTCACCACAGCTTTCTTTAGATCTCTGATTTTCAAAAATCCTAATTTTCAAAATACAAAGAGCATCAATTTAAAACAGCTCGGAGCTGGAGCTTCAAACCACAGAGAACAACCTGACCCGAGTCAGAGCAGGTCAAACTGAAAAGCTGCATCTCTGACAGCAACTTCTCTCATTTAAGAAACAGTGACTTCAGCGTTTTCTACAGAGTTACAGGCTGTAATGTGTCTGTTTGTGCACATACATGCACAAGTGGAAATGTGTGTTTTTCTCTTCTTTTAATTAGTCCTTCTAAGGATATTGGCACAGCTTTCAATAAGGAAAGTCCACAGGAAACGACCTTTATGTCCATTCAGTAGAAAACGGACCATTAGTCAGCATCACAGCTCTAGACAGAGGCGGAAACATATTGAATACTGACTGAAAAGGAAATGATACTTGAAAAAAAAAGTTTATTTTGAAAGGATAATTTGACATGCAACTATTTCGAAAATTGTCTAAGTGTTTAAATATGATTTTTTTTTAAATTAGGGTTCTCAAACTCAATTTAATTTGGGCACACTTAAGGCAGAGTCTGAGTTTAGGCCGTGTAGGGATCGATTTGTACTAAAAATATGCTTTTTCTTCCACTATCCATATCTTTGGTCCATTGTCTGTGTTTACTAAACATGTGTATATGTCTATGTATTACTAAGCAATATCTTTTGCCTGTTCTGTGAAACGACAGGAGCTAACGACGCTAGCAAACGTTCCTGAGGACTTTTCTGACAACCAGATCCAACAACAATAGCCAATGCAAATTTTTAAGGTGAAACATCACAAAGCAAACACAAACCTATCATCAAAGAAGCCTGGACATGCAGAAGATATTGCTTAGCGGACATTAAACTTTCATGTTAAGGCGGGGGCCGCAAAATATTAAACCAGGGCCGCAAATGGCCCGCCAGTTTGAGAGCCCTGTTCTAGATCTTTAAAATGTAAAAATTCCCACAGATAATTAACAGCTTCTTCTGATTTTTATTTTTATTTTTAAAGAAACGAACACAGAAAACCCACATTTGGAACGTTAAAGGAAAATTCTATTCTTATTTTTTTTTGACCCGCTAAAAAAAAGCATTTAAAAAGAAATGTTTAACTTTCGGCACATACCTTAATTCAGGCCTCACTACATTTACTGAGGATTTTTTTTTTGCCTTTCTTGACAAAACCCTGTTTTACCCAGGCTGGGGACAGGCACAGGGAGACCTAGACCCATAGTTAGACCCATAGTTAGGCATGAAAGCTCAGTGGATTAACCCTGCTTTCCCATGTACCATGTCCTGCGCCAAGGGTCTCTAACTAGCGGCCCGCGGGCCATTTGCGGCCCACAGGTTAATATTTTGCGGCCCCCGCTTTAGTGTGAAAGTTTAATGTTTTCTAAGCAATATTGTCTGCGTGTCCAGGATTCTTTGATGATAGCTTTGTATTTGGTTTGTGATGTTGCAGGTTAAAACTTTGCTTTTGTTGTTGGATTTGGTCGTTAGAGAAGTCCTTAGCAACAGTTGCTAGCGTCATTAGCTCCTGTTGTTTTACAAAAGACATTGCTTAGTGTACATAGACATGAACAAATGTTCAATAAACTTGTTCAAAATAGACAATGGACTAAAGGTATAGACGGAAAAATATATTTTATCACAAATGGAACCGGGTACAGGCCAGCCTCAGCCAGGCTCCAAGATAAACTGAGTTTCAGAATCCTGTCCTACACAGAGCCATCCAAATAGTACAAATAATTCCAAAAGAAAGAATTACATAATTAGGAGGTGGTGAAATGGCTAAAAGTGTGACTGAAATGGAAGGCAAATGGGAACAAAATGTGGGCAAAAGGGTTGACTTTTCAACTTTTTCTTTTGCAACATCCAAAAAAAAGCACGCTTTACTTTGGCAGGGACAAATTCCAGGACATCTTTATGAATATTCATGAGTGCATCCAAGAATGGGAGCTGCTGCACGTGTAGGAGGAGGGTGTTTTTAAATAGGTTAGCCTTTCTGCTGCCAGTTTCACACACATAAGTGAAAGGGGCTGTGTTTTGCTTAGAAGTAACCAAAGGGGATATTTTGGGGTTTGTAAAGGCAGATCACTTTGCTCAGCTGACAGGGCAAAAATAAATTCCCAAAGGTGCTGTTGTAACCCAAATAAAAGCCCTTTTGTGTTTGTGCGTCCGGGACTCATAAACGAAGATGTTTCTGCTGTGACTTTAAGATGGTTTGAACTGTGCAGACTACAAATAGTCCTTATGTCACGCTCAAGGTTAAAGGAAGAAAGGATTATCCTATTTCCGGTGATGGTCAAACTCTACCTGCCAACAAAGTTCTCCAGGACGGAGCTCTTCCCTGCGCTCTGACCGCCGACCACCGCGATCTGCGGCAGGTCCAGGTTGCAGGCCTGGCCAATGGAGCTGAAGGCATCCTGCAGCTTGTTGACCAACGGGATCAGCTCCTCCATGCCACGATTTCCCATGGTGCCTTTAGTTGGAGGACTCGGGATCAGCGAGTGGAGGGAGGGAGGGGGGATGTGGCGCTGCTATATTAGTCCAGGGCTACAGTGGCGGCTGTTGGTGTATGGAGGAGTCTCCTAGCCGCGCATTTCCCCGAGACAATTGGGTCGGAGCGACTGTGTAGAAAGAAGACAGTGGTTTTAAAAAAGGACAATGTGTTAGATTGAAAAATAAACAGACGCGTAATGGAGCGCATGAAGCCTTGGCTGTCAAGGGCATTTGGTGAGCGAGGCTCCATGTCTTCACAGCGCGCGACCACTGCGCACCAATCAAATCATAATCAATACATGCGCGTAAAGGTGAGGGGTAGATCTCAAATGCGCAATGAAAACAAAAAACGGCGCAGCGGGGACTGCGGTGGCTGTGTTGCTGGCACCTCACCCCGCCTCAGGATCCTTCTGCCGCTCTCAGGATGACGCTCCCGGTCGCTGTCCAGTGCTGAAACGACGCGCAGATCAAAGCAGCAAAGACGAGCGCCGAAGGAGCCGAGGCACGATCCCACAACAAGCACCGCCTGCTCCGGCGGCGCACGCACGCTCCCCGCGCGTAAAAGCAACACAGCGTTCTCCTGCGGGGACGGGGAGGAAGGGGGGGTTCGCTTGAATTTCAACGTGTTCTCATTCCGAACAGAAATTCGCCTTGGACAGATTAATCATTCACCCCCACCCCCTCTCTTCTTCTTTTTTTTTTTCCCTGCGATGTAATTGCCAGGCTGCGCCTCGCCGCTACGACGCATCGACGCAGCGCAGGACCAATAGAAGCGAAGGGATCGGAGCGGGGGCGGGGAGAAGCGTCGCGGCATTGGCTGCCCAGGTGCAGGTTAGGCCTACCTGAGCCCGCCCCCTGTTTACATCCGCGCCATCTCCGCCGTCGTGAGTCATGCGGCACGGCTGCGCATCGCTGCAACGGAAGAGGACGCGCGCCCTCCCCACGTCCCCGCGCACAGCAGTAAATTCTCCCGACATTTTCACGCAGGATCACGCCAAGTCACTTTGCGTACCACAATGTGAGACACTGCAGCGTCCTGAAAGGGATAGATCTTGTCTTCACAGCTTATGGAGGAGGAGGAGAAAAAAAAAGAGCATGACGCCTGGTCCCGGCCTGTCACTGCAGGCTGAGGCTGCTGGTGGATGCGCTCATGCGCAATGTTCTGTGCCACTCTGCCTTAACCTCTCGCGGGTCAACATCTGCGCCTGCAGGAGATGCGCTCTCATCCAACCACGACAAGGTCATCAAAAACAGTCGACTCTGTCTGTGTGTGAAGAGGGGTCTCAGGTTCAGCTGTAACATCCTTAATACTATATTGTTGGTTGGATTTACCCTTGTCATCGTGGACAGGCCTCAGACCTGACGACGCATGCGCGTTGAGCACTAGATGGCAGTAAACAGCACACACAATTAAGAATAAATATGAAATTTGTATTTGTTATACTTTACTTTTAATTTGATTTATTCCATTTATTTAAAAACCCGCATGTCAAAAAATTGTCATAAAAATTGAAAATAACTCAGTAAATGAAGTCAATAAGGACTTTATCAAGGGCATTTTTGGGGGGCAGCCATGGTGCAGAGGTAGAGTGGTCGACCTCTGATCACAGGCTCAATTCCCACCCTGCGCTTGTGTGTTGAAGTGTCCTTGGACCAGACACTCCCCATATTGCTTCTGGTGCTTACAGGTTGTTAGCTGGTGTTTGACAGCAGTCAGTGTGTGTGCATGGCTGAATGATACATCACTTTGAGCCTTCTAAGAAGATAGAAGTTCATGCAATTTGTTCTTTTCTTTTGTACATTTTGAGGGAGCATTTTCTCTACATTAGAAAGATCATGGAATGATGGTCAAGGTCATGGATTCGATCCTTCAGAACAGAAAGGAAAAATATTTTGAGAAAAAATGGTCTGGTGGTGTCACCTGCAGCTACCATTTTAAGGAAGAGCATGTGGGTAAATATGCATTTTATTTTTATTACTAATGCTTGGGGCCTTCTCTTTTTTTTTTTGCTTCACCCAATATGTGGGTCACCAGCTCGTTTGCAAGACAATTCCATTCAAAAACGTTATTGTCATTGTAAATTTTACAACATTGAGTGCATGTGTAGTCCTCTTCTGAGGAATCTTCAAATAAATATTTAAAAAAGATTTTTTTGAAAAAGGAAAAAAATTAAAGAAAATCAAAAAGACAATATCTCAGACCTAAACATGCAGGTGATTCTGATATCAGAGCAGTTTTTAGACAAGGAGATTATCTCGAGGGTCAAAATGGACATTTTAAGCACTCCTTTTTTAATTAAGGTATAAATATCAAAAATAGGACAAGACCAAATGCTTTTATCATTTTCAAGAAAAATTAATATAAAGAGTAGAGCATCACATGTTGGTAAAAAAATGAATGGAGTCTATACTGATGTTTGTACTGTCTTCTGTAGCAGTGTTTTTTAACCTTTCTTGAGCTGAAGTACATCATTGCCTTGACAAAAAAAATTCCAGCATTAAAAAAAAGAAACAGTAGTCTGTACTTATGCATTTGTTGTAAAAATAGACACAAAAATTTGCAACTATTTTTCTTAAAAGTTGAAAATGTTTATTCTTAGTCATGTTTGTAAGATACATTTAGAATTTATAGGAAAATATGAGCAAACATCCATTCTTCAATTTTCTAAACCCACTGAATCCCTTCAGGGATTACATGGTTGCTGGGGCCTGTCACAGCCGGGCCCTGGATGGGTCGCCAGTCTGAGAACACGCAATCACTCTCATACACTCTCACATATGCACACCTACAGAAACACTTCGGTGTGACCAATGAACTTATAAAGCTTGTTTTTGGACTGTGGGAGGAGGCCAGAGTGCCTGCACAAAAGGTCCCAGCTGGGTTAGGAATCGAAACCTTACATCTTAAATTCTTTTTTGATACTAATTCAGATTCACAAAGGGCAGTTAGTGCAAAGACTATGGAAAAGTTATTATTATTCTATTTAGTTATTTGTTTTTCCATATTCTCCATCATGTTAAAACACAGTACTGGTCCATCTGTCTGTATGATACTGAAAAAATAATTCTGAGGAGCAACAGAGTTTGATGGGAGGGTAAAGGTATAGGCTTTTTTTTTTTTTTTGGGGGGGGGGGTGCTTTAAATACGGTAGTGCATAATGTTTGTAATTCATTTATTTTATTTTACTTCTTTGGTTTTTTTTATTTAGAAAACCATTTACACAAAATCACAGAAACTGTAAATACAGGAAGTGGGTTTGCTGGAGGGCAACAGCTCCCCCTGCTGGTACAGATCTGAAAATATGACCAACTCAAACAAAATGTTACATTTGCCCCTCAGTGGATTTCTAATTTAATGTTTCAACAAGCAAAACAAAAGTGATCCCAACTTATTTTTGGAAAATAAGAAACATGACAAAATAAACAAATTAAAAAAAAAAACCCACATAAAAATAAAGCATTTGCTAATCCACATCAAAGTTTCAACAGGCAGCCACAGTTACCGTCTGGTTCTGTGGCCTTCCTTGTGTTTGTCAGCAGTCATGTACCTCCACTGTGAAACTGTTCCTACGGGCGGAAGATGTAGTGAACAGTCGGGGTCACACCAGTTACCATGGGCGACCTTTCCCCAAAGAAAAAGAAAAGATCAGATTTTCATCCAGTAATGCTAATTTACCTTAATTCCACAGTCCATGTTATTGACATAGACCTGCTTTCACTGTCCAGGGGTTCTCTAGATTCCAAACACATATTAGTAATTCGGGTTGGCATGATCACTCATTATTTTATTTAACAGTTTATAAACTGTCCAGTTTCAAAACCCAAACTGATCTATCCTCTGTAACACAAATATACACACAAACATACATTTAGGTTAGAGAGAACATGTAAACAAATTCAATTGTTTTTTTCTCTGCAATCTTGCTTGTGTGTTTTAAGTTTATTCTCCATGAAAAGATCTACTTTAAAAAAAATGTATTTTCAGATACAAGTAAAAGAATGAAAACAATGACTTCAGGGGTTTGCATCAAGCTGGTCATAAAATAGGGCAGCAGTAAGCACCTGTCGGCTCATTAGTGCTCCATAGAAATTTTCTCTGCAGTTTTGTGCTTATAAAAGTCAGATCTG